>CM040634.1:22509040-23943872 GCA_022818045.1 Neotoxoptera formosana
CCTATAGTTATACCGCTATATGCAAAAATTAAAATTGCGTGACGAAATAATTGTACTTTCATTGTGTATACAATATATATTAATAAATATATGATAATTGACAATATATATAATATCAATTATCAATGATATTATTATTATCACCAACAATTAGAATTAAATATTACAGAAATATAAGTACGATTTTATTAATGTTATGACTTATGACAGATAATAAGCAATAGTCGACACACTGCTGATAATAAATGAATTGGAATTTGGAATGTTGTTTGAAAAATGTATACCTACCTGTATAAACATTGGTAGGGACACGTTATAATTTATAAACGTATATTAGCATATTTCAAAATACTTATTTTGAATGTTTTCCGGTCTTTCAAGTTTCGGACCATTTACCTTTTAATATGAGAATATGAGTAAAATGTATAGGTATATCGTAAAATAAATATACTTACGTAGTTGAGTTTTGATCAAAGAGTTGCCCTAATAGACATTGGACATCACAATTTCGTATTATTAACACGCATAATATGCATATTTCGGTACTGCAAATTGCAATATACCATATCAATATTTACATATCCATTTATACTTTGCACGTGTAATTATTGTTATGGATAGATTATTATAGACAATACTCAGACACTCAGTACCTATAAATAGATTATGTATTTATGTCACACAAATATATAAAATCTATACGTTATGTAAGTTATGTATACATAAATAATACATGCACAAAATTAGGAACATAAAACATACCTATATCCTAAATAGCTATAAATATCGATCAAAATTCAAAATCAAGACATGGCGTAACCTACCTTATTACTCACTACCTCAAGTCTTTAATACAATATTTAAACCTATTTAAGACATAGAACATAGATTCTTATTAATATGAATTTACTAAAACATTAAAATATATTACCTACCTATTTTGTTAAATGTGATGTTTGGTATATGTATGATTGTTTTATTCAAATGAGTTTATTGGTATTGGTAATCGATAAAACACAATTTAATAATAAGTCATGTATTAATGTAGATAATCTTTACTGATATATTGTCTATTATTATATAAAACCTAAATAACAAATTGTATTCAATAATTAGAAACTTATAAATAATATTTATTCACCTTCGTAAAAATATTACAACAAACTGGCTTAAAGGAGGCTACATCGCATGTTATTATAAGTAAATACTTTTTATTGTTTGTATTCTGTTAGTAGTACACGAGTTAATAATTAGCAATTATAATTAACAATAATTTAAAAAGAACAAATTTTGATTTAGTTCCTCGAATCTTGTCATTGATTGTACGGCAGTCCTCGATTGGCAAGCAGGCTGAATTAGCAGTCACTTTACGTCTATATATGGTCTTTACGACTATACGACTATATAATAGGGAGGTACTTGATTCGGAATTAAAAGTTAGGAAACTATCCGCCATCCGGGTGTAGTCTTGAATTGAGTCTCCAGTTTTTTTATTCGAATGTTTATAGTTGAAACTTGAAAGTGCTTGGATCTTTCAGATATGTGCAGACATTTAGTGGAGGTTTTTAAATGGAATATTAATGTAATATATTATGATTTATGGTTAGTAGTTATTAGTATATAAAAATACTAATAAAAGTATCTAATTATTATCAAAAACAATTGTATAAAATATTATAATTATTATTTTTTTTTTGTAAATATCAGTAAATTTAACTAAATACAAAATACAACATTTGTACAGTTACCTGTAATAATTCTACTTCATCCTTTCCCTTCTTTTGAATATTTATACAAATTTTCAATAAGAACATATATTTTACTATTATATTCAAGTACGAGTATATTAGTAATACATGTATAGTACTTGAATTAGCATAACATATGAAATTATATTAAGTAGGTACCTACGTATTAAGTACATATATAGGCTACGTGTTTTAGTATTTAAGGAGTAGGTAAGTAAGAAAAAGCGGACGTCCTTCGTACCTTGTGTTACGCTATACTACGTACGCATTATATATGGGTGAGCCACAGGGGCGCATGCATATTATATGTTGTCCTTATCATCATGTTTTAAATTTTAATACAATTTTTTAAAAGCAATTATTATCGAATACAAAGTACAATTTTTAAAGTAGTTTTTTTCAATTGTATGTTTAAAAAACAAATTACGAACTCGCGAATACACTGTTAGATCTATTTAATTCATAACCATACAATACATGAATTCATATAATACACGTATTATAATATAATATTATAGTATAACTGTATAAGTACAGTAAATTTGATTACATTTACGATATGTAGGTAAAAATATTGTACTTATATTAGTTATGAGTTATCTATCTGTAATTATAGCTATAAGCTTAAATAAAGTAATCATTTAAATATTATATAGGTATAAATAAATATTATAATCGAATGATGTAATGAAAGTATACATTGTCTAGACTTTGTAAAAGCATATTTAAATACTTCATACCTACTTGTTAAATAAACTTACTGTTATAGGTACCTTCGTATATTTTAAATTTTAGTATTTGGAAATGTGAAGTAGGAATAATTATTTTTTTGAGAACGTCATTGTAGTAAGAAAATGATTTTGATGTGTAAATATTTAATGAATTGAGAATAAATTGAATATTTACTATATGTAGATAATAATATAGTAGATATACTCAACGTAGTCGATAGACATACGAATACATTTTATAGAAGCGTATATAAATATAAAAATAGTTATTGCAACATTGTATGTATAGCATAAAAGGTCTTAAAGGGTCAATAATAAAAAAATTAAAATTGAAAAAATTAATCTAAAAAAAATTTTAAAATTAGACGCAATGTTGAATTAAAGAAAAATGTGAAGTTTAAATTTCCAAATACAAAGAAAAATATTTAAAAAATTCATAAGTGGTTTGCACTATATCCATATGACCATATAAATAGTAAATTTTGAACCTGATTTTTTTTTTTATGAAGCTAACTTTCTGAATCGCACTAAAGCGCGCTCACCACACATTACACTTATAGATAGACGGCATACACACATATACAGTATAAATACACAGTCGGCAGTCCTACACGGGTACACACTACACGATATATCTATACAGTTGTATCGTTTTGTGAATGAAACTAATGTGAAATGCGAATAATGATAAGGACCGGTTTT
Source organism: Neotoxoptera formosana (assembly GCA_022818045.1). NCBI lineage: Eukaryota > Metazoa > Arthropoda > Insecta > Hemiptera > Aphididae > Neotoxoptera > Neotoxoptera formosana. The sequence goes on from CM040634.1 coordinate 22,512,222, forward strand.
GTTTTGTTTAGTGTTACTGACAAATTTCCACGTAAGTATTATGTTGGATAATAGATGCGTATAGCTAATAAATAATAGCCTATTATAAATATATTGATATAAATAGGTATATTATTTCATTACTACATCACACGCATAATATTATACTATATGCACAATAATATGCACTTATATACAAGATGAGGTCCTATAATATAATCCTATACGCACAACACACTGCAGTATAGACAGTAATAAATGTTTATTATAATTTATAACTATAATACGTCCATACCGTGTTTATATATTGCACCGTTACAATAAATTACTGTACTTATATCCGGCAAAGAGAATATTCGTGTTTTTTTTTCCACAAAATACTCCATGCTAGTTAAAAGCATAAAGAAAAATAACAATTGCAAGAAAATGAAATTGAAACCAAGTATAAAAAATGTGTTTGGTATCAGTTTTACAAATTTTGTTTATCTTCATTTTTTTTAATCAACTTATAAGTGGTGTTTTTTTCACTTAACGTAATTTTTTAAACAATACCTACTTAAACTTGATAGTAATTTATAAAATAATTACACAAACGTTTACAGTAAAAATTGTTTTACATAATAATATAACCAACAATAACAAATCTACAATGCGGAACTCGCAAAAACGTGTTAAATGTAATGTATATGAAATTTTTAAGCTGAGGGTTACATTTTATTATCTACTACCTACATGTCTAACTATACAAATTATTATTTAGCACAGAAATAAATTTATCAATCCATTAAAAATTAAAAAAAATTCAAAGATAACATCATTGTAGGCAAGTAATATAAAGATAACGCATAGGTATACCTAAGTCTGATACACAATGTATTATTTTAGACCAAATATATATAATATGATGTATTTATATGTACATGTATAATGTAATAATGTATATTATTGTGTACCCTGTGTTACCAAAACAATTATTACTTTTAGTGGTATATTTAATTTGACAGTAGAATAATCTTTACTCTCAACTTGTTGAGCTTATAAACTATACCTACCTGCCAACTTATTGTTAGATAATGTCAAACACTCAAACTTATTCTATAAAAAGCGAAATGTTGTTTTTTTTTAAAATTATTATGACCTACCTATGACTTATGAGTAAACTAGTTCTTGGGTTGTAAAATTTTTAAATTCTTTAAATTTTCTAAATTCTTTTTTTTATTATCCTTTAAAACTTAAGACAATTAGGCAACTACCTAATTCCTGCCAAAAAATATTAAAAAACTTATTAAAATGGTAACAATTATTATAAAAAATGGTTTCATTTAAATAATGAACTAAAAAATGCAATATTCAACATTTTAGCATTATATTTAATTATAGTTGTTAGTTTTCGCTGTACGTACGTGTTTTCTCTAACCAGTGTACTGTAACCTACTGCTTTAGCTTAAAATCATTAATTTTATTTTAGCAGTTCTGGTAAAAAAATGAAATTTAAAACAAAATACATAAAATACTTATAACAATTTTAAAGATTGTATTATTTTTACAGAAAACTGAAGGTATTCTGACCTTCATATACAGCTATATAAACAGCTTGTATAAAGTTTATGGAAATTAAAAATTGCCAACACTTATAATAGTAGGCCTATTAAATAAAATAATACAAAATTACTAGTGTTCCAAAACAAGTTGCAATTTATTGTTGTTTTCAGTAGTAATTAATGGCTAATTGTTATAAATTTCAAAAGTAAAAAAATTAAACACATTTTTTTATAATTGTAGTTGGTCCTCGCGAGGTCTACTGTAATAGATTGTGTTAATTGTGTTTGTAATTTGTAGATAATAATAAGTCTGTGTTTAGATTATCTGAATATCAATTTACATATAAACATAATATTCTATTTTATAAAACTAAAAAGAACCTAATAAACTTAAAACTACCAATGTTTTGAAAAAAAAACATTGTCAAGGAAACGGTGTTGTCTAAAATTGAATGAATCCATTTAATTTGTATTTTTACCTGAAAAAAAATCAATACCCACTACCCGCTGGTGGTGAGCATTTGTATATAATATTATTATATAAATACCTATTGGCTATCGACAACGATATAAGTCCCCTAACCCATTGCTTTTCTTACACTATAAATTAAAATATGTTATAACATAATTTTTCTCGCCTGTCCAATGTTTATTATACATTTCTACACACTTATATTATATTATTTGTATATGTATATCACTGCTGCAAAGCTATATGAACAACTCGCAAGTAGTACAATGACCTACAATGTGAACGATCTTATTTCCCTTTGCAGTTGTGCGTATCAAAAACGAAAATATTTTTACTGATGTACAGTGTAAAAACGAGCGGTTAGCTATAATTTTTGTATAATAATAATATATATAAATATCGAGTGTTGGTATATTATAAATTGTATAGTGTACACGAACAGGTGAAACGAAAATCGTACAATTTTCAATCGAAATCGATTCGAAGGTAAGTACGTGTAAGTCGTGTAATTAAAAAAAAAAAAATAAAAAAAATAATGATAGAATAACAAGCAAGAAAGAAACGTCGTAGAACGGCTTGTTTTTTCGACCGGCCAACGGTTCCCACGGCGGTGGAATATTAACACGGTCGACCGCGTGTCCGGTGGTGGTAGCCGTGGCGGGCGAGCGAGCGAGAAAAAGCGTCGAGAAACGGTCGGATAACGGGCGGACGGGTGTGGGGGGAACGAGCGAGAAAGGACGAACGGGTTACGGGAAGCGCGCGAGTGTGTGTACGCGTGTCCGCGGGGCGTGGCGGGGGGGTTCTAGAGGGTCGGGAGAGAGAGAGAGAGAGAGAGAGAGCGCGCGAGCGAGAGGGCCGAAAAAAGCCGAATACGAAAATCTAAAACCACCGCCGCCGTCGCCGAAAAGAATGACGGGAAAAAAACGGATAATATACGAAAAATAATATCGTAGGCGCGTAGAGCGACGACGCGCACACGGTATTTACCGTGTCGCCGCGACCGTAGCACGGTAATTCCCGACGGTGTACCGTCCACACCTGCGCCTGCACTGGCGCACCTGTGCGGGGCCGTTCCACCGCTCCGCCGCCGAAATGCCGAGCGCCGGGGGGCCGCGGTGGAATAAATAAAAACAACTATATAATAATAACATACGACGGCGACTACTTAGCTTACGGGCCACGGTCGCGGTGAATGAAATTTAATTTTTTTTTTTTCCCGTGTTGGCACAGTGAATTTTTTACCCACCACAACAACGGCCCGTCGATCAGAATTTTCCCCCTTCGCCGCGCGAGTGCCTCGGTTATTATTATTATTATTATCATCATCGTTTTTTACCACTCCGTATAATATCTTTTTACCGCCGCGCGACACCGAGTCGACCGATACAAGCCAACAGTCTCAATAAACGCGCGCGTGCCGTCGTCGACTGATCGCCGCCGCCGCATCTGTCGGCGTCGACTCAACTACGATGTTATAATAATTAATTAATTAATTAATTCGCAGCAATTAATATCGGTTAATCGTGTGTCCGTCGGTTCGACAAGTCCGCGTTTCTCGGACAATATTGTTAGACGTCATCGTATCGTCGTTATGCAGTACACCGTCGTTTCCGGGAGGAAACGGTATCTCAACGACATCGACGACGACGACGACAACAATAACAACAACAACAACAATAATAATAATATTATATAATAATATTTTATTATGTAAAACGGTACTGTCGGTATTTTGCGTGCACGTTTCGTCCGGCGAACCCGATACACACAACGCGCTATTATCTGAGCATTCTGGCCGTGATAAGACCGTCCGTCCGTGTGCGTGTGCGAGTGTATTTTTTAATGAAAATTTTTTTTTTTACCGTAATTCCGTTTCGGTTTTTTATTTTTTCTATATTTCTTCATTCACCGATTTCTCCGAACTCGAAATGCGTGTGCGTGGTTTTACGACGACGACCACCACGACCACGACCACGACCAACGCGTGTGCGTACGACCGACGACGTCGGCGCGGCGGCGGCTACACCGCCGAGGGCCGTGAGCGCCCGTGTTGTCGCGCGCGCGCGCGCGCGCGCTCGCTCGCTCGCTCGCTTGTGCGGGGGGTGTGGGGAGGGGCACACGCGTCGTCGTCAACGCGGCGACGGCCCTCTATTGATTTTCCCGTTCTCGCGTGTCGTTCGGTTTTGTTGTTGTTGATAAGGAGAGTGAATTTTTTCCGTCGACGGTCGATAAAATTTTTCGCGGGGGGGTTCTCTCCCCCTCCGGTTGCGGTCGTCCGTCAACCACCACCACCGCCGCCGCACTGCCACCACCGCCGCACCGCCGCCACCACCTCTACAGCCGCGGTCGCCTTCACTGCCACCGACGGCCGCTCGACGACGACGACGACTACGACGACTACGACGGCGGCCGATATACGAAAATATGTACGGAACCGGAACTAATGGCAGGAAAAGGCGCACGCACGCACTCACGCACGCATACTCGACACGCACACGTCGTGTAAACAAACAACCATCGTATCGTACGGAAGACGGTGGCCGAAAACGGTGACGAGCACGAACCCCGTCATCGATTCGGCGGGGGCGAAAACGACTGAAAATTTGATGTCGATGACAACGACGACCACTCGGACGACAACAAACGACGACCGGACGGCATCGGCGCCAGCCGTGTCCGCTCGCGTTTCCTGGTCCGCTCCGCTCGGATTCCCGCCTCGGTTCGGGACGACGACCAGAGCTGTGGATGACGTTCCGGGGAGCCCGGTCAGCGGAAAAACACTTGCTGCAGGACACGTCGATAATTACGTCAATTATTAACGTCCAGCCGTCGACTTCACACCAGGTAAACGAGACGACATTTCACTCATTCCTACACGGTTTAAGAGAAGGCTTTGCTCGTGAGACATGATCGAACACTCGGGAAATATGATGGACAGTGGCACCGCAGTCTGTCGTTTCGGTCGTCAATACTGATGCCGTGGGTGCCCTTCCCGTTTGAACGATCCTGGCAATAGGACGTCCTACGGTATCTTGTTATCATTGCTCGAGCCGTCCGAGTCATATACCTATAGGCACTCACCCATTTGTGTGTCATTTCGATTTCAGTGGATCACATCAGTTGTACCTCTCACGGCGGCACTGTACTTTTATTATAATATACTCCTCGTCACATTGTTACTTAAAACAATATTGCTCGACCCCAGAGTTTTCTTTGGTAAACCCATGTTATCGCCACCAACCACTTTCTGTGAGGCAGAGTTAATGATTAGGAATGATGTCTATTTGTTCACTGTTGTTGGTGAAATTGATAGGTATACATCAAAATAATGTAGGTACAGACATACGTTTAAATTATCATGGGAAATATACAGGTGCCTAATAGTTGTGGCCATATTTTTTATTTTAAATAGGTATATTCAATTTATGCATTTGGCGATATTTTTTTTTACCTATTACAAAAGTTATAAAACTTTTGAGAATCAAATGAATGACCATTACAAAGCAAATTATAATATGTTGTTGTTACTAGTAGAAGTTTAATACTGCAATTGTGGAGCACAGCACTTGATAATAATACCAATGTGCCTTTCTTAAACTCTTGAATTCATAAGACACAGTACCACCTATTATTTATTAATTTCCTAAAATACAGTTATGAACAGAAATGTAATGTTACTAAGAAACATATTCATCTCCCGCCCTCTATACAAAGGTTTTAAATTCTAATACTAAACTTTATTTTAAGGGAGGACAACCATTGAATGTTGTTTAATATTGACAAAATATCACTTGTTCCCGTATTTTAATATAGTATTAGTTGCTGAAGCTTAAGTTAGCTGTCATAACCAAAATGAGTAAATAACTCATTTTGGCTAAAATTGACCACAGAATGTTTGATTTCTGGATCTGCCTCATTGCCTCAAGTATTAATTGAACCACAAAAGTATTGTACTGAATTTGAACAGGTAAAAGTGTAGGTACAACATAAACAATCTTATTCTATCCATAATGACATTTCCATAAATTATTTATTTTATTTTTGACAAAGCTAATTTGGCTGAATAACAGTTTTAATTTTATTTTTTTGTTACATCATTTGTCTGATTTCACTGATTATTATTGCTGCAGACATTTCAAAATTGTTGCAACCTTAATTTCAATGTTTTCTATGATAAACTTTAAGAAATAAGTATCTACCCAGTGAGTTAGAAAAATAAATAATTTGTTTTGTTTATTGTCTGCTTGTATGTATAAACACCAATAAATAATTTTAAATAATACAATTTCATTTTTTTACAGATGTCAGATATTTATGAGTATTTAGATTATTTGTTGAAAAAATCGGTACTGTTCCAAGAATAATGATTGTTTGAAGAAGTAAGTTTTAATTTTTTGTCTATATATAATATTGACCTGATTTACTTTTGGTTTTATATTTTTAAAGCTGATAAATGATGTTGGTTACTGATAAGTTCTATTTTGAAAATAAATGATTATTATTGTTTTACATTATACATTTAAACATTAATATAGAATAATATTACGTAAAGAAATAATGTATTACACAAAAGAAATAAGTATAAATCCCAATAAAAAAAGGACCATATTCATATTTGTTGGACAAATACACAACTACTTATTTCAATTTTAAATAAGTATATTGAAAATTTATAGAATTATAGCAAAATATTAGTTTATGTTATGATTGTAAATCATATTAATTTTAATACATTTTATAAATTCATGAATCATGATCAATGTATTGTTTGATTAAATTAAGTATACCTAATTATTTTATTTATATTAAGTAAATATGCTTAGGATAATATTTAAATTTTAATGCCTAAAAAGTGTATTTTATGAACAACTTTAGAGTATATGTATCTAAATAATTATAATACATTAAAAATGTGTGTTACAGTAAACACTTCATATATAAATACATAAAACACATATTATCTTGTGTTTTAATATTTTCTTATTGATGAAATATATTTTATTTGAATAAGGTGAACTAATACTAAATAGATAATTTTAGATAAATGTAAAAATAATATATAAACATTATCAACAAATACTGGACATTTTGATTTTACTTAAAATTTTAGTTTCTAATAACATTAAATACATCAAACTATTAATTTGGTTAATATTTTGTGTGTGACGTTTATTGGAAATTTGATATTTTAAATCTTTATTTTTGTTAATAGGTAATATAATATGATTTTTATTTATGTTAAAGGTCTTAATTGTTAAATTATCAACTAGAAAATTGTATATATTATAAATGATATTTGAATTATTTGAAAACATTACATAATAGAACAGTTATTAATTAATTCTTTAAAATCTAAGTATTATAAATCCATTATTTAAAACCTAGATGTGAAATCAACAAATTAAATATAATTTTGAAGTATTCATACTAGGAATAGCAAGTATACAACATTAACACTTGAATGCTCCAGGTAAAGTTTACTGTATGTAAAACAAACATGAACTCTTGAATTCTTAAGCTTTTTAAGAAAAAAAAAATTATATAAATCTAACCGACTAACATTTTCAAATTGTAAAAAATAAATAATAATAATAATAGATTTACATTAAACATACAAATTCCAATACATTTTCTTGTGGAAACTGCATCCTTACAGTATCCACATAAGATGTGAATTTGTAAGCTTATATTAAACTAACCAAAATAATTTCATTAGGCGGGTACGCTTATTATTAATATGCTTCAATCGGTGTTCATTCAAAATAAAACAACATAGGTGCTGGATTAACATATTTCATTTACTTAATTTCCTCTATTTTAATCTCTTAAAGCACTTAAAATGATTCCATTTCTTCTCCAAGCTTATCATCGTTTCCTCCAGGTTTTGGGTACTGTAATTAATATATTATATTATATTACAGTATATATAATTTGTACATGTTTTAATATTAATTTTTTATAAATATTTATAGCTGAACTGATCGATTACCAGAGACGTTTAATACTTACAGAGTATTACAAATTCACTGGTTTGCATACAAAAGAATGGTTATCTCAAGATACTGAAGACATACCTGGCTTATTTCCTCATCACCTAGATCCTGGTACTATTACTATTCGAACAACACCTAGCAGTGGTTCTGGTGTTAAGCGAATACGAAATTCATCAAACCGATCCCCTGACGAAGCAAGATGGGTCTGTCCAACTTGTGGAAAACGATATAAATATAGTCGTGGCTTAGCTATGCATAGGCGGTTAGAATGTGGTAAGGAACCTATGTTCCATTGTCCCTTTTGTCCACAAAAATGTCACCAAAAAGGCAACATGGTCATACATATTAAGAAAAAACACCCTACCCAATACGAGGAACAATCACAAGCTGTTGTACAGGCACATGTCAAAGCACAACATGTCCAAAGCGATTAAGATAGTTTTCCCTCAGTATTTTTGTTTTAATTTAATTTTACATGTCTTTTTAGGCACATGCTACTACTTATTTGAATTTTTATAAAATTTATATTTATTCTATGTTTAAATTTATATTTATTAAATTTTCAAGGTCATATCCTATCACAGTACCTCCCTACCCTCTTGTTGTAGTTATGAATTTTTATTAAAAATAAAAATATTACTCAAAATTATTAAGTGTTCTTAATAATCATTAATGCTCATGATAAATCTTGACTGATAATATTAACAATAACTTTACCCATAATTGTATTTGTTAGTTATTTTTTGTTTATATATGTATAATATAAAAAATATAATATATACATACTTAAATTACATGCATTAACCAGTTTGATCTACCTCTTTTGATATGACCAAGAAATGCCCACTTCTTTCGTCCCCCACTAGACTTAAACCGTTACCTATTTCATAATTGAATTGCAATTATATTTAATACCCATTTGCAATAAACGTGCAATGCATATATTTATATCAATATTATTTTTTCAGCAATTTTGCTTGTATATATTCAATTTTTATTTTGTTAAATTATAAATATATATTTTTTTTCGAAATTATTTTTTTCAAATTCATTAATACATTTATATTTTAGGTATTTGTTTTTTTATTATTATTATTTTATTTTTTTTTATGATTATTATTATTATTATTTTTATTTTTAGAAAAGTATTAAATGATTCTATAGTATTAGCAAACCAAAACAAATTAAATTGAGTCTTCCAAGTGATAATTAAGCTATTAGAACAAGTTGAGATATATTTTTTTAATTGTAATCTCGTTCCCGTCCCAATTAAGATTATATATGTACAAATAATCTTAAACTTGAGATATTTACTTAAAGCAAACACTATTGTATACAAATCTTTATTTTGTAAAATTGTTGATGTATTTTTTTCTACTTAAGAAAATGTTTTATTTTATAACAGTATTAAGATGACAAATTACTTTTTAGTTATATGTCTTGTATTAAACAAATGACCCAAAGTATTATGGATTAGTTTTTAATGGTATTTTATTTATTTGATAAAAATGTGTAATTAAATTTTTATTTAAGTAATATAATTGTTGGGTTATTTTTTTGTTAGCCTGAAACAACTTATAATTTTGGTGGTTTTGTAAGTTTTTTTCTTTATAGATTGTACTTACAAGTTTCAAATTATTGTTTTGATTAGTATTCAAATTTTACTTAAACAATTATTTCGTTACATTTACCTGAAACATGTAAATATATATTTTAATTGTTATATATAATTTTTTTTTATTTATTATGAATATTAATAATGATTCCTATGTATCTTATTCTTTTTAAATGTTCCTTTAATTAAAAATGTGTACTCATTCACTTTTTTTTTTGCAGGTGTTATGTTAATACAAGCCAAATCATACAGTAGGTCAACAACATTATCATCAAAACAATAAATCATTATTCCACTCATAATGTATATTAAACAATCGTTTCTTTTCTTATCTATAGACAGCTGTAGTTAATAATGATATATTTTTACTATTAATTAATTTTTTTGTATACTTTTTATCTATTCTGTCAAAGTTTTTACTTTTAAAGTATTAAATATTTTTACAGGGCTGGATCTAACTTTTAAAAAAATCAGATCAAGAGTTAAATGTTCAATAATGACAAAAACTATTATTCAACTTATATAGATACTAAAATAGATAAATTATGATCTTACCTATCTGATAAATAGAATTATACATGTTCCTTTAACTGGTAGGTTTCTGTATTAGTAGTTCAGTAGTATTTGCAATAATCTTACTAGTATTTATTGTGAAATTGGCTTATACTTTTCGCACGCTCTTGTTTCGCACCTGAGCATGTCTCTAGCTTCTTCTATCACCACTGCTCCTCATATTAACAACTGGTGGTTGCAGTTACAGGCGATGAAATGGCCACAATTACTGCCACACAGCGTGTGGTGAATAATCATCTAACCAACTTCAATTATCATCATTTGTCAAGTGTAATTAAATACTTGAATAATCAACAAACACCGCAACAACCGCAACAGCCAAAGACATGGACAACAACAACAACCAATGCATTGTCAATATCACAAAGATATTTTGAGAAGATTGCTCCAGCATCTGTTGGCATTCCAGCATTGATGAATCAAAATTTTTATGATATGCAGGTATAGAATTTGTTATTGATATTATATCAAGTAACTAACTGATTTGTTTAAAAAGATAATATATATATATATATTCACATGCTGATATAATAGTTTTTGTAACAAAACATTTCTCATAGGATTCTGGTTCAGATGCATCTGGTCATGACGGCTATGGGAGACACAGAAGACATAATAGGGACAAAGAACCTATATTTCAATGCCCCGACTGTGACAAAAGGTATCGCTCGAAAACAAGCTTAAGTCTACACAAACGTCTTGAATGTGGAAAAGAACCAGCCTTCCAGTGCCCATACTGCCCGCTCAAAACACATCAAAAAGGTAATCTGCAAGTGCATATAAAAAAGAAACACAACGAACACGGAGAACTTAATAGGACTTATTGAATTTTATTAGTAAAACAACATTGTCTGACAAACATTTAGAGAGATGATAGTGCCATCCTTCCTGAGTCATAACTTTTAATACATTTCCAAGGTACATAAACAATAGAAATATTCTTATTTTTCTGAATACATAAAATAAATTTAAGTCTGGTTCTAAAACTCATTTGTTTAAATTATAATTTTTAAACTAATAATTTATTTTTTACTTTTTTAATTCATTTTTGGTTAATTTATGAACTATTAATTAATAAATACCACTCCAATATTAATTATGCATTTAAAAAGTAACCTATTTGTTAATTTATTATTAATAAGTAATAAGAAAAACATCAGTAGGCTTATCATTCTTGTATAAAAAATGATTAAGTCTCATTTTCATTTAAGAACTTTTCTTTTATCCCATATACTGGAGTATCAAGAAAACAGGGTGTTATTTTTCATATTTACATATGCTCGTCATAGTTTCCTTAGTGTGTTAAAATTTTAGGTTTTCTGACACTTGAATAACTAATATTTTATATCAATTTATGTATACGGTGTTAATCTTTTATTGGTATATAATGCAAACGACTGATATACTTTTCTTACCAAAATTGAACATAAAACATTATAACTTAACCTTTAGTAAAATAGCTTAAAACCCCATCCGTGACTGAAATCCACAGGTTAAAATGAAACATCGAAATAAAATCAAATGTATATTAAGATATAAATTTTTAAAAAAAATAGTACAAAATATGTGTTCGTTTAACATAAGAGTATCTACACACAAGATAATAATTTATTATATGGACCAAAGTCTGCATATCTGAGTTTCCATACAATAACTAAATATATTATGTGACCATTTAATATTTTTGAGGGTTGCGTAATTAATGACACATTGATACTACATGCCGTCCATGTAATCATGTATTTTAATTTAATTCATACCAAAGTTTTTTTTAAGTACAAATTATATAATTATAAAAATAGTTTTTCCTTTAGGATTGTAGTATTTTGTTATAGTATTATAATACATGTTTTAAAAATAGTTTATAATAAGCCATTATTTTTACCAAAGTTACCTACCTCAAAACTATTACGATATTTATGTTACTAAACAGTTTACTAGTATGTGCCTTACACTTGGCTACCCGTCACTTACTGTTTTAATTGATATTTCCCGGTTTTAACCACTTTCGGTTCAACGAGACTCATAGAGGGTGGTGATATTATCTCTTTAAATGCAGTAATAGAATAAAACACATAATGTTACTTCCCAAAGAATATACAAATTATAATTATTTCATTTTAAAAATGCAATGTTGCTCTCTTGACCTAAGATCTCTAAAGATATATATATTAATATAAGTATATATATTATATATTATTAAATATTATATAATAAAATAATTTATAAAAGTTTAATTATTAGCAATAAGAAACATACTGTCTGAATGTAAAATCTATAAAAAAAAATCTACCTCATATTACTACGAGTAGTTTATCCGTTAATGAGTGCAATTTTTCCTATTTTATAAAATGTAACTATGTATAAAAAAAAGTTATACGTCTTGTTCCTAGTTACTTTTTTAATATTTATTTACATATTCGTGTATAGATATATATAAATTTATTTATGTAAATTAACATATTATTATTACTATTATTATTTTTTGTAAATGTATTTTTTTTAGTACATCTATCTACCTCATAAATAGCTTTAAAAAACAAAATGTACAAACAATATTATTGTTTTTTTTTTATAACTATTATTTATTTTTATTTTTACATCACTTATTGCATTAGATATTAAGCCATCAAGACTAAACCAACACTTGAAGTACAAATTTGCGATTGCAGGAATTTATTCAAATTAATAATTTTAATGTAATTTGTAGGGTATAATATTCATCTAGTTAGTTTATACAGGGGTTCTTTTTCGTGTAGCTACACATTATTTTACTAGACTTGCCTATATGATTTAGAACCTTGCATAAGTTTTATTTTTCCGGTGGTAATATTGTTCCTAATACCAAAAATATATGTTATATAATTCCTACTATAGAGGAAATGGGAGATAATAATCTAGAAACAATATTATGATATTATGTTTTGCTTATAAAAATAAACACTAGATAGAATTGTGTGCGCTATAGTTCAATGTCATTTTCAAAGCAATACATTTGTAATTTAATTGGACATGAGACTTAGACCAAAAGGCAATAACTTTATGTAGCAAATAACTTAAATATCTAAGTCCATTTGACAAATTTGTGTTAAAGTTATTGAACCCTATACTATAGTTTTTTAAACCGCAATCATTGAAGGTACAACATTAACTTTAAATAATAATAATTAACTTAAAGTACAAAAAAATTCTAAATAATTAATATGGTTCAACCACAATATTGTTATGTATAATATGTATATAATGTAAATGTTTAAATTTTTAAAATGTTTTAATTTTTTTTTTCTTCCTTTTTTACTTTATTTTGTAATATTAAAGTCTATACCACCCCACCACCTCAGTATATGAGATAACAATTAATTTTAATTTTTTTTTTCTACATAGTTCCTATTTTCTGACAAACTATGCATTTTACCTTTTTATATTTTTATTTTAATCGTACAAATAGTGTTCATTTTAGTAGAGAATTATTTTGTTCAAACATCTTAAAATATGTAAACTTTTATGTACCTGATGTTTTGCATTTAATTAATAGGTTACTAGCACTTACAACGTTTCCAAAGGTATTTTCCTTCCAGGTATAATATTATGTAAAACAATTTTATGTTCAAGCATAAATACTTGCAATAAGCGTTTTTTTGTATGCATACCGTGTTAAATATTTTTTATTTGTTTTGTAAGCACACAACACAGCAGTATTATTGAATTTTCTTCATTGTACTATTATCTACCTAACCTTTATAAAAATTTTGTTTTATTATTATTTATGAGATCAAATATTTTATTTATATAGAAAATATGTGTATATGTTTTGTGCACTCAATTTAGATGCTTAGTTTTGATAAATTGTAAGAGTAGTATAATGCAATATGTTGTAATTGAAAAACAAATTTATTAAAAAAACCACTTGTCATTTAAAGAAAACTATATTAAATATATTAGTTTCTGAATATAATTATTTGTGTTTTATGAAATTATTACAGGTATATATTATACTAACTACAGATAAATTAATTTAATCCTGCCAAAGCAATGGACACTTGAATTGGCATAACTTATAGTATTTGGAGAATAGTTTCACGCAACAACTTATGTGGTATCTAAGTATCTTGTATTAAATTTGCAAGCTTTTTTACCAAGGTATAAAATGTTTATCAACACTTAAAAAAATGTCCAAAATGCTAGTATAAATATTCAATGAAAAATATCCTACATTGTATGAACTTATTCATTCTTAGTAAAAACATCAATTTTATCTCAACTTGGTTTCCTTGGAATAAATTTCCGTTTTTCCTTTTTTTTGGTTTTTTTCCAATTTGTACTACTTTAAAAGATGTGACCGACACAAAAAAAATACTCTCATCGCTCAGAAACTTAAATACTACTGTAAGAGAGATTTGAAAGTTCCTTTTAAATAATAAAAATCTTCTGGAAATTATGTATTGCTTAACTATTTATGTGCCTTAAATTAAGGCGTAAAGAAAACAAGGAGTAATGTTGTTGAGAAATTTGTGATCAGAGAAAATGTCACAACCAAGGCACAATAGATTTGTAAACTAATATTTTTGTATTAAAAATAAGTATATTATAAGTAACTATTGCATATTACACTGTATCGTACATCAATATCTACAAATACAATAGGTAATGAGTAAATACAGGTTTTTAAAACGAAGTTCAAAAATCGTAGAACATACGTATTTCCCATCCAACCAGAACTTCCTTATCGTAAACCGGAACCAAGGAATGAAAAAAGATATTCCAGATTTTTTAAGATCACGTTGTTTGGTGTTATACCCATCTAGAGTCTCGAGAAACGATAGGTACCAACGCGCTAGCTTCCATATCGGATAACATTTTCGGATAGTCATAAACTCATAAGACATAAATGATATAGGTAGTCACAGTACGCAGGAAAAAAAAGAACTTCGAGTCCGTTGGTTTGAACTTTGAAATATTTAATGACAAATAAAAATCATATACCTACGGCCTACTGAAGTAATAAATAGCGGCGGCCTTGGAGTCTAGCCGTCTAGGACGGTTATTCATTCGATCAAAGCTCGCATGGCCGGAGAAAAATTAGAAGCAAAATGGCGCTATCGTTTTCGTTCGGACCTAACGTCGGCAGACTTCAATCTAAAATGTTGATATCCATGATCGATATTTCTCTATATTTTACGTCTAGGTTAGTCTAGTGTATGATTTAATTATGGAAACATGTTAAATACTTGTAAGTTGTAATATTTTAAATGATGAATGTTTTATCACATTTAAATAATTATAGGATTTTTAGGAAAGTTTCTAATTTATTTGTATTTATTTACTTCTAATTATTCGTAAACAATATATCCTTATTATTTGAAAGTTTTGTAACAATAGATAATAGGTAGTCGTAGTTTTATAAAAAAAAATACCATAATACTAGTAGGTACCTACAACAGACAGTCATTTGGCGTCGGGGAGTAGCAACTCAAGTAGGTAGGTACCTACCTATCGAGACATCGAGTTATGATCCGTATATTTAACGAAATATTTTTAACACGTTACCTGCACATCATTTTAATGAATCTAGGGGGAAAACAGCAAATATATTTTATTTGAAAATAACAAATATCAGCTTAAAGTCAATTATCAAATTGTCAAATTAAAATATCAAATATATAAACAGTTAAATAATAGGTAATAATAATAAATCACAAATATCGTATCTACATCGTAGATATATGCTATAGTTGTTAAAAAATTTGGTAGGTATGTCTCTTTCCCCATTATAAATACTAAAACTAACTTAACAACTGTTGTTCTTGTGTACCTTTATAATTGAAATGTTGTCGTTGTTTACCGATTACCTGTTTTAATATACTTATATACCCAGCTTTAGAAGTTAACAATTAATTATCCAGATTGATGCCTATAATAACCTTTCAGAGGGTCGAGGATGAATGGTTAATATGAATGGTTAGGTTAAATGAATGGTTATATTAGGTTAGTAACTGTTAATAACAGTAAGTTGAATTAATTTTTGCAGAAAACATTGCATTACATCTTAGATTCAAATATGAAGAAAATCGGAAGACTTTTACTGCCATAAAACGTGATGACAGACACAAAAAAAAAATGCGGGTAAGTAAGTCGCTCTGCTGTACAGTAGGTTACAAGTGGGTCACTGTATAATGGATGGAATTAAATTTGAATTCAATGATACAATATCATTGTATAAGAAAAACGATTCTGAGTGGAGACGGTATGTCAGTCTTGGTTTAAGACATATTACATACTTATCTATGGTATTAAAAAAATAATTGACTTATAATAAATTCCAAATTAATCATTTCACAATATCCATTAGGTACTTATAAGTTATAAGTAAGAGTAGGAGTGTTAATTACAACAAAAACAGAAAATCGTTACATGAGAAATCGAGTGAATATCAAATGTTGTAAAAATATGAATTTCAAACGCTCATAAAAATTAAATTTGACTTTCTTCTAAAAATTTTTTTTTTGATAAAGGTAGACAAACTTATGAGAAATCTTGTATTAAATTTTAAAATCTTAGATTTAAAAACAAAATTTTTTATGAATTTCTAACTCAAAATAATTTCCAAATTTTCGTCGTTTTTACGTATTTTGTCAATATTTGAACTTTAAATGCTTATAAAAAAAAACTGTGACTAAGGATTTTAAATTTTTTTCTTCTGCCTTTGAAACAATATACTAGGAGCCTTGTATTAAATTTTCAAGTTTTTTTAACCAACAAATAAAATTTTATTGATATTTATAGAAAAAAAAAACTAAAAATATTGAAAACTGACAATGTCCGTAAACAGTTCAAAAAGAGTCAAATTATTTTCAACATTTTACCATGTATAGAAAATGCAAATATAAACAACCTGTGAAAATGTCATGTATCTACGGTCATTTGTTTTAGAGTTACACCAAAAACCAAAATCGATTTTGCGTAAAAATTCCCGTTTTTCCTTAATTTTTCTTTTGTTTTCACGTCGCTTTTGAAAACTACTGGGAAATTTTTACTTTTGACCCCCCAAAGTACCAACTAGATTCACTTTCCAATCAGAAAAGTTGCTATTGAAGAAAATCGAAGCAGTTTTACTGCCCAAAAGGTGATGACAGACACAAAAAAAAATAAAATAATAAAAAAATAAAAAATAAAAAAAAACACACATCATTGTAAAATCAATACATTCATCGTTCCACTCAGAATCTAAAATTTAAAAACACACAACATTGTAAAATCAATACATTCATTGCTCCGCTCAGAATCTAAAATAAAAATCAATGAAATATGTAGTTTTGAGTTTGTAAAAAAAAAGTTATAAGACTATAAATTATTTTTTTTTAACTCAGCTGTAAATCATTTATTTATTATTTATTTTCATTTATTTTTATTGAGATTTTAACATGTTTATTATCATATCTCGACAGTTATATTTGAATATTGTGAACACTGAAAATGTAAATTAATAAAGCTCACACTATTATATTTGGAGGCCAGTTTGGAATATAAAGTTAAAAATATGAAGTATTATGTTTGTGTTATTAGCTGAGAGAGCATTGATTAGGGAAAAGTTTATGCCAAAAGTGGAAAAAAGAGACATTAACTTATCTCTTTGGAGAGACATATTATAGGGACAATTTAGAAGCAGATGTCCCATCAGCACATGTGGATCCGAGGTGTAGTAATAATGCACGGATTTTTAGAATTATGGGGGAGCACTTGGACAGGAAGGGGTTCTTGACAATAGCTAAAATACTTGCTTGAGAATCTGAAACAATGAGGAACTCTTCGAGGGTAAGACAACTGATACAGGTGAGCGATTTATTATTTATTTGTTCCATAACAAATAATTACTCTATTATGAGTTAACCGTAATATAATATTAATTTTATGTTGATTTATAATTTCTAAAATTGACTAACATTTAATATTATTGTTATATTTATTGGTAATTTTTAAAAATTGAATAATATTTAAAACTTTTATTCAACAAAAAAATTATAATAAAATTTTTTTTAACTATTTCTAACCTACATCCATTTGATTAATTCTACGTAATTTTGTGAACCAATGTGTGTTTAGACGCAATCAGGATACTTAAATTTGGGATAAAAACGACTACCTCTATTTGGGCCGCAATCTGTTATCTCCACCTTATACAGTTATACCCACAGATATATAAAAATACTAGATACCTAGCCGACTTGGAAATGATTTTGAAGCCCAAAAAATGGCCGAAATTCTCTTATCTAAGAGGTGAATGTTTACATTTTCACATATATCCACCTTGTAAAAATGTAAACATTTACCTCTTAGATAAGAGAATTTCGGCTATTTTGTAGGCTTCATAATTTTTACATTATAGGAATAGGGAGTCGTCTATCTAGTATTTTTATATACCTATCTGTGGTTATACCAATGAGTCACGTCCTTATCTAATATGAAGTAATATTCATGTGCTTACTGTTTAAATAATTATAATAGGGTGACCAGCAAAAGTTTGAATAATCAATTACTATAATAGACAATATTTTAATCGGAAATATTTGGATAAAGGTGTTTGTTAAAATCTAGTTTCATTTGAAATTTGAATCTTCATTTTTGTATTCAACTTGATATACAAAACACAAAAGTTTGAATTTTTGTTTATATGAATTATCATTTTTAGAAAACTCTTTTCATTTGAATCCTAATTTTGGTATTCGACTTAATATGGAAAGCACAAAATTTTGAATATTCTTTTTTTAAATCACAAATGTTTTGTTTTCCCTTTATACGAATTATCGTTTTCATAAATCTCGATTCATCTGAATCTTCATTTTCATATTTGACTTGACAAATACAATTTCAAACTTTGTCGATTTACTACTATAATGTTAATTAAAACGTTTATCGTTTACCATCAATGTTATTTTAACGTAGTGTCATTTTTAAAGTACGACAATTCACAATTATATTCAATGTTTATTTCAAATAGCCATTTCAAACTTTGTAGATTCAAGATCATGTATATTAAAATGTGTATCGTTTACTACCAATATTATGTAACTATTTATTTCAACCTAGTCTCATTTTTAAACATGAGTACATGACAACTATATTCAATGTATATTTTAACAAATATCATTTTAAACTTTGTCGATTAGATACTATGTTAATTACAGTGCATCTCGCTTAAAAAATATATGATTCAACAAAATGATGAATCAATCCAATATTTTTCAAACTTTTGCTAGCGTCCAACATGATTTTACAAAAAGTGTAAAATAAAAGAAATATTTGATGAGGAATTCGCCTTCCCTTTTTCCCTAATACAAAATGCCTGGTTATGCCGCTGGTCTTGACGTCTTGATAGAATAATATTGACTAGGAAACTTGCTGATAAGAGTTGCAGACCTTTACAAAAAAAATCCTTACGTTTTACTTATAACTTATTATAGTAAAATGTAAAGATAGTTGAGATCCCATTTTTTTTTACATTCTAGCCACTTAGCTATACCCACCGGCCACCAAACTATTTACCTAAGAGTTATGACATTGTGACATAGCGCATGGGCAAAACTAATTTTCAGAACCCTTGGTACATCATAAAAACATAGGTACACAAATGTGTGTAGATAAGAAAATAAGTACCAAAGTCGAAAATGCATTTAATATTTTAAAAAGGTCAAAATAAGGCATGTTTCATAAGAATAGTACAACTATAGTACTTATAAAAAAAAGGTTGACATTTTAGAAATTTAAAACTAAAATTTTGTTTGGGTACCATCAATCGAGTTGATTTGGAGCTACGAGATGAGATGAAACAATATGGTTTTTGTTTGAACATATCAAGGTATCTATGAGGGTATTCGATATAATTTAATTCTACCTCTATTAAAAATATATTTATCATTTTTGTGATAGTAAATGTTTTTTTAACTATGCGATTTATTTTATTATTATCATTGCTTTCAAAAGTACTTACTGAATACTTCCTTTTCTATGATACTGATCTTCGTGATACAGTTCAAATTTAAAGGTTTGTATATTTTTTATACATTAAACTATTAAAGAATACTTCAAAAGAAGAATATTGCAATTAGAAGTATAAAAATATGTTTATCCAATTCTATAATGTTATGTTATAAAGGTAAAGTCAACCTTTTTTTTTAATATTTACTTATCATGTATTTGGTAACAGTTTTAAAATAAATTTTTCGTTACATGTCAACTGTAATGTTTTTAAATTGATTTTGAAGATAAATAATTGCCATAGCTTTTACAAGTCACCCAAAAATTTAGGTGACTTGTAATACACATGTTTTATTTATTAAACAGTTTTGATCAATAAAGTTTATGGAAAGGCTTAAACTGATCACGAGGCTTAGGTATGCAACAATATATGTAATTTTTGTAGCCTTGTGTGATTTTTATTAAGCTCTGAATACCGAGAAGAAAAGAAAAATTGTATGAAGTCACCTTAATTGATGGTACTTAAAAAAAATGTCCATTCCGAGCACTGCCCATAATATTAATATGTACAGTTTGCCTTTAATGATAAAAAATACCATAGTTAATAATTCTCCAAAAATTTAAAAATCAATAAAGTGTACTTGCCAACACAGACTTGCCAATCGTTTTTTTTTTTTATATAGAAATTAAACTATGTTTTGAATGAGGTGATTTTGGATAATTATTAACAAAACTATTTCTTTCAATTTGTACATATTAAAATGTTATAATGGTGGTTTATCCTAGTGTTAAAATTGGTTTTTTTTGTTATTCTTAATTTATTCAATTCAATTTCTGAAGACCGCAATGAGCCATAATTGGTTCACTTTTTATTAGCGCCAGACAATAAAAATATTATAATTCATTATGTATTTACTGTAATTCTCTATATTTGGCGTAAAAATAATATTTTTTTATGATATTGTAATGAAATAGGAAAGTATAATACTTAGAAAACCATAAATATATATGTAAGAGTATCTTATTTACCCTACCTGTAGTATGAATTGGCCGTGGTAATGTGGTATGATAAAAACGAGCGATTCACCCCAAAATGAATCGTCATTAACCATAATCACCCAGTCTCACTGTACTTATAATGTTACCGTATCCATAAAAGTAGGTTGGTAATTACAGAATGTTAATAAGACTAAATTAAAAAATAGATTTTGAATTTCTATACAAAAAATGGCATTAAAAGTCTTACTTTTACAAAAGCTTTTTTTTTATATATTGTTACAGTATGCTTTGCCTACAGTTAACACTGTAGTTGGACATGATACTTTACCTAGTCAGTGCGGTTGGAAATATTTTATACCGTTTTAATCAACGTTAAAAATAATGGTGAATTAAATTATAATTAAAAATACCTACATTTTAAATTTGTTTTAAACAAAGAATTTTAAATATTTTTACATGTATAGAACATCTAAAAAATATTGCTTTAAACAAATTAAATGTCTATTTTGATCGAAAAATAAATTTTTCTTTCAACCTTACCTAAAGTGCTAACAGAGCTGCAAATTATGATTCACCTTTCATTAGGTACATAAAAACATAATTTATGCATCTGGCAGTAATTTGCATGCAGTAGAGTAAACAGTGTCTTCAGTGGAAGAATTTATTTATAAGTTTATATACAGACATTTTTAAAAAAGTTCAACAGAAAGTTTATACTATGAAAAAGTTTGTTAAAAAAAGAAGAAGAAATTATAATGGGTCAAAACACAGTACATAAGTAGCTATCTGCGATAACCTAACCTAACTTGGTACCTAACTAAACATGTAGGTAGGTTTATAAAATAATTTAATTATTCTATGTTGTGTCTAATGAAACACAATATTATTTAAAGTAACCTACCGAAAAGTTAACTAGTTAGAGCATTGTAATTTATAGCACATTGCCATAATGTTATAAAATTATGTGTAGTAAAGTGTATTATAAATATGAATTGTTATTTATTTTTAGTCTAAAATATGATAAAATATTTAAAAAATTAAAACTGATTATTATAATTATAAATTAGATTTTAAAGAATTAACTAGTTATTTTGTCCTGTTTAATAAATATAACTGGTCAAAGGATCTATTTACCTATTTAAGATAGATTTATACAGAGTTCATTTAACCAACAAGCCCAATTATATTATTTTCTATACATAATAGAATTTGTTTTTTAAAAACCCTTGAATATTCTTAAAAACTATTCAGGTACACAATTTATATTTTAACTGATAACTTACAAATATATTTAAATATTTTCCAATTTACTACACACATAGGATTTTACTGCTTTTGCATTTTAGTGATTTAAAATAATTATAAAAGTTAACTCACAAACCCTTTTACAGGGTAAGTTGTAAATAAAAGAGGAGGGATTTCGGGTATTACAACCCCCACAGGTTTCTTTTGCTATAGACATCTGTCAAAGACCAAATTTAACAGTTGAATAAATAAGTGTGTCCTCTGAAATCATATGTATTTTAGCCCCTGAATTATTGTAATCGTAATCGATCTTCATTTGGCAGGGGAGAATGGTCAAACAATAGTAGCCACATCTGCTAGTCTGCGCAGTGCGCCCGCCTATGCAGCATTCGTTACATGTATATAATCATAGTTTTAAAAGGGTCGAAAAGTATGTATACAGGCACGGATTCAAGGAGGGCCTATGGGGGCTGGAAGCCCCCCCCCCTTAAGGAATTAAAATATTTCAAAGATAACCTTTATTTTCAGTTTATTATTTAAAGTAAAGAAGACTAAAAGAGCTATATACTGCCTAAAAGTACATGTACTATATTGCTTACTGACATTTAGAAGTGGGTGATTGATAATCATGATCATTGATATACCCTAAGTCCTTAATCGTAGCTGCTGGTTTGAACATAAAGATCGTGACGTACAAATGGAGGTAATACTTGTTGGAGGTCGATGGTCGAGACTTTATGTTACTGCTAAACTGTGTGAATTCTTTCAACTATTTAAATATTTTACACTTTGGTCCACGTAATTATTAGGGCTCTGATTTAAATTCCCTAAAAATATTTAAAAATTAACTTTAAAATAATGCTTTTAAGACCTAAAAATTCTAAAAATGCCCCAAAAAAAATAATATTTAACACTAAAAGCGTCCAACCATCGGCCATTTTGAAGTTAAAATACGGAGTAGGAACTTGTAACACATTCGTAGCTTAAAAATCATCGTTCAAGACGTTCCAAAAAAAAAAAGTGCATTGAAATCCGAGCTTTAGTTATTAGGTATATAAAATATTAATAATAATTAATATATTAGGTATATAATATTAAATGCAATAATTGCATTAAAATTTATCATATATGATAAATTTTTATTTACTATAACTTAAACTTAGTGCTTATGCTTTTATGTACTTGAAGTAATTTTTTTCGTTTGGGCCCTTCCTTTTGTCATTTCTAGATCCACGCGTGTATATATTCAAGTCTTATTGATTATTCAGCGGCTAAATGCGAAAGAAAATAAAGCTATGTGCCTACTTCATAACAATTACAATATATATTTCTTCCGCAGCATGTGAATAATCTATATAGACATATAGTATATAAATAGGATAAGAAACATACATGAGAAATTCTATACACCACAATTAACTATAGTTTGTATGATTGCTATAATGAAGTCTAAAGCAAATTACTTATTGATTAATTTCGTTGAATTTCATCTCTAACGAAGTTAAAATGAAGTACATATCTAGGTAGGTGTGTAGATTCATCATTCTAAAAATACACACATTTCGGATGATTTTGGTAACTATTGTAAATTTGAAGATATTATGTTAACCTATATTGTTCTAATTAGTATTTCCAATTGATTTTTAATATCGGCCAGTTTAAATTTGTTATCTATAATCTTTACATTTTTTAACCGGGTTGCTTAAAAATATTAATTTAATAGTTCAATAAAATTTGATTGACCACCAAATCATGATTGAGGGAAAATTAGCTCACTATTAAAGCGGGCATAATTCTAGTTTAGTAACCTATTGATTTTTGAAATTTTTTTTTTCCAAAATGTGTTTTATAAGAATGTAAAAAAAACCTGGTCAAACTTCAATAATTTTTTGTTATCAGTTTATCACAAAACATAACTCTTCATCATATTATTTAAAAGAAATAATATTTATTATCACAATGAGTACGATTTAACAACAGATAATAAAAAATGGATAGGCCATGCCTATATAACATTAGGTGCCTCGTTCCTAAAGAGCAGATATCTTCAGTCTCACAAAGGTGCCTGTAATTGAAAATCTACTATCTTAGTCATAGATATAAAGAAAAAAAAGCACTTACATTCAAATTGTTTGAGAAAATGTGTGATAAGGGCGAGTGGCCTATCCATTCTTTATTATCTATGGATTTAACGAAAAGGTCTATAACTTGTCATAATTTACTATCAATCAATGGTCACTGCTGATAAACTTTAATCGGAGTAGCTGTTTTGCCGTAAGTCAATTTAAATAACAAAAACTTGTGGAAGTTGCAAGAACTTCTACCTTAACTTTAAATGTGTAACTCAATATCAAGCATACAGATACTACTCGTCGAAACTACAATACTACTAACCGATCCAACATCATACAGGATACATCTTAATACTTAATTTTTGTAGTTTCATGGTTGAAAAAAAATAAAATGTACCTTCACACTTGCAATAGGTATAATGAAAATGTTGATCATTAAGTAATATGCAGCCACAGTACTTAATGTAATCAATATACAGACTTGAAAAGAGTAAATGTCCGGACTCGTTTTCATTGTCAAATATTTATTCAATGTGACTCTTTTTATACTTAAATTACGACTGACAAGTACAAAATAATTAGTTATTTAGGAACTGTACGTATTAGTTTTTAAATATATAGTATAAAAAAATTAGAATTTTAAAATTGCATGAATACGTTAAAAAATAAGTCCGGACTTTTTCAAATACTAGACAGATTCATAAAAAAAAAAATCATAATCTTAGCCATTGGCGCAACTGGGTTTAGTACTCAAGCAAGTCTTACTTTAATTTAAAAAAAAATAATTTAATCAGACTTAAGACTTCCTATCGTATTTATGTTAAAAAATGAAAACAATTTTTGGGCATGTCATTACATTAATTATATATAAAATACGGTTTACAGCAAGTATAATATTTTAAGTATTGATAAAAGGGGCTTGGAACTAAGATAGGGTAGTGTAGCAATTGGTAAGATATTTACGTTGAAATTTTGTCTGAAAATCTAAATAGTTGCGCCTACGGTTTTGTAGATACGATATTTTATTTAGATCTCCTAGACATGACCGCTGGCGGTTTAATAGCGGGTAATAACAAAATAATTGAAGTTGATACACCACGGTTGTAGAACGGGTCTTCACATGAATAACGACGAATCCTTAATAAAATGTTGTCTGGAGTTTTATTTTATAATTTATTATGTTCCACAGTACATAGCACCTGCCACGAGGGAGTTAGGTGATTAGTGATAATGAATAATTGGTCAATACTTTCTATATAAAATGTGTAGCTACTTAATCTACAACCGTAGTATACATAAAGAACCTAGAAACACCTTTAAGCGTGTACTTCACAGTAGAATTTGCAAGTATGTGCCAAGTGGGAATCGATAAGAACCGAAACTAAGACGAATTAAGTGTATAAACAGGTTATGGGTAACGTAGTTGACAACAAAACGCAAAGAATCTAGAGAGTGAACTACAGTATTAAATTAGCGGATATTTTCGCAAAATATATCGAATTTGTTAGACTAACAGCTTTGCCGTTAAATGAAACATTTATTGGATCTAACGAATTCACACGTTCAGTGAAAAGAGTGACAATTGATAAATTGAATGTGTCAGTTGATCGACAAATGTAATAAGAGAATGACAATTTGCGGATCTACCAATCAATGAGGAATTAAGAATAATGCCGGCTATAGTATTGAATAAAAGGATATACAGAATATTAGATCGAAGTGACAAACATTAATTTACATACGAACGGAGTGAGAAATTTAATATAATTAGAAAATATATCGCAATGAAAGAATAAAGAAAAATTGAATTAATGGTAAATTATGACACTAGATAGCGCTAACACAGTGGAGACTGGTGCTAACGAGTGATGATAAGAGGTTATCATTGAAACGTTATCTAACAAACTTGCATTATAAGAACGTTAAGATGTCTAAATATTGGTGTTCCAATTAACAAGCCATTCCTATATAAATTTAATTTATTTATTATTTTTAATATTAGATTGAAGTTAATAATAAGAACACCAAAAACGATAAGAAAATATTTTTAAAAAGTAGCTAATCCATGCTGACGTGGAAATTAAAGAAAAAATCTAACAAATTATTAAAAAGATTTTAATTATTCATTTAAAACAAGTTAAAATTTTATCAAATAAATTTACTGGTATAATATTCCACATCAACAAAGATCGCTTAAAAAATAATATAATTACCCAACGAGTGAGTCCTCAACATACAAGAGTAATTAAATATTGAGAACACACACTTGGCTTGAAAATAATATTCACTTACCTTTGAAGACACAAAATTCATCGATGTTGACAAGGTAACATATTTAAAATCTCACTCTTTGAATCTTCCTATTCTCACCAGCATTTTTTTTTATTACTTGTA
Source organism: Neotoxoptera formosana (assembly GCA_022818045.1). Taxonomy (NCBI): domain Eukaryota; kingdom Metazoa; phylum Arthropoda; class Insecta; order Hemiptera; family Aphididae; genus Neotoxoptera; species Neotoxoptera formosana. Next base: position 22,539,077 of record CM040634.1, read on the forward strand.
TAATTAACACCAATCAAACTCCTCTCTCATTTTACTCTCCATACAGATATTGGATAAAAAATAACCATGATCAATTTTTGAATACAGAGGCAAAACACAACATCTGTCTAGTATAAAAATACTACCATGTTAACCACCTACACTACTAATGGACTGATTTATAATCAATTGTGCCCTACACTTATGCTAGGAAAATAATTAAGACATTAAACAAGGCCCTGAAAAGGGCCTTTTAAATAATTATGTAATATAAATATCAAAATAAAATAATTATATCTAAAAGAAAAGATTGGATGAAAAGGAAATAAAGGAATTACTAAGAGTGGTGTGGAGGATCCCTATTTACCAGTTACCTTATACTTACCTTCAAATCAGCCAAAATTCTTCATCATTGATTCTGCATCTTGGTGAATGTTTGAATGACTTGTTTTTTTTTAAAATTAATTTTAATTTAATTTAAAGTTTAAATTTTTTTGAAAAATAAGACACTTAAGTTGAAAATTGATAACCAGACGTGATAATATGATATTACTTACTAAACTGCACCCCATCCCCTAACTGCAGCAATCTATTTTCAAACTCCCTCACCAGATGAATATTAATTTGTTTGTATGTTAAATACATTTAAATGAGTGTATTATAAGGGAAAAGGTCAGATCTCTGTAAGATAATGAAAATTAAAAAGTTTTCCTCAGGACCCACAGAACCTAAATAACAACACAAGCTCAAAATCATAAGTTCATGGGTCCAAAGAGAAAAACTTTAAAAAAATCTTTAAAGAATTTACAAAAGAATTCTTTGTATTAACTGAAAGCTTGTAAGCTAAATTAAATTTGAAATATAAATATAAGCTGTAGTATTTACTACAAGGAAAGCAAGGAATAGTTTAAGTCAATTTGCCACAAAAGAATAACTTACGAGCCTCCTTTCGCTCTAGTCCAACTTTTGACAAATTGATTAATTTAAAGAACCAAGAGGAATATATTCAAAATAAATATAATATTGTATGCTATTAGCCCAAACAGAGATCTTTTGAGGGTATTAAAATATTTGAAGTTAAATTTATGAGTAACTCACCATGTTAATTAATCTGTTTGATTCCTCATGACCTACTTAATAATGAGAAGTATTTTTCTCTATAGGCTCTTTGTTTATAACAAGACAATGAGGAATAGTAATTGCAAAAATTAAATAATAAACAAAATATATACAAAAAAAAAAATTAAGTGGTTAGCAAATGATTTCCTACACCGCAGGTTACTAAATAACAGCCAAAAAGTGCCCAGAAAAAAAAAAAAGTACCATTCAAAGCTCAAACCGAACCAAGGCTGGGTCCAAATGTGAATAAACATAGCAAATGACAATAAGAAATTCCACATGTGAACCTTACCTAAGGCTCTGCCACAGCTATAATTCTATCTTTAAAATTGAAAAAACTTGGTGAACAAAAATGTGGTAATATTAAAAATTATATTTGCAGTTGACCAACGCTGTGATCAAAGTTCAAAGATTAAAAAATTCCACCAAATTTTTACAATACTCCCAAACATACGACCCATCATATGAAAGGCCATGTGTTTAGAAGCCGTACAATTTAAATCGAGTCTTACCTTGAGTATCCCTGTGAGCTCCAACTGCTTCTTGTGCATTCATAAACACTTCATCCGTGGTTTGGTTTCCAGACATTGGCCATTGATTAAAACCTTTATAAAAAAATTTAATTAAAAAACATTTCATAGATGATAACTTGTCATACATACTTTGGTTTGAGTTGTCATGCGATGGTCCAGCTCTTGACATGTCCATACTATTGTCCATATCGTCATCGTCATCCAATGTCAAGTCTTCTATACTGTCTTCGTTGTTCATTTCTTCCAAATACTCAGTCTTAGGTTCAATCAGTTCACCAGTCGGTTCGATCTTTGGTCCTGCCACACCTTCAGCAGCTGATGCATCGTGGTTGTTGATGCGGCTGTTATCAGTCTCATGATCACCGTCATCCAACGGCGCACCTTTGGTTATGGTGGCAGGAATGTTAGGAACACCGACGCCGCTCAGGGCTCCGGACTGAAGGGGCGGTACATCACAGGAGTTGCTTGTATCAATATGACTGTCAGGATCGTCACTTGTCGACGGCCTGCGCTGGTGTCGCTTGCGTTTTCTAGTAGGTGAGGCACTATCATCACGAGACCTGATGTGTGGACTTTCTGGCCTCCTCTCTATCGTTAAACCCTGTGCTACTGTAGATGGACCACGTGTGACAGACTGTTGGATTGGTTTTCTAACCGGAGTGGCAACAGGTGCCTTGACCGGTGCTGAAGAGGCTGTGCTGTCTTCATTGCCACCACCATCAGTCAGACCCTTGATCTGCAGAGATTCTGCAGCTTTCAGGAACGTGCTTAACTGGTCTTGGGAAATGTTAACTTCCCCCCTGTACATGTAGTCCATCATACTTTTAAGTTCTTGGAACTTAACGTCCTTCAGTATGACGATCGGATGCTTTTCATAATGTTGGCTTAATAACAGCTGAAAAAAAAATTTGATTATTAAAATATTGAATAACTAAAAAAATTATTTTAAAAGAAACAATTTTAACAGATAAATGACAAAAACAACAAAATGATAACTGAACAAATATAGGAGGAGTTACATTACACAGATTATATTAATGAAAATAACAGATAATATTTTTAAATATAACTCAATGTAGAATTTATAAATGAAGCATTCAAAATGCAGGAGAAACGATTATAATCCCATATATAAAATGTGTAAAACTGATAGAATCATTAAATTAAAAAAATATAGTAATATATTAATTATATGCAAGAGTAATCAAAAGTAGCGTCATTGGACGTTAATTATTTTTAATATCACTTATGGTATTCTTAATCGAACAGATGTAAATATTATATTTTCTTAATAAAAAAGCAAGAGTAATCAAGAGATTGATAATTAATCTAAATTATTGAAAACAAATAAATAGAATCATAAAAAAACACGTGTCACTGATGAATATAAAGTACAGACAATTAAGCAACAAAAGATTTTAAACTAATAAGAAAATTCGAAAAAAATGTAAAAACAAATTTAATTTTCGGGAAAAACATTATAACCTAATAGTAGTTTTACAGAACACAAAATAAATTGGTAAGTGCATCGCACAAAATAAACATAGTATTAGATAAATACGAAGTAAATCTACAATATTCATCAGATTTAAAAATGTGTTAATATTTAAAAAAACGACCATGGAAACAACCGGTAGAACGACTGTCAAGGTAGTGAGACATTTGACTTTTTAGGAATAAATTAGATATAACATAAGATATTGGAAATAATGACACTAGAGATTTATGAAGATTAAAAAACATAAATCTTAAAATTAACCGATATCATATCAGCCATCGATCGGAATACGCGTAACGGTAGGAGCACAGTGCTCGGAGAGCATCTGTGATAACGGACAAGTGTAATAATGACATAACAAATCGGATTCACTAATCGAAAAATTACTATGACGACACGTCGTTAGGGTACTCCCGAGCTTAGAATAACAAGATATCGACGCGATAATAATAACGTTAAATATTAAGTATAATTACCTCTAGGTATGGACTGCATGCCGACAATACGACTTTGTGGGCCTTTAGGTATTGACCCTCTGCCGCCAAAGTGCAATCGACTAACGTTCCGCTCTCCAGCAACGTGTCGAAGACGCTGATCAACGTGCTTTGGTGGTTGTTCCAGCGCAGACAAAAATGTTGGTTGTCTCCCGCCATGCTTATCACAGTTCTGCGTGAAAAAAAAAAATATTTATTAAAATATTTTCGAGATTTCCACAAGGCGAATATAACATAATATGAACGATATAAAATATATAACAGTATATAATAAACATAACATCGACTCACCTTAAAATTTAAACATTTACAAAATTTAATTTGTTGTAAAAAAAAAAATGTCGTTAAGACGAATAACAACGGGCACGTGTTTTTTTTTTTTTAATTTGGTTTAATACTGAGCGACTTACATCAAGTCATTTAAAAAAAAAAAAGAACAATTGTCATAAATATTAACAATTTTATAAATAAATAATAAATACTTTTCGAGTTACGGAACGTGTGTCTGATGCGAGACTGTGAAGTAATGAATCATGAAATAATTATCATGAACGGTTTTTAAGCGGGGGGTCGTTTGATTTTTTTTTAAGTGGCGGAGCAGCGAACACGACCGTCCGGCTTCACATCAAGTACGAAACAAAGCAAGTGCCGGGGCCGCGTCCGGGTCGGCGGCCGTCGAGCGATGCGCAGAACGCCGGTTTCGGTGCGGTGCGCACGAGCCGCCGAACGTCGCGAGTGCGGTCCCGTGTTCTGTGACGGAACGGAGAGCGCCGCCGGTCGAACGCCGACCGAGTTCGTCGGCGGCAACTGTCCGGCGGGGCGCGCGGGCGACGGTCGGTCGGGCGGCCGGCCGAGTCAGGAACAGAACACGGCACCGACGTCGGGTGTGGCTTGTGGCAGCTGCAAGTAAGCCGGTCGGCCGCCCGCCGCCCGACGGGTGGGTCGTCGGCGCGGCGCGGGTCGGGGACGGGCCGTTTGCCGGCTGACGGAACGATGTTCGGCACCCGGCCAGAAACCGTGAAACGTACGAAACTCTACGAACGCGCAGCAGCAGCGCCATATTCCCCCTCGCCCGTCCTAACCACCGTCGGCGGCCGACGCCTTATGCTTGATCGGGCCTAGAATGTAGAGGTCTGCGACGGCGGCCACGCACTGTAGAAAGTACACACTATTTGACGACGACGGAAACGATAATATCAATTATTAATAATATTTTTTCGCCTAGGAGGAAACACGGCTGTCGTCGTCGTCGTCGTTATTACTCCTTATCCCCCCTCCCCCTCCCCGACGATAACGTTCGCGAGATTATCGCCGGACGTCGAGGCCGTTTTCCTCGTCGGCGTTTCCCACCTATGATTTTGAAAAGTTTAATTTTTACACGACACGCGTGATATTGTTATTGCACGGTGTATGCGATGTGACGTTTGACGCAAACAATTATTATTATTATTTACGTTCTGACGTCGCTTTCGACTCCGTGCCGAGGCCCACGTCCGGGGCCGGCCATATTATTCTGTCACGTGGTTTTATAATGCCATCGACATTATACAGCTATACAATATTGAATATAACATAATTATAATATTTTATTGTATTTCGGACGTCTACGTTCGGAATTATCGAAAAAATATTCCTATTCGCTTTTTAAAGGGAGAATCAATGCCAAAACGGTCGCCCGCCACCCGCCGGACACGCCCGAAAATCGGTAAAATGCGTTTCGAGAGATGTTATCCTCGTGGAGCGCCCATGTTGTTTTTCGACGACGGTCGACGAGTCGACGCTTTTCGTACATTATTATCCCATTATTTTGTCTTAATAACAAAAATACCATTAGATTCGGATAGATCTAATAAAATAAAATCGTCTTATAATATTATGCTTTCCTCACCGTGTCCGCCCGCTTTTTGCCTACACAAAACCATCGGGACGGACATCGTTGATTAATTTGTTATAGCACCACAAACGAGCTTATTCAATCAACATAAACATTCGTGTTGTACACAAAATATTATAACATATTATTTTATCGGTTATCGCCGGGAGATCGATTATCGATGCTTTATTTGTACTTTTCGTACGACGATGAATTTCCTCCGCGTCGTCGTCATCCATATCATATCATCAACATTATGATACGACGTAATTGTCATGTCGTTGTAACAACCGCGTCTGTACAACTTATCTTGTACGATAAACTAACTACTATACTTGACGTGTACTACATTCGTATCGGTATTGATATTATTATTATTATTATTATTATTTTTGCGATATCAGTTATTATTTCAATATTAAATAATTTAATATATTAAACTTATAATATCTCTTCCTTGACTATCCCTGGAAATCCTCCCAAACGGCTAAAGCGCAAATGGTGTAGAAACCTACCAACTAATTAAACGTTAATACTCATGTCTTTTTGTAGTGCCTCCACTGGGATTACTACAACACATTACTGCTCTGCTGTATTCATCTTATTTTATTTTATTTTTATTTATTTTTTTTTTTATTTCTATCTATTCCTCAATTGTTCTTATTATTCTTTTTGCAACAGATTGAATAAAACATTTAATAAACAAAAAAAAAATATATATATTAAACTGTTATCGTGATAACAATAATGTACTGGCTTTTTTATGCTGCTCGTGAGTTACGTCAAAAAAGTAGTTCAAAAACCTGTCATTATGTAACAGTTGTGGCTAAGCCGTTTATAATAATAATATATTTGGAAAACAAAATCCTTAGTTACAGCGTTCAAGTATGGCGTGAATAATGTAATTTTTTAACCAGTGTGGTAGTACCGTTGTTTTAACTAACAAGATTTTATGAAAATCTTAGTAAAAAATGCGTGACTTTGACTTAATATTTCGTGAATTCGACGCAGTTTCGGAATACATCACTCAGTGTCGAATTTAATTATTCGGCAAACTTACTGTGTTGAATAACAGTAAACAGTATTGTGTACCCGTGGTAAACTGCTACCTAATCGTAGTTTTATAATAGCTTCATATTATAGGAACACGATAAAATTAAAATTACATTTTCTAAAAAAAAATACGGAAAGATAAGTTTTATCTGACGAATCTCGAGTGTATATTACAGTTCTATAAATCGCTGAAATGTACACAATATACGTATAGGTAATACGAATTATTCAAGTATTTTCTTGTTTTATATCATACATTCATATTTCATATTATTAATCCAATAACTGTAATTAAATTAACATAGTCCAGTACTAAAACTAATAGATAATAATAAAAAAAAAATGTAATTAATAATTACGAACAACTACTACTACCATTGATTTTTTAATAGATAATAGACTATAGTTTATTGTGTAGTATTATGAAATCAATGATACCTATAATGCTATACCCAAACATGTAAAAATCAAAATTATATATTGTGTACAATATTTTAAATTTATAGACCCACTTGAGTAGCACTGTAGCAGAATAGGTAATTTAGTAACATTTATGATTCTTAAATATCATAAGTATTATATTTTATCGAAATTATTTTATTCTTTTTTAAACAAAAAACTAGAAAGTTTAATACAATGTTACTCATAAGTCATAAGTTGTAATTTGTGTAATTTAAAAAAAAAGTTGAGCATTATTCAAAATATTTATTATGAGAGTCTGAAACTAGAATTTTGAGAAAATTCGTTTATATCCCGAAAATTTGCAAATCATTTTCAGTTAGAAATTTATAAAAAATATTCTTTTTTATATCTAAGATTTGAAAATTGAATACAAGATCTCTCATACGTTTTTCTACTTTTTACAAACAAAAAAAGTTTACCAGTAAGTAAAGTTCATTTTTTAGAAGCGTTTAAAGTGTGGCCGTGTGGGACTTATAAAATTGTAAATTTTATTACATTTTCACAATATTTGGATTAATTTTAACTCTTAATCCATTATTTATTTTTTACCATGAACCTATTCTCACTGTTCCATGGTAAGGAGGTATTATAACTCATAAGTTACTAACAATAATATAATATTATTCATTATAATATGATAGAAATATAGACTATTTTAAGAACTAAATATTAATTAATAAAATAAATGCAATGTCTTCGGCAAAAATTAGCCAATCAACCAAAAGTTATACTAATACATAGTAAAATAAGGCTTAAATATGAATTATAATAATTAAATTACTTTAATATAGTAATATCAAAAAACTTATAATGAAATAAACTTGACATAGGCTGACAGACCGTCTCAGAATCGTTTATCGTTTGCAACGAAATATCATTGAATTAAAATTTAACACCATCCATTACAGTGACCCATTCAACAACTACTGTACAGCAGAGTGTCAACCACTTGCCCACTTGCCCACTTTTTATACTTTATATCGTTGTTGTGTGATAAAATATTATAATTTATATAATAATATTATCATTGATTATACTATTATAGACAGTAATGTATTTATTATTAACTATTGATAATAATCAAATTAATCAATGACATTATTATTTATTATTACACTTTCACAGTTACACGTATTATAAAGTATAAACGTATTGATTTCTAGATTTTATAACTTAACTCTATAATATAACTCTATCCTCGGCTGTCAGCTGTATAAATATAATTTAGTGTAAATATTCTACTGGGTATTCTACAGTTGTGTTGATAATGGGTATTAATAAATAATAATAAATAGCATTATTCTTTCTATAAATGTTGTTTTTATAAAACTTCATGATAATAAAATTATTTCACTATATGAATCATTAACTTATAATTTACAATACACATAATGTATTACAATAATAAATTTACATTTAAATTAATTAGCGATTAAATCAACAGTGTTTTCATAATATTAAAAATAATTAAACAATTATAAACGAATTCCAAAAACTCTTATCCAAAAAAATCGTTAAACGTAAAAAGAAAACTAAATCCAGTTGGAAGAAAAACTTCACATTTTAATAAGTAATAACACTTATAACTAATTAATCATTATAACTTACACAATAGTTGATAACTCTACCTAGAATCGACATCAACAAAATAAAAAAATAAATACCTAATAACATAAAATAGCACGTAAATACGTTTATCCTTGTAATTAGATATTAATACTTGTAATAGTATGTTATATACTGACACATTTTAAAATAAATAAATAAAAAAATTAATAAAATCAAGTTCTTTGCCCAGTTATATGGTCTACTCGACTTTATTAATATTCGTTAAATTATTTTTCTATATAAATTGTGGATGGAGTAAATATGGACTATTTTGTAATGGATTAATAATGATTATTATTATTTAAAATTGATACGATTATTTGGTGCATACTGACTTACTGGATAAATGTATAATATTATAATTTTATGTCTATCCTGTCTTTAATGATTTTTGTTGCGGTCATAGACCATAGGTCATATTTGATCGTATGATTTACTGATTAAATACAATACGTCAATGCTTAATACAAATAGTACCACACTTTCGTTATATTTATTTTTATATAGTGTAGCCGAGGTGTCTTAACTCCTAAGTAGTAAAACTATAGTTTCAAACGTTTAGTTAATCGATCAACTGAGTCAACACATAATTATCCGATTAGTGATAATATTATGCTCATAGTTGCAACTAGATAGTGGATTTGGCCTGTCGTAAGGGCCTGTTGGTGTCTTGGTAGCCCTCTCAAATATTTTCATAGATCCCCAAATATATTTATTATGTTATATAATTAACTGTCACGAAAAAATGTTTTCTCCAATGAGGCTAATAATCAGTATTTAATTATATTTTATATTTATTTTTACTAAAAGACCATTTCTCAAGTTTGGCTATTCTGAATATTGAAAGAAATGTTTTCAATTTATTAAAGACTGAAAATAATATTGTATATTACATTTACTTTAAAAAGACCAATAATTTGTATTAAAATAAAATTTAAATCAGTTGATTAAAATGTATGTATATGAATGTAAATTTATTTTAGCTAATAAACTTAGAAGAGTGTCGGGAAAATACTCTCATACAAAATAGATTTTCTCATTTAAAGACAAAATTTGAGGGCATAATTTATATACATTTGGGCCCTGACTACTGGTTGCACCTATGAATATGCTAATATTATAGTAATGATTAGAATACATGTACATTTCAGCGACAAATAATTGACGAGTAGGACAGGAAATTATAATATTTGAGGACCTTTGCCCTTTGGAATGTACCTATCATGTATAATATTATCACGTTCGTTATTTTTAAACGCGTAATAAACTAATAAGTAATAACTAATAATTAATAAAACAGAGATTATAATAATTGTCATGATAATCAGCCACATTTTAAAATCATATGAATATTAAATATTATATTGTGCTGTTGCTGTACAGTTTTTGATACTATTTACTTATTGATGTTACCGCCCTAGATAACCTCTCCAATAAATTACATTAATGTTCGGTAAAATTATATTACCTATAAAGTCGTTATTATTTTATATTATACAATTTTATTTTCTCTTATAATTTATTCAAACGGGAAATATGTAATTCCTGGAAATTAAGACAATTTTAAAAAACTTGCTGATGTATTTAATAGGTACATAATTGAAAACGAAGTGTGATTCCACTTTTAAGTACATAAATATATGTCACGGTAAATAACGTTCTATCGGAAAATAACGTTCTTCGCCGGTTATTATTACCTATAAATGTGAGAATTAATAATCTCTTTTTTTATTAATGATAATTCATTATTTTCTAGTGAATAACCAAAGTATGGGATGGGAATTTTATTGATTATAAAATCTATTTTATCTATGTTATAACATCTATGTTCAACAAGCAATGATAAGGTGACCGCTAAACTATTGTCGAAAATGTGTAATTCACGGGTAAACTAATAAAACTTTATCGGACACTGATAAGGTAGGTACTAGGTACCTACATAGCCAAGGATTCTACTTTAATATGCGTGTACAACTGCCGTTGTATGACCGATTTAAAACTGGCTATAGACATACACATCACTCTATTCGTAGAACTTAAGTATAATCATACAGTCTAAGAAATAACTGATTGCGAAGAAAATCTGTTAGACACATATGGACAATGTGATCAAATTGGCCGACAGTTATTGTCACTGAGAGGAGCAGCTGGAAGTAGTTCTCTTGAGGGCCCTCACAGCGGCGTACCGAATTAAGGCGGTAATGAGGGGCTATAGACCCCCAGAGCCTTTGATATTTGATAAAATAGTATTACTTGCAGCTACCACTGTTGTATTTGGAAAAAAATAGAGGAGTAAAAATTTAGTATAGGATGTGTAAAACACTGTCTATCCCCCCCCCCCCCCAAAGGACAAATTCCCAATTACGCCACTGGACCATGGACCATCAAGGGTAGTGGGTACAAAATTGCTATTGCAAGACTGGTTGCAACAATAAACATTAAGCGGTGTACCTGTCGCGGGGCCAAAAAGTTGTGTAACAGTAAAATATGTCACGGAAGTACAACTTGTAAAAATAAATAAATAATAATAATACATTGTTAAAAATACCTACATTGTTTTTCAATTAATAATTATTAATACTAATTGTGATTCACGTGCATATCTGCTCTAAAACTACAATTACTCTTGTATTTGGTCATTAACGTGATTATTAGGTTTATAACGATAATAATTTCCAATGTATTTGGTCTATAACGATAATAATCGTCGAATAACATTGTTTTCTGTTTAACGTCATTTTCCGTAACAATACAACATATAAAACAAACTTTGAAACTTTTACATATGAGACATATCCAAGTAATGTCACAACTCGCAATGCGTTGTCTGGCAGAACAGAAGACGTGCCCGACCTGGTGTTCAATATTTTTACTAAGTTTAATTTTTAACTCGTTATAACCATAACGTCATCGTTACTAAATAATAAAATATGAATATTTACGTTTGGAGTAAGATTTTATTTTACAAATAATTATGTTTTTGTAACATTTTGTTATCGTAAAAATATAAATGACTGTAACTGAGCATTTTAAAGTCTGTACATAAAATTGGATTAAAATATTATATATAGTCTATAATTAAAATCAGATTATTAATATTTACATTAAATATTTGTTTAATATATTAATAGTTAAATTAGTAAAATTACTTTAGGTTGATGCAGGTAGGCATTTCCTATGTGACAATTTATGAAGTACCATGTATGTATGTATGTACAATGTAGCTATTTTTATTTACCAGGATACAATTTATCATAGTTAACTATACAGGCTGTATCAAAAGTCTTCATCCGATTTCAAAAATGTATATTTATTTTAAAAATGAAGATAGAAGGGTGAAACTAAATTAAATATATTCCTAAAGGAACCTAACCTAAAGGAATATATTTTACTTTAGTTTCACCCTTCTATCTTCATTTTTAAAATAAATATACATTTTTGAAATCGGTTGAAGACTTTTGATACAGCCTGTATAGTTAACTAGTCAAATTGTTGTTTATGTACTACGTCCATTATCATTCATAAATATATGAATATAATTATTTTAAAAATTACCTACCTATATCCTATAGTATAGTTCAAAAGACAAAACCATGGAAATGAAATAATATTCTATGACAAAACTAAAACTTAAAATTCTTTATGTCAAACTCTGGCACACCTGTAATCAACGAGTGCCACCCAAGTTTTTTTATGTAGACCAATGCCAAGAATTAAAAATTGAAAATATCTTGGGGACGTGCATATTGTGCTGTCGCAATCTATAAACGTACAACATTGGATATCTGCATCGTTCAGCACTTCGGCTGAACCGATTATATGTTGTTACTAGTTAAGTTAAATATTAGTGTTGGCCGTTGGGTAATCAAAGACCACATTTATCAAAAAAAAAAAACAATTTTGGCTCAGAGACCTTGACAAATTGTTTAGTAGTTTTGATGTTTTTAAGATATTTTGGAGATAACTGCAGTGTTAGCTACACGAAAAGTGTTTAGTTAGATAGGCCAAACGGTGATGGTCGTGCGGGTTCATATTACACCGTGTGCAATACATTACACAAAAACTCGGGTTGCTTATCGGCTATCGCTGACAATATTTTGTTCGCCGGTATTCGACGCTTATTTCACGAAATTATGAAAATATTGTTGTTCACAATTTTGGTTTCAATTTAAAACTGGACATTATTTTATTGTTCAGTATTCCATTGGGTACAGATTTTTCTGTTGTGTACTTGCCTACTAGTACACTACGCATATTTTATTATGATACAGAGATAACGAGTTTAAAATGAGACTGTGTCCGAAGTTTGTAGGAACAAAAGCCGTCTTAAACATTACGCCGGGACGTATGGTCAACCAATAATCTATGTTAATCTGAATTGACCGATTATCAAATTTTAAGTTACGTATATGGACTAATCTCATACGCTTTAATTGATATTTAAGTTTTAAAGCTATTGGTTAGTTAAGTTACTAGCATTTTAAAATATTAATATTTTACAAAGTTATAAGTGTACAACTCACTTTAAAATTAAAAGGTCAATAAAAAAGAAATTAATCAATAAAGCCTTTTATTAAATATAAATTGAAGCTTATGAGATTAGTTAATATTCGTAACTTAAAATTTGATAATCGGTCAATTCACATTCCCTAGAAAATGTATTCGTTTGTAAGAAGGAGCACGGATACAACCTGACAACACAATATGTAAGTTTTAATTGTGATTTTTGCTATGATTGTGATCATTATTATTTATTAATTGAACCAGTATATTATACTGGATCGACATTATTCGACAAAATACTGAGTGGAATTGTATTAAATTTGTAGATTTACTTATAAGGTATATTGTAAATTGTAATTTCTAATAATTTGTTTTGACTTCAAAAAACAATAAGTACATTGAACGAATAATCATTAGTTTAAGATTGAACTATAAAAAATAGTTATTAATTTATGATTTATGATTATGGCCAGGAACTTGATGCACTTACATGTATGCTTTTATGCGGTGCTGTTTTTTTATAGAAATATGATTAAGTATGTCATTCAACAGTCAATGGTACATTGGTACACATTTAAATTTGTATTTTTTAAATTTTTCTCGTTTCGCTTCGCTTAGTTTTTTTTGTGAAAAGTATTATATTATCAAAACTAAAAATTCGAAAGAGAAGTAATCTAACGTGTAGGCCGGTCTCCACGGTCCACACTATCCAAATGCAATGTGTTTGTAACGGTGCCTTACAAACGCATGCTTCTTACCGGATTGAGGTTTGCCGGCCATCAGTTTTTATTTCGTTTTATAAGTGGAAACTGGAAATTGGTATCCGGTTGACGGACGACAGAACTCTGGGCAGTACAGGCACGGATCCGGATCACAGTTCTGGGTAGCGGTGGGGGGAGCACAACACAAATTACAATGTACATATTGATTAAAAAATACAGTATTTATTATCAATGGTAGGCACTCTATGTCTTTAATGGGGTGCTGGCTCCTAGGCCCGCTTTGGATCTGTCTCTGGGACAGTGTGCAGGTCAGCTATATTCACATCAATACATCATCCTTTTTATCAGCCGACATATTGTCCGTTTTCACATGTCACCGACAGACCGGTAAAAATGAATGTGTGGTTTAGCACTTTGCATCAATTATTTAAGTAAATATTAAGTAAACTATTTTTATATTTGCTTACAGTACATCCATGAGCAATGCGCTCATGCAAGTATGCATCCTGTAGATATAATTATTTGTTTTCAGACCGTATTGGCATAAGTCGTAAAAATAAAATCATGTTTTGATTTATATTTTATTTAACTTTCAAAAATTATAAAATATACAATATACCTACTCTAGAGTCTTGGTTGTAAAAATAATTCATAGTAATTTTTGTAATCTATAATATGATATTTTTGTATTTTAGGACATTTATTTTTAATGTTGAGCCATTTTAACCTTTTTTAATATTTTTGATCATCAATTCCAGCCCAAGGTATGATATTTTTAACCTCAAAGTTAGGTTAACTTCTTTTAATTTTTAAAACGTATGTCATGGTGAATGGTAATGAACTGTTTCATATTAATATACATTTTTAAAAAAATCGTCTCTACAGTGGTCCATTGAAAATTATTGTGCCGGTACGCCAAATCATAAGCCAGATGGACACTGAAATACTGAATAGGTAATTCATAATGTCGTATCTATTATACTCGTAAATTGTAATTAGTTAAATTTTAAATATGTTTATTTATATTTTATTTACAAACATACATTTGATTTAACATCTAGGCTGAAACTAGGTTATGACTCGACTTATGATTTATAACTTTATGAGTTATGACTTAGTTTTTGGTTATATCATTATTGTTTACAAAGATAAGATGAAATAATTGAATTGAAAACAAAATACTACGTATGATTTTGTTGTTCAATTCTTTGAATAAAAAAAAATTAAGTTCAGAGTCGTTAATTAATAAATTAATGCGCTCGAGGCTTGAACATATTTTTAATGTGTAGTCGTAACCCATAGTGCTCCTCTGTGTATTTTTTAAATTTCTGAATAAGTGGCTCCATCTGCTAGCATGCATTTTTTATAATTATTAATTAATATTTTCATATAAGTTAATTTTATTTAGTGGACACCCGACACTGTACAGTGCTGCAGGGTACAGTGTACACGGGTAAGCCATAAAAGTCTGATTTATATTTTAAATGTATCGTAATACTGTAAATTGTAAGTACCATTACTAAAATATCTTACATTTCGTGGTTTTTAATAATTTTAATTACAAATAATAATGATTAATAGTTTTATATCCTTACATGTAAAAATATATTATCGATTATTTATTTATGTATTCAAATTGAATATAGAGAATCGTGATTTAAATGATAATGCTTAAAAGTTTCGAGTATCAAATTATTTTTTAATTTTGTCGTGGAACAGATTATTGATGAATACAAATTTTCCAAAATTGTTTTCATTTTTTTTTTAAAAGATGAAAACAAATTAAAGGAAAATGAATCAAAGTAGAACATTTTATAGATAAATATGTTTTATGATTTATAATATTTGTAGAAATAATTTTTATTATGAAAAATGATATTGTTATAACTCATAAGTTATAAGAAAGAGCGTAACCTCGAGACAATAAAAAATAATTAATCTATAATACAGTTTAGTAGTTTACAAAAATGTATCCTATTGCAATATATTGCAACGATTGACGACTATCTGTCTAGATTCCAGAAATAGGTTGACTTATTAATTATTATTTAGATTAGGTATCGTGTTTTCTGGTTTTCACGAGATTGTTGTTGTTTGACATTGGAATACTTTACCATCGGTCATATTATTATTATTATTTTTTTTTTTTTTATATATATATATATAGGTTAAATTGTTAAAGCTTTGATAACTGGACCATTGGCTTGTTCAATAGTTAAATTACTTAAATAAAATTTTACAAATTAAAATGTTTTGTAAATAATACAATTTTTGAATGGTGTCTTCAAAGATTTTCCAAGTGGGTCGTGGAGTTGCTCGGGTATGTCGAACTTTTGCCGGGCCTCTTGTTTGATAGAAGTTGCTAGATAGCCATAGATGTTTGACACGCTATTATTATTTGTCTACAAAACCGTTTCGGTAAATAATTTTCGGCGTAGTATTATTTTAGACACTCTTTACACCGAACCTCTGTGATAACGTCCCAAAGGCTAAAACACTCCTCTGTCGTTTAATAATAATTATTATATATTACTATTATTATTTTGATCGGTCACAGTAATAATTCACAACGGACATATCCGTGTGTGTGGTGTGTCGGCGGACGCGCGACGTAATAATGTATTTATTGGCGGTCGGACTTGATTGAATGATTATTTACCGTCGCCGATCGAGCCACGGTGGGCTAACAACGTTTAACCTATATTTTACACTATAATAATATTATAATAATTTATGGTCATACGAGATACGTTTGAAAATACAAATTCAAGTGTGTAATGAGTACTTAATCAATTCCCTATAATCAAACATAAAAAAACATATTTTTTTGTAACACAAGATATCCAAATTCGACAGACAATAATCATAAAAAATATAATTGCCAAGGTATAGCCTTGGTTTGAAAAATATCAACTTTAAAAGTGAATTCAGCCTGTATAATATATTCAAATAATAGACGCACACTGTTGGCCGTTTTTGTTTTGCCTATTCGTCGTGAAACGTACCTAGCTCGTGGTATTAACCCGAATATTGACCTTAAATCATCGCGAAAACCGCGGTAGTCGCGTACTACAGAGGGCACAATATTTTTTCGCTCGCCGTAAGCACATCACACATCGCGTCGCGCGACTATTGCGCGGCCGGCAAACGGGTGTTATTGATAATTATTTTCACATTTATATTTTTTTTTTTTTTTGGTGTTTCGTTGTTTGTTTTACATTCGACGCACTCGTAACGCGTAATAATATTATACTCATCTCTTATCTTTCTGTTGTTAAAATAGTAATTATATATTGAAACGTCTGTGCGTCACACAATCTACGAGCTGCCGCGCGGTATGATATAGAATGCAACGGAATTTATTCCTCGAACGGTTTTTTTGATATTCTAAACAACTCTTCCGTTGTTTTGGACGACTAAATACATTACGCGTAAAAGTAAGTCGAAACTAAAATAAAAAATAAATAAAAAATGAATTAGAGGTATGCGCACGATGCGTCACTCCGAAGCAGCAACCTACGTGCGTTCGTTTATGGCCCGTCGTCGTGTATAGTTAAATTACAAGACTTTGCGTCCGTTCGGACATTTTGTCTCGTCGTTTTCTATTTGATCGTGTTTATTCCGTAATTTCTTACGTTTTAACAATATTATTATCGTGTCGTATACCCGTATCGTGGGCCGAGTTGAACACCCACTTTTTTTTTTGTTAACCTTCATCATAATTGTTATAAAATTGTACCCATAGACCGATGAGATTGATATTACAATTTAGCAATATTACTGAATTATCGGGGGAAAAAAATCTATTTCGGATGAGAATGATGCGTTGAGAGTAAAAATACGAAATTAACGACATCGGATGTCATCCGCGACGTAATATTATAAATTATTATCTTAGTGTGCACTTCGGTGTATATACTTTATTATGAAAAACTTCTCGCAGTAAAGACGAATTATTTACGACCTAGTCATAACGGCAAAACCGACGTCAACACGTACGACGTACACTCAGAAAGTACCTACAGTGTAATAAGGTCGCGTGTGCGCAACAACAAATATTGTGCGTTATAACACTTATAACGTTATAAGTCTGTTATAACTGACAAAATGTGTTTTTAGGTACATAATATTGTTTAAGTTTCGACAGGCACACGCCTATAAATAGTAGCATGAGTAACGTGTGTTCGCAACACACTCGTAAGTCGTCGTAACTCGTATACTGTACTATGAACGGGAAAATATGTTGTGATTATTGTACGAATTATAATATATTATAATCGCATTAGCCAGTGGGCGGAAATCGGGTACTATTTCTGGGAAGGGCAAGTACTTCTTAAAAAACAGTGATTTATTGAATTCAAACAATGCAGCAGAAGCAAGCTCTCGGGTTAGGTTTTGGATAGTATTTACAAAGGGAAAAACAACGTTACAATATTATTATTTTTCCTTTTGCTTCTAGAGGGGCTTGAACGGTTTTTAAGGGAGTCTAAGCCCTGCGAATTCCGCCAAAGTATTAGCTCCGAACGTTACGAATTATTAGAGGCCAAAGCCTAAAGAACAAGTCTACGGCGATGGCGGCACCTAAAATAATAACGCGGAAAAACCGTCGGTCGTTGGATCGTCGAGAACAGAACCCACGCAAGACGTGAACCGTCCGACGCGGAGATTTCGTGGTGCGCCGCCGCCGTAAACACGACGCAACCACGCATCGTTTTCCTAGTCTCGCCCGACAGCGATAACAATCGTTATCGTTGTTGTCGTTGGCTCATAACGATTTATTGTTTCTATTATTATAATATTATATTCCGAGTACGTGCCGGCCTCGCCGTTATCGGTGCCGTGTCGTTCACGATAAAAAACTCCCCGTGTCGGCACTCGGCCGCCGCCCCGACGAAAATGTTTCGTCGTTGATCCCGCCGGACGAGGCGATATTATATTCATTGATTTTCGGCGCGCCGCCGCCGTGCTATCGTCGTCCGCTCCTCGGCGACGAGCTCGCGCACGCACGCACCGGCCCGAACGGGCTGGCCCATACATCAAGAGAATGTTATTGTAGAGGAGGAGAAGAGAAGTTGTTGTCGTTGTAGTGTGCGGCCAAACGCGGCAATGCTGCTCATCGACTCGTTTTCGGCGGTTCGGCCGAACAACGTTCGTCAGCCGGCAAACCGCAGTTCCCCTAACTCGTCGCCACCGACGTCGTTCCAGCGAATTCTCTCCGCCGCGCCGCGCACTCGCGCACGCACGCACAGGCGCCCGCGAGCTCCGGCCAGCAACCGTCGTCGTCGCCTCGCTCTCTCTTCCCACCGTCATTCTTGGCCGCCGCCGCCGCCCGTCCACCCGTCCACCCGTCCACCCGTCCGCGACGGTCGGTCGGTCGGTCGGCCGGCCGGTCGTTACTCGTTCCGCGCCAGGGTCTGTGGTCATCGGCGGCGGGTGGGTGGAGACGGTGATCCGCACGGGGTTGCCCGGGCAACCGGTACGGGCGGGCGGGCGACCGGGATACGCGGCGGCGAGCGCGTCGTACACGCCACGGCGGCGACGCGAACGCGGGCGCACAACGGAACGAACGAGGTCGACAACGAAATGTAGGCTTATCATCAGTTCCCGCTTTGTGCCGGCCGTTCAAATTGTCCGTTCCTCCTTGTTTGGAAACTCCGTGTAAGTATGTAAAAATCGCGTCCGCCGCCGCCGTTGCCGTTTGCGTTGTACAAACATTCTTTCCTCTCCATTTTATTTTTATTTCTATTTTTTTTCTCTCCCCCCTCGACCACCCCCCCCCAAAAAAAAAATGCCGTCTATTTATTTTTCGTTTTATTTTTTTCCCACGTCCGTGCGCGCGTTACCTCTCTGCCGCCGACCACCCTCTCCCCACACCCTGCCACCGCATTTGCCCACCCACATGCCGACCCGCCGCCGTGTGCACGCATCGCTCGGCGGAGGCGATTTCACACCGTGTGGTCTAGGGGCGGTTGTTGTAATTTAATATTTTCCAATAATTATAATATTTTCCAATACCAGTATTACGTGTGAGGGGACGTGTAGCCGCGACGTTCGCGCCGCTTATTAGTGTTATGAATTTATAGCGTGCCGGCAAGTCCGGCTTGTGCACGCGACCGTCGAAAGGCTCAGTAATTCGCGCTCAGGTGGGTGGGGGACGTGTTGGGAGAACGCCGATTTTCCACAGTCGCCACCGTTCTGGTTCTCACCACTTACGCTTCTCACCCATTTCGTATTTTCTCAGCAAGCGCCGCCGTTCCCAACGATATCGATTCCCCTACGACGATAATGTCATGTTCTATTGCTGAATCGTTATATCGTTACGAGTTTTCAAAGGTTTTGCGTCTTTAACGAAACCGGCAGCGACACGTCGTTTTCTGTTCACCCCAACCCCCCAACCATGGTCGTCGTGGGTACCCCGAGTACGGTCGGCCGGAGGTCGACGGTTGTTAGGGTGTCGACCCCCTTCCCCCCTTACCATCGCTGTTCGCCCGGGTCCCTCAAAATCGATCGTCACATTTCGCTCGCCCGGGCTCGTTTTCGTGGGAAATTTCGTTTTTCCGTTTCTCTCGTCTGCCCGAGTCGAGCGCACCCCGATAACGACCATTTTATTCTATTATTATTATTTCACTCGGCGTGTTTCGAGCTCCCCGACCGAACACAATGAGAGAGATTCCATTCGGAAACGGTTTCGAACAAACAAAATATAATATAATAATACATCCCACGACTGTAGTCGTCGGAACCACACACGTCATTATGAAACACGACGACGTGGTGCTCGAGCACTTCAATTCATTATTCTTTATACGGTCGCTTTTCGCCGTCGCCTCGAACATCGTTTATCATCGAACCCGGAGCCATCGTAAATCCCACAGCCACATCCCACACTGTTATTGTGTTTAAAATTTTAAGGCATTTCTCATCCGTCACGAAAAAAAAACCGATAGAACCTCGCACGTTTTGTCTATTGTAGAAGTTATATACCACTCCGTTCCGACCGAATCTCGTTCCTGTAGTCGTCCCATTAGTTATTTCGGTTATTCGATAATACATTTTAGAACACTGCCGCCGACTTGCGCTAATATTCGTTCCGAAATAAAAATATTGTATTGCATTATATATTTTATAAACGTCGACATTTTGTTTGGATTTCATACTATCTTTTTTATTGATTCTAAATAATATTACACTATTAAACAGATGTACATAGAATCGATGGTTCGTAATATTAGATTATGGCATAAAAACGTAATTTATTTTTAGGAGCTGCATTAACAACTTATTCGCGTCGATGCTCTCTTATATATACCTACGCAATAACTTATTTTTGGAATTAATTTTATCAGACTAAAAGATTTAATATTATGTAACTTAAATTCTTATTTCACTAAACGTAGGTGTACGTACACCTATAATAATATTATAATATTCTGTTTGAAATATAATTCTTTTCGTTGCTATCACATTTTCAAAAAACCTATTTTAAAGCACAATCTCTTTTGCCTTTTGTAGATAATAATTTTCAACGTTATTATATTATTACCTAATCATTTAATTATAACAAATAATACATTTCGATTGCCATAATATGATGAAACACGCCCTACAAAAAGGTTAATAATAGTGGTGCGGGGGATCCCTTCATCGAGTTGAATTTTTGGGTGGTAACTTACTATTGATTTTTTTAATGAAATGCGCATCTCGACTTTACACAGTTTACGAGCGTCTGAATTATGTTTTCTGAATGATAGCAATTTGAGATTAAAATAAAACTACACTTATATTTTTATTGAATAAAAAAAAAAAATATTATTTACAAATCAACAAAATATGGAATGAATAAAAAGTAAAATCTAAAGAACTTAAACGTTTGTTTAGAATTAAAAAAAAAAATTAATAATGGTTTATTTTCTTTACTGAGACGTGTATTAATTACTAATTAATAATTATTAATACAACTTCCCTGTATAATATTGCATTAAATTTATTTAACAACTATTTTATTTCATCCAAACATCCTTTCATATTTTCAAAAAATATTACGATAGGTATTTATAATTTTGTCTGAAAAAAATATGAACATAAAACATGCTGGTATAACAAGTTTTATTATTTTATTCTTAGTACAATTATTTAATTATAAATTAATTAAAAAAAATAATTATTATTCTATGATGGGTATTGGAAAATATTTAGTCTCAATCAAAACTACAAAACACTGCGGACAAGTGTTATTAGGTTATTATTTTCATATAAATTTGTATTCAGGCTGTAATGTTGTTGTAAATACAAATAATATTGGTTATATTATGTATTTTAAGTTTAAAAATGAAATCTTAAATATTTCAGAAGTACAATGACAGTTAATGGCCAACACTACTGTCTGCGATGGAACAATTACCAATCAAATATGACCTCTGTGTTTCATCAGCTTCTTCGAAATGAATCGTTTGTCGATGTTACTCTTGCTTGCAATGAGAGCACACTTAAAGCACACAAAGTAAATGATTAGACGAATATGATTTTTAATTTATCTTTGTCTTATACATTTTTTATTCACATTCACATTGTGTTATTTAGGTTGTCTTATCGGCCTGTTCGTCATACTTCCAAAAACTTTTGATGGATAACCCATGTAAACATCCAACCATCATACTGCCTTATGATGTCTGTTTTAACGATCTTAAGTTCATCATAGAGTTTGTGTATCGGGGCGAGATCGATGTGTCTCAAGCTGAATTACAAGTAAGTCTAAAAGGTCTGTGTTAATGCAGAAGCTAATTATAACATTTATTATATTTTCAGTCTCTTCTCAAGACAGCAGACCAGTTAAAGATTAAAGGACTATGTGAAGTGCCCGAAGACGAACGTGATACATCTATTGTCGCCGAAGTTACTCCTTTGGGTCCATTAAAAAGTGGTGGAAGAGTGTTCACAAAATTACAACGCAGAACTTCTCCTTATTCAAAAAAATTGAGCCCCAATCAAATTCAGCAGGATCAGTTTAATAGAAGTTATTATCGAATTGAACAATCGGGTTTTGCGCCTATTAGTGTTGATCAAGAAAACAAATCTATAAATGTAAATACTAAACACTCATTATGAAACAAATAATAATTTGTTAATTATTGTTGATTTTTTTCTAGACTATCCATTGCATGACTGTAGCAACATCAACCGAAGACGATGAGAAAGAAATGAAGTCAACATTAACAGATTTACCAGTGGTCATACTAGAGCCACATCCTACACTAAGTTTACAAGCCCAACAACAGCCCCAGATAGTTCACATACCTATACCACCACAACAACAACAACAACAAATGGGCCATGTAACACAACATGCAAATCAACCACAGTTGCAACAAGCTGCAGTTCAAACTCATTCACAAGTAAAATATTAATGCATTTTTAATTTTATACATTTTATTTATTTTATGATATTTTCAGATGATTATCACAACAGGTCCAGTTATGACGGTAAATGAAGCTGACATTACGCCGGATATACAGCCTGTTGGACCAAGGGCGACACCAGTACCAGTAAAAAATAACACAAGTCCTTCATCAACTCCTACACATAGAGACATGGCTGGTAATAGGCTTAAAAATAAATAATATAATTTTGAGTTTTTAAATTAATAAAACAATAAAAAATAACTCAACGTTTCAGTTTGGACAAAAGAAAAAATAGAGTTCTATTGTTCTAATATTTTTAGTAGTAACTAAAATAACTAAAATAAGACAAGTAATAATAATATTTAAACATATGGTCTCCCATAAGAGTTGTACTCAGCGTTTTTAAATGGGGAAGGCTATACATTTTAACTTATCCCGAGTTACAGTTGTAAATTTATTAAAAAATTTTAAAATTGATTGATGATTTATAACATTAATCCACTGAATTTTACAAGGAGTAAGGAAGGGAGAAACTATGTGCTTTACTGTATAATAGTAATTTAATTTAATTAATATATTAAATTTATTCAAATAAAATAAAAATATAATTTAAATACTAAGTTACTTTCTTCAGCTCTTTTATGTTTGTGTGAGCTGTTATGAAGTTTATCATAATTTAAAAATACCAATTAGAAATGATTATACAAAATTAATGATCACCCTTTCTACTTTTACTCTTATGTTGTGTCCACGATTAAAGTCTTTTACATTAATTCAAAATTATTCTCTTATTTGTATGTCAAATAGTGATAGGTAAAACTTTATAACTGTCCTTTCCAACTGCTTAATTAATATTATTAATATAATTGAGATTTATTAGCTATTGTCCTAGACTAGGGTATACATTTTACCCCAAGGGAGAGGAGATAACATAGTCAAGTTTAATTTAACTGTATTTAACTGACCATCATAACTCAGGGACGTCCATTCTATATAATATTTTGTAATGCAGGATATATCCACTTTAACATACTTCATAGTTAAGTCATAGGGTTGCATTTTAAAATTTAATTAGAGATGTAACCTTTTATTATAATATTTTGCTCATTGTTACTATTCTTAACTATTAATTAATGACTTTAATCATCTGGTATTTAATTCATAATTAAATAAATCAATGTATTTTATATTGTTTTAAATTTCAGTGTAATTTTTATTTTAGTTGGTACATCATGTTCAAATGACATGATGAGAAGTGATGGAAGTGAAGGAAAATTTGAAAGTACTAAATTTGAAACACTTCGTACTATTGATCAATCATCGGATGCAATTGGAATAGATAGACAACATTCTAATGACCGTGTAATAATAATTTATTATATACTATATAACTAGTATATAAATTATTTCATTTATGATATTAACAATATTTATACTTGTAGAATATAAATGATGAAGACAATTCAATGCATACAATGATGATAACACCTGAACTTTTGGGCTTATTACCAAATTCTTCTAATACTGGAGGTACTTACATTTAAAAATATATGACACTGGTTTTATTTATTTGTTGATTTGTGATACTTATACACAATTATTGAATTA
Organism: Neotoxoptera formosana; assembly: GCA_022818045.1. NCBI lineage: Eukaryota > Metazoa > Arthropoda > Insecta > Hemiptera > Aphididae > Neotoxoptera > Neotoxoptera formosana. The sequence goes on from CM040634.1 coordinate 22,563,928, forward strand.
CAGATGTCAGTGAAGACAGTTCTAGTAACAATATTAACAAACAGTATGGTACAAATGGTGGCAAAGGATGGACAGCTGATGATATGGAAAACGCCCTAGAAGCATTGCGTTCACATAATATGTCTTTAACCAAAGCATCCATAACATTTGGGATTCCTTCTACAACATTATGGCAGCGAGCTCATCGAGCTGGTATAGATACTCCCAAAAAAGACGGACCTGCTAAATCTTGGAACGATGAAGCTTTAAACGTTGCATTAGATGCTTTGCGCACCGGAACTATTTCAGCAAATAAAGCTAGCAAAGCTTATGGCATACCTAGTAGTACATTGTACAAGATTGCGCGGCGGGAAGGAATTAGATTAGCCGCTCCATTCAATGCCGCCCCAACTTCCTGGGGTCAGGAGCAGTTAGACCAGGCATTGCATGCCATACGGACTGGGCAAACGACTGTGCAACGAGCTGCAGCCGACTATGGTATACCCTCTGGTACACTGTATGGCCGGTGTAAACGTGAGAAAATTGAATTGTCCCGCAGCAATCCGACCCCATGGTCTGAGGACGCTATGATGGAAGCTCTGGAGTCTGTGCGATTAGGTCATATGAGTATTAATCAGGCAGCTATACATTATAATCTACCATATTCTTCGTTGTACGGACGTTTCAAAAGGGTCAAATACGGTGCTGGACATCCAGACGATGATTGTGACGATATGATCGATTCAGATACACAGGGCGAACAACAGCAGCACATACAACAACAACAACAACAACAACAACAACAACAACAACAGCAGCAGCAGCAGCAGCAGCAGCAGCAACAACAACAGCAGGCAAATCAGCAAGTACAGGCCACACCAGTGTCCCAAATAATGTTGGTTCAATATCCAGCTCCACAGATTCAAATGTACCAACATCCAACTCATTCAACCCCTAGTTGAGATGAAGTAAAATACTTGCAGCCATTGTGATGTGTTAGACCTGCAAGTATTCACTGTAATAATTTATAAGTCTGAAGATTATATATTTTTTTTTAATTTATCTGTGATATTTAAACATTGAAAACATTTTTGTTGTTCAATGTTTTTATTTGATCTCTTATAATATCTGCTGTAGGTTTTTATGTAAATATTATTATTATTATTAAGTTGACAAATATGATAATACTATTTTAGTATGCTGTAGTTTATGTATTTTACATTACAATATAGTGAACATAGTAAATATAATAACAATAAGATCCAAAACGTAAAGACTTTGTGAAATTAATTGTTTTTAATTATTATTCATTCAGAAAAAAATATTCTTTTTAATATTGTCGATCCAGACAGATAAGTTATTTTAAAAATGTACCTAATTTTCCAGCCATAGGCGTGCTCACAGGGTGTTCAGAATATCTAAGAAGGCTACTGCAATGGATGTGTTAAATAATTTGAATTCAATGATAGATCACTGGATATGATGAAAGACGATTCTGAGCGGAGACAGTCTAACCTTTTGGTAACCATAGACACCAAACTATTATTTTATAATAAAATAAAAAATTAATCTGTAGTTATCCTTACAAAAATTAATCTGTTCACCCCGCAAAAAAATCCTGTGCACGTCTATGTTTCTAACGTGTAACTTTCAGTTTTCCCTAAAACTAGCATTTTCAAAAAATGTAGTATTTTCCTATTCATTTATCACAATAAAAAATACTGTTACTTTTCATAATATCATATTAAATACTGTTGATAAATTTAATATTAAGAATTGGTTTTTATTTTGCTAAGTCTTGGTGTAGGTACCAGAAATTGTAAATAAATAATAAATGGGGCGTAATTTTGAACTTACCAAGATTTACCAACAATTAAAACAATGGTAAATACTTAATATTCTCTTAATATGTATTTCCATTAGTATATGTTAATGTACAGGTGTACTATTTATGAAAAATAGTAAAAATGATATAGTCGAATAGCAATACTTTACAGTATTACAATTTTTAATGTATACTGAAGCAATTGAAACCATGAATAAAAATTATTATTTATTAATTGTGAAATAGTTAAATTAGATATTTTAAAATATAAAATGATTTATTTTTTATTAGGTATACAAGACTTGTTAAAACGCAATCCAAAATAATTGGTAAACCATTATTTATTGTTATATTATTAAATAGAAAGAAACTCAGTCTTAATAAGTTTTGAAAACATGTTATTGTTTTATTAATTTATATAAAGTTTACTTAAGTTTTGCAAAAATGCAAAAATACAAAATAGACTGAAAATCTAAGATCTAAATATTCTAATTGAACCACCTATTAATATTATTCTGTATCCACTGCTATGTAGTCAATACTCAATAGCCAAATAAAATACAGAACTATGGACTATGATCCTTTGACCTGGGTATGTAATAAATGAATAACAAATAAATTCTTATCGAGTTTGTTAGACTCTGATACCATAATAATATTCACTGAGCTGCTGATATCAGAGAAATAAATTTTTTGGTCGTTTGGTGTATGCTTTGTGATGACAAAAGTACAAAATTTGGTTGGATGTGCCTAAATTATGTTTAAGTTGGGTATTATAAGTTTATAGATTTTGTGCAGGTATGAACTATAATCGAGATTGGCACCCACCACTCGATTGAATTTTGTTTATGTACTTGGTCTCAAGATTTTAATTCCTTTTCTACTTTCTGTGGCCGTACTCAGTAGGTACTCTTATTTATGCAGACAATGCTACTGTCCTAAAAAAAATATAGTATCTTAGTCCCTCCTACCCATTGGGACGAATTTGAATTGAAGACACAACTTAGTTTCTAATGCCGGGTTGTTTGAGAAATTGTTTAATTTAAGTTTTAACGGATCAATCGTGGGATTTTTTTTTAGCTCACTATTGATTCATTAAACGTTTGGTGATCATTCATGCAATAAGGCTTAGAGACTTAAGTTGTATAGGTATGAAGAATGACAATTTATGATTTTATGTTTGTATGTGTAAACTGAATAATAATAATATATTAAATTATGATCTATGGACATTTAAAAATAAAGGATGTCCCACAGACATATATATTAAAAAAAAATATATATATGTTTGTGGGATGTCCAAGATATTTGATCATAGGCATGACTAAATAATATCTACATCATCTATATTTCCTGGGCCCTTATAAAATAGGGAAAATAATTTTGATAAAAAATATTCAACTGTTTTATTATTTCAAAAAAAAAAAACCATTCAAAATAGAAAACAATTCAACGAGAAAATATTCTCCATTTCTCCAAGTGACTCGTTGTCTCGTCCATGACAGTGGACGGTGTTCATGAAAATGTCCATTCTCGATTTTTCTCATATTATTATTACTATATAATTTCCGGTTTTTCGCGGGCCTCCGATTTCTGTGGAGTGTGCAGGACTATGTGATAACAGTTTCGAGTGATAACAGATTTTCTTGCGGTGTTCGATTTCGCCAATAGATAGATAATATAAGACGTTCACCGTTCACCCAATGATCGAGATGACGTGTAACGTGCTTGGCGAGTGTTCGTGTTAGGCAGTCGTTGGATTTTTGTAATTCTGTTCGTCTTTTCTCATAGAAATAATGGACGCGAACGGTCGTCAAGTAGTCATTTGCAAAGACGTACTGCAGGTAATGTCGACCAACTTTCTCAACCGAGACTTGTTGTGAAAACTTTTTAAACTATAAAATACAAAAATAATTGTTTTTTTTTCATTCGAAACTTGTGATTTGTTGATAAGTGATACGACCAATAACGTGTTACGTTTTTATGTAGGTCCTGGAGAAAAATGGCTCGTCAAAAACCAACGAATTCGTTCTACTAGGGGTGACCGCCGACGAAGAAGGTTCGTTCAAAACCTATATAATTGGTTTTGTGGATTCGTCTTTCGATGTAGACGATAACTGTCCTCATAATTTGACCTCCTGTGGTTTGGCAGGAAATGCAGATCTGACTGAAAACGTCCACGAGTATTTTAATAATGTACATACATTTATTACCTGGTTGAAACCCGTTATTGGCTAATGTTAATTGACAAGTGTTTAATTTAATTTTAGGATCAATTTGATGAACGTCTTTCACTTTATTTGAACACAGTTGGTTCACAAATAAAACTTTGGAAGTTAATAAAAATTGATGATGCTATTCAATCTGAAAAACTTGAGTTTCAAGTTCAAACGAAAGAGGAATTAAGCAAGAATTTATTATATTTTAGAACCTGTATGAAATTGGAACTTGACAAGAAAATGAACGACTGTGATTCATTAAGTACTGCAAGTTTATTAGAAAAAAAGGTATGTCTATTCGATATTTAGTTTATTTTAATAACCAATTCAGGTAACTTTGCAAAGAATAATAAAAAAATCTAATAATTCCCATCATTCTGATAAGTGATAAGATAAAATAACACTGGGTTTAGATTTTTAGAACATGTTTTTGGAAGGCAATTTCAGTCGTAATTATTAAAATTAGTTGCTAAATTATTTTATGTACATCAAAAACTGAACTTGAAATTTAGTAGTCAACAAATTGTAAGATACAACTTGTGTTTTTTTGATATTTTATTAATTTTAAATTTAAAATCAAATTTTTCATAACTAATTTTAATTTACTTAATAATTACAAATTTAAAATACTGTATTTGTTTTAGATTGGTTTAAAACCACTTTTTTACATCAAAGAAAGTAAACAGTATTTGGGAAAATCAGAAGAAAACAAAACTATTGGTGGAATAAAAGTAAAAACAAATAAGTTGGATTATGAAGTTTTAAATATATCTGTGTATCAAAATTTATCTAATGCACCAACCGATAACACAGATATATCCGATTTCCCTATAATTCATCAAACAAATGGTAAATTTTAAATTTAACATATTTAAACTCATTGGAAAACTGTATGTTAAAGAAAACATTTTGTTTTTTTTTAGAACCTTTCGATGAAGAACTTGTTTGTTGTCAGCTAGACACTTTATGTGTCGTTCCTAAGGGGGCCAAATATTCACAGGCATACAATCTGATTTATGATAGTATAGTCAAGAATGTTCAATCAATTCAATCATTTTTGGTTTCAAATCCAAAAGATCTCCCTGCTGTTCATCATTTCTTGCCTGATACATTATGCCATTTTGTAACAATTGTTTGTTCTCATAACCAAATAGATTCGTATAGTATGTATATTAATAATAAATTTACTACACTAAGGTCATATGCTATTACAAGCAAATCATTTTACTACTAATGACATTTTATACAATTTTATCTATTGGAAGGAATATAGTGAAATATAAAAAGGATGCATTTCAGCGTCGACAAGTTTTTGTCTGACCACGTATCTATTGCTGTGTTAGTAGAAGCTATGATAATCGGTACTGCTCACTGGCCACTGCTGCTGTCCTGCGTAGTAATTCACTTTTATTTGAAATTAGACACAGTATTGGCAGCTTTAATTTTTTGTAAACAAACTTAAAAAACAAATTAACTTATTTAAGATTTTATTGTCACTTTTTAATTAATGTTTATTTACATAAAAAACTTTTAAAATTGGTTTTACATTTTGCGTCTATGTAGGTGGAAATTTAAGACATTTAAAAATGATTTGTAGATAATACAATAATAATGAATTAATAAATTACCTTGTAACATATCATATAATGTAAAGGCCAAATTGTATGTTCTTAAATTAACTATGGTTAATTTATTTTGTTTTCATAGGTAATTTAAGAAAAAAATTACACAATGCTTTTCATTTGTCCATGGATAGACCATTGTTTCGTATATCAAATGCTTATCAATTTGATGCTAAGCCACCTGTGAATGATGATGGACTTTTAACAAATGTACATGAAGGTCTGTCTCCTTCAGGAAGTAAGTTATAAAAACAAAATGTATTATTATTCTCAGATGGTTTATAGTGTTAGGTATCTATTACTTGCAAACTGTGTACGTTTAGGCAGCAACATAACCTTGAGCTTGGGAACAGAGGAAGAGTTACAAGAACTGCTCAGAAGAATGGATAATTTTTTTATGAGGGGATGTGACATGGATATGAATAGAAATAAATCAAAGGTAATACAAATATGAAATTGAAGCAACAATAAATGAAGAAATTTCAAAAAAAATAAATTTTTATTTAATATTTTTGACGTTTTATACCATATAAATGAGGTTAATGTGAGAATAGATATTGAAACATGTGTTTGAGGTTTTAAGGGCTATTGAAAACATAAAAACATAATTTTTCAAGTGAAAACTATCAACAAATGATTAACTTTATTGAAAATATGATTTCAAATACTCTAGCTATCTTGTTAACTTCTTTTGTTTTAATAGATGTAAATAATTGCATGCTATATTATTCAATTGTTTTCTCTTATCTTTAAAGTTATTATTGATTGTATTTATTGGTTTATTTGTTTTTTTAGTAAAAAATGGAAACAAATCATTAATTCAGGGTACATATACATTTTACCACTATGGTCAAGGTGGTTTTAATGATCATCAGTGGGGTTGTGCTTACAGATCATTACAGACATTATATTCTTGGTTTAAGTATGTATTTTAAATGCACTTACATTATATTAAAATCATAAAGGTATTAAAATGATCCTATTAAGACTACCAACATTTTTTTGTTTTAAATTAGTTGTTAAATGTGCAGCAGATATTATTTATCTAATTTTAATAATATTTATAAATATTCAATATCAGTAATTAAAATTGGATCTATTGTACATGTTTTTGAAATTTCTTTCCTTCTCTAAAAAAGTTTTTTTTAATAAAATAATTAACAAACTAAATTTAACTATTGTTATTTGTCTTATATTATTTATCGTGTTTTAATAGGTGGCAAGGATGGACCAATAAACCTGTGCCTTCCATTCGTGACATACAGCAAATTTTAGTCGATTTGGGTGACAAAAATAAATCATTTGTTGGTTCCAGTGAATGGATTGGTTCAATGGAAGTTTCTTTTGTATTAAATGCACACTTGGATGTCACATGTCGAATAATGTCTTTGCGGCAAGGTGATACATTAAATTCAGTGTGTCTTGAGCTATCAGAACATTTTGATAGACACGGAACTCCTGTGATGATAGGTAATAGAAGCAATAATGGTATAATTTCATATGAAATAATAAATAAAAATAAAATATGTTTTAGGCGGTGGAGTACTTGCTCACACTATTTTAGGAGTAGACATCAATGAAGAACTGGGTGAAGTGAAGTTTTTGGTTTTGGATCCTCACTATACAGGCTCTGACAGTATAAAAAGTATTCAGGGTAAAGGAGTTTGTTGGAAGGATGCATCATTTTGGAAAAAAGATACATTTTATAATCTCTGTTTACCATTAAGTTTTAATGGCATATAATATAAACATTTTAAAGTTTTTATTTTATTTTGTTCTGTTATTAATTATTATTATTCATTATATTATATAATTATTAATTATTTTCAGAATGCACTTATATGTGTTAAACTCAACTAAATCATAATTACTAAAATAAAAAAAAATGATAAAAATAAAAAAAATGTTGGTAATAAATTTAGTTAAAATATCAATTTCATTGTTCTCAAAAATTATTCCAATTATTAATCTACTGTGATCTTAGGCATTTTTTTGTTTTATGGTTAAATATATTATATTTAAAAAACAAGTCAATTAAACACTTATTTTTGATTTTTAGTGTTCTTAATTCAGTAAACCATATTATATTATGTAAGATAATTATTATATTCCTTAAATGCAAATACACCTTAAAAGCGGGCCGGGTTGGTATTGATAGAAGGATAATAGGATATTTTATCGGTAGGTATAACAATATAATAGGGACCTATCTATTGATTTACGAGTTAATAACAGTTAACAGTAGTAGGTATATAGGATATATTGGTACTTACATACTTTGTTTTCGAGTTTAATTTTTTATTTAACTGATGCAAAAATTAAAGAAATCGATAATATTGAGTAAGTATAGGTGTCACGCTTGTAAAAAAACTCGATATTGAAAAATATGCTATTTAGTGCCTTTTATTTGACCGCCTATAGTGTATACTATATATATGCCTACATTTATTTATTTTATCGACATTTTTCCACGAGTAGTAGCTAAAACTTATATCTACATGAAAAAAAATGCTGTAGGAAAATGATAAAATGGGTCGACGGGACGGGGCGATGTGCATTGTGCAATATTGTTGACATATTTATATTGTAGTACATGGCAGGGGTGTCAAACCTATTGGACGCTGGCCAAATTTTCACGACACCCAAAAATATTTTTATTTTATTGTTTAATCTTGCTTATAGTGAAAAAAAAAAATAGAAAACAAAATTATTCATTAGTTTTAAAAAAAAATTCATCAGTTTTAAAAGTTTGAATTCACTGCTTCCAGTCATAACATTTTACACTTTGAAAAAAGGGGGCTCATAGCTCAAGCTAAATGCTGTTTGTGTTTCATTAAAACATTTAAGACTAAAAAAATACACTACTGATATTAAAATAATTTCAGTAAACTTTTTTATGACTCCTCCGTCTCCTAAGAAAACAATTTTTATAGGTAGGTAACAATTTTTTATAATTCGTGACATTCCTAAGTTCTCCTTTAGCCTCTATTATTGCTCTGGAAATTATAAATACTAGTTTTTCTATTATTCTCTTGTTGATCACACTCTAGTGCAATCACGTTACAAATATACTTAGTATACAATCAGTGGCGACTTGAACTTTTCCCCCCTCGAATCACATTTATAATATTTTTAAACTGAGTTACACCACCCACCCTAAAAAGTTTTTCACTGTCCTCCAAAGAGTGAATTCTTAGGTTGTAAGTGGTTAAACAATGGGTTCTTAATTGGTGTATATTGTATATATAGTAAATCTGGAAGCAAAAATTCAAGCAATAAGTAACAACTATTTTCGTAATAACCTACTAATTACTATTATAATATAACGTTATTCATGAAAGAATATATTTCTATTCAATTCATTACCAAGATTTAACTTAACGTACAATTGTCTGTTACAGTACGACTTATGCAGAGTACGCGTGTACGGCTAAACATTATATTTATAATTTAATTATCAATCTTTAAAAATTGTTCAAATTACATTTTCCAACCATAGTAGGACATCACCCACCAATATTTTTGCGAATCACTCGATTGAAATATACATCCTTCGAGCCACCACTGTATACAATAATGGGTTATTTTAAATTTTATATTATATTTTGGACCTATATGAACATAACACCTGTTGCTGGCACCAAAATTGATTACACGAAATGTTGACACGTGACCCGAAAAAAATGTCTTTAATATTGTCTTATTTTAAAATCTTTGCGGATTACGATTAGACAATGCGACACGTGTTTGGTTATCGTCTGATGGAATATTATAGATGTTGATTATTTTTGTAAAATGTATTTCGCTAGTCGTGAGTAAGTATACTATTACATCTAAGAGCTGATATATAGATATTAGACTTATGAGTTATTGCGTATTAGATAATGATGTACGGATTGCTGCAGGTTGTTCGTATATGACTACCGCGCCGAGCTATTGCCGAGGACATAAATAATTATTCCATTCGCTATCCATTTGTGTTTAAATCATATATACATAATACATATTAATATTATGTCAGTGGTTTAACTGCAGAGCTTGTGATTACTGCACCATTAAATATATTGTTATTTTTCAACGAGGAAATGAATTACCTACCGCATTTTATCGTATTAGATATATTATATAGATAACTAGCTGTCCCACCCGGACACCCGGCGTTGCCCGGGTCAAAGATGAAATAAGTAAGTGATATCAGAATATTAGGCACACGAAAAACATCGCAATGGTGGCTTGTGCCAAAGATTGTTTTTTTCTTATAAATTTATTTGTGAAAATATGTATATGGCCATATTCCTACTACTTATAATAGTCATAAGATATGGAACCACTGACAACCCTATAAATAAACAAAGATTATATATATTATTATTTTATCATACATATCTCATTAAAAATAGCACTTTCAGTTTTTCCAGAATTTTCAGCGCATAATATGTACGTAGGAAAAACTGTTACTGTAACTGAAACAAAATACAAATTTTCGATTTTCATCATGAATTTCAAAATCCTCGTGAGAGCACCTCTTTAAATTATACTTAAATATAAACTTTTTTTTGAGATAGGAACCTTCTCCGTGATATAATCTTTCATTAAAAAAAAAAAATTAGGACAATAGGTTAAGTAGTTTCCGAGAAGAACACTAGCATCAAAGGTTTCGATTTTCGGTCTTATATATTAAGATAATATTAAATACAGAGGCGTGGTGTTCTGCAGCATGATCAAAATTCGGGACAGGCCTGGTCATAAAAAAAAATTTGTATTTCGGGTATACATAATATTATATTCAAGGGTTCAAAATCAGTGTAAGCCCGGGCAAACCCCTGCAGCAGGCCTATGCCCGCCGCCGGACACGCCTCCGATTAAAAGCCTAACACTTTCAAACATTTTGTTTTTAAATCAAATCGTTTAATTATAGATTGATTTATTGACGGTTATTATTAATTTTGTATATTCTCAATACAACAACACTCGTCGTTTATTTCTATACACCTATAATTTATTTACTGTTGCGTACACGTTAAACTGACAAAATCTGTTAAGCCACTCATTATAAATATTGTCACTGACGCGGTTGACGCGGAGGATCATCTGTAGATTGGACTGATTGGAGCACACAATACATTGCCATGGAGATTATGAATATGAAACAAAAAAATAAATAAAAAAACATCCTTCGTGATTAATAAGCCTCTGCGGTGAAATCGAGTGTCCAAAACTCCGGCACGAAGAACGGTGAAATTCAACTGTCACTCGTTCGGAAAAAATCGTCTATATAATATATGTATATTTAACTCGGGACCAAAATTTCAGTCCGCGACAATATAATATTACGAATGACGGGTATTTAGATTGAAAATAATAACACAAACCTAATATAGGTCAAACCGCTAACGTTTGACCTCGGTACCAGCTATGGTAAGACACTATATAAGACTGCTCGAAAATTATGTCTTCGTCTCTTCGGGAGTTTTATGGTAAATTTCATAATATTATATATTTCTCTAAACAAATCGATTTCCATAACCGCGCAGTGTTTTGTTATGAGACATTTTTTTTTTTTAAAAGGGTATCAATTATATTTCCTGTCCACACATCAACACAGATTATAAATAATTACTTGCCACGATTTTATTAAATAACAATTTTAAATAGTTTATATTTTCTCGTGTGTATATACCTATACGCTTATTTCTATTATATAAAAATAAAGTCTATGTTTGTTTTGTCGGACGCGTATCGAGTTTGCGGCTGAAACTTTGCGGATTCCTATCGTCCGATATATCAGGTACTCTCGACAGTCAACAGTATCACTTACTATATACCTACCTACCTATATATTATGGTTATTTCTCTGTAGTTATATATATTCCTTTGCCTCGGTCCCTGCAGTTATTATTATTGTTGTTATGAGATATTTTGAGGATCTCGTATAGATTCAGTTCCATTGCCGTGCCAGTCTGTTTGTGTTTTTATTTTTCAAAATTCCAAATAGGCCTAACCAATTATCTAATTACAACATTATATTGTAATAATGACCGATTTGTCATGAAATTGTTTTGATCTGCCGAAATCGAAAAGTATTAATTTTTTGGAAATATTTAATACCTCTTACTTACGTTCAGACGCAATCTTGATTCTGCAATAAATACTCATTATTGTATAGACCTCATGTAGTTATTCGAATGTCTTGAAAAAAAGTTTACAAATAAATCTTGAAATAACGTTATTACATAGTAAATTTATTTATAACATAAAAAAAGTTAAAAATCATCACGAATTTTTTAATTACTATCAAATGTTTTAAAAATATTAAACGATAATACAACCTCCCGTGGACAACCCGCAACTGCAGTGTTCTACTTGGTTTGCAAATTTAATTTATTCCTACCTTCTGAGATACCGGGAAAATCAAAGAAATGAGATGTTTTGGATATACATCATATTATATAATATTTTTTATTCACACATATTGTCAATTGTCAGCCAGTGGCCTTCACTGCCGAGGCTTAAAAAAAATATTTTTATTAATTTAATTTTTATAATATAATTTTAATAATATAAATTATAATATATGGTTTCTATGAGCTTACTTTTTTTTAAAATTTGAACGATCCATTTTTTTATTATCACCTATTTTGTTTTATAATAGGAACATTTTTAATTCTGCAGCGTCTAATCCAAAAGCTTTATCAAGTAAAAGTTGTATTTTTGAACCAAAAGTAGGATTAATATGTTACAAAGTATATGTGGTATACTGGTATACTGTATTACTGTGTGTATATAGATAGCTACCTCAAAGTTCCTTACTATAGTGTAAATGTGTAATATGTTGTAATGTGTAGCTACATTATATTATGTTCCCTACCTATTGTTACTACTAACTGGATAAAACTTATTGATTTTTTGGATTTGTACGCTCCGAACTCTTAACGCTGTAGATTTTTAAATTGATGAAGCACCTATCCACCCTCTGAGAAGGTAAGAACTATGAAAGTACATATTATTGTATTTTGTTTTAAACATTTTGGTTCGATGACCGATTTGCTGATAACAACTCGAATATAAATTACATATTAATATATAACTATTTGTTTTAATACACAACATTTCCAAACGACTTACTTATTTATTAATTTTAAACTATATAGGTACCTTCCTATATTTTTGAAAATATTTTATAGACTCTTCTAAATTCTTTTTATCAATGGTGGTTTATTCTGGTAGATCTGATTTAGTCTATAGTTGGCAATTTGTGTGGTCAAAAACAGATAAGTATCTACTAGTACTTTTTTGAAATTAATAATCGTGTAGACTGGTGTTGACTCGAGGTTTACACAAAATATTAAAAATTAAATTGTATACCCATGGTATAATTTTCAAAATATTCTAGCTCTTTTTGAGTCATTTAAGCTATTAATAAACATTTGAAATTGCCGAGTTTTTTGGTTTTTATTCCATTTGGTTTTTGATACAATTTTTGGTTCTTTTTCAAAACAAATGAAGTGAATTACGTGAATAATAATATACCTAGGTAATATTTATAGCCATTGAATACATTATTAGATAATTTAGATCAATCAAACAAACTTCGTTTGTTTTTTTCTAATAGTTTTTCAAAATGACAACCATAGTATATGGAATTTGATAAAACGTCTCAAGTACATTTTGTACAACTCTTTATTTCACCAGAGTGTTTTTCGAAATAAGGTCAAAAATAAACTTCATTACCTACATAAATCCATATTCCATTGCCTAATAGTTTCTGCTACCACTAGGAATCAAAAATGATTTTTTTTAAATGTAATTGCAGCAATTGAGTGTTTATCTGTCATTAATAAATATAATTAAAATTATAACTAATATAATTTCAAACTCGTTTGCTTAGTTTAGCGTATTGACTATTGAGTATTGGTGTACAGTTAATTCAAATTTATATTCATTAATATGAACTATCAATTATTATTATTATTATTATTTTTTTATTGGTCTTGAAATTATAATATTTCTGCTTCGAACACTTGGCCATTACATTTGTATATTATACATTAGGGTAGGTACTTAAAATTAAAAAGAAAGGATTGGGAAAAAAAATTATAGTTTTGAATTAAATATTTGGATATTTATGTACATTGTTAGTAGTTGTTTTTACTTGGTATGTAAAGTTAATATATCTCGTTTTGACTAAACAATACAAAAAATTAAAAAATTAAAATTTTCAATTATCTGTGACAATTATGCTGTACTTAATTAAAATGGGTTTTATGTATTACAAAATATTATGCTTAAACTACTCTTATTTCACTATCATAAAAAAAAAATCATCTATATTACAAACCAAAACAGTTATGGGTTATAAACTTAAAACGCAAAATACTCCAATGTATTTATTGTATGTTATTACCTACTTATTATTTATTTCAAAATGTATAATTTTTTACATTTGTAGCTTTATATCGTTTTAACATACAGCGATACTTACTAAATATTTTTATATTATAATGTTAAAATGTACAATTAAATTCAAACATACGTCGTCGTTTAATAACAATCGTGTTGGATGATTATAAATTAACAAGTACCTAATAAACATTTATAATATTAAAACTATAAAACCGTTGATATTTTTCGTAAAATAAAACTTGACGATCGACGAGGCGCAGTTATTTAAAACTGCCAAAAAACGATTTTAATTTATTTTACTTCAACGGCATCGCGCTAAAATCTGAAATGTTTTAATTGTATCTCATAACGCGTGTGCAGGTAGTATTATTTAGGAATTCTTCACAAAACACGAGTATAATATAATATCAAAGAAAAAATAAATTTATATATTATATATATTAATATATACGCGTACTTACACAATATTAAAAATTGCAATTCAAACTAAGACGACGAGTTCCAAAAACTGCAGGGCCACAGTCGTCTATAATTTGATTGTTTTCTATACGCAAACGTTTTTTATAAGTCAAAAGCAGCGGCGGCGGTTTGTCGGAACGGTATAGTCGCTGCGGTATGTGTGGTTATAGAAAATAATATTATATTGTTCTTGGCGCCGACGCTGAAGATCAGCATCTCTCTCTCTCTATGGCCCAGCGTTGCGGGCCTGACCGCTGTTGCCGTGCAACGGGTGCTCGGTAAATAACATTGCATTTCGTCTAGGGAATAACGTGCGTACTTCGCGCGAATCATTTGACGAGGTAAGTCTAGCGTTTAATAAATTTTATTAGAAAAACAAATCTCATATTATTTTGTAGTTAATTTTTTTATTTTCTTACCAAATTTCTACAACGATTTTAATCATAATACAATATCGCATCGTTATAATATTAACCATTATAATATAATATCGTCATTATATAATAGAGGCGGCGGCGGCGGTTAGGGCTTATAAATATATTCTCATATAGTCTATATTTAATTATACTTATATTAGCGTTTGGAAATTGAATTTATTCGCAAGGTAAAAAAAAAAAAAATTGACAGTACATAATATAATATTGTCTAGTATTTTTATCTCTCATAGACACAAAACACATAGATATGAAAATATACGATCACAAAGGATAACGCGTATAGTCTGTAGCGATTTCGTCGATTTCGTTGATTTTAATATTTATAATTTAAACTTCGTAGAAAAATGTATATTTATTATTCACAATATATTTTATGCACTTACCCGTCTTTTAGGCATTACTGCTTGCACTGCAGGAGTTACATTTTTATATAGTTGTATACACAATTAATTACATTTTTTTCGTATGTTCCGTTCTAAATAATTATAAAATACTTTATGATAAGAAAAATATAAAGATTTTCTTATTTTTTTTAATAGAAATAAATTTAAATATACGTGGACATTACAAACATTTTATTATTTTAAACTAATGGCTTTAGATGTCAGTAAAAATATCAAAACCATAATTTTATTTTTATTCTTGTGATTATTATTTTCTTATTTGTATTATATTATCACATAATTATTACTAAAAAAGAGATAAAAATACTATGTACAAACTCACAGATATTTAAAAAAAATAGAAATACATTTTTTTTTCAAATGAAAATTTAGATTTATATGATTTATTTTTAAGACCGTATTTTTTTAAAGATAAATTATTTATTACAATATTTTTTCATAGTTATCAATATCAAAACTAAATATTAAATATTTAAATGTAGGTAGGTATATCTTTATAATGTAACGTGTATCTACGAAAACGTTGTTAATTCAGATTTCCAAAATGTCGAATTAATTTTCGTGTTAAATTAATAAATAATAATAATAATATACATAATTCGTTAAATGAACACTTAATTTATATTTACTAAATAAAATTAATATAATCAATGTGTTGTATTTTAAATCATAAAGAACTGAAGAACTAACAAATATTTTTAAGCGAAAAATGTATTGTTGGTTTAATTACTGCTTTAGTTATTTGATGGACTAGCCAGATAACTGTGATATAACATAAAAATGTTTTTTTTTTTTTTAAATAGCGTTTATTGAAAATTTACAATCTATACAAGTTTTGTACAGTGAATAAATTGGAGGGAGGGGTTTTCATAAAAATGTTATAAATGTTTTGAATGAATATTGCTTTTATAATACAAATCTTTTATACAATAAATACATAATGTCACTATGTGCAATGTGCATGGTATAGTTGCTTGAACGTAATACACACACATTTTATATAAATCATAATAAATGCATTACTCCTATAAATTATAAATCTTTTGTTTTATTACTAAAAGTAAAATACATAATATAATATGTAATTATTGTATTATTAAATAAAATAATGACTCAAGAATGAATTAACGATAAGACTTGTAAGTAATGAAATATTAACAGTGCAGGTATAGTTAAGTTTTTTTTTTTTATGATTTTTTAATTGGTATTTCATTTTTATTAAAGTTGAAAAGTTTTTTACATTTAAAACTAATATAAAACTAAACGTAATAATTCGATGGTTTTATTGATAAAAGACTCTTGATATTAACTGCGGCTGTTAACAAAATATATTAAATGTTTAAATTTCAAAAATATACTGTGACTGCTGACTTTTGAATATTGATTAGCATTTAGCTATAGTTTCTGGTACAAAAACCTTTGTGTTATAGATACAAGATGTTTAAACCGAGTTTTCATTAATGAAATAAAAAAAATTAAACAAGTAGATTAACTTTCATTTAACGAAATTATTTAGATTATGACGTATTGATTTTACAATAATGTTATTTTCCCGAAGGTAGGAACTTTTTTTTCAGCAGTAAAATTACTCAAATGTATAATATTATAATCTCATCACTAAAGTATCGGAAATCTAATCTAAATGATAAATGTATCAATATTATAGTTTTATCAAAGGTAACTGCAGGTAAGGAACAATAATTATACATCGGTGTTTACGTTAAAAAAATCAATTTTTCTCAGAAGCATTTTTCGATATAGAGGTGATTTATTATTCCAGGCATAACACGTTTCCGGTAAATGTGTTTCTTAACCTTTTTCACCGATACCCGTTTCCACCGTATCAATTTCTGTACCATTAATAATAATGTATTATATTTTTTTTTAGTTTTACACAAATATTTATTTTAGATTCTTAGAACATTTTTCAAAAACATGTGAGGTTATTTAAAATATTAGAAAATATTGATAATAATAAGTAAAGTCAATAATAAATACTTAAAACAATATAATATGATAAATTGTATTAAAAAAAAAATCTATATACCTATACTAGAAAAATTAAAATCACTTTTATATTGTTTATATCACTTATACGGATACAGGTGGTATTAGCAATGCAATACATTTATAATCAATGGTATTACCAAACACACACACACACATATATATATATTATTATTATTATTTATTTATTAATTAATTCACGGAATAAAAAATTCCTTATTTAGTACAGTACATAACAATAATTCAGTAAAATAGGATAGCTAACATATACAAGGGGTGATGGCCTAAAAAAAAAAAAAAAATACAGCAGAATTACAGGCACAGTAAATATAAACTAAAATAATTAGGACGCAAGTAAAATTACATACAATAAATATACAAAAATAACACAATATTAAGGTAAACTGAGAAAGGAGGGGTCCTCGTTAGCCAACCACATCTGCGGTCAATTGGTTATATTATATATATTATATACCATATACGTACCAAAACCAAACACACGTCATAAATATACATATATATTGTGATTTCTTTAAGTCGTAACATTTTGTGGGTGACCATGCCACCTATAGCCTACAAAGGACGACCAGCGCACGCGAGTCGTTTCATTAAATGTTTAACCAAAACTTTTATAAATAAAGTCTTCAAATGTATTATGAAATAGGTTTCAGTGTGTTAATAACAGAAGTTTTGACGGAAATTCATTTTCGTTTAATTTGAATCTCACAAGCTGAATAAATAGATATTTGTCAAACAGCGAAATTGATTTTTTTCTTATTAATGGTGACACCATTGTGGTCTTAACAATTATACTTATGAATCAATAAAGCAAAATTTACAAAAAAAATTCATCTATTTTTTCTTACTTATTTCGACAGATTCTTGGTTCACTGCAGTGGCCTATCTAGGAGATTTCGTTTTGATTAGGGAGGGGGGATATGTATCATGCATTTATTTAGAAACCATACTAACCCTCCATGTTACCTTAAAATCATGACATCATAACATTATGAATACAAAATACGTTGCCAAAATGTTATATATTAACTTGTTATCAATATTGAGCATTTAATCATCAATTATCATTGTTATTTGACATTCATCGTTACTCGTCCTCAAAATATTTGAACGCTAACTACCTCAGACGTGAATTTTTACTGAATTTTAAAAATACTCACCCATGAACTAATAATAGTTCTTTGAAATACAAAAAATTATTTTAAAAAAAAATCTATACGTCCTCACCCCCCTGTTAGCCACTTGTTCAATGGTTACAGGATAATATGTTATTATATTTAGTCAACATTTTTTTTCTAGCGTTGAAAATATCCAAACGAAAATGTCTAGATGATATTTTGGCTCATAATATTCTATTGAAGTATAAGCAATAGCCGACTGTATTGCAAATACAGGGTGGGGCAGCGAAAAGGGCGATTTTCCTATGTATTTACATAGGAAAATCGCTCTTTTTGCTGCCCCGCCCTGTATAAGATACATTTGATTGGGGATGATGTAGATCTAGAGGCAGAATATAATATAATCTTTCTTTTTTCCCGCCAACTTGGATGTTACCCACCATTGTCCAACGACTAATGTTGTCGAAAATTGGCACTTAAAACTTTTAAAAATAATGCAGTTAGTAATTTAGTAGTTACCTCGCACGTGTATTCGAAGCTCTATTCGACATTTGCAAATGGAGCGAGATGATTTGGATAAGTTTATTCCGGTGAAAATTCAATAAGGGCATGCCAGGAAAATTATACACTTATAAACTAAAAACAAAAAAAAAATCATTACGAGTCAATAAAGTTTTAAAAATAATTTTCAAATAAAAGAAAGTTATACGACTATTATTTTTTTTAAAGTTTAACTACCTACAATAATTTTGAAACATTATCATCACACGAGTTAATTTTTAGATAAATTTTCATGAGTTATTTAATTAATAATGTCATTATCCCTAGACTAATGTATGGAATATATTAGGTTATGCCGGGCTTTAAAAGCGTCCAATGTAATTTAATGGATTATTAAGGAGCCTCGTGGCTAAGGTTTTCTAAAAAAACATCTCATTCTGATTCAAAGATTACGCCGTCGCAAACTCGCAACGCCTACGCGGTAAATTTTGTTCTTAAAAAATACTCACCATAACACGAACGAGGGAATCGCATGTCACATTTTTTTATTTTCGTCCTACGAGTTGTAAATATTTATGGTTTTCAAATTTCAAAAACATTTTAAACGATCTCGAGCTAAACAATACCGACAAAAAAAAAATTTAAAAACACGCTTCGAAAGTTTCCGCGTACCCATTATGGAGGGGATTCGAATATTTTTTTCAGAACGAGAATCATAAAGTCAGCAAAATATTTTTGTGACGTACCTACCTGCTACCACCTATCTTATACCTATATACTACTAAATCGGAATTAAACTCGTCCGTTTAAGTGAAAAACAAAACATTTTTTTATTCGTGATCACGGAATATTATAGACTCGTTTATTGACTCGAACATCCTCTCTAGTGGGTAAAACAACCACCCACCCCCTCACTGTTCGTTTACTACGAATATAATACTCACTATAATGATCATTTACGAGTTACGTCTAACGAGATCTAACGAATAGTTATAAAGTGTAATATAATAGCTATAATAGCCCATAAAGTGTTCCTCAGAATCTGCAATAGTCAGTGCGCTGATATATCCTAGTTCTGAGGGGGGGGGGGGGGTGAATTTCAAATCCACAAAGGTGACAAGGTTCGCGTCCCCTGTCTTTATTTTTGTTGGAAATTTATTACTGTAATCGGAGCGAAAAATATACAAATTCTGTTGGTTTTAATTTCTAAAAATGTTACGATTATTATAGTACACGTGCGAGAAATCACCACGGATTAAAAGCAATACTGCATCGGCGTAGTACTTGCATTATGTTGGCCGTTGGGCTTATCCTATTTTGGCTTCAAGCCTTCGACGCAATCAGGGCATCAATCTAAAAGTATCAAAAGTTTTGCAGGTAATGTTGTATTAATGTATATTGTATATACAGCCGTGACGAAAATCCCACGGGGGATTACCCCTCCACCCGATATCCACCACCGTCAATATACCTAGTATAATATATTATGGTCGACAGTCCCATTCAATATATTTTATAACAGACACATTTCAATAATATCGTAATAACAGTGCAGCGCGTACACAATAGTAAAATAATACATATATTATATAACTTAATATTTTACTTTGTGGTTTATACGGTGACGCCCAAAACATATTTTCCAGGTGTAGCAAGACATAATTTTACCCACCTCCAAAACTCAAGATTTCATTGGTTTTGTTTTGGTTTATTGATTGTTAATATTGGTAAATATTAATGTAATAGCAGTTGTCATCAGGGATGATAGTGGGTGGTTAAAGCTACTAAAAAATGTGACTGAATTTAATAATCTTACAAGTGACCTATATTTATGTATATTATGTCTCCTAATAACTAACTGTTATTAAATATTTTTCTTCGAATTTTCTTTTCCCTTTGTTTTCAACGTGGAGCGCGACTGCTACACCTAGTCATAGGGTTGGGCGCCACCGAGTCTGCGTTTATATACATATTATTATCATACGCTTTACGCTTGTAGTTTATATATTATCATACTATAAAGTAGTAGTTATACGTCTTAAATGTGCAAACTACTTGTCTGCCGTCGCCGCCGTCGCAGCAAAAAAACGTCGTTTTCTTACGTATTACACGCGTAGTTCGAGTGTAAAAACTCACAGTGTGTGAACCAACAACATTTGGTACCATAGCAATATTTACAATACGACGAAAATTTTAGGAAGAGAAGTGGGTCTGTGTCAAGTGCGATGTATTGTTTTTTTTATTATTTTTTTCACAGCACAATGATATCGTCGTCTATATATTATATGTTTTAAATACGCGTATAACTATTAAAACCGCATTGAATTATGTTTTCAAACGAATATAAAGACGCATTAAATTTGATATCGTATATAATATTTAAACGTTCGTTTCTGTGTTCAAAAAAATTCGTTAAAATCGCATTTAACAGCCCCTTAGAAGTGTTAGTTTTTATGATATCCTAAAATATAGTAAATACATTGTACTCATATCAATTATTCGATCTTCTTATAAAGCGCTATGCGCGAAAACGATTTAAATTTTATAATTATAGGGTTGGTAATGGGTACATACGCGTTGAATGGGTGTAGTACGATGAGCATATTATTTTATTATTATTTGTTTTATTCTGTTTTAAATTGTATTTTTCTTTTTAAATTCTGTGGCCGTAAACCCGTGACCCAATCGCGGAGAACCGCGTATACAACGCGATCGTAAACATAACTGCGATATTGTGTGTAAATCGATCGCATGCTGAAAATATTTACGGTGGATAAAAATAGTTTTATTTATCCACATGATATCATATAGGTCCATTTGTATATTATTCTTGGGGTTTTTTTTCAACGACTGAGAACTATAAGGAGTATAAGCAACAAAAACATATTTTTTCGACCGATTTCTAGCTCGGGGAGAACATTTATTTTTTTTAGATACGTTTTTGGAAAATATTCAGTGTATACCCGAAACACTATTCGCCAATATTATTAAACATCCCTCAACCACGAATCGAACACATTTCTAGACGATTTTTACGCTTCAAACGACAGCGCGAAACACTGGTGACCTCTCCCCCTTCTCATATATCGTTACACCCCTAAAAAAATATCCAAGAGAGCCTCGACTTATAGAATTATTTCTGGATTCTAGGCACGGATTTACTGCAATTTATTTCACGTCCAAATTTTCGAACGGAACTACGCCGTCTTGTCCTGAGCTACTTATACGATTTCCCTCCTTCTCGTTCCTGTCCGGCTTTCTCGATAAAAATTCACCGGACCTCATAGTATTACGGATATAAAAGTAGAATCGATGGGAATATCTCCTCTGAAGTAATTACGTTAACAATTCCACCGTACAATATATACCTATTTATTTTGTACTTTTGATATTTTTTGTTTTGTTTATTAGTTTATTATATTATTCATGACTTCACGAGTATATTATGAACTTGTAATCATTCCATCCTTGCGTAATACCAAATTCTGCCTGTTGAAAAAAAACACAAAAAAACGTATACTATATGTTACGTGCTTGATACCACACGGGCGTTAAAATAAATAAGTAAAATTATACGTTTCTGTGCAGATTGGACGGAGTACGTTTCATTCTTTTCGGAGAAACGAAATATAAAATTCGTATCGAATTAAAAAACAGAAAAAATGCTAACGCGTGACAATAAGCGTATATTGCTTTGGGGAATATTTCGCGACGGGATGTGTGACGTGTGACAGCGATTGTCTGATGGTTTAGGTGTGTGGTGGTTTTTATGGCCGGGTAAACACCGTAACAAATAAATAAGATTTAGACACGAAGGGGTGAACGGAAAGACACGACTGTCGCATGTCACAAACTAGATTATCCGATGCACTTTATTTTTTATTTTTAACAGTTATGTATTAAGTGTTTTTTTTTTTTTTTTTTAGATACTTTTAAGGAACAGACGATATTTACATTTCCTTTTCTACGACTTATATAGGTAACCGACAAAATACCTATCTATTATAGTAACACAAACCAGAAATGACAAATCCAAACCGTGGGTCTTAATTCGTTTATGGGCGCATTAAAAGTTAAGTTCGAGACACATTATTCGAGTGTACTTACTGTGAGTCATTATATTATTTTGGGAAATTATACAAATATATATAGCCACTGGCAATAAGGGGGTAGGATGAATTATTTTTTTTTTATTGCCGTTTCGACAGTCGCGTTGTTTTAATTTCCAACGATTTCTGTGTTCTAAATCAACAGTTGTTCATCATTACGATTTGTATGGAATAGTAAATTCAATTTTATTATTAAAAATTATTCGTGGCATTCACTCGGCCGGCTAGACTATATTCTATTATTGTGTTCCGGTTAGGGAGTTAGCTTAAAGTCGAATTTCAGTGTAAGGACCGAGTGGAGTTTGGGATTTCTCTCGCTTTGCTCATATTTATACGGGATAGTGTTGTAGTATTTACCTACCTATTATACATTTGAACGCAATAATGATTCGTCGGACCCAATAGAAACGATTATCAGCATTTTAACTTTGTGTATTAAGGATAACAGGTCCATTTTATTATCCTTGTAAACATTTTAATAACTGAAAAATTACTCAAAAATTTTAAAAAAAATATACGCTGAACAATTTATAGTAAAAAAGAGAGGTTCTCATTTAAAAAAAACAGAAGTCTGTATAGCCACATGACACTTCTTAAGTAGTACAAGAAATCTCAAAAATCTGAAAATATAGTCTTAAAATATACTTAAAAATTCCAAAAATCAGAAATTGAATAAATGTATTATTAAATGTAAAAATTGGGGGTGAGCATGCTTCTAGAATCACTCTATACACCTATATTGTATACAATAATTTATTATAAATAAATATATAATCAATTGACGATAACATAATTATTTATTTCAATACTTATTGCATTTAAATATTTAATATCTTTTGTTTTAAACATATTTACACATACATTTTTTAGTACTTAGTTTATACATATTTAAAACGTAATATTGTAAGAAAGTCGATTAAAATGATTATAGGTACCTACCTCCCTATTTTCTTCAATGTGTTTGTCTAAATTATTATAACACTTCTTAAACAATATAGGTTTATATAATTTGGCTAAACCATTTTATTTATTATTATTTTATTATTTCCTATTCTCTTTTTTGACAATAATTCGTTATTTAGTTAATGTTGTAAGGATTTGTGTACTCTAATGTAAATTAATGCAACTTGATTATGTGTTAATTTTGAACTTTTTTTTTTAGAAACCATAAGCAGTCAATAAAAACGAAAACATAAGTCAAGAAGAAAGACAATGTCATGTTTCAACTTTTCTTTGTTAATACTGCTTCCGTTAATAAAGTTTGATGTCGGTGATGCGCTTACTGGAATGAAAAATAATTCTACAACAGCACCTACTTTATGTAAGTTTATTTACGGTATTAATCTCCCACCCTAATCCACTTGTCAAAAATCTCGAAGTTCCCGAAATTCCCCGTAATTCTTCAAGATGTCTTAAACGTAAATGGCGTCGTGATCTGCCAGATAATACTAATCACCAATTATAAATAAAATAAACTCAAAATAATAAAAAAAAAAAAAAATCATTCAATATATGTCGTTAATGGATCTTTCCTTAACGTCCGTCCACTTATATATATATTATGTTTTTTTTATGTATTATATGATATCATATTATCGCTATATTTCAAATGTATATTTAGGACTTATACACGTTATAAAATATAAATCACAATATAATATACTATTTAATCCGTACAAAATGAAATAAAATAGTTTTAAGTTCTTACACTACGTTTGTACGAATATCATATTATACATATGCTCACTGTGTCTGTCTGTCGCAAATTTCGTTGCCATGGTTGTCAATAAAATTATTGATTCTATAAAAATGTTTTATGTTTATTTATATTTTCAACAATAAACCCTTCGGATTTATCGTTATTTTTTAATATATTATATTGTTTTATTTTGTATTTATTTGTTTGCTATTTTAGCGATGTAGTTTGAACATTGAATTCCATTAAGCAACATTAAAACGTTTATGTAGAAAAATATGTTTCTAATATGTTTTTTTGTTTTGTTTTGTTAATATTTTTAATACGTTGATATTTCTATATAAACCAATCAATTTTGATCAAACAAGTGTTATGTATAATAAACAGGTGGGGCCTACCATGATTTCCCAATGCTTTTGTATAAATGTACATAATACATATTATACATATTATAAAGTATTCAATTATACGAAAGAAATAAACTTAATTATATTCACATTTGTTGTATATATAATACAATAAAATATGTTTGAGTAGGTGCTAGGCATGTGACTATACTAAATTATTTATTATATAGTGGCGTGGAGAACTTGAAATTATTGTCAGAGACTTGTCTAATATTTCACCCACATTGCAGCCCCCCGAATAACCCGACAAAGGCATTCACTGCCATACATTATGTAACTATACCTGCATTCGTGGTTATTACCAAAAATAATACTGTAATAGACACTATAATGGTTAATACAAAATTTATCACCTATTAGCCATTAGTCATTACCCACCCACCACCCATTAAGAAACTCAGAGGCAGCCGCCGCGCCACTGTATAAACACACACAATATTATGCATACATATCAGGGTGATTCATCAAGATTGCTCACCACCATTTTTTCATTTACTAATCAATTTTCCCAAATTCTGATTTTTGGATATTTTGAACACATATTTGAAGTCTGTATTTCAAATTTTGAAGTTTTTTTTGTTCTACTTAAGGAGTACCCCGCGGAGATACAAGCTTTTGTTTTTCAAATAAGAAGAACCATTTTTAAATGTAAATTATTAAGTGGATCATTTTTCTGAAAACGTTGAGGTATCAAAATCAAAATTTGAACTAATAGTTTTTGAGTTATTTAACTTTGTGTACTAAGGATAATAATGGGTCCATGATAATGGGTTTGGAAGATTGGGGGCTACGGAAATTTGAAAATGTTAGTAATTGATATTAATCTATCAATATTTGTATAGTAGGTAGTACAAACTCCTTAAGTAGGCAGTACAAAAAATCTCAATAATCTGAAAATATGGTCTTAAAGTATATATTTTAATAATTTCAAAAATCAGAATTTTAACAATCGTATTATTAAATGAAAAAACGGGAGTGAGCACGGTTGTCGAATCTCGCCCTGTATATACTATAGTACTATACGCTGCATATCAAACACATAGGAAATACAATTGAATTAATTAAATTCAAATTTTAAAACGATGGTTCTAAAGAAAATCTTAGACTGTTCAAGTGAGTATATTAGGCCGATAAAAATTAAAAATACATGTCTCGACCGCTTAACATAAAATATACATACACAACTCGTGTGACCCGTGTAGCAGACCGCGCTTAGAGTTATGTCTGTACATGTATATTGCTTATTAATAATGCTTGTTTTGAAATGATAATACGTTTAATAATATCACGGAATGCCATGCCGTCGCGATGCATCACTCACGGGGTATGTATTTGTCGAGATCATTTTATTATTATATGGGGAATATGATAAAACGCGAGATGACAGCTGGACGGATTTCAGTGGCGGTACAGGGCACCTGTGATGTGTACAATGGGACCGAGCTCTGATATCGTATAATGTGATGAAATTTCCATTTTGGCGTTTTTAGAAAAATGTCTGATAATTTATTGAGGGTGTATACCTACGACATCATAAATGATTAGGCCAATAAAACATTCGCACTCAGTGCGCGCTATAGTATTATTTTTAGTTTTCGTAAGGCGGGGATCAATGATATGTTCTTATTGCTCGTCCTGCAGTGAAATTATTATTTATGAGATATGATTTTAAAATAAATAGGTGTACGTATCTACAATGCCGACGAGTCACTGCATCGTTTTTTTACGGTTCTAGCGACGTAGTTCTTAAAAACAAATAAGTATACGGAAATTAGTTTTTATTTTTGGAAATTCGAATTGCTTTTAAAAGTAGGTACCTAAAATAATATTATAATAGAATATCGCTGCTGCAGAGAGAGTAAGAATATTGTGTACGAGTACCAGCGCGGCATACCTACCAAAAAACCCAGTTTCTGTAAATATATCTTTATGTGTATAAAATACGTACTCATAACAATATACCTACGTTGCAAATACTATTGAAAATTATATAAAAAAATTGTGTCTATGTAACTTTAATATTTTTAAATAGCCATAATAACAATATATAATAATAACGTTTTTTTTATAAAATGTCAAATGCCTATATACCTATAGCTCAACTAGAGTCAAAATATTTTGAAAATTTATATATAAAATGCTTACTAAATATCTGTGGTGAAAATGTCAATTATCTATGATTATTAGTTTTTGAGTTATGCCAAAAAACCAAAATCGATTTGTTTTGCGTAAAAATTCCCCGTTTTTTTTTTTTTTTTTTTTTTTTTTTTTTTTATTGATCTTATAAAAACAACTCAGCAAAAAAGGCCATTAGTTCACAATTATACAATTATTAATGACAATTTAGATTATATACATCATAGATACAATTATATTTTGTTAATCAAATTAGTAAGTTTAAGAAATTTCAGCGTTATTTTGTTCTGGTCAGGATGTGGTCCGAGAGTTGAGTCGAGGGTTTCGGTAAAGTTGAGGTCCATTCGCTCCTGGTCGTAAACATGACATTCAGTCAAGATGTGTTTGACGGTGAGAAGTTGGCCGCAGGCTTCACAGAAGGGGGGTTTGTCGTTAGACATGAGATATCCGTGGGTAAGTCTAGTATGTCCTATTCTTAAACGATTTAAGGCGGTTTCTTCTTTTCAATTAAGGTTGGAATTATCCCATCTGAAAGTTGTTGACTTGATCTGGTAGTATTCTGGCTATTCCAGGATATGTGCCATTTTTTCCTAATATATGTTTTCAATGTGTTTTTAAAGTCATCGTAGGTTATGAAGTCTAGTAATGGCGTGTTCGTGTCGGAGATGGCCATTTTGGCATATGTATCCGCAGTTTCGTTACCTGGGATACCGGTGTGCCCTGGAATCCATGTTAGTATAATTTGTTTTTTATTTTGTTTAGCTTCGTCAATTTTATTTTGGATGAGGATGGCAATGTCACCGGGGTGGGTTTTGTTTTTAACACTGTTTATGGCGCTAAGGGAATCACTGAGAATTAAAAAATTGGTGTGTGTTGAGGTGTTTATTACTTCTATGGCTTTTAGAATTGCCAGAGCTTCCGCGGAAAACATTGAACAATCATTGGGAAGCTTGAAAGTTAACTTTTGATTTTCGAGTATGATTGCAATTCCAACCCCATTGCGTGACTTTGAGGCGTCGGTGTAAATTTTTTGAAAGTTCTTGAAGTCATCAAGGATTCCTTGAAAGTGTCTTTTAAATATCTCGGGGGCTGTGTTCGGTTTGGATGAGGCGCTTAGCTCGGTATTGGTTTGGTAATTGTTTTCCCAAGGTGGGGCTATGTACGATTCACGAGGGATGATTTTGACTGAGGAGAATTCGATTTCATTGGTCAGCTTGACAATTTCATTGTTTATGTTACTGTATTTGTCTCCGTTGCGACTAGCTAGTCTAGCGATGTTTTTAATAGATAGCTCTATTTTTCTCAGTGTAGGAGGGGGTATGCCGGCTATGTTATAAATGCTAAGTGTAGGGCTGCTCCGGAAGGCTCCTATTGCTAGGCTTAGTCCGCTATTATTAACTGTATCTATTAGTTTTAGGGTAGATTTGACTGCTGTTCTGTATAATATTGACGCGTAGTTGATTTTGGATTGAATGGGTGCGTTGTATATTTTTGTTAGAGATTTGGAATCACCTCCCCATGAAGTGTGTGATAAGATTTTAATTATTTTTAGTGAGCTGCTTGTGATTTTTTTTTAGGTGTTTTATGTAGGGTGACCAGGTTTGACGTTTGTCAAATATTACTCCTAGCATTTTAACAGTATCTTTGTTGGAAATTGGGGTATCGTTTAGTTTAATAGCTAGGTCATTGACTCTTTTTTTTGTAAAAGCTGAACAAGAGGACTTCTCAGGAGAGAAGTTGAATCCGGTTTTGTTTGCCCATTTTTCTAAGTTGTTGGAGGTTATTTGTAGAAAATTTTGAATAGTTTCGACTTTGTTGCTCCTGCATCAGTAGTTGAAGTCGTCAGCGAATAAGTTGCATTTTACTGGAGGGTTGCAGTTTTGAGTGATATCATTAATTGCAATCAGGAAAAGTGTTACTGAAAGAGCAGAACCTTGCGGAACTCCATTTTCTTGGGTGAATTCCCTGGATAAGTGGTTATTGGCTTTTACTTGGAATTTTCGGTTTGAGGTAAAGTTGGTTATAATGTTGAGCAGTCTACCTTGGCATAAGATTGTGTTTAGTTTGGTGATAATGTTATGCCTCCAAGTTGTGTCATATGCTTTGGCTATATCTAGGTTAATTACGCCCATGAGTTGCTTGTTTTCTAGTGTTAGTTTGATTTCTTCGTTAATTTCGTGTAGGCTATCCATAGTGCATCTATTTTTCCTAAAACCATTTTGTTTTGAGGAGAAAAAAGATATTTTTTCTAGAAACCACGAAAGTCTGTGATTTATTATTTTTTCAAATAGTTTGCACATGGTATTGAGAAGAGTGATGGGTCTGTATCCCTCAGTTTTAAATTGGTTTTTTTCGGGTTTGAGTATTGGTATTATGGTCCCTGCTTTCCATTTTTTGGCCAGTGTCCCTCATTCCATATCCGATTATATATACTTAAGGAGAAATTCGAGAGTTTTAATGCTAAAATTTTGAATGAACGAGTAAGGGATAGAGTCGGGTCCAGGACTGTTGCTTTTGCATTTTTTTAGCATATTCGTTATTTCTTGTATGTTAATTGGCTTGTTGATGAGGATTTGGTCTGCATGGTTTTGATTGGCAGTATTAATTATAACTTCTTTCTCACATTTATCTTTATGAGCTAGAAAGTTGGGTTTATAGTTATTATCGCTGCTGTTGTTGTAAAAATATTCTCCTAGGTTGTTGGAAATTTGATCAATGTTGTTTAATAATAGATTTGTGTTGGTGTTGATTAGATTAATTTTTCGGTGTCGACGGAGTCCTTTAAGTGATTGGATTTTATTCCAAACTAGTTTGGAGTCGGTTTTTTCATTGATGTTACTAGTGAATTTTTCCCATGTCAACTTTTTGCTTGATTTTATCAAGAACTTTGATTTAGCTCTTAGCCGTTTAAGTTGAATGAAGTCCTTCTGATTCTTAGTTTTTTGGAATTTTTTAAGTGCATCATTTTTGTCCTTAATTGCTTTTTTTATGTTTAAATTCCACCAAGGGACTTTTGGTTTTGGAGTTTTGGATTTTGATATTTCTATACTTAAATTAGCAGTTGAGATTATTGATTCTGTGAATTCGTCGACCAGTTCTTCAGTGTTTTTGATCTCAGATAAATTTATATTAGTTACTTCGTCTTCGAGCAATTGGGAAAAAAGTAGCCAATCGGGGTTTTTCAAGTTCCATCTCTCGAGTTTGGGGGTACTGACATTATGACGGGTGACGAGTTGTATGACAATAGGGAAGTGATCACTGCTGGTAATATTGTTTGATACCGACCAGTCGAGTCTTTGAGCGAGGGAGGCATTTGAAAATGTCAGGTCAATGTTTGAAAGGTTACCGTCAATTGGGTTTATGCGCGTAGGTTCCATACTGTTAAGTAGTACCAAGTTTTCACTTTCAAGGATTTTTTCTATTGCTTTTCCTCTATTGTCTGTATTTTGAGAGCCCCATATGATATTGTGACTGTTGAAGTCGCCTGTTATAATGAAGGGCTTCGGTAATTGCTTAATTATATGTTCGAGGTCTTTTTCCGAAAAGGTATGTTGGTTGGGGAGATATATGTTGCATAGATTAACTTCTATATCATTAAGTTTAACTGATGCTGCTATTGCTTCAAGATGAGTTGAAATAAAAAAGTGTTTGGAGGGGTATAGAGAACTAATGTATATTGTTACTCCGCCACTGGCTCTGAGTCCGGAGGTTCTGAATTTACTATATTCATTGAAGTAAGGTAATTTGGCGGCATTTAAATCTGTGAAATTTGTTTCTTGGAGGCATATTATATCAGGTGTGATATCAGATATTAGAATCTTAAGTTCATCTAGCTTTTTATAGAAACTATTCATGTTCCATTGCAAAATTTTCATTAATTTTTTTTTTTATTTTATTTGTTAACTTAGATGTTGCCACTAACGCTTCGATGTTTGTGTGGCTTCGTATTATTAATTGTTATTTTTATTCAGTTTGGTTGGGCTTAGTGGACAGCTCTTTATCGAGGAGAGAACTACAAAGTCGCGTCAATCTATTTTTTATGCCTGAAGTTTTAATTGCAGGCTTGATTATTTCTATGACCTCGATCATTTCAAGACAAGTAATGAGGCTGGCTAAAATTGAGGCTGGGTTGACTTCGCCGAGAGAGTTTTCAATTATGAACTTAAACTGTTCATAATTAATTTTTTTGTTGGGAATTTTTTCAAACTTGGGTTTGGTGGGTTCGAGAATTTCGTCGAGCTTTAAGACTATATTTTCTATGGATTGATTTCGTTTTAATTTTTTGGTTGCTGGTTGCGATATTTTGATTGTATTTGGTTTAGAAATGGTTTCTTTTGGTACATTATCTTGAGAAGGAGATTTGGTGGTAGGCAAATCGTTTGTTAGGTTTGATGAAGTTGAAGAGAGAGCTGGTCTTTTTTTAGTATCATTTGTATTTGGAGTCAATAATGTGATGTCGTTTGATGTTGTTTCCATCGGGACAGGGTCATCGAGGAAAGAAATTTGAGTTGAGGTTTGTGAGATGCAGTTTGTAGAGGTGTCAACATTTGTATCTGCGGACGTATTGAATGCGTTTTCCTTTATATTTGTATTTATGGCTTCTGTTGGTGAGTTTTTGCATTGTTTTGTTGTGTGACCTTTGCGTTTGCATAGGAAACAGTGGATAGAGTCGTCGTCCAAGAATATTCTGTGAGATGTATTTTCGAGATTGATCAGGATGGATTTTGGTAGTTTTTCGAAATCATCGGGTTTGATGTAAGCTTGGCGTCTGAAGTTTACGATATGAGCTAGTTCTGGGATGTTGAATCCCGCATTGATATGCGTAATTGGTGATAATATTTGGATTTTATGATATTCTAGGTGTGATATAATGTATTCATTTGGTATATCAGGTGAGACATGAGATATGATTATTCTTTTAGCCGGATTTATTAACCGTCTAATTTTGATCGTCGTATGTGAGTTTATTATGATGTAGGGATGGTTATCTACAAGGAAATCAACCGTGTTCTTGTCATTGAGATATATACAGAATCGGTTGTTGGTTATCCGAGAAGCAAATTTTATGTTTTTTGGTGGAGTTAATTTGCTAATTGCAATTATGTAATCAATCTGGGGTATGTTGTCGATTGAATCGAAGACTATTGCGTGTTCTTTTTTGGGTAGTGTAGAGTTGAGAGTGGTTTCGGCGAAAGATTTTTTTCCAAAAGCGTGATTTTCTGGTTCATTAATGTTGTTTTGATGCGATGAGGAATTGATATTATGAACGCTCTGTATAGGGTTGGTCTTGTTGATGGAGTCGTGATTAGAAATAATTTTATCGGTGGATTTAATTGCGTCGCTGTTGTAGTCGTTATCGGAGTGTTGAGAAGAAAGAGGCTCATTAGTCGCGTTATCTGCTATGTCTCCGGAGGGCTCGGTTTTAGCTATTATTGTGACATTTTGTTTGTTAGTTGAAACTTTGGATGAGGCAATAAGTTTTTCATTAAGCTTATTAGTTTTGGTATGTGGTTCACCCATTTTTTGGGAGTTTTATTAATTTGTAATGTTAAAATGTGAATATGGATCAACGGTTAAATAATTATTCATATTACCTGTACACACGTAGGGCTTCAGTACGCTTACGAGAGCTATAAATGCGAAAGCGCAATAACGATAAGCGTGTTGCTCGGTCGGGTGTGCACACGTAACTGCCCCCGTTTTTTCTTAATTCATTTTTACCTACTATTTTGAAAAATACTGCGAAGTACTTTTTACATTTAACTCTTTATTATATCAACTAGATTCAATTTGTGAAAAATCTTCGTATTTCTTCTACAAAAAAAAGTGTTTTCAGATGCAAAATAAAATAAAAATACACATCATTGTAAAATCTATAATTCATCGCTCTTCGCTCCACTCAGAATCTAAAACATTAGTAAACAGTAGATATTTATTATTAAATAATCAACTAGGTAGGTATAATACAATATTAAAATAGAAATTCATTTTCATAATGGATTTTTTCGAAAACAGATCTTACAGGAGAATAATGTTTCGTTAGAGATAATTAAAAATAAAACCTAATCAAATACATAGGCCAGACATTTTGAATTCTAAATTCTTCGATTCGCTTCGGCACACGATAGTAGAGTATATTGATTATTTATTAGAAATATTTTGTTTTGTTTATTGGCTAAATATTAAGGTGTATCATACAATCTACAGTTGTTTTAAAATTTATTAGTAGACTTTTCTCGTGCTTAGGGAAATTATTGTGAAATCAAGAAAATTATTTTCTTTGAAGTGATATGAAATGACAGAAGTAAATATTTTCTAGTAGAAATTCGAATTAATAAGCTATTATTTTTCGTGTCAGTTTAATTCAACGGTTTGCGAGTGAATTATTATTTTGGAATTTAGTACCATTTATGAATATTAAAAATAAATAAACTGTTGAAAATTACTTAATATTTTCCGCACATTTATCATATTATGAAGTTTCTGGCGTTTCGTTTCTAGTTAATATTCAGAGAAATACTTTTTTAGATCTAACACTTGTGTGCAATGTCTGAGAAGCAAGTTTATGAGACTCTTGAGAATATTCAAGGCATTTGCCATTGATATTGTGTAAAGGTTGTCCAAACGAGCACAAGGTTTTCCCAAAACGGTTTTTCATCTCATTTCACTGGATTTTGGTGCATTAGCATTGTAGTTGCTTTTATTGCTGTGCTAGTCCTAGTGAAATCATCCAAATGTTGTGAGTATAGTCTTTAGTGTTCGTGCAAGATAGAGTCTTAAAATTTACGTTTGTCAGTAATGGGGTCGACTATAAAAAACAAACAGAATGTATACGATCATTACGTAATATTTGTATTTACAAACATATTTTTAAACAAATGTTTTAAATGTTATAACATAATGTATGTAAGCGTTAAAATGATTTTGATACGACTAATTATTAATTTATAACCAATATATATTTAAGTTAAAAATAAATAAAATTGTATCGATCAAAGTAATACATTATTTTAGACTGTGAGCGGGTCGAGGAATGTATAATAGGTATATGTATATGTATATGTATTAGGTACCTAATTGGTTGTAAAATGTTATAAATGTTTGTGTTATTTTACAAGTATTATAATTTTTATTCAGAAAAGAGAGGGTTCAATTATGTTTGTTTCTCTTTTTGAATCGATCGGAAATTAAACCAAAACAATGCTCTAGACAGGTAATTTTCGGGGTTTAACAATTGTTTCCTAAATAATTGTGTAAAACTTTTTGGTTGTTATTTAGTAACAAATAGTTTGGAGTTATTTTAACACCTAAGGCTTTAAGATTTAATACAAGATTCTTTGTCTTATAATTTAATTAAAATTTAACACATATATTATTGCGATCTCGGCAATGCAGTACGCTGAATTCCCTAGTTTAAAAATAAATATATTATTATTATATATGTATTGTTACTAATTATACCTTATATGTTTACCTTATGTAATTATACAGAAAAGCATGAACTTTTAATTTTTAAACGATCCTATTTCTATGGTTCTTTACAGTCAATACATATGTCAAATCAATATAAGTATTATCTATCTTGAATATTGAGGATAGATTCTGGTAGACAATTAATTGGATCTGTTTGTAATGGAAGATGGTAAACTGCGGCAAAATTTACCTTTTTTTTAAAGTCGATATGTAAACTGCGGCAAGAAAAAAATTAAGATTATACAATCTGCGGCAATTTATTTTATATACACATATAGTTACGATAACCTATATACACGTTTATCGTTTAATTAGGTATAACACATAATGATATGACAGCTATTTATCTAGAGGCTATTAGAGTATTAGGCGTAAAAATAAAGAAAAACCAATTTTTAAAATTGAAAAATATTATTATTATTAATAAAAATTATTTTAAAATATAGTAGGGATCTTATAATCAAAAAAAAATTGTAATTTAAAAAATAAAATAATAATAAAATAGAGACCTAATTAACATAATATATGATTATGATTTAGGTAGTATGTTATGATATATATATAGAACGTATATCAAATAAATTGCCGCAGTTTGTATAATGTATCTTATCGGTTTTGTCGCAGATTGTATAATCTTAATTTTTTTGTTGCCGGAGTGTACATATCGACTTTTAGAAAAAGGTAAATTTTGCCGCAGTTTACATACAGCCTTTGTAATTTGGGTGGTCGAAAATTCCCGGTGCTTTTCATAATAATTGGGGATGGAAATTTTGGCCTGATAAGATTACCTAGTCGTATAAGGTCCTTTATAGGGTTTTCTTACAGCGATTAAAAAATATCGAAAACACAGTCACTAATTTTTTTTAAAAGGCGTTAAAAATTCAAATTTTGACGGAAGTCATGAAATTGTACAAATTATTTTGTAATTAAAAACCCATACCATTTTAAATTTTAATATTGAAAGCTTGAAAATGTGATACAAGATTTCTCTTAAGTTAAAAGTTATACGAAATTGTTAATTCAAAGGTAAAATAACTATTTCTCCTTGAACGAACCACATTTTTGTAATTTCTTAATTAATTGAAAATTCAGCTTTTTACTATTGTGTAAAGACAATTGCTTAAACCTATGGAAAATAATAAGATAATAAAATGATAAAAGGTGTTTTTTTATGGAAGTGAAACATTAGACGGTAAAAGATTATTTAATAATATTGTTAATAAGAGTAGTAGTGGGCTAATAATGGACTTCAGTTCTTCCAGGAATTTGGAGATTGTATTTTCTTGTTATGGTGATGCATTAGCTAAAAAAAAAATGTATTAATCTTAAAAAATTGAAACACTTCACTATTACAAAAATCAAGTTAAAAACAAACACTTTGGAAATATTGGAGCATTTGATTAAAACGAAAATTTCATATTTATAATCAACCGATACAAAACGTATTTAATACAAAGAAGTATTACTTGATTTATGTGAAAACTAAATTGACCGATAGTAATAATTTATACTTATACTTGTTAGTTGTTTTTACTTAATTATATATATTTTTTAGATAATGTTTTTATTTATTTAAGAGGTAAAATCATTTTTTTTTTATAATATTTGCAACATTTAAACATATTTTACACATTTAATAGAAAAATGCAATTTTCACTCAATTTTCAACCTTTAAAATGTAGTTATTCAATTGTGGTATTTAGCCATTTCCCGTAACACTATAAAAACGGTGGATCCAAGCTGAGCTGAAGAACGTAGAATGTAAAAAGGTTTTTGTTTTTAAAACTTTACATCGATATACTTTCTCGTGTACTCTTCTCAATTGTCGCTATTAACGCAAGATAAATCATTAAATTTCAAAAACTGTTAAAAAAAAAAAAATGCTGGTCATATAATAATAAAATTACTTGGTTTTTCAATAACTTTTAGTGTGGCGATTCAAAAAAAAAAATAAATGACGTGTTTTAAAAGTTTCGAGCAGAGGAGGAGGAGGAGGAGGAGGAGGACACCGCAGATAAATGTCGCAACATACATTTTTAACGGTGTTCAATTACCAGTCGCATAAATTCAGGGTCTATTATATACTATATATATATATATGTATATCTGTATGTGAACATTAAAGAACACTATTAGAAAACACATACAGTGGAAAAATACCTACATATGGTTGTAAAAGCCATCGAAAAGTGTACTTTTAAAGTTTTAACTACGGTCAGATATATATAAACGGTAAGCACGCTGTTTGTGTGTTAAACAGTAAAGGCTGTTTGTGTATATGTGTATTATGTCCTGTGCACACTGCGGTAGTTAAAACTTACTAAATACTAATAGTATTTTTCAGAAATATTTGTCAAAACAATATAATGCGATCCGTAATGATTTTAATGTTTTAATGTTTTAAATTGCCGTAAACTGTTTGACCGCAGTCCACTGCAGCTACTAACTAAGTCAGTCCGGACTAAATGATTTAATTTTTTTTTACACAACAGTAACGAGGGGATGGCATATCCCATCAATATTAATTTATCGAAACCGCCCTATAACGACGACTGATAAAAATAATTAAGGCATGTATACTTATCTCTAGTGCGACCGGCGAAAGGTAGAAAACCAGACCGTTGGTATATTATTTATTATCTTACTCGATCGTTTTATTTACTATAATCAATACTAAAAAAACGCATATTTTATTTTATTCGTCAAACTCAGATTACGATTGTCTTTTCCGATTTCAAATTCAAAGGACTGGCTATAAAGGAAGAGAAATGCAATTTTTCGCATTAAATTACTCTACAATGTGTTTGTCTTAATATCGCTATTATAAAAATATAAAGATTTGTCAAAAATTGTTGTTCTGTGTACTTCATTTATTTATTATTTCGATCTTCCGGACTCAAATATAAATTACTTGCCCGTTCTAGTGGTCTGATTTAAGAAATATGTAAAGATGTTTGGACTGGTAAACAAGTTTACTTTGCATCGGCCAAAGCATATTTATAGTATTTTCAATATATTTTTATATTAAAAAAATTGTCAAATTTATAAAATTTAAAACGCTTATTCTCGTCGAGAATCGGCTTAAATCGAAAAAGTGCCCCGACCGATGCAAAGTTAATTTGTTTACTCATTCAATAGCATAATCTTATTTACATTTTTAAGCTCAAACTACTGGAATTACTTAAATTTTTGTCAGACGTGTAGCTATTCAAGTCTATTAATTGGTTTTGAATATTCAAGTGACCGAATGACATGTGCATGTGTAAAAAATGTAGTGGCGCAAGGAAGTCACTCGTAGGTACTAATGATTGTTTATTACACGCCTCGCAAGTACTATTAAGGGGATTCGACCCGGCCGTATTTTCTATACCAAAACAGACTTAAAAACAGACGTTAGTAGTCTATCTTTTGCCAACTGCACTTACTGTTCTAGTTATCGGAAAAAAAATTCCGAAAACATGTTTGAATTAGCCATAAAATTAACTTGAAAACGATTTTTCCACTTTCTTGAAATCGATCACGTAAACCCTTCAAAGTTTGAATTTTAAATTTTGAATCATAAGAACTTTAAAATATTAGTAATATTGAACTAAAAGATTAATTTAAAAATTTAAAAATTTAAAAAGTCGTTTTCGAGTACACTCTATGACGAATTCAAATATGTTTTTAGCATTTGTTTCCGATCACTAGAATAGTCTGTACAATTGGCAAAAGATTGAAATT
This sequence comes from Neotoxoptera formosana, assembly GCA_022818045.1. Taxonomy (NCBI): domain Eukaryota; kingdom Metazoa; phylum Arthropoda; class Insecta; order Hemiptera; family Aphididae; genus Neotoxoptera; species Neotoxoptera formosana. The sequence goes on from CM040634.1 coordinate 22,602,464, forward strand.
GCTCGATTTGTATTCATGTTAGGTGTAACGCCTAACCTATATAAAAAAATACCGCTTTAATTTGTAGAGATATTTTAATAGATAGCAATAATTATTAAACATTTTTTTTAAAATAGTACCTATTTATTTACTCAAGTTTTTTATTACAACATATAATTAAGTATAATTTTAAACATTTTAATACGTTCAATTAGGCACCTACTTTATTCAGTATGCAAAACATGAATATTTTTCATGCCAATAAAATATTATTATCTACATCACATTTTAGTAATTAAATATCTTTTATCACCCTATAAAATTACATTGAATTATTTATTAAAAAAAAAACATTATTTTTTCAACAATAGCTTTTTGCTCCACTCAGACATCGTTTTAGGATATTTAAGATCCAAGTAAACTTGAAAATGTTTTATTAATACAAGTCATTATTGTGTATTTATTGTCATAATTCACAAGTTGTAACCATTATTTGCATTACATTTATTAAAATGGTGTCGAATATTTTAATAAAAACAATTTTCTTGAGTTAAGTAAACAAACAACAATTCACAGCAAATATTTACTGATTGTTAAAAATGTCAAACGTATTACTTTATTCATTTCATAAAATATTGGAATATTTTTACTCTTATATCTTTCATTGGTATATGCATAATATACAAATGTGTTTTATAATGAATTGAGGTCAATCATTTTAATACGAATTTAAATCGTATATTGAAAAATACGAAATTAGGTGTATTGTATTGTTCGAATTAAATAGAATAATTATTGTAAGAATATGTAACTTATATATTAAATAATGTCGGAGATGACATATAGTGTATAAATATTATGTCTCATACAGATTTGATGAAGATTATAAACAAATCATAAAAGTAGATACTAAGTTTATTATATTTGAGGAACTAAGTGTAACTTTCATTAGAATTATTTCATTCAAAAAAATTTAAATACATCAAAATTACACCGTCTTAAATATAAAGAAAACGTATAAATATGGAAATAAAAATAAAAGTCTTATCCATAGCAAATTAATACAAGTTTAATTGAAGCGCCGTTATTGTGGCCGTTTAAACTTTGAGTACATAAATACATTTTGTTTTCTTAGTTTGTAATTATTTCCTAAAAGTCGTACTCGTGAAGTTCTTTCAATTAACTCAAAGCCGTCGGACGTATAAAATATAAATAAATGTTCGGGTTAATAGCTTACTAAACATAGTTTATATAATAAATAAACGTCTTCCGAAATATAATGTGTAAAAATAATACTATTTTTGTTATTTTTAAATAATTCTTGCGAGTTAATTGCACGTTATGTACCTATATATTATATAGTTATGACTTTGGTAGTTAAGTGTTAAAACAGTGCCGCAACTAGTGGAGGTGCTGAAGGTGCACTGCATCCCCAGAGAGGCCTCACAATTTTACGAAAGGGCCCCCAAGACTTCTACACTAAGCTATATTGAAACATATTAATTTGGTAATGTTCTAAGACTTTTGTGAATAAATCCAGAAGTAAAATATTTTAAAATTTGTGCGTTATGAAATACTACAATTGGTAATATATTCGGAGTTGAAAGTGTGCAATTATCAATACCCAATCACATAAAGTGACTTTATCTATGTGACTGCCTAAAAAACTTTCTTAAATGATTAAATTGCATTTTTTTTTATTATATTATTTATTCGTATTCGTATTAATATTATTATTTTATTTTTTATGACGAATAATGATATCATTTGAGAATTTTAATTCTGTGTAGTTTATCTATTTGCATTAGTATTATTATTATTATCGTATTATCTAAAAAATTGTGAAACATAAAAAATAATATAATTTTGAGTCAGTAGGCAAATTTATATCTGCCATTTTTTTTTTTTATAATAGATTAGATAATGTTTCACCTGGGCCCCAAATCCCTAGTCACGGCACTGCTTAAAACCATATACTATGTCAACGTGCGATATTGTAAAATATCGTCAATGTATCGAATGTCGTTTTTGTATTCATTTGTACCGTCGTCGTGATTTTTGGGCCTCGAATTTTAATTAATTTTGTTTGTTCGATAGGTACGGATCAATGTCTGGAGTCCGATTCGTGTCAAACCAACCTGACTTCGGAGGTGTATCATTGCGACGAAACTTACTGTATACCAAAATCGTTTGTTTGCAACGGCATACCGGACTGTCTCCAAGCCCAAGACGAATCCGTATCCGAATGTGGTAATATATTATATTTGAAATTTGAATAGTATTTAAAAAAAAAAAACACTATTAATATTGTGCTGCTGTTTTTCACGAGGTATATAATAATATGAAGTTTATACGGATAAATCACTTCGAGTGGATTCATTATAAAAATATTGTAACTCGTAAATAACATTGTCTTATAGATTTTGAAGTGTAGCTACCAATAAAAGCGATAATTACACGATATTTCTTTTATTAATTAATTTTAGTTTAATTATTCAAAGTTTTCGATTCGGTGCATATAACTTTTTAACATAAAAATAAACGATTTAGTTTGCATATAACATTATATTATATATGTATATAATATATGGAATCTAGGTCAATTGCCACCCGACCATTTACCGGGCGAGTCCATTTTCCTCTAGAAATGAGATACCGTTTTCCTCCACTGTAAATTTTCCTCCAATAAGGAATTAAGAATATATATCACAGATAAAATAAAATAACAAAAACGTGTTATTTTTTATTATTTTTATCTTTACATTATTTTTGTCATATCATGTTTCATAAAAATAAATTAAACAAAAACAAACATATTACTTTTGAAAAACCTTATATTTTTTATAATTATAGGATATTTTAGCAAAAAATGAATACCTGAAAAGAAATATTAAACAATTAAATAATTATTTTACTTTTTGTAATTACTTACCTGGAAATGTCCACCGCCACGTTTGTTTGCTCGATAGTCTTTGATGTTTTTGTAGTATTAATACTTATTATTTGAAAATAATTAATACAGTTTGAATAATATATGTTTCACAATATCGAGCCACAAAAATATATTTCGTTTTGAATTTTTAAAATGTTCTTTAAAATCTGAATGTCTCACGCGCATTAGTAGTTCGTAATAACAAAGAGGATGATTCTGCTCAAATAAGTGGTGAAAATGTAGCATTTTAGGAGATAGGAAATAGAAATGTGAGCCCAAAAGTATTTCTAATCCGAGAACCAATATGTTTGGAGGAAAACAGTATCTCATTTTTGGAGAAAAACGGCTACAGCCCATTTTCCTACCGGATGGATTTTTGGGATAGAGGACAATATAATATTGCCACCAATATTGTCTGTATGTGGACAAGTCCCCTCCCCATGATTTATTGTGAAGAGCATGATGTGGCTTTACGTTAAACTTTTTTTTTAATTCCAGTAAGATCAGCGGAAAAGAAATCTTTATTGAGTTTTCAATCCCTAAAATCAAACATTTTATGAATTTCGATATTGAAAACGGATTTGAATTTTGAACGTCTTAATATTATGTTTCCTTAAAATCCTACCAACAGCTTTTTCATTTATTTGTCTGAAAAAGCATGATAAGCGAATGTCCAGATTTGTTTAAAATGAGTTATTAACATCTAAATAAGACAAGACAATAAAGAATCCAAACTCGTTTTTAAAATCCACGTCGCGTAATTAGATCGATCAGTATTCACTACTGTTACGTTGGAATGAAAATAGGTCTTTTTAGCATAAAAAACAGTTTGTTTTGAATCCCTTCGAGTGTTATTTAAATTTAAAATGTCCTTGAACGGATAGCAATCGACCGAATACCATAAATATAGATATACATAATATATTAATATAATATAATTATTTATCTATATTGTGTAACATACTATATAAATAAAATAGAAAAAATAATTTTAAAGTATTTTAAATATTTTAAATTTAAAGACTTCTTAAATTATTTGATAGATTTAGTTATACGAGTACTTTTATAGTACCTACTAGTACTTATATAATATCATTTGCTCTTTTTTTCGAGGGTTCTCTTTCCCATCGTATTACATCCGTGTATGTTTATAACGGTATTATGTAACTTTAATATTATTATTTAAAAAGTAAAACTATTTGATAATAAATCGTACTTTTAGTGGATAAACTTAAAACATAATTATTTGACTTCGAGTATATACGAGCACATACGCCTATTGGCACTTAGTAACGGCGGTTGTACACAGAATTCCAACGTATATACGGAGACTATATAACGGTGTGCAGAGTAGTATTAATAATTACGAAAACCGAGTCATTCGTCTTAAGACAACCCCCCCCCCCCACGCATAGGAGGGTGGTGACCCATCAATCGATCCTTCGCCCTATCTCGGTGTACTCGAGTTGAGTAGTCGAGCCCGTTACAGACTTTTAAAATCTTCTTCTATCCCTTATCAACCGAGAAAACAGATATAATATAAGTATATATCGTATATACGAAACCCGGGCCAATATTTATAAACACCGACGTCATAGCGGAGAAAATTGAGTTCTTATAGTTTTATAATCAACTCTGCAATTATCAGTCATACTCCAACGTTGTTAATATTTGTCTTTGTCAATAATATTATCCAACTTCAAATTTACTATTTTTTTCTATTCCTTTCTAAACAATATTCTAAGTCGATATATACGTACATTGCAGAATGACCGTTTTATAACATATTTTATATGCAGTACAAAAACTACTAATAATTATAAGGACATTATAATTACATTGCTGTAATGTAAACCCCATCTCGCTCGTACCATTACAATATTTTTAAAAACATCAAATACATCGAATCTATTTATTTATTTAAAATGCAATACAAGAGACGATTGCGCAGTGGGATGATACTCGAAAACCAATCGCATTTGTAATTATTTATCGTATCATATTAATTTTAATTATATATTGTTATTATTTATTAATTGTTATTATCATTATTAATTTATCGTATACATCAACGGTAGTAAATTATTTTAAACGTATATTATAGATTTATCGAGTATTAATAATTTCTGAATATTATTAGCAAGTTAACCTATATATAATACGCAAGATGAAGGACGCCACACACCTTGTATTAAGGAGTTTAATATAGGCTATTTTAATGACATTTTGAAAATAATAATTAAAATGTTTAATCTCAAAATATATATTTAAATACTAATTCAATGTATTTTAAAAGTGGTCCCGCGTCTGTACCATCAGTGGTAAATGGTTGTTGCGCAATATAATGAGATTATGCGGAAAAACGGGTTTGCGAGGGACAAACTTACGAGTACATTATTTACAGTAGATTTACCGAATTTTCACACTCCATAGAAGAGTCAACTTAATCTGTGTCGTAGCATTTTTATTTTTTGATATCAATACTCGATAGTTTTTTTAATAAACGAATGAAAAAAAAATAAATCTGTACAAATTAATAATTGTTTAGATTATTTTTGTCATAAAAAAATTTAAACACTCTGACTCTAATAATTTTCTTCTATATGCATGGCAAAAATGTTGTAAGGCTATTCAAAACCATTTTCAATTTTCATTGATTAATATGAATTATTATTATTATTATTGATAAATTACCGATGATGCCGGTCCTCTTATAATGAAATCTAAAAAATTTTGATACGATGTAAATAAATTAAAATATTTATCGAATTTAAAGAATATATAACACATTTTATTTTAAAAATGTCTATGATAATATTTGCAGGCAGAACGGATTTTATATTTTAAAATTAATTTGTAATATCGAAACACCATTTGAGCTTTAAACATCTTATGAAAGATTGTCTGGAATAATGGGTGAGGACGATACATTTTAAACAAGTGGATTGAAATAATGAATTTGTATTCCGAGAAATTTCTTATAAAAGCATTTAGCTTCTTCGTGTTTTGAAATCTAATAAAGAGGAAAGTAGGTAAATAGGTAAACATTTTTAATTTTAAAAGAAGGCCAGCATGGCTCATGGCATTCCCTTCAAAAGCCTATAAAATGTTCAGATAAACACACTCATAAAAAAAAAAACTTAGAACCTTTATATGCACAGATTTTTAAAGTTTTACTGTCAAAAGTGCGTAACAGCATAGTTTAAGGTTGTATGGAAAAATAATATTTCAACAAATAAAAGACCTACGGACTATGTTTACATGATTTCTTCAATTATAATATAAATAGTGGCTTCAGATTGAAACTTAACAACTTTTTTAATAAAACAACTTGATGTTCAAACTAGACGTCATTGAAAACAACAGTTGTTGGACCAAAAACCTCAAAAGTTTTATACTTCGTTATTAAGCTAAAAACTAATTACTTTAAAATTCCGAGTTATAAGCTAAGGTTAACAATATTAGTTTTACTATGTATTTTTTCTAAAACATAATTCGAGACGATAAAAACTTCATTTATGATTTCAAATCAAAAAAACACTAACCCAATAAAGCCTCTTTTCATGTGGCATCACAACTAAGGCGGGAACCGCGATAATATTACTTCCACTTAACCTAACTCAATAAAAATAGGGAGGCAGTAAGGGCACAGCTTCGTACTCATACGGATAAAGTAGTATCGCGAGTCCAAGGCTACAATTTATTGAAAAATGTCACAAGTCCATGGATGTAACAGTTAAAATAGTTTTTTTAAATTATTATTTTTTATAAAATATTTATTGTATTTTACTACTTTCAAATAAAATATTCATGTTTTCACATGTTCACAAGTCATGGTTCGAGATGCATAAAATGTGTATTCATGGTCGACTAAAATTTAATGGAACAAGGTCGCTAAATCATGTTTAAGAGACCATTAGCTCACTATTGGTTCATTTAATGTTTAGTGATTGTTTATACAGCCCGGCATTATAATATAATAGTCTAAATTAATTATTCTGTCGAGAGCTTAATCTGTTGTTAATAATTCCGTTATGTTTTTTTTCTGCCATGAAACTTCTCCTTTCAGGATATTATGTTTAATTGTTTGATTTTCACAACCAAAATCGCGTGAGCAATACTCTTTCATTTTTCATTTGGATAATATTAGCCATTAGGAATCCACACCTTCCGTGGCCTTCCATTCCCAGTTTTCAGGTGATTTAGTGGTGACCCTCACTTCAACATTTTTTCAACCTCTTTTCAACTGTAAAAAATTATAACTACAAATTGGACCTAATTTTTTTTTAAAAATAACAAGATAAAATAACTTATATTAATCATATAAAGTAGGTATCAAAAAAAAAAAAAATAAAAAATCGAAATAGTTCAATTAATGTGTGAATAAACAGTAAGCAACACGTTTGAACGCTGAAATAAAAAAAGTATGTTTTTTAACCTATTTTGTTTACTTTTCAAATAGCGAATATTAAAAAATGTATACACAGTATGTCAGTTAAAAAATAATCATTGTTCTACGAAGATTAGGTGCGTATGGGGTGATAAGAATTTCATTTTATAAAAGTAGCAAGGACTGCATATATTACTTTTGATAAAATGTCTTTTTTTTAAAACTCGGAATTCCAATTACTCCGTGTATCTAACTTTTAAAACACTTCTATTGGCGATTGATGTTCTTTACTGCAAAAGGTGTATAGAGCAGTAGTTGTTGAATAATTAGTTTTGTTTTTTTTTTTAATTCGTTTATTAGTTATTGATAACTCACAAAACTATTTTGGTTCAATGTATATTTGTTAATTAGTTAATATATTCATTGAACATTTTCAATTATTTAAGAAAACTCGATGTGTACCTAATGTATTTTATTCCAATAATTATACGTGAAACTGTCATTGGTTTAACTTAAAATATTCAACCACGACATTGTTAACTTTTCAGCTATTAGACTTAGCTCTACATGTCCTTTATTAAGCATTTTTTTTTTTTGTGAACATTCGGTTTCTTTTATTAAAAAATAACATTAGATACACATACGAGTGATATATACAATATAATAGTATATACGTATATCTGTGAGTTGTAAAATAATTAAATTGTTTTTTTTTTATTTAATTTTTAAAGTGCTTCAATATAATATGATGTTACAAGTTAAATAATAAATGTATGTATGTTTTATATCTAAGCTTTAATACGAGGTACATATTTAAAGTAGGTAATAAAGTAATAAAGTAGGTATTTGAATACCCCAAAGAAATTTCAACCGTCGACAATAAAATAAAATATATTATGTTAATTTCTTGATAAAATATCCAACAGTAAGAAGATTACATTATATTTTAAATATTTCATTAAATTATAACATTTTATCCTAAAAGGCGTATCACATATTATAACGTTTCTATTGCATATTAATAAATAAAACATAATGTTGCAATTAGAATAGCTCAAATGCTTTAAAAAAAAAAAAATCAAAGTTGGGCGAATTTATTTCGTTTTAAAATTATCTTAAGGTTGTACGATTCCATAATGACGAATTACAATGCGCTTTGTATATTTATATAGTTCAATAACATTTTTTTTTTGTGTGAATTTATTTGCTTATATTTGTTATTGTTGGCTGTATACCCTGTCCCGACACTCGGTAAGTATTATTTTTTAAAAAGGTATAGAAAACTAATACTATACTTTTATTTATGGTCAGATTTTACGGAGTTTTTTTTTTTTGATTTTAAATGCATCGTTGTGTATATGTATTGCAAAAACCCACGGTTTGTTATTCGGGTTTTGTTTGCTGTACAGATATAGTAAAAAATCATTTATAACTTCATTATACTAATTTTAGAAGGATCGAGTTTCAATAGATTGCTGACATCAGCTGTTTGTCAGTGCTGCTAATGATTTGCCTTTCAGTAGTATCATTATATTTTGTAATTTGTGTAAAAACAGCATGCCGATTTGCATTTTATTAACTGATAGGGAACATTTGTCAACTCATCACTGCAAGATATAATACTTATTGTATTGTTTTGCAAAATGGTTATTATAATTGTCAACAATAAATATTATACCTGTGTGATATTATTACACATTTTAAATGCTGTTGGCGTTTTTTAAATTTTAACGAAAAGAAATTATTCGAAACGATATTCTTATCGATTACAATTTTAAAACGTATTTATTTGTATGCATAAGAAACACCAAAGTTTCATTAATTCGCACACCAGCTGCATAATTTAAAACACGTTAGACAGTTTTAAATAGTATATATAAATAGGCATAGTATTATTTTCGTTATTATATTTCCAATAGGTCGGATAAGGGTGAAACAGTCATGACAGTCATTATACAGTTCAATTTTGCAAAAACAGTATTTACTTTGTCTAGTCGGTTTACAGTGCTCGTCGAAAATATGTAATGTTTAAAAGAAATATGCGCGGTAGTATTATGTTTTGTGGTCGATGTGACACTTTGTATGAGGTCGGTAATATAAGCTACCCGTCAGTAGGGCAGTGACGTGATTAGGAATTTGTCCTGCTCGGACAAACATTTTTTTTTACACCCAAAATACTAAATTTTCACTATGTTTCCAAGTGTGAAACGGTAGCTGGGAATACTATTTTATCTGCATATATATCAAAAGCTCTGGGGAGGGGTATAACCCCCTCACCCCACCCTTCATTAAGCCCCTTCAGTAGGGATGTGCACTTAATGTTCCAAAGTTCTTATGTGATATCCTCATATGTTCTGACTGTCCAGTATAATAATATTATTATGTATTGTGCACGTATTATATTTTGTAATCAAAACGCTCGTTACAAGGACATCGAATTTCGTATGAATTTTAGACGCGAAAACAGTTGTCAGTTCAGTAATATTGATTTAAATATTGTATTTAAATAAATGCATTTAATCAATGAATATTGAATATACTTGTATAGTAATAAAAAAAAAGTCGGCAAGTGGGTACCTCTCTGCTGTACAGAAAATGTCCAGTGGGTCACTGCAATAGACGTGTTATTAAAGATATAAAATCGTTGTATATACAAAAAACGATTTTGAGCTAAGACTGTCAGCCTAAGTCCTAAGTATATTTTATGATAATATCGCTATTAAATTAATATTAATAATACAGTATATAGGTGAAATTATTTTTTTCCGAAAACATCTCATTTAAAAATGCCATTGTTTGTATACAAAATATAATAATATTTTTAAATCACAACGAAATAACTAATATCATTATTCTATCTATATTCTGACTTTATTAACTATTGGGAATTTTAAAACACCGCCTCCCGAAGCACCAATACTAGATATTCGCTTTTGCACCGGAAAAATTACTAAAGTTAAAAATCGAAGCATTATTTCGACAACCTATCGACGAGCACACACACAAAAAAAAAAAAAACAAACAAACACAAACACATTATGCTAAAATCAATACATTCACATCTAACGGTCCGCTAGCAGAATCTAAAATTATTTCTAAAAATATCTATCAGATGCGATGGGCACTATAAATTGTGTATATTATATATATCGTGATCATATTATATTATGGTTGAAAAATGTGCTTTTAGGTGGGTGGTACTGTCCAAGAGTTGAGTTGTAGGTCACTGCTGTTCCGGATGCGCTTTATTTGTGTTGCGATATTACATTTAATAGACGTTTTCAATCACTGCTGCAGTATGTTCTTAAAACAATTCCGAGCGGATTTCAACGTTTCTTCAAAACGTGTCTGCGGTTTTTTTACTCACCAAACTATAATATACGTAATACGTATGGTGGTAGCTTGGCTGAAAATCGAAAAACGATCCATTCGAACTCAGGGCTGTAGCTAGGCACTGGCAAGAGGGCATTTGTCAGGGGTGCAATTATACGAGAAAGGCGCAACTTCATCGAGTTGCAGTCTTAATTCAAATATGACAAATTACAAAAAAAAAAATCACGTTTCTCGTCGTGCAATAGCATATTGTTGGTTGATCGAAAAAAATTTGGTTGACCAAATATCATTTGATGACGTTATAGATGACTTTTCAGCAATCAAAGCAATAAAAGTTAAATTTTAAAAAGTTTTTGTTGATTAATAATAAAGTATAATGTAAACATTTTTATATTTAATAAAATAAAAGAATTTTTTTTTTAGTCTGTTATTATTATTTAATTATAATAAATAATAAAAAATATTTATGTAATAAAATAAATATGCACTTGTACTAAAACCAACAGAATGTTTTTTTTAAATAATGAGCATGGTAGTTGAAAATAAAATAGGATGAGAGGGGTTCAAATTTGGTTTTTTTGCCAGAGGTGCTACTGGTTCTTGCTACGGCCCTGTTCGAACTACATGGCAGGTACCGTTTGGATTCTATTTTCAAAACATTATATTATTATCGCTGGATAGGCCTTCTTGAATTTTTCGGAGCATGCTGCGGCTTCGTCGTAAGAAGTAAAGTGCCAGCTGATTAATATAATATGGAATATGGAAACAAACTTTATCGCCGTAAAACAAATACCGTCCCACTTATGCTTCGTTCAGATTTTAAAAACCGTATTGTTACTTGAATTGGATTTACATTTTAATAACGCTCAAGGAAATTTTTTTTCTGACGAACTCGTACAAGACCTGTAAACGAAACGGCTATAATTCAATAATCCGGATAATTACATTTAAATTAATACAAATGCGTCTTGCAGGACGAATCGAGTGTAAAGCTTTTATCGTAGCATTTTATATTTTTTATATTTCAATGCACTCTTATATACTAAAAACCAGCTTTTATATTTTATTTTCTTCAATACCTTTTCTTCAGCTCTGGTTCTTATTAATATGTTACTATGGAAATATCTAAAATATCTTATAGTAAATAAAATATAATATACACTCATAACAATATTGTAATCTTGAACTTAATTTTTTTACGACTTCTTTGTAATAAATACTCATTATCAAACGATTATTTTGCGTACGTCTCTTCAATAATATGAAATAGAGAATGTAATTGTTATAGAGTTAGGTACGATAATTGGTAAGAATTAGTATAATATGAATATAATTGACACCACAGCTAGTATAACGAAATTGAATAGAATTTAAAATATTGAAAACAGTGAAAAGAATCGAAGACGTCAATCCAAATTTGCAGAAAATAAAAATTATTTTCATATTGTTTACAAAAAAAAAAAATGTTTAAATATATACTTTTTATCTATCTAAAATAAAGATTTACATATTGTCTTGAAAAGAATCGGGATTTCGGGTTTACGTCGTTGTAACGACCGAGTTTCATTGTTTCGTAAATCTTTTTTTTTTCAAAGTTCTATACAATTAAATTTAAATTTGCCTATTGAGCCAGTGTTGATTCAATTTTTTTTTTATCTAACGTCTTAAACTATCTGTCTATCTGATGTGATTTCGTTACATAATTTACACTATGCAGTCACATTTTGGTTAAATTATTTATTTATGATTTCATAACTTCACGGTTTATCAATAAATTGAATTTGATCTATATTTTTTCCTAAAAATTACGTTGTGAGGATTAAATTTACTAACGACATTTATTATTTAATAATGATAGTTTAAAAAGTAAAAAAAAATTATTTACCTACTTCAATTATAAATTATAATATTTGAGTTTTTAGGTATTTATGTATTATTTTGTGCTTTAGATGTGTGAAAGTGGTGAGAGGAATATATTAATTTTACAATTTGTGCGTTTATTTATTTATTTTTGTGTCTGTCATCACGTTTTTGATCTGAAAATATACTTATATCTTCAACAATGAGGATTGTTTCTAGTAAATCAAAAGTAGGACATTTTCAGTATCTACTTTTCTTAAAAACCGGGAAAAACTAATGGTGGGAAAACGGGAATATTTACGTAATTACGTAACACCAGGTTTCGACCAAATCGATTTTGTTTTTCTGCTGCTATTCAAATAAAATGTTTAACTAAGATATCAAATTAATGTCGAAAACCAACGTTTTTTTATTTTTTTTTTTATTAGAATTTGGGTCTTGGTAATTTCCGACTTCATTAAACTTGAGTACCTGAGCACTGTTATGTTTTTCAAGTAACAGTATATACCTTATACAATATTATATCAATTTACATTATTAACTTTTTATTTAAGTATGCATACATATTACATAATTTAATAAGCTTACTTGTCACGTGTAACCGAATAACCGTAGATACTTGAAATGTTCACCAAATTTTATTAATTAATCGTTTTCTATACATGACAATATTTTGATTCTTCTCGAGTCTTTAAGTTCAAATTTTTACAAAAATTCGTAAAAATCAAGACAGTTTAAAAATTATTTATTTTCTAGTTGAAAACGTATACATTTTTTAATTTTTATAGCGGAGTACTGTAAATTAAAAACAAAGTTACTCATAAGTATTTAATATTGTAACCAAAAAATCTAAAAAAATATATCAACTTAATTTTTCTTTTTAGATAGACATTTGAAGTTCAGGATTGGACAAAATCATATATTCAAACGAAAACTGTTGGTCAGTTTGTTGTAATTTAAAACATTATTATTTATTATAATTATTAATTATGTATTACTGTTGTTTATTTGTAGGTACTTGTAAGGTATATAATATTATTATATCTCAAATACACAATGACATTTTAAAATGCTACGTTTTTGGAAATATTAATCCAACCTACTGTATTAATAATAGTAAAATAAATTACTTTATATATTAATAATATTGTATCAAAACATATTTAGTAACAATATAGGTTGACAGACCGCCTTCGCTCAGAATCGTTCTACGTAATGATTTCATATCATTGAATTAAAATTCAACACATCCATTCCGACAATGACTCACTCGACATAATATACTGTACAGCAAAACGGTGCCCACCTTTTCAAAATTATAATTTTGGTAGATTATGTCAGAGTGTTTAATCATATTAGGTTCCCAACTATGAAAATGATTTAAACTGTTTATTTCAGCGAAATGCAGGGATGGTGCATAGATATGCAGATAAAATTATGTATGTCGGCCGATTATATTTTACTTAAAACTATGGTTTATGGTCATAAATTTGACTTGGTTTTAAACTTGACCTATATACGATTTTTTTTTAATTAAAAAAGTTTGTTGTTTGGAAATTGACGGCAAATAGTTTGAATTTCTCGATAATTTTTGATTTTTAATGAATCATGTAATGATGTATATTGATTGAACAATAATGTTATTTTATATATATTTCGACACTTTTCGGTACTTTAAAACTATCATAATGCCCCATATAGCCTCGTCTATTGAATTTAAATTTTGAATCAAATTAAGTGGGCGTTTTTTGTTTTCTAAGTAATTTCCTTAAGTGCATAAAAACTACCAATAATTAAAAAAATATTGTTGAAATCTAAGCGAATGTGGTTTCAATTCTTATAACTGAGTTCATATCTGATTGGTCTTGTTGACTGTTGGTTTTGAATATCACGGCTTGTTGTTTTAAAATAATATCAGACACAATAAATGTTTAAAATATTTATACTTTTTACAATGTTGAAAACTTTGTATAAAAGTACATACCTACTGCTGGCAGACTGCAATACTGATATTGAATACCGGTTTATAAACTATATAGATATTTATAGAATATACTAATTGTATAGTCTATATAGTATATGCTGTATAATATATATTTTAAGCTCTGCTAAAAAAACGATTTTTTTGAATTCCACGGTATATCATTGTTTTAAAAATGTATTATAGTAATATTATAATGTCGGTTTGTTCCGCCAAGGCGAGCGAAGCGTGTCATAGTCATAATCATACTTTTTATTATTTACCACTGTGAGACCGCTTTTCTTATAATTTTTATTGTAGACGCTCTCTTTGTCGTAATAATTTTTTAAAAAAAAATCCCAAGTATATTTTAAATTGTTGTGACTTTTTTTTTTTTTTGGTTTTATTTAAAGAAAAAAATTATTTAAAATACGATTGTCGTAAACCATACATTTGATGTGGGGTTTTTTTTTTATGATATTATTGAAATATATTTTTTAACAACGAGGGAATTGAATGAATAATTAATGTTAATAAGTTATATATTACCACTATAATAATATATTGTATTTTATTGAATATTATCTGCGATGCAAAGATAGTTCATATACTTATTAATACTATTTTATTACTTTTTATTTATATTGGGTTTATTAAAAAAAAAAACGAGAGGTTATCAATTATTATCAACGGTTTTCTGGTTTTTTTCTCTCGAAACAACCATCTATCAGAATATTTTGGCAAGTCTTGAAAGTCGATAAGCACTTATAGTCTCCGTGTGTTTATTGACACACCGTTTTAAATTATACGGCGCGTTAATAAATACAAGTTTCGAAGTGAGTGCCACATTTGATGATATAGTGCGTAAAATCGCGACATTTTCGGTTTCGTAAAAATTAACGAAATTTACAAGATCGAAGTTCTGGCTGTTGATTTATCGCTTTATAAAACGACTTTTTATAAAGTTACCCGGCGCGTACCCGCAACCGATCAATTCAATTATTTTCGCTCGCCGAACTCTCGGACGATGGCAATAGTTACCACGGAATGTGGTTGGATAAGTATAATAAATGTTTTATAGAACCTTTGCAAATTTAGCGAAAAAGTATCCCTACGAACTACCTATAATGTTAATGTGCAGATGACTTTCTCGTAATTTATGCCAGTAAAAAGAGTCGCACCATATAATAATAGGTCGAACAAATTAGACAGTCCATATTATTATTCCTAATATTATGTATCTTATATTCATATATCGATCGGGATAAAATATTATTATTATTATTGGTGTTCGGTTCAAAAACAAAAAATTTACCCACACAGACGTTGTTGGAGGTAGTCGCATATAGGGGTTGTGTGGACAAATTAAATAAAATAAAAATATTTTGCACGTCGATTGATATGTTTCTCGTTTGAAAACGATCGATTACGTAAGTATATACTAATATTGTTTTCAGGTTGTCTACAAAACGAGTACCGATGTACCAACAAGTGTATTGAACTGGTGAAGCGATGTGATAAGATTGCCGATTGTGACGGGGGAGAAGACGAAAAAGATTGCAGTGAGTTTATTTTATTAGTAATTTCTATATTCATATTACCTATATTGTTTATTAAACACGTATAGCTATTAGGTAGGTATTAGGTTTTGTTCATTCGTCGAAAAACAATTTTTTATAGAGCGTTAATGAAAACAAGGTTTTTCAAAGTGAATCTCTGCTGCAGGTTATTTCTATACATTTTTTTAATCGTGGCTCATAAAGTTATAAATGTTTACCGCGCCAGCTATTATTTTTTATTATTATTATTATTATTATTATTACTGTGTTATAATTAGTCAATTCACTACGGACAATTAATTGCCGGAATGTGTAAAAATGCTTACCAAATAACTATGGTCCATTTTTTTTTTAAATATTTTGATATTCTGTATGTATATTTTTTATTTTAGTGTAATAATTACAATAATTTACTAACCGGAGTAAAGCGATTTGTCAATCAAACTCAATTCACAAAAAATTCATTAAAACATTGCCAATCTAAGAAGAAATGTTTGCGTCTTAGTTATTCGAGTTCTTATATAAATTTGAAAGTCTTAACAGCTTTCATATAAGTTACATTAGAATTACATGGATTTTTTTACTTAAAAAACAACTACTGGCTTAATATAAACTCCGCAGACTACCTATAAAATGTATTGCAGTTGCCTATATTTTTTTAAGAGTTTCAAATATTTAAACGGACATATTGACAGTCAGCAGTTAATAAACTTTGATTTAATTTTACTTTTAAAAAATATTTTATTTTATGACGTTTTTAAAAATCATGTATTATTAAATTATTTTTTTATATTATGTTCATGTACATTTTTGGTCGCATAGATTCTGGGTGGAGATGAAAATAGTTATTGTCTTTTATAAGATATTGTGTTTGATTTTGTTGGTTAATGGTTTTTATGGTTGCTTGTCTGTAATCGTGTTGTCGCGTGTTAAATGGTTGTTTTTGAATTTAAAAACTATATTCTTTCAAAAACGATAAACATATTATATTTAAGTTCCTTGAATATTTTTCGTAAATATTACATAAAGTAATAAAAGCAATGCAATTTTCTTAATTGCAGTATTACTTATTTACTTAATTTTAATATAATTTTACCATATATATACCTAGTGGAATACTCTGTGAGCATTTTTCACCACTTTTATTTCCCTTTAATGAGTTAATAATAATAAGTTTATTTATAAACTCAATACTTGAATAATTTTAAAGTTTTTTTTTTTTTAATAAATTCTCGAGAATTTAAAAAATAGCCTATGTATGACGTATGTATAGAATGGGTATGATACTTTTGGAAAATTAAATAAAAAAATTTATCGTCATCAACAGAAAATATGTTTTACTACTGTAAAAAAAAAAAAAAAAATCGAATACCCAGAATATAAAATAAGGTGTGTTCTTCTTCTGGATTTGCTATTGTCGAGTTGACTCACGATTTCCATATAAGCTGTAATAACGACAAAATGAAATACAAACAATAAATATATTATTTCAAAACAATGGATTCATTTTAATAATTTTGTAAGATTATTATTATTATTATTGTTTTATTCGGTATTTCGGTAATCCAACGTACAGTGGTACACCCAGTACAAGCCTTGAATAATGTATTACAGATCAAAAAGTTGCAAAAAATAAACTGCTCAACTTAAATAAACGTTGTTATACCATATTAATTTTCCTAAACACTAGACTTATAAATTGTCCAATTTGAATTTTTCCAAAATTAAATTAAATTTTTATTCTTAGTATTAAAATTTAAAATTGTCTACCGTACTTGTAGAGTAAGTTTATAAATTATATACATATAGAAAAAAATTATGTTAAAATATTGATTAGAACAAAAGTTTCATTTAATTTGTTAGGTCATTAGGTTAGACCTTGTACACTTTATTTACTAATTCAAGGAAATATATATACAAAATATATATAGCTGCTGTTGTAAACACTATAAGGAAGATTTATAGTAGACTTATAGTATAGTTATAATAATTGGCGTGTTAACTATTGTTATAGCTGAAACCATTTTACGTTTTCACGAAAGTTGTTAGTATATAACTTGTCACAAAATGTTTGGAAGTCTATGTCAAAAGAAAAAGCTATAAAAAGAATATTGCGTAATATTTAAAGTTGTGATTATTATACAAGAACCATAAAAACCGCAAAGTTTGTTTGATCTAAATATTGGTTATGATGATGGTTAGAATTTATATTGAATCGAACTTTTTAATTATTGCACGGTATTTAGTGGGTCTATAGTTTTGACGAACATTTACGTAATGTGTTTAATGTTTTTGGTTCGATTGATATATGGTTATAAAGTTAGGTCGGGCCGTTATGGAAAATTTCCGACCAAGTGAATCGGTTTTACGACGTCAATTGATATCTGAATTCTGAAGATGCTTTTACATAATTTCGTGTTATTTGAGTGAAATAGAATGGTCTTACGTATTATATTTTAGACGGGAATAATGTTGAGTGGATTGTATACCGTTAAGCATTAAATTATCTTAACAGAATACCAAAAATATGAAGACACGAGTAATAAAAACACCTGCAGTGTATCACAATAACTCCAGACATGACCTGCACCCATTAAATATAAATATTATTAGTCTTCTGAAAAGAATACTTTTCAAATGTATTCAGAATACGTATTTAAGCACTGTCTGGTGTAATTTGTATTTAAAATACATACTCCAAAAGTATTTGAATATAAATACAAATACATTTTAAAATAGTATTCAAAATACTTTACAAGTACTTTTTTTGTGTAGGTATATTAAAATATTCTTATATCTATCATGAATCATGAATGTATACTTAAAATTATTAATAAAGATTTCAATGAAGTAATTAATTAATACATTCTCAGAATGGTTCGAGAATTTCAGATGTCACATACCTATTATTTTTTATTTAGGTCGAGACTTCAAGTTAAACTTAGGTAGATATACATTTTAGCTATTGTGTCATTTGCGTATTTGATGAATTCTTAGAAATTCTTAGAAGCACTATACGGCCACACAATATTATTTTAAGAACGATTAAAAAAAAAATATTTAGTATTTTGGAATAAAATACACAGAAAAAGTATTTTCAATTAACAATTTGAAACACCAAAAAAGTATAAGAATATATCTTAACAAGGCCGAATATTAACTATTCGAAACTAAATTATACTATTATAAGCTAATTTTAAATAAAATGCAAGTGTGGTTTAAACTAATGTCCTTAGATGCCGACTTTATTTAAATCAATAATAATAACTGATAACTAATCATAAAAAAAAAATAATGATTAATTAACATTTGATTGTTGATCAATTACCCAGATGAATTATCGACAAATAATACAAGCACTAGATAACAAAGCTTATACCCACATCAAACTTATCAAGTTTACAAACTACAATATTTCCATAAATCATCCGTGCTGAAGGTTTCCTCGAGTTTATGTAAACGATATTGGTCTTGCACCTGCCGTGATTAATAATATATAGAACTATAACATCCGAATATTAGTTTCCATTGGCATAAGACAGAAATCCACGATGATGCTGTTAATTATTTAAATTCTTTAGGTAACGGTTCAAATTGTTTGAATCATAACTACCAAAATAAGAGTATAAAATCACGTGTAAAAAAGGCTTTATAATCGAACAAACGGTGGGATTTAAGACGCACGTCTATCTACTAAAAAGATTTAATCATAAAAATGTAAATCGACTCAAATATAATATTTACCTATTATTTTTCATTAATTTCCAGAAACACACGTTTGTCCGACCACACACTTTAAGTGTGCAAATTATTTTTGTATACCCACCGATAAAACGTGCGACTTCAAAGACGATTGTGGCGACGGATCGGACGAACTTCAATGCAGTGGGTTTGAAACAAAACTTACTAGTAGTTCTTTATGTATATACGATAATATTTTGTTTAGAGCACAGAGAATGCTGGCACGGAGAATTTAAGTGTAAAAATTCGGAATGCATCCGACCTGGATATCTGTGCGACGGCGAAGTCAATTGTGCAGACGGATCCGACGAAGAATACTGCGAAACGAGTAAGTTGAAAAATAAGAATTAAAAAACATAGTTTACATTTTCGAAAGAAGGTGGTACATAAGCTATATATAATAGAAGGTGATAAAAATTATTGTATTGGATCGAAATCGTTTGTAAAAAATTGTATTATATCGTGTCAGGTATGAAACTAATAATAATATTACTAATTAGCGATAATTGCTACACAATATTCTTAATTAATTTTGAGTAGGAGGATAGAAAAATAATATTTTGTAAGAGGAGTGGTCATCATTCGCCGCGGTTATAGTCAAGTGCGATTGTTAGACATTTATTAAGTTTATATGCACGTTGAACCAACAAATTATTTTTACACGATTTTTTTTAAATACCTAATCACGTTTTTTATTTTTGTGTTTTATCTAGATTTTTAGATATTTAGATTATCGCATCTTGGAGTAATAAAATGACTTTAATTTAAGTTTCGAGGATGGGCACAGGTGGCGAATTGAATCTAGTAGGTACTAGACTTAGGTCTAGGGGAAAAGGGTCAAAAGTAAAAAAATAAATATTATTGTACTTTACTTAATAATTGAGAAAAACGGGAAAAAACAAAACGGAAAACAGGAATATTTCAATCTTATCAAAATTTGATTATGTTATTTTGTCGTAATTCAAAAACGAATAAGTACTGTATAGATACTTGACTTTTTCACCAAATCTGAAATTAATATTAACATTTTATAAACATTTTTTCTTTTTTCCAGCTATTTACAAACATTGACGATTTTAGTTTTTTTCCTATAAATAAAGTTATATTAGATCGAAAAGCTTGAAAATTGAATACCTACATGATAAATTGCAGTTTGTGTAAGTTAGAGAAAATTAAAAATATCGAAAATACTTAGGTGACGTTTTTTTTTATAGACATCTGAAGTTCAAATTTTGACGACATTTGATATCTACCTAAATGACAATAATTATTAATGATACCCAGGTAGTAAGTAGGTATGGTTATTTTATTGTAATTCATAATATATTATTCGCAGGGACTTGAATATTTGTGCCATATCGTATATTATTAAAACACTATAGTGTAACATATTATAACGTATTTCTAGAGGACAAAAATTAGAAACACAAAGTATGTTTAGAAATCTATTCTGCCAGACGGTATAATATATTCGTCCTGAAGAATCGTTTTTCGTGTACAACGATAATTATCATTGAATATTTAAATTGCGAATACCTCCTATTATACGATTAGGTAATAAATCTAAAATCTTAAACATAGAAATAAGCCGGTCCATATTGAATATAGGTATACGCATTACAATAATATTAATCGATTGATTTATTTTATATTATTATTTATTCGTTTTTTAGTGAAAGCTGAAACAACCGTTTTTTTTTTTTATTAAATTACCTATCGATATCCGTGTCTATAATAATGCATTATAATCATCGCAGTGCGAAATACGAACAATTTATATTATAAATATCCTCTTCACTCGCGGAATCGTTATTCACTGCAAGCTCGTCGTTCCGTCGTTTATAAATATTTAATTATTACACGACTATATATAATACGTATATACCAAATATATTTATATGTCTATTAGTAGTCGGACAGTGTGCCTCATATTGTCGTCTACCCATCAAATGATATTATATATTCGTTAACAGAGAAGTACATCCTCGTGCATAATTATATCATCATCGCACATGAAAATATGCGAGGTAGGATTATTTTTTTTGTTTTCTGTTTGTATACAATTATTATTATACGGACACTCGATTATCAATTTACGTATAGGTATATGATTCTCCCAAGTGTTCAAATAAAGTATTAATTTGTATATGTGTAAACGCGTCTATATGTACTTAATTATAATAACGACGAACGGTGAAATTAATTTTTATTGTACGCTTTTATAAACGTTCAGAACGAAATCGAACTTAAAAAAATTTGTTTGTTTTTTTACATTTTTTTTTTTGTTGCGAATCTAAATGTTTTCCCCGTAAAACAAATAACAAATAATAATTATTGATAACAATCACGTTTTTGATTACAAATCGTTTAAATTAACAGAAGTTTAGCGAAAATCGTCGCTCTTTATATTTAATGTATACCTATTAATAACATTAATTGTTGAACAATTTTATGGCATTCAATTTGTATGAACACATAAAACATTGTTATGAATATTTATAAGGTAAACCAAGAATAAAGACGTCTAAAACTGTCAATAATGCATTCGTTGAAATCACACTATACCTATAATAAGTGTTATAAAAATGACTGGTAAGTGGTAGTAAATTTAATTTTTATAACTGATGATTTATAGTAGAAAATAATGTATATTCAAGGAAGATTTATACCTATAGTTAATATATTAATTATAATCATGATCACAGTAACGAGTAACATTATATGATTTAATTCTAAATATTGTAATAGTCTACGTAAAAATGTTCTTATGTATTTTAAGTAAAATAATAATGGAAATTATTTTAATTGTTCAGAATTATTATAAACGTACCTACCCAATTTCAATTAATTTTTTTTTAAAAGTCAAACATTTTGAACATAAAAACACAACCAATCAATTTTTTGGTGATAAAAATGGGAAATCATGTTGCTATGGTTAAATTAAATGTATTCCCCCTGGTAAGATATCCTTAGGTACAATTCCATTATTGAATGATATTCAACCCCGGTAAAATTAAAAATATTTTATTTTTGATACAATAGTATTTTTACAAATAACATAGTATTATTTATGATGTTTATACACGGAGAAGGCAGCGGTAGTCGCAATAACAGAAAAGTACAATAAAAAATGTCTACTTTTCTTTTATATATTATATATATTTTGTCAAATTATTTTATTACATTAGTGTTATTATACGTAAAAAAATATAACACATCTATAATATACAGCGTGTTTTGGAGTAATGCAATTACTTGGTTAAGAACAGTTTTGGAAAAAAAAAGAAAAACATTCCCAATTTTGTCTTTTTCCGCGGTGATTTAAACCTCCGTGCAATATTATTTTTAACACTTTCCGCGTTGGGATTGAACGCGCGAAAAAGTAATTTCTAACCGACGACTACTGCAGCTGCAGCTTTTAAACCGCAGACCTGGTCACGTAAAATCTCGCCAATCGGAACGGAGAGTAAAACAACACTCGCCGACTCGCACACCACTTTTAGTTTCGGCCCCCCGAGCTTTGTTTATTATATTATCGTCGTCGTACTGCTGGATGTTACACGCGCATTATTTTAACCGGGAACTCGCCGCAACGGTTGAACTCTGCGTGGAATAATTAGATGTTATCAGCGAGGTTTGCCAGAAAACCGTCGCCGTCGGGCGTTAGCGCCACTGGAAATGTTTTCGGCTTCAATTACGTTTGAATTAAATTTGTTTTTTTTGCGCTTATCGCCGAGGACGAAATCGGCGACTGGAGTGTCGATATAATTTGGCGCAGTCGAATAATACCGGTCGAATATTATCCGCGGACTAACGGGGATATAAAGGGAGAGGAATGAGGCGAGTGTCGAGTTTGAAGACGATTCAGTAAGTTCGTCGTAGGAAATATTTTCGTGTAAATCAATAAGACTTAAACGGAATAATAGCTACAGGTGCGGGCCCACCCGAGTTCTTCGTGGAAATTAATTTTGTCCGTTTCATTCGTTTTCAGAAATATTTTAAATTTTTTGAAGCTATATCTATAGTATAATATCTATTACTTAAAGGTAGTAGAAATGTAGTATAAAGGTAGTATACACGCCTTCCGCCATTCCTTGTCGCCGCGGTACGGTAGAATCATGTAATTGCCAAGAGAATATTATAATTATTATTCATTTCGATTTCTGTGCAGTTTTTAGTTTCCTCAGTAACGAGTCTCATTACGCCGACCTTCAAAATGCTATTGGCTCTGCAGCAACCAACGTTTTTTTTACAAGTCATCGAAGGTTTTGTAAATAATTTAAAATCTCTTGGGCGGACGAGTGGCGATAAAAATATACAAATAATATACGACCTTATGTATGGTCCATATTGAAAATTACTTATAATTAAAAATTAAATTAAATTTTTTCCGAACCCCATTGAAAAGACATCGTTATTATATTTTAGATTCCCAGCGAAGAATGCGACAACAAATTATTAACATTGATTTCACAAGCATATGTTTTTCTAGGTCTGTCTTCTGTCAAAGCTATTGTGTTGTTGTTTTTTTTCTATTTTAAATCTAAAAATTGTTTTTGCATTCATATTTCTAACAACGTATATACTATATATATATAACTAGCTGTCCCACCTGGCGTTGCCTGAGTAAAAGATGAAATAAGTAAGTGATATCAGAATATTAGGCACACGAAAAACATCGCCATGGTGGTCTGTGCAAAAGATTTGTTTTTTTTTTATAAATTTATTTGTAAAAATATGTAGGTATATGCCATATTCCTATACTAATTTTAATAGTTCAAAGATATGTAACCGTTGACAACCCTATAAATAAACAGAGATTATTCATATATATATCATAAAAAATAGCACTTTGCAGTTTTCCAGCATTTTTAGCATATAATATGTACTTAGGAAAAACTGTTACTGTAACTGATAACTAATAATTGTAACCAATAGCAACCATTTATAAACAAAATACAAATTTTCGATTTTCATCATGAATTTCAAAATTCTTGTGTGAGCACCTCTTTAAATCATACTTAAATATACTTTTTTGCGATAGGAACCTTCTCCGTGATATAATCTTTCATTAGAAAAAAATTAAGACAATCGGTTGAGTAGTTTCCGAGAACATTAGCATCAAAAGTTTCGGTTTTATATAATAAGATATATTTTAAGATATATATAATAAACCATTATCATCATCTTACACTAATGAAGGAGTGCGTTGTAAATAAAAAAATTACATGACGTCACTTATCCTGTAACGTTTTTTAAGCCTCGAGTATACAATATAGTACATTGGCGCGATATGCGAGCTAATTTTATAAAAACGATTTTCACGAGCTTTTTGCACAAACTTAGGGAATACTCAAAAAGAAGAAATGACTTTTTCTCTCTCTATATAAAACGAGTATTACAAATGCAATTGGTTAATGGTCGGCGAGAGTGTGACGGGCGAAGCTGTGCGCGTGGGTTTGATGTGTGACAATTAATCTTGCCATCCAAGCCAGAATGCGTCTGGATACGACTTTATGGATAAAGTCAGCGCGCGGTCGAGAGCGAGAAATAAATAATTTTAACAGAGTGCAGGAAGCATCGAACGTCGCGAAGAAAAGCGCGGCAGGGTCTTAAACATCTCGATTTGGCAAAAGTGAACAAATATTGAACGACGTTATCTACATATAAGTATGTATACCTAGTTGTAACGGCCAACGATATTATTATTTATTTAAGATTCTGCAGAGTATATAATAATATAGTGCGGTGCGATGAATGTATATTGGTTTTACAATCGTTATGTTGTGTGGTGTTTTTGTTTAAAGCGTCCTTATTATAGACAGTGAGAGGCTTTCGTCTTCAATATCGATGGGCGTAGATTCTGCGGTATAGAAAATTGGATCTAGTTTTTTCTTCGGGGAGTTATATGATTCCCAGTATTTTTCAACATAAATCGGGAAGGACGGAAAAAAACAAATACGCAAAAACGGGAATATTCACAAGCCCCTGAATTACGCTACCGCAGAGACCTGAAAACTGTCAGCAAACATTTATTTTATTAGTACTTGATGAATACGTCTTATTATTTTGAAAATGTTTCGGTGTTTTTCGTGGCTTTTGTATAGACGTTTGAAAGTTTTGAAATTTGTTTGTGATTTTTCGATTTATGATGATTAATATATTTTCAGTTCAAAAGCTTGAAAATTTAATAAAAGTATCACCATACGTTGTTTTTGTAGTAGTTAAAAACATCGAAAATCCAAAGTCATAATTTTGGCTAAATTAGATATTTAAAAAATATTGATTTTGTTATTTTATTGTAATTTAAAAATATAATTCGTATGGACTTGAAGCAAATCAACGTAACTCTATACACAATGAAATGTTCAAAATATTTAGACTAATTTTAAGCAAAATAAAAAAATAAATAAATATAAATATAAATATTTATTTACAAAATTCTTATAACTTCATAAAAGCTATTAGTAATATTATATGTTTACATAAAATATTATTATTATAATTATTAAATACAAAAAATATATTTTTTATCATTAAAAGTATGTAAAGTTTTACTTCTCTCATCTAATACATTTAAATGCTCATAACTAGGGTTCGGTACTTGTAGCACTAAAAATCATTAGAACAGGCGCTTATGTACCCCAAAAAACAATGCAAAAACAAGCACTTGACATTTTTTTAAAAAAAAATAGTGAAACTTTAATTTAAATAAAATGTATAATACGGTGAATTTAACGACATGTTAAGTACGTTCGTATTTAAAATAATATGAATATATATAACGTACAATAATAACATGTTCTGGTTTGTTGGATCGTTATAAAATTATTATTACTCGAAATTGTGGTACGGTCACTGATTTGAGGGGCTCGTTATTTAGTACTATATTAAATTATTACTCTCACAATTATTTTATAGTTTTATATACATATATATATATACAGATAAAATGTAAATAGATAAAACATGTACATAAATATATTAATATGATAAAATCTATTTAATCGTTTATTGTTCTTCTTCAATTTTGTGCTGTTAAAAGGTTCCCTAACGAAAGCCAAAAAATTAATATTTTTGATTGTACATAATAGAAAATAACGGTTTATTGTGATTAGATCATATAATAAAAAATATTTAGTACCGTGTACATAAAAATCGTTTTATTGATTTAACTTTATTAATGCGGGAGAGTGCGACTATAAACTGCAGGGACATGTATAAATGTATTTTTTTTCCGGGATTTTGACGTTACTCGTGCGGCGGCGGGCTTTACGTCTTATATTTCCCACGGCGCAATATAATAATAATTTAATATTGTAACAATGTTACGAGATATTTTCATTTTTCGTCTCGCGTACTTTGACGGTGGATTTAATCGAATCGCACACTTGTCGATATAATATGTACGCGGTCGATGCGGTGCCCATCATTAACGTATTTTTGTCGTCGAATTTCAGGCGATTTCATCAAGTGCGGTGGCAGCCACTCGGTACACTCGACGTTCTGGTGCGACGGATGGCCAGAGTGCGCAGACAACCACGCTGACGAACTATTGTGTAATTATTATTCAAATTATATTTTGTCCGACGTACGTATATGTAGGTAGGTCTAAAACGTCGGCTGCTGAAATATTTTAAATGCCGAACAGAACCGTGTCGGGAGGGGGGGGGGAATCCTCTCGACTACCAAAACTACGCGATATTACAGGTTGTAGACCAGCAGTTATATCAATACTTTTAAACTTTTTATAAACATTTCAACACATTTCATGCTGCTGGTGATGAAAACAAAATAAATATATTATTCTCATTTTATTATGATTTAAATTTAAATCTGGTCGATAAAATGTTAGTATAACACTCGCTGTGGTTTACTAACTATAGGAATATGAGATAATATCGAACGAATATCATGACTATATTATGATCAAAATAGCCTTAATTACTGTTTTTGATAAATATTTCATAATATCAAAACTCATACAACTGATGGTATTTCCCCAAAAATAATAATAGGTGGGTATAAAAAAAAAAAACGAGAGGTGCTTAATTTGAACTCGGGGGTGTTAAATACCCCTTGGCTCCCCCCTAGTCAAGGCAATGCCAACATTGATAATAATATTATTATATCGCGGACGTGTTGGTATCAATATACTGTTACGGTCCGTCTGTGAACAGGTAACGCGACGTGTTCGGGCAACAGGTTTCAGTGTCCAAACGGAAGATGCATAAACGACGCCAACGTATGTGACGGACAATGCGATTGCTTGGGAAGTAACGACGACGGAAATTGCGCAGACGAGATGAACTGCTCAAAGTTCTATAGCAAAACCGACGGTATGACGATTAAGATTATTGCTTGTTGCTTATATGGTCAGTACAGGCACGTTATTCTAGATCAATTTTAGATGGTGGTGGTGGAGGGGGGGGGTGGAGAGGCTTGAAAATATTTTTTTCACGTGAATTAAAATATTTAATTGTATATAATTGTGTTCGTACTATTTTTATCGTTTTAATTTTTTAAGTGTTTTTACTGGCAAACCATACATTTTTAGTTATGCAGTATTCCGAAGCAAAATATTATTCGGAGTATTTAAATCCATAAAGATCTGATTTCGGACTAGTAGTTCATTATATAGTTATAAGCATTTTATAAAGCAGGGCTTGCATTTGAAAAAAAAATTCGTTTTACGTTATTTACAATCCAAACATTATACTTAGAATATTTGCGTTTATCGTTATTTAGAAGCGAAACTTTACACAACTTTAGTGTTTATTGTTTATCGTTGTATTATCGTTAAAAATAATATCTAATGCGGGAGATGGTCCCGGTACCGAACATAAAAAATTCTTGGATTGATTGCTAAGATACAAAATAAACCTCGTCTAATAATTATTTCCACGAAACCAATATTCAATATTTAAATATCATTTTTAAGTAAATGGATTTTAAATTATTTCGTTTTGTCTTATTTTTCGTTGAATGATATTCAATATAATATTTGTTTTGCGTTATGTTATGTTTAATGATAATATATTATATATTTTGTTAATCGTTATGTTATGTTTTGTGATGTTTAATTATTTTTATTAGCCGTTTTCCGTTTTCATTACGTTTTCAAATTTAAATCGGTTTTTTTTGGTCATATACGTTATTATAACGTTTGAAAGAACTGATTTAAAGTTTTAACGAGCGGAGTAGTGGACTCTAAACTCTAAAAATATGTGGCTTGATTCAAAAAAGTAAAAAACCGAATTAAAAATTATGACGATAAAAAATAGTGATAATAGTATAATATTTTTTTCTGAAACTTTGTTTTGCAATGCCGTCGAATTATGTAAAAAAATATTTCCAAAAAAGTAGAAACTTTTCGAAATAATTAGCGTAGACGCTTGAACGGATCACTTTGCTGTATACGCCTACTTTAAAATTTCGGAGGGAGGGTTGAATCTCTCGAACCCGGCTGAGACACGATTGAGCATAAAACACCTTTTTTGCGACACGATTGAGCATAAATTGTCGGCGTATCAAAGGAAATTGAAATACAAAAGAAAACCAACACGATTGAGCATAAAAAACTGTGCAACGTTGCCATTTTCAATTTTAAACTCTACTATACAAAAATATTTATTTAAATAATTATAATAATTCAAAATATAACATGGAACAAAAATATCATGTTTTCATAGTCAATATGTAATATACCTAGTCACATTATAAAGCATATAGATCCGTTTGATAATAATAAAATAATAATAATAGTTATGACTTATGAAAATAATAAAATCAAAATATTTATAAATCAATAATAGTCAATAATATAAGTCTTTTTGATAATAATTTTGGAATTGTGTCAATTATCTTATATTTTCCCCCGATGCTAAATGTTTAAAACGTCGTTTTGCTCCGGAACTAATTTATTAATCGATAACATTGTCGATAAAGCTGAGGGGCTCGGCTCACGGCTCGCGTCAGATATCATAATAATTGGTGTAATAACACGAAAATAATAAATTACAGAATATTGGCAACGTAAATTTGGCGACATCGCATAAAATATTCTATGCTCAGTCGTTTTATGCCCAATCGTGCTTTACCGTCGAACCCTCCCTGCTGCAGTGTATGCGGGCCTGACTGCAGCTTATTCCTTTAAACGCGTAGTTATACGCCGGTGGTAACCGTTTCAATTCGAGTATATGATTATTGATTAATCAAAAATATTTAGGTAATCAAGTCTCCGCAGCACTAGCTGTGATACACAATACTGTTGACGCTAGAGAGAGGGAGACAGTTTAAGTGGGCGATAACTAAATAATGATGGTAAATTTAATTTTCGAGGATTAAACAGCCGATTCGAACAAGCCGGAATTCGTGTGTGCGTGTGATGTGCTTTATGTATACCTATATAATTTATTATTTAGGTAATATACTTGCCTACGTATATAGTCACGTATTTTTGTGTGCATTTGGTATTGAATTGAGCATCTTAGCTATTGTGTCGTCTCGGGTAAATACCGCGGTAGTGCATTATTATACCACGGTATCACTGCAGGTACATAGGTATACTATTATTGTTATCGGCATATTGACTGTATTTTTTTTTTTTTTGATAATAATTCGAGCGAGAAGTCGATACCGAGTACTTACATAATATATACAAAGCGTCGTCGTCATTATAATATCGAATAACGGGCGTATACAACAATATGATAGAAAATATTATGTGTTATCAGTGCATTTTCTGAATATTTATTTATTAGGTGTACCATTATTATTTTACCATTAGATTGTGAAGGTAAATTCTCGTGTATTTGAATGTAGAAAAGAAGAAAGATAAATAAATATTAATATTCTACGAATTCGAGATATTATGTTCAACACGTGTACCTACCTCGACTCGCGCGCTACCGAGAGTTCAAAGTTTCGAACCCTAGTTTTTGTTTTTTTCGAAAAATCGTCAAAATATTTACGTATACATTTAGTTAGAGCATATTGTGTTTTAATTTAAAAAAAAGCTGCAGGCCAGACGTGATTTCCGATGGCCCCGAGAGCGGATTTGTGGTCGACAGTTGTAGTAGTTCTCTGTAAAGCCATCGCGGTATATACCATAGTCACCTAGTTCTAGAACGGCGTATACGACGAAATCTAATTTGACTTTAATATTTAATATTATTACCTCAAGTCCGACCGGCGCGGCGAACTCGCAGCAAGACATATAATAATAATAATAATAATACGCTGCAGCGCGTTCGGATTGTCTTTATTATTTACCGCGGATTCGATGATGATAATATATATAATATTGTTAAAGCGAACTATATATGAGTTTAAAATATTATCGTTGTATTTGATTTGCAGACGTAATTGTGTGCACAACGGGATCAACGCTCAGTTGCTGGATGCCCGGGGGAAATCCTTCGCGGTGCATACGCCAAAAATATATTTGCGACGGCCAAAACGACTGCTTCAACGGATTTTCGATTTCGGACGAGTTCGGCTGCGGTGAGTGATGACGACTTTATGCGATTTCAAGGGACCCGTCGCCCATATAACGATTATTATTATTACAGCGTAATATATAATGAATGATTTTTCGGCGATCATTTATGCTCGAGTACGGTGTATTTATATACGGGGTGATACATTTAATGTAAGACACTCATTATTTCAAAAAGTATTTACATTTTTGGAAATATTTTTGTAACATAATATGAAATCGTTACAAAACAACATTTTTCAAAAAATATTTTTTTAAATATTTTTTAACCTCATTATTTTTTGAGTTTTTACTTTTTTGAATTACAACATACAGTTTTAGTTTTATAATCCAAAGAACAATATTTTTCTGAGTATTTTGATACATAAAAATCGAATTTTGGACGAGTAGTGTATGAGATATAAATATTTAAAGTTAGTTTAGATGAGCAGTGTGGGGTGGTAGTGCGCGCCGTAGCGGGTACCCCGCAAAATGTTGGTCCACTGCACTACATTACTACTAACTCTGCTCGTCTAAACTTCAAATACTTACAACTCATAAACTAATCGTCCAAAATTCGATTTTAATGTATCAAAATACTCAGAAAAATATTCCGTTTTTGATTACCAGATTTTTAGTATAAAATTAAAACTGTATGTTGTAATTCAAAAAAGTATAAAACTTAAAAAATAATAAAGTTAAAAAATTTTAAAAAAAATATTTTTATTTGAAAAAATGTTGTTTTGTAACGACTTGATACCATTAAATAAAAATATTATCAAAAACTTAAATACTTTTTGAAATATTGAGTGTCTTACGTTAGATGGATCACACTGTACAGTGTCGTGGTGAGATAAACATCCTATAGTGACCATCATGTCTACAATTGTTCACTCTGGATTTTTATTTTGACGTGCCCACATTAATAATATTGTCCGTTTGTTGTCGAGAATACTTTTCAAATGTATTCGGAATACGTATTTAAAACACTTGCTGGTGTCTCGTTTGTATTTAAAATACGTAGGTATTCGAACACTGTCATTCAAAAGTATTTGAATATTAATACAAATGCATTTTAAAAAATAGTATTCGAAATACTTTACAAGTACCTTTTTTTGTATTTATCACGAATGTGTATATACTTAAAACTATTAACAAAGATATCAATGAGGTAATTAATTAATACATTCTTAGAATGGTTCGAGAATTTCAGATGTCACATGCCTATTATATTTTATTCAGGTCATGACGTCCAGCAGTAAAATTGCAGATAGGTAGATATACATTTTTAGGTATTGTGTCATTTGGGTATATGATGAAATCTTAGAAAGCATTATACGATAGTATTTTAAGAATAATTAAAAACAAAAAAAGTACACAGTATTCCGGAGTAAAATATAAAGAAAAATTAATTTTTAAAGCATTTATTAGTATTTAAATACAAGTATTCGAATACTTAACAAGACTGCTAATTGTACATTAGTATTTAGTTGACGCAAAGTTTTACACAAACTCTCCGAATAAACATTTAAAACGGTTTTAACTCATCAGATGATAATATAGTGCAATGAATTACGATGAATTACATTTTGTTTCTTCTTAATGAAATACTATATTTCAAGAATTGATATTTGAACTCATTGAAGTCTTGTAGTCATAATAATGTAATATTAAACTTGATATTTTATACATTATTTTAATGAATATTAAGTATTTTTAATGAAGAAATTTAATATTGATCGTAGTGTTGTGTACGTTTGTACTGAAATATAAACTATAATTATCATATTATAATGTATTGTATTCTGTAATGTTGATTATTTCTGCGTCGAAACTTATCAAATATTTAACATGTCTGAACTAATATTAATGCGTATATGCAGCCATATGATATTAATTCATTAAGCAAAACTATTTAATCAGATTCGCGTTTAAAAAAAAAATAATAATATGTGTATATTATTATTTTGACATACCATTTTTGATACTAATTTATTAAAGTAATGTTACATTAAGTATTAAAATTATTCAACTGTGGTAATACGCGTAATCGTTTTTTCAGAGTTTTATTTCTAAAAATATATCGTTATAGAGTTATAATGCTGGAATGTTATTCGTGTATTCAAATTTTAAGTTTTTAAACTCAAAATTTCAGATTTTATTGAATAGACGTAAAAAAAATTGATTTAGGGAACTCTAAACACCCGCTGTTTTCAGTGAAAAAGAGAGTTTAGCGAAGAAATTAACTTCAAAATCGTCGACAACTATTTATCCGTGCATAATATTATAGACGAACCGTTTTTCTATTTCGCGCATTTCCTAAAAAGTTATTGAATTTTCGAGACTGCAGATATTATTTTACGTTTTTTTAAACGTTATGTTATGAGAAACTGAAGGAAAAAAAAAACCTCACCTATTGAACAAATAAAGCTGTTATTGAGTGCCGTATAATATAGTCTTGTTCGGGATTCTTTCCCTCGTTTAATCGTTTTTCTATGTAATTTCGTAATTGCAGCGCAACTACTAAATACCAATAATGGCACTGACACGGGACCCCACGTCTTGTGAATTACTTCGAAAAAGAATTTTAATTGTTTTTAATTTTTCATTAAAAATGCGTATAAAAAGCATTTAAAAAAAAACACGGGTATTTATAGCTTCCCTTTAATAATAATATACCTCAATAGCTGCAATTACCTATTATTAATATTTCTTATTATTTTTGGATGATTAATACGTTTTTTGTTCTTAAAAACATTTATACAAAAATTGTCTAGCCTAGTCGTATACGTAGGTATTTTAAGCTAATGTATATGTTTATGATTTTGTATCGTATTATTCGCTATTAATTCCGCATCAAACGTTCAGATGTTCAAAATTAAACTTGCAAATTTTTTTAATATTCTATAAGGTAGACATTAAGGTTATATAACATGGTGGATGATTATTAAAATTATACAAGATTTATTATTATACAGTGAAAAATCAGTGCATATTCCATAAGTCACCGAGATTATAAGAAAAAAAGCTGTAAAATAAAAATTTGTTTTCTACGAACAACATACCAATTTTCCACTCATATATTATGTGTTTTTAAATTTTATAACAACTTCAAGGAAATTTTAAAAATAATGTTATAAAAAAAATTAATTTCATTGCATAATCAATACATTTCTGCTCCACTCGGAACCTCGAATTACACGTATTTCATAAACAAAATGTGTATTATATTTTAAGTTATTTAAAAAAATGATGTTTTTAATAACGCATAACGTCTGATTATGGTTCTCTACTTTCCGAGTAAATATAAATATTGCGTCAAAGTTCTTAGGAGACGATAACTATTTCGAAAGAAATTTTGATTTTACATCACCCAACGTTTTACGTTGTTGGCAGAGATCAATAAAGTGATTCAAACATTCGACGTACCTCTATTATAGCAGGAGAAAAAGAGTCACAAAAGATTTATACATTAAATATATTATTATCGTGAGATGCATGTTGTATTTGTATATAGGTAGAAACTATATATATATAGAAAAAAAAAATAATAATAACAATAAAAAAAAAAAACAACGGCAAGTATCAAATGAAAATAAAGTAACCAATTGAATAAAGTGGCTGTAAATGTTTACTCCCAGTCATTTTTAATTTAAATTTCCATTATTATTTCGATTTTATTCATAATAGTATAAAAAGTGCTCCCGTTTAAAGGGATAATAATATATTAACTACAACAACAATGCTCGTTTTCGCGTCGGACACCTCGTTCGTCGGCAATTATTTGCGTACGAGAAAATATTTTCAAATCAGAATATAATGATTTTCATCGGGATGTACCTACGCTGCAGTCGAAATTCGAGACGGAATATTTTCGTATCTATATATATCGTCATCTCTGCTGATCTATATATTATTATTAACCCGATGAGCTGCACGGGCCGCGATCGAGCCCTTTTTTTGCCCGCTCGGGGTGTCTTTCCTCGCGATAAGGGTGATAATATGGTTAGCTCCACACGAGTGGACCGGTCTGGTGGCGGGGGGGGGGTGGTTTTTTTATTCGCCAAACATTAATAGTCCCGGCGGCGGCGGCTACGCTTTCGCTGGGACGGATTTCGTCGCGGATCTCCGTGATGGCAGCTGTACTATTACTCGGTGATCCTTTTATTAATTGTATTGGTCATGACCTCCCCTCACTGTATTGTATAAACGGATATCTCCGGACCGATGCGGCAGCAGTAGACAACCTTACAGTAAATATATACGGCCCCGGCAGTGTGGCTAAATGACGCGCGTTAGAACGCCGCCGTTTACCGGGCGAGGACAGGAGCGTGGTTCTCAATTATTATAGTCGGGCAACAGACAATCGTTCAAACAAATGTGTAGGCATATATATACACGCGTAATACGAATCTAGGTCAAAATATTCACTGACGAAACTATCAAACCAAAGTATCCGACGGTCAAAACATACACATCGATTAACACACATATATATATATATATATATAATATATTAATGATAATAATAATATAGTACAATTATTATTATAGGCGATAAAATAAAAATATGTATCTGATAGCTCGCCAAGCTCAGCTGTCGGATCGACGCGCTGTTTGCCTGCAGTATACCTACACATGCACAAATACCATCAAAACTGTGTTTAGTATCGATATAGATTATTATCACGAAAATCCAACGATTTTGACATAAATTACGAAAATTCGACTAGAAAGTAGAAATTGCAACCGACGAAACAAAAACTACTCAACGCGAACTGGGTACTATTGAACCGCCACAGATCAAAAATAAATGAAAACATAATATATGATAGGAATGATGGCACAGTAGAGATATTCATTTTTTTAATTCCATAGCAGCTTGTTTTAATATAGTGAAATTGTTGAATCAACGTAATTGTTATATTATTTGACATTTTAAATTATATCATGTTTTATATTATTTGAATATATTAACGGCATGTTTGTTATTATTTATAAAAACGTTTTACTACATTTTTAAATTTGGATATTTCGACCGATTTCCACATAGGTAATACATATTTTAATCCCTTACACATCAAGTGAGTGGCTATACATTTCTAAAATATTTAAAATTAAAAACTGTTTTCAGTAACATTAATCATATACACATTATACATAGGTCTGTGATAAAAAGTGATATAAGACTTATATAATGTCGGTTTATTTTATGCGTTTATCAACCGAATGTAACAGTTTAAATTACGTGCTTATATAATAAACGTTACTATAAGGCTCTGAAATTTAATACGCTATTAAAATAAATATAATTTACGATTGCGGAG
Source organism: Neotoxoptera formosana (assembly GCA_022818045.1). Lineage (NCBI taxonomy): Eukaryota > Metazoa > Arthropoda > Insecta > Hemiptera > Aphididae > Neotoxoptera > Neotoxoptera formosana. The sequence continues at coordinate 22,639,024 of CM040634.1, forward strand.
GACTACTGCAGCAGCAGCAGCAGCAGCAGTTAAGACGAATCAAGAATGCAAATTGAATATTGTCACCGTAACACGACTATTACTTATTTAAGTTGCATAAAGTTCAGGGTATATGTTTAAAATGCAATGCCCTTAGGAATTATATATTTTTTAAGTAAAAACACACACACACACACACACACACACACACACACACACACACACACACACACACACACACACACACTATAGATGTCGAAGTGATGTAGTCGAGTGACTGGCCTTGATTAAATTCATATACTATTCCATTCCGAATTCCAATATCGAACGATACATTTTTTTTCCGGCGACGAAAGATTCAAAAAATAACGTGTAAATTGAATATGTATGAAACGAATTAATGATAACCGGCGAGATCGCATTGAATTGAAACCATTTTCCGGTCGTATTGCACACCGGTGAAAGTGGTGCACTAAACAATCGGTGGCGTATATGTCTATACTGAACTTCCCGGCTCGATAAAATAGAGCACTAGGAATTATTATTCTTTGATAGTGTCACGAATCCGAGATATCGTTGGTATTAAATCCGCGTTGGGCTTGGTTTTAAGGCAAAAAATATTTATTTTAACGAACCGTATATATATAGACGAATGGACTTTATCATCGAGAAAATAAAATGAAAAAAAAAATATATTTAGTATAGATTAATATTAAATAAAAGCTTGTATTATAGTGCCACCGCACGTGACTGATGATCTTTTCAAAGAGCGAAAAAAAACGCTATTGTATTGCGTTCGGAAATTACATCATAAAGCACCGACAAAATGATTTATTGTAAATTACAAGTTAGCGAAACATAAAAAAATTGTACCGTCACGACGGCTGCATTGTTATTCTTAACGAGAGTAAACGGATCAATTATTATTATCGTACAAAGTCCTTTAATTGAAAGTTAAATTACCCAATATTTATCCTAGTTTTTCGTTGTATAAATATATTTTATTAATATATTTTATTAATCTCGGATGAGTACCTACCGCACTGTATTTTTGTGAAAAACATCGATAAAATCGTTTGTTCAAATCATATAATAATATTATAATATCTATTGTTATATAGCTACAGTGAGATACGCCATGTTTAACTGTACCCAAGTATGTACAAACGTTTCCTCAGCCCTCCCCACCGCAAAACATTTAGCAACATTTTTTTTTGCAAATATTTCGTACGTAATTAGTTTGAATTTGTTCGCCTCTGCTTATAGAATTCGTTTGACATCGGTTCGGCCGGAAAATCGATTTTCCGTGTGGGCGCCGAGGAAACGTACGACGTCGAGTATATGAGAATAGCTGCTTATTAGTTCTTAATCATTGCAGGGTACTTCAACACATTTTTATCATCAAAACATAATAATATATTGTGCATCATACATTATATTATTTTGTACATGTTTATAATTCATAGTTAAACGAAACCATTTATTACGTTAAATAAATTCAGATGAAGTATATGTACCCACAGTAGTAATTCAAGACAGATATAATATACAGGGTGATTCAAAACGTATGATACAGCTATTTTATCACATTAATATTCAAATTACAGAAAAATGTACGATACGAAAGTTCCTTGATTTAGAAACGTCTAAAATGTCATCTGTACATTTTATAATCTTTTACAATATATTAGGAGGGTTACAGGGGTTAGGTTATATAGGGGGTAAATTTTAGAAACTCAAATGGGAACCTATACTTTTTTTGCAAACATTTTATGAAGACATTTTTTTACTACATTTTAGTGCTTGAACGACATTAATTAACGCAAAACTCTATGCTTGAGAAATATTTAAAGTTTTTATAAATGTCTAAAGTTGACCGCCCAAAAACCCTCCAAAAATATTGTAAACCATTTTAGATGTTTCTTTTAAAAAAACTTTCGTAGCATGCATTTTTCTCTATTTTCAAACAATAAAGTAACATAAATTTTGAATCACTCTATATATATATAATTATATACCCTTTTTTTTGTCCTTTTCCTTATATCCGCGTCGTTTACCTATCGTGAACGATATAATTATGTACCTATTTTTTTTTATTAAGGATATAATGATAATATAATATCTTTATACCAATATTTATGGCACAACGATATACACAATAAATAAATAACAAGTTATTATTTATTACGATATTGATAGTATTAAATAAAATAATATTGTTATATTGTTTTATGATAACAAATTAAATAATTGTTTATGGTTTTTTCCATCAATATTATATAGTTAATATAGTAATGATAAGTACATTAAAAAAAAAAAAATACTGCACAAACAATGATTTGTTTGTATTCGCGGTTCAAATTGCCCGGTTGGACTAAATTTCCATATACCATACATTGCCCGTAACACACACACACACATATATATATATATATTAGTACTATATACAATCTAATCTAATATATATTTTTATTATATTTTGGTGTTTTCGTGACCTATATACCTACATCACAAATTGAACCATTGAATATATTTTTTGTGCGATGGGTATCAAGTACTTTGAAGAGAAACCTAAAGAGACTGCAGTCACGTCATGATCTGATTTTGATATGGGACCTACCTACCTACCAATACTGTTATCGACACAATACATTATTTAACACTATTTATCAATGTGTTTTTAGGGTTGGTTTGTAAACAATAAATTAAACGGACCGTCAATTAATCTATATTAGCGTTACACGTCGAACAAGAGGTAGAAAAAAAAATATTATTGCATATAATAATATGTCGTGTGGGGAATCGATAGTTTTTTTCGTGTTTTTTTTTTTCCCGAATTCGACTGTCTAAAGACGAGTCGTTTAACCGTTTAGTCGGCACATCAGCCATTTGTCACTCCGTGTATTGACCGCCGATGTGATTTATCGGGAGGGGGCACAAAATAAAAAAAAAACTACAAATGGGACGCGTATTTCATTTTTTTTTTTAATAGGTAGCATATTTTGCAGGCGATCGTATATTTTATATTATATCGTTTGGTTTGAAAAATTTGTTTATTTTTTACGCCGTAATTCGATTAATATCTTAAAATAGGTACAAACTAATTTTACCGTTAAACGTTTTCACAGTCGTTGCGCGATCGAAACGAAATCGACGGGGAAAAAAAAAAAACGGAAATAAGAACGTATCGATTTATTTTCTTTCTTTTTATATACAGACAAGCCGAATTCGCATTCGAACGACGAGTTCTTCCGGTGCCGGGACGGCAGGTGGTTGCCGTCCAAACACCGTTGCAACTTCAAAGCCGAGTGTTTGGACGGCGACGACGAAACGGATTGCGAAGTTTCGTCGCCGTGCGGCGAACGACAGTTCCGGTGTGCCAGCGGCGAATGTGTGGAGTCCGACAACCGCTGCGACGGCCGCACCGACTGTTGGGACAAGAGTGACGAAATCGGATGCGGTGAGCAAAACAAACAAACAAACTATATTATTATAATGATGTGTGCGATATGTGGGCGATATGTGGGCGCAGAGTTGTAAATTGTTGCACACTTTATACGCGTAAACGCGACCGCACCGCTGCACAGCAGTCGCGCGGAGTAACGAGTCCACTGCAGAGATGTAAAATATATTATATACTATTATTATTAAATAATATTTCGACGATAATATTAATAATAATACGTTCGACATCAAAGTCGAAAAGGTATACGCGGCTGTATATTAATTGTTGAGACCAACGGTTTATATATAGTTATGCCGAGTTTATGACAATAAAAAAGGCGGTCAAGTGGGTACCGCTCTGCTGTACGCATCGGGTGTGTGTGGGGTGGGTCACTGCGGTATATGGACGTGTTAAATCCGAATTCGATGATTATAATATATTATTATAAAACCATTGCATACGAAAAACGGTTTTTCCCCCTTCTTTGTATTTTTCAATTTCATTAAAAATATATAATTCTTACGAATTATATATAGTTTGTTATATGGCTTGTAATATGTTCCTACGCTTCTGATATTTTAATACAAACTTCTGCTTAAAAAATAGTGCCCTCCCCCCCTTAATCACCGGGTGTACCTGTTTTGAATGGAAAATTGTAGTGGTCCAAATACCGTACATATTTTTGAAAAAAAGGTTCATCGTGGCCAGATTCCCGGGCGCCAGAATGGTGAGCGGCGGAGGGACGAAGTACTCCTTCTTGTATACAAATATTTTAGCTTACCCCTTTTAATCATATCCTTATTATGATCAATAAGAAACTTAAACATTCAAATTTTTTTCTTTATTCTTGCATCTCCTTTCTATTTTTTTTTTACCAAAATCAAATACTGCGTTTTTAATCAAAAAAAAATTTTTTGTGTCTTGTGTAATAAGTAATTTTACATAAATCGTCGTTGTACATTTACACAGCGGCGTGTTCATGATAATCATATCGTACTTGTATAATGATCGTTAATCATCATCGTTGTAGCGGCCGTTCCGTGTCCCGGCGAAAATTGGTCGAGGTGCAAGATCGGCAACCAGTGCTTGCCTATGGAAAAATGGTGCGATTACAGAGTCGACTGCATGGACGGTACGGACGAGAAAAACTGCGGTGAGTTTCGGAATTCGTACGATTTCGCGTAGAAAATATTGAAAAAAGTCAGTGTGTAAACCCAAAACCGTGTAATGATCTCAATAACTCTTATAAACAGATAAAATTTGATCAGGCGGTTCGGGACTTGTTGCATTTACATATTCTTTAAACGATGACCGTGGAATAATTTGAACGAGATATAAATTTGTTTCGAGACGTAACGAATTGAAATACAAACATTTTAATAATTGCATATTTTGCCATTTTTTTGTTGTTTGGCAAAACGCATATTCGACAAATTTTGGCAATTCAATTGTTTATTTTTATAGCATATATTTACTCGTTTTTACTTTTTATGCTAGGTAAATTTATTTTAAAAGTTCACATTTTTATTTTTTTTTACCGTCATTCGTCGGTCAACATACTTATTTATTATAATCTATATGATCATAGAACGGGTTGTCGCGTGTCGTCGGACAGGGCAACTATAGGGCAATACGTGATAATCGTTCCTTCTCCGTTTGTATCGTTTATCACAAATCGTTTTGAGTATGTAACAGGAAAAATAAGGAAAACGATATCGACCATACAGAGTGATATATTATAATGTTATTGTTGTCAAAAAATTACTAAAAATAAAACAAAATTGTCTAAACTTAAAACGTAATCAAATTTTTTAGTCGCTATAAAAAAAATTGAATATTTCGGTTATTCTAAGTACACATAATAATATGTGGGTGCACATTTCTTACGATTGCGTGCGCAATAAGTGCCCAACTCTAGTCATAATTATTATGTCATATTGTTTTATATTTTATTTGTCTACTATATTTATTTATTAATGAGATACAGCAGCGGTTTGCTCGCCCAATATAGTCAATTAATAACGGAACAGCGCAGCGGTTTGTATTTAAGTAAACATATAAAAACAACAAATTAATATATAATAACATATATATATATATATATATATATATATATATATATAACATATGTACAACATGTTCGTTCGAGTCTGATTTTCATTAAATTTACAACAAAAATATTATACAGCGAAACGTCAATACGATTTCATTTACGAACCATTAAGTCGGTGACTTTTGCGATTAAAAACGTATATATTTTCGTTATATTTACTCGTTTTTGTATTTATTGTTCGTGGTATTGGCTAATACTAAAGCTAATAGAGTGTGCGATGCAATTATGTTTTTTAATCGATCGACGTTTGTATTTAATTTTTATATCTACAATAGTATATGTATGTAGCGGAACCTTGATAGGTCAAAATTCGAGGGAAATAAAATGTGTTTCGCTTTTGGAGGTTTTCCACTTACTGCGGTCGATAATTTTCTAAAGTTTTCGCACGGGAACGGAATTTATTTCGACATATCAAGGTTTTCGACTTATTGATTAGGTTTCACTGTAAATTATACAATTTTAACAATCGAAAATCGGTTTAAGCACATTCCGTTGGAAATTGTTGCTGTTATTTTCTCATACACACTTTCCTGACAAATAATAATATTATGTTTGTCTTATTTATACATTTACCGCATACACACCTATACACAATATATTATTTTATGATTAAAAAATTCCCCTTTTTATTTTTTTTGTCACAGATTATAGGTTATGCGAAGCTGACGAGTTCCGATGCGATAGTGGTCAATGTATTCCTTTAGAGTATAAATGTAAAAAATATCGAGAAGAACAAATTGGTTGTGTAGACAAATCGCACCTGAGAAATTGCGGTATGTTAAATGCAAACGTTTTATTATATTTTATTGTCATGTATGTTTCAAAATTAAGCGTAGCCAGCCTCTGCAGTAAACACGTTTTGGACTAGTTTTTATATTTTTATTAATTGAGCAAATAACCACGAGAACATTTATTTGAGTTGAAGTACCGAGTTAATTTTGTTATTGTTAAGTTTTTTTTTTTATTGATTTTAAAATATAAATTAGTCCATTAACACTACATAATATATACTGTACGAACATTTCCTTACGAAAATTTAACATTTCAACGTGTTGTATTCAAGTAACAAGAAATTAAAATATCAGTAAAACAAATCTATATAGTGTATAGTTACATATTTATATTAAATAATCAGTTGTTTGCGCATGGCATAATAATAATAACAATAATAGTTATGGAAAAATAATATAAATTATTTATTAATCAGTAATGAATAATATATTGTTTTCTATAATTCATTAAGTATTTGGATTTGTTAAAAGAACCGAGAACGGTATTACTTTCATTCTCCAGAGCTGGAACTAAACTTTTTGCAAATAACACTTTTTGCACTTGTTTTAAGTTTCTCTCTGTGTTCTTGAAAAAATTATCAGAATTCGTTAAACATGCTATTGACATTGTAGCTTTTTTGCCATCAAAATTGTTAGTCGGGTATATCTAATTCTGGATTTAATTTTTTTTTTTTTTACAACTGTTATTTGTTTATATTTTTATTTCTCGACTGAGAGTATATGCTGAAAAAATACTACGAGTGATTGTCAATATACAAATAATACATAACAAATATAAACTATTCGCTAGTTTGCGATATTGAATTGAGGACGTTTTAAATTTTTAATGACTCTTTTACTGGGCTCGAATCGTTATTTAATAATTCAGCGAATAATTGCAGATCGTCTAGGTATTCGGTGTATAAATGACGGCAAATATCGATTTACTTTTACAGAAGAAACTCGATAACTCGCAAAATATAGTCTCAGTAGAGAGACAAAACATTCAAATCGTAATGAATTTTGATTTATCGAGTGTAGTCGAGTAGTCTCGGGATTGTATAGGTATCATTGTTTCTCGAACAAAGGTTGATTATGATTTGTATACGGTTTCGTAGTCGACTCGAAATGCGCTGAAAACGAATTCAAATGTCATCGGGGGCCTTGTATACATCGGTCTATGGTGTGCGACGGGCAATTGGATTGTGATTTGACTTGGGACGACGAAGACAACAATTGCTGTAAGACTTCGATACGATTTCGCAATGCGTATTTCGATTAGTGACCTAAACGTCCATTGAATTCCTCTGTCGTGAAAATGAATTTCAGATTTCATGTGTTCGGACATAGCGTCCGGCTGCCAGTGCCAAGACGTCCACATAAATTGTACCGGTCACGGTCTCGACCAGTTTCCGCACGACGTCGAAAAAGAAATCACCTTTTTGTGAGTACCTACATAGTATTATTATACCTACCTCCCATTATACTCGATAAAATATCAAAACGAAACGAGCTGGTGAAAAATAAAACGATGTATTATAATCTCTTCAATATTTATACAGTCATTTGGGCGGTAATAATTTTTCCGAGGGCCTCCGCGAAAATACATTCGAACATTTGGATCGCTTGGTTTATTTGTAAGTGAACATACACCGGTTTTTGATGTGTATAGAATATTAATATTATGTCGTCGCGAATTTATGAGTATATTGTTGTATTTTAATTTCACAGAGACCTGACGAATAACTCGATAAAACATCTCGAGCCATTGGTGTTTTCCACGCTCTGGCGTTTGAAAACGTTGAACTTACAAGACAACGAGATAACGGTTTTGCGAAACTGTTCGTTTTTGGGACTCGGTCAGCTGACGGGATTGTGAGATTAATTAATTATTTATCAGACCGTTTTGATAGAACATTATTGTTGGGGGTCAGTCCAGCCTCGCCGACCTATAGAGAATAGACGAAAAGTCGAAAACTAATGCTATTTGCTTTACCCCCGTTTTATATAATAATAATAATAATAATAATAATTAGTACCCAAACTTAAAATGAATTATACTGCACACATAACTTCAAATTAAGTTTAATGTTTTAACTGGCATTAAGTTAATTGAAATTAAGCGCTCAAAGTTTATTTTAAACTAAAAATAAAACCGTTCGAGTCCTGCTGTTATTTTATTAACTATTGTTTATGCGGTCAGTGAATAATAATTGCGTGTAACAATATCGCGTATTGCACGTGTATTATGCCGTGTAATATGTTATTTTTAAAACGCCAAAAGTCGAATGACCCGTAAATAGTAATGAGCCGTATCTTTAATAATCCACAGAGACCCCCGGGGGGAAATAAAAGCAACGTTATCGAGAATGTGACGGTATCGCCGTTAATAATTGATAAGGACCACCTGTTTCGGCCACAGCAGGTTTTACTGCAGGTGGTTTTAATAAAAACGGTAACTCGCGGTATCTATACCTACCTAACGTATGCTTTCAGACACTTGCAAGGCAACAATATCTACAAGTTGAGCTCGATGGCATTCCAGGGTCTATCGTCTTTGATTACACTGTGAGTATACTGCACAGTCCTACGCGTATAACCTATCGGAAATCCGCGTTTTACGGCCAAATAAATAATGCAGCTTTTGATTTGGTACAGTGACTTGAGCCATCAGAACATCACGGACATAGAGTCGGAGGCTTTCGTCGGTCTCAGGTCGTTAAAAAGTTTGTTAGTATCTAAATTCGTTGTTTTTATTCGGTGGTGCATTCGCCGCAGTGTATATAGGTAATTCGTTATGTTTTAGAGACCTATCGGACAACCCGCTCACTCATATACGGGACGGCACGTTTCGCGGCATGCCCCAAGTCGTGTTTCTGTGAGTATAGCTGATGTAATATTATTTACAGCCGAACTTTATTTCCGACGCGAAACTTAATTCTTGACTAAAAGCTTTTATGTTTGCCGCGCAGAAACCTTAAGAATAATCAATTGCGAGTCATAGACGAGAACGTTTTTTTCACCATGCCGTTACTGGAAACACTGTAAGTCAATAAAACAGCGTTACTGCTTAATAATAATAATAATAATGATAACAATAAAAGTAACAACGATGATAATAATTATAACAATAGTAGTAAAATAATAATTATTTGTTTCTTGTAAAGATCAGAAACGAACAGCTTATTAACTTAAAAAAAAAAAAAATATAGAAGAATCACAAAAATATCATTCGACGAAATTGGACTCGTACATTATTGTCACGTTATTATGGTCATTACGCAATGTTTCATTAAAAAAAAAAACGTGATAGAAGTTTTTAGAAAAACTGTATTTGCGTCAAGTATTAATACTTGGAAAAGTGTAAAATGACGAGCTTATATTATGTAAATCAAAACTCGGGATAAAAAAAATGTACATACTCATTATAATACTCAGAGGATCTCATAATATTATATGAGTCATTTCACACGCTGGTCTCATATTCATCGGACTACCAGTGCCGAAGGGTCATAACTCAACAATTTTGAATTTTAATGTCTTAGTTCCTTCGAATTCGTCTTTTTGCCTCCTGTTTCGCGGTGACACTATTTAGAAATGATTATAATTTTTTTAAATAAACTGTGAAATCAACTATTAGTCTTTTGCACCGAGACCAAGGCTGAAAAGTATCTGCAAGGACACGAATATAGGAACGATATTTAAATAAATTATAATATTTTCAAGACAATACGGCCCAGTTATAAAATATAAATATCGAGTATCTGACAAATAATTGAACGTATTATTTTAGGATTTTGATCACGTCATTTAATCATTTTAACTAAATATTTCATCATAGTGCGTGTTACACTATATGGTATGTATAATATTGTGACGATTAATGATAATAATCAATATAATATATGATAATATTTAATAGAGCATCGACAAAATATATGTAATCTAATAGGGCAGCCATATCTCTAAACATTCCAAAAAAAGGAAAAATACGTTTAAAAAAAAGACACAGGTTTAAGAATTTATAGGAAAATGAAAATTTTTTTAAACAAAGAGCAACGATTTTTTAAAAGATTTTCAAACACATTAAGAAGACGCTACACCGATTATTATCAGCAGAAAAAACGTGTCCACGAAAAAAAAACGTCATTATAAAGTGGTTTTAGAGTAAAAATATTTATTACGAAAATTATAGAAAACAATATTTAAGATAACTGTTTTTGCATATTTAGGAGTTTAAGTGCTATTTTGCTGTTTTTAGCGCCATTTCAATAGGTATACCTTATAGCATTTAAAACATTCTAAATAGCAAGAATAATTTATACAGTCTTCAATATCTCCATATATGTATATTGTATATTGTATATTATATATGTTGGTAATCCAAATTGTACTTTTATAGTTTCTAGGCATTCCGATATCATTTTGATAAAAATCAAATAAATAGATCATTTTATTTTGAAAACAAATCATCACTCAATAATGATCTTTTTTGATAAAATAATTTTTTTTCACACGCTCGTAAATAATAATTAGGTACATTAAAAAAAAATTTTTTTTTCCACTTAATATAGTTTTTAGTGCATATTAATTGCTTGTATGAACGTTTTTAAGAGCATATATTATTATCATAGCGCTCTTACCGAACTCGTTCGTTCTGTACCCATTACGCGCGCCCGCTGCTGCAGCAGTAGCTGTATTATGACTTATAAGACGTATAACTCACGCCGCGAGGGTATATTATTCATATAGGTTTACCGACGAGTTTCGTTTCTGCTGCCTGGCCCGGTACGTGAAACAGTGCGAACCGCTGCCGGACGAGTTCAGCTCGTGCGAGGACCTGATGTCCAACATCGTGTTGCGCGTGTGCATTTGGATACTGGCCGTGGTCGCCATCACCGCCAACCTGTTGGTGATCGTGTTCCGGGCCAAGTACAAGCACACCAACCAGGTGCACTCGTTCCTCATCGTCAACCTGGCGCTGGGCGACTTCCTGATGGGCTCGTACCTGCTGGTCATCGCCGTGGTCGACTGGTACTACCGCGGAGTGTACTTCATCCACGACTCGGACTGGCGCCGCAGTTCCATGTGCAACGTGGCCGGTTTCATAAGCACATTTTCCAGCGAGCTGTCCGTGTTCACGTTGACCGGTAAGCGCGTCTTCGTCGTTGCACTGCGATGCACGTGCACATGCGCCTCGATATCGCTATTACGTAGTATCGAATATACGCTGCAGGGCGTAACGGAAAGAACTGACTAGATAATGAAATGACTTTTGTTCCGATCAATATTTCAGCATTTTTATTTTTTTTTATTTATAGACACTTATTGTTGATAAATTTTAAGTATACGATATTTACTTTTCAAAACTGAAAATAAAAACATTTAAATTTAGTTCAAATTTTTTTGGAAAAATTCAAAACAACCGATTTTTTAAATATGATTATAAGATAATTGTTGATAGCATAACATTTTTCTAAGTGGAGTGGTTAATTTTATACATTTTTTTTATACATCAATATTTTTGAGGAGTCAGACACTTATTGATCTATAAAAAAAAATGTAAAAAAATGTATACATTTTTAAATCTAGCTTTTTTAAAATATCTATATGAAATATTTAAATAAAAGTTTATACTTTTTTGAATTTTAAATTTATATTAAATTAATTGGTTTAATACTTTACATTATTGATATTTTGAAAATGCTTAAAAAATAAACTAATTGACTTAAACAAAAGTTTTTACTATAATACTTTTTTTAAAAATCAGAATTATAAATTAGCATCAAACATTTTTTAACAAGCTTTTATGTTTTTTATTTTCAGTTATAACAAACAAATAAAATTGTTTTATACATGTAAAGCAAATATTTAACACGGATATAAATTATATTAAAAAAAAATTTTCATATTGATTAGAACAATAGTTATTTCATTAGTCAGATCTTTCTGTTACACATTGTATAGGTACATTTATTATAAAGCTAAAAAGTTTGTGTGTTTGAACTCGCCTGCAATCTCAAAAAAAAAAAATGACGTGACCGATTTCAATAAAAGTTTTATCGATAGATTTCTCGAGACTCTCGGAGGTGTTCTCAGCTTATTTTTTCAACCCCCATTTATAAGTACAGGTAATAGGGACTGATTCTCGAGTGAATTTTGTTTTGGCTCACTAAAATCGAATAATTTTTTGTTCATGTAGAGTTGACATTTGTTACAAAAAAAAAATTGGTATAGATTAACCGAATTGGCGATACCGCGAGTCGCTACGGGATTTTTTAAAAATAATATTTATTTATTTGTTGCCCGTTATACTATCAAATGTACAACAAAAGGCTTATGTCCGTAGCTTATAGACTCAAAAACTATGCTCGACTAAAGTTTCAAAGATCGTCCTCAGAGATATCACGAAAGTTTGGAAAGTGGTTTGCGGACCACGTTTGCAAATATATACCGATTGCAATATACATATATATCCAATCCGCAACGGACGGATTTCCCATCTCGGTCGAATAACTTAATGCAGAGCGAAGTACACCGATGCCGATTTTTGTCCGTGAACTGAGGTATGGTTACACCAAGACCGAGATACAATGGAGATATATTATTATTATTATAGCTGCACCGTATCGTATGTTTGTTAATTTGTTCCCTGTCCAAAGTCGGATCATACGGTAGCTAGCGTATATAATATTATAATAAAGGGCTAAACAAATACAGGAAACGGGTTTTTTTTTTAGAGGAATGAGAAAAACGGGAAAGTAAAACATAAGAAAACAATACACGGGAACTATAATAATATTTTGGAGGAAAGTCAGAAAAATATTAGTTTAAGGGAAAAACTTTACCGGGAAATTATAAACCAGAAAAATAAAATTTTGGAAAATAGTTTGTAGGAATTCAAAACCCAGGAAAATAAAGAACGGGAATATAATTTATAGGAATTTAAAAATCAGGAAAATAATACACGGCGGGAATTTCAAAAACAGGAGAATATTCTATACGTGAAAGTAATATTCAGGAATATAATTTTGTAGGAATACTAAATAAGATTCCTATGAAAATATTTTCCTAGTATTTAAATTCCTGTGGAGTATTTTCCCGTATAATATTTTCGTGTTTTATTTTTCCAGTTATTATTTTTCCGATTTATAATCTCATAAATTTGCAATTTCTAAGAATAATTTTCCCTTAAAATACTTTTCTAAAATATACTTCAAGCACATCTCGTGTAGCGGTGTCAACGGTCTGGCGCCAATAAATTATGAGGACAACCATCGTTTAAAAATGGAGTTGGCGGGTAAGAGTTACTCGGTCGTGCAATTTGAAACGTACGGATGATAGTAAAAAAAAAAAAACAAAGAAATTGATGCATACGTTGATAATTACTGTGGTGAATCATTGTTCCTAAAAGTGGTCGTCCCGTTATTTATAATTTAATTTTGTGAATGTCCAGAGTCCTGAATGTTTTTTTAAAGAAGGCTGCAAACAATGAACAAACGGTTTTTTTTTAAGTTTGTTCAAGTTTACCGACTTGTAGGTCAGTAAATATTGCTCGATGCTTAAGTTGCCTGAGTAATATTTGCTGACGATTAGTGCCTATATGCACTGCAGCTCCGATTTAAAAAAAAAATGATGTTACTCGCACACAACAAGAAACACGAAAAGAGTAAAAGCAAATTGTTTATTTTTTGTTTTCAACCATAATATTTTAGATCCGAAGAATTCTCTAATGCGTTTTTGTTTGTATTATACAATATTCGTATAGTAGTGGACAAAAAAATAAAAAATCATATTCTCCGATAGGCAGACCTGCAGCCCACCCCAAACCGTCCATAAAAAAAGGTTTTGCAAACACAATATTAAATAATATAAAAAACAATGTTCTCGTACACCCATAAAAAAATTATGACGTGTCATGATAATTGCTTAGGGTAAAATACATTGTATTGGGCGCCGTAGCTGCAATAACTATGTAACAATATTCCTCGACGGTTTAATAGAGTTAAAGAAAAAACTCAATTTACACTTCTGCTGCACTTCAGACGATGCTATTTATTTTCCTACAAAACAATTAACGCCGTACCTTCATATCTGTAATTATCTGTATCTCGCCGTACCGGCTGTACACCTCTACCCTCCATTTCCATCCGATTGTACATCATAAATATAAGAAATTACATTTTACATTTATATATTATCTCAGTACCTAGGTATATAAATAAATACATTAACTCATAAACACCGTAATTTTTTTAATCATTTTTTGCGCGATGATTTGTTTAAATTTTTATATAGGTAATCATAAGTAGAATTTACGATTTATATTAAACGAACAAAGATCTATTGTGAAATAAATAATCTTTCATCGTATTGAAATGCTTTAAATATTATAACCACTGCAGGTACCTACAAAGTATCGGGTTGTATCAAAATAGATAATATACACGCCGATGACATACGGTTCGAACCATTTCACATTAAAATGCTTTAAGCTCGACGTTTGAAGAGTATGTATATTTGTCAATGTTTAATTAAAAACAGACGTGTGCTTAATTATATGAAAAACTATTAAAATATGCATTTACTGCACTTAAAAATTAAATATTACCTGTATAGTGTGTATAATCACTATAATGCCCATGCATTTTTAATTGCATAAAAAAAATACCAAAAACATGACAGTCAAAACAAATATTATTCAAAGTTTAAATAAATAAACACACTTTTAATTCCACGGAGAAATAATAACTCATTAGGCATATAAAAAAAATTACTTTAAGTATTTAGGGAATAAAACAATAAGCTAAAAATATATCAAATAAATAATGATTGAGTCGGTGAAAATTCAAAATACATGAAATTTAATCTACGAAATTGCAGAGATCTGATGAAAAAAATGGTTTAATTTTGATCGTGTTCAGATTTCGAAGGGATTGTACAGTTTCGCCACTCACAAGTTAAAAAAAAATACTGACAAAATCTATAAAACATTTTAGTGTTCAATAATTATATTGACCGATTATCTGTTTATACAATAAGACCAGCGTGTTATTTGTACACAGGACACAACCGCTACGTAATTTTATTTATTTACAATAATATGTATATTCTAAATATATTATAGTGATCACACTGGAGAGGTTGTTGGTAATCATATTTCCGTTCAAAGTCCGACGATTGGAAATGGATTTTACACGTATACTGATGGCCGTGTGTTGGTTATTAGCAATTATTATATCTGCGATTCCTCTGTTCAACATCCATTACTTCAGGTAAACATTTTGAAAATATCGCGATAATTTGTTTTTTTTTTGTCATACCTAAACTATACTAATGTTCTATTTTCGTTGCTGTTTTATGTAAAATTAAATATATACCCATGCATAATATGCCTACGATGTAAAATGACTTACTTATTAATTTTTCAGAAATTTTTACGGACGGTCTGGCGTGTGTTTAGCCTTGCACATCACTCCGGACAAACCCAACGGCTGGGAGTATTCCGTGTTCATATTTCTATGTAAACGTTACATCTATTTGTTTAATTATTTCATAAATGTTTTTACTGCAGTTGTATGCGTATATGTATAATAACTCGCCTAACCGTTTTCGTGTACGATTGTGTTTAAGTTGTCAATCTGGGTTCGCTGCTGTTGATATCCGGAAGTTACCTTTGGATGTTCTTCGTCGCCAAGATGACTCATCGCGCGACCGAGACCCTAATCCGACACCGGTCCCTCAGCGAGTCTGCGATGGCCTGGCGGATGAGTCTGTTGGTGGCTACGGACGCCGCGTGCTGGGTGCCCATCATAGGATTAGGACTATGGTCTTTGGCTGGATTCACCGTGCACCCACAAGTAAAAATAAAAACCACGCGATTAACATAATTGAATATCAAAATACTCGACGACAACACTATACATCTTCTTCTTCTTCTTTGGCTTCACAATCCCGAAAGAATTTCTGGCGCCACCGCCACTGTTCTTGAATCTTCCCGATTCTGGATTTTATCTTCCCAATTCCTTCATTTCCGGTGTGGCCAAATCCTTCATCATCCCGCATCTATTCATCGCTTCCTTGGTCTTCATCTGAGTCTTTCCCCCGTCGTCGGTTGCAATTCGATTGCTTCTCTTACACTTGTAGTTTTTGCTTTCTTTATCGCGTGACTAAACCCAAACCACTGGAGGATTTTGCTTTTAATATAGTTTGTTAACGATGGTACTTTAGTGATTTATCTCAACTCGTCCGACACAACATATCACCGTCATAGATTGGGCCTCGTACATATCTTAGTATTTTATTTTCGAAAGTTAATTATTCCTTTTTTATAGTTGTATAGTGTTGTAACTTGTAGGATATATTTCGCACCCAAAGTTACCAAATGTTATATTATGGTCATGTTTGCTCAACTTAAGTCCCTCTAGAAATCCCCTCTATTCTGATTTGGAATGTTTATGTAACGCGAAATGTGTCCTCTCTGTTTCGTGCCTGCGATTCATGACTTTAAGACTTCAGTCATTGTTATAAGTGATAGTCTATCCTAGATACTTGAACTGTTGGACCTTTTCGAAGATATAATCCCCGTCTTGAATATTTTCATACTCATTTGGCAGCAGTTCCATTACTTTTGTTGTTTTTTTGGTTTATTTTTAAGCCGAACCTATTCAGCCTTTTCCCCGAGTGCACTTTATACACACATACCGTGTTATTAATGGTATTTATAGTTTCGCGACAAACGGCGTTATTTGTTGGTATTCAATTATCAACCGAGTTAATTAGTTTCCAACGCACTTCTATACAGGCTGAAGTACAATTTAATTTTGTAACATTACAAACTGCACGAATCGAATATTGAATAATCAACAATTATTTCTATGTATTCTGCGGAAGGCACGATATTATACGGATATGATTATTATTCATATCAATTATTATTATTACTCTATTATGTACAGACATGCCTACTACGACTACTATGTTATCACACAGAAACATTCGTTTAAATATTTATTTAAATTTTCATCTGAATTATGTATATTGTATAGGTATAACGCAAAACCCGCGTTAATCCGTATAATCCACTCAAAAAATATTTTTTTTTTTTACGTTTTTAGGTGTTTGCTTGGGTAGCTGTTTTCGTTTTGCCCTTGAATGCAGCGGTAAACCCGGTGCTTTACACACTGTCCGCTGTTCCGATAATCCGTCGCAGTGTAGTGTCAAACAGGCGGGCCGTGTCGCTCAGACGGTCTGTGACCAACGACCCAAACCGCACGATGTCCACGACCATGGTACCATCCACTGTGCAATGTACGGTGAACTGTATAAACTTAAAGTTCAATTATATATTATATTATATTGCGTCACGGTTGGTATTTAAATATTATGTACGAATCGCCGGGGGGTGCACCTGGAGACTGGAAGACTTAACTGTTGTTAAAACACGCAAATTACATTTAAGAATGTGCCATGTCTACCAGATACACTCTGAATATACGTTACGGACAAAGCATGATTTTTGTGCAGGTGGTCGATGTAGAAAACGCATAATTTGGATTGTCAAAAAAAAAAATTATCACTGAAATCACAGAATTTTGACATAATTAAACACGACTAAAAATATTCAGAGAACGGATTTATTAGCATTTTCATATTTTTGTAAAACGCCGAGGAAAATAGTGGAGTAGCTTTTATTATTTTTTTCAATATTCGCCATATTTTATAAATTAATCACTTTATATTCTGTTTTTCTGATAGATAGTATTATCCATCACTCATCGAGAGATTCGAGAATTTTTTTTTATAGCGAATTCCCTTGTAAAATTATTTAATCGACTTATCTGCGTCTTATTTTTTTCGGCATTTTCGTCACTTCAGTCACAACGAGTTTTCTTATATTAGATTAGAAATTATCTTCGACCCGTTTGAGTAAAATCAATAACATTTTTACTAAACGTTTTTGGTGGCGGTACGTATTATAATTGTATGTTTTAAATGTTTTTGAAAAATATTATTATGTCCTTGGAGCATAGGTATACTTTCTTAGAATCAAAATAAACTAAAATATTTGAATCTATGTAGGAAAAACTTATTAAACTGTATCCTCAAATTACCAAAATGAACTCAAAAACATTACATTTAGGTTTTGTATTGCAATAGAAGCAGCCCATAACGCAGTTAGATGTAAATTCTTTGCTTGTAGAATTCGTTGTAATTATTATTTTCATTAAAATTGAATTCGTCGAAAAACAAAATAAAAATGAATCAAAGAATATTCAAATCCAGATTCAAAATATTGTAGGTATAAAGCCAAAAAGATTTTTCGGGTTACTTTTTACTGTTAATTTCAACGTCACGCGCGCAAGACTGATTCTCTGCAGACTACGTGTTAAATTTTTTTTTACCCAAACACATTATATTAATTTCGTTTTTAAGTTATTCAAAATGGCTACGCATTTTTACCTATGCGTACTACGAAAAAAGGTCGAAATTACCTAAACGGCATTTTTGCGTAATAAGTACAATATAAAAACCTACATTATAAAACGCCACAACTTACACAACACGTCGGTTGGACCAAGATTTTGGTATTATTCATTTTTGTTCTTTTATATTAATCAGCAAACTATATAATATACATATAGATGTATCGTTTATTCGAAACCATCTAATCGGAAATCGACGTTTAAATATTAAATAAACGGACAACTTTCTCTTGGGCCAAAAATTTAAATTTCCTAATCTAAAACTAATCACTGTATGCATATTAGTGTATTGCATAGGTAGGTAGTCATTAAATAATTGATAAAATATTAATTTTCAAAATAACCATAAAACGCGTAAAGTGATAAAAAATACAAATCATATTTTCCTCGCGTATACAGACAAAACACTATCAAAAGTATTATTTGCATACTTATAAAAAATAATATTATAATGCGATATCTTCTAAATCCTTCTGTTTCAAAAGCCAACGGACTGATATATGGTCATAATTGTGGCCACACCAAAACACAACAATAATAATAATAATAATAATAATACGTGTCACGATTGACTGTCGAACACTTGACGCGCGCAGAGTGTTGTGCATGTACCCAATATAATGACGTATCTCACTCGAGTTTATCCCGCAGTAGTTTCCCGGGAACTCGGAAATCCTCAATAATAAATTATTAAGCCACACTTAAACCCGGTTAGCGGTCACGCGAAAATCAATCATCCTCCCTGCGCTGCCAGACGATCCGCCAGCACCGATGTGGCGTCTGTTTTACGGATAATAATATAATATACTTAGTGGATATGACATCTCTCTGGCCTGTCCGTCATTAGTCCCGCGAACACAACACAGCCTTCGCTAAACTTTTGGTTCGGATTTAGACGGAAACAAGCCGCACTATTGTGGAGACCGTATAGTATAGGCTCGACTATATGTATTATAACTTCGGGGGTGGAGAAGAGGGGTGTTTGGCACTTCCGGTTTATTAGTACCTGGGTACCTATAATACGACCGAACGTATACCGTATTACCGTACCTAACGTATTTTAATCGGATTTTCCGACTACCGTAAAGCCATACGATATAATAATACGGCCAAAACAATTGATTGACGCACAAGATTTGTGGTGGTGCTGCGATACAATTTTTTTTTACAGCAATAATAATGTTTGTCGTCGTTTTAAAAAATAGAATCCATTTTTAATGCAGGGCTGCTGCTCATACTGCTGACATCGAACGACGATGTTTATTATTATTATTTTTTTAATTTATACGAACAAATATTTAACTAGTAAATTTATAAATTCGTATACAAACGAGACTCTACGTAATTCTTTATAATGAACGTCTTAACGACTGTATAAGTAGGTATTGCAGTAATATTGTAAACTCATTTACTCATTGAATTATTTGCGTATACAGATTGTACAGTTTATTTTACCGTCGTTTTTAATATTTAAAAAAAATATATGTTACCCATTGTTGAATTTTATCGATTCGAGTGTACTGTACACCTATATATTATGATCAATCAGACTCAGATCTATAGAAATCTTAAATTGTGGGTAGGGGGGCTTTTTCAGAAATAATACAATAATCATTTTAGCGTTTGCACAAACTTAATAGAATATTATAGAAGAAATTCGATAACAATTTAAAGCCCCTTAGCCCCCTCCCCCTCCCTCCCATCTTGGATCCTTGCCTGTGATAGATTACAATACTATTCGTTTGTATAGAGCGATTATATACACACGAAAGTAACTAAAATCGTGCAAATTAAATTTATACTTTCCGAGTACTTTTGTACTATTATATTGTGTTACTCTTAACAAGATAACTGATATTCAATTTAACTCTTCCTTAAAAACTATTTCGCTTCTATTCTCACTGTTCTCGTTCACTCTTTAGCACCTACGCCGCGGATATAAATTCTCGTATTTTCCAAAATGTATTAAAAGTTTAGTTTTCTGTTTATTTTTAATTTTCAAACGAACGTTGTTTATAAAAGTGTTTTTACCGTGTACGATTTTATAGCAAAGGGTTTTATTTAATCTCCAAGGTAAATTTCGATGTCGATTAAGCGCAGCAATTTCCAATACCGGGGCTGCAGTGGCGTGCCGAAGTAGGTTTGGAGGGTGGGCACCGGGCAATGGATTATTAGTATGATGAAACGTTTTTAATAATAATATTTATACCGTTAAGTAACGAAGAAAAAAATTAAAAAAATTGTAGACTAAAAGCTGTGGGCGGATGGTTAAAGTTTGCCTCGGGTCTCAAAATAGTCCGGCACGCCGCACCGTTGAATTCCCGGGAATCTCTGATTTCTATAAAAAACACAGCTGAACGTATCAAATTCTCGGACGTATTTTTATCGTCTTTGATAACACGAACCGTTCTGTTACTGCAATATCATATAAACGATTAATTTAATTCATTAATTACTATAATTTATTATCCTTCATCACAGCAGTGGTTTATTTTATCACTTGTGTTCGGACGTGTTTACAACAATCTGTAACGAATTTAAATTTCAACCCTTAGATACTGCAGAATTTGATAATATTAATTACTGTTTACACCTGTTGACTCGTATAAATTACGCGATTAGAAACCACGATAGCGATCTTGCTTGTAGAGTATACCAGTGTGCTTTTCCTTATTATTATAGTTTATTTTCGTTTACCTGAAGGTATACTCTCATAAGTCACTGCTTATAATAATATATTAGATACCTATTCATAATTTATATTGTTCAGAACGTATACCTACCCGAAACGATATCTATATAATAATAATAATATGTGCTTTCGTGTTTCGTCTTGCATATTGTAATAATAAATTATAGCCGAGATTGCAGCCTGCGAACCGTTTGAAATATTAAACTGTCTAAAATACATGTTGTCGTTTTGTTTGTTTGTTTGTACAGATAACGGCGATAAAGTGACTTTTTCGTTGATATCAAAAATCCCACCAAGGTAAAAAAAAAAATGATTTTGTAGTCTTATGAGATTACGATTTCCAAGTGTTCTCAAATATTTATATTATAATTACTATTACTTTTAAACCGACATGATGTAATATTATTACAGAGGTCCGGAAATCGTCGAAACAGAGATGACCGCGAACGGTCGATCGATCTCATTCGGAAAAATGATATGAACTACGATATATTATTCCTATGTACACTAATAATTAGGTATCAATTAGGTGGTGTCTGGTCGGCGTGGTATCTTATTAGAGTAACTTTAGGTGACTCGACGTCCGTGTTCGTGTTTTGTACATCCATAAATAAACAGGGTGAATTTTTGAGCACGCTCGCCCCTCCATTCTCCCATTTAAAAGTACATTTATTCGAATTCTGATATTTAGAATTTTCACGTATATTTAAAGACCATATTTTAAAACTCCTGATTTTTTTTTTTGCAACTTAAAAGGAGTGTCCCGTGGTGATACCGACTTCTGTTTTCCAAACGAGAACCCCCTCTTTTTGCTGCAAATTATTTAGTGGATATTTTTTTCGAAAACGTCGAAGTATCTAAATCAAAAATTCTAACGAGTAGTTTCTGAGTTATTAAAATGTTTACACCAAGGATAATATAATCCTTAAAAATGGTTTTACAAACATATATATAAACTATAATATGCAATATAATTAGATGTAGGATTTAATTATACTTATTTGTGTTGATCCATTCAATAGTAATTACTAATATTTTTTCAAATCATCTATAAGCCCCCATAACTACTTAACCAATTACCATGGACATAATATGTTATCCTTAGTACACAAAGTTATATAGTAACTCAAAAACTACTCGTTCAAATTTTGATTTGAACACATCAAAAGACTGTCAACAACAAAATATCGGCTGATAAATTTTAAACGGAAAAGTGGCTTTTTGTTTGCAGAAGCTCATAATATACTGTACACAGGATCATCCTTGAGTGGTACGAAAAATCTCAAGAATTCGACAAATAAGCGCGGGTCTTCGAGTATTTAAGTATTTCAAAAATCAGAGTTTGAACGTACTCACGATAATATTAAGGGTGATCGTGCTTAAAAAATCACCTCGTATAATACAGAAGGTTCTACGATGCCACACGTTTGATGTTAAAAAAATTCGCATCATTCGCGCAGTCGAAAATTTGAAATAATCGTACTCATCGTCCCTTTGCTCAAACGTTCAAGAATTCACCGGAGACGTTAATAAAAAAGGCACAAAAAAAAAAACGTGTGCACCGTTGTCGTTGTCGTTGTTATTATTATTATTATACTATATTATATTATTATGTTACGCTCCGTTCGAGTCAACTCGCTTTCGCGCATGCCCACCCGATTTATACCGTCTCGGCGGCAGTGCTCGCCCCCCCGTGCACAGGGCACAACACACTCGACGTCGACCGATGATGACGTTCGACACCTGCTGCAGCGCTCCGGTAGTCAATATTATATTGACTCGACGAGAAATTACATTTTTCGTCGGATGTCTGACGACCGGTTTTTTTTCGGTCGAGTGGGTTATATCGACTCGAGTAGAGTATAATATAATAATATTATGACACTGCGGAATAGGCGTTTATATTATAATATACTAAAATATTCTATTCAAGTCTTTATATTGTCTTACGAATTTTAAATATTTGTTTTATTATCGATGTTGTATGTGTTTTAAATCCTGTGGCTTATTTGAAAAAAAAAATTTCCGACGTCAGAACCACCAACCCTATGCTAAAAAATTGTAAATAATATTTTATCTTCGATTTAAATCATGTCGTCATATTATTATTGTTCGCGTAACGACCAGCGTCGAGATTACAATATACTTTATTATTATGAATAAGTACAATATATATAGTAATAGAATGTAATATATGTATAATAATATTTCCTTTACGGTTTTAGTGTATACATTATTATTTTTTTAGTTATTATATACAGTTAGATAATGTATTAAAAATGTTCGTGTAAAAAATCAACTGAAAAAAAAACTATTTTGTGTTATTCATATCTATGTACAATATTATAGGCGATTGCCAATTTTATGAATTTGAGTTTTCAATGTTTTGCATGTTTAAACCATACTCGCAAAATTGTTAAGCGACATATACTTAAAAATAATAGAAACGATATCGCAAAACGCACGAAAACTATAATATGTAAAACAGAAAAGGATGATAAGGAGAAAACAGCTAAAATGCTGGAAATTAACACACTGTAGAGCTAAAATGTTCTCGAAAGACACACACTGTAAAATTAATGAAAAAATATTTATTTTTTAAATTTTGAGACGCGGATAATTGCGTGTTGGACATTTTTTGGCCTACGCGGATAAGACATAAACATTAAATTAATCTTATAAGTTACGCACAAGGTGGGTAGGTACATGAAATAAAAATAATATTTAAATTTCATGAATAAAAGATATTAAAAGACATAAAATGATATGATCAATGGACGGAGGTGACATATAATCTGATTTAATCCTGCAAAACGTTTAATATGTTTTTAAAAATAAACGATAAGAAAATATTAAAACCCCGTGGTGATGGTCTTGGCCGTTTTCGTCAGAAGGGTCACTCTAAGCATATAACTCAGCACCTAACTGTATTTTTTTTTTAAATTTATAATAATAATTTTAAAATATTTTTATTGTATCAAATCTCCCCGAGCGTGTATACATATATAGTGCTAATATTCAAGTGCGTGTGTACTTGACTTCGTCGTTTTAAGATCGCTCTAAAATAAAAACAATAGTACAATAGCAGGTACTTACTCCGACGGCTCTACGGGGACGAAAATCTTGGTATACGGTCAAGTATTGAAAAGTAAGTGCTTATGGAAGATACAAGTTTTGAAAAAAGATTAAGGTTATTTTTTGTTTGTCTCGATAGTGTTTTTATGAGTTAGTAGAAATATGTTTTTGGATATTTTAAAAGTAATATCTCATCGTTTACAACTCACAAAATCACGACCAAAATATATACTATACGGAATATAGGAGAGTAAAAACCCAAACACTTAAAAAATTCATATGTATTTGTATATATTATTTATTTATTATAATATGATACGTATGTGTAATATTTAAATAACATCGAGAATAATATACTTAGTAAAAATAAATAAATAGCGAGCCATCAAAAAATAGTTATGATGTAACAGACAAAATAGAAATATAGCAAACAACGTCGAAAAAAACAATCAAAAAGGAACATTATCCTAATCATTATAATAATATTATTATATAAATATATGTACAACAGACGTGTTTATAGTTTCACAACTCGACAGTTCTCTAATACACATTTGCACAAAGCGATGTTTAACGAAACATTTTAGATTATTAGACGATTACAATATTAATACGCGTGTACAAATAATGACATTTTATTTGCGTGTGTACATCAATATAATATAATAATTATTTCATAATTCGGTTAACATTTGCTATGTTCCACGCTACAGAACACAATCGCGTTTAGAACAATAAGACATAAAATTAACGAGTTTAATATTTTAATAATTTATAGTAATGATAATAATAATAATAATAATAATAATACGTATTGAGTTAAAAAATAAATCGTCGTATAATATTGGTAACGACCGTCACGATTTCTATATATTAATTGTATTTTTGGTAATACTACTACTATATACTACCTAGCTACTACTACCTATTTTAATAATAATGATAATGTTGATGATCGTAGACCGGCGACGACGGACGACGAATGATAAGCGCAGCGTGCGCCGGCGGTCGGGCTACTAAGTACAGTTTCGGTTGATCATGATGTTCGCCAGAGCGTTTCGTCTCTTCCTCCAACACCCGAGCGTCTGGCAGTGATATTGCAGCTGTCTGTACCACATTTTCGTCTGCTCGCCGTCTTGGCCCTGAACAAAATAATAATAATAATTGTAGTATTGGTTTAATACCGCGGTACAACTACAAAGACTGTGCGCGAATACCCAGTATATTATACGTAATATATGGTATAGAGGTTCGGAGGGGGCGAGACCCATTTTCGACCGAAATCGTACCCTTCCCTTTCCTCGGCCAAACCAAAAAGTTTCTATGACGATAAGTTTATTTATGTTACACATACTTTATGGAAAAGTATAATAATATATTGTTGTGTCGGTTTCAAACAATTACTTCAAAATGTATTGGTAGTGAACCAGCGCTAACAACAATTATTAGACAATAACGTCTGAACACGATATATTGACCTTATATCATTTTTTAAAGAATATTTATATTGATTTGAAGGTATACACTACGTGTTAACGTAAAAATAATGTTAATATATATTGTTTTATTTTTAATAATTCTCCATATTATATGTATGGAATAAAGTAAATATTAAACTTTTTGTTTCGGTCGAAAAGTAAATCGGCCGAAAAGGGAATCGATCTTTTTTGGGGGTTGAAAAATGAATCAGCCGAAAAACAAACGGTACTGTTTCGGTCAAAAACGGCAGCGGCGTCGATCTCTATACCGAAGTAAAGTGACTGCCAAAATGAATCATGTGGCGGGTGGGTAGGTGTCGCATATGGTTGGTACCCATTGCAGCCCGTGTGAATATATAGGTTAAGTTATACATTATAGATGCTGAGCGTTAGCGAGGAAGATATTGATCTTACACTTGTTTATTTTGCAATATAAACAATTGTTAGGGGTGGGTAAGTACTATTAAAATTTGATATTCGCCAAAGTGATTTTTTTGTAGTTTGGCGCCACTGCATCAGAGGGGTTTTATATTTTGCCAAACGATACAAGTATAGGCAATTACCAGTGCGGTTCCTCGTTGATTTCACCTCCAAAACTATTTGTTTCGACCAGATTGAAAAAAATAGATTTTCTTAGATTTTTATTGGGGTGGAGGGGGGAGGGTGCTGGTGAGACGGACGTCACGTCGCCGACCGGATACAGAGAGAAGGAATATAATATTATTACTGCGCCGAGTTCGGGACACATTCCAAATATTTTATTATGCACGATTTTTATTATTGACGCGTGAAACTTCGGAGCGGGACGTATAAGACATGTTGTAGGACATTGTGCCCGACGAATTCCCCCGAAAACTTACTTTCAGTATGTACGTGTCCTTGGTAGTGATTTCGTGCAGTTCGAAGTAATCGTCCCAGTCGCTTTCACAGCACAATACGCACCGGTCCAAGTACATGGGTTCCTGCAAAGTACATAATATTATAATATGATTATCTAGGTATTGAAATACATCATATTATGAACTGTGGTCGGCTGTGATCTAGCGGTTACAGTAAGCGGTATACTATAACGTTCAATCCTCCTCGTGGTATATGTTATACCAGTTTCCAGTTACCATTTATTCGCATTAATACGAACTAACTTGAATCGCACTTCATCACATTGAACATTATTTTATACACCATTTTTTACGTTTAACCTATTTTTAACCTAACTCGCGAAATGCATTTAAATCAGCGGTTCCCATCCTTTTTAGCCGGTGGTGCCCATGTTTGATGGACAAAATTTAGCTCATCTGTGAATATTACGAGGAATATGTCAAAAATTAACACTATAGATCTCATTATTAACCGATTTAAATTGTTTTATTCGACATATTATAAACGGGTTAGAAAAGTATGGTTGAAAATAAAGAAAAAATAATAGGTAAGACTAGACATATAGACATGCTTTCGAAAATGAAAAATGAATCTGATAATGTAGCCTACGATATACAGAGTGTGCTACGTAAGATTATAGACGAAACAATTTGTTATGTTTTTAACTACAATATGAATTGTTCATATTTTTTTTTATTCTCGACGCCACGGTGCTCCTGAAAGGAAAACCGCGATGCACAAGTCGGGAACCACTGATTTTGAATATTTACACGTAAAAAGATAATCCCCACGAGTGCACTATACTGGCTCACACTTTTTTTTAAACGTTATCGAAATCCTCGTCCAAGGAATATTGTACCTACGCGTGTAACGTCATGACACTGCTAGAATATTTCCTACACGCGAGTCGGGCCGGTGAAACTCTCGAGAGAACTCTCTTTCTCGAGGACACATCATCACGATGGGAGAGAACGCTCGTCACCGTACAGACTTGTAAGTCCGCAACACGTGCCAAACCAAAATCTGGTTTTACATTTTTTCATTTTTTTTTTTTTGTATCACTTACTCGGAGCAAACTTATCCTGCCGCCCTTCTCCTTGAGCAACACCAGCGACGCGTCTCTGATGCCGTTCTGTCTGGGAAACGCGATGTCGTCCGCGTCCGGGTTGTAATTGTCGTTGGGCTGAACAACAAAGAAAAGCGTAACCACACGCGTCATATTAATCATCACGCTTATACCTCATTTTTTATACCAAGTGCGCGTACGCACGCCACGACAGGGCGACACGATTACAATAATCGTTTGTATAATGTTTATTGTGTAGGTACTAATAATAATTTAGTGCGGGCGGACTCACCTTTCCCAACGTCACGATGATCGCGTTTATCGGCATAAGCTTGATAGTCCTGCCGCCCCGCCGCCAATTGTGGTCCGACGGTTGTGTGTACAGCAGCCGACCCTCCATGGCGAACCGGATTTCTTCGCCGAGTCCCGACCACTCAAGCACGTCCACGGCCACCTGCTCCAGAACAACAGAAATGTATATATTAAACACAGGTACATATACAACAGAGGTATATGTCATCTCTGTAATATATAATATATAAAACGCGCGTTTGTTTGGCGTGACGGACTTGACGGATCTCTTCGGAGACGACCACCTGCTCTAATCGTTAAATATACTATTTATGTACTACCCACATCTGTTATACACTTTAAGCAGGGCTCTAGAAAAAAAGAGGTATGCATAGGCGAAATCCGAATTGCCTCTCTTTCGCTTTGTATCTCTATTTGGTACCCCTTTACCATATTTTCAAACATATTCACGTCCGCGCGCTTCGGGATTAAGCCGCAGTGTAACTCACTTCAAAAGTTTAATTTTGTGCTGTACTATTGTACCTACGCATACCATCTCTAAATTTAGTCGATTGCCAGATACAATCGAATATAATTTTTGAAAATTAAAATAATTATCCTTTTTTGTTTTGCTTATCAGTTATTCAAAAGAGGTGTTCGATTATCGTGTTAGCCTATAGGGACCAATAACATATATTCTAAATACGGCCTGCACCGAGAAAATGCCTCCCCAGGACTGTTTCGTCTGTGTTTTCCGCCGACCCTGACTATAATCACTTGACATCCTTAGAAATAGCTTATTGTTGGATTTTAGTTTTTAAATTTAAAAAAAATCCACGTCATGACCTACCCGCCCGCCGAACACAACACCTCATTATCCTTCGTCACGTTGCTATGTTTACAATATACATGTGTATAGGTACTCAACGTACACTCACTACGGGACTTTTCTACTGCACTAAATATCACCCAGGAGATAGATAAGGACGGCGATATACCTCTCCTCTACTGCGTTACATTTATGTAGGTACTTCGTTCGTTCTAAATAATCACTGGCCGAAATTAAAGTCTCCGTACGCCCATAATACGCGAGCATAATATGTAATGACAATATTATACGATAATTATTATGCCGTCGTCAATAAGCCGTACTCGGTAATCAAAACACGTCGCCTCCGTCGAGATACGCACTATACCGTTGGAATATTTATTACTCTTTTCGGTCGTATACAATAAAAATATAATGTCGTGGTAAAAAATAATAATTGAAAACCCGAAATGCGACACATCCGTTTGTTTAAGGTCAACCTGACCTAACACTTCTCAGCGTCCGACTTGTGCCCGTCCCTCCCTCCAAATTTCAACTCTCGGTACAGATATGATATATGTCTCCCTCTTGATTCGTCCTTGGTTTTTGTTGTGGGTGGGAATAGGCTCGACCTTACCGGACGTGCGCGATTGTCTTTTTCCTCGTCTATACGACGCCTGCTTGATAACAAAAATACGGTTTCGATCGGCTCTTTCCACTTATCACTTATGACTTCGACTTTCCGCACTTTTCTAGACAGCAGAACTAAATGAGAAATGTACAACGTTACATCCAACGAAAGTACCTGCAGGATCACTCTCACTCGACTATACGCTTTCAAACTGTCCTCTTCCTCGCCTTTCTCGTTCTCTACGCGTATTCGAAAATTGGAAAATATTTTTTTTACTAACTACATGATGTGATTTTACTTAAACGTAATTTGACACTGCTTTTTCAGGCTAAAATCAGGCTAAAAGTTATGAAAAACAATCATCTGCTTTCGGCTCAATTTATGTAAAAAAAAAACTAATATTTGTTTTTAGTTTCGACTATAGCATAATCAATACGCTGTCAGTGTGTAAATTGTTTTATTGTTTTTGTATATAGACCGTTAACAAAAAGTGACGGAGACGACAATTGTCGTAATAATAATAATAATCCGACTGCGATAGAATACCAGCGATGTTTTTTTCTTCTAATAACAATAGTATACCTATATAGTAAAAACAATAAAATAAAAAGAGATAACAAAAGATTGTAATATTACCTTGCGAAATTTGATGTCGGCCAAGTCCTCGTTGTCAGGCCTCTTGCCGTTGATCGCGTAAATTTTTCGCCACAGTTTGGTGGAGCTGATGTCTTTGGCCAACTGCGGACAAACGGGAATATTTCAAACGTGTGCAATATATATATATATATATAGGTATAGGCATATTACGGCGAAGAAAAACTACTATTAAAAAGACAAATTATTAGCGCAGGAGCAGGCACTCACGGAGTTTATGTGTTCCAGGTGCAATTGTATCTTGTGCCTCGCTTCGTTGAGCGTCTGTCTCGCTTCCAGATGGTGTTCGGGCGTGACTTTGTACAAGCGGGCCAACAGCAGTGGATACTTGGTCACGCGTTGGACGGGCACCTGCGGTGTGACAGACGGAAATTAATAAAAAAAAACGATTACGGCCGTCTTACGATTTTACGACGACAAACAACAAATAATAATAGTAATAATATTAATAATTATTATTATTATAATAGTAATAATAATATCGAATACACGGTGAGCGCGTCGTGCACGCTCAGCCCCGTCGACGTGCACGACTCGTCCATATCGGTCTGCAGCGACGACGACGAAGATAATATCGTTATGTCTAAAAGTAATTTCTACAAGCTCACCATTAGGAAACTGTTGAGGTTCATCCGGCGGAGCACGGCGTTTTCCATCTGCGACACCCTCAAGAATATGCGCAGCAGCTCTTTTTCCTTCTCCAAGTTGGCGAGCAACAAGGCAGCGTTACCCTGTGAAACGAAAAAGTACGTCGTTACGCAAAAACATATAAGCTACTACCTTCAATCTTCATATAATACTCGTGACTACCGCGTCGCCAACTGTCGCGCCATAAAACTTTCACACTATATATATTATTATAATATATGTACATATATGGTACATGGTGCACGCATGATTGACCACAGAGTTACCTAACCGGAGGGCTTTAGGTGGGTATGGTATTACTATCGCGATGACGGTCCAGCAAAATATATCACAGTACGTCCGGCAGTGCAGGCGTGCAGAACCATTTCTGTACGCGGGGCCTAAATTTCTTACACTTACCACCCACCCCCCTACAAATAACGTTTAATGAAGGGCTTCATTTATGCTATGAAGTTCCATAGAAAAAAAATGTATAAAAAATACCATCCACCCACCTACCCGTCTTCCAAATGTGGCCTACGCCGTGTAACTTACGGTTATATATAGGCGTATAACTCATCTCAATTTTCAGCTATAGCGAGAACAATGCGCGAACTATTTTTTACTATTATTTGTGCCAACGCGCGCTGCGAATAAGCTTTCAGTGGAGGCTATGTCTAAAAACGTGTACACTGATGTACAGGCTTGACAACTGCAGCCATCCTCTGCAACTATGGGTACCGTACCGTTTTTCAAACTTACAATAAATAATTTTTTTTCTATATTTTTTACATTGGTGCGAATTAGTATTTGGGAAGGGAAACCCAATGAATTTGTACTCTCTGAAGTAATATTTGTAGAAGTAATACACATCTAAAAAAAATTGGACATGTTTTTTTTTGTTGGGAGAGGGGGAGGGGGTCTATATTAGTCTTTATTTGCACATTTCCAGGACTTTTAATGATATTTTTATCGAACTCTATGTGGAATAAAATAAATAAACCGCTATTAGTGCATTATATTGTCCATATATTTTGATGGGATTTGAACGTGACAACTCTGAATTCACGGGATAGCCGCCACTGAAAGCTTTCGTGACTGCAATTATGTCGTTCAACTAAATACAAAGTAATTCAATACATACTCTAATAAACTCTTTATCCAGAAAACACTAAAGGTTATATCGCATTAAAATCGTAACAAAATAAAAATGTTGGAACTTTTTTTGTTTTTTACTGTTTTTGAAATAGTAATTAACTGAATATCATTACTACTCATACTTCGATAGTTCGATCTCTACAAATCTGACTTCGACTAAGCAGTTTATTAGTTATAAGTATATTTAAATGTCTTTTTAGATGAGTGGACAGTAATGGACCGACATTTCACGTAATGTCTATTCTATACTAATCTAAAAAATTGAAAAAAAAATGTTAACGATAAAAAACATAGTGAAAATATAACTTTTTTGGAAAATGTCGTTTTTTAACGACTCGTAAAGATTATCGAGTAAAGAAATATTTTCAAAAACGTTTATTGTTTTTTAATTAATGATGATTTAGTGTCTCACGTCAAACGGATCACCCGGTACCTATATACACATAATACCGATCCGGTCACGACGAGTCACGAAGTATAGCGTTTGGGTCAGGTTCATATATGATATATCATCATATACATGACGGGTGGGACGCATACCTGGCGGGTGCAGTACGACTGGAACGCGTGCAGCATGGACGGCGACGCTTCCAGGAACAGCCGGCCGATGTTGACGGTGAGCAGGTCGTCGTCGCCCTGTTCCACGGCTATCTCGTACGCGTCGCGCAGCTTTTGCGACAGGGCGGCGCTGTGCTCCTTCAGCTCGGACACGTTGAGGAACACGGTGGTCAGCTGGTCGGCGTTCAGCAGACCGGCCACCATCATGGGCCGGTAGAACTCCTCGGTGACGATGTCCAGGTCCCGGCCGTACTTCTCCTCGGTCTCGACGATCTCGGCTATGATCTCCCGCCGCTCGGCCCTGCGCTTGTGACACTTGCGGCACACCAGCGGCGCGAACATGATGCCACTGCGAACGGTCAAACAATAAGTCGAAGTTATTACGATGATCGTTTATTGGCACGATTTTAAACAGCAGGATTCTTCGTCACCCCCATCCCCTACACACTTATTGTTGTCAGGTCAGGCCGGGGTGTGTATTTTTGGTAAACGGAAAAAAAGTCCCCGGAAATGAGGTTCCCGGAAAAAATATCCCTGGTAAAAAAGTCCCTGGGAAAAAGTTCCCTATTTATATACGTTTTATATATTACACATAGATACATATCTTATAATTATAATATTTTTTTTTATTAACAATAGACCACCCAAATGTTAATGCATAACTTTGTTTTATTATTTGATTTTATTATTTTATTATTATTATGTGTATTATGAATGTTTATTTTTATGTTGTTAATACACCACATAAACATTTACATTGAATGTTATGTCAAAATATTTAATTTTTTTTATTAATAATAGACCACCTAAGTGTAAATGTATTTGTTTTATTATTTGATTTTATTACCGTGGAGTTTTCTTCCGGAGACATTTTTTTTGGTATTCATACTTTTATGGGTGCAAAAGGACGACGTTTTCGGGCGTATTTCAAATAATGAATATTTTCTCTCTCTACCTTTATATATATTATAATATTGTAGTAATGACGGAAAGTCAATTCCGAGATGTTTGATTGTTATATTATTTTATTCGGAAAAGTATGAGGAAATATTTTTTTTTATGCTTTGTAATATCTTTTTAAACTCGACGTAACAAACAGTGCCGGATTGAGGTTCAGAGCCGCCCTAGAGAAATATATAGTATACTTGGGGTACCTATTATAAAGGAAACATTAAAACAACACATATATATTATTGTACATTTGAATTTGTTTTCGCTGCTGCAGTTCCTAGCGTTCCTCGTCCCGAGCGCTAATACATTTTTACAACGAATAAAAACGAACAATACACAGGGGGGTAAGGTCAAATCGTACTTATTTTCGCCAAATTGCATTCGGGACAGAAAAAGGTATAATGTTCGAATGGCCGTCGGGTTCAAAAAAGGTAATGTCCGAATTGCACTCGTTCCGATCGTTACACAAAACCTATTTATTAACGAACATTATCAGTCGACGGTTGGAAAATAATGTTTATTTTTAATACCTACCTATTTAATGTCCATATATTGTTTATCGAATTTAATAAAATAATTACATATGTTACAGTAAACATTTAAAAATATTTATTTACGTTTATTTCTAGATTAGTCGCGACGTTCTAATACTAAATCGATGGACACACACACTTGCGACCGTCGATTAAAATTAATATTAGTTCCGAGTTCTGTGGAATGAGTGGAAAGCGTGTTAAGCGTGTTTTACTGTATTTAGCTTTATCATATTCTACATTTTATAAACCTCTACTAACTGTTGATCAATTAATATATTTTATAGTTAAACAACACATGTTTTTAGTAAATTGGGGGGGGGGGGGGTAGGGCAATTATTGCTCTAGTATTCCCGTACACGTTTTACGGTTTTCACCGTGCAGTGGCGGTAGAGTTGGACAACTATACTATAAACGTGCGCTGAGCGCGTAAACTCTTCACCGACGAAAATACCCCGCGATGACGACACGTATACCCATATAATATTATAAAATACGTTTTCGGCCGGACGGATATTAAAAGCGGCACGTGACCTGTTCGGTGTAACGATGACGATAAAGATGATTATAATATAGTAATAAAAAAAAAACACACGCAATGACGACGACGTACGGGTATTGTAATAGACCAATAGAGATGCGTGTTTATTGCATCGGGTGCGATTCGAGGGTTTTACGGCCAAGCTGAATGTGCGTTTTTTAACTTCAAACCGACGACTTTTTACGTCTGCATATATACGCGTAAGACGCGAGTAACGACTTTGCCCGTCTATATAGGTGGGTGGTACTTTATATAGGTACTGCATGTGCGCTATACTTTCTCAGGTGCATCGTATTGCGTGTGTAGACGAAATATATCATAACACAACGAACGTGACTCGACGAGAAACGTATAGTCTCGGGGCCGATTTCCCCACACCGCGGCTCTAGTACTACTATAATAGACTAGTTAGGTACGATCGTCATACCCACATATAATATTATTATTATTACCCATCGTCATTGCATTTATGTTATAAATAAACAGTTTTGTCGGGAACGTTTTCTCCAGGATCCCCCCTCCCCAGGCACCATCTTTAGGTCGCGTTCTCCAGACACCCGACGCGTTAACCAGACATCCCGCACGAGGCAAAATAAATATTAATAACACCCAAAAATAACGATGATTCACGATTTAAAAACATTCAGAAATTTAACCGACCAATGCTATCGGTAGCGCATGACTTATAATACAAGTCCAGCACGATAATTTTCCACGGAAAACCCACCCGAAACGTTTAATGAAAACCTTGCACTCACCCGTCCGTCGTCTGTATCTCGACGGGCTGGTCGCAGTCCTCGCAACTGTGCTGGGTCTCGTGCTGCTGCTGCTGTTGTTGTTGTTGCTGCCACTTGCTCCGCGAGCTCTGACTGGTCTCCGAACCCACGCCCGAGTCGTTGCGCTCGATGTCCACCGCGGCCCTCTTGGCTGCGTCGGCTGACTGCAGCATCGCGGCCACCGTGGCCGGGCCGCAGCCGCCGTACGACGACGACTCCTCGCCCGAGTCGTTGCACGCACCGCCGCCGCCGCTGCCACCCCCACAGGAGTCGGATTCGGCGGCCGCCTGTTCGTCGGTGACCACCACGAACTTCGGGTGACTGGCGGACGTGTCGTGCAGCGAGCCGCACCGGCGTTTCGCGTCCACCAGGTAGTTGATGATGTCGTACTTGGTGGCGCCCTCGAATATCGACCGGCACGGTAGTATGGCGGCCGGCTCGTGGTCGGCGCGGTCAGGTGGCGGGCACGAGGGCAGAGGCGGTGGTGTGGGCGATTCCGATATCTCCTCGTAGATGGGCTCGGCGTCGGCCGCCATCGCTGCGGCGGCCGACGACGACGTGGACGAGAACGACGACGACGACGAGGACGCCGACGACGCCGACGAGTAGGACGCGTCCTCCTTGGCAGAGGCATAACACGACTCGGAACTGGACTCGTTGTCGGATAGCGGGTGGACGGCAGTGTGGTGTTTCTCGATCTCCGACACGCGGTACGGGCTGACCAGCGGCGTGGTGTCGCAGCCACCGCCGCCAGACCTGCGGCCGCACACATGCGGCGTCACGTCCAGGCGGGCAGCCTGCACAGGGTCGTAGTTCATCCGGATGAAGTCGGACATCCGGCTTCCGGCCCGGTCCACCACCGTCACGTTGCTCCTGTAATTCCCGCACCTGCCCCCCCGGCCCGTGTTTCCGGTCGGCCCGATGCTGATGGTCACCTTGTTGTCGGACGACGCGGCGTACGCCGCCCCGCCCTCGCCGATGATCACCGACGTTTTCAGTCCCGGGCTCGAGTTGATCAGTATAGACGTTTTCTGTTCCGGCTCGCATGGATAGTCCGGGCACGTCCCGAGCTCGTCGGAAGGCGAAACTTGCACCACCGTCCTGTTGTGGGTGTTGTTGTTGTTGCGGTCGTCGTCGTATTCTACGCTGCCGCCCGTTCTACTTCCGCCCAGGAACAGTTCGGTGATAGCCGGGGTGGCTGTCGACGGAGGTGGTGGTGGTGGAGGTGGCGGAGGTTCGGCCGGCCTGTCGAACGCCACCCGACTGTCTGGTCTGCTCTTATGCCGCACGTGGATTCGCATGGTGTCGTTGAACACCGTCACGTCGTCCGACCCGGTCGCATTTCCGGAGTTTTGTCTGTCGCTTAGGCTCCTTTTCAGTTTCCGTTCGACGGCTGCAATGATCGCTTCCGGACCTAAAAAAATCGATACGAGTTTCATGAGTATCGTTGCTATTATTATGGGTGCTTAACAGCCATCAGTGTTATCGGTCGATGGGAAGATTTTGAGGGGGGTGGGGGTGACTTGTGAGGGGGCTACCATGGCTCGGCCACTTGAGTTTGAAAGTCCGGTCGTCATTTCACCACGTGTGTATAACGTGACTTTCACCGGCCGATGACAAGACCAGAATCTAAGGTTTTTCATTTTTGCACAATCACCGGCCGGTCTCGTCACCGCAGGCCAGGTTTTCTCAAGATGGTCGCCGTATGCAACAATTTAATCGTTTGTTCGCCTATATACTTGTGCAATATCTTATTATATTATTGACGTTTATATTTGATTATACGCATTTTACACTTGTATATAAAAAAATAACGATCACAATAACCGTGCGCACGCGCCCAAATCACCGTTCCGTTTCTGCTTATTATTGTTGTTATAATTTTTTGCCAATTTAAATCTCGCGATTAGCGTGAATTGCCAAAGAACTTACCACGCCTACGATAGTATATAATTATTATATTTATACAGGTATATACAAGGTGATTCATAGAACGCAAAACACTCATTATATCGAAAAGTAATGATTTTTTTCAACATTTTTTCTTACATTGTTTCTAGTTGTTACAAAACATCATATTTTTTTTAAAGAAATACTATTTTTTTTTTATAATTTTTTAAGTTTGTTACCATTTTGAATAACAACATACAGTTTTTACATACATATTTCAAAGCAGAATATTTTGTTCAGTATTTCGATACACAAAAATCGAATTTTGGACAAGTAGTATATGAGTTATAAGTATTTGAAGTATAGATGAGCGGAGAGTGGACCAATATTTTGCTGTAACCGCAAACCACTCCATTCCACTCATCTATACTGTAAAGTATACTTACGACACATAAACTACTCGTTTGAAATTTGATTTTTATCCATAGAAATAATCTGAATAATATTCTGCTCGGAAATATGAAATTAAAACTTGTCGTTCAAAAAAGTAAAAGTATAAAAAAATGTCTTCAAAGAAATCTTGTTTTGCAAGGCCTCGAAAGTCGAAACCATGTAAAAAAAATGTTTGAAAAAAGTCTACACTTTTCGACACAATGAGTGTTTCACGCGTTAAACGAATCACCTTGAAGCAGTTTAACTCCCCTCCCCCCTCCTCACGAGTACACCATCGACATAATGCATGTCATCGTCGAAGGAAAACCAGTTTGGTATATGCGCTTATTTCTGAAACGTTGTCATAATGCACCCGAGTTAGCGTTCAATGACATATTTTAAGTTGCTCCTCCTCCACCTCCACCTCCACCTCATTTCCGATTAAACCCACGAGTACCAAGTGACAGCCTATAGTTGATCCCTTTCACCACAGCCTTAAAACCGGCCACGCGCCCACGCGATTCAAACGACGCGAGACAACAGAAATCACTTTTCGTCGTCAGAAACCCTCGATGCAATCCATAAATAATATATAATATTGTATATTGTAGAATATTGTATATCAGCACACAAAATCCGTTAAGCTAATAATTTAGCGAACGGATTTGACGCCAAAAAAAAAAATACACACCTTGCACAGCCTTCGACTGCAAAGTGATGTGTGGCACCATATATGCTTATCGTTTTTTTTATACCACCAAAATTAAACCTATACTGCGACTATTATCATTGCCTACCCGACTTTTTCATTATAATTATTGAACTCGAAATAACCAAAATCTGAAATGTTAGCATTATATACTTTACTGACGTCTTTTCAAAACCAGGGAAAACGTTTTTTCACTGTTTTTCCGATCGGGCAGCGTGGTAGAATATTATTTACAGTCACTTCGTCACGCTTTTACCCACATAACGCGACAAAAAAGTACAAAAGTCGTGGACCTCGGACACAATAAGATAATGTGCGGCAAATGTGCAGATAATGGCAATGCGACGAATGATACTCAATTTTCAAAATATATCATATATAGTTCAACGCAAATTACGGGAGAACAAAGATTAAAAAAAACACGGTAACCGGTAAACTATCATACCAGACTAACCTGTACATGAAACGGTTTCGGACATTTATGGTGGTATATAGTCAAAAATAATTTTTCTGTTGGAAACTGCTTAACGGGATTCGCGTTCACACATTATGTGAGAAAAGATCGGAGGAACATCTCGGTGAAGGGAGGGTGGGGACCACTTCGAAGAACTTACCTCCACACGGTGGGTTTCG
Organism: Neotoxoptera formosana; assembly: GCA_022818045.1. Lineage (NCBI taxonomy): Eukaryota > Metazoa > Arthropoda > Insecta > Hemiptera > Aphididae > Neotoxoptera > Neotoxoptera formosana. Next base: position 22,678,198 of record CM040634.1, read on the forward strand.
GTCTTGCCGATACTGCGGCAGGCGATGTGCAGTCGACGGCAACGTTGGCGGTGCTGGCGCCGGCGGCCGGGCGTGTTCGACGACACGGTTTTCTGTCACCGCCGGTGGTGCGGTTTCCGAGTGGTGGCCGTCGTCGTCTCTCGGTTTTTCGACAACCACCGAAACGATGTCGAACTGCACTTGTTTTTTCGTTTTCTTTTGCGGTCCGGCAGTACACGGGCTGGCGCCGGCGACTTCGGCCGACGCTGGGGTGACCGGCGTCCGCGACCTGACAGGACTCAGGTCGTCCGTGGTGAGCGACGCTGGCTTCTTCAGAATGGACTTGATCTCGGCTGACACGGTGGTCATGCCGCACGTTGTCAGCGAGTGAGACCGCTTGGCCGGGCCCGCAGACAAGTTTAAGCCAGCGGCCGGCTTGCACCGGCGCCTTGGAGGCCTCACCGGCGACTGGTCCGTCCCGGTGGCTGCCGCAGTGGCGGTCACGTCCGAAGCGGACCCGTCGTCGTACCACACCGAAGACGCGCTCTTGTGGCCGGCTGGAGACTTGGTGCCATCGAATAATCGAACCTGTGAAATCATAAATAAATCTTTAGAGCTTTAATGTCCCTGAGACCCTAAACCTTAGTCGATCAGGGGCCTGTTTTCGTAAGGGGATGAGGTTAAAACGATATAATGTTATAAACTGGGTCTTTGGATACTATATAGTTTTAAATTGCAAATTATAAATTATATTGTATTTTTTTTTATTAATTAAAATATTTAAAGAGGATATTTGTGATGTCATCTAACGTGGCAGAAATTACGTTCAAGATAATCCATTTTACTCTGTTATATTAAATATTTTTGTTGATTTACCCACTATCAGGGTCCCAGGGCAATATTAACGGGTTTTGTTAATATTATAATATAATCAAGAACAGTTAAAAGTTACAGAAAAACTAAGAAAACCTTTGAAAAACTACATAATGAAGATGTCCCTGCAGACAACAGTGACCAACGACTTAAGCGATTAAATGCCGCTTACCGTGTGTCCGGCGATGTTTACGCCTCCCCCGGAAGTCCGATCCACCGCGGTCTTTTTGGACAAGCCGTTGGACGAAAACGATGCAAAACTGCTGACGCTCGCCTTGTTCTTGGCGAACACCGTGTCCTGTATGCGGTTCATGAACTTATCTTTGAGCGACATCCTCTTGGGACAGTCTCCGTCGCCGGCTCCATCGTCGACGTCGTTGTCGTCATTGTCGGAGGTCTGCTGCAACAGGTCGTACGGGTTGACGGGGCACTCGAGTATCGACCGCCGGGACGACGAGACGACGCGACCTCCTGCGGCACCCGTGTCGTCGTAATCGGGCGACGGCGTCCGCGACGAACCGCTGCGGTTCCGTTTCCGGTCCAGTTTTCCGGGCCCCGGGACGGCCGTGGTGGACATGCGGTTCCTGCGGACGCGGTCGTACGGGTCTTCGCAGGGGGAGGAGGGCGCGACCTGCGCCGTGGCCGCGGCTGCTGCCACGGCCACGGCGATCGTGCCGAAGTGCTCGCGGCCCAGGAAGGTGCTACGCGACTTGTTCCGGCCGCCCGCGGCCCCTTGGCGGCCGACCGTGCCCGCGCCGCCGGCGCCAGCGTCCCGTTCGTACAGCCAACCGTCGGCGTATCGCATGGACTTGGACAGCGCGCTGCCGGCCGACACGCTGTTGTACTTGGCGTGGTGCGGCCGGTAACCGTTCTGGTAGTGGCAGCGGTGCTGCGACGAGCGGTCACCGTCGGCCGCCATGGCCGTCGTCTGGTGATGATGGGCGACCGCCGGCACCGCGGCCGTCGGTGGCCGGTACCGTTCGGGCAACGCTACGGACGCGGCCATCGTGGCGGCGTCCGGGAGCTGGTGGTGGTCGTCGGCGGCGTCGACTCCGCGGTCGCGGAAAACCGACCCGCGGCCGGCGTCAGACGTGCGTGGACGCGAGGCGTCGCCGCATCCGACTCCCGAGCCGAAATCAGCGCGCCGGCATTGCGTCAACAACGCGGTGGCCACCGGTCGTCTGTCCCGCACCGTTGCGATCGAGTGCTGTCCGCGCAGTCGGTTGCCGTTCATGTGCACCTGCTGTCTGTCGGCTCGTCGAGGTTATCATCGTACGCGGTAACGACCTGAAACAAGTGGTTACCACACTGTTAGTATAATATACGTCTATTAATAATGGTATGTGATTTTAGTTTCTAATATTTTTATGTAAACGCGTACAATATATCATATTAAACATATATATATGATGGGCTGCAGTGCTCGTTTATACGATAAACATACGAATTTAAAATCTTTAAATATAATAATAATAATCCATGATGAAGGACTATGAACACGAATTCATGTCGGCCATTTATAGATTTAGTTGTCACTTGAAAAATAAAAAAACAACGATCGGTGCAGATAGTTAGGGAATAGGACGTCTAACGTTTACATTTTTGTTTTGCGCGGTCTCAAAAAAAAAGGCCAACTATATGGAAACGAATCCAATTTTGTGTTGCATATTTTTGGATAATATTTAGGTGTTTTTGCTTTTTAGACATTATTTTTTTACGATATTTTTGCTCTCTTAGGCATATTTCTTCATTTTATCTAACTTTTACTATCCGCTATTAGATAATTCAAAGGCACCCGCACACTGACACGCGTGTACACCAGCACACCGAGTACAGCAGAAAAAAATAGTCTGACAGCAGTCTAATTCAATTTTTATTATCGTTCGTGCGGATCACGAAACCCCTTGACTACGCACATCTTCGTCGGTATGTGGTACGAAGACCTCATTATAATATAATATCATCAAACACCACACCCCACCCCTCCTACATCCCCCCCCCCCCAAACTCAGTTATCAGGGCGACACGTTGGCCTGCAGATTTTAACCGCACGCGAAAATATTTTTTTGTCTTAATCCGGGTTCACAGCTACTCGGCTCGTTGTCTGGCCGGTCGTGTCCAAAAGTCGAGCTCGACCCAACTCTGGGAAGATTTCCCGATAGATCGTGGTTACAGCGAATGCCAGTAATGCGGATACCGTGTGATCACAACGGCCAATCAGAACGCGGTAAGAGGCCTGGCAGACATCGACGAATATGGCCGCGTGAACCCGAGGCGGGCTTTAGATCTCCCGCAGAGTCGGAATCTTTTTTTTTTTTTTTGGTTATAGGTCAGGTGGTTTTGGATGTGGGAGTGATTGATATATTTGAAGAAATTAAAAAACAAAATCGTTTACAAACGTAAGTAGTAATAATACATATAAGACGCGCCATTGCGGAGTGTTGAAGAAATCGGCTAAACTGCATACGTCACGATGTCATTAAATATAATATAATACGTCTTGTTCGGCTCGACAATTTTTAGTGCTTAATCAAAGTCGCCGTGGCTCGCTTAAAGTTATCATTCTTTTTTTTTTTTTGCTCACAACGATTTCTCATCGTGTTACGATCTATTTTACTATCCGAGTGGCAGCCGTTTTACAACAAAATATATATTATGACAATTTCGTGTAGAATCGGTCTTTAAGATATTAAATATATCATTATAATATTGTACTGCGGTCTACATCGCTGAATCGCGCTTTCACGGTCATTACGAACTGAATACGTATAATCGATTTTATTGGTATTTTCAAACACACACACACATGGCTGCGATTGTTGATTTGTGTCTTCGAAATACGTCGTGACAAACTCGACTCGTACACGACCATTATAATAATATATTATACTCATTACTTTTATTCGTTGCAGCAGCAAATGAAAGTTTGGAAACCCTAAAATTTTTGTTCGCTTGGTTTCACGCGATATCCGACGACGATGACGACACTCTCGACGATCGAACAAGATTAATCGAATTCAATTACATTATCGATACGTTTAGTACGTACACTCGAACCGTTAATAAAACGTGTATTATCGCAATGTTAATCGCTTATATTAGTCGAGTAAGTACTCGAGCAAGTGCAGCGCTGATGTATAGCACTTATAATATAATATATTATAGCCATTGCTCATTATTCGTCAGGAAAGCGCGAAAAAGTGATTCCAAACTTTCTACACACACACACACACACACACACACATATATATAGACGCTAAAACCATATATTAAATTTTCAGTCGTTTGGAAATAATTTTTATATCGAAATATTTTCACATATATATCTACTCGGCAATTAAACGTTTTTTGAAACACGTGTTCTGCTGCCGGTCGTTCGCTGCAGACTCGGTCTTATACAGCTGGGGGACTCGCCAAGCATGCTCACCCCCGTTTGGTCGTTGTATTTATTCAAATTCTAATTTTTGGAATTTTTAAATATACTTTGAGGTCATATTAACTATTGTTAGGTCGTATTTTGATTTTGATATACGTCAACGTTTTCAGAAAAAAATATTCGTTTGATATTTACAGTTGAAATGAGGGGGGAGGGAGGCTTCTTATTTGAAAAACAGAAGGTTGTGTCTCCTCGGGTGGCGCACTATCCTTGAGTGGTACAAAAAATGTCGAGAATTTGAAAATATGGTCTTCGAGTGTATTTGAGACTCCAGTGTATCCAAAAATCAGAATTTGAAAAAATTGATTGATATAAATGAAAAAATGGGAGCGAACACACGCTTGGCGAATCACTCTGTATAAAATCGTGATCGTTACATATATCGTATCGTTGCTAAATACGAATGTGCCCATATATCAAAATATGCGCACTTGAAATATTATTGACGTCTCGGAAATCGTACGAATTTCAAAACGATTTATAACGAAAACGACGACCCATACGTACCGCGGGCAACCTCTAACCCGCGCGAGTTCGTACCGCATATTATAGTTTCTAAACGTTGTTATTTAAAATTTGCGATCATATTTCAAAGTAGTGGTATAAAGCTGGCGATGTATGCGAATTTAAAATTTGGCATGCTTGAGTTAAATCGTGTAGACAGTGTTATTATATTATAATATTCTTCATATACGCTCGCGATATACATCTTTTACGTAATAACGCTCTCTCGCATGATTAATAACTTTTATTTATCGAAACGCATTTATTTGCAGGCGCGAGTGAAAAAAAAACGGAGAAAAAATAGAAAGCCGCAAATGGCATTGTTCCAATCCACATCCGTCCATTATACCGATATTACGTTACACATTATTATAATATAATTATCACATTGTTATAATATTATAATATGTTGTGATGATCGGCCCATCATCGTTTTATTACTATACATATATCGTGCGAAAAAGGAGATTATTCATTGATGGGTCGCATTGACGACAGAATATAATTATAAAATATATATTTTAGGCGTCTGCGTAGTAGTCGTTGTAGAAGGGGACTTGCTTGTGACGACGATGGCTGTCGCGAAAAAAATACTTTAACGGCGTATAATAGTAATATTGGTAGGTAAAGCAGTTTGCAGTTTCGTACAGAGCGATTGACCTGCAAGCGTGATAAGCACGTGTGTGAGCACCGATGGTAAATTTGTTCAAATTTTGATTTCTGGAATTTTCAACCAAGGTTAAGGGCCATAATTTCAACTTATTTTAGACCTTTTATACCATTTGAGGAATCGGCCCGGGTGATACAAACTCCTATTTTTCAAGTGAAAACCTATATTTTTCGCATTCTATGTAAATGTTGACATTTTAAAATTTGTAAGAATCGCGTCCGAATACAATAATCACTAGATCCGACATTACATCATATTTTGTTAAACCATTTTTTCCAAGGACTATCGCCTTAGCCTAAGCATTTTAACAACTCAGAAACTATATTTGTTCGAATTTCGATTTAGATATAATACTATATAAGCACATCAACATTTTCGAAAAAAATCATCAGCCCGACAATTTACAGTGAAAAAATAGGGGTTTCAGTTGAAAAAACACAGGTTTGTATCGCCACAGCGTGTCATCCCTGATACGGTACAAAAAAAATCTAAGCGTTTAAAAATACGGTTTTTAACGCCGAGTAAGTACTTATAGGTATTCTTGGAAATTCCAAAAAAGAAAAACGAGGGAGAAGAGCGTGAGAGTGCTCGGCGAATCACATCAGTCTATACCTACTTTTGATTGACTCGTTAGCATATACGTATTACATATTATTACTCGCAGCGAGTTCCGACCTCGCGTATAACTATTATATTATTATTACTTACCGCACAATCGAACATAATAATATTACAATACGTCATAATATACTATTATTGTGATTATTATTATTCTCGAAGATGGCGTAACACGATGCACGCATATGTCATCCGCGGTGTTCGCACTGCACCGCGATATTCGCGTATAATATGGGTGTACAAATAATAATAATAATATTATTATACATTACGACTTATAATATATATTATGTGATTATTATATTGTGCAGCTGCACTGCTGCAGTCGTCGACGGAACGGAACGGATTGTTTTCGTCCACACAAAGAAAAACGCGTTCGTGAGCCGCAGCGGGACGCGTCACACTGCTGCACGACATCGATATTGCCTATGCACTATATATATTATGAGGTACCTATACGACCTACCTATACCTACCTATATATATATATATATATTGTGTTATGCAGACGAGCGGCAATAAAAGTATAATATATTGACAGGTTTCTGTCTGCAGTGTACGACGGACGACGCGGACGACGACGACGACGACGACGACGGTATAGGTTATCCCGTTTGGCAATATATACCTATAGCGAGCGAGCCGTTCGTTAGGTCTGCGTGCGCTTTTAAGGTTTTTTTTTTTTTTTGTCTTTATATTGTTACTCAATATCTGCTGCGGGACGCGCGCGTATGACATAAATTATGTTACTATATGTGTATTAAAAAATGTCAGTGACTTTAATGGTAAACGCGCATAGCGCATATAGCTCGGGGACTATATACAGGCACATCGACGATAAATCACGTTTAGAAACCAAACAGAAGAATGCGACCACTGCGGCAGTGGCGATATTCACCGAGCGTGCCCTTTTTTCTTTAGCGATGATGAGCACTTATTCGAAATCTGAAATCTTTCGGATTTTTTAAATATACTTCGAGACCATTTCATACTGTTTTCGAATACTCGCTATATTATATTGTTTGCATATACACCATTAATTAAGGACACTTCCTGTGCCGATACAAACTCATCACCTGTTTTTCAAGACATGAGAATCTCCTGCACTTTTCACTTTAAATCATTCAGCAGATAATAATTTTGTTGAGAATTTCGGTGCACCGATTTAAACCGAAACGTAATTTTTTTTTAAGAATATCGAAAGAGTTACTATAATATGTTCAATGTCTAATGGTAATTTATTGTAAATTTGTTGACCGATACACAATATATAGTGCCTCCATGTGGATCGTGTTAATTTTTCGTGAACGGTTGGTACTTTGATATTCATGTAGGTAGTAGACAAATATATCCGTGTTCAGTGTTCAAAAATAAAAAGATTATTTTTGACAATGTAAATCACCAAAACTTTGTAAAATATTTTTTTTACCGGCGGTAGTACATATTCATATATTATTCCGTCCTATAAGTATTGCGTCGTGTGCAGATATCTCGAGTCCTTTTTCAGAATAATTTTGAATAATGGGTATTCAATTTTCTACAGTAGTATCCTATCCCCACACAAAAATACCATCAAGATTATGACGTTCAAGATTATCGGTCGATACATACAACTATAATAATAGGTATAATGATTTTCTCAAATTCTCAAATTTATAACATATTATATCTGTTGGGTTTTTGAAAGTGTCCACATAATATACCTACATTATTTTTCTTAATTTATTTGTTACACGTTTTCCTATAGATTGCAGGATACCTATATAAATTGTCGAACGGTTACAACAGCGTCTCTCTCTCTCTCTCTCTCTCGGCGTTTCCGAAAACTTGGAGATATCGACGTACAGCGGCTGCTGCGTTAAAATCTCCGAACGTCGCGTCAGAATATGATTTATATTTTCACCGCTACAAACTATATATTATATAGGTCGTACACTGTACTTACTGTGCGGGTAATATAACACGATAATATTATTACGACAACGAGAATATCGAATCCGTCAAATACTAGCGTTTCGATTTATGCGTCTTGTCATAATAATAATAATTTCTACGTTCTCGTATATTATATCTGAGAGTGATTTAGCGTTACCGTTCGCGAGTTTATGATGTGGCGAGAAAACGAAAAAATATTATTTTTATCTCCGCAGCAACCGCATCACAATATAATAATATACCTTATATAATATAATATGCTACCTGTTGCACCGCACGCCTCGAGGTTTGAGCGCCGTCAGCCTTTATTTACGAAAAGGTATGTGCACCTGTTATGTAACGCGGTAGTCGTTTATAACCGCGCGGTTCGTCTAATAAATCGCTCGTATTATGCGCGTCTTATAGATTTTACACAATCGAACGAGTACGACGATAATGGAGGTAGGTATATAATATTATATATATTATAAACGTATACCGTTGTGAAATATCGTTTTGTTTTTTTTTACTGAAAACAAAACGTGTCTTTTTTTAAGCTTACCTATAAATATATAATATATGCGGGGTGATTCAAAATGTATGTTAAGGCCACTTTATCGATTCGAAATATAGAGAAAAATGTGTATGATACGAACGTTTTTTTCATCTATAGAAACGTCTAAAATGATTGTACATTTTGAAATTTTTTACAATATTTTAGGGGGTTTTTGGGCGGTCGACTTTCGAAACGTGTAAAAACTTTAAATATATCTCTCAAGCATAGAGTTTTACATTAAACTGTTGACGATTATAAAATGCACAAATCATTTTAGATGTTTTTAAATAAAAAAACCTTCGTATCATACATTTTTCTGAATTTTGAATATTATTTATGTGATAAAATGGCTGTAACATGAATTTTGAATCACCCTGTATATACCTACCTACATTATACAACATTGCTATTTTATACGGCGAACGGGTACGGTGGCGGTGGCGTGTTTAACATATTATATACAGAGTGTTACAGAAACATCTGACAGATGAAAAATGAATAAAAATTTGGAAGTTACACGTGGTAATAAATAATTTAAGATTTATCACGTTACGAATTTATCAAATTCTCAAAAATCATATTTTTAAAAAAGTTATTACTTTTTAAATAAGTTTACTACAAAAAAATATTGATATTTAAAAAATAAACTACTTGACTTCAATAAACGCGTTTGTCGTTAAATTTTTTCTAAAAAATAGACTTACAAGTCGGCTGCTTTGAATTTTTCCAAAAAAAAAAAAATTTTACACTGTACTTGTAACGCAAGAGTCTTTTATATAAATATAAAAAAAAAATTTAAAAATATTGATTAGAACAAATAAGTCATTTAATTCGTCGGGTGTCTCTGTTACACTCTGTATATAGGTAGGTAGTTTTCATAACTATTTCGTATATATTATTATAAGTCCATAGGGATTCGGACGGTTCGCTGGCCAAGAGTGAAGCTGGTCGTATACGCGTGTTATATTATGTTTATATTATTGCGGTGGACACAAGCTTATAAACTGTCGCGACCGCAGTCTGGTTTTGCAATAGCGGTTTGAGATTTTGTGATACCTGCAACCGGGTATATAATATTATAAGTGCCGCGTGTTTTCCGCCGCGTGCTTTACCGCATTTCAAACGATTTATTACACACGTCCTTGCGTGGCTTATAATATTAAATATTATGTAGGAATATTATATTATTATTATTGTAAACCTGCAGCTGCGTTTAAAAAACATCGTTTTTTTCCCCCGTCAAATTTATTAAAATATCATATTATTATTATTATTATTATTTTAATCATTAGGTCAGCGAATCGAAACATGTATCATTGTTACGCCACTGAGACGTAATCCTGTTTCTCGAGCTATACCAACAATCCGCGCGCATGCAACAGGTACGTGTTTTTTTTATTTCCCGCTAATCAGGATAATACGAAGCTGTCCTGCTGCTGCAATATAAAAAACAAAATTCGATTCGAGGGGTGGGACTTGGATTCGAATTTCAATCCCGTGGTTACGAATTTTCAGGTCTAGCATGCCGGCCGCAATCTTATCCCTCAAACATAATGCATTTACGAAAGTACTGATTTTTAGAACTTTTACCCTATACCTAACCTATACTTAAGGTCAATACTTTCAAATATTTTGATTTTTTATGACATAATTAACGAGTGGCGATACCGACTTTATGTTATATGTGATATAATCACTCTTTTTTCCTATGGAATTTTAAACAGACGATTTTCCGAAAATGTTGATGTTTCTAAATCGAAATTTGAACGAACAATTAATGAGTTATTACTTATTTTACTTTGTTTCCTAAGGATAATAGGTCCATAATGGGCTAGAAAGATATGAAGCGTCTATGATGATGATTTGAAAATTTGATGTAATTTATGTTGACCTATCATTATTTTATAATTTGTTCTTCGAATTCGTATTTCAGAATTCGAATAAATTCATTATTAAAGAAAAAAATACCCTGTATTACGGGTGGGTAGTCGACATTTTCATCTGAGCTATCGTTATTCGCGTCTCATGTTCTCGACGAATTCTTGTTTGCAGCAAAATATATTATTATTACGACGGTCGTTCAGAACCCTCTCGGCCGACCCGAATTCGAATTTTCGGCTAAAATTCGCGAACCCGTAAAATTATTGTAATCGAAATACCGAATATATGTACCTAAATATATTATCGTTTTATGAACGAATCGATTAATATAATATATTGTGGTCTCTATATACATAATAATTAATATTATATCAATTATAGCCGACGGGCGTTTGCTTTACATAACGCGCGAGCACAGTGCACATCTGCATAATAATTTATAAATGAATAATGTTAATTAACGAGAGAGAGAGTAAAAATAAATAGAACTATTGCAACGGTTTTACAAACAAAAAGGAAGACTCTCGTCGTTAATCAATGATTAATTTTTGTTTTGTTGTTTTTTTTTTCATTTTAAATCGGTTTATTTTACGAACCGTCTGCAGTTGATCGGTTTTATTTCGAATTTTTATCTCTCGACGGAGCGTCTAGAAATTCGGCAAAAGTCCAGTCACGCGCGTGCACAATATATTGCAGTGATGGACGACTCAGGGGCGAATGTAAGAAAAAATTTCGGGGGGGGGGGGTTTGAAAAATTATTTATAAGTAATACAATTGTAGGTCAGTCAGGTCAGATAATTTAAACTTTGTTCCTGATATTTCGGGGGGGGGGCGGGGGTTAACCATATATCTGACCGTTTTATAATATATTATTATTGTGTGCAAGACTAGTCAAAAGTATTATTACCTATTACCTATCTGTCGGTCGAGTCAAGGCCCGATCGGTGTTCGCTTTAAATACCTATATATACACGCGCGCGCATATTATTCCTTTCGAGACTCCCAAAAAGGAGATTATAATAATAATAATAATAATAATAATCGTTTTGAAGAGTGTTGCAGGACCACAATCGTTTGAGTGCCCATAAAATATTCTGGATTCGAGTCGTCGTACTCGCGAATATATTTTATAGACTCCTCTTCATTTCGAGTGAAATACGACCATATTATATACCTGCAGCTCACAGACTGCGAATCTGTTCGGTACATTAAACGTTAGGCGTATGCCGCGAAAACCCATTATACCATTATATATAGGTAAGTACATAATAATATGATGTTATTTATGTACGGCTTGAAAAAAAAACTGATGTTTTAATTTCCAACAGTTTTATTATATTACTATAATACATACATACATGCATATAATACGCGGATTTAACGAACGATAAATTACGATTTTGTGGACGATTTTTATTCGCTGGTAAAATTTGTTTATTTGCAGTTTCCAGTTTATCGTATCGTCGTCGTTAAAATTCGCGTTCTAATGGTACCGCGTAGTTTTTCGAACATAAGTTATTATATTATATTATTTAAATCGATAAATAGAACGCGTGCGCGATTTTACGACGACGACGGCGTTTTAGGAGAAAAAAAGGAACCGCTCGCGAATCTTAATGGCATAAACCGGTGCACATAATTATTACCCAAATATTATAAGGTCGACACACTGTCGACTATTTTATATACCTCTCTATATATGTAACGAAACCGAAATATATTAAAATTTATTTTTTTATAATTTCCAAAGGAAAATGACGTATAAATTACCTGATTGTCTTCGTTTCCGCACTTGTTTAACTGTATTAATATGTACGTTTATATATTTCCAACGATATGTATTATAATTTGCCAGTAAATTATATTTAATACTAATAGTAGCTTGAATTCGTTTTGGCCCATAACATTGTATATATTTGCATATCGCGTTAAAAATGATTACCCCGGAAAGGTCAATCCACACTTAAGATGTCGAAACCTAACCTAAACGTAGTAAGTTATAAGTACTAATGAAGGAAAAATGAAATTCACGATGAAAATGTTCGATTTTATATTATCTGTAACCAATGGCAACGGTTATTGTATACAAAAAAGAAATATGTAAACTTTCATCGTAGATCTCATTTTTTCTTCATTTTTTTTGTTTTGCATTTGAAAACTACTGGGATTTTCTCGCCTTTGATTCGATTTCCCATCAGAAAAATAGTTAAAGTAGAAAATCGGAGCATTGTCCCAAAGTGTGACGACAGAGAGAAAAAAAAAACACATCATATTGCAGTAATAAATCAACACGTACATTCCTTCGCCCCACTCAGAACCTAAAATATTTCATTTCATACATCAAAATATCCTTTATATTATAAATGTATGATGCTTGCGACGTACAGATAAACAAATCGGATAACGTTATTTATTTGAAATATTCGTGATGGATTTACGACGGTGTTTGATGCTCGTCCACATGCGCCGGTCCCGACGGGATTTTCGTCGAATTTTTCCTCGACCGATTTTCCGACGAACCGGAAACGGCGTGGGTACCTATCTTTGTTGATATTATTTTATGATAATAGCGAGTTGTTGGTTCGGAAACTTATCGATCTTCGTTGGATTTAATTTCACGGTATGTACGTTGCGTTGCGAGTATTATCAATTCGATAGATATATACCAAAGCGTGGTTCTCCGGGGTCTCGTGGTTTTCCCCGGATGTTGACACGGCCTTTCTGCAGTTTCCTCCGAGATCACGGGAAAATTCTTAAGGCGGGTTTCCACTATACGCACGCGTGGACGTATATTATTTTGTTAACGGTATTATACGCCCGTGCAGGTCGTATACACGAAATCGTTGAACTAGATCCAAAAATACGGTAAGGTGGTATTTATAGCGTGTGATAAGAACGCATACCTACGTTCTGGTATACGCGGCTTACCACGGATACCTGCCTGATTATTATAACCGATCACGGCAATGAGCAAAGGATTTGTGTACATATGCATAATACGCGAACGTCATGTGTTTAACGGAAAGTGGGAACATACTTCAAAGGCGACTTCATACTCTTCAGCGCGATAACGTGATTCCCTGAATTCCGGAAAAAGAGCATTTTTTTGATTTAACGGTAATTTTTAATGTGATGTGTACGTGATTCAAGTGTTTGCATTTATGTAGTTCAATGGTAGGTATGTAGAAACTGATATAACATGTACCACGAGTAGGATTGAACTCTACTCTTTGGTACATGAAGTATATACCAGATATGGTAACATTGTAGTATACCGTTTATATAATACGCTGACCTCCAGATTCGGCGAATCACAGAGCAGAATTTTTTTTTCCGGAAATCACGGTTCACGCTGCACTGTGATGTCGCCTTCAGTCACGCCGGTTTGAAAGTTCGAGGACCAGACTATATAATTATATGTTTGTATTACAATATATTATTATATTTCGTATTATATTAAATCGTTTTGTATTATTTGCAACGACTAACTTAACCCGAGTCACAGGCGCTGCAGGGCTGTCGGTTTTCTGTTCGTCGATTTATAAATGACGGGCATTTAAACCTCGATATCCACAAACGACTAGTTTTAATCGAATCTCCGTCTTTTATTTTTTGGTTTTTTCTGCAAACACGATATTATGTCAAGTGATCGAGAAAATTTCGGTGGGCCGTTTATGAGTGTTTGGTCTCAATCGTATTCTTTTATTATGCTGCAGGTAATGAGAAAAATTATATAGTACAGACATTAGAAGCAAATTTAATTGAATCGAATTATTAAATAACTCCATACAGTTGTAGCTGTAATCAAATGTCGGGTGGGTCAAACTGAGTGAGGTCAATACTGACCTTGGCTATCCGGCTCTGGTAGTGTGCTAGATTAAGTCGAGTGACAGCAACGAGTAGTATATAATATTATAGCCGTCGCGTAAACAAATAAAATGGTATATAGTTTGTCGTTGTTTCTCATCGATAGTCCCGCTCGTTCGGTCTTCGATAATGCCTCAATATTATCGTCTTGTAATCGTTTATTTTATAGGTACGCTGCACTTCAGCTGCAGCTGCTGCAGGTGAAACCCTCGCACAGTCCTGGTTAATCCCGCAGTCGCGTTATATTGCGGACGAAATGCGCTTCAATCAGACGCGCGAGAAAATAATTACGACGAAACCGTTTTAGTCTCGCCACGAATCTACGACCTGTAACCACGCCATATGTACCATATATACCTACGCCTATTATTGTGACCATAGATTAAAATATAACACTTAGGTATTGCCATGCCATGACGATAAGTATACAGTTCGCCTTGCCCGCCGCCCGGCTGTTGTGAAGGTACGTGCGTCCAGTGCGCAGTATGTGGGAATCTATTTGGGTAGGGGGTGCTCCGAAAAAATTCAATATTTCTCTGTAAAGAGAACATTACATCTTCAAATCTTAGATATAAAAATACATTTTTTTAACAAAATAATTTGAAAATTTTCGTATTTTTGACGATTTTTTTTTAAATTCAAACCTCAGGCGGTCTTTGCTCTAAAAACTACTATATGAATAAACGCTTGTAATTTTTGAAACAATGCACTAATGACAACCTATAACAACTATATTAGTTTTTGAAAAAAAGTTTGGTCACTACTGCACTGTACTATGGTATTAAAAAAAAAAATTACTGAAAATGGGTGCTTTATGAATTTTAGGCAAAATGTCTAAATACTACGACCCTGGTCACCATTTATCTATATATAAACTATGAATTTCGATCGATTGCAACGATAATGATAATATAATATATTATCAAAACAATATTATGCAGGCGTACTATACTATATGCCTGTAACCGCGAAGTGGTATTATATATCTTTCGAACAGGCGTTTTCGCGAGTTTCCTTTCAGCGTGTAATATATATACCTACGCTATTCATATTTATCGGGAAAATTAGAACGTTACACAACGTGTGTTGTACTTACCACGCTATACCGCCGAGGTGCGCTCGAAATAATAATTCTGCTTCACCCGCGGCAGAATTGTTTTCGAATCACAAATATTCATAGAAACCGCCGTTTGATACGAAACACATAATATTATAATATAAAATAATATCAGCTAATAATAATAATATATAGGTACCTTATCTATGTGTGATATCCGCCGGGTATGGCGTTCGTATTACTATTGATAATATTTGTTATTCTAATATACCTTCCCTATTATAATATATTATTATTATTATTATTATTATTATACATACCTAGCTACAATTTACTCGGCTCGGAATTTTAGCGTAATAGAAATTCTGCGATCGCGATTTACCACCCGATTCCAGTAATATTATACATTCAATTAAACGCTATTAGGTTTTTTTAATATTATTATACCTGGGTACATTGTGTATACCAGCTGCTACCCGCGGACGAGAGATTGCGGCGATAATATTATGCGACCACGACTTTCGAGCGAATTCAAAATTAAACGTTAAGTGCATAATATATAATATTATAATAGCAAGCGCGATATCCATGTATAATATTATATAAATTGTTAATGAAAAACTGACGACACGCGTAATACGATATTATTCGTTTTGAGTTTATTGAGCGCAAAAGTAAAACTCGTATTATATACCTATATATACCTAATATTTTATTATACGCGGTATACTAGCCGCGATCGAAGAGTCTATACCATATACCAGCTATTGTATAGTTACCAACAATACCGATCTAATGGTTATATATATCCGGTTATGGTACCTACGGTTATTGTACGATATAGGTCGAGGAACAGAATCTGTCTGGCGTCTGCCAAATTTTGAATATTGTATATCGTAATAAAATTCTATTCGATCGCATTAAATTGTATTCGATTATTTTCTTAGATAACATTTAAATATTAAGAAAACTATATATAAAGTTTGGCAATCAATTCAGTTTATTAGTTCATTATATTTTATCGGTCTAGTCAACTTTTTTTTTCTAACTCGATTTTTTTTCACACGAAAATCGGGAAATGACAACAGTTCAAATACACGCACACACGACATAAGTCACAATTATTATAATACGAGTCAAAAATAAAATGATTTTAAAACGCACTAATGAGAATAGAATATAAACGCATCGATTATTAAAAATGTGTATCATTAAATGCCGGATGGCTATATTTATATCAAAACCAAAGATACCAAAGTCCGAGTAACCGATATACCCTCGCACCTATAGTCATATGCGACTAATAATCGTCAGCCTCCCTCGTGCACCAAAATAATTGATGTCCTATCTCAATATATTTGTCGGCGAGTGGCGACGAAACGCTCTCATATATACATATGATACTCAATTCTCACCGTTTACCGGTGGAGGATACCACGACCATAACGCGTAACCAATCGAACGTAACCGCTTTGATAACCAGCAGTACCTATATATACATAATATTATGCTCTTGGATCACACACGCAGAATACAATATACACGTCCTAATATATTATATACTCCTTTATGGTAAAACTGTAATTTTTTCGCCACGCGGATTGCGTTTAATACTTTAATGCTTATATAATATTATGTATAGACATAGGATAAACATCGTTGAGTACACATCTTTAGAAAAGTATATAATAATAGTCGATTGCGTATTATAATAGCAAAACGGTGTGATTTGGTCAAAACGCGTATGGACGACGATCGTATTATTACGGCCCGCACGTGATAAAATAAACTGTCGAACAGACTAGAGAGTCCCGTCGCAGCAGCGAGCGATTTTCTCAGGCTTTTCAATAATATATATATAGGTAGGTAGTAGTGTTGTCGATATGGAATTAAATATTATCGATGTATACGGCAAAGACAAATAACCGAAAAAAAATATGTTATTTGTAGTTGATAATAATTTGATCAATTATTTCTATTTGTATTATTCATTATATATATAAGACGTATAGAGATACTAAATTAGTAAGTATATTAAATTACTAAATAGAAAATCAGTAAAGTTAATAAACCAAACCGTCAATTTTATTTATGAATTAATTTAATATTACCTGCAGCTATCAAAGTATATAAAATATTATAACAAATACACATAATCGATATATCGAAAATATCGATATTTCGATATCGAGAAAAACAAAACGATATTAAAAATCATATCGTCGGCCAACACTATAATAAATATAGGTACCCACATGAGTTTATTATACCTTCACCAATACGCCAAGCGTATATTATGACGTCGGGCATCGAGACTACTCCGTTTTCCGTCCGATTTTCCTTCGTTTTAATATATTATATATGATGTTATATTACAATATCGCTATAAAAATATAAACTTAACAACGATAATCGATTATTTTCAACCATCATATACCTATTCCATATATACACCCGTCTGCGGCCGCGATCCTGCAGTATACGCATACCGATTTCGTCCGAAATTCCTCGCGTTTGTCGTACCACGGTATAATACCAGGTCACTGCAGGTATTGCACATATTAAATATTATATATCAACGAATCGCGAAGAAAACAACGTCGGTCGGTGTTCGCAGGTCAATCATTATAATATAGATATAGCTGGTGTCGTCGACACGCCGTGAGAACTGGGAAAATCGAAAATTCCAAAAATCTGTCCGACCTACATTATAATATGCACTCTGCAGGACCGCGGAGCACTTCGTATATGTATACCTATATGAACGGTGTCGAATATAAAAAAATTCAAATATTGGACAAGAGCATGAGTTTATGCACTCAGATTTAATATTATCGGAACCTTAAGAGTGCATCCCCAAAATGATATATTTCCATATTATATAGGCAGTGGTTAATGTATACCGAGTGCGTACCGCATAAAACAGGTGTGACTGGCCGCAACGTTATGAGTCCCAAACTAAAAATCATATTTTTCATGCATAGCCCAATGATGCACGATAAGTGCATTCCCCGCAAGGTGCATCACGAGACGGCAAACTGCATATTGTATAGTTGTTACACTCCGTGAATAATTTGTTTTTTGTGATTTTTTTTTTACAATTTCATGATATAATATTCAATAATTTATAGTTGATTTAGAAAATGTTGATATTTTTTTATTGCTAATTACACTAAAAAATTGATTTTGAATTCTTTGATTTTCAGTCCTCGATGAATGTAATTTTTTAAGTCCTCTGCAATAATGATATTTTTAGGAATTAGACGAGAAGATTAAATAGAAACGTTTGCATCAATTTAAAATTTAAACTTAATATTTCTAAAAATGAAAATAATATCGAAGTAACGATACAGTTTTACGGACGCAATCGAGCTTTACTAAAAATATCAGTAATAACGCATTAAAAGGACGCACAAAAAAAAAGGTATAATTTTGAAAACTTGATGCACTCGCAGCGCCTTCAGAGACTTGCAGTGTTCAATATGTCACATTCAAATGTGCGACAAACAATCGTTCGAATATTTCATTATTTCGTTTTCGAAATTCGCGAGCCGTTTCAAACAATAAGGTATACTTCCACATAGACATACACTTTTTGAGCGTTCAAGTGTTTGAGCACATAATAATCGGAACTAGCGAAACTTTTTCCGTCCTAACCAACTACGATTTCCGGTTTTTTTTTACAATGTGCTGCTGCGGGGTCATCTATTTATTCAAACAAACAAAACATGGCTCAAGGCTCAAACACCAGCTGACACAATTGACACAATGAACTTAAATTAACATTTTAAGCTTAGTGGATTTTTGTTGGTTTTTTGACATTGGACAAAGTGGAGGGTCGGAACAACGTAATTTTCTCGATGTCAAAAATCGTTAATTGATTTTTAAATCGGTGCAGCTAACAATTAATACACTCTTGTCGCTGCGGCACTGCATGGTACGCGTGTCCTCTACACGCCATCCACACACAACAATATAATATATTAAAATAATATTATTGTTGTACTGTTGTCGAGCACAGTCGGTCGGCGTCATAATATTGTCATAGTCATAGTCCCACTACGCATAGCGCACGATCTGAAATCGACGTACATTTTATATTATTATTTCCGCGGCGAGAAGAATATATACGAATAGTGAATGACAAGGAATGAAAACGGGTCGAAAAAAAAGAACAATCGTCAAACCGTGCAAACAGAACACGACCGTATTTTTTTCCCCGTCCGTCCGTTTGTTTGATAAACGGTTAGACTCATTGACAATAATAATATTATTATTATAAACCGTCTCTGCTATATTATTCGCTCGTCGCGGGTCGCCGCCGAGGACCGTCACGCACGCACATTATATCGGCGTGCATAATATTATTGTTTATTCGTCCCTCTCTGTACATAATATAAATTCGGGTATACGCAGGTGGTAATTGTTGGGGTGTTTACTGGAAATCGTGTAATTCGCGCAGTCATCGGCGCTAATAATTATCGTCGCGTAAACGATTATATTGCACAGTTATATTTTTTTCGCCCGATTTTTCGCTCGAAACACCTGTTGCGCCCGCTCCATTTTTTTCGATTCTCGTTTTCCGCATAGGTATACGACGCGTGTAATTATATATTATTTACGATGAACATCTTTTTCTATTCTTTTTCCCATTACTTCGACTCGACGACGACTCAGGCCGGGTCGTTTATTATTATTATTATTACTATTATATTGTACCATTAAATCGCTCACGCGAACGCCGGCCGAGCTCCCACGGTTCCGCATTTACCTAAATAACAACAATATTCGCGTACCTATCTATAATATAATATATTATAGTTCGTGTCGTCGTCGTCGTTGTTTTTCGTCCGAACGGGTATATTAATTCTTTCCATCGTTATAATTATTATACGATCTGGTGTTGTTTTTTTTTATACTTTTCTACAATTTATATATATGGGTACCACGCTATATATTATAATTCTAGGAAATGCATTATTATTATTACATAATTTACCTACCTACCCGACTTACCGTTAAAATAACAGAACCGCAACAGCAGTCCGAGCACCGACCCACGCCGCGGTCGCACCGTTGATCGGGTCCGAGCCGCGGTCGCACGCGCGTTGGCGGCTTACAGTATTATAAAATATTCATTTGCATAATCGATCGCGGCGTTATCGTATTGCCGCCGCGTTTTCCCGAAGTTTCGAAACGGCGATAATGCAAAAAAAAATAACGAAAACCCAACGTTTTACGAAACGAGCGCTGTATATTAAGTATATTGTATATTATATAGCAGGTACCTATATGTTACGGGCAAAGTAAAAGTAGGAAATCGGACGCATTGCGTATATACTGCAGTGTCTAAATGTATTTGGGCATTATATCGATAAAATATTGAAAATCAAACACAACGTCTATTACAGAGGGACATACTTGAATGAATATCAAAAAAAACTTGAAAGTAGACGCCTCAAATATATATTATAGTTGCCTATAGCGGTGTATTAATGGTTTTTAAATATTATGTTATATCCGTTGAATCGTTGTTATAGGTATAACCACCCACCGGCTACTATATTGAATATCGTAATATATTATTAGGGCTCGGAACTTACTTATCATAATATATGTTACATATAATAATGCAAGTATATTTGTTCCCGAATCTGCAGATAGGTATCTCGTATATATTATGTCGTGGGTATCGAACAAATACGATATCGTCAATACATATATTATGTTATCCGCGTATAAGACGTTGTTCGATAAAAGTGTATACTCAGTTCGCTGTATTTAATTCACTCGTTGCCCACACGAGTCCGGGGGAAGGGCATACGCTCTTGTTGCACTCTCGTACAACGACGGGTCAATGTTTTTGGAACAATTTATTTTTGGAGTATTAAAATGATGATCATTATTCTTACATACTGCCCAAAATGTCGGGGCTTTGTACATAGCAATCCTCGCGGGCATCGTAATCAGGATTTCCTACTTTGCCCGTATAACGATTTGGTATTTCATGTAGACGAAATCGTTCTCAAAGTCCTATCGCCGCATTTACATAATATTATTATTATTTTAAAAGATTACGGATTCGACATCGTTGTAGGTCGCATTAGCAGCCTATACAGTCGGTCAAACAATATTTAGAAATGTATAGATTTACCTCCATCGTCGAAGGTCGATCTAGGATGTTTCTGACTAATAGCTAAAACCATATTTATGTTTGATTGTGAGTGGTTATCTTTACATATTGGCTACAGCAGGTTGTTCTTAGCGTGCTTTATGATATATATATTATGTATATGCGAGTGCGAGATCGGTGTGACCAATAATTTCTTGTCCTCGTCGCATTAATAATTTCTGAACTGGGCTGGGTATACCTTTTATTTATTTTCTTTTTGATTTCTTTGAGTTTGTTCGAGGTATATATATTGTATATATTATTATATTCCCCGGATTCGTAATATCACGACGCATATTATACCTACTATTTCATATACCTTCGCGCGATCGTTACAAAACCTCGCGCTATAGCCATTTGTATACATATTATATTATATATAGGTAGGTAATATAATATTATATACATGTCGATGAGCGTTCGTCCTAACCTATACGGCGATTTCGATTTTCGATTTTCGCTGTCGTAATGGTAGCCGGTATATGATAATAATATACACGGCGATAATAAAACTGACCGACCGAGAACACGGCGAGAAGCACTGTACATAATTGAACCGCCCCGCGCACCGCCGCATAAGTATCGTTCCCGTTTCTGAGAGACTTTAATACTGCTGCAGCAATATTATATTCGGACGGTTTTTGTTTGCAGTTCTGCGCGTAAACGCGCCAAAGCCAGTTTTTGCGCTACCACGTGCTTATTAGTAGGTATATATAATATACCTACGGAATCGCTTTTCAATTAATATAATATAATTTTTATATTGTGTATCGGACTTTCGTACAAGACATAAAAACTGTGGTCTTAAATATACATATTGTATATATGCGTAGTAATAAAAACATAAAAAAACACTCGAACGTTTGTATATTCAGAAGAAAACGCGTCGTAGACTCGTAAATCGTAATGGTTTTTCTGCTCGACGTTATTCGTACTGCAGGCAAAGTGTGCGGGCTAAAATATGTTTCAGATAATTTGTCCGCTCAACTCTCCAAAGCCACACGACGCGCTGTTGTATACACTGCAAGAATCGATTAAAATAGGTTTTCGTGGTTCCGCTGCAGATTTTTCTTGTTCTACGCATAATATTATTATCATAACGCCAATACCGCAAAATAACATAATAATAATGTTGTACCTACGTTTCATAAATTCGTGTTTAAAACTGATAGATGATAAAATATTATAATAATCAATAATAATTACAGTTTAAAAAGAAAAATGTTAAACATAACATTATACATCGATTTCGTACTAAAATATTTTTACACTGTCTATAAATAACATGTTCTCGACTTCGAAATATTATTATATTATGTTTTCCTGGTTTAATAATACATACATAATTATATTGTTTTTTTTTAAAATTCATATCATATATTATTATACAATTTATACCTACCCACATTAGCTATACTCATCGCAGTAAGCTATATAATAACTTCTGTAGTCGAAGCCTTTTGCCCGATAAAAAAAAAATTAAGCCCACATAATATGAATTGGACATTTTAAAAGCTTTTTGAATATTCTACTATGACGTGTTGCGTAAATCTGTAACGTTGCGCAAATCGTGTTTTATAAATATTTTAAATAATACAACTTTTTACAAAAGTACGCGGTGCAAGGTCAGAAAAAATTAAACGTTAAATTGTCTCGCATGACGATATCGCTTATACCTATCGTGTGTGTACCGATGCACCACAATAATGCTACGCTTTTAATCGTATAATATATTATTTGTAGGTACTTTACGAACACGCAATCGACACTCAACACTCGACGCTTATTGTAATATACAATCACTCATAATTATAGTATTATTATTTTATTTAAATTTCGATTCGCGTTAACCCCGCACTGCAAAGTATACACACGTGTGCGCTCGAAGAGCTTTTGAGATATTTAATAATATATTAGCCGTATGTGTGTTATAACTTATAATATATAATGTAATAATTGTGTGTAACCGCGGCTGAGGTGCAATGCGTGATCTGCTGACAGCGTACGAAAATTGTTGTAGTGGTACATTTATATATTGCTGCAGTTGCAGTTGTTTCCCGAAAGTCAAAAAATTATTCTGATAAAGTTTTAAAAAAAAATGTTTAAATTGACAACGAGCGAGTTACACGCAGTATATTGTCTTCAACGACAAGCGAAATATGGTTCGCTTTTGACAAGTATGTAAATATAATATTGCATAATTATATAGTATATATAGCTGGTATATATAGTAGCAGTATTAAGTAAATACGGTTGATTTAATAATCGCCATTAAAAAAACTGCTGCGGGTTTATTATTTTTTATTTGAAAACGACGATAAACCATTAAAACTTTCAGGTTTCGATCGCAGAATCTCGAAGACTCGTAGAAAGTGAAAGACACGTTATAAAGTCCAAAAATATAACTGTTAAAAATCCATGCACATCACACACGATCGGTATATATACGCTAATATTATATATATGAGGATAGCTATTGAACTCGCCTACTGCGAGCGTATACTCACATATAATGCGTGATATTATATTATGCTGTTGTGCAGTAAGAAACGAATACAATAATATTGAATAATATAACATAATAATATTACCGTTCGATTTATTGGTAAAAAATGTGTTTTTCTGAATACCACAATGGTAATAGCAGCGTATTATCACGTAAGCCAGATGCCTTTATAATGTCTTAAAAAAAAAAAAAAAATTAGAAATTCAATTTGGAGGACGCACGCCCGCCGGATTGCGGGATTTTGTATAATCGAATTTCGTTTCGTCGGAATCGTATATTATACTGTTTACGATTGCGCCTCATCCAGCAATCGGGTCGAACGTTGCATTACGACTGCGCTGACACCCGCGAGTAACGATCGTGCAATGTACCAGTTCGTATATTACGATTACAACCTTGAAAACATTTTTTATTTGAATAATAATAATAGTAGGTATGTAAGAATCTACACCGATCGGATAATATTTTGTGTGCTATATATATATACGACGAGTTATTAGTAGTCTGCAGTACTATATATAATATTATTATAACGACGCGATCGGGATAAACGCGTATAGTGCACCGTGTACGATATTATAATGAAATATATATATTATATACGCTTTAGTACATAGGTACACGATATAATAATAATATTTTTTTCTCTATATTAACTTAACGGAATCCTCTATTCAACAATATATACATATATGCGCGGTGAACTACTGCAGTGTGCCAGTGGCGTATAGTGAGTTTTATATAAACTATTTATTTTTTATTTTTTTACGGATTTGTTCACCTCCGTTCGGCGCGATCATTAATAATAATAATAATAATAATAATATTTCTATCTATATAAAAATATTATATTGTTCTCTACAGTATGTTTGTCACTCGCCGCTCTTTGCGAGTGTATAGAGACGGCGGCGGCGGCGATGCTGATGTCGTTTCGTATAATATATTATAGTCTTCGTTTCACGACTCTTTGGTGAAAAGAAAAAAACATAGAAAAAAATCATAATAATAATAATAACAACGAAATGCTGTTCACGGTGTGCAGGTACGCCCGCGCTGCACCGCAGCCGCCTAATGTCTGATGACTTAAAAACGCATTATTACTATTTTATTCCCGAAGAATGTTAAACGGTTCAGCGCGATAGCGCAATAAAAAAATAATAATATTATTCGAAAGAAAGGTCTCGGGCGTAACCGCCATAATATAATAATATAGGTACTTTTTTGCGTTTACACAGAACTCCTGATATTATATTCCGTACATTTTTTTTATTTACGTTTGTCATTAGATCGAACGCCGCTCCGGTACGACCGCGATGTGACGTACATTGTGCGACGACAACCTGTCGCCCATGACTTTGGCCCACATCGGACCACGTGACCTGCGTCGTCGACGGGTACGCTATTATATTATGTTGTATCTGATTCGGAATGTAGGACGTGCCGCCGACTGGTGTAAGGCGCCAGTCCGACAAAAATTGATCTTTACGAAATATTTTTAGACACTCTAGAGTCTAGACCACAGCGGTTCCCAACCTTTTTGAGACTATCATATTACACCCATAAATCGGGTTAGATATTATAGGAAATACCTCCCACCCCTCGAAAAAAGCTGAGTTAAAAAATAAAAACAAAATACGTGCATTGTATTATATATCCCGCGGATAATCGAGAGCACACTGCATACCTAAATAATATTTGAAGGTAATATACAATAATGAATAAAGTAGGTATAAAGTACGTCGAATAAAAAAAAAATTGCTCTAGTCTTAACCCCTCAAAAAATCCCGTTTTACCTTTCGGGGAGGGGGGGGGGGTAATATTACTCCCGTGATGAGAAACGCCGCTCTAGACGATCACGATACTGAGTATATATTATAATACTATATAATATCCTGCAGTCTGCATCACTATCGACGAACAATAGACTCATAAAAACTACAAACGTTTTTGAAAATATATTTTTTGCATAATTTTACACAATCGTTACAAAAAAAATATATTAAAAATATGATTTTTAATACTTTTTAAAATATTAAGCGCTTTTCGATAAATTTATCACGTCCTGCAGTTGTACGCGTGTTGAACAAGAAGGATCGGTGAGTATTCACGTCGTATCTATACGACTGTATTATATTATGTATCCTTTTTCTCGAACTCAAATACAAATGTAAATAATATCTTCTCTGATTTTTCGAAAACTCAAAAAACCGACATCGAGTTACAGTTAATCTATTATATATTTATATTATTATGCTAATCTCATATACGCGTGCCTACTATACCACCTGTGCATATTTAATATGTCGCGTACGCAAATGCATAAGGGTAAAAAAAGATAATTTCACCGGGAATGTCCTTTTCGCATACCCGAGGGACTCGAAGGCCGCGACTCTTAAGGGTACAATATTTCTGCATATTTTTTACATTTTTTTCCCCCGTGGCAATAATGTTTAAAGCGTGCGCAAATAGCTTTTGCCCATTTTTTCAAAAAGCGAGTTATAATAACTCGCGTTTTTGATAAGGTTCATATTATAAGCACCGAAATGTTCCCATTTTTAGATTATTATACAATATCAAAGACACGGATTGAATGCATTAAAAAATCTGTCAAACATACCATAGGTACGTACTTTAAAAATCGGAAAAAATACAAACACGCAAAATTAGTTTTTTTTTTTATATATAATATGTAATTAAAAAATAATATTCTTAATAATAGTCTATGTCGATAGATTATACGTTTGTCGTTATTCGAATAAATTTCTATGATTGTGTTTTTTTAAAGTATTGTTCATTTCTATGTTCGGTGTCTATATAATATAAAGGTAACAATGAAAATATGAATTACGTAATATTTTGTATCGTTATTTTTTTTCATAGACAAGCGTGTTATTGGCAACCAAACAATCTAAAATAGTTAACAAAATCTTTCAATATTGCAAAAATTGATTTTCTCTAAAACTACGCTTATTTCGAAATACCAAAAGACTGCGAAGGTTTATGCCCTGGGTGGTATACGTTTTAATGACACTCCTCGAAGTCAGACACAGTGCTGAAATACTCACTTATTATTCGGAGTAGGCAAATTGCTTCTCCGAAAAAAGGTCACCTTCATAAACTGCTCAAATTGTGGCCCGGGTATTTTTGAAACGTAGACGTAAATATTGCGTCCCTGGACGTTTTAGAAAAAACACGCAAATTGGTCCATGTAAAAAGTCACGGAACAAAAAGAAGAAAAATTATGGGAAAGGATCAATAAATTGTATACTAGAAAAAATGAAAGAATTGCAGGCAAAGGCAATAATTATCGTTAAGACTTCGTGCGGGAATTATCATACTACGTTTGTTGAAATTTTGATCAGTTTTTTAACCACTTATTTTTAACAATACATTTTTAATCATAAACAGTTAAAAAAAAATTCACAAGTTATATTTATTTTCAATATGCATATAGCTGCCCCGCAACTTTCAACTGCTTTGTCTACATTTTCTGATCATCTAAAGTTGTCTAGATTCGAGACGACACCGCGAACAAGGAAAAGTATTGCATCGTTTAAATGACTTAACGTTTTGGAAACAAATACGAACTTAAAGCCTAAAGAGTAAGGGCATGGAGCAAGACTTTGCTCTGGTATAAAATTATTATATTATATTTTCATGTCTGATGTCTGCTGCGATTAGAATAACACACGAAGCCGACGTCCGTTTCACCAGCCCCCCCCCCAAAAAAAAAAAGTTTTTGATTATTTCTGATTAAATAGTGTCATGCTAATATTATAATAATAGTCTTGCCAATTCATGTTAATTGCATGCTAATTTTTAGTGCAAAAAAAAATCCGAGATTTTAAAAAGGTGTGGGGGAGGGGGGGGGGGGCTGGTGAAACAAACATCGACAGCCGTTCTTTTTGAAAATACATCATTCAAGCGTCGTTATAAGTATTTCGAATAAAAAATAGCTACTTATTATACTGTAGGTATACCATTGATTATAAAAATACTATACTATACTGCGGTATATCAGTGGTTTGTTGACAGTGATTTTGAAGAGCAGTTGCCCCATAATTTTATAGGGGTTGGTGGGTGGTTGGGCGATTTAGGTTATTGCTATACATGAACTTAATATTAATTACCTATTAAGTGTAACTGCAATATTATATAGTAGTTAATACTTCTGCAATTACATAGCGTTCAAAATAAATAAGTGATATATTTTTGTCGTGCACGTCGTCGGTACATGTCACGTGGGTAGTGGGTGTCGAGTATAAGAGTCAAAGGGTGGTTCGAAAAATGAATCGCCCGATAAAATATTTAACTTCGCCGCTGAGTATAATATGTACCTATATATATGTACAATCTAAACTCGATACAACTATACTATCGAATCTCTAGGGGAATAAAAATAAACTCGACTCGTGTATTTCTAGGGCGTTAGAAGATACCTCTCAAATATACGACTTAAAAACACTATTCAAAGTAAAAAAACTTCGAGTTGACTAGATTTTCGAGTTATCGAGTTACCGATAGACTCGACTGTATATTATCATACAATCGACGTACACGATACGAAGACATTATTGTATACGTACGGGCGGCGTGCACGTGTAATTAGTTTTTAAACAATAATTACGGTGTGCATCGTGTGCTTTTCGATTGCTAATCAATTCGAGAAATCGTATTAAAAACCGATTTATAATATGTTACAAATCGCATTATATACGGCGCCGCTGCGGCTACCGTTTGAACGAAAAGCATTGATAGAAGGGTACCTACCTAGCTATAGTATTATTATTATTATTGCGCTCGCCGTTTCCAACAGTAATTATTATTGTCCGATGTACCGTTTAATATAATCAACCCGTAACAGTGCTGTGCACGGGAAAACGTATAAGGTCTCACGCGGGTCGATTGCAGTAATTATATGACTTAGCATTGACTAAAATGTCTGAACAATTAATTTTGCATTCTCACGATATTCCTAGCCGCCGTCGCCGCATCGGCAGCAGCCGAGTAAAGAGTATGAAAGTAGAGAATTTTTATTTATAAATTATTGTATATTGTAATAGGTAGGTATAAGGTAGACGTCGAGGTTTGTAAACTCTCGCGGGTCTCAGCCAGGAATTTATATAATATCGCTGTAAAATAACATAATTACACCGACCACTGCCGTATATGCATCAGACTATACCGTGGTATAATATTATAATGATATTGGGGTAGGAATCACCGTGCCATTTACGATACACATTTCGTCGGATCTATACTATACCACTGTTCTTATATATATATTATAATATTATGCAATCTATGCGCTCGGTTACAATACTATAATATTATTATATGTTCGTTTCGAGTGAACGCGAAAAAATAATATATTTACTATTTCGCGTCGAACGATACTAAATACGAGTATATAATAGGTTAATAAAAACGAACAATTCTATTGAAATCTTAAATCCAATCATCGTTTTCGAGATGCCCTTTCACTGTGCAGGATATTATATTATTATTATTATCTATTTCGCGGTTGATGAAATAATTTGTTATGCACACGCACGCACACACACACACACACACACACACACACACACACACACACACACACACACATATTAAAATATTATTATGTCTCAGAGAGTTTCAGCGATTGCCCACAGGTGCGCGATTATATTACAGATGGGCGCTGCAGCAGCAGTGGAATTCTTCGATTTTTTTCTAATCAATGACGTTTTGTCAATCGAAAACAATATGTTGTTCGCTATAAAATACGTTTTCTATGTGCGTTTTTATTAAAAAATATTACGCCGGCGTAAGTATACATAGGTATATATTATACTCAAGTTATTAAAAATGTGATTATTTTTATTACCTCGACGAGTAATGTGATGCAGTTATTTAGAAACGAAACGTTATTGTTTTATTAAATTGTGTTTTCTCGGTATGACGTGGTCGTCGTCGTATACATGGCGCATAAAATATTTAAAAAAAATATTATCGGCAGTGATCGCACGTCGAAACGAACAATATTACAATATAATAATGCGTATATTATAGGCATATAAATCATCGCTGCCTACGAATAATATTATGCGAATGACCGAGCGCTCGCGCGGACCGCTTTGACGTTAAAAAAATTATAAAAATTGTTCGGTGAATTACAAACGAATAAAATATTATTATCTCGTTATTATAATATATTATATGTAAAAAATCTTAATCATTAGGACGAAAATCTCTCATCGTAGTTAAAACAATATATATACCTCATATAAAGACGTATTATAATATGAACTCGTACTACGCGACGACGATAGTATTATTTATGCGTATAATATATTATTATTATTATTATTATTATTATTATTATTACCTATTAAAAGTAAAATAAAAATATATTTTATTACATAAGATATATACCTATGGGTAGGTATACGTAACCTATAGATATATTTCCTCGGCTTTGGCTGCGTAATTCAAATTAAATAACGCGTGCAATTACTTTAATAGCGGTTTTTCTTCTATGGCGGCGCATCGTCGTCGTCGTTTCCGAAAAATAACCGTTTCGTGATTATTTCTTTTTATTGTACCTATATACGCTGCAGTACCCCGTGCTATTTTATTATCGCCATTAAAATATATATATATTATATCGGATGTCCAGATTCTGTGACTCGTCGCACATCTGAGCGATTTTACCTGTATACATGTATGTTTATCGATATCATTATTATTATTACGAGAGGATCGGGTTTTGGAATGCTGAGGCGGCGGACTGTCGACATCACGAATATTATACACACAAGAATAACCGAGTTCAACGACAGTCTGCATAACTTTTCAGTAATCTAATATACTACATAGATGTAGATGGTCGGAGGAATGTGCGTGTTGCCGCAGTTAATCTATTATTATAATATGGTATTATTCGTATTTTCTCGACAATATTAAAAAATATAATATACTATTATACCGTGTGTGGGTCGTATCGGGTAGGTATAGGTATTTTATGTCGTTTGGGGAATTAAAAATGTAAATCAGTCGAAAATCGAATTCAGACGATATGGCCATTACTATTATATATTGTGTGTGTACAACTTCAATGACGTCACTACTCTCGGCGGTTGACGAAATTCGAAAATAAACTTTATCAGCTAATTCTATAAATAACAGATAATTTATTTTGTTTCAGACACATACACCTAATTATTATAATATAACCAGCTAATATCTTATATAATATATTGGATATCTGTTTTGTGTTGTAAACGATTTGGGTGAGCCCCCATCCCGAGGGTACATTTTGGCGGTAAATTTCCCGTTGAAACGCGATGTCGAGACGAGTCATAATTATTCTCGGTTACATATTATACTCTGCCAGTAAATAAATAGCCTACCGCTGCTGCAGCCGACACAGCTGACTGCCTGTAAGTATACCTGAGTAAGTACACTTGACGTATATCACACTTTGTATTATTATATTTTATCGTCGTACATAAGGTTTGAAAAATCTTATAAGCGAACACGCGCGTGATGGTCTCGCGGTCTCGAATCCTTTCTAATTCGAGTATATATACTACGGTATTATATATACATATATATTACCTATATAGCCTGTATATGTCTCTTCTCGGACGGCGAAACAATAATATATACGCTCATTACGCCCGCGTGTGTGTGTTTTAATCCACGGGGGTCAAGGAATCTTCGTCGTCTCTTTGCGGTCGGAATGTATACATACGTTACCGCGGTTAGTACCTATATGTATATAGGTCCTGCAGCTCGGCAAAACGTATATATATATACATAATATGTACGTTTAACATTACAGGTGTGTGTGTGCATATGGTCGGGAATTCAACGGCTGGAAATCTGTCGTTTTTTTATTGTTTTTTAAGTGGTTCGGCACCAACAATGAACGTCGACGAGAGCACTCGACGACGACGGTCGGAGGACGGCGCGCCCGCTGCTGTGCAAGTGCGGCGGCGACGGCGGTCATGACGCGTATATAATATTACAACAGCCGTTCGCCGCCTGCTGCACGAGAGGATACGGCGACTTTCGCCCAAAATATGTCGGCGATAAATTAATCGAAACAATAGGCGAATAGCGTGCGACGATGAAAAAACACACAAAAAGACACTTGGATATAATATTATAATATTATAAGCGCAGAAATATGCGTGTGCGCCACTATATAACCCGCGTAATACGAAGACGAGCCTATCGCATTTTTATTTTTGATAATGATAATTATATGATTGTGTGCATAAGTACATATTATATTATAATTGTTATTATATAATATAAGTTTATATCAAACATATGTCAACATTCGGTCAAATAGTATATACGTACCTATATGCTCTGTTGGAATATATTTCGATTCGTTTTATTATACGCGCGAGTCCATTCCCAGGGCGTAAGACTTTTTACCGCTGTTTATAGAAATTATTTTATAATATTAATCTTATTCGACGTCCATAATTTTCAAAAAAAAAACCTATACCTATACGTATATAGCGTTTTAAGCGTTTTAATCGTGGGACTATGTTTCAGTCTTAACGGTATATATAATAACGCAATATTATATGCAGCCGCGACGACCAGACAAAACGAATCAAATCCTCAAGGCGGCGGCGGCGGCGGCGGCGGCGTACCTATATATAAGACGTGTATAATATACATAATACAATATTATACTCATTATTGTGCAGAATAATATTATAATAATATATAGGCCGGTCGATTTTCAAAATGTATATAACGGTGCAGCGCCGCGGCGACATATTACTATATACAGGTGGCCGTCATATATATAATATGTGTGTGCACAACGCCTATTCATATTATACGAGGTTGACGTGATGAGAAACTTCGTCTCCGCTTTTTCGTAATATATATAATATAATATTGTTTATTTTTCCTCCGCACTCCCGTCATGTGAAAAAATGTCCGCCTCGTATACCGTGCCTATATGCCCCGCGCATTATATTTCCACACACATTATAATTTATGGAATATTTCGAATCGCGTATATGCGAGACACGCGAGACAAACACATAATCGCGCTTCGTACGCCTATGATATGATAATGCGCGCTTTTGTGCCTTACGATTTATGCGTTTTGTCAATTTCGTTTTCCTTCCTTTATATACGATATAATAATATATACCAAGGCATGAGTTAAGTATATATACCTACGACACATCAGGCGCATCATGCCGCATGATAAATAGACGCGTCCGTCGCGTGCGGTGTGCTCAATATCGACGGATCGGCGGCGGCAGCATTTTCTGCAGCCTATACAACAATATAATTATACAGGTAATATAGGTACCGAGACACGATAGCTCTGCACAGACAAACACAAACTCGAGAGAAATCCCATTTGAAAATCCAAAACACAATATATTCCTAGCCGAGCCTCCGTTTTTTTATCGGCTTTCTACGACGGACATATAATATAATGACGCGTATGCCTCCTTCAGTCGTATATTTTAACGTCCTTCTATAATATTATGCACATCGTCTGAAGCAGTAAATACATAACGCACTCGACTCGACAATGGTCATTGACGTTCGCAATATTGTCATTGACGTGTGCACAGTGCACACACACACACACCGCGTAAAATACTTAAAGTGCCGACGAAACGAGCGCAGACCGGAAGAAAAATGAAATCGTCCACCGCGCAACAGATGATAACATACAATAATGATGATAATACCAAATTTAAAAAGATGATACACGTTATGATATTATCGTATAACGGGACCCGATTGTCGAGGAGCACATACAACTCGCGGTGTATTGAGACAAGTGAGCAGTATAAGTCTTCTCGTTTAACGTCACCTCCTTTTTATTGTTTCACCATTAAGTCCTGGAAGTTTAAGTCCTCCGCGTTTTTCGTTTTGTAACACTGAAGCTACGGTTTCGGTTATAACGCGTCATCGTTTTTATATGTATACATACCGCGATTGTTGTACAATATATTTATACGTTTGTATATTTACATAATAATAATAATAATAAAATGTTATTTGATTTCGTCGACCTTTTTCAGATAATAATATACTGTTTTCGATTTTATTGGCATGCCTATCGATTATCATACGAAGGTTATAGGTATACTATACAGAGTGATCCATTTAACGGAAGACACTCATTATTTCAAAAAGTATTTACGTTTTTGAAAATATTTTTGTTACATGGTACAACTCATTACAAAAAAACATTTTTCAAAAAAAATATTTTTTTTAATACTTTTTAACCTTATTATTTTTAAGTTTTACTTTTTTGAATTACAACATACCGTTTTAATTTTTATAATCCAAAGCAGAATATTCTTCAGAAATGTTGATACATAAAAATCGAATTTTGGACGAGTAGCTTATATGAGTTATAACTTATAAGTATTTAAATTATAAATAAGCAGTGTGGGGTGGTATGCGGGTACCCCGCAAAATGTTGGTCCACTACTCAGCTCATCTAAACTTCAAATACTTATATCTCATAAGTCATAAGCTACTCGTCCAAAATTCGATTTTAATGTATCAAAATACTCAGAAAAATAGTCTGCTTTGGATTAAAAAACTAAAACTGTATGATGTGATTCAAAAAAGTAAAAACTTAAAAAATATTTGAGAAAATGTTGTTTTGTAACAACTATTGATACCATGTAATAAAATTACTATCAAAAACGTAAATACTTTTTGAAATATTGAGTGTCAATTACGTTAGATGGATCACAGTGCAGTATACTGTTAATTGTTAATCTGTAGTACAATACATATATTGTTATTTATTGGCAGGCGGGGAACACAGCAGCAACAGTGTGTGTATAAAAAGTGTTTCGTTTGAAGTTTTTTCGTCGTGTTTTCTAAAAACCCGACCTCGACGGAGGACTTGCTGCGCAGTGTATACATTTTTCACTAAATATTTTATAGGTATTTTATTTAGGTACGCTGCACAACAATGTGCGTTTGGCACACGCGTATTTGCGCCTACCTACACGGTGTTCGTTAAACTATACGTTATTCGTGTATATATATTATATTAAGGTCCTGCGCGTAGGACGAGCACTTATTTTTTCTCGGTAATATATTATTATTATATCGGTTTGGCGGACCTCGCGGGGACATACAATATAATATGTTTGGCGGACTTTATTATATTATCGCCCATATCATCATTATTATTATTATTGATTATAGATAACACCGCGTTATCCACATTATATGGTACACCGAACGATACAAGTATATAAAAAAACAATATTATAATATAGTACTCCTATTATGCGGAATTATACTATGGTTATAGTATATGGACATTATTGCCCGACGAGTAGTCGCGGAGGCCGAATTGGGCATAGTATATATAGTGATGCGTAACGAGTGGAATACCAAAATAGTGCGATCGACTTAACAGCGAACAGTTAGAATAAAATAACCGTACATTATTTTCAATCGCATCATTTCTATGTACACGCACATTGTTGTATAATAATATACCTATAAAAGATATATAAAATGGATTTGTTGATTTTAAAAATGACCTCCACTATAGGTACCCTATTTTTTGCCAGAGTATAAACGTCCGGAAATAGGGATTGCTGAAGCACGATGTGTATCTCACATAATATTCCCGCATAACTCACTTTAAACTCGCGTAGGTATACCTCTACGCAGCTCGATTCTATAATAAGTATATATGTCGAGACACGAGTGTAAATTATTTAAATTTTAAACCATTTTGCTTTGACCGGGTGAAAATATTATTCTTCGTCAAAATATTTTGTGTGTATCTATTATAAAGGTTTTTGAAAACTTTTTTTCAGGTTTTATACGGTCCTTAGAGGTTTTATTTATTTTAATCAGAAAAGATCAATCAAGATCTCTTTAAAAAGCCTATTATTTACATTAACATTTCGGCTTACAAAATATATATAGGTAATACTGAATATCTGACAAATATAGTTTTTAATTTTAGACGACAGTTACCAAGTGGAACGGTGTGGCATATTTTAAGTCTAAGATTTGTTCACAAAACTAATATTTCGCTTCAGTCGACCTATATATATTATTTCATTTTACGGGCAGTCACGCGTCAGTCCAATTCCCATTTATCCAAAGGTCAGAAGAAATAATAGGCTATATGACTCGAGCGTATCACTCTGAGAATATTATATTATGTTCTCTTCGCTATATATTTAAACGACGAAAACGATTTTAAAAAGAAAATCAATCGCATACGCACGACGAACCTTGACCCGACGTTCGAACGGTCTGCCGCCGCGTAATCGAATGGTCTTAAAAGTCTGTTCGGTCACTCGTTATACAAAAGTTTCCGACTGCAACACAGGTGGCACTTACAAACACACACATACACATACAATAGGTAAGTCAAGAACACAACAAGACAGTGTATCGGCCCGCTAATCGAAATAACGCACATTACACGGCCCGAGGGTAAATAATATTATATTATGTATCTAAATTATTATTGTACCGCAGCTATATATATGCACGAGTATATAATAATTGTCGCTCGCACTTTCGTACGCACATGAATTGTTTTAATACCTACTCGTATTGCCGACCGCGTACGTATATAATATATAATATTCTAATAACACAATATTACATATTATACGCTGCTGCTGCTGCCCGTTCCGTATATATTATATTATATAGAGACGACCGCAAGTCTATATTATATGCTTATAACGTGTATATGAATTACATATTGTTGGACAGCCGCACATTGTGGTTTATTTTTTATGTATAATATTTAAGTGCTCTCGTGATTTGGACGTCGCTATACGAACATTCGCCCACCGAGGTGAGTATTGAATTTTCCGACCTATATATACGAGAGGTGATTCAAAGTCGGACCACTCTGCAGTACTCTGCACGATATCGAAAAGTGTAGATTCTTTTTTTCCCCATTTTTATTTTTATGATTTTCCGAGGTTTTTACTTTTTTGAATGACAACACGCTGCAGTTTTGATTTCACGTTCCAAGGCAAAAGGGTTTTCTACATAAAAATCGAATTTTGGACGGGTCGTTCATGAATCATATACGTTTATCTATAGAGTTTGGCCGAGCGGCGAGTGGTAGACCAACATAATATTTTGCGTTCACACGTTTACCATGCGATATATGATAAACTCCAATGTATATATAGGTCCTCACCATATATTATTATCGACAAATTTTTTTTCCGTTAAATCCTCGTCGATTTACAGTTTAGATATTCGGCTACTGAGCAATATACGCTTATATAGGTATATAATAATATCTAATATAATTATTATATCGAAACGCCCGCCGCCGCCGCCGCCGCCGCCGTCGATTTAAAAAATAATTTTATATCGGAAACCATTCGCTGTCCGTTGACGCGTACCTATTATAATAATTTGCGGCGTGCGCCTATACACACACACACACACACACACACACACACACAATTTACCATCATATATACTGCGGTATATAATAATATATAGGTTTGTAATATTTTAATAATATATTAAATGAGCGCGTTACATGTATGACGTGCGGTGGCGCGCATTATAGTAATTATTATCGTATCGAATATAAAATATTATACGAACCAAACGACCGATTTTTAGGCACACGAACGATGAGAATTTTCTCCAGACGGCGTTTCGGACATATTATAACGTCATGTGGGCACCGATAGATTTTTTAAACGTCCGTAAATTGCGGTCCGTGTGAAATTTCGCGTGATAGAACTCGGCCGCGGCGGTAACCGCGTGATCACACGGATATGATAATATTGTGCCCACCCATCGTGGTATACGAGTATTATAGTAGTAGTAGCTGGTATAGAACATATCAAAAGCGGCGGTTTTCCTCTGACCGAACGCGGATTTGTGCGGGTTCTGCATAATATGCTGAGCAGGAATATTTAGGATATACCTATAAATACCTTGTAATGTTATAATGTGCAAATATAACACGGCTATGATTAAGCACAATTAATGAGAAACGACCGAAAACGGGGACATCACAACTAGCACAAGCGTACGTATATGTATAGTGTGCCGACGTTTTGAAGATCAGCACGGTGACGCCGAACTCGTAATTGTCAGTTCAAACGAACTGCTTCAAAAATTGGCTAAAAAAAAGAGATTACTTCCGAGTATTTCTCCGCTACAAGTATTTACTCAACACTGCAGGAATGTCATTAAATCATTTATATATAATCTGTCTAGCCCGTTTCACGTTCGTCTGATAGGGTGTGGTAAATTGAGAAGGGTGCGGGTGGGTCAATCAATTTCATTCGGCGCCATACTTATAGGCATACAGGTTATACACACACGGGACACCTATCTCTTATGGACCTCTGCGGAAAATCTATAAGGATTTCGAGGAGTTAGCAGGTTAGGAGGAGGAGGAGGAGGAGGAGGAGGAGGAGGAGTTTTAATAATATTATTATAAGGAGACTCGGACGTGATAATGGCGGCGGTGAAACGCGAGAGATGGTCGCGGGCAAACGATATTTTCGGAAATATATTGTATATTAGGTAGGTCGTACCTGCAGCTATTCTGCAGTACTGTTCACGCACATGCGTTATACGCGTGTTGTTCGAGACTCGTCAAAGGAGAGCTGATGTTAAAAAAAATAAAATCTCACGCCGACGTCTAGCGTGATGCGGTTAGGCAGTGGCATTTTTTAATAACGCGATCGGATTTGGGTCTTACCATATTATATAACCGCGGTGGTCGAGGAAATCGCGGTCGCACTGCAGCCGCAACTCGTGTGTCAAAATTAAGTTACCGAAACATTGTTTATTATTTTTTTAACGATATGAAAAAAAACACGACTAAAGACTTTAACGACCCGGACCTTTGCTTTATATAGGCACGCGTATCCATTTCTGTCGACTTGTAGTTTTAAACCGCTCGAAGACCTTTGATTTTCTCCGTCAGTAAATGTTTAAATGCCGGCTGTATATGACGAATTTACCCACATTATGACAGCCGTTTCTGATCGCATATTGAATACTTCGTCACTTCACGTACATATCATTATAATATATTAATAGGCACCTTTAATGTAATGTACAAATTTTACGAAAAATTCACCAATAGCTATAAAACGATGTCCACAGCCAATAACAATTATAATCACCAAGGCCACATCAATTTTTGTTTGTTAATTAATAATGTTATTATATACTATTGAATGATGTACAAAAACTCATAAGTTTCGACGATTTCGATATCGTATACTATGCGGATGTGCGTTCGAAACGGCGCCTACCTAACTACTAAATCGTTTCCAGTTATCGAAATCGTTCGAAATTAATAAAGCGCACTGATGACGTGTGTGTGTGTGTGTGTGTGTGTGTGTTATATGCGGTCGCGAGACTTGGACCGCGGTCGCGTACTCACATTCGGACGCGTTCTAATGGTAAACGATACCGCGTGATACCGCGCGGTTGTTAATTATATATCACGCGGCGCGCCGCGTTTGTCCTGCCGCTGCAGGAAACGCGGACAATAAAAATATATTATAATAGTAATATATATGTCAGGGCGGGCACACACACGTAATG
This sequence comes from Neotoxoptera formosana, assembly GCA_022818045.1. Classification (NCBI taxonomy): domain Eukaryota; kingdom Metazoa; phylum Arthropoda; class Insecta; order Hemiptera; family Aphididae; genus Neotoxoptera; species Neotoxoptera formosana. The sequence goes on from CM040634.1 coordinate 22,717,819, forward strand.
AAATATAATGATAATAATAATTGTTGTCTGTGCGAGTGTCGAGAGAGTGCGTATAGCACGCGCATTAGTCGCCTCGGACGAATCAAAGCATATACTGCAATATTATATATATTATTATACGATGGGCACGCAATTACGCATATGTAATCGATACACAATGGAATATAACTACACACTATACGATTCTTTCGACATGACTTTCTTCGTAGGTATACATAATGCACTGTATAGGTATATATTATATTATTATTATGTTCTATACGCGTTTCCCAGAGATTATTCCATAGCACCTATAAGTACGTATATGATATTATACAAAACGGTAGTCATTATAATATTGATAAACGAGAGTTATTGTAGGATCCGACAAACTCTCGACTAATGGACTTTTATAATCATGATCATTATTTACAATAATAATAATAATAATAATAATAATAATGATAATGTGTACGGTTTTCTTTTTATATATATATAGAGCACACACGACGCGCGTGTTACGTGACTCGTGAATATCGTGGGGCATAACAAATCGATTTCAAAACACTTTTCCTAAGCGATATATCATTAGATTTCGATATATTAAGTTTACTATGCGGACCGCAGTGATATACAGACGAGTTTTCCGACGAGTTTTCTTTTCTAGAACGCGACGGTTAATATATGATAATATATTGCATTTTGTGTACCACCACGTGCTTAGCCCTGCAGGTATGTATTTTTGGCTTTCTGCGATGCGCATTGACTATATACTTAGTATTCAACGGAATCTCGATAAGTCGAAATTTGAGGGAAATAAACATTTTTCCACTTATTACTGAGGTTTTTGACTTACTGAAGTCGATAATTTACTAAGGTTTTTGCACGAGAGCGGCGTTTATTTCGACTCATCAATAAGGTTTTCGACTAATTATTAAAGTTCGACTGACGAGGTTTCACTGTGTTATGAAAAGCCAGTCGTGGTATTTTACTATGTAGAGACGGCGGGAAACGTTTATTATATACTTTTAGTACTCAATATCATGTAGGTTAACATTTCGGCGTACTTTGTGCTCTTACCTATACTATATAATACCTACCTATTGAAGCATATGTTTATATATTTATATTGTAGAATTATAATAATAAAATATATTATTTTATATATTTTATTTATTTATATATATGTTATTATGAACACCTTGTTTATTTTTAGATTATTATTGTAAAAAATATTGTATTTTTATTATTATTTAATTATTAGTAAATTGTCGCTCTCTACCTTCAATACATAAGCTTTGCTTTTATAAGGCGAATAATCCCTTTGTTTTTTATGTACCTACTTATTTTTATGCAATAACAGTGGATTTACAAAATAAAATAAAAATAAAAGAATAAGAGTACAAAAAACAAAGACGTTTAACAACCCCAACCTAACCGAACCTAGCCACACACTCACCAGATTTTGTTTTTTCCAGGCCTCTTTTTAGACCTCATGACGCCGCGTCACCGCGTGAACGCAACAGCCGTTTAAACCTATTCACAAACGATTATTGTCAAGAAACGGATCTTATATTTGCATAAAAATTGAACATTTCGAGGGTGAAACCATGCCCATAATCGACTAAATTAAATTATCATAAATCGCCGTTGTGAGCGACGCTTCAATACAAAATATTATGTTTACCAGGCGATTTCTAATCGAACGACGATGCGTGTCAGAAGCCAAACATTATTAATTTTTTTTTACACTAGGTCCGCGACGGTCGTATACTCGTTTAATTTACAAATAACAACAATAATAAATATATCTGCGATTTAAGGAATATAATATATTGGCGAGATCGGGTTTAGGAATTGGGTGCGGCATTTACAATATATATAGTTTAGGTTCATATAATCTCTAGTTAGAAACGTGTATGCATATACCTATAACAAATGAAATAAAATTAAACACCCACACGATTTCGTCGAACGTTAAAATGTGTGTTTATATGTTGTATTAATAATGAGAAAAATTGAATTTCATATTATACGCTTATATTCCAAAAAAGAAAATTATTTGTTTCCGTCGGTCGAAATGCGAATATAATATAAGTAATTCACGAATCGTCTGAAACAATCGACCAACAGCAGCCACAGAGGATGCGACGTGGATTTGATTCAAAACAATTAATTGCCCGCCGCTCTTAATAATAAGAAATTCTTCGTCGATATATAAATACCCGCGTGTAGGTAATTATATTATATTTTATTCTCGGAGCGCGGCAGGTCGGTATTTAAGTAGTAATTCTAAAGACGTAATGACGTTTTGAAAAATTGCTTTATAGAAAATAAACGTGTATACTTCGCCGGAGTCGAGAACTACTGCAATTCGAACGAACAATCACGACTTTCTATGTATATAATAATATGAAATACTACGTTCATTCGTTATGAATAATTTCTATTAGAGCCGTTTACATTATCGCGAGTTTTAACTTTATTAAAACAACAATTTCGCTTTTGTTTTAGACTTTAACCGTTTTGTTATAATATATTATATACCTTCTGTTTTCACAAAAAAAAAAACAACAATAATTACTGCGCGCGCCTTATCATTGTGTATTTTATAAACGCGTTGTGTAATATTATTGTTTTGTTTTTAATCGTTTTTAATAAGGTGTGAAAAAATCCATAGGTTTTTTTTTTGTTTTCGTTTTCTTTCGTTTTGTTATAGGTAATTATACATTATAATATAGTATAAAGTCAAAGAATTACGTAACTATTTTCTACGCATATACTTACGGTATATAAGTATCACCGCTATTACCTTTTTATATATGCATTTAAATCGTATATATAGTTCTCAATGATTATAATATAATTATTATTAATTGTTTTAATTGTTTGCACTTCGGTGTTTGAAATGTACACCGCACCAGACCGCATAATATTTACGCACTTCGGTTATATTAATACCTATATTATATATATTGCATTGCGAAGAGGTATCGGCGGTTGAAACTAATTATATGCTTTATCCGCGAAAAAACAAATCAATCTCCGTATGCTATTGAAATTTACAACAAACACGCACACTTGCGATAGCTGCAGCCGCCTTTATAGACCAAAATATAATAATGTTATATACATTGCGCATTTTCGAGTGAGATTAATAATTATTGTTCTAATTTTCGTCGTTTAAAAGCGCGTATGTAATATACAACAAGGCGATTCGCCGAGCATGCTCACCCCCATTCTTTCATTCGATAATGAATTTACTCAAATTCTGATTTTCGGAATTTTTAAAAATACTTCAAGATGATACGATATTTTCAGAATTTTGAGATTTTTTGTTCTACTCAAGGAGAGTCCTGTGGTGAAACAAACTTCTGGTTTTAAACCGGAACCATCCCAGCTGTTTTTACTACAGATTATTCAGTGTATATTTTTTTTGAAATTGTTGACGTACTTAATTCGAAATTTGAACGAGTAGTTTTTCAGTTATTACAATGTTTATACTAGGGATGGTATAGTCCTTAAAAATGATATTCCAAAAATATAAAATTTATAATATGTAATATTGGATCTATTATCATACTAATTATAAACCATCTTCATATATTATAAATATTGATAGATACTGATATTAATTACTAAAATTTTCAAATTTCCATAGCCCCCATAGCTTCCAAACTCATTATCATGGACATATTGTCTTTGGTATAGAAAGTTGAATAACTCAAAAACTATTCGTCCAAATTTTAATTTTGATACGTAAAAGTTTCCAGAAAAACGTTCCTCTTAATAATCTTCTATTGAAATGGAGATCTCCAAGGGCCCCTCCTCAAAAGTAGAAAAAAAATCACGAGAATTTGAAAATGTAGTCTTCGAGTAGGTATCAAAACTTCCAAAGACTAGAATTATTTGAAAAATTGATTATAAAAATGGGGGTGAGCACGAAACACCTCGTATACACATTAGGTAGGTACCCGTCACGTCATATTATTTCGCATCGCACAGGTGTCCGAAATAAACCGTATCCCGCAGCAGCCGAGTCTTGGGCGTCCGGCGACGGCGTAGGTATCTACATAGGAGGTATATAATATGTAAATCGAAAAGGTATAATAATCGGAGTGATGTGAGCTAAGACAACCGTTAATCCGTCTTGGTTTTCGGAGTCATTAAAAATATCTTCACGTGTATCGGTAAATTCGCATAACAGCGGCCCGCTGCAGTAAACACAGTAAACAAAGCGCGTGTATATACGGTCAACATAATTATTATTATAAATCTCTCCGACGACGTGTGCGCCTATACTCGTACGGTGTCAAAATAGCCGATAGAAAGCGAAAGGTCCGACGCCGCGGGGCCCGCGGGCTACCTTATTTTATATACCTATATACCATAGAGCGCCCGCGGTTCAACTGCTCGCGCTATGCAGATGTGTTAAAACGCACAAAACCCGTTTTTTCCGTTATATCAAGAAATTTCAAAAAAACTTTTGAACTGCAGTCGATCCCGCTATACGGTGTATATATAGGTATCTAATGCGCACACAGGTATATAATACCAGACACAATATATATATATGTGTGATTGTCGGGGACATACCTACGAGTGAAATTTTTAATTTTTCAGCTTTTTTTCATCGTCGTTCATTAAACAGGTACGAATTTCGACAACGAATTCGACCGCTGCACGCGCACGCAGCAGCGCTCAAAAACAAAGATGACGATATTGTATTATATTCAATATTTATTATTCGACGGACACCGTTTTGGAAAAAAACTGTACTCGTGATGTGTGTGTGGTAAATCGCGATCTCCAATATACGAATAGACGAGTTTTGACGTTGTAGCCGCATTTATTTGTTTTTATGTATAATATTATACTTTGTCAGAATGGTAGCGGTTTTGTAGATCGAAAACTTGCGGGAAACACGAAGATAAATTTAAATCAAAAAAAAATATGCATCTCGGCCGCGGACAACGGATGTTAAAAAAACATTAATTTTATAAAAGTAATCTTGTGCAACATATATAAGCGTATAATAATAATTTATAGAGATTTGAGTGGAAATCGACATTATATTTTACAGCTCGAAACATATACACGATATTCGTCTCGGGAAATCGAATCTCAAGACATTTATCATATTAGTCAGGAGGAAAATAAACGGTTCCTGTAAATTTAAAAAAAAAACTGTTTTTTCAGTCTTTAACGATACGACCGTAGAATAGGTGCATATATTATTAAAGCTTCAGCATCGGAACCGTATAACAAATGTATAATATATATAATAGTAGCCATTGCACGGGCCGATATTACGATAAAATAGTTTATGTAAACGTTTATTTACCCTTTGGCGAGTCGTTTGGTGGAAAGCGTACTTGAAATATATTATACTATCGTACACGTCGTATGCGATTAATGCGAGTGCGATATACACACACAAACGTGTGAAAGAAATAATAATAAAATATATAATATCGGCCGAGCAGCCGATAGGTACCTATGGAGGTACGTGACGGCGGCCGACCAAGTGAAATACCCGAAACGCCTTTGGGCTGCAGCGAGACGCGTTCGTGGCCTCCGGGGGAGCGATCTACACGCACTTTCTTTTTCAAGTTCACGATTACCGGGTGAAGGAGAGAGTGGTTTTTTTTCGGGTAGTCGTACCGGCCGTGCCCATAATATTATATTAAACACATCATCTGCACGTAGCGGCGATGAATGAGTAATTTTTTTCATAGTTTCATCTCTCTCGCCGTATCGTAGTCGTCGTCGTCGATATCATTATTATTATTATTACTATTACCGTATCATTATCCTGACATTGGCGGCGGCCTCTCGGTGCGTTGTGATGTCGCTGCTATTGTGTGGGCACGCGGTCAGAGAGAGGAGAGGAAAAATGCATAAACGGACGACGACGACGACCGCGCGACGGTGGCGCAATAACACCGCGAGCGCCTGCCGCAGCTAAATATTAATATTATTATTATTATTATATGCATAATAGTGCGGGCAAATGATATGAAAACTGGGACATCCATTTTTTTTGTCGTCAACTCGCCGCCGCTGGCCCGACAATTTTCACCGATACAGCAAAATTTAATATAGCATATTCCGTCATCGAGAGAGGACGAGCTCGATGGTCGCGTGAGGCAAATCAATCTCGACTTACAAAAACAATATTATATAGCAAAACTTATGAATTATCTGTATCGCTATATATACGCTCGAGTTCTATATTTGTTTACTCAGACATTATAATATCTTCTATATATTTTCATACTCAGAGAAATTTTCATCGGAACTCGAGATGCCCTCCCACCCCCACATCCGTTCACCTCCACGACTCGAGCTCCGTGTATAGATTTTACTTTTATTTGAACTCTATCGTATAGTCCGCGAGCATATATCACATATATTATTATTATTATTATTATATTATGTTATGCAAACACATTTCCGTCATATTATTCGCAGCAGCAGCACGCATATACTATTATTATATATTAATATTATGTCTATATAGATCTACAATATGGTAGCAGGTGGTTTATAATAAAATATTTTTTTATATTGTGCGTTATTCCGCGGAAAAGTATATAATATGTGCTCGTTGTGTTATTAATGATCCAAAAAGTTTCTCTCGGACGTGCGGCGGCGGCGGCGATGTTATCGTGATATAATAATAATAATAATAATAATAATAATAATATCATAGCTCGTATAGGTTAGCCTAACAAAAAACTTCTCGTGACCATATCGCAAGTATATATCTATATTACGACCGTACAATAAAATTATATTATATATTATGCTGTACGAGTGACAGAGTGAAAACCGTGTGCAGCACATATTATTATAATCACTATATATATGCGACTGCAGCGAGTTTGTGTCGAAGACTCTTGGCCGAGAGCTGTCGAAGAGACCGCTTCCGCGTGTACGTGCGAGTATTTTTAGAAAAAAAAATTATGTTTCGTTTGTTCGTCACGAGTGTGTGCAAAGGGCGTGTCGCGAAAGGTATATATCGCTCGGCGGAGTGGCAAAGTCAACAATTTTATCGGGAAATTCTTTTCTTGTACGGCCTACGCCTGCACCCCTCGGCTCTTACGCAATACCAGGGGTCGGAAACCTGCGGTAGTCGAGCATGCGAAATCTGTGGCTCTTTGGATAATGCATCAGTATCATAGAGACCCGCAAAATGTATAAATGAAAATTCGATTATAATTTTTTTTACGTATACATTTTATTTTTATTTAATGATAATAATATTATGGGATTAACGATGGTTATTTCTGGCAAAAATAAAATAATATTATATCTATAATGACCGCACAATTACATATATGTATATCCAACGCGGCTCTTTAAAAATCAAGATTTTGAAATTTTTTTGTAAAAAAATAGCTCATTTACACGAAAAGGTTCCGGACTCCTGCGCTATACCCACATGTGATAATAAAATATTATGACGTACAACACGCGCAACAAAAATGTATCGCTTTATTTTGAATGCTGAGCAGTAATTTAAGTTTTAATAATAACTTATTTTGTTACGCCAATTAATATTAAGTTTATGTAAAAATTACCCCAATTGAAGTCGGTACCCCTGTACAATTATCGAGCAACTGCCCTTCAAAATCAAGGTCAACTGAATTATATCATTTTTCCGCGTACCAATCGTATTAACACAAATATTTATTATCTTGCGATTTTTTCCTCCGTACCTACTTTAACATAACACCACCTCTAATAATGTTCAACTGCTACGTCCTCAAAATTGTTTTTTCTACCTACAGATTAAGTCCAATTATTTCCTAATTTATGTGTATTCCAAGGAAGAGCAAGATTTTACCGCGGATTTCTATTTTATTTTATATTCATGCCCAGTTTTTGTCAAGAAAGACCGCGTGATAATATAATTAATAATGTACGTGGGATACACGCGCAACTGGGTAAACGTAAAGTTATAAATTCCAAAGTCGGCACAATAATTAAATATATCTTTACATTTATTATTCCATTAAATAAATTAGTGTCGTACTTTACCTGCTTAATCAACCAATCCTCCCGTGTGAGTGCTATAAATTAATAATATTTTTTAATTTTATACCATCTATTTGAGATTTATCTGACGAGAGAAAGTGGCATTACGAGTAGAGTAAAATCAGCAACCCCAATCTCTGCAGGTTGAGCAATCAGCAATCGTCTAATTAATTTTTAAATCATATAAATCGTGTTTATTTTTTTGCTCTTGTAAATTTCGGCAAAAACACGTTCAATGTAATATCATTATATATAGCAGGTAGGTACATGACACCGACATCGCTGTCGCTTATCTATATTTGTGATTGGAAATTTTTGGCAAATATAAATTAATATTAAGACTGCACTCTCACTCGTGGGTTCGTAGAAAATTCTGGTATTTTACGAAAATCAAACATGATTTGAATTGATAACAAATGCGCGTAAAAAGAAAAAAGTAATCGTGCCAATAACACGATTTTGTTATTTCATTATATCCTTCTCGGAATCTATTTCTTTTATTTCGCTATGAATATAGTTCGGTATAGGTAAGCTGCAATATGATATGGCGAACGGCATATTATCAAACCTTTTCAATACGATTTTTATAAATCATTTTCTTTTTTACGGATTTAATATATTATTATCATAGCGGTGTGCTGCACGGTAGGTAGGCAGGTACAATATAAAATTACAGTACGACGACAATGCAGGTTACCCGCGATAGGATTAAAAAAAAAAATTCCAATTCTAACAACAACAAATATATAATGATGATGATAATAATAATAATGTACCGAAAAAACAGCGAAGACCGTCGAACAAACGATATAATATTGCGAACATATTATAATGCCCCGAACACGCGTATTATATAGGTATTATACTACTATACCGTCCATGCTGCTGCTGCACCGTATTATGATAATATATTTTATTATAAATAAGCGCCCGCGAGGTAATTTTGTCGGTTTTTTTTTTCATTTCGCAATAACGTACGGTAAAAAATTGTCCGTGTACCATATTATTATATATAGTCAGCTCCTGCCTGCTCGCGTACCTATATACGAAGCATTGATTTTAGAATATTCTATAAAATCAGTAAAATCAATGGCAGTACCTACGTATACCGTGTCAAATATTTCGGCGACGGAGCCAATTCGTTTTTGGTCGTATGCTGCCGTGACATATACGTCGATAATGCGTCTGTAAAATCGAGTCTGCAATGCCGGATTGTAAAAAAAAATTCGGCCCGGAAAAAAGTATTTCCCTCGAATTTGTTTCGTCTAGTGATTTTTTTTTTTTAGGGTATATGTGCATGCTAATTTTAAAGTTGCATATTATATAGAACATGTTACCCTCGAATGAGTATTATAATATCATACCAATATAATACTATTACTGCGCGGCCGACAAACAAAACAACTCATACTATATTAATTTAAACTTCATAAAAACAGAAAATAAATTTATAAAAAAAAGTTCCTCGTCTTTTATATTTTTAATGTATAATAATAAAAATCACTTTTGTTCTTTACAGTGCCAATAACGCAAACCAGGGGCATAATTAAGGGGGGGCGCGTCTTTGATATTATATCGGCATTATTAAATACATTTTTCCCTATACTGCAGCTATCGTCACATATTATATAACCACGAATGCATCTAATTACATATGTCATAATTCTTATGAACGCCCTAACCGACAGCGAAAAAAGTCCAGATATCCCGTCGGCGGCATCACGCAGTTCGCCACTGACGGTGCGATCGTATCCGACAAATCGCGCGACGTCGATATATGCGGCCGCGAGGACGAGGAAAAAAAACATTTCGAAACCCGTCATCCGTATAGGTCGGACGTAACCATAGTATATTATACGTATATTATGAGTGTTCGTTTTTTCGTGCAATTAATGATATGAAAAACAATAATAATTACGACTATTGCTCGGCTGATGAACTATTATGTAAAGGTACCCTCCTATACGACTGCTGCAGCGGACTCGGCACCGGTAATTTTAAACGCGTCCGTTTCTCCCATAAAAGGGTGCCCTTCAATCGTAATAATATTATATTACTATATTGTATACACAACTGCGTTCTACATTTTTTTTTTCGTACCAACACTCGAGCGATCGCGTAAACGGCCGCACAATATAGTCCTTCGAGCCGTACGCCGATTTCGCGCGTTCTATTGTTTAATTATTATTATGTGCGGTTTCTTGCATACGCTTAGATGGTCCAAACAATGTTATCGTCAAACACACATATATATATACAGGTTAGGCACCTACATGGGATATTATGCCGCTCTCCATTTACCACGGTCCGAATGATATACATGTATGTATGTGTGTGCGTGTGTGTGTGTGTGTGTGTGTGTGTGTGTGTGTGTGTGTGTGTGTGTGTGTGTGTGTGTGTGTGTGTGTGTGTGTGTGTGTGTGGACTCGGAACAAGAGAGTATATTATTTCTCCTTGACATCGGACGCGAACAAATACGAATTTCGACATATTTTCGTTGGTAATATTTTTTTATCACACATGATATTATTATATTTGGTCGGAAACATTGAAATATAATAAACCTCGAAACTCGAATAACGGACCTCAAAAATAATAGTAATATTACGAGTCGTCGTCAATCAATACGTCGTATTTTTTTTTTCATATACACATAAAATAATATCAAAGGCGTTATTAATATTTGTTGTGTGCTCTATCTCGTTATTCAACGAAGCAGCAACGGAGCGCAGTAGTACCTATACTGATGATAATGCGGATACCTCCTAATAGTAGTGTTTAATCATGGTTATTAATCATTTCCTAAATTAAAATAGTGAATGTTAAATTTAATAAAGCTATATTATGACTATTGGTATAATTCGGTTTCTTATACGTAGGTATTATTTTTAAATCTCGTCTACTCGACTTTAAATTTCAATTACCGCAGCGACTTTTTATAACATGATGATTATAGCTGCTGCGTGCTTTATAAAATTATTATATATTTTTAAGTGTCTATTTTGAAATCAGTACCTCTATAATATTATGACGTACCCCCCCACACATTATATTTATCATTAATTAATGCCATTTCCACCTGCACACGATGATATCGTGAATAAAGTGTTTCGGTGCGATTTATACTGTTGGAATTGATTAATTATCGTACACGACTATATTAATTTCTTTTAAAGAAATAATGTCCTGCTGCTGCACATTAGTACCACAACCCATACTCGCATAATATTATATCGAATCATTATACGGGCGGGAGTAAAAGTTGTGATTTTATTTTCAATTATTATTACAATACGTCGTGTATATATATTATATAATTTATATTACCATGTACCGGTACATTGTGCCTATATATTCAGGCGCATACAACCTATATATATATATATATATATGATACACCGCGAGTGACCAATGCTTTTACACTTTCGTAAATATTATATTATTTACACATTGTACGGACAGACAATGAGAAACCCTTAGCGCTCCGGACAACGGACAAACTCTTGATAATGGGACGAAATATATTCTTTTCCAGTTGGTCGACCGCCGTCCGCCATAATTATATTACCGCGGAGGTTTCACTATATTATATTTTTGTACAAAAATAAACACACACACATAACATTATTATTGTGAGCACGAAATCGTAATAGAAACATTCGTGACCACTAAATAAATATTTTACCGTACGGCAGTTTATACAAATATATATATGTATACCGCGCCTACACCGTGCCTAGTTTTTTTTCTCTCTTATATACATCATAATGTATACCATTAGAGTAAATCTAGTTTCAACAATGCGATGTCATTTTATAATATAATGTCCGAGTTTATTTTTTTAAATTTTATCCTATATAATATCCAACGGTTTTAAGGTTGTTTTTTTGTGTCCCCTCGAACTCTGCGTCGGACGGCATCACAACGGTATTTTCTCGATTCCCGCACTAATGAAGTACGCACATATTGGTCCAATACAGGTTAGTCGCTTCTTCTACGATATAATATATTATCATATTATGTTTTTGAAGATGATGTCAGCTCTCTATTTATTGTTTTTTATTCTCTCCGACCCGCAAATTTTCGTTCGGCCGAACCGACCACCGAGTGCAGTAGGTATACGTGGTCAGCTACGATTAGAACGAATTGATGACGAGCATTATAATATCAAATACTTAAGACGAAAACATAATCTGGGTTTGTACGATGACGTCGGAGTATTTGCCTACGATTTAGTTACGATTTGTAATTAAAGTTTTGGACGTTTTTTTAAATTCACAATATTATTCATCATAATATATACAGTGACTCTCGGGGCCGCTTTAAGGCAGGGGAGGCACCGGTGGGCAATTGCCCTGGGGCGGCAGACTTTGGAAGCGTACAAATTTTCTCAGATAAAATGAACAAAAAATTTAATTTTTCTTTGAATATTAAATTTTTGAATACTAGACATAAAAATAAAATTTTTTATAAATTTCTAACAAAATAATTTGCAAATTTTCGTATTTTTGAAGAATTTTTGAAGAATTTTGACTTAGGCTTTCAATGCAATTAGGTAAAAAAATGAAAGTTTAAAATGACGCAAAGTGTAAAATTATCAACATTAAGTTATGTGGTAGTGTAAGTGGTAGTAATTTAGGGAGGAGGCAAAGGCGGGCCACACGGGTTAGTGTTAAATTTATGTTCAGTCGGAACGCTGTTTATTCAATTTCCATTCTAGTCGCCTTTGTTATACAATTTCCCGATTCGAGCACTGCTCGTGTAGGTAAATACGCGGAGACGTGTTTTAATTTATCGGATGTTGTTTGTTCAATATATGTCGACTCAGAACACTGGTGAATCACGATCGAATAAGAATATGACAATAATATCATTCTCGTGTCACAAAATAATAATATTATACGCGCACGGACGACGTGTCGCATATTATATTCAAGACGATTACCATTTCTAGATCAAGACCGCGGCCAGCGGATAAAAAATCGTCGTCGTCGGCTTTATAGGTATAGGTATAACAATCGCGGTAACCAGCTTCGTCCAACGATGTTTTCACTATAATATATATTCTTCGAAAATTTTACGCGAGCTGGACTATAATAATAATAATAACAACACGCGCGCCGCATCCTGGAGACAATATATTATTTTAGCGATGTAGTATAGGTAAATTAATTACAAAAAAATGCTAGGTTAGGAAAAATTGGAGAAATTTAGAAAATAACGCGAAGATCACATTTTTTTCCATCCCGATTAGTAATGCGATTTTTTTTCTATTTTTAATTATCATTTCAAACCGGTTGTCGCCGGCACACGGATGAGACGTGTCACGTCAAAAACTAGTTCAAACCATATTACCTATTATTTTTTATCACAAATATAGGAAAAAAGTGTAATAAAAAATATGTACTTGAATAACCTTAAGGTCGATTTTAATTATTGCAAATACTGCAACGTTTCGTCACCGTATGGGGTTTTTTTTTCGTTTTAAATGTTGATTTTATATTACACATAATATCATAATATTTTATACAACAATCGAGCACAATTCCTGCAGCAGATCGCATTGCGATAATGCGACGAGCAGGAAATATTATTATAACGATGATATGTCGGTTATTGCGTTGTTTAACAGTTATAAAAATTGTTTTTATAACGTCACATAATCTACATATATATAATATGTACACACACCTATATAATATATTATATACATATAATTATTATTTAAATATATATAATACGTCGACGGTGTAATAAAATTATATCGACTGACCTCTAAAATACAATTGTGACCATTGGAAACTAGATAGCTCGAAACTGGATACATAAATGCGCATAAGAGAAATTAGTCTTCATCACCTGAAACAAATAAAGAAATATACTTAATAATAATAATAATAATGTGTTACTGCTCCGACGATTATATTATATCGATCGGTCTGATAAACTTATCCGCATGCGTTTTATCGTTATAATAATAATAATGATTTGATTTATGAACAACAACAATAATGGTTGTAACCGTTTTATTAACCGTATACCGCAGCTAAGTGGTGCCTATATAATATTATTATAATAATAAAATTATCGTGTTTTGTTTATCGAACTCGGTAATACTGTTATGTATAATATTATATACGTCCTGTGAAAAATATGCATACGGCGGTTAACAATGTTTAATCGAGAATATTTGAAATTTTTTTTCTTTTATACGCTGTCGTTTCAGATATAAATAATTATTACGTTCGACGGATTTCAGTCGTATTCATCGTTATGAAGTCGCATGCGATGCATTATGACAAACCTATAATTTTACGACGTAAAATGCAGCCGCTATTGCAGCGTGACAGAAGAAAATTGACCTTTTGAAATTTAAATACCTAGTATTATTTACACGGAAAGAATGTATATAAAGATTTTATGCAAACACAAAGAAGTAGGGGCGGGGAGGACAGCGAAGTATATATATATATACAAAACAAATGCACATAGCATATTATAGTATAATAAATCGATTATACTAAATGAAACGGTAAAATTTTGATATAATTTGAGGGATTTTAATAAGTTTGTGTTACACTAAAACACCGCACACAAAACACGAACGTCGCATTATTAATTGACCAATGCACAATAAGTATCGCAATAATAATAATTGTACATATAATAACATACAGTCGAGACTCGAACCTCGATAGATCGAATTTTTCTTTCGAAGTGTTTTTAAGTTGCGCTTGAAGTATATTATATTATACATTACTCGAAAAATACAAAAGTCGAATTTATTTTTATTCCCCTCCGGATTCGAGCTGATATCGAGACTCGGCTGTAAAACATATACATTATATAGATATTATGCCGAGTTACATTCCACGGTTTCGCTTAATAAATTCAACCGCATTATACGGCGTTCGGACTTTAAAGTAATAATATCATTATAATATTGTGTTTATCAAGGAATAATCATTTAAATTGAGTGCCACCGCTTAGTGTGTGTGTGTGTGTGTGTGTGTGTGCTATTCCTGGAACGTCCTTGAATATTAAATCGTGGCCGACGATTTAGTGTTCTGACGGAATGTATAAAGCTCTTTCTTTTTCTGTCGCAATCGCGAGCTACAGCTAAATATACGTACCTACCTACGTACGTATCGAATGCAACTCACTAGTACATTTTTACATATAATACATAAATAATCAGTATGATAATACAACACACACCTGTTGCTCAATCAAGACTGATAACGGCGAGCAGAATAGAGGTTCCTATATATTACAATATACTATTATGCATTGTGATTCAAGTGGTTCGTCCGAAAGTATTATATACGTTTACGAATAATATAATATATATTCTGATGTAGGTATCCAACCTATACAGTATATACGGGGCGTTTCACAGCCAAACACGCTCATCCAAATTGAACTTATAAATGCAAATTTTATTCGAATGCCAAAGTTCACGACGATTTGGATATGCAATTATATTTAGGAACTGTACGAAACAATTATTAAAAGCGGGGATGAGCGATTGCAGCTCGACGAATCACCCTACTGTCTCTACGGGCGTCTATGCCCACCTGCCTGATCACCACCTGTTGTACCGGCTATACTATTATACAATATAGGTACTCATCACGTAGATACATGGGGTCGAAGGGGAAACATCAATCAATCGCATATCTTTGTATAATAATAATATTTTCCGTACAAAACCGAGTCTTGTCGACTCGTAGCGTACCTACGTCTGAGAGTACCCGTCGCGAAGTGCGTAATGTATACTATAATCAGGCGGAATAAAAATAACTGTATATTGTAATAGGTACGGTAGAACTATAGCTCAAGACGCTCTTAGAGGGACTAGCTCAATAAAGAGGGTGTCTAAATCGTAAAAGCGTCTTGTGCGAGTATATATTAACTAGTATAATGTAGGGGAAATGCGTCTATATAGGGACCGGTCGAAAATAGCGTATTAAACGGGAAAGCGTCTTAAGCGGGAGCGTCTTCACCGAGTTTTACTGCATAATATATTTATATTGTATGATGGTTATGGTATGACATCGGTGGCCTCGAAATGGTGGGAGGGGGTGAAAGAATCACTATATTTTCAATTTTTGTAATAATACCTATATAATACCGCTATTTGCAGGTCTTAGAACAGATTTGTACACCGACTGAGAGAATGATCCTTCAGCCGACGTCGGGGGGGATGTATTGTAGGCACACGCGGCATGTATGCAGTAGACGTTTCCGTTTGGAGGGTGTCGAAACCACCTACACGTGTTGAAATAGAGCATTTTTGAAACTGCATCATAACTACGTCTTTATATTTGCTTCAAAATGAATAAATTATCTGCGCTTCGATAGAAACCGCGGTCATATCCTTTTAAATTTACGTGTTTGATAATTATTGGTAAATTCGCTCGAAAATTACAGAATAAAACGGATCGTTCAAAATTGTATATAATATGTTATATTATGAGTTGTAAGACTGCCACGACGCGTCTTCTTATAATATATAATGTCTCGTCGATTCCACAATGAATATATTATTATTATTAGTAGTAGTAGTATAGTAGTAGTAGTATTTGACTGATTTATGTAATGGGAACCGAGTAATAAAAAAACTGTTCTCATACAGATAAGTAATAATACATTACAAGTATAACATGTTTTCATATGTACACTGCGCTGATTCGAAAAGCAATTTATTTAATTGGAAATTATTGTGTAAAATACGAACATTACGGTGTACACGGCGCTCGTATTAAAAACCATTTGAAATTATATGTAAAATTATGTAAAACGAAATTAATAAAATCGTTATAAACAGAATCTTGTGAAAAAAAGTTAATAAATTATTATTCATAATAATATATTATATTATAGGGGAAGGGTTCACACGCTATATATATATATATAGGTACTTTGCGGTAGGCTCGGGTATATATAGTATCATATATACGCTGCGAGATGTGGTGCGTATTATATAACATTATAAATCGATACCAAATTTATAATATATATTATATCGTTGTATATTATAATATTAAGAAATGGTAATTTATTAAATTATTATGACTGCAAAATCGCAGACTTATCGTTCGGCGAGCATATTGCGGAGGAATTATACACACCTACGCGTACGTCTTGAGTATTTACATTTTTTTTTTTTACTGTAATTTCGCACATACCTACGTGTTGGTATATGAGTAATGCCACGGTATTAACCTTTTATACCTATAAATTCGATTATGCCAACCACGCGGCGTGCAAGTCCGCCGCGTATTGTGTTCATGTAGTATTGCATAATAGTCGAACGTTTTATTATGCGATCCAGACTAGCGATATTGCAGTAATATAATATTAAGCTGCAGCGCACCGAAAGCGATTTTGTTCGGTCCTAGTGGATTTGAGTATTTTTTCTTTTTCCTATCACAATATAATATATGGTCGGGCGAGGTATACAGCGATAATTCGGTCGAATCGCATTTTAATTTATACCTAGGTATATACTATATTAACACAATATACGCATATAAATGTTAAATAATATACTATATATTCAATATTATCATATTGTTATGACCGTATATGGTTAGAGCCTCCGCCGTTCGCCATATGGCCGCAGCAATACGTGCGTGTTTCGGCCAACTGTGCAGTATAACAATATAACGAGCGAATATTATAATAATTATATATTGTTATATGATGCAGATGTGCATCATGCACTGAATGTGCATCGAAAGATCGGTATTTAAGATTTTGGAGCGCATGGGAAACAAAATAGTTTCAAAAAAAGGAAATCGATCTAATTTATGTAGCAGACATAGGTATAAGTACTTATTGTTTTATAATCGAGTGCAGTATAACATGTATGTTACTATAGAGAAAACGCCGCCGGCGCGGCGGCAGAACGAAATTGAATACAATAAAAAAAACCAAAATTTGTACAAAAGTATGACGTACTTATTATTTTTATTGAAATGTGTGAAAAAAAAATCTAAATGTAATCTAATAATAATACATACTATATTGAAACGATGATATAAATATTTCTTTTGTGGTGGACTGCAGTTTATGGTAGAAAATTGAAAATTGTGAAAATTGCATCAGAGTATTATTGATACTTGAGGGGGTTACAACGTCACAATACTTTTCACAATAATCGGGAAAAACAAAAATAAATTAACAGTAAATGGAAATTTTCAATCAAATTTGGTTTTTTTGGTAAGATAGACTGGCACCTGCAGACCGACGCCGCGCAGAACCGTTTTTCTTAGGTACCTGTGCAATAATAATTTATTTTTGAATTCAAATATCTAACTCCAAACACGTCCATTGCAGTGACGAACTGCAGTTGAACGACGAGGTACACTCGACACCTTCTTTATAATGTATATCAGAGCGAGCGACTACTCCGTTTTTTTTTTTATTACATGTATTATTTTTTAAAACTGCGATATAATATGAATGAAAAACGTAAGAAAAAGTTTTGCAGACCTCAAAAATCTGAAGCCCGTAAATCGTGATCTTGTGTTTTTCGAAATCATCCCCAAATTTTAACTTCTCCTATCGCTCGTGCAGCCCACGCGCGCTCGTGCAGCTTAACGATTTCGGTTTATTATTATTATATGCTTTAGCAGGACCATAATAATATGACGAATATATAGTAAATAATATAATATAGATTACGAGCAAAACTTTCACGTTTCGATTTCGTTTCGTTAATATATTATAATTATATACGACGCGCGGCTGCGGGAGAAGAATATTAAAACGATTGAACTGTTTAGAAAAAAAAATAAAATAGAATACCAAAATCACGAGTCCACATCGCTGCAGATATAGTTTCTTCCACAGTAACAGATTATATATTATTATTGACACGGAAAATGAGCGTAGGTACTCGCAACAGGTAACGAATATTATCGAAATCATATATCGTTCGCGATGTTTCGACCATATTATAATATCGTTCGTGCTTGTTCGTTCGTATAATATATAAGATCGTGTAAGTTCGTAACACAATAATATAGAAAACAATAATAACAATATAATACGCATTATATAATAATAATATTATGAGGTTATATTTGTTTTTGGAGACTTCGGCTGAGTTACACACGCGAAGACGACGACGACACACGCGTGTATATAATATTATTATCGGTTCTTGCGTTGCCTGGAATTACATTTTTTTTTTAAATACCTACCTATATAATAAGTATGTTTGACATTTAAGGTTTATATTTTGTTATTTAGTCAACATATATACGTATGTATAGATAATGAACACGTTTTTTATGCGAAACTGCAAAACGAATACTCGCGTTACGTATTAAAATTTAATAACAAGTTATTTATTTATTTTTTACGAAGTATAGACGAAAAACTTACATAAACCTTATTGTAACATATTTTTATCTTTGCGCGGTATATACCTACGACGGGCGTATATATTATATAGGTATTTTTCGGGAAAAAATAGCACTATTTAGTCACGAGCCGCCACGACAAGAAACGACGATAAAAAATAAACAACAGTTACCTACCTAGCTATATTTTGTCAGCGGAAGAGTGACATGCGTTAGCAACAATACTCGATTTAATCGAAATAACTTCAATTACGACGTTTTTCTTCTTCTATATACGATATTATGGTTATTTAAACAGTTATATACATCATCTGTCAAACGCGTATTTTTTTATACGGGTTTTTTTTCTAGTTGAAATAAAAAAACTATATTAAATTATTTTATTTCCCAAGCTATACATAGGTATAGGTAGGTAACTGCTGCTGCAGTGCTGACTAAATATTTAAACTCGCGTTAATCATATATTATAATAAATAAGAATAAATATAGTTTGGCGTAGTTATTATTATATTATGATAATATAACGTTTAAATCGCGGCTCGTTTAAATATTATCTGTTATTACGCCGTCGTGTTATCTATGGATAATATTATATTATGCCAACTTACTCTGAAAGTTCACACACAATGCGACGAGCGAGTAAAACGACTAGCGAAGACAATTATTCGGTTTTCGGGACAATACATTTATTATTATTGTTATACTATACTCGCCAAAGGTAATAAGTGTTTCTAAAATATTTAGCAACTATATATATATCTAATATAATGTGTACGATGTGTTCGGTATAAATTATGCTAATTGTCGAGGTGAAATTTACAAACAAAGCAACCGACGGACGTCTCTATTAAACTATATATATGCGTGTGTGTATTATAGTGTTTTATCGTAAAATCGTATAACTAATACGTTTTCGTACGTACAATGTGTTTTAATAACAGTTCCGCGGAAATTAACCACAAAAATTATCGTCCATAATAAGTAGGCCATACAAAACTGTGCTGATGGTTTGTATATAATTGTTTTCGAATAAAGGTCAGCGGCAGCAGCAATAATTATATGTGTCCGCGTATATATATAAAATATAGAAATTGTACGGTGTCATTTGATTAGCTCTGAATACACGATTTGATTATACATATATGATGATGTCAACATAGCAGTAGATTTCTATAATATAATTATATGTAGGTGACAAAATTTTGGGGAATCTGATATCACGATTTCGTGTGTGCGTGTGTGTGTGTGTGTGCGACGAGTACTCGTATAGGTACTACTAAAAACGTATAAATCGACGCGTTTAATTGAAAGTAATAAAATTATCGATGTTTACGCGCGTATTATAATATAATATTTATTAGTAGGTCATGCGACGAATATAAGCTGCAGCAGCAGCGGTATAGGTAGGTAGGTACCACCCATATTTGGCTTAGGGCGGGATATCTGCAGAAGTTTGGACAGTAATTATATGATTATTAGTATATATTATCGATAATAATATTGCAGTCGTTGTCGGAATCTTATAAATTATAATATAATACCATGTGATGATGTCCGATTCGCGTATAAAGAACATATTTCATATTATATTATCCGATTAAAAAGAGCGTCACCGCGCACTGCTGCAGTTTGCACACAGCGGTGAAGTTTTGGAAATCGATTTCGACAACCGTTTTGTGTTGCTCGTTTTGGGTACCTATACTCGCGCCAAAACGTAAACATTCGAAAGCCGCGTTTTTATGTTCACGAATCGCCAAAATGACAAAGACGATGATAATAATAATAATAACATAATAATATGTCAACGCTCATAAACCACGTGGTATATTATGATATATAGCAACAGGTCGCCGCGATAGAAAAAATAAATTTCGCGGACGCATACGGCACACGTATGAAAAATGCAGCGACTCTACAAACGCTTCTCTCATAATATAATATGATGATATTACGAATTATAATAATACGAAAATGCACAAAAGGTTTCCGACGTCGCAGCAGCAGCGGCGGCAGAAGTATACCATAGATAATGTGCGCTGACGATGCGATATTATTATCCTGCGTACGTATATATTATAATTTATAGGTGTGAGCCTGCAAAACGAAGAGAAAGTCAAACAATCGACGGTTGTATATTATATTGTACACATCGCGCGGACGCGAATAAGGTAAACCGAAATAAGTGTTTCCTCGCGTGCCTCTTCCATATTATTATTATTAGTATGTATTATAATATTATTATTATGATAATATTATCATACCACAGTCCGCGATAACTGCACGTCAAAATAATAAGTGCGATAAAGCCCTGAATTAATAGAGTAATGCAGCTGCAGCAGCAGTATAATATTAGAAGAACAAACGACATTTTACAGCGGCGATCGAGACATGATGTGTGCGGCTAAAACAGGACAGATGAGAAACTTATTATTGTGTTTAATAGATAGACAACTTAACGCGCCTACAAAGGGTGGTTGTACGAATAATAAAAAAAGAATACAAAATTAGAACTTAGAACTTTTCAATTAGCTCGGTGGATCAAAAAAAAAATCAAATTTTTTTACGGAATTACTGCATTTGATAAAATTCATATATCATAAACAGAGTTATTCACCCACCAAGCATGCTTGCCCTCTTTTTCTTCAATAATGAATTTATTCAAAATCTGTTTTTTATAATATTTTTAAATATACTTAAAGAATATTTTTTCAAATTAATGAGATTTTTTGTATTACTCACAGTGTTCTGCGGAGATACAAACTTCTGTTTTTCAAATGAAAAATTTAGATCCCCCCCCCCCTATTTCTACTGTAAACTGTTTAGCGGATAACTTTTCTGAAAATGTTGATGTACCAGATTTAAAGTATTTCGCAAGTTATTTTACTATGTGTAGGTATATTAAGGATAATAGGTCAATGATAATTATAGGCTATAGTGATTTGGAAAATTTTAGTAATTATCTAACAACATTAATAATTTTTAAAAATGGTCAGATAGTATAATAAATACTAGATCCAATGTTACATATATTTTATATTTTTGTGAGACCATTTATCCAATAATTATCCAATAATTATCCTTAATATGTACATTTTAATAACTCAGAAACTATATATACTCGTTCAGCGTTTGAATTAGTACCTATACATCAATAACATTTTCAACAAAAAAAATGGCGGTTTTCGTTTTAAAAGCAAAAGTTTGTATCGCTACAAAACACTCCTCGAGTATAGTGCAAAAAAAATTCCAAGAGTTTAAAAAAATTGGCTTTGAGTAAAATACGTATTATTTAAAAATTCCAAAAATCAGAATTTGAATGCATATTTGTTACCTATATATTAAAGCTAAAAATAGGGGTGAACGTGCTTGCTGCTGTGAATCACCCTACAAATGCCTATAATAATAATAATAATATGCTGACTTTTATTCGGATATAGGTTAGCTTTATGTAGTATATAGTATATAGCGGCGGTACACCGGTATACCGCGGCGGCGGCTTAGGATTTTACACTTTGATCCCGTTTATCCCGGTGAAAAATAAAAACGAACGTTTCCTTTAAAAAAAAAAAAAAAAAGCTCTATAAAACAAATACTATACAATATGGGCATAGGTACACCGAAACTCTCGAGTTTATATATATTTATTTTATCCGTACGCGTATAACCGCGTGTGTGCATGCTGCAGCGAGACACGTCGTCGTAATTGTATTACGATCAACGCCGCCGCCGCCGCCGCCGTGCTCAGTCGGCTCTCGTTAGCGTTTCGAAAAGTCACGCGAAATCGACTTTCGTCAACACGTCGAATTTTTATTATCGTCGTCGTGACACTCGCGCGCGTAAAGGTTTTACAAATTTAGTCGTTTCGTATATACGAATAGTGAGGCCCCGTGGGCGATCGGTCGTTCGACCGGCGAGATCTGCTGTCAGAAACCGCGAGAAAATATATATTTTTTTTATTTATCAATTATTTTTTTATTTTTTTTTATCGATTATTAAATTAAATATTTTATATAAGATGTACCAAAACATTAAGGTTTACTATATCGTTGTATAATATATGCTGCAGGCGGACGCATCATAATATGAGGCGTGATTTCCCTTTGACGCTCGCTGTTCGATATAGGTTTTATCGGAAATTCTGAAAAATAATATTTTTTCAGATTAGTTATTATTTTCGTGGGGGTTTGATGAAAAAATGGTAAAAACATAATTTAATGATGTTTTTAAAATTAAAAATCGGTTTCACCCTAAAACGAAACATTATTACCATCATAATAATACGCAAACATTTTTACATCATTACATTATATTATTATATTTGAAGTCGTACGGAAAATGTATTTAAAAGCGAAATCGCCTGTACCTATATATATATATATATATATATTGAAAGACAAAATAAACAAACAAATGTACGCGCGTATAAGCACAAAACACCACTAAATTTTCATTTCGATTTCTGACCTTTTGGTTTTCGCGAAAATCACTATCGCGCGGTCCAAAATCGTCTGAGAGATTCGCCGCATCCTGTTATTTGCGAGAACTCCGCACGTGCCCGATCACTCTCGTCGATATACCGGACCGAAAGTCATTGCCAAGTCATCGGCTGTAGGATTCGCTCGATAGTCATATGATATAATACCCTCGAGTCATGTATATTTTAACCATACGGATATATGACGGAGCACCCTGCAGGTCGAAGAATTATTGTGCACTCGCTCGCCCTCGTATTCTATATAACAGAGGCGCAGGCGGTGAGATCTTAAATCTATATATCCTAAATAGTAGGTATGCGCGACTCGTCAAACGACCGATCGACCGCATATAATCCAAAGTAAATCTGTTCTGTATTAGTCGTTGTCGCGGTATAGATAATACACATACAATCGACGAGACGGCACTTAAACCGCAGAACAAACGGGGGGGGGGGGGGGGGAAATGGAAAAAAAAATAATTGACACGAGTTTATTCTGTATGATTGTTATATAAACACGCGTGTCCGCGAGATTGCTTGTTTCGGCGTTGACTATAATATATTATAGTATTATATTTCTGCAGTCGGAAGAATAATATACATTCGCATATCGTGAAAACATAATATCAATACTCATCTCGGGAGGCGCGTTTGTACAAGCGAATAATCAAGAGCTGTATATATATTATATTATTTAAGCGGCTGCATCCCCGAATCGCGTGCCAAAGCCGCCCAAATTCTGGTCGAATCGCGTACACGTTTTCTTATTGGGCGCAACCGAATTGTGAACTGAACTATCGTACAACACAACCGTACAATTTCCCTTTCTACTTTTTCGGACTTGTCGTCTAATATTCAAAGTTTAACTGGTGTAGTTAAACATGTAATATACTATATCGTACGCGTCATTATATAGTCTGTAGACTGTAAACATATTATTATTAAAAACGTACGATATAAATAATAATATATTTTACTGTTTTTACTGCTGATTATTTTTAAAAGTTCATTCTTATAAATTCAATTTTCGACGAAAATGTGTTTACTAATAATATTTGTCAACGAATTCAAACCTCGTTTTACGATTATATTTTCATATATTTTATACATATTGCGTCTCGTGGTGACGTATTCTTTGTAGTAGCACAAAGTAGTCGTACAAAGTAGTAGTGCAAAGTAGTCGTTTTATTCCGTTTTGACTTTTGACATAATTCGACAATATGCGGAATATTCGGATGCGCCGATTTAATAAAGCGTATATACTGCGGGTTTTGAAACGTTTTCAGATTTATATTCGTTTCGTGGGATCCGAGCAGCTGTATAATAATACTATTATAGGTATATATAATATTGTATATTATTAAATTGTATTCTCTGCCGGTCGAAAAGGGAGATTACGGTTGTCTGCAGCAGCAGCAGTCGATATCGACAACACATTTAAAAAATAATTCGTCCTCGAATAATGACGATAAAAGTTATACCGCGGCAGAAAGCTGAACGTCGGCAGGGACCTGCAGCAGTTATCCGAATATTATAATAATAATAATAATAATAATAATATATATATATTAATACCGAAGACGGTTGCGTCGGTTGCTGCACTGCACTCCCGAGTTATATAATATTATTATTTTTTTTTTTTTATCATTTTCCTTATACTTCCCATCGCTTGCACTTTTTTACCCGATTGCGTACCTATACATACATATCACACTTGAAATATCTTTCCCCGTATAGACGTCATCACGTTCAAATTTTTTATCGATCGTTAATATTTTTTTCCACTTTATATATAATAATATGTAATATCATTAATGCACGATATATATACGGTCGAGTAGTCTTAGACTTTATTGCATAATATATATTTTATGTGCACTTTATTATCATTATTTTTTTTTTCTGTCGAATAATTCATAATCGATGATGGTCTATTATAAGGATAATAGTTGTTTTTCCTGACGTAATCGAATTTCATCGACGACTATCCGCGAGTTCATAAAACATTAATTATATTTACTGCTGCAGCTGTGCAGGTTTAGAATATTTAATGATTTTTTTTTTATTCTTATTATTAAATAATATATAAATATATATATACGTTTATATACGCCCTATTAAATATAAAGCATTTGCGATGTTTTTTTTTTCTCAATGTAAATTTATATTATATGTTTTCATTATACTACTCGTACTTAAAAAATGTCTGTTTTGTTTATTTTTCTCTTACCGGCGAACGATAGTACCTCTATGCCATAGTATGGTTGTAAACCTATATAAAACGCATAAAATTCATCATCATCATCATCGGTATACATAAACAGTAACACATAAACACACACACACACATCATAATGTCGAAACGCAAATTGCATAACGAAAATCATAAATTATTAATCGTGTATATAATATGATACAAACTGATAATTAAATATTTAGCTTCACGAGTATTCGACTCCGCTGCAAGCGACCGTTGTTGGACCCGCGAATTTCGTTTTTTCGACAATTATTGTACCTAGGTATACTTGCAGTATTAAAATCTCCACGATTTTGTCGTGCGGTTTATATTATATTAGATTTAATAGTGACGTAATACCCTACATAATATTATCGTACCATGTCGTCTTATTGTTTAAAATACAATATAATATTATTATATTATTATATCTGATGACGCCGCGGTCGTTAATTATTGGATAACCGCGCGCTGCAATTAACCAGATCGTATACCGCGGTAATGTGCGCTGTGATGATACGGCCGTTTGAGAACAAGACACCCGTCGTCTACATAATAATATTATATTATTGTATTATATAGCCGGTGTATATAATATACCTAGTGTTATATATAACCGCACGTTTAATTCGGTCGAAAACCATATCAACGTTCGTCATCATTCTATATAATATTATTGTATTCTTTTACACCAAACGGTTTAATGACCAAACGCGCATTATAATAATATATTATATTATTATGTACGGCCGAGAGTTACACAAGACGATTATAACAACGAAAAAACTGCAGTGCGCGTATAAAGCATCATTTATAATATTATATTATACAACTCGGACGGCGATCAACCACCTGCCAATCCGCAACAGTAATTAACGCCATTGTTCTTCTGGTGCGTTACTCGTCCCAAGAGCTCACTACATAATAATAACAAAATAGACTACAGGACTACAGCCTACGCTTCGTGTGTATAATACTCGTATAATATTCCAAAGTATATAGATAGTCATAAGATCGGCCTATATATACGTACCTACATTATAATTTTCTTACATTAAAATAATATTATGGTGGTCGATTATTTTCCTCTGTAATCGTATCGTATAATATTATATAATTACTGAAATACACATAACGCGCGTTATATAAAAATTTATCCGTAATGAGTACAATTAATTATATTACAATATAATAACGATCGTTTGGCCGTACAATACATTATGATGATGATATGTACAGGGTGCAACAGGCCGAGGCAACAGGTCGCCGTTTAGCTTTGACGAACAGCTGGCGTGCGTATTATAATATTATATTTTTGTGCTTGGGCCTTGGCGAATTTTATATCGTATTTATGTGCCATTGTACATCGTATAGTGTCCATCAAATATTTCGGTCAAATAAGATTAGTGTGTAGTAGACAGATCAGTTTTTATAACCACGCTATAATATATGACATAATAATATTATACTCGCATCGAAAACAATTTAAAAAATAGTCACCAGGACTGATGATTTATCTAGATTTGCATATGATACGTTAGAAACATACGCGCAAAATCGTACAATAATAAAAGTATTTTCAGCATTTTAAGGATTTTTGTATTTTTTCGGGGGTCATTCGGGGGATTCGTTATCAAGTACACGCATCATTTATAGACTCTTTGGTCACAGTATACCGTGGTCAGTATATTACATATATTATAATCTACGTCTGTAATGACGATAATAATATAATATCATCGTTTTTGTCGTTTATCGTTTAAATCGCCGGTCGGTCGCAGTCGGCCGTTTTCTTGATAGGTAGCGACCGAGAGATGACGACCGGCCCTGCGCGTTTCCGGCGACCGAGAAAGTTTACGGCAGCCCGCGCATAGGTTATAGGTACACACAAACACGAACCTGTGAGCAAAGCGTATAGATTTATGCCGTCGACAGTTATTGCATTTTAACCGGTTCGGAACGGCGAAAATCCAATTCACAAGACCTGCAGCACCGCCGGTCCGACCGGGCACATACACTCGAAACGATAAATAATAACGATTCGGATTTCGATTGTCGGCCGAGCGTTTGTTTATTTTCGATCGTCGTTCGGTGTGCGTCGGACGCGAGCCGCTCTACAAATTACACGGTAGGTCGGTGCAAAAATCAATTTTTCTTTCTTTTTCTGATCGACTAAAACATAATAAATATTAGAATATTATGTGCTGCGCCGTATCCGTCTGCCCATAGTAACGTTGTTATTATTATTATTATATATTAATATTATACTATGATGCGAGCGCATAAATGATATTGAAATTATATAGTGCCACCGCGTCACTCTCACTATATTATTTATACCGAGCGGTATACCTGCTATTACCACTACCGCTGTATAATATGTTATTATTATTATTATTATATTATAAACGGTCGTGGTTCCCATACGTTTCACCGGGCGTTACAACTTTTTCGAATATTGTAACAACTACTATAACATCATCAACAACAACAACAACAACAATTATGACGGCGGCGGTGTATAATCGCGTCCGTTTATCACGTCAAAACCGCGGTCGTGTTACGGTTTTTTTCGTTTTCGTTTTCAATACTATATCATCGTAGAAACTCTATGTTTATACGGGGTGATCCCGTATGTATTTTTTTTTTTTTTTGTTCAATCGTTTTATGATGAGTAGATTTTTTTTGAGGTTTTTAAATATAATATTATTTTAACGACAAACATATCATAATATTACTATCGTTTTCGGTTTCATATATAGTCAGAAGCATAATATTTTTCTAGAAAATGTTGGATTTTGGTTACCCAATTATCAAATACTGCAGAATAATCGGTTTTTTTTTTTTTGAATTTCCGACCACTTGAAGTCAAAAACAACCAATACGGAGACGACTGCATATATAGTGACCTACTACCTACGTCCTACACCATTCGCCGGTTCATTATGCACCAGCTTCAGTGCAGCCTGACTCTATGACGTATAGAATATCGTTGTATTGACATTGCAAATAATTGTGATATTGACCATCATCGTCGTCGTTGATTTTAATTCTCTCGAAGGGTCGCACGCACGATAAAAGCACCTGCTGGATTATAATATTACAATCGATGCGACGTACTAATAATCTAACTGCACATGACAAAACCGCACTAGATAGTACGATAAAAAGAAAAAAATACTGTAAAATATTTTACTACGCTGCAGCATTTTTTTCCCCCCTGAAAACACGAAAACCTACTCGAAAAATCGGTGCGGCCTGCACTCGCCCTGTATATCATAATATATACCATACCTATACTAATATGCATTCCACAGGTGTGTCTTACTGCAGACTGCGAGGCGTCGATGGCGTTCGTCTCCGCGTGAGAAACGAAACGGTACTCGTCGCTGCGAAAACCGCGTGTAGTTTCCCCGAAGACAATGGAGACAGTGGTCTAATGCGTTCCCCAGCTCGTCACACATACACCCGCAGAGCATGCTTTTTTTACAACATCAAATTATATTATATTATGTTATGTATATAATACGCGTGGTCCGTTTAATTGCGCGTATGTATACACAGTAGTAAGTTGTATACGTTAACCGTGGTCGCGTCGTCGATTTTCATTCGCAAACTGTTGTAAAATCGCGTCATATAACCGTTGTGGTAATTACCACATTATTGTAACGCCGAGCGTACGTATATGAACCGCGGGTAACGTTTATTTTCCACGTATGCGACGAGAACTATATATTCTCTCTCGGAGAAGGCTTTCGCGGGAGAACGAGCAAAAGAAAATTATTATACTGCCACATAGGTATATGACATACACGATACACTACTTTTGTGATTGTCTCCCACGTACATAAATTATATTATTAAAATATTAAACATCGAGATGGATACGTATACAATATAATATTATCGTCGTATATAATATATTACAAAGCACCGCGTAACGAAAATAATAATAGTATTATAATCTATAGTATTATTTAGACATCGTTGCATTTTCCGCAGCAGTAAATAATATATAATATAGCGATTTCGTCGTATTTCTAAACGTATATCTCGCAAGTACCTCCTTCACTGCACGCGGACAATAACGACATCAGCCTATATCGATGTAGGCATTAAATTATTCAACTCTCAATACTTTCAAACCGCCATCAGTGAAGACACATCGGTCGAGTGTCCGACGTATCAGTAGTAATTTTTTCTTTAGGAGTAAGTGTGACAGACGGTTTAGAAATGTGAATCAAATAAAATACAAATTGTAAAACAGAGTCTCGGAACCAAATAATTAGAGTTTATAATAGGTATATGATGATATTGTTATTTATTATCCGTATGTATGGTTTGCTATTGTAAATTCGTAGAGTTCTGTGAACGACATGATAGTGACCAGCTGCAGTTGTGTCGGTACATATATATAGGTACGACGAACAGCTATGAAGGAACCCCAAGATAGGAGCTGGTCAAGGGAAACCGCGAAAGGATAGATCAAACGCATCTGTAGTGGAACCGGTGAGAAGGGAAAAATGCAGGACGGGGTTGGAATCGGAGTCGAGACAATAAAGGAAAGAAAATGAATTTTAAGGGAATTCCGGATACGAGAATATTATAATATAGTCGTGAGGAGGACAATAAATAATCGGAGGCGTACCTACACACAGGACTGCAACAGTTTGTTTGGAAACGATCTAATCTTATAATAATTGGTCCTTTGCAAGGCGTCTTATAATAATTACTATTCGTTTTTCCGTATATACATAATATACGTATGGTATATAAATAGATTATATACACGCGTAGGTTCGACGAGAAAATAATGTTGATATCGTATAAGCCGTACATATTATGAGTATATATTATATATGACTATACATTATTTTAATATACAGTTTGAATTACACCAAATCAGATACTAATAGTCGGCACGCGGCTCGAGATTAGGGTACCTATATATACATAAAAATTCGAGAAGCCCGCCCTTTATGCGGTAAATATACCACGTCACGAGTTTAATGCGTTCACAAAAAAAATTATATGATCAACGAGGTGAAATCATATCCACTTTGAATCGTATATTATACATATACATTGTACATTTGTACTCAAAGCCAAAAGGTATATTATTACGATTTTAGTCTATGATTATAATATAATATTATATTTTATATTATTATGTGCATTGGACCTATCCATGGACATATTATGGTACCTATTATGTACCTATTATGCATACCGTGCGTGTTGAATTATGCCGAAATCGAGACCGTCGATTCGCGTACAGATATAATAATTAATGTTATATATATTATATTAATTAGTTAAAATATTAATGTTAATTACAAAAATTATTCCCGATCAGATAAAAACGAAGTTTGTTCAGTTCATACAGTGTTATAAGTAGGTACTTATAATATATATTCGATGTACCTACGTGCTCGTTACTGCAAATTTACAATTTACTCGATACTTTCCAATCTATAAAAAATTATTATCACTATTACTGATGAAATACTAATTAAATTTATGCATTTTCTATCTATATTCCATACACATACTATTTTATTAGTCATTATTCGTGCGTTATATATGGCCCAAATCATCAGTTTTCCCAAGCTCGTTAGTCCCCAGTCGAAAAACTATATGAACGTTTAGCAAAAAACATTAATTAGGAACTACATTTTACGGTTAAAATGTGTGCGCACAAATACGTATGTTTTTCAATATTACAGTGTAAATGTATGACGATTAAAATAATCTGTATGATATTATCTATAATTATTATTGATTTCCGCCTATTTATAATACCTATATATACTGTTTTCGTTATAGTCATCGAATTTAAAGCAGTTTAATAATATTGAAATAAATCTTTGTAAAATTGTACAACGAAGAATTGCAAATAAAGTGCAACGTAATACCTATACAACGCAACAATAGTCACAGTGGAGTTAAACTTCAAAAACTAACCAAACTGTGTAAGTTTTTATAAGCTTAATTTAGCTTTTTATCATTCATCTCAAAGTAAATAAAATATATCGTATTTGCAGTATGCTAATAGTAGTCGTACGGGAGCTATTGCTTCAAGTGTCTCGCAATGGCGAGGTGTTACTTAATAAGATTTTTTGAAAAATTGATTTTCAGCCGATAAAAAAATCAAAAAGTTTACTAAACATATTTCATTATAGATATATAGGTACGTAGGCGGTAGATTAATGAACTAACGCTGCAGATGACACAATATTCGAAAAAGTCATTTTTTCAGTTCGTCAGCATTACGGAAAAAAGTATAGTAAAGAGAAAATAATAATATAGACGATACGTCATACTCGAGCACGCGGTTTTAACTAAATCTTGAAAATTTTTTTTTGATTAACGATAGCTCGATCGCTACTCTATAAATCGTTTATTGAACAATAGCAACGATTTATCATTTTCATCAAAACGCTACATATATATATTATATAAGACATTCGCTCGCATATTGAGTGTATCGCACCTGCAACCGCAGTTTCGTCAATTTTTATAAAAAAAATTATAATAGTACGCGTCACTGTACGAATAAAACGTAAAAAGTTTTGAAAAAAAAAACTGTCGTGATGGCGTGGAGGTGGTGAGTAAAGTTATTTTCGGGGTCCTCAAACTCGAGTCGGTTGTTATAGGTGTTCGTACAACAATAATCGTAAATCCCATGACATATGTACATTATATTATCATGCAAAAACGTAATAATGTTTCTATATTTTATTTTTTGAGGGGGCGCCCGAGTGGGTGTCTCGCACACACGCGGTTATCCGGCAGTGGCGCGTGAACCTTTAAAGCACACTCGCCATCGTGCAGTTGGGTGTGTTTATATTTTTACCACCTACGACATTGCGTCACTGCTGCAGCCGTATATACCACCCTCGCTTTTTTCGACCATTAACACGCCTGCAGTATGCATCCGGATTGCATGCCACAAAGAAAAGGCAGAAAAAAGTACGTCCAATTTTCGTGCTGCGATATGTGAAAAGGATCCGTCCAAATGGCACGACGTGATGAACACCATATAATATGATGACGATAATACACGTTATCATGAGAGTATTGATTATTTTGAGTTTACTATTATCATACCCGAACACAAAATTATAAAATCCACCTGTCAGTAATAATAATTGCAGTTTAAATTCAAATAATCGTTTATATTGGATGTCGTGTTTCTTTTTTTCTGTGCTTATTTCGAAAATTCTTGTATAACAGTCGGTTGAAAAATAAGTGAACCGGTATAATAACGCCGTAATTCAAATGTTAACTGTTTTCAGAAAAAGTAAACCCGCAAACAAACTAATTCAACTAATTTAATTTTTATAAAATAAATTAAATATACGAAGCATGTATATCAACCGCCGTAGGCTTGAGAGTTTAACTCGAACCGACCCTTCCAAGGACTTCCGCGCCATTCCGTTTGAACCGACCCTTATTTGTAATAATAGACACAGGCCAATTCGGTGATTTTCTGAATTTTCTTTTTGACACACTATATAGTTGTGTAAATAAAAGTGAAATCGTCGAGTTCCGGGCCATCGCAGGCTTGAAGTCTCGAAAATAAACTTTTCCGGCCGACGTCCCCTCAGCACAAGGTTTATAAATTTAAAATCAAAAATTCAAAATTACACCAAAATTGTTGTGCAATAATGGTCTTTATATTGTTTCGTTTGGGCGCGTTCCGCTACAAATTTATTCGTTTACAGGCCATTCGTATATAACACACGTCATGTAAAACACGCTTATTTTTTCCCGCCTCATAAACAATGGACCGCATATTATTATGATGATTTCCCGAGAGATTTGACTTTAGAATTTTATCGCCTTCGTCGCTATTACACTATATGATAATATACATTATTATAGCCACGCCGTGACGGCAACAATTAAATAATAATATTATTATTATTACGTCATTGGATTTCGGCCACAAATATACTCACCGCCCGAACACAATATATAATATCGCAGCCATCATAATTATATTCGTCGTATAATAATTAGAATAATAATATCAATCGAGTTGCGGAAATGCGGTGCGTGTTGCAGACGTCATTTTTTGTTTCGATTTCGCGTTTGGATTGCGAAGACGCGATGTGCGCTCGGCGCAGTTCAAACAATGGTCATCTCCTCGTATGTCCGTATATAATATTATGTAGGCGATGCAATAATATATGACAATGGAACTTATAAACCGACGATGGATCTATGCTCTGAATAGCTCTCGATAAAGGTATAAATAATATTATTATTGTGTGCGGGTAATGTCGTGCGACGTCGATAAAAATATGGTCCGCCGCGGTGCATCGCCGGATGACGATAACCCTAAGCGACGACGACGACGCCAAGACGAGACCGTCCACCATAGTAATAATAATAATAATAATAATATTATTAAAACCTACGAGAGTGCTGTGCGGTTAGTGAGTGTGAGTGTGTGTGCGCGTGTGTGTTCTAGTCGTGTTACGGATTATGCACCGTTATAAAAAATTCTGGTACTGGCAAACTCGTCTGCGCCATATAATAATAATAATAATAATAATAATAATAATAATAATAATAATAATACGACCGTAATATTACGCGCGCGCCAGACGGATAACTGCAGTAAGGTATAATATACCGTAGGCAAACAAAAAAAAAAAAATCCTCGATATGATTTTCCCGCGTGTTTTATGCGAACAAAAAAAAAAAAAAATAATACAAAAAATAATTAACATCAACCCGCAGTGTGGCCAAGAAAGCTTTCGGTTTAAATTTTAAATACGAGTATAATAATAATAATAATATATTATGATGATTATGCGCGTGATATGTAGGTACGCACTGCAGAAATGTACTTTTCTTCGTCGTCGTCGCATAAGAGTGTGTAGAGATATTATATTAATATTACATATTACATTATTATTTAAGCGTGTCGTACCGACGTTTTTCTCCGTCTCCTTCGTCTTCCTCGTCTTCGTCGTCTTCGCTGCTGTCCTTCCACTTTTTCCGCGCACACGCGTCGATTGTCGGTTAAAACCTATAGACGGCGCCGGGAGAATGCGCATTGAGCGGCGGCGGCGGCGGCGGCCGAAACAATCTCGACCGAATGCGCAATGTATATTATACGTATATATATATAATAGGTACATAATAATACATATAGGTATATAAATACCGGTTATGGTCACTATCTGACCTTTTGACTTGACCGGCTACACGTCCGACGCAAAACTCGTGAATATAACGTATGTATATAGTATATACGCTGCTACTCTATAATATACGGTATAACAACCGCGGTATAGTGGTTGGTTTTGTTTATTTTTTTAATCGTAAACCTATTATTACTGTTGCGCGACACACACGATACACGTACTCAAACTAGGTTGAAACTTGTGTGGGGGACGAAAATCGGATAACCGCAAAAGGTCGTAGTCGTCGTTTATTATTTTTTAGTATAATAGCGATCGGCGGTGACTATAATTTTCAATTATCCCATTACCTTGTCAAAGTCAAAGCGTTTATAAGTATTTATCACTTTTTAATATGTAACACAATAATATATGTATACTAAAATATTCATAACGCACATAATAATATAATATAGGCACAGCGCGCGTTCGGCGGGAGACCGCGTAATAGTTATTTTTACAGGATTTAATTATATTACTACGTAAAACGATTTCACGATCGCGCCCCACGCGCGAGCGCCCTTCGAATTGAATTAATATAATATTATTTTAATATCAATAATATATTCGAGTGCCTAACTATACACAATATGTCTCATAAATCTGAATGATTAATTCTACGTGCTGCGGGATTCCAACGAACCCAAACAACACACGACGATGCACGTATTTCGAAAATACCGATTCTTCTTTTTCGTAAAATTAACGAATATTTTCTAAAAAAAACTATTTAATAATATTATACAGTCCCGCACTGATAATGTATATAATGATAATAAATATATTAAATCTAGCAGAGGTATATAGTAAAGTCCGGGTAAACGAAAGGTTTATTAGGTATAAGGTACCTATATACTTATATATTGCGTCGTTTGACGAGTACCAATCTGAAATGTTCGTATATACGAGTCGTATATAATTATACGTATGTGGTTGTAACAATTTAATGATGCATTTTCGCGGTAAACCGTTTTTAATTTCAGCAACGAGAGAAAAACTTTTTATTTAATTTTAATTGCGCGTCGCTTATGTAGCGCTAAACGGACACTTGTATTCGAACGTTAAAAACATATAATTTCAGTAGATTAATACAATCATACACCGCGTTTTGAATATTTCGTAAAAAAATGATTAACGCGAATGATGAATACGAAATATATATATGATAATAAAATATCGCGTCGACTTTAGGCCCGATCGCGTCGATGACGTTTCTGGGTGCGATACCATCACACTCCAAGACTATATGACGATGACGATATGGAGAGCACAAAGACTGTGCGTGGTGTGTGATTGCCGCTATCCGCGACGGCCGCGGCGTATATTATTTCAGGTAAATTACACATTCCGTTAATTAACGCCGAAACACTGCTTTAACTGCAACGACGACCAAAAATTATAATCATCGTTATTACATTATTATCATTCTTATTATATTGACCTGTACGCGAGCTGTATCCAAGGACGTCCGTCGAAAAATCCTGCAAACGGCCGTCTGCGACCGTGCGGTCGGCCGCGTCCGACGCGCATCATCGACCGGAGACGACGTACACATCACGTACATAATAATATATAGAACGTTATACACGCAGAAGTAATTCTAAACTTCCAAATCGCCGATACGTTATATACCGAGGTATTATATTATCGTCACACCACCCGCCAGATGGGTCTCATCCGGTATAGTAATTCTATATACCACGTATACCTGGTGTGCGTGCGAGTTTAACACACGCAAGCACGTCGTCGTAAGGAAATACACGTCGTCCGTCGGTCGGCATAATAATTTAATATCGTATGTGTAATACACGCATATTATCGTTGTTGTCGAAAAGTATAATAATATCTCATGAATTCGTTTTAAGGATTCATGTTCGTATGTGTCCTGCTGCTGCTGCAGAGACGCAGCCGATAGAAATATTCGCCGCGGTGGTGCTGATGCATCACGCAATATATTATAATATACAAGTGTGCCTGCTATATATTATAGGTATACATTTTAAAAGCTTTTTTTATTATTATTATTTTAGTTACTAAAATTAATATTCTTCTGACGAGCCTATAGGTAAGTATATATTATGTACCTACTAGCAACAGGTGTAATAGTTGTTTACTGTACCGCTTATCAATTGCGGTTAACATTAACTGATTTTTATGAGAAAACAAAATTGATGTTTCGGCAAACAAAACTAAACATTGCACGGGTAGGTTAGGTTTTTAAAAATAAAAACTTTTCGCGATTCAAAAAGTTGAAACTCTATGTGTATACAAAAAACTAGGTACTTTAAAAGTTAAAAATACATTTTTAATCAGAGTCCTTATATTATATTATATTATTCACAAATAATGATTAAACACAAAATAATTGTATTACTAGTATATATTAATTATTAGGTCCATGTAATAATTTTAAGCTAATAAATAATATAATCTTTAAGAGTTCAAAAGAAATCGATTTTTTTTCGCACATAAATCGGAATAAATTAAACATTTCACGGTATATAGGATAGGTTAGGTATTTAATTGTGGTGGAATGGATGAGGGTACCTGTATATATATTAATTTTTTTTTCGGTAATTGCTTACATCGCGATTGACTAGGCCACGCCACTGCTGTTATGCCGTCAGATACGAGTAGATTTATGACTATATAATACCACGATGAGTACCTACCGACGACGACGCTATAACAAAAAAAAAAATATATATAATATGTATAATCAAATCTACGACCGAAAATCGGATGTCGTTTAGACTGCGACGACGGAAGTACGCCGTATATATATATTATTAATATTATTGTTGTGATGACGGCCTCTTCCTCCCCTCTTCCGCCGGTCCGCGGGGCGGTAATGACTGACTGCTGAGCTGCTGCTGCAGCATTATACTATATAGGTAATAACCGTCGGGTGGTATTAACCGTGACCCGGTTGGCGGTTCGTCACATCCGTATTTTCTACCTACTAGGTATATATTATAATATCGCATATAGGTATACGACAAAACGCGTGCCGCCGTCTACATAATATGTTATTATTAATTATTATTTATTATAATGTCGTTGACTGTTTGAGTGTATATAGATTGTGTACTATTGATGCGTTCGTATAATATAATAATAATAATTATTATCGTTCGTTCGCGTTTTGCGGGCAATCGTCGCGTCCGGCAAATGTATATTAAATCCTGCAGGCATAACAATATAATGACATCGACATTATATTATATTCCAAATGTTCGGTCGAATGCGCGTCAATCGGCGAGAAACTATGGATAATATTTCACCGGCGCACGAAAAAAATTTTTTATCTCGTACGCACACTACATATAGAGGTACACATACGCACACAATCAAATATAGACAATAATATAATAATTTACGACACGACTATTTGTGATGTGACACACACACACACTCATCACGTGCCTACACGTATGTGAAAGACGGTGTCCGTTGACCCGGTTCGAGAAATATTATTATTGACAAACGGCGCCGCCGCCGAGATCGACAATAGACCGAATAGCCCTATACCATATATACCGGGTATTATATACCTATATAATATATATACGACCTAATAGTCATCGGCTTCGATATATACAATATAATAATGATAATAAATAATAATAATACGATACACATTGTTGTTATTCGCTACCTGTTCTCTATAACATACGTATAATATGAACGGCTGTCCTCATTCACCGCTGCACATGCCGCCGTCTACGATAATATTATTATTATCTACCTACAGAGAATATTATATTAATTTTATTTTATCGTCGGCGGAACCGTTACTGGCGCGCGTCGGTGAAATTATAACCGCGGTAGCTGTTTAGCGGTTAAGACGACGGTCGATCTGCAGCACTGCAGCTCGTCCGGACCCCGCGTGTCCAAATCGACGAAAAAATCAACCGTCGTAGTAGTCGATCATCATAATATTTTATTTTATCCACTTACGATAATAATTGAATATTAATTCGAGTTTCGTATATACCCATATGCGCTTAAGCCCGTCGTCCGGCACTGCGTCTGCAGCAAACTACGACCTGAGCGGCGTCACCGGTGTTTTTATTGTCGAAACACGATTTGCCCACTCACACCTCCGTATAGACGAAACCCACGTCGGTCACCCGTATCCGGAGAAGCCAGAAAAAGTCCACTTACCCGCGATGTCATCGAGTCCGCGGCGACAAATCTGTTTCACCGATGCACCGGCGCTGTGCGGGTCGATACTTCCGGCAGCAGCGTCTGCCAGAGGCGTATTTCGTTCTGGGGGGGGGAAGGGGGGAAATTGGATAATTTGTTTGATAAACGTAGTCAGGTGGGCGCTTCGATCTCTGTAAAACCCCTCTCCCCCACACATACCATACAGCTCTATGTATTTTTTTTTTATCAAACCACTATAATACAAGCAATAAAATAACTTATATACCTATATTGAACATTTCAAAGATTTTTATAAAACATCACAAGATCTAATTTTTGAAATTTTTTTGATAGTCTGTCAATATTACTTCTTCGGCATCGAAGGTGATGTTCGTAAGAACAGATAACATATAGCTACGGTTGTTATAATTTATATCATAAAAACGCTCTGGGGAGGAGGGTGGGAGGTGATTTATCCCCATAATATACTGGTGTCCAGCCAACTGTTTACACAACTATATCGACTTATCGAAATCGATGTTAAGGCCCGCAACGTATACAGTAACTAGAAAGTAGAAATTAATACAATACGAATTGACACACAAATAGTACAACGTTTATTATTGTTGGCTATTTAAAAAGGATGGTAGAGTGGTTGATTGGATTATAGTCACTTTAATGTTGGTATATATTGTCTAGGTGCAAACGAAATGATAGCGTGCTGGTGGAACGAAGAGGAACTCAGCTGAAGTTGGTAAGGGAAAGGACGAGTGATGGGTTTTCAACGGAACAACTATATATAGGAAGTCTTTGAAGAAACTATGAGTTGATATCGTCTTATCTGCATAATTCTGCTTAAGTAAACAAATCTAGCTCACGAAGAACAGGTTTAATAATAATCATCTAACAGGTGTTGAACATTTAGCAATTATATTTATATGTGTGTGGAAGATATGTTCCGAATCTCGTCTAGGCGGACGATAATACGAAAGCTAAAAACTATTCGTTTTAATATCGCGATTAAATCCAAACGTTCGAAAATATCAACTGCTCAACGATTTGCAGTGAAAGGGATGGTTTTCATTTGACAAAAAAATGAATTTGCAGCGTCGAAAGACACTCTCCAAATAAAATCAACAGATATTATAAATATTTGAAAAAATATAACCTACCAAACTATAAACCTATAAAAATTCCAAAATCATATATTATAGTAATATTATCTACGATTAAACGATAAAAAGGTGGTTGACCGCCGTGCTCGGTATATGAGTCACCCTGTAGGTATATATATAGATATTCGTTACACTGCTCGGCGATATTATATTTTAACGATCTATAACGAACAAAAATATATCTACGCTATATACGACCGCGAATAATAACGAATTATTGCTCGCTCGCGTCAATATAATAACCGTTCGGCACTGTTCGTATATTATATTATACAAACACGTTTTAACCTTCAACTATATAATATATAATAATAAAAATTAATATATTATTTTATAATATCATATTTTCACGGTGTACGATTCGACGACTATGCTACTGGACACAGCAGAAGCAGCAGCCGGTGGACGGACGACTATACCTAACCAGCTATATATACCTGGTTACCGCTATCACATTACACACTACCGTATATTTAATTTTCTCCCGAATCGGTAGGGCGTTATTGAAAATCCAAACGCAAAAACGTACCGCTATGGCGAGAGACCAATAATTCACTAGCCGGACACGTATTCTTATCGTTTTACCGTAACTTTGAACGTTTTTTCAGTATATTTTAATATTATAATAATTATAGTCAACGAGTCGACAGATGTTATATGCACAGCAGTGTGATTCACCAAGGCCCGGTGGCGCCCAAGACATATTTCTCAGGTGTAGCGAGACATCATTTTACCCGCCCACCCCCCTCCAAAATTCAAAATGTAATGGTTTTCTTTTCTTGTTATATCAATTGTTAATATCGGTAAATATTAATGTACCGAAGAATAGGTATCGTCAGGGTTGGAAGTGTCAGTTTGAGCCATTTAAAAAAGTGACTGAATTTAATCATAAAAATTACCAAAAAATAACCTATATATAAGTATTTTGAGTAATATTTTTCTTTGAATATCGTTCTCCAATTATTATTTTCAATGTGTGGCGACTGCTACAATTAGTCATAAGGTTTGGCGTCACTGCACCAAGCATGCTCACCCTCTTTTCTCTTCAATAATGCAGTTATTCAAATTCTGATTTTTTTTGGAAAAATGTTAGTAATAATTAATATAATATTAATCTATAACATTATTTATACTTTGTTCAAATCGGTCCAAGTAAAACCTAAAATAGGTACTACATCTAATATTCCGTAAACATAAGTGCGTATACACTCTCGAACACTTGCGGTGATGGACACCCACGGACACTCCTCAATTAGGTATATATATAGCACACGAAAATCTCGAGAATTTGGAAATGATTTGACGACGGTCTTTGTAAGACCATATTATATAATATTGCTATAATCGAAAATTCCAAAATTCCAAGTATAAATTCGTCATTATAGAACGGTGAAAACGGGGGGTGAGCGCGCTCGGCGAATCGCCCTGTACACCTAAACATTCATATATTTACTTACTTTTAACGCAATATATAATTGGACTGCGTATTTAGTAGCTACCCATTACACGTGGGTACCTATATATATATATGTGTGTTATAAATTATGATAATAGGCACCTATAGCTATATATATATAATAGGCGGGCGCGCGCGCGTACCTATAATAACCTAATACGCGTTCTGCAGCAGTCGAGTCGAACGGCTCGGCCCGGTTTCGATTATACGAATTATTACTATATACTACCTACTACTACCGTATAGGTACACATTTAGCAGACCAACACGTGCGGTATAGCCGCGGTAATAACCTACATAATATAATAATATTATCATCGTATGCATGATGTACAACACACGTGTACCTACATCACAAGATTAGAGTATATATTATAATATACCAACACTATACCTATACACCTATTTGTTTTCACGCATATTTATTATTATTATTATACGCGTGAGCATTATATTATTGTTGTTTTTTTTTTTTTTTTATCTGCAAGTGTTTGGAGGTGTATTATAAGTCCATATGTATATATATCATAAAATATAGAATAATACGACCTCACTGGTCATTTCGCACTCGGCTAATCCGCGCACTGCACATAATATATATATATATATACGCACACGGTATTACAATTAAAATAATAATTTGCGTGCGCAAACAGAAATAACATATATACCTACCTAATATAATATACGCTGAATAATAAAATCGTGAAAGTCAAACCGCGACATGCGCATATTATCTCAAGATATTAGTATAGTACAACATATCATATATAATATATAGGTACTGGGTGATTCGTTTAACGTAAGACATATTACTCGTTATATGTAGAAAAGTATTGATTTTTAAATTTTATTTTTTTCCATTGGTCCACTACTCCGCTAATCTAAATTTTTAATGCTTATAAGTTATAACTCATAAACTACTCGTCCGAAATCCAAATTTTTCATGCATCAAATTACTATCTATTGGAATATGAAATCAAAACTGTATGTCGTCGTTCAAAAAGTGAAAACTATGCAAGAAAAAAATGATTTCTCTAAAAACAAATACCTATTATTGTTTTGTAACGACTATTGAAACCGTGTTACAAAAAATATTGAAAAAAGTCTACACTTGTTGATATTATAATGACAGTGTTTTACGTTAAACCAATCACCTTGTATACCGCGAGTACCTACTTACGCCTTATACCTTTATCTATTATATTTATGACCATTATTAATACCGACGACGTGCGCAAAATAATGTGTCGGTCGCCTCGGCGGCGGTGCTATAC
The DNA here is from genome assembly GCA_022818045.1 of Neotoxoptera formosana. Taxonomy (NCBI): domain Eukaryota; kingdom Metazoa; phylum Arthropoda; class Insecta; order Hemiptera; family Aphididae; genus Neotoxoptera; species Neotoxoptera formosana. The sequence goes on from CM040634.1 coordinate 22,761,180, forward strand.
GATAAGGAAAATGGTAAACGCATATTATGATAGTACGTACAATATTTTACCATATATCGTTCACCTCCACGTAGGTACAATGTAAATGATATATTAAACACACACACACATATATATATATAATATACACATATATAAAGTACTCGAGGGCGCCTCAAACTCATAAATAATAACGACACGCGTCACGATATATGTAGGACCGGCGCAAGGTCGCGTCCTCCAAACGGTCAGAACGGACGTCGTCCGCGGCGATTAGTTTTTGTGCATTTTTCATTTTCGTTCTTTATATTGTTCCTATCTCTTTATTATACGTATATACTGACCTTTCACTCGCCGAACCCGCAAAGTCACCAAATAATTTATCAGTTCTTTATAGATATAATATATTATCATTTATAGTGCTGTATCCGGGATTTTGCTCTGATGAGGGGGCTGATTATTATTATTATTATTATTATATAGGGGAGACTCGACTCGAGGTAAGTGCAGTGCAGCTGATGCCAAAATTAACATTTTGCTAATATATTATACGCCGCGCGTCATTATTTAGACATTACTTTTGCGTTAACCTTCGTACAAATTACGATTTTCAAAAATATGGTTTTACGCGCAGTGCGTTCGCACGAGAAGCGTCATTATTCGATTTTCCACAAATTTCACGTCTGCAGCGCACAATTTAGTAATAATAATCATTCGTGGTCTACAGTCTACACACGAATCTCGCCCACCCGGTGCAGGTTAATACCTATATGTATTAACTTACGTATACGAAACGTAAACGTACATTTAAATAGGCTGCTTGTATAAAATAGTTTGAACTCTTGAAATTGAAATGTTTAAAAATAAAATATTAGAAGATGCAATTTGAAGAGCTGAAATGTGCTCATTATGAATTTTTCTGCATAAATTATCACTGAAATCGATCACCAAATTTATGACTAGAGGTTCTCAAATTTCAAACGAAAACTTAACATCTCTTTAATTTTGGCTGAAACTATATATAGTTGGCGGAAACGACGAACGCCAGGTACCTACTAGCCCTGTCGACCAGAAGGGTATACGCAAACACTTTTAAGATCACCGCCGCCCTCTCTCTCCTCATCAAGCGAAAAACAAATTACAATCAAATTATAATGAAAACGCTTTTGAATACGACTTTTAATAATCACAATTATAATGCATCGTGTATATTATATACCTCGGTTTATGATAGATCAAGGAATGCTCGACTGACGAGAGCAATAAAAATCGCGAAAAAAAAAACGTAACGTTTAAACACCTGCAAGATCCCATATTATATTGTATTATATTATGTCCTATTTCTGGTGAAAATCTTACTTTTTTTTACGTTCGGGGGGGGGGAGGTTGCACGTGTGCACCCTGCACTCCCTCCCCACTCGGTACCACATATATAGTATACATAATACAATAGACAATAGTACCTATATAATATTATCATGTGTGTCCGCACTTATAACGGCACATTATTATTATTATTATTTGTTATCCGTCGTCCGCCAGAACGAAAACAAAACGTCCGAATAACAATCGCCTAATTTCGGGTCGAACGTGTTTACAATAATTGCGTCGGTCACGACGACGACGACGACGACGACGGTTCTATCAAAATGTATATATAGGTACTATTCAAATTTTTCGTCTACTCGGACGGTCTTGGCATATATAATACGCGTACCTATATTGAGTGTGTGTGTGTGGTTTGTACACCCGAACTCAACAATGCAAAGCAATTCTATATAATATTATATGTGTACAGTAATATATATAAGCCCGCAGTTGTACGGCTATATATACGAATCTTTTGAATATTTTTGATGTAATATTTTAATAATAATATTATGATAATATTATCGAAACGTATTTTGCTCCACAAAAGCGCACCGTAAACATCTGCTGCAGCGTTCCGAAATTCCGAAACCCGTGAAAATGTATTTGTTCCATATTAACTTTTGTGTAAACAGGTCGTCGGGAAAAATAATGCGTTTTAAATAACTATAATACATGGAGGAAGCACCTGCGCGAGTCTTGTCGCGGTGGAGGTGCTGCAGAATATCGTCGACGAAAAACGAAAGGTTGGAAGAAAACTCACGTCATTTATTTTAAGAGTTTTCACTATAGGTATGATTGTATTGTGTTATTCAAATCCCTATAGTTAACATAAGATTCTCCGTTTTTATTAATAAATATTTAGTAAAAAGTATAAAAAAAAAAAAGTTTGTATTGTTTGTAAGGACTTGCGACTCGCCGACTTTCCAATAGTACCAATCGTTTTGCTACCAACGAGCATCGTATATTGTAGAACCTCACTCACAGCTGCAGCTGTTGATCTCCGCTACTACCATAATAATATAACACGACCTGGGTAGCAGTTACCGGCTATAATAATATGTCAACGGCCGAGTGGCACGGCACGCCGCCGCCGCCGTAGAGAACGCTCTCGTCTCCGAGAAGATTAACCTAACCGTATAGAGAGGTAACCTACCTGAGGAATTCGACCGGTCAAACCCGCCTCGGCTAAGATTATCTTCGACGACAGTTCGCGGGAAAATAATAGTGGTGGACGATCGATAATCACTATAATATAACGTTATCGATATAATATTGAGCATGCAAAATTTTCGAAAAAAATTCCACAAATTGAATTGGCTTTTGATCGGCGATAAAAATAAAACGAACCCAGACGTAGTTTAGGATATACTTTTGGCTGCGAGTGAAAAATAAAAAACGAATCTAGACGTAGTTTGAGTTATACTTTTAGCTGTAAAAAGAATACCAAAACTGACAATAATAAATTATTATGGATTTCCGATTTGTCCAAACTTTATTGGCACATACGCCAATACCTAAGCGCCGCCGTAAAGTGTGTACCGTGGTATTTTTTAAATCTTTTGTGATTTTTATCGTCGTTTAAAAATGTCATTCGCACGAATCCGTTGTCCTTTGCACCCCCCCCTCCCCTCCCCCCCACACACACACACCCAATCGGAATCGTCTAAAAGAATCCACAACTGCGGTATAGTAACTGCGCCAACCCACACCGATTGAAAAAAAAACCTATGAAATATGTATTTTATATTACTCGATAAACCGGACTACCCATTTAAAGTAGATAGGTACCTATAATACAAAACTATAAATACAAGCTCGTTTTCTCGAAAGTTTTTTTTTGGTTTCTGGATATTTTTATGCTCAAATGACAACCCTATTTTTAATTTCCTATATTCCCAACGAGAATATTTTTTTGACATTTTTGTCACATATTAATACGACCGCAATACAATTCCGAACCGATATAGCAGTTTATCGTTTTCGAGTTGAATGCAGCCAAGAATATTGGTACCCTGCAGTGTAATAAAAATGTTTGAGTTATTTTCTTGCCACATTATTATTATTACCAGGTACTAACCAAAAATATTTATGAATAATAAACTATATAGGTAGTTTTTATATTTTCTTCGATACTATAATAATAATACATATATGTAAAAATGAATGAATAATATAAATATTATCTCCTCAATAAACTAAATATAGATAAACATATTTATCAAGTATTATTTAGTCAATTAATTAATAGTCATTTTTTTTTTAATTTAGTCTCACAAGAGTTAAACTTTTAAGTGAAATATTCATTTAAACATAAATATATTATTATCATAGTACTTTTTTTATTTTTTAAATACCCGAAATGAATTCGTTATTATAATTACAGTAATTATTTGAATGTACAATAATTTTAATGTTCATTGAGATTAACAATTAAATACATTTTTTTTTGTTCGAAACATTTTTGGGTTAAGGTCGTATTATTATGATTATCATGTGTTCAGGTTGAAAAACCAGGTTAAGCCATCGGGCTTACGCACACTCGCGGTGTTCAGTCAAAAATTACAAAAATACAAAACGAGACGATAAAATATGGATTTAGTGCACTCGATTTGGTCACTGAGATTCTTCGGGAAAATCTCTCAAAATAGTCATACGATTCACATATTATATGATTCACTTTGTATATTCACGCGGCCGAAAACGAACCGAAGAAAAGTAAAAATCGTTATACGACTGCAATAGTATATACAATAATGATAATAATGATATATAGGCAGTAAAATCGTACTGGAGGGCAGGCCTTCGGGTCTGCGCGGCGTTGCAAAAAAACAAAAATTACAAATATACAAAACGATGCGATAAAATATGGATTTATAGTGCACTCGATATTTTGGTCACGAATTGAGAGTCTTCGGGAAAATCTCTCAAAATAGTCATACGATTCACATAATATATGATTCACTATTATATTCACAGCGATCTCGTTTTCGGAAATATATCGCGCGCGTAGAACAATAATAATATGCGCGTATTACGCTTATATCGTAAAAAAATATGCCGATAAAAAGTACCGAAGAAAAGTAAAAATCGCTATATACGAGCGTATATATATATATACAATAGTAATGGCAATAATAATAATAATAATAATAATGATATATATATATATATATAGGTAGAAAAATCGTACTGGAGGGCAGGCCCTCGGGTCCGTGGCGGCAGCAGCAGCAATATAATGGCGATCACACGAATAAAAAAGCGCTTGTTATGTTCTCTCCCACGATCACTTTCATATCTGTCCTTTCCGATCTCAGGGTTTTACTTTCTTCTTCTGCAATATAATTCTTATACATTTCGGTTCGTGATTAACTGTATATATTATATAGGCGTACGTACAACGATCCCCGAGTCGAGATTGATGGATAAGCGATTCGCAGTGGAGGCACCTCAAACATATATATATATCGTAATACGAGCACGCATAAAGTTCCAAATACCATGATATACAGAGTGATTGAAACGCGACGTCTCGGCCGATTTTTTGATTCCGAACACAGAGAGATACAATATTAATGTAATATATATGATGCGAAAGTTTTTTGATTCGTCTTAGAACGATTTGTACATTTTATACAATTTTTTCGACAATATTCTTTTAGACAGTTTTTGCGGTCGACTTTAGAAATTTATAAAAACTTTGATTATCTCTCGAGCATGCGCAGGAGTTTTCCGTTAGTTAATGTCGTTCGAGTTGCGCACTACAATGTCTTAGTATTTTAATATGTTTACAAAAAGTATAATATATAGGTTCCCATTAGATTTTCTAGTGTGAAACCCCTAAAAACCCCCCTAAAATATTGTAAAAAATTATAAAACCTACAAATCACAAGATGTTTTTAAATCAAAAAACTTTCGTATCGCACATTTTTATGTGTTTCCAATATTTGCGTGCGATAAAGACGTGACCGTAACATACATTTTGAATCACTCTGTATATGTACGCCAGACATATTCTTTAGAGCCGCGTTCGTCGTCATGTCTTATTATTTCCTACAGTTTTCTATTAGTAATAATTTCGATTACGCACTATGCCTAGGTACTGACACTGGTCTCCTCAGCACAATTAGAGGTATACCTACGATAGGTATATGCGTATATAGGTACATGGGAAATATGAACGTTTAAAACCGATATTTTCTGAAAATTCGATTTCGAAAACTAGTTTTGCGACGGATTTAAATGATATCGATTTTGTGGTAAAGGCGTAATTACGCACTACCGAATAGATTAAAAAAAAAAAAAGTCGTAATCGTTTTCAATCAGCTATACTCGTAATATATAATCGATATTATTTTTATAAACGTACATATGATAATGCTCTAATGCGGTTGTGCCCGAGAAAACTAATTGATAGATATGATCTCTGGCGGACGATGTGGGAGGTATAACGATAAATAGAAACTCTGGTAATATATTATATCGTTTAAATTCCAATGATAATAATAGTCGAGTACGTGAACACGATTATTTCTCATTTTAGGCGTCGTGCGAATGACACACACCACTCGTGAAACGATAAATCAATTAAAAAATTCGATCGTACACATTATTATATTTTATGGTAAAACGGTTCGCCGCGTTCAACGCACATAATATTATTGTATATTATTTTTGAACCTGCACTGCACGCGGGCGATCGACAATAATATAATATTATTCAAATCGACAATAATAATAAATTATATTTTATTACGCTCTGATATGGTTTCGATTTTTCACTTTTTGTAAATTGGACGTACCTACTATTTTTTTTTTACACGTTTACCCGGCAACCGTCTAAGTATTCCAAAAACGCAATAACTCGTGTGCGTGTGCAGCGAACCGTGCAGGTTATATTATTGCAGGTTTATTTTATTATATTATATATTTTAATAATTATATTTTCCCACCGCTAGCGAGTATTGCACTTCTGCACGAGATCGCTCTCGTCTATAAAAAAAAATCGGTAAATTAAAAAATTAATAATACTTTGCAGTGCGTTTATATATTTTGTACTATATAGCGATGCCAAAACATCGCGTGGGTCGAGTTCTTGACGCGTTCTGCAGTCGGAAATCCGACGGTATTAAATATTATCATACAATATAGAGTTACTCGCGACCATCGCGGACCTCGTTTTCGTACAAACGATCGTCGTTGACGTCAGCTGTTGACGATCGGCGAAAAAACCGAATAAAAGTAACAGTTTTTCGGGAAAAAAAGTGTAAAAAAATTTACATATTTATATACATACGCAGTGTAGACGCCGCTTATAAGACTTACGGATTGAAAATTCGGTCGCTATTATTAGACTCGAAATCGCTTGGAACGGTACCGATTGTATATAATATACACATGATAATATTTATATAGGCTCACGAGCTACATAGGCATAGGCGCATTAGACGTCAAAGCATATAATATGCGCCAAAAAAATATTTCTTCGACGAATTAACTTGTCATTATTATATTATTTTTTTGACGGACTTGAATTTTCTCACATACAACAATAATATATAATATCAAACTGCAAGCACGCGTGAGACACGCGTACCTGATATATAGTGATTCGCGTATTATTATTATTATTATACTTTCCGCCGACTATTGTATTTATATGTGTGCGCGTGTGTGTGTTTGACGATACTATTATCCTTTTTCTTATTTTGGCATTTTTTCAACAAAACCTGGCGGCGCGTTTAATTTCTTACTTTTTACACCGAGGCGGCGGCGTTTAATTCTCCGTACGAACGCACGAAATTTAATTTCATATAGCTATACCTATATTGCGGCGGCGGCATCGATTAGAACTCCTCCTCAGAAGAAAACTGCAATGACCTATTTTCTACAAAATAATAATTAATATTGTGATTACGTCTCGTACATATAATATAGCGTCTGAATTTCGCGACACGAATCACTCAACATTCGCTTTATGCGCGCGCGCGCGTGTGTGTGTATCCTTACCGGAAGGAAATTCGTCCATCGTCGTCGTCGTCGTCGTAATAACTATATATATATGTCCGCGTGCGCTCTTACAACGATATATTTTTTAATAATATTGGTAATGTGTGCAAAGGTCCCGCGGGTCGTTTAATAACCGAGAACGCCTGGTCACAGTCGTGCGAGTACTTACAATATTATTATATTGGTCGTGTGCATTCGACGATTATATTATATGTTTAGGTATATACTACGCGTGTCGTGTGATGTTATTGCGGTTGTGCTGGAGCTCTGTGTATATCGTCGTATATGGAATGTATGCGCAGCGCGAAATAACTCGAGACAGACCTTGGAAAGCTGCGACTGCCTCCGTACTTGGCGAATCGATCTATTTATCTCGACCACAAAATAATGTGCTGCAGTCTGGGACGAATAGCAATCGTGTCGTTTGCCCCCCCCCCCCCACACACACCCCACGTCCTTTTCGTATATCTAGCTGCTGCAGGTTTATACCGCGGATAACGCGGTGTGTGTTGTACTGCGAGTGATGGTGGCATTTCACCCGTACGCGCGAATTATAATAATGGCTTACGATTGATCCGCGATAGACTATATAATATTATTATCGACGCGAAAGTGAAAACAAACAAACAAACTGCAGCAGCTGCAGTAATCGTGAGTATACTGCAACTGCAGTTGCAGTATAGATCTCAAACATATATCATTATAAATTGAAGCTCGTCCGACCCGCGCGCTGCGAGGGAAATATGAAAAATATAAAACGTCGAAAAAAAAAAATACATTTAATATCTTATATATTATACCGTCGGTTTTTTAATTTTTTTTTTTTTTTAATGCCTCGCGACGATAATAGTAAAATTATTCTAAGGAGAGAAATCGGGCATGTCAATCGGATAAACCCGGCGATTATATTATATACATTATTAATGCACTCACGTTGCGGTTGTTGTGTAGTATTTATTTGCCAAAAAATGTATACAGATGGGAACCTACTTTCGTTTTAATTCGGTAAGTGGCATTGTATTTTATACGACCGCCGCCGCCGCCGCCGCCGCCGCTCCGTCTCTGCGTTACTGCAATATCTATTATGGTTAATAATAAAATATAATATGATATTATTATGCAGTACAACAATGAAACCGTCGAAATGTGTGTTCGATTGTCTTACAACAAGTTGTGTGTAGTCGCGGGTGTGTGCCGCCGTCAAACAAAATTCGTTTTTCCTCGCGTGCCCGCGCCTTGTTTGTACAGGGCATTATAATATTATTATAATTATTATTGCTATTATAATCCTTTTTAAATTTTAGCGCGACTACGCGATTTTTGTCGACAGAAGACGCGCGATTGGTCTGCACGGTGCAGTCGTGTACTCGATATATTACGATAATAATAACGCGAAATCAAATCGACGCTTTATTTAATAATATTCATATATAATATTTTATTTAATGATTAATATATTTTTATGTCGTCGAAAGTCAACCGAAACGGATTAAGACGCGGATGTCGTTACATTTGGAAAAAACTGCAATAATTACACATACGAGCGCGCACTTATACCATTATTATTAATTTATGCGAACTCGTGTGAAATCAAATCGACTCACTCACTCCTGCAGCACATATATATACTATTATCACTATTTTTTTGCATTTCGCGCTCGAGATTATAATATTATTATATATTTATAAAGATATTATGCACGTCGATCGTATTATAATCATCACAATCAACCCGAATTTCGCGACCGATTTTATCTGCGTCCATTATACATATACCTATATAGGTTGGCGCGTATAAACGCACATAATATTATATTTGCAAAGGCGAGAGCGTTGACTGGTTGAAAAGTTAATTTTTATAAATGTTTTTAATCCAACTCGATAAGTACCTGTATAGACGGTCGATTTTCTGATCAACTCGAGAACTCGACTGGTTTAATCGACGACTGTTGGGATGACTTGAATTCTTTTCAGTTCAAACAATCCGTCGAGTTGAAACCATAAAAACGTTTTTAAAATTGTCCGTTTCAATTGTTTTATACATTAATTATTACTGTAGTGTAAAATCTAATACTTTTGCTTTATTTATGTCTATGATACACATATTGTATGGAATAAACCGATTAAATCCAATCAAATCGAATCGAAAAACGCGTAAATTTATTACTCGTTAACTATATAATGTTATTGACTTCCTCGACTTAATAACGATCTTGCAGATGCAACAGTGTTCACGTAACTCGACCCGAGTCGATTATTTCCATTAAAACTCGCCCATCGTATATTCTAATATTTGCATATTTATAATATACTATATAGACTTATAGTGTACCTATGTACTTATATTTACCTTCCTGTATACCCGCAGCCGCCGTCGTTGCGCGTATGTATATATTGCGCAAAAAAGACGAATAAAATGTGCTCGGGAGCGTATAAATAGCTGCAAAATCGCTCTTTGAAATATATATATATACCCAACTCGTTACAGACTTGCAGCGGCGTGATTGCGCTGCAGCAGCGGTACGGTTCGCAGCCGCAATACCTCCTGACCCACTCAGCCAGTCGAAACACGACAGAAGTCTGGTCGTGGTCTCTATAGAGTATAATTATATCTATATATTATGATGTCGTACCGGCCGAGTACCGCGGACGACTCTGCAGCTCGTGTGATGTGTACACATTGGCGGACTGAGATAGCATATATATATATATATATATATTATAATGCGTATAATATGACATAAAGTGCAGTTCGGATGTGTGTATATTATTATTATATATCGACGGAATATCGACTGCAGTTCGAATATAAGAGCCGGTGGGAAGATATATTATTTTCCTTTTACTTTTATCCGCACCGAACGACGATTATTATTATTGCTGTAGAGTGCAATAGTGCATACTATATTATTCCCCTTTCTCTGTTTTTGCAGGGTAGAATTATTATATAAAGCGTTTCTCTCTTTACGTGTTATCTCGCTTCAATCTCGACAACAGCTGCACCGGCTATAGCTAGGTAAATATAATAATTTTATGATTTCTCACACCACGACTGTTTCGCTTCTGACGGCGCGACAAATTATAATAATAATTGCCGAGTTATTTACTTCCACGAGTACAGTTTTATCAAAAAAAACCGATGTATTATCAAACTATATACTTATTATCCATACAGAACTTCTTTTTTCATTTCGTCTTTATATATTCACGGTCGAGTCAAGAAACCACACGAGTTTAGTCGCCGAGTATAATTATATATGTTGTGCCGGCCAAGTACTTATACAACTCGCTGCTCGTGTGTTGGACATTACTGCAGACTGATAAGGCATAATGTATATGACATAAAGTGTGCGGGTGTGTGTGTATTATTATATCGACGGAGCCAACAGTTTGAATAAAAACCGATTGGAAGATATTATTTTCCTTTTACTTTTATCCACCGATTATATTGCACGTATTATTGCCCCTTTCTCTATGTTTGCAGGGTAGAATTATGTAAAGCTTTTCTCTCTTTACTCGCGTTATCTCGATAATCTCAACAACGCCTGCTGCAACTAGGTAAACTTATTATGATTATTCTCACACGACGACTGCTTCGCTTCCACGTCCGCGGTGTATAAAGAGGTGTATTTAATAATAGTCCCGTTTCGATATAAAATTCAACTCCCACGTAGCCTTAAGTCACACGAACATACTCGTATAGTGCAATTCTGAGCACAATTTGGCGGTTTTATAAACGTATACGCAGTGCGACTTGCCGTCTAAATTATAATAATAACTGCCGAATTTTTTACCTCCGCACGAGTACAGAAAAAAACCGATATATATATATATATCATTATCGAGCTATTTTTTTTCCGTACATGACGTCCGTTTCATTTCGTCGTCGTCGCACGAGTATAATTATTATGTGTTCAACAAGTGTTCTTACTCTGCTCGTGTATATACACATCATTGGCCGTTGCGGACTGAGAAAGCACAATGTTTATGACGCATAAAGTGCGGGTGTGTATATATTATTATATCTACGAAGTCTATGAATAAAAACCGATCGGAAGATATTATTTTCCTTTTACTTTTATCCGCCAAACTACGATTATTGCTGCAGCTGCACGTGCACACTATTATTCCCCTTTCTCCACTGTTTTTGCAGGGTAGAATAATTATTATATAAAGCTTTTCTCTCTTCATCACGCGTTATCTCGACAATCTCAGCGACTAAAACTAGGTAAACATAATATTATGACGTACAATAATGATTATCCTCACACGACGACTGTTTCGCTTCCACGTTTGTGGTACTTATAGGTGTAATGTGTATATTTAAAATCCCGTTTTTATATAAAATTCTGGCCACGATTTCTCGCAGTTCTATAGTATAATACGTACGCATATTATCTTGCCGTCTAAATCAATAATAATAACTGCCGAATTTTCACACCAAATGCGATGACGCGTCTATACCTCCGGGCGTACAGATTTTTGAAAAATACCGTTACGATATTATATTCTAATCGATAAGACATTTAAATAGTCAGGTATCTACGAACGTTTTTTTTTATACACTTTTGCGCATACTTCTTCTAGTTTTTCCCCAATTCAAGCACCGATTATAATATTGAGTATGATCTTTGAGTATCTACTCGCTGGTCTTGTGTACACACCACTGGCCGCTGCGGACTGAGAAAGCATATAATGTAAGACATATTGTGCGGGTGTGCAATATATATTATTATAATATATAGACTGAGTCAACAATATTTTATAATAATAAGAACCCATCAGAAGATATAAATTTACTTTTACTTGTATCTGTCAAATAATGTATTGCCGCAGAGAACAAGTGCTGCAGTGTATTATAATATTCCTCTTCCTTGCGCGACCGTTCTCTCTTTTCGCAGTATAGGATAGCGCATTAACACAAAGCTTTTCTGCTCTCTTTACGCGTTATCGAATCTCAAAAACGCCAACCGAGTACGTACGTACGAAATATGAACAATAATAATATGATTTCTCACACGACGACGTCTTCGCTTCCACACGCGTCCGCGGTACACACAAATGTGAGTGTTATGTTCAAAGTCCCGTTTCGATATAAAATTCGAATCCCACGTAACACCCGAGCTATAAAGTCACACGCGCTCGTCTACGATCTTATAATAATATCGCGTTATGTTAGTCGAAACCAGTGAACATTTTGAGCGCAATTTCACAGTGAGCGTAGTCTAACTGCGGTCTAAACAAATAATATAATTACTGCCGAATTTTCACACCGTCATATATACGGTGCGACGTGGGTACTTCCGAGATTTATGAAAAATACCGATACGGTACCTATAACATCGTATTATTATCTTACCGTTTATTTTTCCACAATATACATAACTGCACGTCTTTTTTTCGTTTCTTCGTTATATGTTCGTGGTCGTGATCCGACCGAAGAGGTAACGCCCACCTACATATTATATATGCATTACGGCATTATAATATATTACTATACATATACATCGTATGTTGCACAGCGCACGGCGGGTATATACTGCAGCACACACACACACATAGGCACACGAATATTTAACATAATATTATAAATTTATAATATAATATATCTCGCGGACTGCAGACGCATACCGACGGACCGCGGACTGCGCCGCCGCCGCCGCTGCACTCGGGGACGACGAAGAGAATGGATCGCGCGAGCTTCTTGCGATATAATAGTGGGCGAACGCGCTAAAAAACTGGTTCCAGATCGCCTTGTGCGCGGACAACGATATTATTCACTCCGTGTGTGTCTCCGCGCGCAGAATTCCGTGAAAATGCGTTGAGTTTGAGAAACACTATATTATGATGTGGGCCGCGATAGAGTGCGAGAAAAAAAAACCAAAAAAAATAGGTATACCCGATGATGATAACGGCGACAATCGCAACAGCTGACCGGCTGTATATACGTACTGCGCAGGGCGTGCAACAGAAATAATATTTAATAACCGACTATAATATTATATAGTAGGTAATGATAAATAACTTTTGTTCTAATCGATATTTTAACAGTTTTTTTTTTTCGATGTACGGACACGTCTTGCAAGGCTATGTTTAAAGTATACAGTTTTTCATTTTTTACGACGGCCAATTTGCAAATCTGATTGTAAGAAAAATGTTGACGGTGAAAACATTTTTTATCAAAGTCTAGTGGTCTATTTTATATAGAGTTTTTTAAAACATCAATATTATTATGTTTTGGAGTAAATTATATTTTGAACAGCGTTATAACTTTTTTCAAAATATTATTTCTGGGCATTTTCAGACACGATTAAATCTTAAATTACTTACTATCCATATTATAATATTTTCATACGTTTAACTTTGGTCGATTTTCTATTTTCATTCGTCAGGTCTTTCTATTACAGCGCCCTGTACATATCATAATATTATACAATACACCACCTGCAACGGTACCGCTCAAGTGTCTGCACCACTCGCGGTATACAATATACATATATAATTCGACGTACGTGTTGTACCGCATCTATGGTACGATCGAGGGAATAATATTGTTTTCTCTTCCTCTCGGCGCTTTTCAGTCGTTTATATATTATCATCTATTGAGGTAAAACTTTTTTTCGTCAAATTTAGTCGTTATGACTTGTAGTAGGGCACTTACTTTATACCACTTTGGCACTTTATATTATTATAAATCACTTTCCTCCACGTAATCCCGATAATGTGAAAACTAGTTTTGGTTTTAGTCCGCGGTCAAAAAATGTTAAGCCATCATTATATATTAATAATATATAGGTGTAGTATGACACGTGTACCTGGATTTGTTTATTTTTAAATTATCGCGCTGTTTACACGAATGTATAAAATAATTTGACAGTTTAAGCAAACATTATTGTAGGTACTTATGTACATCTAATGTACCTTATACACTTATGATTTTCGTCTCTGTACACATCGGATTGGAATGTCCAAACACCTCGTCCTGCGCAGCAGCAGCAGCTATATATAGTCAATATAATTTATTTATATATACATACGTTCGACGAGTACACAAACACATCTATGTTGACGCTAAATACGTAATCAATATCGAAATATTGCAATAATATTCCGGCTTAATTTTTCACGCACATTCGTATGCAAAAATTGTACTTATTTGTAATACGCCACTTTTTAAATTTCTCATCGTATACAATATTATTTATATATAGACGGTTTTGCGTTGTTGCGGCCATTTAAAAATACATTTAACCTTTTCACTGCTATATTATTGCTCAAAATATTAAACGCATCGCCTTCGTCGGTGCACGGATAATTATGAATTACGATGTACCCAATCATATTTAATATCTGACAAAATTGCTTAACACACTTTGTATGAGTACAAGTTAATAAGATAAGTCCAAAACGACGTTTGCCTACATATGACTATATTATAAGAAAATAGCTGATGTAAAATTATCAAACATAATAATTAAATCTAAAAGTATCGATAAAAAAAAAACAGTTTGAATTATAAAAAGAAATTTACTTGGTATCTATATAATATATTGTCGGCGACTTTAATTTATAGGAAAATTACCATCCAATAGCTATATAGTTTTTCTTTTCTCGAATAGTCTTCATTGAGTCATCACTTACAAAATGTACGATACATTTTTAAGCGTTAGTAGTAAATACATTTTAAAAAACCTCAGTTCGTAAAAGTAACATGTATAATATTATACTTAATGATGAAAAATTATTGATTTTTTCGAATTTTTTTGAATTCTTATTATTCCGCGTTTAAATATCTCGATACTCGTTTTTCTTATTTACATACTTAACATAATAATATACAACAATATTCACTATACAGAAACCTATACTATACGTACAGTAATTACTAATTAGTAATCTATTAATCAATATATAATAATATGCATTTTAAAACAATGCAAAATTATACGGTCGTTTGTCTCTGTCTCTCTCTTTCTCTTCCTCTCTCCAAACGCCTACGCGAAAACCGACTGAATAAATAAATTATTCTCGTGTGGTGGTGGTGGGTCGACGACAGCGTATTTTATCGAAACGATTAAGGTTCCTACTTCCTCTATACATTCAATAATATGTGTATGAATATTGTATTACACACACATATGAAAACATAATAATATATAGAAATGTATAATGGCGAAACGCGTGTAGTTATTAATTTGACTTTGAGTGCATTGACTCATCGCGTACCTACACTGCACAAAATACGTTTACGGTCATCGAAGGCCGCGCTCCGATTGATGACACTTGTCACAAACCTGTTGATTTGGCGTCAGGACGGGCGGGACCAGGGTCGTATTTAAGAGCTCAAGGCGGCCCCGGGGAAGGGGGCAACGAAAAAAAACCACCTCTTCATACTGAATAAATTAATTGAATAACGAAAATATAAAAAATATAAAAAAATCAGTCGCCAATAGCACACCGTTGCCCCCCGCCCAAAAAAAAATACGGCTCTGGGCGGAACCTTTGTCTGAACAATATTATGATAACGCATCTACCCGAAATTATCATCACTGTAAGTATCGGAACAAATAATTTTTAGGCTTTCCCCGCGACAGACTCGACGGCGGCGGCGGCGTGGTCGAGCGTTTGAGAAATCCAGCGGACTGCACACCGCTCCCGCATATCATATATTATTAAATCGTACTCGGGCCACAAGTCTGAGTCGATTTATTGTATTTCATAATATTATATTAATTATTATACGCGATTGTGTACGGGAATTTATTACTTTTATCAATAAATACTTTTTATACACGCCTGTAGTGAGTTGTAGTACATAATAATAATATTATTATATAACATCGCGGGCGCGTAACATATATACTATTGAAATACTTGGTCCGGCCTTGAACTCGATCATACGCGGTTTGCACCTCCTACTTCAAGTCAATTATTATTATATTGTTTATAGTATTAAATGCTCGGAGACGGAAGAGTTCAGCAGCAGGGATCTACCCGGCCGCGGTGCGGGTATGAAATGGGTATAAATCAAAATACGGACGCCGACAACGACGACAACGATTTATAATTCGAATATAATACTACTATTATTACATATAGGTGGATAGGCCTTTCGTACACATATGGGTATCATTCTATACATGATATTATATATGATCGCGTTCGACGTGTGGGGAGTATATTATTATTATCATGATTTCACAGTTTTGTTCGTATATACAATAATTACCCCTCGGCTTACAATCATCATCACCGCGCCTCGGGCGGTACCCATTTCTTGCTATGGAGGTACAGTCATAAATATTATAATGCTGCTGCAGTCGCCGGCCGACGTACCTCTATTACCGCCTTGGTCGAACAGTAGCTTTGTCCTGACGTCCATTATATTATATTCACGACCCGTATATTATTTACCTCTGCCCAGGCGCCGATTTACCAAAACGTCGTATTTAATTGTATAAAAGTTATAAGCTATCGAAATAGCCCACCAAAATCCATACCGTAAGTTATGACCAGTGGTTATCGTAATTCGTACATTGTACTTATATACATGTATTGAGATTTATCGGCTTGGTATACAGATTAGGCGTTTACATTCGCCGTATAATAATAATAAAACACGAATTCAACGTTTATTGTAACTTTTTTTTAAGGTGCGTCGCCTTGGGCCAGGGGGGTCCGCTTTTGTTAATCGGCCATAACTTTGTTTCTCCCAAATTATGATATACACAGACACCGGCAGGTGCCCTATGCAACTAATTTTGTACGACTGGATAAACTGCAGTTGTCGGTGGCCGGTGGGCCCCTCGCCCGAGTGGAAAATGCCCCATTTGTCCTTGCAAATAAATATGGCTCTCGTGGGTATATCGAAATCAAAACGATTGCGAAGACGAGCGTAATCTATATAATATTTTGATTCTAAATTATTATATTACGACGTTCAAGCGAAAAAAAGATATCACGACCCGATTGGTTAAAATAGTATAAACCTACATAATATTATACAATAATTCGAACCGAATGAAAACCGTTACGAAAAACGATTATTTTATAGCGAATACGACCGCCGCCGTCATTATACAGGTTTTTTGCTTTTGAGCAGCAGCTGATCTCTTACCTTGCTATATGCGTGTGTTCTGTCGTCGATCCACCGGGCGAGCCCGTCGATATAATAATAACAATACAATTTATTATTTTCTTTATTTCTCGAACAAAACTACGTAGTGTGAATATTATCCGTATCCATGTCACACATACACCCACACACTCACACTCACATAAACACAAACACCGCGAATTGTTATTTATTACTATTATTATTATCGTGCACAGACACCTGTTGGACACTCGAGCGGGCGGTCGCTAAAAAAACGCAAAACAAAAAACGGCCACGGGCCGCGCGAACTCGACGAGAGGGACTATAGGTACCTCGAATACGGGTATATCGGAGAGGTGCGACCGAATATCCTTCTCGGCGGTACGAAAAACGCGGTATACGAAGGGTGCAGCCCTCTAACGATTATCACGCATTAAAACTGCAAGACGAATGTGCGCGCACGCGGACGGACGGACGGACACGACTACGTCTGAGGTACTGACTGTGCGGTGCAGTCGGTGACGGAGAGAGCTCGGCGCGCCACTCACCTTACCTCTCCTCTCGTCGCGTTCTCTGCTGCGTGCTGTGTGTAGTTCACCTGTCCGGTTTTCTACGCCAATGAACTAGACACGTAATAATAATATTAAGCCGCCGCCGCAGATATACACACGACGACGACGACGACGCGTATATACCGGTAACGCAGTCGGCGGCATGGAATAGTAATAATAATAGTAAGAAGAAGAAGAAGAAGTAGTAATTACCGATACGTACACATGTGCCCGGAGTTTGCAGCCGGGGTTCAACGGTTCGTAAATCGTAATGCCATCGACATTACGCATATTATATATATATATATGTAATTTTTTTTTTTTTATAGGTTATTATTATATAGTTTGACGCAGGAAGGATTAAAATAATACTATATATACCTATATCGTTATTAATTGTTGTTGTTATTATTATTATCATAATTATAATTATATCGCACCGACGCGTTTTACGCATATACGCGTTTGATTTTAATTAGATATCGTGTGCAAATCGAACTTGGACAAACGCAAGTCGCAATAGATTTGCGACGCGTCGACGGTTTTTCGTAAATATGAGCAAGCAGTTTTCGAAGAATGGTTTTCCAGACGAGTCCCGACCAGAAAATAATATCGAAATAATCGATGATAAAACCTACACACCGGTTCAATCGATAATGTAATTATATTGCACCGCGGTATTAAAATAATAATAATAATATGATCTATCAAAAAATAAGTGGTATCTATTTTAAACCGTCGAATTCTAGTTAAAACGTATATTTAATATTATAACACTGCAATACTATATTATAGCTGATCCTGCATCACGGCGTAGTTGCCCGTGACAAATTAAATGCCAATGGATTTACCCCTTCTCCGTTAAACGTGAACTGCACAGATTTTTAACACGGTAAATATCCGATGGTTTTGACCAGCAAATACAGGTCTAAAATGTTATCCGGTTACGATAACTGTGACCAAGGGCAACCGCCTGTGTGCAAACAAAAACATATTCGTTTTCGTGAGCTAACAAATCCCTATGCAAGTCCCTCTTTAAAATGCAAAATTAAAAAAAAAAAATGGCTTCAAGGTGCACACGCATTTTCGGTTATATAGGATTAGTTGGGTACCTTTAGGTACCAAATTTCAGAAAAATATTATGAGTACGACAGGTTTGGCTGTGAATCGCTTACACACACATACGCATTACCTCTATCAATATATTATATATGTATGGAAAAATGGCATTAATGTTACTAATATCTTTAGACTCTAATGGTTGTATTAGCCAGCGCATGACTGGTAAAATAACTGGTTCATTTACTATCTAAACCTACCTCAAACAAAAAAAAAATGGTATTTTTTTTATTTGACATAAAAACTACCTAAAAAAAGAGCGGTAGAGGGGATGTCGAAGGCTAAAAATGGTGCTCGAACCTTCAGAGAGTTATCGTAGGAATAACTGTGCGAAAATTCGGAAAAATCGGTTCAGTAGTTTTGCCGGATATGGATCAAAAACCGCTTACTTCTATATAACAACAATACAGAGTGCCTAAGAGTAGGTACATTTTCCACTACTTTTCAAAATTATCGGGAAAAACGAAAATCGAAATGCGGGCTAGCACGAGTAATAAATGCTCTGATGTGTAGTAGGTGTCGAGACGTCGAGTGTACACCTCGTCATTGAATAAAGGTCACTGTAATGAATACGTTATAAGTTTGAATGCATTAATAAATCGTTGCCATACGACGAAAAACTGAACGTAAACGCGGTTAGCAAATATTTCCAAGGATATATATATATTTTTTTTATTATATTGCTATTAAAAACAAATCGCATATTATGTAATATTATTTCATAAAATATTACCGCAGCTAATATAATATTATTATATCATATTATTATATTTACATTATAATATAGTTTTTAATACACATTTCAACATAGCAACCATATACCCATATAACCATATATTTTTTTGGTTACCAAAAAAATTAACAGAAATTAATATTTAAAATTCTCGATATTTTTTTGGTTTTCGTGGTTATTTTAAAAAGTTATGTAAAATGTCTACACTACTTTGATTCTCCAAAGTACAAACTAGATCAAATTTACTATACCAGAGACCTCCCTAAGAGTTGAATCATATTTCGTATAATAGAAAAAGTCACAAAAAAAACCACACACGCACATCGTTGTAAAACCAATATACATTCATCAGAATCTAAAATTATACTTTCATATGATTTCATCGAGACATAATAATATTTTCCTTTTTTTTTTTTATAACTATACGTATTATGTATACCTACGTACAATCACTAAAACCACAGTAGATTGATTTATATGTTATACACTGTTTAATAGTTGTTGTACCAACGGTGTGCTTATACACTATACAGTGTTAAAGTCTCTCGTAAATAAAAAAACATTTTTATAACAGGTATCGCGTATTCTCCAAAGATCGTTCAAACCGATTCGAACGACATACTTTTCAGTATTACTCAAATTGAATAATTAAATGTTAAAAAAAAAAAATGGTGCTTGTCAAATTTTTGAAAACAAAAAAAAATAACCTAACCTTAATTAATAAACATATGCGATTACCGAAGATACATTTATTACGTTTACATATGTTTCAATAAAAACGATTCGATTATAATAATTATTACGAACAAATTTATAAATATTTGCATTCGGTTTTAATGAGTCATATAATATTATAATATTTTAATATATTCAACTTTAAACGTAAAACAGTGTACAATCGTCCAACACGTTTGAAAAAACTCGATATTTTCCAGCGCAGAAAAACCATTTTAACATATTATATTTTTTGTTTTTTTGGGGGTCGTTTTGCAGCCCATTTTTATGATTCGACGTTGATTACACGGTGCATACAGTTACGTAACGCAAAAACGGTTAACAAAACACTATTTATTTATCTGTTAAGGGGATTTTCGATACCGTTCGTTTTTAAGGAGTTGAATATAGGCAATGTGCATGAGTGCATGGCGTGATTTGTGTTTGTATAGTAAACGATCATTAGTGTGAGACAATTTTAATAAGGGACCGAACACTTTCGCTCAAGCAAGCACAAGTAAATAACGCGCATTCTCGAGTTCTTGACGAACATTACAAACTATTTTTTTTTTTTGTCTTAAAGTATCAATCTTTTGCCAATAATTATTGTACAGAGTCTGTATTGCGCATCAGTTTATCTGAAATTGTACCTCAGTGGGAAATATTATGCAACAACATCCTGCAGAATCACCATTCACACTAAAATCAGCAATAAACGCAAGTTTTATATTATACTATTTTTTTTGTATTTTTTTATAATTTATTTTATTTATTTATTATTCAGTATAGTATTTTAAAAAAATTTAATGATAAAATTGATTATGATAAAAATATTATTTATTTATGCGGCATACTTGATTTTTTTTTAGCTGGGGGTCGAGTACTTAATAAAGATTAAGTGTATGGGTCGCTATTGCGATAAAAGTTTGGGAAACACTGGTACAGACTATATAGTAATCGGAAACAAATCCTGAAAAGTGAAAATGTATTTTAATTCGTCACGAAGTTTACTTGAATAAACTACTTTCTTACATTTTTTAATTAATTTTTTAGTTAAATATTACTAATATTTTAAATTTCTTATAATTCAGAATTTAAAACTCAAACTTTGAAGGGTTTAAGTGATCAATTTCGAAAAAGTAAACTTTCAAGTTGACTTCATGACGAAATCAAACATGTTTTCGGATTTTTTTCTGATTCCTAGGACAGTTAGTTCAGTTGGCAAAAGATAGATCTATTTTGGTAGAAAACATCGGCAGCCGGTTCGAATCCCCTTAATATTTAGTTGCCATTGCATGCGTAACAGTCGGAACATTTTTTTTTGTATTCGTCCCAAAAACATATATTACGTTAAAAATAAATAAACAACCCAATCTGAAAACGGAAGTCTGTAATTTTCGTATACAGGATGATCAGGGTATTTCACCAAGCAGCATGCTTGAACAAACGCGCGAGTGTGCCTACCAATAATAAACCCAATCGTAATGAAAAGTTTGATATAACAGCTATTTGCTGATTTTGATTTTTATAAAATAATATAGCTAGTGTCGTAGAAAAACTAAACATCATAATAATAATATAAATTATATTTATCTCAGCAATAATAGCATTATGAATATCTTTTTGTTTTTACATACGTTTATTTTTTATTTTTTCTGTTAAAACGTCAATCCATTATAATGCCATACGTCTTAATAACGTTGCAAACACCTGTTGACGCATGTACCCGCATACAATAATTTTATATTATACTCTATAAGAGACCTTCGGGTCGAATATCATTATCGTATCGCGGGCATGTTCGAATCGAAATCCTAATTAAAAATCGTAAACCGCAAACGCAGTTCGGCCCCACGTGAAACACAACCGGCGTGGTATATACCTATATGGCCTATAGGTATATATATTACGCGCGCCTATTATAATATAATAATATCAAATCCGACCATAGGTCTAGTCCGACCTGGTTTTAAAATGCAATACACATATACTCAAACAGGTCTCCGGGGTATATACGAAAACGGCGAACACGACAATATTCATAACGTATTTTACGATCATTATAAAATATAAAATATTATTAATATGTTCGCCGTGATATTTATTTATTCGTACACGCGTTTAAAATATAATAATAATAATAATAATTGTTTCGGCGGTATACCTAATTAACGCCGGCGGGCTTAATATTGTTTTTTTTTACGTCCACCTCGCGGACGGCTCGCACGATTGTA
This sequence comes from Neotoxoptera formosana, assembly GCA_022818045.1. Lineage (NCBI taxonomy): Eukaryota > Metazoa > Arthropoda > Insecta > Hemiptera > Aphididae > Neotoxoptera > Neotoxoptera formosana. The sequence continues at coordinate 22,783,983 of CM040634.1, forward strand.
TGTTATATAATTATTAGATATTATTATTTGGACGTCGAGTTTTCTTCTTTTCCGTTTGTATACAACATTTTGTAAATCCGTCGACTGTGCCGCTTGATTATCGGTGTCTTACTTGCTTTACTTATTCTCTCCTCGTTTAAGTAAATGCCTATCGTCTGCAGACAAGAACACAGTAGAAACCTGATGTGGCCGGGTGTAACAGAAAGAACCGACGAATAAAGAATTGATAAGAGTTCAACGTATGAGAAAATAATAAATTATGAACCTTTGTATGGATAATACACAATTTAAGATTAACTCGAGTCTAAAAATTTCTCAAAAATAATATTTTGAAAAAAGTTATTTAACGATTCAAAATAATTTACTCCAAAAAATATTGATATTTTTAAAAAATTGTATACAATGAATTGAGATAATTTTTTTTACCATCAACATTTTTCTTATAACCAGATATTTTATACATTGACTGTTTTGAATTTCTACACACGCGTCACTGGTACAAACGGGTTATCAATTAAAATGAAATTGCATTATGTGCAAACTTTATTCGTCACATTTAACATGTCTTTATACAGTGCGTTTAATATACGCGAATATTATAATGTTGTACAATGTCATTCTTTACGCTTCACTTGAGCCCAACTGAAAATTGTGCCGCAGAAGTAACGAAATATATTATATCAAATAGTCTTAATTAATTTGCACGTACGTCGAACGAAAATCTCCCATATAATATAGTTTTCACGGAAACGAATAATTCAAATAAAACGACCAAAGATAAAAGGCGAATTTTTCGATCTTAAACTTTTGTCATGGCGGATCTCGATAAAAATAATCTTTTCAACGTCTCTCCCCTCCGAGTTTATGAGCGAAAGAATACCATTTCTGAACATATACAGACTCGTGTTCTCCCAAAAATCAAGGTTCTCCTAATCGTATTATATTTAGTATTTATTATTTATGTACCGCGCATGTAGGTTTATATTATATTTCGATAACTACTCGATTTTCCACAGATTTCAATAACAGCCACACGTTTTAATTAGGTATCTACGCACACTTCGGTGTGTGTATCGCAAATCGTTTGTTTACCATTATACAGATCATATGGGTGGTGTACAAAAATATCAAAAATTATTATGATACAAATATTGCATAATTCAGTTACCTATTCGAATGGTGGATGTCGTGCACATCGCGCTTATTTATGGCGACCGTTATAAAAATTATATCATATTATAGCCATCGTGACGACGATTTACTCACATAATATAATATCGTGTGCGTGTGTATATACACGACCGGAGAGACGATATAGCGTCGCCGCGATCCCCTAGGCAACAGGTGGGTGTGGACCACGCCGGTTAAGGACCTGCCGTTTCATATGGTTTTCGAGCGATGGATCACAAATAAAGTATATTATTATGACGTTATAATGATGTGTTAACACTTTAACAGTGGCGTACAAAGGGGACCAGGGCCCGTGGTGAAATTTCTGGTTCGGTTAAAACATTGCATGCATATATATTGTTAGATTTATATACACTATCAGTGGCGCCCAACCCTAAGCAACAGGTGGGTGAGACCACGCCGGTTAAGGACCTGCCTTTTCATATGGTTTTCGAGCGACGGATCACAAATAAAGTATATTATTATGACGTTATGGTTATAATGATGTGTTAACAATGGCGTACAAAGAGGACCAGGGCCTATGGTGAAATTTCTGGTTCGATTAAAACATTGCATACACGTATTGAATTTTTGTGTATATTATACCATCAGTGGCGCCCAACCCTAAGCAACAGGTGGATGTGAACCACTCTGGTTAAAGACCTGCCGTTTCATATGGTTTTCGAGCGATAGATCACAAATAAAGTATATTATTATGACGTTATAATGATGTGTTAACAGTGGCGTATATAGGGAACCTACAGGGCACATGGTGAATTATTATGCATTCATTTCTCAAAAAATGATTTGAAATAGGTATGTTACATTCAATTTAGGTACCTAGTTGGTTTATATTTTTATATTTTACTCTTATTCAATGTCTTCCATTTGATTACAACTAGTTTCTAATGTCTAAATTGAAATGATGAAAGAATTCCTATTTTTTTTTTTTATTAGTTTAAAAATGGCACTAAAAAAGTGCTGATTGTCTAGATAATCCGTAAATATGCTCTGGTAAGCAAAAACATTAAAATATGCAAAAATATACAATCAAATTTGGGATTTAGATTCTAAGTAACACGAACAGGATTCATATTTGACTCCCCTACTTTTTACATTGTTCAGAAAAAAAGTGCAAATGCTAGAAATCTCTAAGTCTCTAAATTGATTATAATAAAATACGTCTAACAATAATAAAAATATATGCGGTTACACCCTCGAATCTCGAGTAAAATCGTCAAGACTGCGCAGTATATAGAGAAGTATTCGATTTAAAACGCTTTCAGTAAGCACACGGTGACGTCTTAGATTTTTTAAAGACCAAAACAGCCTGTGGATTGTTTTAATTATATATATTGTTTGATGAAAATATTTTCTCCAATATAATAATAGCCCTCGGCATCTAAAGATCGATGACGATCGCATACGCAAAATAACACATTCGACAATTTTTCACGCATTCTCTTCGGCCACACGCGCGCGCGAGTTTATCTCGGATATAATAATAAAACACTATAATATGTGTATAGCGCAACATAAATATACGAAAAAGGATTGTGTTTTTTTTCCGAGACATCGAACAATAATTGCGTACTCTTAATTAATATTCAAATGCATCCCGAAAAGGACTTTCACTTCGCTCGCATATATATGCGTACATACGTATATACATGACACGACGGTGCTTGCGGATAATGGCAGGAAGTTGTTAAGAGTAGAAAACCTTGTTTCCCTGCTGCCATGTCAACATCTTAAAAACAATTGTACGCATGCAACGAATGTAAAACGCATCTCCGCCGTCGATATATTATTTGCAAACAAAAGCGCATTTATATATACGTTTGCCGACGAAATCGAATGCATTATAGCAGAGAAAAAACTGCACGTTCAAGCGAACGGTTTAAACGAGCCCTGGCCGCCGTTACCACTACCGCGGTAACAGCGTTTGTTTTTTCATTAGCAGTCTCAGAGGACCTCATATTAAATTATTAAAAATAATTTTAAACTGTATGGAAATAATTGTTTTTCAGATTAAAGAAGTCCAAAATAGTCAGTTATGTCTGTAAAACTCTTTTACAGTCCTTTAAAAATTATTTAATAATTTATTAATCGTCATTTACACCAATATTTTAGTGCATTATTTAGAATTTATTTTTAAGACATTTTTTTGTTTTTTTTTTTTAGGGCATTTAAGTCCTAGCTCTAATTATAATGTATAAACAGAGTTATTATGACTTATATTATATTCTTCTCGTCCAGTGCTTCGTTGATAATTTAATTTTTTTATTGTATCACGTGGTGCACTCATGCCATATTTTATTTTACGAAGTAACTCATAATGTCATCACTTAAATGTGAACAAATTCTATAAAAAAAATACCCTTAATATTGTTTAATTCCAACAATAATTGTACGTGTCTTGAACTCTTGAACCTCGCCGATCGATTTAAATAATAGTTATTCGCCATCGATATTAAAATATCTTAATAAGCCGATTTTCAAATAATTATTAAAGCACTATACCCCGACTTGCGAAATCCAAAACGAGCAACGTACTACAAATCGTCGAATAAAAGAAAACCTGTCAACACTTGAAAAGCAACCTCATCGACATTGATGTAAGTAAAATCACGTGCAGATATTTATTAACTTTGAAAAAAAAAACTCACTTTTATAATATTATTGTTTGTTAAAGTTGAAAAAATGAGTAAATCTTATTTTTAATTGTAGCTAAAATACCTACGCGATATTCCTGTACTGTGTAGTTATTAAAATGATAACGATAAACTTTAAATATTAAAAAAAACCGGGAAACTCACTATGCTATGTATAGGTTTCGAGTTCGCCTATAAATATACTACATTCATCGGTATTGAGTAGGTTCCTTTTACAATGGACGTGTTAAATTTAAACTCTGTGATAGGTAAATCATTGCTGTGAGTGGTTTATTTTTCTATCTGTAATACTGAAGTTGTACTAATTTTTGTCAAAAAACAAATGGCATATAATATACAATATTATTTTATATAATATCACTTGTTGTTAGTATATTAGTTAAAATAGTAAAATAAATAAAAAGTAAATAAATAGTCAATATCAACGTACCTCAGAAATGCGGTGTGCGGTTAGGTAATAAGGTTTGTGGTATATGAATATTGACTAGGGCCATATTTAGAAATGTTGAGCCTCAGAGCTCAAAATTCATGGCGACACATTTCAATTTATTTTTTTTTTTTGATATCGTAAAACAGTTATGGCCAAACTCTTTTATCATCAGGAGCCATAAGAAAATTAATTTTATATATTTCTTTGCCACGACTGGATGAGTGAAAAAAAGGCAATTTAAATTTAAATATTCAAACCATAAATAATACTTTCGAGGACCGGATAATAAATGATGGCGATCCGTAGTTCAGACCCACCTGTCATATAATACATATTATATATCATTTCTGATAGCGATACGAAGAATCAAATAAAACTGTACACAAACCTTTGGTGACAATTATGGAAACTCGAGGGTTTAAATGCCAATAAAATTAACCACTAAATATTTTTGTCAAATACTTATTTTTAATGTATTTTAATAGGTAGGCACAGGCCGCCTGCAGTCCAAAAACTGACCATCATGACCGTGGAATCTTGGCTGGAGTAGCGGACGTCTGGAAGTCGGAACCATCACCCGTGTCAGTTAAGCGACCAGGACCGCATGTATCGACAGATAATTTTCGTTGCGTCTGCGATTTGTGTCAAACCAAATAATTGAACACACACGTCAAAATGAATAAAGGACGTTGGTCAGAAGAATTCAGGCGCTTTAATCAAATGCACTGCGAAGTCTTGCCCGACGATCCGGAGATGTGTTTTGCTCAAAGCGTCCTGCTGAGTGTGCCACACGTCGTTGGAGTCATCGTGGAGCCACTGCCGGAGATCGTGACGGAATACTGCAATGACGATGCAGTGGTCTTCGGAGCTGCGTATTATATGGCAGACGAGGCGTCCACGGCCGACGACCCTCCCAAGACCACAGGGGCGAAAATCATTAGTCGCTTGGACGATGTCCGAAACGACCCATCGCCGATCATGTCTTTAACCGCGGCACACTTCGATGTGCTGAACGGAGTGGCCCAGGTGGTGGCCTCTCGCTACAGATCACTGCGTCTATACTACCGATGTCACTGCAGGGTCCGCCGAATGACGACCGGTAGTTATGTTCGCCGGAGGTCTCGCCGAATTCGAACGACTGCCGGTCGTCGCTTGAGGTTTCCCTGTAGACGACGATAGCACTGTGTCGTCGGAAACGTGGACGCATTGGCCGAAAACAGCTGCGGTACACGTGGTTTTGGCATTCGATGAAGTGTCTTCCGAAGTATGCAACGCCGATCCGAATTGCAGAGAAAGCCATTTGTCACCGATACCGCGGTATGTCTACTGCAGGAGAGTGCAATGGACAGCAGCGCAGAACGTCAGCTGTTTGATATTATTGCAGCTTCTCGATGACCGGAAGGATTCGCCGCAGGATTCGCAAGACCACCTGTCGTCCATGGTATCACTGGCCAGCACGGCATCGTCGGCATCGTCGAAAACGGCCATGTTGCAGACACTATTAAAGTTCGAGGAAGTGTCTTCCGAAATCAGCAACGCCCATTCCGATTGCAGCTGAAGACACTTGCCTCCGTTACCTGCCTGTCTGCATCTGCCTGTGAGTTCAGTGGTGGACGGTGGTGCAGGACGTCAGCAGCCGTTGGAAACTGACATCTCGGTGGCTGGAAGCGATGGTGATGAAATAGATGATTTCATTAAGACGGAAGCAGCCGTAAAACCGGGAGGCTGTCGGTACTTCAAGTCGTTCTGTTCGGCGGTCGGAAGGGGTCTTATCAGGGTCGGCAGAAGGATGGTCTTCTGCTTAACACGGAATTAGCTCCGAGGCAAGTTGAAACGTGTGCATAAAACACTATTTTGACTTTTTTGTATTTGGGTACCTAAGCCAATCAATCAGTTATTAATTTCAGCGATTTTTTTTCCAAACTGTTCTATGTGTTTTTATATTTTTTCTTGTATACACTGTAAATTTGAATGTCTGTTTGTAATATATTCAAATTTTGTTTGATAACTCTCTTATATATTTACTTATATATATTTTTTAAAAATCTTTGTCGTTTCAAATACCTTAAAGTCGAGGATACTAATGGTAAATATTCCATACTGGAGTGAAAAATAATTTTTGTTTGTTAAAGAGAAGGTGAAAATGTACGGAATAAATTTTTACCATGAAATTTTAAAAAATAGCAAAACTAATGAAAATACAAAATATAATACAACAATTAGGTGTCCTATTAAATGATTTTTGTAGTGTTTAATATGAAGATGATTTTGGAGTTTTAATAATCTCATTATTGTTATCAACATCGTCTTTATTAAAAGATATGATAATATACTAAAACACAAATTATAACAACTTTTGTAAATGTAGTAAAATCACTTATTGGGAATTAAAAATTAAGAATATTTTTAAGCACTAAAGGACAATAGAAATTAATTCGTTACGACGTTATTCAAAATACTATATTTTTTTTATACATAACAAGTACCTTATAATAAAAATATTTTTAACTTTAAAATATTTTGAATCTCAATATAGTGATTTCTATATTAAAATATTATTATTAAATATCATATTATATAAAATATTAAATCATTTTAAATATTAAAAACAATTTAAAAAAATTCCCTTGCACGTGACTATTGTATACTTTTTTGGTAAATCACCATTATTCAGACGAGATTTGTCATTGGGATTGGTAAAATACTTATTTTAAAAGTGATTTTCACATAATTATTCCTGAGTTTTTTAGAAATGGAAAAATCCAAAGTAATATTTCCTTAAAAATTAAAAATTAGACTCTGTCTATACGTATACGTATTAAATATATATTTGTGATTTGAATATTAAATTAATAATTATTAAAAACCTGAATTAAGTATCCATTCTCTAGACAGCTAATTATTGGTAGGCAATCTGAACATCTTAAGTCCTTTGTTATTAGTACGGCTCTTCATCAGTGCCGTATCTAGGCATTGGCAAGGTGGGCGGCGGCCAAGGGCGCAGTTTAAAATGATCTCGCTGGGGGCGCAATTTTTATATTATATAAATACTAAAAATTATAATATATTTATATATATATATAAATTGCCAAGGGCGCACATAAAGATAGTTACGGCACTGCTCTTCATACAGTTAAAATATAAGAACAACTTCCACCCGGGATTGTATTTTTACGTACGCAATGAAAATTTGAAATTTATAATAAAATAATACTTTAAATTACGTATTTTAGGTCGTTATGACAAAACATTTTAATAAAATAAATAATATGAATATTTTATGAAATTATACTACCATAGTAACCATAATAATACGTAACAAATAATGATGAGAAAAAAAAATAACACATAGGTTATTTATTTTACATATTATCCATAGATATTATAGGGACCTCCTAATTAGTGATAATTAAAATGATTAATTTGGCGCTGGCGATTGTATACAATAATTATTATTATGTAGAATAACTACACTGTTTTCGCTTCCACGACGGATTTTCCAAAGCGCCATCTATTAGCAGCCCCATTGGGAAGGAAGGCCATATTTTATAATATATACAAAATACAATTTAATAATATTTTAATACTCAAAGGTCAGTACCGCAACTAGTGGAGGTGCTGGAGGTGCACTGCACCCCCAAAGAGGCCTCATCATTTTACAAGAGGGCCCCCAAGACTTCTACACTAAGTTGTATTGAAACATATTAATTTGGTAACGTTCTTAGACTTGTGTAAATAAATCTAGAAATAAAATATTTTAAAATTTGTACTTACTATAATAATACTACAATTGGTAATATATTCAGAGTTGAAAGTGTGCAATTATCAATACCCAACCACATAAAGTGACCTTATTTATGTGACTGTCCAAAAAAACTTTCTTAAATGATTAAATTGCATTTTTTTTTTTATTGTATTATTTATTCGTATTTGTATTAATATTATTATTATTATTATCATATTATCTAAGAAATTATGAAACATAAAAATAATATAATTTTGAGCCAGTAGGCAAATTTATATCTGCCATTTTTTTATATAATAATAATAAAAGTTTATTGCAACGACATCAATTTAACAAGATTTGAAATCAACAGTATAAATAGCAAAAGTTGCAACTCATCCTATAAGCAAATACGCTTGAATGCGAATGAGTTGAGTTCGATTAAGGTATAACAAAAAGTGCAAAAAATATTAAATGACAATTAATTATGCAAATTATAAAAACAATACAAATCTAAAATAGAACACTAATTACATGATTTTTATATTGATTAAAAGTAATAAAAGAAAAACCATGTATGTTACATACACGTAATAATAAAACACCTTTAATGATAGTGCTTTGATTACCAAAATTTGTTTTATTAAGGGGAGCATTTAGGTTGTTATTATTTTTTAGTCTTGTATAGTAAACATGCGATGGTTGATAATCCTTAATTAGGTTTTTAATTTTAAACATTTATAATAATGTTTGACGTTCCTATTAATTTTAAACATATTAACTTTAAATTGTGTAAGCCTTTTTACTTAATGATAAATTAGTTACTTTAATATTTTAATAATCCCAAAAAGAGTCAAATGCAATGGTGAGCGTCTAGAAATATAAGAATCTAAATCCTACAACTGCCATTTGAAATATTCATATTTAATGTCTTTGGAAATAAATTGGCTGTCTATATATTTTGGCCAATGTTTTTATGAATAGTATTCGTTGTTATGGATGTATTCGATTGAATGTTGATTCGACAACTTTTGATCTGTCTTCAATTTGTTACAACCCGCATAATTAGCAATCACTTAAAATGAATAGAGGACGTTTGTCGGAGAAGTTCAGGCGCTTTGAGCAGATGCGCTGCGAAATCTTGGCCGAAGATACGGAGTTAGGATTTGCTCAAAGCGTCCTGCCGAATGAGCCACCGGTGGAGGTCGTGGCGGAAAACAGCTGTGGCGTGACGATGCAGGGGTCTTCGGAGCAGCCTGATATGGTGGACGAGGCGTCCACGGCCGACGACACTCCGAAGACCACTGGGCCCGAAATCGTCGTCTGCCGCTCGAACGACCTCCCGTCGACAACTGTGACTGGATGTCAGTCGGATGTCCTGAAAGAAGTGGCTCGGGAATTGCTAGTGGCAGCCGTACAGAAGGCCCTGCTCCAACCACCGGTGTCCCTGGATCTGAGGCCAAATGACGACGATGCAGTGGTGCTGTCGCCGCCAGCCTCACCGCAGGACTTACAAGACTACCTGTCATACCGGTCGTCATCCACGGAATCACTGGCCAGCACGGCATCAACGGAATCGTGGACGAAGTGGCCGAAAAAAGCTATGTTGCAGACACTGCTAAGGTTTGAGGAAGTGTCTTCCGAGATCAGCAACGCCCATCCTGATTGCAGCGGAAGACACTTGCCTACGTTACCGGCGTGTCTGCATCTACCCATGAGTTTAGTGGAGGTCAGCGGCAAAGAACGTCCACAGCCGTTTGATATTTCCGTCTCGGTTGCCGGAAGCGATGGTGTGATGCCGGAATGTCAGGAGCTGCCTGTGACTGCAGTGGAGGACAGCGGTGAAGAACGTCCACAGCTGTTTGAAATTTCAGTCTCGGTTGCTGGAAGCGAGCGCATGATACCGGAAAGTCAGGAGCTGCCTGTGACTGCAGTGGAGGACAGCGGTGAAGAACGTCCACAGCTGTTTGAAATTTCAGTCTCGGTTGCTGGAAGCGAGCGCATGATACCGGAAAGTCAGGAGCTGCCCGTGACTGCAGTGGAGGACAGCGGTGAAAAATGTGCACAGCCGTCGGATATTTCCGTCTCGGTTGCCAGAAGCGATGGCGTGATACCGGAATGCCAGGAGCTGCCTGTGACTGCAGTAGAGGACAACGGTGAAGAACGTGCACAGCTGTTGGATATTTCCGTCTCGGTTGCCGGAAGCGATGTCGGCAATCTAGATGATAATATCAAGACGGAGGCGGCCGTAAGACCGCGGGGCAGAAAGACCCTCAAGTCCTTCTGTTCGGCTCTCGGAAGGGGTCTTTTGAGGGTCGGCAGAAGAATGATCTTTTGCTTACCAAGGCAGATGTCAGAATAGGTTGAAATTGGGTACCTAAGCCTATATTAATATATTTTTTCTTGTATTTAAAATAATTAAATATGATATTCTTTGCAAGCAGTGGCGTCGCCAATATTATAACCTACCGGTTTAACGGGAAAATTGTTCATTATTATTGTTATTATATTATTATCTTTATAATAAATATATGTGTGTATTATATAAATATTTAGAATTGTCTTATCATATAATGCGCATTATACATACACGAGTACAGAGAATTGCTTATATTAGGTGTTTAAAAAATGATTTTAAGTTTCTGCTCGACGATTAATGACAAATATAATACCACTCTTGGTCATGTTCGATAACTATAATTTTGTAAATTTACAAAAATGTGTTTTTTGTGGCTCTAACACAACGTTTTATAGATAATAAACTTCAGTTCCCTTCACGTCATATTCTAAGACCGTAGTTAAATAATATGGATTATCGCCTATATTTTAGCTTTTCTTAGCTTTTGCAGTATGGCTCTAGACTTTTAATATTTTTTTTGCATCTCATGAAAAAAAATCTGAAATGACGCCCCTGTATCTGAAATGTTAATTATGTCTTGTAGATTTTTTGATCCCAGTACTGTCATATTTTTTTTCTGTTTATTATAAAAAAATTACAAAATCAGAAATAGGAATTTGAGCATTACAAAAAAACGTACATAATAATAAAAAAAAACAATTTATGAATTAAATGTGACTTGAACTCTAATTACTTGTTTCTCTTTGTGATTTTTATAACATTTTATCGTATTTTAATGTTGAACAATAAGTCAAACACAGGAGATACCGGACAAATAGAACGGCCACAGTGGTATAGCTAAATTGCCTATCCATAACGCCGTGTAATCATAACGGTAGAAATCAAGTACATGGAAAAAAAAACTAACGGCATTACCGAAAAAGGTAAAAAATCGCTGCGTGCCACCATAATAAACTATAAACCTATAATCATGTCCCGTTGCCCTTAGATTTTAATATGGTTATAGTATAAAAGTATTCAATAAAGTATTTAAAAACTCGGAAACTATATTTGTTCAAACTTCGGTTTAAATTCGTCAATATATTCAATAAAATCATCTTCTGCACATAATATATTATTTAATTTACTATCTTTATCAGATTCATATGTTGTTGTATTAGTTAAGATTATGCTGTGTTTTTAATAATATGGTAAAACGTATTTTTATACTCTTTAAAGGGCTTATGCCATTCACAGGAATTATAAATAAATAAATGTTGTACATTTTAAATTGAATATTAACATATTTATGAAAATAACATGTTTTAAGTTATTGTTTTTATCTATTTAAATATGATATTTTCCGACAAAATATGTCCTTCCCCGTGACCTCCTCAGACTATTGGAGATAGTACCGTAATGCACGTTTACCTAAGTCCGTTATCGTCACGTAAAATAAAAGTTTAGTCAGTAATGTGTCGTTATCGACAAATTGCAACTCGTGTTGTGTTTCGCGACTTTGAAATTTCAAATAGTTCAACGAGTACAAAATACTTGAATGAGTACCTGTCCTATTAAATTTAATCCTATCTTATACGACTGTTTGAAGTATTTTTATGGTATTGTATCGTTTACATAGTAATGCTTCCCAACATTTTCTTACGGCGACACCTTAATTGGGATCCATAAAAATGGCGACAAACTTTGACAATTTATGCGTTTTTGAAAAAATAACAATTATTATAAACTTATGTACATTGTTATACATTACAAATAAACAATTTTTTTCTTGACACACTTGTCATGAACCATCATTGGTTTACACGATTATCTCGTCTTTATGGTATTATCTCGTTAGTTACCTGCAATCCTATAGCGGCTCATATACAGAAGATCGCTGGTGCAGCATAAAATTACAAATTATGACGATGCACCGCGTCTACTGCATCCTTGCACATTGCCATAAAGGCGTGTTCAGACTTTGGTGGCCGAGGGGACATAGTACATTTTTAAATCGTTTGACCTATCTTCTATGTTACAAAAATCGCGCAATGATATGAACTGTTCTTAATTATAACTGATAAGTACCGCTATAACCATCAGAGTGTCGAAACAATAAAAATACATTCAAGACTAAAATAAGAACACATATCACATAGGTAATCTAGTAAATAAGAAATTGTTGATAAAAATGATGTGTTTATAAATCCATTCTCTTCTCATATGGTCACAATACTTAACAAGATTCAATGGCATCGTCAAAGTTTAAGCTTTATGCCAGTTCAAGCTCGATACTGATGGTCAATATATCATCCAGGCACGTAGTTAGAAAAACCACCACCAGAATTACCCATTCAAAAATCTAAACTACTACCCAAGCAAAGCCTTAACTTCGTATAAACTAAGTATAAGCATTAAACATTTTTTTTTTTTCAAAAATTACATTTTTTCTTACAACACTAAAGATTTTAATAAGATTTAAAAGTAATTTTTCAGGTAGTTTTTTGAGGCAGTAAGCAAAGTCTGCCTGGGGGGGGGGGGACAGAGTTCACCCCGGTATTTGTGAGTTACGGTCCAATCTCTAAATCAAGTACGAGTTGCGGCCCAAGTTTAAGAAAGAAACGGCCTCAAAATAATTACTTCCTATTTCATATAAGCCTATGAGCGTTACCCAGGAGCGTCCACGGGGAGGTTGGCTGAGTTGTATCCCAAAAATGTGTTTTTGGTCAAGTTTTTAAAACTATGTCTTTGCCTGATAAGCGGTTCAATTCTTTATATTTTTTTACATTATTGGTTTGGCAAAAATGTATATCATCTTAAAGTTTTAACAAATTCAAACTGTTCAATTTCTTTTTTTTTCATGTTTTCGCTGACGAACGCTTCTTATTCATTTTTTTCGCTTTTATCATCTTTAAGTGTTCTACGGGAACGGAATTCATAGCCTTCGTAAATAATAAGCGGCTTCGAGTTTGCACATCAATAATAATATATTATCATTAAATACGCATCGCCGTATTTTAATAGTCGCGGCGTACGATTGACGAAAGACTAATTATTAATCATCGACGATTGATAAAATATTATCGTTTGATCATTAGGTATTTCGTTATTATATTATTATAATAATTAGCCGCAAGATAATAATATTATGACGTGTTGCAATAATTGAGCAGAATGATTTTCAGTCGACGCGTCGCGTCCTGTTTACTACGGAAACGCATTTTTTTTTATAACTCGTTTAACGGTACATAAATATTTCATTATAACTATAACGAGTCACTATAACACTATTATATGTTTATAAAAATCGATCACACCACAGTTAAAAGCTAAACACAACAATACCTATTTATATCGAGGCGGTAAGTATAATAAATTATGTAAAATATGCATTAAACACAATATAATATTACATAGGTACGCCTGCGCGTTAAGAATAAACTCTCGATAAACACGATATTATCGACACTGCGATTTTAATTATTTGTTTATATTGTGAATGTAAAATATTATATAGTCAGATAATATTAAAGGTATTCGCGATTATATTTTATCGTTGAACGGCCAAGAGTTCGAATTCCGCGTATTATGTTATGGCTTTGAGAGAGAGGATTTGAAGTTTTTACATAATATTATATTTATTGGCGCTATGTACCTATGCAGCGCAACGAGGATGAAAAATGTGAACGATTTATCCATTGTAAAGTTCGTAGAAAACAATTTATTTTACATATTAAAGCATATTTTGGAGATTGGACAATATTCAGCCCATTTTTCATATATTATTTTGGAATATATTGTATTATTGTTCGTAACGAAACCGTATGTATTTTTATTAATATTCATCCCATTTTCCCTATTTTGAAGTATATATTGTATTGTTCGTAACAAAATCATATATTTTGTTAATTTCTCGGTTTGTAATTTTCTCGTGGCAGGAAAAACATTTTATTTGATTTAAGAATGATAAAAATCATTCAGTTTCTTGTGTGTAACACAATAGATACCTTATATAGGTACCAAATAGGTAATGTTGGTCACGGTTCTCTCGGACCGTGATATACCATAAGTAATATAGAAATTTTGGAGGGCGATAATATTAACTATCTATGATTAAACGTGACCAAAATGTTCAAAATGGTAAAAACGATTCAAACCAACTATTAACAGTATTAATAGTATTGTTCACAATTTGTTTTATTTTTTAACATTTTTGAGTTTGAAAAATTCGAAATATAGAAACCTTGGTACAACTAGGTCACAAATACTAAAAAATAGCGTTTTTTCATCGATCGGCCTGAAAACCCTTATGAGAAAATTGTATGTGAGAAGTTTTGCCCTGATACTTTATGTACTATTGGCATTTTATATGTCAAAATGAATTCGATTCACAAACAACACGCAACGCACCCACAATTATTATTATTATATACACGATGACGACAATGTTAAGAAACAAAATAATTTTACTGTAAGGGTATAATCATAGATCAAAGACTAAATCCTCCCTATAAACTCTAAACAAAATAGGTAGTGTCGTCAATGGGTGGCTTCTTCCGTCATATTACTCATGTTTTATTACTCTTATCAAATTTGCTTATTGTTCTATGAACAGATTGTAAATATCTTGTAAAAAAAAAAATAAATAAATAAAAAACTGTAAGGGTATTATAGTGTTGTAGTTATCTTAAAATATATTAAATCTAATCAATATACTGTCGCAGTTGTACGAGTATATTATGACAACTGAGATAAAAGATAAATATAGATAATATATATATTATATATTATATTATATATTATATATTATATAATATTTATATATTTAAGATATAAATTAAATCACTATCCCAAATATACAGAGTGATTTTTAAAATATGATCACCACAATTGCTCCCCTTCGTAGTAAATTTATTGGAATTCTGATTTTTAAATTTTTTTACTACTTAAGAATGTCCTGTGGTGATACAAACTTCTATTTTTCAAAATAGAATAACACCCATTTTGTACTGCAACGGATGATTTTTTTGTAAATTTTGTTGTATCTATGTCAAAATTCTAATGAGTAATTACTGAGTTGTTAAAAAATGGTTTTACAAAAATATAAACATTGATTATACATACTACTATAGTACTATTATGTAATCAATGATATAAACTATATTATGTAAAATGTGATGTAATATTCATTATACTTGAACTATTTTTACAAATTATTTATATTGCTATGGATCAATAGTAATTGACATAATTTTAAAATCATCCAAGCCCCAATATCTACTTAACCCATTATCATAGATATCACAAAATTATAAACTCAAACACTACTGGTGCAAACTTTAATTTAGATATATTATTATCAAAATTCTCAAAAAAAATATCTGCTGAATAATATAAAATGAAAAATGACGATTTGAAAAACAGAAGTTGCTATTGTCACAGGACCATCCTAAGAAAAAATCTCAATAATTCGACAAATATGGACTTTGGGTGTATTTAAACATTTTCAAAAACCCGAATTTGAATGTATGCATAATTCAAGCATAAAAACGATGTGAGCACGCCAGACAAATCGCCTAGTATAGTAAATCAAATGCTTGAGTATTTCTCGCATAGATAATATTCCTAATATTTCTTCTCTCGCCGACCACCGCCGCTTCCGCTCATACCGCATAAGACGTGCGTTTGTTTGAAATGTACATACAATAATAAAATATGCGTTTTATTCAAAATATATAATTATAGTATGCAGAAATATGCTGAATAAAATAAACTCCGTTTGCTCGGACATGCGACGACGTATGAGTTGTGTACATCGCATAGACAAAACTACAAAAGCAATAGTGCCGGTAATCCAGAACGGTTGCGATTAAATATAGCACGCCAAAAATGCACGATTTGAATCCTAGACCTAGACGAACGGTATACGATATAATTATTTATATTTCGTTCTATAAAAGCAGAGGATAAAAATCGACGATAACGGAAAATCGTTACCACATTATTAATTATTATTATTAGATTAAAATCCGCGTACAGGTGGTTGATGATTTAGCGCTGTGTATGTTTTAATCTCGCCCTTTGCGGGCACAATATTCTCAACCCGACATTTATTCAATTATTATGGTTAATTAATAAGATTTTATGGCCTCCCGATTTCTATTATATTCTCGTAATATACCCGCGACGCGTTTAGCGTAGAGTTTCGCGATACCACTACGCGATATAACTTGGCTAAAAACGTTTTTCGTTGCATAACTATTATATTATTGTTATTTGTTTCGATATAATATGATGACGGGCGATCGAGTGATAAAAATGCACGATATCATACATACTACAGCACACACAACACGTCGTCGTGTCGGTGGTAAACATTTTAACTTATACATCAAACAAGTGTCAGAACACAATATTAACACACTCTGCACAGAGCGAGGTACACAACACCTCGTCATTACATGTAGAGCATAATAATATGATATTACCTATACGTTTGGCCTTTTGTGCCCGTTTGGAGTTTAGAATCGTGTTGTATACTGCAACTGTATAGCTATGTAGCTGATTAATTCGTAACAAACGTTTGATCGCAATAATATATATTATATATTATAATACGAACGAAGGTTTGTACAATCTCGTATTGCGCGTTTCAAATCGAAACCTCTGATGCAATAATTACGTACGTCGATCATCGTTTTCTAAACGGAAAATTAATTAATTTTATATAATTATCATCTACATATTATAATTAAATACCGATTCGTATACACGATACTGCTGCAATTTCGTGTTAATATTTTAGACCGAAATCAATTATGTCGTGTATCCATCATGACTCATGAGTCATATATCATATGATTGATTAATGAATAATGATGTTCTGATTTATTTCATTGTGTTAGTCAATTACATTTAATAGTATATATAGGGTAGTGTGAAATGAATATGCCGACGATAATTTTGTTCGGCGGCTAGACAAAATAATCGTTTTTCCAGATTAAAAAAAGTCCGAAACTATCAGTTCTGTCTGCCAAACTCTTTTACAATCATTTAAAATGTATATTATATATTTTACACCGAAATTCACTAGTCGATTTTTATAAATGGAAGTACTCCAAAAAATATTCAGTTTTGGAATAAAAATATTTTAAAATTGGTAAATTATTTATTATTTAGAAAAAAATGTCGTTTTTGACGACTTAAAATTAAGTTAAAAATATTTTCAAATACGTTTTTGAAACAATGACAGTGCGCATAACGTTAAACGGATCACCCGGTACCTACCTATATATGTCTTATATTTGAGCATAATATGCCTGAAGTACGCATATTGCATACACGAATCCGTGTGGAAAAACAGGTTGTGGAAAAACGAGTGGAAAATATATAGGTACGCTTATTTTTGCCACCCTTAACATTTTTTGATAACTTCCTGTCACACATAGCCTGTCTAGTCGTGTGAAAATGTACAAGCCCACCTAAATATTATACAAACAATTTATAATATTATACCATATCGAATTCGTCGTTTCGCGTATTTATTTGCTCCGACGCCAAACATACGTATTGCGGAACCTCGACCAAACCAAGTAGGTATTGGTATATATAATATAATAAACCTTTGTATATATAAAAGAACAGGCCTTTTTTATGTTCCCATTTTGTGACGACACTAATTAACATTTTTCCATTTTTTTTTTCACAGAGTTGTTCCAAACACCTTCCTGAGTGTCATCACCACGTCGCTCGATTTTTTATTTTTGGTCTGATGGGAGAGGGGTTTATTGGATTTAAAGGTTATCGTGTTTAGTGGTTTAGAGGTTTTTTAGCGTGTCGTTTAATTAATTTATACAAATTATTATATATTGCTTGGCTAGACTTTAAATAGTTTAATTATAATAAAAAACCAATGCGTTTATACGAGAATCGATTTAAATAACACACGAGCGAAGCCGGGTTATTCAGCTAGTATATATATATGTATAAACTAACCATCCCTTCCGGCGTTGCCCGAGACAAAGATTAAGTTAAGATTAACCTTAGGCGATTTACATAATATGCAACTTTAAGCCACCTGGGTAAGTAATCCGACGCAGTACGATATGTATCAGACAATATGCGAGCTGTCTACTATCAGGTAGGACCCTGCGAGGTGTGTAAGAGTAATTGAAATCAGAATTATTAGGTATAGGTATACCTATATGAAAAACATAGCAACGGCTGATTGTGCCAAAGATTTGTTTTTTGACAAATTAAATGCTCGTGGATTTACTCATTCTTAAACTTTATTAAAAGTGAAGTGTTGCAACATAAATCAAGCATTTATTTAGTATAATAATACGACTTACGAACAACACAAGTAGATTAAAAAATAAAAATGTCTTAATTTCCATAAAATGAATATATATTTCTAAGGTTTTAATTATTTGATCACATTACTGAAATTGCTTATACTCGAAACTAGTTATTATACATTTTTCTTTGTTTCGTCGATCAGCTGTCTCCACTCCGATCTTCGCAGCGACAGGCCCCTTTTCGCAACGTCCGACAATGTCAACGATCGTACAGTATACCGCAAAACAAAATGAAACAAAAGATTTACTCGTATGTAAATTGAATTATTAGTGTGATTAAATCATTTACCGGAAGCCCGAAGGACTTCCAACAACTCCGCGCGTCCGGAAACTGCCGCAGGAAGCTGGAGAGATGAGACGGGCGGGCGCTCTGTCGAAACACTCCGGTTGTGGCTGAATTAGATATAACATTTGTTGTAAAAAAACTAAAAAATTCAAGTTTAATGTGAACACGTCGCAGTTGCATACCGGAAGTAATTCGGGCTTCCGTCATCCGCGCATCAAACCATGGTAGACAAACAGAACCACGCACTCGGCAGTCCGACTACTCCTAAAAATATGTACAGGGCGCCCAGTAAAGACTAAAGAGCAAACGTCAAGCAAATAATTGAAACTTAAGATCATATTTCAACGTTCTATTTGTTTAACGTTTGGACTAGCCTTTATTGGGCGTCCCGTACATTTGATAAATTTTCACAATATTATATTATTATGTTTTACACATAAAAGTATAAGCCCTAACTACAATCGGGTCGTACAAATAGACTAGCTATAGTATAGCGTAGTAGTACAACCCGACAAATAGTCTCCAGTGTGATGAATTGGCTCCACGAAGTCGAACCTGCAAAAATATATGCGCGGCGTCCAACAAAGAGCAAACGTTAACCAAAAAATATTTGAAATTGAAAACAATGAGTTGTATAGCTATTATTAAACGGTAGTAAAATCATTTTTGTTTAACGTTTGTTCATCTCTTTTTTTGGACGTCCCGTACATATTAAATAATATATAAACATTAAACATAATAAACATACAAGTTGAAATCCTAGCAAAACTGCCCTCGGGCGGTACTAAACAAAATATTATATACGACCTGACAAATTAATAGTGCACATGTGTGGTGAGTTGACCCGAAGATTCGCGTACACGGGCGAACCTGCAAAAAAAAATGTCCATCAAAAAGCAAACGTTAACCAAATATTGGAAATTAAAAATGTATTATATTATTAAAATATGATAGATATTTATTTGTTTAAAGTTTGGTCATCTCTTTTTTGAATGTCCTGTGTTCCACCACGTCTTACAATCGATTTTGAAAATTTTGAATTTGACCGTCAGAGAAAAACTGAACTATTAAATTGTGAAACCTATTAAAAATTGTGTACTGTCTTTAATTATGTTGTATACTGTGTAGTGTTTATCGTTTCGTTGCTATACGATTTATACGATATCGATTTTGTGGCCAGAACCGAAAAGAAATTATCTTACGATTTATTATAAATAACGCGTTATTTCGTAACTAATAGAGATGGACGGTGCATGATATGAAATCTGTAGGTATAGTCGAACAAAATATGTATTTATTTCCAGGATTTTCACATAGCATTCCCTGCAGCCCCTCCCGTCTCACGGTCGTCCAAATCTGTTTAAATAGTTTTTAAAAATTAGCTTAACTAGAAAAAAGAAATTAAAATAATTACATAGGTGGGCAAGTAAATAGCCGCTTTGCCGAACACCAAGTGTCGAGTGTAGATGTTTATCTTTTTATCGTCTTGGTCAACGCGTAATTTATTTTGCAAAAGTACCAACTAGATATATTTTTCTGCCTCTCAAAGTTGTAGATTGAATCATTTTTTCTATGCTATCAATCGTGTACACAGACACAAAAAAAATCACATCGTTGTAAGACCTGCAATATATACAACATTCATCGCTCCGTTCAGAATCTAAAAAATGATTTACTATTTAAAATGATATGCATATAATAAATTATGATTATGTTTACCTATATAGATGCATTTATATAATCGTTCTTGTATATTATTGAAACGTTTCACAATCCGTCGGCAATTTTGTGTATTTTATTGTTTGCTGCCACGCCGTCGCTGTAGGTTTGTACTGCTGCAGCGGGGACAGAGTAGTCAAATATTTATTCAGCGTACATTCATCTGGGGGTTAGGTCATGTCGATGGTTAAATATTGGAAAATTTCAATCGGCAGTTTTGACGTTCGTGAAAATGGGTCAAAGCACAATACTTCTTGAAGTCATACGATAATCATTCGCTAGTATATTCAGTGTTTAAATCTTATGATTTTTCCCAGCATGGCTGCGTTATTAATTATAGGCGTTGTGTTGTTAAGTTTGTAACTTAACTTAAGTTACAAATTACTGCGACGAAATTACTTTTTAAGTAATTTGTTGGTAATCTTATTACATTTTATTGTAAATTATTTATATGCAATTTAAGTTATTTTTTGTAGTTAAATTACTAAATTACTAATTACTTTTTTTCAGAACTTATAATAATGTATGTTGTATGTGTATTGTAAAATATATCGTATAAGTATTATAAGTACAATTCTCGATTGTGTTATTTGTATCCTGACTTAACGCTGTGATGTATCGTCGCTGACGGTCAGCAGCGTTGTAGTTGTTGGCACTAATAAATAATAGTTATTTTTATTTATTTATCAGTTATTTCTTATTACCCAGAAATTCGTTACTTGTTAGTGTGACTTAATAAAGATTTATGTGTGACAAAATGAGTATCTATTCTGTTAATGATTTCATATCGTTGATTGTCATTATTTAATATTAATGTACTATCGTATATTGACAACATATGGTTATTTAACTCCAGTGATATTTTTGAAAAAAAAAGTATTTCCTATTGTAATTGAGTTATTTTTTGAACTCTAAGTAATATGTAACTTGACCAAATAAAAGATAAATTAAGATTAATTTAGTTACATTTTTAAAAAGGAATTACAGCAATATAATTTAATTAGGTACCAAAAAAATAAATTATAATAAAATATAATTTTTTTTCTAAACACATTTCCCCCAACACTGGAACTGCACTGGTTTTTATATTGACATACCTACAGTTAGGATTTAGGTTGTTTTGACAAAACATAAAATACAGGTCTAAAATTATATCCAATCAAAAAAAGTAATGACTATTTTATTTTCTGTAACCCTATACGAAAAAAAATATTGGATTTCCGTTTGCTGAAATAAAATATCTGTATGAAAATATTCATCTTTAAAATGCAATTTTTTTAAAATCCTTTATAATTTCACAGGTAGAGCATTAGAGGAACCATTATTCCAAATTTCAAATTCGTACGTTTTTGTAGTTTTTGAGAAGTAGCGATCAGTGAATGAGTAGATATATTTGGCTTTTACATAGATGGATTTTACTAGACGTCCCGCCCTGCGTTCCCTGTGCCAAAGATTTGTTTTTTATTATAAATATATAATGTAGGTAAAAAAAAAGTATAGTTTACAATATTTCTATACCGCACTTACGATAATAATATTTAGTAATAATATGCAACCAATGGCAACCCTATAAATAAGCAAAAAAATATATTCTTTTTTCGTGAGCCGAAATCTAAGTTTATATTATGTGAGCTATCCTTTAGCTACCTACTTACATATAGGGATTGAAAAAATAAGCTATATAAACACCCTTGTCTATAGATACAGACAAACATCCATTTTTAAATAATATAGTTAGATAGGTTACCAGCTATACCATAGTATAGGTAAATAAATATGCAGTAAAATAACGATTACAACGATTTGACAAAATACGTCACATTATTTTATACATTATGTTCCAAAAGTCCCGTATCACCATCATTAGCATTTCCATGACAAATCGATATATTTAAATGAGTTTTTTTATAGTTTTAAGTAGGTATATGAAAATTCTAATTGAAGGGCATAAGATTCAAATTTTTTTTTGAAAGTTCCTAAAATAATTTTTCATACGACTAAGTTTTTTAAATTTTCAAGATAGTCATTGAAACAAAAAAAAATGTATATATATTACAACTTAGTGAAAATCGACAAAGACGGAACAAAAGTGAACAATTTTAATGATAATATTTAACTAATTTCCGTATTTATATTATTATAATTATAAATTACATTTTTTGTACAATATTGTGACATCGTTCTATGCAAGACGGCCTTTCGCCCCATTCTGGTCACTTTGGGTTCACTTCTCAATAAGTAAAATACTTAAAAAAAAATATAGGTAAACTGCAGCTGCAGTTTTGCCGCTCCGCCTGAAGTTAACGACGACGATAATTATTATAATATTATATCATATCATTACTTTGGCGTTTGATAGTCACCGCCGCAGCAGCAACAGAACCAAAAATAAGTAACCACTGCCGCCCGTGTTTAGGTATAATAATTTATTATTATATAATTACTCGGTGGAGGCGTGCGAGCACCGCCACTCACGTAGTCACGTGTGCGCTACACGCGATTTTGCGTACCTATACGTTTGATACTTTGATGGCGAGAGAGAGAGACAGAGTACGTAATAATTTATAACAGTTATACTTATAATATAAAGCCACGCGACATTAAAATATTATTATATGTATATATTGCACTATTGCAGCGAATATTGTTCGACTTCAAAGAAAACGGCTAAATGTGGCATATCACGTGTGCGAGTGTGCACTGTGCAGTGAACCTGTACAATAATATATTACAATATGTATACGCAGCGTGTGCGTTGGTGTTAAGTTCTGAACGAATTGTTGTGTACGTGCCAATTATATTTCATTGGGTTTGCACTCGTGAGTGTGATATAATAATATATATTATAATGATAACAATAGAACTCGAAAGCCTTTCCGTGCCAAAAAGTAAAACCGTTTTCTCGTAACACGGGCAATAATAATAATAATAATAATATGACGACGATAATAACAATAAATGTGTGATAGAACATGGTTAAACGGAAATTTGACTAATAACAAACGTGCTCGTAAGTTTGTAGGTATAGTTGGATCGGGTAAAAGTTCTTTTATTTACGCGACAGGGATATATTTTTTATTTTTTTTTACATTATATAGGTAATATAATTTTCTCATGTTTAATATCATGTTATAATAGTAGCTTAGAATAAAATGTCAATGAAAACAATTATCAGTAAAGTCTAATAAATATACAGATACCTTATAAAAAAATTAAATTAAAATCTTTAAAGTTTTTATGTATGGAGAAAGATAATATTAAATCGACTCAGAAAAATAATTTTAAAAAAACAACAACAAATAAATCGGTTTATTCAACACTTAATCGCGATGCACTTGTTTTCTACTATTTCCATATTATATTTTTACTTAAAACAATTGTAATCATATTTGAATATAGCTTAAAAGTAAAAATATCTTAAAAAACCAACGAGAGAACGCTGAAAATGTATACTTGCTATTATTAAGTCTTATCGTAGCTCAATTCTCTCTAATATTAAAAAGCTAACGACATTATTTTTTATGTAATATTATTATAATAGGTTCTACAAAATATTTGCTATGTTGTACGTATTTGTAACCTAACCTGTGACGGCGGCAACACGTCATGTGGGCGCGGAGTCCTCTTAAATCTATAAATAATAATCGTGTCATAATCTTATAATTTCAGTATTTGGCCGTAGTTTTCTAAACTTAAAACGCTATTGAAACAATCGCACACTATAAACGCTTGAAAATAACAAAAGTCGCTATTTTGCAGCTGCTGCAGCAGACTTACAGCAACGTGTCTGTGGGAATCGATAAACGTTCGTGTGTTTCAAAAATGAAATTATAGTTTTCTGTTCGGTTTCAGTCCGTTAGCAAACAGTAAACACTACCTACAAATCTATATCGTTGACCGATAAAAATAAAAATATTAAATATATTGTATTACATATTTTATTTTATACATCTTAAATAGGAGCACACAACACACACAAATTGTTTTCTTTAAAATATTATTAAATATTAATTTATAGTAGATTATAATAGTAATAGAACTAGGTATTAAAAATGATTTGGTCGAATGCAATGTAAAAAAAAATATTATTCAAGTAGATATTAGAGCTTTTAGAATGGCCCGCGGATGACGTCATTGCAGGAGGCCGAACTCGATGCCTATTTTACACGTGTAAAAGTTGCTCACTTTACACAATGATTTACCTAAAAATTGTATTTTTGATGTTTCATTTGCGTTTAAATGTGTGACTTTTTGTGCTAAAGACGATAGAAGTATCAGAATTTCAATAAAACGTTTAAATAGTAAAAATACTAAAAGAGATAATCTGATAATGGCTGGTTGCGCCATGTCGTGCAGCGTACTCGTGCTGCGATAAGTGACTGCTGCGGATACAGAAGCGTATAATAGGTACGTAACAAAAATATTTCTTTAATAAGATTTTAAATATTTTTCAAAAAAAATTAACTCTTTAGACATATCCTGGTCCCGCCTTGCATGAAAGCACATTACATACGTACACATTTTTTTTAAAAATAAACATTTAAGGTAAGTAAATGATTGTGTGAAGCGAGCAACTTTTTTTACACGCATAAGACAGGCAGTCGAGGCGAGCCCAGCCAACTGACGTCACGTGTCTTCGTTCATAATTCCTCATATAACTCATTGAATAATGTGAGTAGAAACGTTAAACCTAAACCATTTTTCTCAGAACTAAACTCTTAATTTTAAATTAAAAAAACCTATTTGTTTGTGTTTTGTGCTCCTTAAAGGTCCTGCTTTGCATAAGTTGATGCTTATGAAATACGTCGTATTTCTCAATAGTATATACCTATCTGCTATGACCTATATCGTTGATATTATATATACATTACAGCCGTACGATGAGTGGGTACCATATAGTAATTTACTCGTGGGTCGTACTTACACAAATTAGGGTGGGACGGTAATGGGAATAATAGTTGGATGTTTTTTAAATTATTTGTACCTACCCTTGCAAGTACGCCCGCAGAATACAATTCCATACTCGGAGCAAGATTAAAATGCAACGGCTAAATTAGTATATTATTATTATTATTATTATTAAAATTTTGGTATACTACAAGTGCCTATTTCTTTTCTAATACAAGCATACTACACCATCCTTGTTACCTAACACTTTTTCATCCCAGAAATATTTTATAAACTATATATATATAATTTTAAGCCGTATAATTGTTTATGCATATAATGTTAAACTACGTGTAGTTACTGAAATCCCAAGGGTAGGGGGAAGGAATGGCAGCCCCATTAGCTAATTAAAAAAACACCAGCCCCCCCCCCCTGTCCACATAATTGATATGGATGATAATTTCCTAAAAAGCGTAGATACTCGTGTCCCTAGTCCCTATACATATATAGTATATTATATACCCACATCATGATTTGGGAATCGTCCGAGTGCTTCCCGAAATGTAAATTTCATAACATTCCCGACTAAATGTAATAATAATTTTATCACACAACCCATATATATACATTATACAGGGTAATAGGGTATACCTAACAGAAAGATTTGACGGATAAAAATAAAAAATTTAATAAAAGTTTAATATATGAAAAAAATTAGGAATGTAACATGGGTACTAAATAATTTAAAATTTACTGACATCTGAAAATTCCCAAAAATAATATTTAAAAAAAAGTAATTACGTTTCAAATTTATTTACTCCAAAAAAATGTAAAAAAAACTACTTGACTCAAATAAACGTTTTTACCATTAAAATTTTTCCGAAAATTAGGTATTAGCTATTTTCAATATTTTTCCAACATTTTTTTAATGGGTGTCTATCATTATACCTATAGTCATTGTACAGCTAATTAGTTTTGTTTTTTTTTCAAAATGTCAATATGACAATATTTTTCCATTGATTATATTACCTGTTAGTTGGCTGCAACTGGCGGTGACCTATATTATATAATATGATGCTTAAGTTTTTGAGTACTACTACTGTAGTACTACTGTTGATAAAATAATCGGGATCTCTCAAATGCGTTCAGTGATGACATCTGCAGGACAGTGTAAAATTATAAATGCACTCGGACGCTTTAAAAAATATATCACCAATTAAACCACCTTGTTTGGGCCCACGTGCGGGACTTGTCTACACATTTGCTCTCAGTTAAATCCGCCAACAATGTCTCCAGCAAAATTTAAGAACACTTCGCAAATCGAGTGGAAATATTTTTTTTCGAATTTATTATTTCAATACGTGTGGATATAACTGCAGCGTTTGTTTATAGGTATTTCGTTTGAATCGTTTATCGAGATGTGTACGGTGTACCTACGCTTGACCTCGACGGTTTGAAAAAATACATCTCTCTATAATCTATATATTAAAAGTTAGTGTAGCCGTGTATGTATACAGAGTGTAACAGAAAAAACTGACAAATGAAATAACTTTTAATCTAATCAATTTTTTAAAAAACATTTTTTATACCTCCAGAAAATAAAAATTTAAATTTTGATTAAATGTTTTTTGGAAAAATTCAAAATAGCCAATTAATTTATAAATGTAATTTTAAGAAAAAATGTAATGATTAAACCGTTAATTTAAGTCAAGCCGTTTATTTTTTTTTAAAGGTACCTATCAATTTTTTGTTTTTTTAGTAAAATAATTTTAAACGCGATACCTAATATATTTTTTTAAATATTATTTTTTGGAATATTCAGAAGTTAATACATCTTAAATTTTTTACTATCCATAATATTATTATTCATATATATTTTCATTTTTATTTGTCAGTGGTCTTTCTGTTAACACCTCGGTATACCTTAGCCGCGCGTATATGCCCATTGCCCACACACCTGTAACCCGGAAATAATAATAATAATAATGATAATAAATCGATAATATCACGACTTATCGAGTCGTAATAATTTATGTTTTAATGTTATTATTATCATTATTATATATTACTCGGCCGCCATCGTCCAGTTTCACGGTAGTTTTTCTCGGATTACACACATGCCGGAAAGCAGCCGAGGACGACGCGCGCAGCACTCGCTTCGTGTCTCGTTCGGGCAGACTGCGCGTGCACCGGACGACTTCGTCTCGAACCTGTTTGATAATTATTGCGGACGAGACGCAGCGGCGTTGGTACACGGGTATACCGTCCGTGTACCGCGGAAAATGGGACAGCGCAACCGTGTGCCGATTCCGCCGACCACCGAATAAAAAACACTTAAAATAATGATACGTTATAATATGCGCCAAAATGCAATAACAATAATTCGAAAGCCGCCGAGCGATACGCCAAAACACCAAACACTTTCACTTCTTGTCCCCCACCCATGTACTCGGTACACTCGAAAAACGACGGTGGTCGTTCCCGAAATCGGCACGCCACTGGTCAAAAATACAAAAACGCAATTTCATTGTTTAAGTATATATGAATTTAATGTTTATCTAGAATAGAAAAAAGAAAAACCATATTATTATTATGTACATGGACGCATACGTACATATACACATAATTACATGCACACACGCACACACACACACATACACACACACACATACATATTTACAAGATTTAATATATTTTGACATAATTTGACATAGTTGACATCTCAGCGGAACAGTTATTACAAAAAATTGGTAAATCACATAATGATGGTTGGGTTGTCGATCAATTAGGTCAAATCATTTTTCCAAGAACGTTTTATTTTACACTTAAGAATAAAAAATATTAGTAAAATATGCAACATAATACAAAATATTTGTAAATAGAAATTTTTAACGGACCATTGCTTAAGCCAAGTAACTATACGAATCTTTCTGTCCCTCGGTTCTCTCTAGGTACTCTTTTTCGATCAGGATGTCTATACACTTTTTGATGACGTTGACTCTAGGCTTGAATCTTGACGACAGTTGTGTTAGGACCTCGGCCGTCAGCTGTTGGTGCTTCATGACTTTGCGCATTTTCATGATTCTCACGATAGCAGCTTGTATTAGCATTTTCCTGTCTTCCTCTATGTGCTTGTGTGTACTCTCTTGTTCTAATTTTATTTCTTGTTTCATTGGGACATTGATGTTTACCCGCAACTTCTTGTTCTTATAGCCGAGAAAAAGCTTTACCTGGGAATTACCTTCCACATTTGCCTCGTCTTCGGAGCATGTCAGCAGTTTTGCTTTTAACAATATCTGCACGACCTGAATCAAATAGTCGGTCTTCAGTTGTGTGGATTCTGACAGCTGATTAACTGTCCACGACTCTTGTACGTTAAATTGCAATAAAACGGCCATTTGAAAGGTGGAGGCTTGTAACGTATACCGATTTTTGAAACAGTTAGTAACCAATTCACCTTTGGACATATTAAACAGCCAGTTGAGTTTACGACCTGAATGCTGGGCGCTGTAAAATTGGGTAAACCTTTGAACGGAACGTTCCAATTCGGACGGCAGTGAAAATGTAAGTAAATACTGAAAGGGCCATGAACCCGATGATAAAACTTGTATGCTAAAGTCAATATCATGAGGCATGTTTGAGTTGCATACGTGCTTTCTAAAAGCCTCGTTAAGATCTTTGGACACTCCAATGTCTTGGAACATACGTTGAAGTTTTGAAGTGTACTCGAACCCACAGGCTTGTTTCAGTTTAGATATCATTGAGGCTTCAGCATCGTCACTGGCAGACATGTGTTGGACGAGTCGTTTGGCTAGCATTTTGCTGTAGAACTTTTGGAACACATCTTTGTCTTCAATGTATTTAAACATAATCATTACCTATATTAACAAACGGATAAATTAAAATATTTTAAATCAACAATCTGCCTAAGACATAAGTGAAAAAGCAAATTTAAGTACTGGATTCTTACTATAGTTTATTAATTATAGTTAATATTGGAGCAAACTTTATCATTAACAAATTTTTAGATGAGAATATAAATTGTGCTCGATTGAAGAGTTTTTTTTTTCATATATTATTTTTAAAATGAGTTAGTATGAGTTAGAAAATTTGAATTATTTAAATACTTAAAAATTATAACTCATTTTAAAACAAAAAAGTGAAACAAATCTTTGCTTGAGTAGTTTATATTCTCCTCTACAGACTATAATTAAATATAAATAAAATATTCAATGAACTGTAGTAAGAATCTGATGGGTACATATTATGAATATAATATAATATAATAGGTATATATAATTTGCTATGTTACACTGTGTAAGTCAGAGACAACGCATTCTGGTACAATATCTTCTTAAAAACTATTGGTACTCACTTGATTTAATGTGTCTTCGAGTTCAGCTTCTTCTGGATTCTTACTGGATTTTTTCAACAACAGATCACAGAATTTGGCCAACATCTCTGGACTTTTAGAACTTGAGTTGTATTGTCTTGTGACTAAGTTGTTATTTATGAATCCTCCACAAGCCTTATCCAAAGCAGCGACAAATCCCGAATCATTATTAAATGATACACCAACCAGTGCATTGTATTTTTTATGTACATTTAGGATAACACTGACATAGGTTTTAGGGTCATTAAAAGCCATTTCACCACATTTTTCGATAGCAGTTTGACCCTGTGCCAATATATGACATTCTAGTATATTTTTCAACTCCCCAAGACCATCTTGTATACGTGAGACTAACTGGTACATTCGACCGAGATCATCATTCTTTTCGAAATTTAATAAATTTTGAAATTCTGCATGGAAAATTTCCATATGTTTTCTAATCAGCACTCTTTCACAAGTATCTGCTAGACCAACCAATGTGGTTTCGTGTAGATAATCCCGTACTCGTTTTTGTTCTTCTTGTAAACGTTGTTCTGCTTTTTTCATATACTCTGTTACTGTGTTATTAGACAAAAATTGATCACTTTCTTTAATATAAAAACATTTAGTTTCTTCTAAAAACGTCTTTTCAAAAGATTCTTTATAAATTGTCAAACTTTGACCTTTTAGGGTTGGCTCTTCTTCGTTTAAGCCAAGCTCAACATAACAGTTAATTACACCACTAACCAGACGTGTGTTGATTGATTCACCATTTCGTTCGCGTTCAATCAACTTAAGGACAGCATTGGTAACACGTTTATGAAGTTGCTGGAACAGGCAGTCTCGCCAAGCCACCAATGCAAGTTGATATATTTCATAAATACCTTTACGGCCTTCTTCACATTCTCTGCGTACCCAATGTCGATTCAGATACGAACAAACACCATTCAACACTTTTGAACTAAAACGATAGTCTTCCCATTCGCGGGTGTAGAAAGACAGCACATCTTCGTCCATGAAATTAGCACCACGGCTGATCAAGTCCACCAGGTAGTGCCTCAAGAACTCTTTGATCCTACGGTACAGCTCTAGGCCCACCAACTGAGCACCGCCGACCTGTGCTGTAGACGTCGATGATGCCTTTTTGGAACGACTGCCCGTAACGGCAGAGTTTTTATTGGGATTTAAATGCACACTGGTACAGTAATTGTATACATGAGTGTAGAGCTCCATGTACCTGGGCTTGGGCATCGACTGGCGGTTGTACACATGCTCAATCCCGTTCTTCAGATCTCCCCATATGGTGTCAAGATCATAGATTTGCTTCGACGACATACCGTCGCGCCGGTTTGACATAATCGTTACCACAGATTCTTGTTTTTGACACTACCGTATGTTACTAAAAACAACAAATATACTTTTTGTAATTCCGTCACTAACGAACACAACAATGTACAGAGATTTTGAATTTACACAAAGAGTAATTTAATATTTATACAAAAAAAATTTATTACAAAATATTACCTAGTTATTAGTTAAGTTACTTCCCGAACAATGGATTCGCGGATAATGTGATAGGAAAAGTTTTTTTTTTTTGGAGAAACTGATGTAGTCATTTACAAGGAAGCTGTATATCATATCGTCCCCAAAGAGGTCTGAGAAACATTCCACTCTACCGTTGTAGTTTTGTTGACTGCGTGCTCGAGCAATTATCCACCAACGGTTCTCTTGGAAAATCAAACGATCGTCGCGGCGTGTCCGTACTGGGAAATTGAAATGGGTCTGGTTCGGTATTCTTGAGATTTCGTGCGAAAAACCTTATGGGCACTGTTTAAATGTGCTCGAACGATGATCTGCACAAGTGCACAGCTCTAAACTGATAACGAAATCACAAAAAACAATCATTCGAACGATGATAATATTGATAAGAGATTTGAATGTTGTTACTTATTGTGTTCAACGAACGGTGTCAACAAGAACGAACTGCATAACTGCAAAATATTATTGTTGAGATGACCGTCTCTTCGGACTTTGTTATGTGACTTTTGAACGGTTACCGTCACATCGTATCGTTTTTTTTTTCTAACGGTTATGTCGACGGAACATCGAGATGAAAGGGCAGATGTATTCCAAGTTGAAAAACGTTTATGTGAAAGATACATGGCACAACGAAAAGGTTGCTCTAGACATCGTCATTACGGTGGAACAGACTTTTCGAGACAATGAAAAAGTAAGGATGTAAGGCACTCAAACAGCTTCATATTTTTTGTATTACTCGCATATCGAATTTATTTTTAAATGCATAACACCAGTCACCAGTGGATGCACTTTGTACTGTTTACAGTAGGTAGTTGTATACAACTATACAAGCTATTATTCAATAACTAAAATGAATAATATTACCAGCAAGTCAGTGACGTGTTACATGGGGTCCAAGTAAGGGGGGATGAGGGAGATAGATCCCCTTAGAGTCTATGATATTTGGTAAAATTTTATTCCCAGCTACCACTGTATATGGAAATTTAGTATTTTGTGCACAAAAAAAAATGTCCATCCCCCCAGGAAAAATTCCTAATTATGCCACTGGTCCAAGTGTTGCTTAGATAATACCTTAAACATATGTGGATGGGTGGGTATTGGTAGAAGGATAATAGTACATTTTATCTGTAACGATAACAATATTATGAGGGGTAGATCACCTACAATCATTTAAGCAAAACCATTTTTTTTTTTTATACACGCCACTGTGCATAGTATATTGTATTAAAAATAACTACCTAATAGACAATTATAGTATTTTTATGTTAACTATTCCATTAAAACTGATTAAATATGTTTTAATATTAGTCTAGAAAAAAATTAAGCTTTCTTTCTAAACCTCTAAATTAAGATTTGATTTTTTTCTTAAAATTTTTTTTTTATATATACTGCTATGGCATCATTTATAAGTAATATTTAAAATATTGATATATTTCTTATAATTTGAATGATTATACAAATGGTTTTATTTTTAGTTAAATCAAATAAAATTATATTGATTTGGTACATTCCTAATTTTTACCTATAATTGTTCAGTTATCAGATCACCAATATAAAAAAATGAATTAAGTTAAAAAAAAATTAATATTATGTTTAACACTTTCAGACTATATTTATATCTGCTTCTGATGAAAATGACCCACTTTTTTACATCACATCAAATGTTACTGAAGAGAGCTTTAGAACTATCAAAGAGTCTCAAGACTTGGTTGTCAGCTTTGATGGTTTTCCAAATCAAATTATACAACTTTTAAATAATTCAGATGCAATTAGTAATGATGGCCCTAAGTGAGACATTTTTTAATTTGTAATCATCATATACAATGCTATTCAAATATCTTTTACTATCTTGTATCCTAGCAGTGTTTGGAAGGAACGAGTTCCAAAAGGAACGGATTCCTGAACGAGTTCCTTTTTATTAAAAAAGAACGAGGAACGGAACGAGTTCTTATGTTCAAGGAAAAATAACGAATTATTGTTCATTACTTTCGAGTTCCAATTTACACAGATATATAAATAATATTAATTACTTAAAATATACTCTAAGTAGATAACACACTAGGCGATTCGAACGTCGCGATTAATCGCTCAAAATTAAACATAAACGATAATTAATTTATATTGTTTAAAAAAATAAAGATGAATAAAAAAAAACTACAGTATATATTTCATTTAATATTTCAATATTATATACAGGGTGATTCTTTTATCAAACAACACTCATTATTTCAAAAAGTGTAAATATTTTTGAAAATATTTTTTAACATGGTTTCAAGTAATTTACAAAACAACTTTTTTACTAAAAAATTATATTTTTTAATATTTTTTATCCTTATGATTTTTTAAGTTTTTTACTTTTTTGAATGACAACATGTAGTTTTAATTTTATATTCCAAAACTTCATATTTTTCTAAGAATTTTGATGCATAAAAATCGAATTTAAGGCTATTAGTTTATGAGTTATAAGTATTTAAAGTACCACTCCACTCTGCTCATCTAAACTTTAAATACTTATAACTCATAAACTAATAGTCCTAAATTCGATTTTTATGCATCAAAATTCTTAGAAAAATATGAAGTTTTGGAATATAAAATTAAAACTACATGTTGTCATTTAAAAAAGTAAAAAACTTAAAAAATCATAAGGATAAAAAATATTAAAAAATATAATTTTTTAGTAAAAAAGTTGTTTTGTAAATTACTTGAAACTATGTAAGAAAATATTTTCAAAAATATTTACACTTTTTGAAATAATGAGTGTTGTTACTGTTGTTTGATAAAAGAATCATCTGGTATTTTGTATCAGTATTTTTTTTTTTTTAACTAAATAGTAAATTATAAAATGTACTTTTAGGTTTGTTTAATTAGTATAAGTATAATTAAAAATTAAAGTACAGAAGTATGTCTATGAATGAAAAAAATGTATAATTAAATAAGAATTTTTATTTTATTTGGAACTAAAAAGGAACTAGTTCATT
The DNA here is from genome assembly GCA_022818045.1 of Neotoxoptera formosana. Taxonomy (NCBI): domain Eukaryota; kingdom Metazoa; phylum Arthropoda; class Insecta; order Hemiptera; family Aphididae; genus Neotoxoptera; species Neotoxoptera formosana. The sequence continues at coordinate 22,818,458 of CM040634.1, forward strand.
TGAAAAAGGAATGACAAAGGAACGAGTTCCTTATTTTGTTTTAAGGAACAAAGAACGGAACGAATTCCTTTTTATAAGGAACTCGCCAAACACTAATCCTAGACAATTGTCCTCTAAGATACATAGTTATTAAGATGTAAACATAAAATAATCATTTCTTTCTTAATTTAGATTTAAACTGTTAATTCAAGACGAATACATGGGCAATAAAATATATAAAGGCCCAAAGTATGTACTAAAAATAATTGAACTAAATGAATTTAAGAACCTGTGTCATTTGGCCATTGAAATGTCTAAAGCGTCTGATGCTGATGTAGCAAAAAACATATGCAAAAAAATGACATCTATCAAAGTAAATTAACTTTTTGTTTAAAAAGATGAAGGAAATAATTCATTTTTATTTTAGAATATAATTGAAATAAAAGATAAAGAAACTGAACACTTGAAACGAGAACTCTTAAAACTCCATAATGAAGTGACAAACAAAAGCAATGAGTTAGAAAAATTTCAATCGTCTATGAATCATGAAAAAATTAACTTAACTGCCAAACAAGAACAAGTTATAGACCAATGGAAAGAAAAATATGAAAAAGTAATTTCATAATTTATTGCTTGTTAAATATAGTATGTGCGGCTTATTTTTTTTTTTTTAAATTTATATATGTATTTAGTTAATTGTTTTTTGTTTACTGGCTTAGTTGGATGCTGAACGAATGAAACAACTTCGTGAAATGCACGAAGAAATGATTGCACAACAGGAAAGGCTAAGTTCTTCTCTACAGGCGACTATTAAATCACAAAATAAAGAAATTCAAAGTCTTTTAACTCAGTCAGAAAATAGATCTGAACAAATAAGGTAAATTTGTACTGAAAAAAAATAATGAATAATTTCTAATCATATCATTGATTTTAGTGAAATGTCGATTCGTATGAAAACACTGGAATCCAAGAATAAGACTTTAATTGAAGAAACTACATCCCTAATTAATACCAATGATAACTTAATATCAGACAGAGATATTAAAAAACAAATTATTGAAAGAATGCAAAATCATATCATATCTTTAGAAAATGTTAGTATTTAGTCTAAGTAACATTAAAAGTTTAACTAATTTTGAATGATTTTTCAGGAAATTAAACAAAACACAAAGTTACTTCAAAAACAAAATAATTATTATGATATATCAAATAAGCTTCAAGTATGTAATATATTTATTTTGTTTTTATAATAAGTACATACAAATAGAAATTAATGTGCTTAGATAATTTTAAATACCTAAATAAGAATTTAAATTTTAAAACAAACATTTAACTGACAATTTACATACTATAATGATGATACATGATCGCCTAATCTTAGTCAATTTTGATTTTCGTTTATGATAACCTTAAGTATTCTACGTGAATGATTTGGATCTTATGGTTTAAGATGACGTCAGATCAGGATATTGTGTTGTCTATATCTTACAAACATACATTATAATATATCTGTATTATAGCTTTAATATTAGGGTGAATTAACCTATTATCAAACTTAAAGGTAAGAACATAAAAAAAATTATTTGTGTTAGTACTTTTAAATGTTGGTGATTATTTAAGGTACTGGTCTAGTTGACGCCCGCCACTTACATCTCTCGTATTTTCGATGTTATAATCAATCCCTCATGAAGATATTCCAATCTACTACAGTAGATTTGCTCATTCCAAATTCGCGTTTACAAAATTCCCTTGATGTCAGTTCATGAGCCCAACCATAAATGAAATGAACAATAGTTGGTAACTTTACCTTGGCACTTTATATACAATTATTGGTCTTGAGACCTTTTTCTGCTCGACATGATCTTAAATGACATCTCCATCGACCCCTTTGTATATCTAAAATCATTTCGTGTCCACTGTCACAAGTCCTAGTCTTATGGATAATATTTTCGTTTTGCAAAAAAATTATTGACGATGAAACATCATGCACGTCACTATAAATTTGTCAGAAATTCATTTTTTTTTTTGTTCAGGTGACGACGACTGAATTACTGAGATAGGTACTCCATGATGTTATATAGGGCACCCGCTATTATACCTATCTTATATCATTAATTTTATTGCACGGATTTTACCAAACATTCTTAAAATATCTAATTAGAGAATTTCACACGAATACCTAACGTATATGATCTCTTACCTTTTTTATCTGCACTCTGCAGTCTATCAGTATATTATACATTTTATAACATCGATATATAACATATAATATCGATTATAACATCATAAATGAATCATTCTGAAGGATATAGCAGAGTTTTGGCAGAATTTTTTACTATTATTTTTTATTATACGTATTAGGATTTATTTATTAATATTATATTATCATATTTTTTTCTATATTTTTATTTTGATCTCCTGAATTGTTCTTACCCCCGCCTGAATTATTTTTAAATAAATTATTGATTATAATCGAAAATACGATAGATGTAAGTGGCGGGCATCAACTAAACCTGAGTGGCGGGGGTCAACTAGACCAGTACCTTATGTAATTCACTCTTATATTAAAGCAAATAAATACACAATGATTAATTCTGCTGAAATTAAATTTGTTATGTTCTGCGTTTGTGAAATTTATGAAAAAAATATGATATCCAAAACGTAAGGCGCGGATCTAAAAGTCTGAAATGGGGGGGGGCTACATTTTTTTAAGAAAAAATACAATTATAATTATTTTGTACAAAATAGATTATATATAACAATATTTACAATGTTATTTATAATTTAAATTTATGAATTTTAAGAAGTATGAATTATTTATTATATATTATATATAAATACATAATACATCAAATTTCCAAATTGAGGGGGGGGCTTCAGCTCCTAGCCTCCTGGATTCGCATCTGAAAACATTACTAATTTGTGGAGTCCATTATATCATCGCAATGAATAACATTATTGTTTTGTGATATAACTTATATGTTTTTTGCTTTATCTTACTTCTGATTATGTTTTTTATTTCATTGACTACTAAGTACAGTTTAAAAAACAGTTGTAATCAAATACATTCAAAAGAATACTAAACTACTAATTATGATTATTGTTTTAATTCTTGGATCTAAAAAGAATATAATTTATACTTTTTGTTACTTGAAACTAATGATCGGAAACTTTTGTGTAATATTATATATAATTTTTAGGAACAATTATCAAATGTTTTAAAAGAAAATGAAGAACTAAAGAAACATAATGAAGATAACTTTAAATCAATGTGTGATGAATTGAAACAAGCAAATAAAATAATAAAAAAATTACACGATTCCAATCAAGAGCAGACACACAAGGTTTTTAAATTTCTCATCAACACAATTGAGTAATAACTTTGATATTTCATGTATAAATCACATTATGATTTCAGCTTATATTAAGCAAAGACATAGCGTTGAAACAAAAAGAAGACATTCATAGGTATGAGAGTGAAAACACTAAGTTGTCTAAATCCCTTGAAGAAAAAACTTCCAGTATTGAAAATCTAAATATTCAATTGCTGGAAACTAAAAGTTGGCTCTCAGTTGTAGAACAGAACTTAAAAGAAAAAGAAGAGCGTTTGGCTAGCAACGACAAGGGTAATTTTAATAAAAAAAACTTCTGTTATACAAATTATGATTTTTAAATCCATTGCAATATTCTATTTTTTAGTTATTCATTGGTTAAACAGCAAGTTAAACAACTGTGAGATTGAAGCAAAGTCTTCTAGTAATTGTGGTGTGTTATCAGAAACAACTGATGTAACAAAAAATGCTAATGTCAAAAGCGTAGAAAAATTTTCAACTTCGACTCCAGCCACTGCTGAAACAGTATGGCTATTAAATGTTGTGTAATATTGAAAAATTCTAATCTGTATATGTACATTATTTTCTCAGGACAATATTAAGCCTAAATCATCATCCAATGGTCGGAAATTTAACTCGAAAACCTTGAGTTCTAACATTAGGTAATAATTTTAACAATATTGATCGGTTGTTATCTTTGTTATTAATGATTACTGATTTGTTTTTTTTACTTTTTAGTGAAACATTGACAAATAACACAAAAAGAAGTGCACCGATTCGGCGTGTTATGTATGGACCACTCAGTTCTGCTCCTTACTTTGCAGCCTGAGTATATTATTTTTAAGATTTTAATGTTAAATTATTTTTATAAATTTATACTTTTTTACTGCAATATATGTACCTATATAGATTTATAATTCTATGATACTTTATACCAAACATTTGGTCTTAAATATATTTTATACAATTTTTTTACAATGTTCTTGTCCTCTGTGTTTAAAATACTGATCCTACACAGTTAGCTTAAGATCTGATAGTTATTACTTGTCAGAGTAGAAATCTGATGACCAGTGGTCGAGCAAAAGTTTAGCAAACCCATTATCTGGACTTAGAAAAAAAGCTTAGAAGACTGTCGTCAAGTATAGAACACAGTTCATTCAGTGATAGTTGGTTTCGAACTTGGTCATTCCTACAGCCTGACAATGTTGTATATAGTGACAGTTTTTAAATATTTTACTCAAATAACAATTTAAATTATCATCGATTGTTTAGCTGGTTACAAAAAAAAAAAAAGATTAGTTGATCGTAAGATTTAACCTCATAATATCTTGAAGACGTTCAAAATTGTGTCAGGTGGTTATGCGACAGTCGAAGCACAGTTTTTACGAATTTGATATTAAGTGTTATTTGTATTGATTTTGTGACTTTATACTTTGAATAATTTTGTGTCTTACTCTACTGGACTTAAAATTTTAATAAAACACAGAATGGACGGTTACATTTTTTCTTAGACTGGACTAGACTGGTTAATTTAGTTTAGTTTAATAAAGTAGACAAGGACCAGACTGCCGGTCCGATCTGAAAAAAAAATGGACTATACAGACCATACGGCTGCGTGTGGACAGAAAAAATATTATGGTAATTCAGTATATTGAAATTATATAAAAAAAAATAAATATTCATAGTACAATAGCCTAGGTAGTTGATTTTTTTCGTTACATTTTACAAAAGAACAATAATTTTAATAAATTATGAGGACCTGGTCTGGATTGGTCCAGATCGTATTGAACTGATAATATTTTTTTGCCGAAACCAAACCAAAAATAATACATTTGAACCGGGTCTAGACCGAAGAATAATTACTGTCAAATATTATTGAGCTGGTCTACACCGACGAGTCAAGAATTGTTATATGTTTAGGACCGTGCAGAGCCCTATAGTGTTCACATTCAGCGAGTGAGGAGGAGGATATAAGCAACAAGTGCGTATAGACTAGACAACTGTAGTTTGAGTGTGGAACTCCGATTGTCGATTATTACTACAGTTCAATATTAAAAACTATAACCACAATCATAGGCGTAATCTGAACTAAAAATATATAAGGTAATATATTAATTATTAACACTATTGTCCACTCACTTAAAAATCTACTATCTGAGGAGGCAGTTAGTATAATGTGGTTAAAACACAAATTCATATATTATTTTGTTCGTACAGATAACAGCACAATAATATGATAATATTCTGTTGTCAGTTTGTCACGATGTAGGACGTTCGCGGTCGTGATTATTTGGAGGCAAAGGCCAAAGAGGTAGATCGGCAATCGCAATAACATCAGGTATAGTACAAAATCAAAATGCTTATTTTTTTTGTTCCATTCGTCCCCGAACGTGTGTGCAGCTTGTGATGGGAACGTCGGAGCGTATGATTTTTTCGAGCGGCATTTCATTAGGCCTTCGTCTCTTGTCGTGTTTGCGACATATCGGTCGACCGTACATACACCGTTTTCCGATTTCGAAAGTCATGTACAACCGTCAGATTTATTTGGGAAAGCTGCTGGACGACCTCGGTTTCGAGGAGCTGCCCGAAGAAGAAGAAGACGAGTGCAACCCGAAACACCTGACGTTCGTCACCAACGACCGTTCGTACGGCGGGGACGTGTTCTCCGCGCATTTCGAAAAAAGGGGCTACGTGTTTCCCATATCCATCGACAGGCTGGGCGTAATCGGTAAGAGCACATGTGAACGATGACGTTTGTCGATATCGATATTTTCACGCGATTGTTGGTGGTTTTTTTTTGTTGCAGAGTCGTTCAGCGAGAAGCCATCTTGTGACGCCATCCTGTCGGGAGTGGACGCGGACGTCGGCTTCCGGTGCGGCAACAGTGTGCTGGCGTTATACTGCAAAATGCTAATCCGCGGAGGCACTCTGATCATCAACACCGAAGCCAGCCATGTCGAAAAGGTGGTGGAAGCCATGGGGAAGTGTGGCTTCATTGACGTGGTCGTGTGCCACGACGTTCCAGGAAAGTCGAAAATGATCGTCGGAAAATATATGCCACCGCCACTTAAGGTATACGGTGCCAGTTAAGAAATTTCCGGTACCTTCTTGTGGCGGAAAACTATAAATTATTTGTTTTAAAGAATCCTTTTTTAAATTTTTTTTTTTACAATTAAACGGTTTTTTTTTTTTTACAACTGCTCTTTTTTATTATTTTTGGAGTTTTAATAACAGTATACTCCAGTGTTCCCCAAGCTTTATTCCCGTGGTTGCGCCTACGTTAAATTAGACAGGGAAAAAATATTAATCGTCACCAGTCAAGACGTTGGGCATATAAAAAGAATTTGCACCATCATGAGCCGACTTGATTATCACGTCTCGAGACGAAGGAGACAAACCCAAATTGTTCAATTATTTATTCGTTTGTTGGTTTTATAGCGTCCAATTTGACCACAGCTCAATACCATTCCGGTGGCAATGTGGAGTACTGGTACAACGGGTTTTCGCTAATGATTTAATACAGATGGATGGACCTTGGCGCCAAACTTATTGCAAAAATTGAAGCTCAGCATGTTGACCTGCATGTGGAACGTATGACATGTGCCATTATCTTAGCATTGTCGTCAGCTACACCACTCCAGGAATAATTGTCGGCAATATGCCCACTTGCCAGGTAGATACAAGACTTCAAACCTAGACATATGCAATTTTGGATTGTGAGATTTACTATTCGTGTTAAAATAAGTTCAATATTTAACTATGAACATACTAGTTATTGATATTAATAATACTTGAATAACTATTGTCCATGATTAATTTGGTTGAGTTTAATTTTGATTAATAACTAGGTGGCTTTTGTAAAGGTTAAAAGGTTAGATTTTTTTAAGCAGTTATAGATCAGTCATAATATTATGGAACAGATAAAAAAAAAAAAAATAGAGGGTGAATGTAGCAAAAATGAGAATGCTAAGGTGGTTGTGTGGAATAACTAAAGAGGATAGAATAAGAAATTAATTCATTAGGAGTAATGTAGGAGTGGTACCAATTGTACACAGAATGAAGAAGAATAGGTTGAGATGGTCATGTTATGAGTTGGAGACAGTGATAGGGTGGCTATAAAAATTCATGTAGAAGAAAAGAGTAAGTGAGGAAGGCCAAAGAAGAGATGGATAGACAGAATAGACAAAAAATTAGCTGGGGCGGGAGACACAGTTCTAAGGTGTAGGACAAGGGTAGAAAACTCCATATTGTTGGAAGCAAAAGGCAAAGAAAATTAAGAAGAAAAAGTTTTGCCTTTTGGTATTCTTTATGTCAATGTAGGTACTATAGATAGAAAATATTTCACTAATATTTAGTTATTTACAAGAATAAACAAATATACAGAATATTTTACTCTCAACCAATTATTATTTATAAAATATATTGTGAATAAAAAATAACAGTTTAATTTGTATTATGAGACTTATGATAAAAAAGAATATAATGAGTGATGACTAATGATCCTATCCTATAATGAAAAATTAAATATTTGTTTTTAATTTCATAACAAAATATTCAACATTTATAAACATGAAAACAAAATAATAGCCATATGCAAGTATTGATTACACTCAAATTTATAAAATAACCATTGTTTTAAAAATTACTTGTAAGTTTATTATGTAAGTGATTTTAACTCCCTACATTTATACAATTATAACAGAATCGACATGAACGGAAATTATCACTGAGGTTTTGATAGAATACCTACTTAAAATTTAATTTTTGTCAATATTTAAAGGTTTCACTTTTGATTACAAAAATTATTTTAATGTTTGGCTGGGGCCTAGTGACTAGTCTAGTAGAACCTTAATGCCGGGTTGCAAGAACAATCACTATACATTAACGAATCAATTGTGAGTTAATGTTTCATTAAATTTTATTGTACCATTAAATTAATATATTTTTCATGCAACCCCGCTCAAACATTGATTTTATAGCAAACACGCACATACTTATTATAAAATCAATGCTAGAACATTACCTACAATTTATTAGATTTTAATGTAAAATTTTGTTTTTTCTAAGAGGAAGAACTTAGGACCACAAATGACTGAACGTTAAGCAAAAATGTCTTGGGAGGGAGGGGGGCGGAGTTAATAATTTTCATTACACTTATAGGTACTTGAGCCACTCGCTGTTATTAATTCTAACAAGACAACAGATAATTAGCCACTTTATAATTGTAAGGGTCATTAAAGCCTAAGGCCTGTACTTAAATTTTTGGGGGACTTAATCCCCTCAAGCCCCCTCCCTCCAATTTAATTTCACCTATGGGCTGGTCACAGGAGATTCTTTAATTGTCTGATAATAATTTCAAAAATATTGATCAATTGAAATTCTGTTAATTTATGTTATTTGACTTTTCAGAAAAACATTGAAAAACAACACAAAGATAAGTGCACTGATTCAGCAAGTCATGACTACTCAGTTCTACTTGTTACTTTTGCATTCTGAGTATTACATTTTTAAGATTTTAATGTTGAATTATATTTACAAATTTATAATTTTTCACTGTAATAAATATAACTTAACTATTCTATAATACTTAATTCCAAAGATTTGGTTGCATATTAATTTTATACTAATTCAAAAATGACTTCATCGATCACGCATCATGAAATTATCAGATTTTAATCATTTTTTTTTTATTTAAAAGAAAATAACTTTATTCAAGTTGCTTTAAATTTCAACTAACTCTAAGTCTCTATAATGCAAGAAAAATGTATTTTAAATGATCAACAAATTATGATGCATAGACGTTAATTACACTAAAATTAATCACACTATTTCCAATTCTACCTACACATTCTTCATGTATCAAAAAAAAAAAAAATCAAAATTTGACTCAAGACATTGAGAGTATTCATCTAAATGAGGCAAATTTTTGTACTAAAAACGTGTCGGCACCCCATTTGTTTTTTTTTCTTTCACCTATGCTCCACACAAAAAAACGCATTCACTTAAAATTATTTATTTATTTTGAGTAAAATGAGTAAAATCACCCATTACAAAAATTGTAGAGAATATTATTTTAGATGGTTTTGTCAAAATTAAATTTAAAATATAAAAATGTTGATTTAAGATATTTTTATTAATTTTTTTAAGGTTAATAAACAATTAATTGTATTTATACATACACACATATTATTATATACTACGCGTTTACATGGCAACTTCAGGTATTAAAAAAAAAATGATTCAAAAGATCAGGGTTTTAAATATTTGTAGCTTTAAGAACAGTTTTATATGTGTATTTAATATTTTGCATACATATAATATTTATTCAATACCTACCTATCTTATGATAAATTGTATTAAGCTTGTTAAGTTAAATTTCAGTTTATCTTTTTCATAAGTGACCCGTGAAAGAAGTTTTTCTGAACTTAATAATGATGAAATTGTTAATTATTTTTTGTAGCTGGTGAATAACAAGTGAACATTCCAAAAAAAACTTGTATTATTTTTAAGATACCTACTAAAAATGAAAATAAAAAGATAGATGATAACCTACTCATATTAAATTAGCCAATCAGACCATAATAATTTGTCATATATAAGTTAAATGCCCAATATTATAATTTTTAAAACTATGGAGGATGTTGAAAAGGTGTTTTTTTTTATATAATTTTCTTTTGTTTTCAAACAATATGATGTAGGCAGTGGCCGTTCTCGATCTAAGTGCTGCTGACCTCCGGACTAGAAAGAGGAGCCTAATATTGGATTTTTTCGTCTCGAGAAATTTTTACTATTTCAGTCCGACACACTCTTGTGCGTGGAAGTTTATTGTTTAATAACATCTCGACAATTATATGAATACATCAGATAGAACGGTACATAATGGTTAAATCTGTTGCGTGATATCATCATAAATCCCCGCGGTTAGATAACATATTATCTATGGTGGCTGATTGGTCGCATGAAAACAACCACTAATCGTGATAACGATAAGATAACACAATTTAAAATTTTTTTTTATTTCAATGATTTAATAATTCTCATTAATTCCTGGTTTGTGAAGTACCGAAGCGTTTCGTCTTTCGTTTTTCCGTTCGACGTTCACGACAACTCGCGAGCTCCTTGATCGCGCGAACTTCAACATTTCTGATTACGAAATATTAGGCAATCGTTTTCTAGTTTTCACAGTCATGGATGTCGATTTGTTGAAACTGTTGGACGACAACCGGTTGACCGTAGAGCAAGGGACGACCGACCGGAAAAACGTATTATTGGTCGTGGGCAAGTCGTCGGCCGTCGAGAAACTAGAAGAGTTCGCCAGTTGTCATGCCGACAGGGCCAACGTGAAAGTCGCGACAGTCGAAAGCTTGGCCACGGGTAAGGGGTGATGGTACGGTTTAAGGTTTATATCTTAAACGGGTGGACGAGGGCACGGAGAAGAGATGAGGGAGACCAACCCGAATCTCGTTGGTTCTAATTATTTATACTTTTGTTGGTTTTTTTAATTTTTAGCGACCAAAGAGCCATTGTACGACGCCGTTCTGTCAGGCTACGGGGCAGATGGTCATGTGCTGTGCGACTTGAACATACTATCAACGTACATTGGACTGCTGACCGCTGGCGGCACGCTGATGGTGAAAACCGTAGTAGGCACCGAGGATACGCTGGTGAAACGCATGAAGCTGTGCGGTCTCCTTAACGTTGCCATGAGTGAATCCTTTCCGGGAACGATTGTCGGAAATATGCCCACGTACAAGGTAGTACTCCCAACTTATATAAATAATATACACAGTTTAGATTTAGCAAACAATTAACATGATTGGGCTTCCCCATTTGTGTTGTTGCAAGGTCGGCTCCAGCGACAAAGTCACATTGAATTCAGAGACAAAAGAAAATGTCATTTCAGCTTGGAAGTTTTACGATAATAATGCTGAAGTAATATCTGAAGACGATTTACTAGAAGCCGATGACCTGAAAACCCCAGATTCTTCCTCGCTCAGAGGTATGCATTCAAACGACACAAAAATAAAAAAATTATTATTGTTATTTTTAATTTGTTCACTTAAACCAACAGTGTGCGCTACTACCAAAAAGGCTAAGGCTTGCAAAGACTGTAGTTGTGGATTGGCAGAAGAACTCGAAGCTGGTCGTCTCAAGGACACACCCAAACCAGACACTTCCAACGCCAAGTCATCTTGTGGAAGTGTAAGCAAAATTATTAATTAATGATAATAATAATAATTAATTATTAATTACTCATTCTATTCTATTGTGTCGTTTAAACATTAGCGCTGACAAAACTTGTCATGCACGACTCTATATAAACTCAAATTTGATGAACAACAATATGTTTTTCAGTGTTATCTGGGCGATGCATTCCGTTGTGCCAGTTGCCCATATCTGGGTATGCCAGCCTTCAAACCGGGCGAGAAGGTTGAGCTCGCCGGAAACTTATTACAAGACGATTTTTAATCGGTGCGGTTTGTCAACAGTACTTGACACTCACACATACATACACAACTAGAGTATTTATTTTAACGGTATCTTAACTATAATAATATTATGTACAAGCATCAAAAATACGGTGATTGAAATAAATAAACAAGATGATTTTTTTTTTTTATTCAAATGTATTTTTTTCCCCTCAAACCAAAAAACATGTTAAGGGCGTTAAAAATATTATGGTTACAAATGAAAAAAAAAAAAAAAATTTTAATAAAAGTTTCAACATTGGAAAATGTATAAACTAATTTAATCAATATAACTCAGCAGTTTTTAATCCACTAAGCTATTGGCAGTCTGTCAAATGTTTATACAATAAGTAAGTAACATAAACACTGAAGCCGTGCGTACAAGATATATTATTATTGTAACATATTGTATATACACATGTAGTTAGAAAAGTTTTATAAATTATTATTCAGTTCAGTGATTTTTTATTATGTTTGTTTTTTAAGCGTTACAAATTCTGCAATATTAAAAAAAAAATTATAATAATAATAATAATAATAAAAAAATCTTTATCCCTTATATCTAAAAGTAAATGAACTTAATTTGATATTAAACATAAAAATTGAATTCATCGACTTAAGACTAAAAACTATTAGCAAATTGATATTATTATTTTTAATCTAAACATTTTAGGGAGTATTTTTTTTTTGTCCATTAGGAGCAAATAATTTATTAAAAGGATGACTTTTTCAGATGGTTGCTTTTTGTTTATTGAGAGCAAAACTTTCCAGGTACGTGTGTTGAGTAGGTTTGTGTAGACGTAGCATATTCAGTGCATCTTCCAATTTAAACCATTTGCGTTTGCGACCTTAGCAAAAAAACAAAACAATAACATTACGTCTATGATTATAAACAACCTGAAATGTATTTGCATGTTTTTTAATACTAAAGAAAAATAGTTTTGGTGAACAAATGTGTGAATAGGATAATACAAAAATAATTCAAATGAATTTAGTATTTACACAACAAAACACTACTCGATATTGTTAGTTATTACATTGATGGCACTAAAATTAAAATCTAGATAAATAAATAATAATCTCTAATTGTTGTCTATTGGCATCATAGCTTCAAAACGTATTTATTTTTATTTCTATGTTTGCTATTTTTTTCCATTATTACAAACACAACAGGTATGTCTAGATGTCTGTACTAGCAATTTGTGTTAATACATTTTGCTATAATATAGCAATAGCTGCTTTAAAAGAAGTTTCCGCACCGTACATAGCAAAGTATTGAATTTCAGAACATAGTAAACATCATTTTTTTTTTTTTTTTAATATGTCCACAATAACAAAAACAACACAATATCAATGTATACATTTCTCCAGCTTGTCAATAATGTAATAAGCTCCAAGGTCATCTCTCCGCGAGATTAAAATTCTAGTATAGATATCTATAACCTATTACTCACTTGTTATTGTGTTTACAATAACCTGTCCTACCGGCAAACAAATAAACAGATATTAATAACAAAAGCGATAGGGACATAGTTCAATGTGCTTGTGTGCGGATGGTAAACCGGACATTAACTGTGTTGTGATATTTTTTTATCCAACTATCAACCCAGATCAAACAAAATTTAGGCATAGTAATTTATTTATTTAACAATAATAAATATTATCTATATTATAATATGCATTACGTAATTTTGTCAACTATTTTATGTGCATACAGTGTTTGTCCATGTAAATCACTTTTGAAAGCTTATTGTATTTAACTGCCTCTTTATTATAGGTTGAAATTTTTTTTTTTTTTTGGATTCTATAAACTCAAAATAATGGTCTTAATACACTTGGCTTTGTTACTTGAAACCTTGTGATAATCAATTTATGTAAATATATGCACTTTTCAGGTCATATAAGTTGAACAGTAACTGTATAGTAATGTAAGTTTTCAAGCCGAGTCATTATATTGGTAGAAATATGAGCTGAGCGGGCACGTGCAAATACAAACTCAGTGAAACATTTTGTTTACAAATTTTTAAATAATATCGAAATAATCGATAATCGCACAAAATAGATAGATTAATTATATCGCATCAATAAATTATGTATATACATAAAAAAAAAAAAAAACTGATAGAAAAATACTTCAACATGACTATTATAGGTATTAATCATCTCTGTTAAAAAAAAGTATTACGCGTGGCAAATTTTAGATAAAGATGCACTTATGTACAATTTATCAAATAATACATAAGTCATGAGCAGTTTGGTTTGTTAATGGACCCCCGTATCACGAAAACACGTTTATCGCAATGCAATTGTACTGCATTGCTGTCCACTTTTACAGTAATTAATGCAGTACTCAACTTTGTTTTACAACTATGAGGTGTTATTACATTTTTTTTTTTTTTTTTGTAAGATTATGTAAGCCAATTTAGGAACCAAATGGCTATAAAATTATTGTTAATTATAATTAAGTTGTAATCTGAAATGAAAACAACACATTGAGCAATTTACCTTGTAAACTATGATTTGTTGACGGTTTATTACTGTAGCTTTTATCAGTACCTTATTTTATGAGCATACTATCTTGGCATTATGTTTGCTCACGTTTTTTGTTTCAAGTGTGACATTAGATGTATTTTTTTAATACACATCAAGACTCAAGTTAAGAGTAGACTATTATACTCTAGACTATTTGATTGTAATATTATACAAGTTCAAAAAATAAAAGCTTATAAACCAACAACTATACATAAGTATAATTCATATTGGGCTTATAAAACAAACAGTTTATATAATTTATAGTTAATAGTAGGTACTCGATGGAATTTGTATGATGAGCAATAGTCATATTATTGTCAACATTTACCAATGATAAAATAAATTACAATATATTATATTAATCATAATAAATGATTGAATATGTAAAAATATCAAAATTGAATGTGCCTCGACTTAATGTAAAACATTTAAGGAAATCTCACCTATGCCCAAAGAGTCTTCCCACTCAGGTAGTTCTTCTGTTACAATCATAACAAACACATCTGTTCTATGTCGTCTGATATGAGTCTAAAAACAGTAAATCAAATATTAGACAAAGACCGACAAGCAGCAGTTTATTATTTAAAAAAAAAAAACAAAATACTAACCCTATCTTCAAATGTACCAAGTCTTCTGTGCAATCTGCCCATAACACCAGCTTCTTCGACTACTTCTCTTAGAGCAGTAGCACTCGGTTCTTCTTCGGGTTCAATACCACCGCCAGGTACAATCCATTGTTCAGGTCTACTAGATGAAGTCACCAACAACACCTTCAAAAAGTATCATATACCTATATAATGTGCACAATAGTCTGTTATCATTATTTAGTGTATATATTTGTGGGAATATGGAAAAAGAGCACATTTTAATGTAGTGTCACTTAGGTTTACCTTGAACTAGATATTCTTATCGTACAACATACTAGATATAGTAGCAATGTGAATTTCATACCTAACTAATATACAACATAAGTTTACACAGGTTATTTAATTTTCAGTTCTTTTTTTTTGGCACAATGTCCATGACCCGATAAAAAAAAAAATAAATAACTACCCACCTGTCATATGGTAACAAAGTCATGGTACCCACGTCAATAGGCTATAGTCCAACAAACAACTAAATTATTTATACCCATGTCCAATATTTGTTCATTATTGTTAATTATTGATTATTATGTTCTATATCATGTTTAATACTATATGTAATGTGTGTAAAACCGTAATATGGATTTAATGTGTAGTAAGGAAATGGAAATGGATGGTTGTCATACAACATGTATTGCTACAAGGTTTTAATATACTCAAGCCATAATATCATAAATCCGACCAATCACTTAACCCAAGTTCCGCCACAGTTACTTATAATAAGTTATAGTTTAGCGGGAAGGCAAAATTTATATATCACAACAAGCCATACGATAAATGAATTGTTTCAACTCCGATGTTGATGCATAATGAAAACATTGTAAAAGCTATTAAGGGTTATAAGTAGTGTTGAACAATTTACTCAACGATAAACCACAATCATGCTTATAAAAATCATATAAATAGTCATTGATACGTTTTCATGATAAATTTGAAATAAATACAATTTAACTATTAAAAATACAAGTTGCTGATAATATATATACTTGATTAAAAATGCAACATTGTCTGTGATAAATATTGTTTATTTTTATTTGTATTAATAACTAGGGGGCTTTGCCCCTTTTGCTCTGCTCGCAAACAATAACTTATAAGTTATAACTGTAATTAGTATCATATCCAATAAAAAAATGTTTGTATTATTTTGATTTTTTTTTTTTGCCTTAGCCATTATATTTATTGAAATTTAAAATTCCACAATAGGTGTATTAAAATAAAAGGTGTTTTATATAATAAAAGGAAATATATTTTCAATTATCATCATATTGACAAATTCATTGAATGTAAACTTATTTAAATTTATAGATTTTAAATTATGGTCAATAGATATAATTCTTAGCCTTAATTACATATTAGTTTAATCATAATATTTTTTCCCAACACTGGTTATAAGAATATATATTATACATATTTTGTATTAGTTCTTTTTAAACATACAAATTCCAAAAAATAGTATGGACTCTTCAATCATATTTTTGGTAGCTCATCAGAAATAAATACAAACAATTTACTTTGGTTACTTAAAGTTGATACACAATAACTTATAAGTAATTGCCTGGTTATCATAATATACCAATGGAAAGTAAATATTTCACTAACATTTAGTTATTTAAAAAAATATTAGTTTATACAATTTACCCCCTTAATAATTACTATTAATATAGTCTATTGTGGTAACTAAATACCAGTTAAATGTGTAATATACCTACAATTCATCATAAGGTTAGGTTAGGTTCCTATCTTATAATGCATTTTCTTTTTAAATAATTGTATTTATGAAAACAAATATATAGCCTAATGCAAGTATTAGTTACACTTGAATTTAAAAATAACCATTGTTTTATAAATTACGTTTGTGTATAAGTAGGTAATTTTAACTCCTACATTCATAACCTTGGAACAGATCCAACATGAACGGAAATTATCACTCAGGTTTCGACAGAATACCTACTTTAAATATGATTTTTGTCAATACTCAAAGGATTCACATTCGAATAAATAAATAATTTTAATGTTTAGCTGGGGCCTAGTCAAATTACAGTTTGAAGTTTTAACATCTAAAACCATTGATTTTATGACGTATAGGTACCTATTAAAATCAAAGCCAGAACAATATCTACAATTTTTTTTTTTTTATATAATATTAATTAGATAGATAGACTTTAAGACTAAGCAAAAATCAAGATAATTTATCATACTTAATAAATAAAATAAATACATTTGTATAGAATAAACACTTTAAACAGATAAACAGGTTAAATTCTAAAGTTAAAACTGATAAAAGGTTGTTAAAGGTCAATAATAAACATCTAATTGGAAAAATACTAATTGACACTAAACAATATTGTTATTACAATAAAATTTCAATTAATTTTTAATTAAGTGTTGTTTTTTGGCATAATATCATAAAACATGAATATAAAATGAACAGTTAGGTACCAAAGTTATTATCTCAAAGAAATGGTCTATAAAATATGTTACCTACTTATTATAACTTGGCTTCTGAATTTACTTTGACCCAATTGAAAAAATGGATTACAAGATTCATATTATAAATATCAAGGACATACCTTGTACAACTTATTACTTATAAGCCAGTTATAACCAGAGTTCGGGATGTATAGTTTCTTTTTAGTTTGTGAGGGTGGAGATAAAAATGTTGTGACTGCTTATTTTTAATATTTGTTTTTTTTTTTTATGATTTTAGGTGCTTTAATTTCCAAACTATGAGTATAACTTATAACCTGTCTCATAAGAGTTTTTTGTAAAAGATTCAAGAAATAAATTCTCTATTTATTTGTATTTTAAATATGATTCCTATACAATATTTTAGGTCAATGGCAGATCTATGTTAAAAATATTGAATACACCTGTATTTTTACCAATTCTATTTTTGTCTTTTTGACATGAATCTTCAAAGGTTAATCTGAATTACATTTTTAGATATTCCTAAATATATATATATATATATAAAAAAAATCAATATAAATCTACTAATGACATATAGGTAACCTATGAACCTATTATAGGTTGAGTCAATGCATGTACTTACGAACCAAATATTGACTTTATATAGTATCATATACTCTGTAAAAGAAGAACAATGTATGACATTTTTAATGATATGATATAGGTATATAGTTAGAATTAAAAGTGAAATTAAAAAATATATATTTAATATAGTGTTAACCTTATCAAAATCATTTTACAGTGTTAAAACATTTAGAGCAATTAAAGCTTAATTACAATAATAGCATAATCCAATTAATCTGTATTTTAGATAATATGAATTAATATTAGAACTACATAGTAAGAACCCAAGTAGTTAGAATTATCTTAAATATGGAGAGATAAGTTATTTATTACACAATATGATATAGGTTCTATTATATATCAAATTACTTAATACAATTATTGAATAAGTGTGATCATAAGCGGGAAATCTGTGTACAATTTAAAAACCATTCAAAAACAAACAGTGTATTAATTCTTCAGAATATATTTTTAAAAAAAAATTGAATAAGTTACTTTCCATTAGTATTTATGTACAGATATTATATGCATGTGTGTAGTGTGTATGTCTAGTAATGTTACAATGCAACACCAAAATTGGAATTTAGTTTGCTACATAAACACTTAATAATTACAAAAGAGCAAACAATTATTGGATTTCATTACCATAGATAAGCACTTTATAATAGCTTAAATTGTAAATTTTAAGTAGGCAATTAAAGCAAAACCTCTTTCAGAATTAGGTACAGTAGTGTATAATAATTAATAACTAAAACCGATTCTTAGATAATATTTTTTTTCGAAAATAATTTTATAAATTTTAGTTTCACTAATATTCTTAATTTTTATTGGTAGGAAAATAAAATATGTGTTTTGATAATTGTATGTGTATTTATCAAGTATTGATGTTCCAAGATCAACAACTAACCAAGTTTAGAATTATTATTTATTAGGTACTTTATACACTTGTATATTGTTATATTATACTATATTATGTTTGAAAGTGTTAGGTAGGTATAGGTAATAATATTATAATTACACAATTATAATGCTGAATATGGGTAAGAAATACATAATAAATAGAGTATATATTTTTAAAAGAGAACACTCTATTATAAATTTAATTTGAAATAATTATTTTATCAGGAATATTATAGACTATTTAGAACTAATAATTAACTTCAGATAAAAATTACATAAAAACTTTCTGAAAATATGTGAAGTCTGTTAAAACTATTTGTCTTGGAACCATTTAAACGAGAACATTTAAATTTCATACTATAGTATTTGGATACATTACCTACTTACATTACAATGTTTCTATAAATAGGCAGAACATACAGATAATGACTTAATGCAGGTAGATACCTATAACTGGATTTAAAGACAATACATTTGTTTATCTGGCTGACATAAAAATTCTTTGCGAGTGTTATTTTTAGTCAATATTTCTAAGAACTAAAAATAACCTGTGTGATAGTCAAATATGTAAAACCATTGATTAAAATATATTATAATCTATAATGTATATTTAATCAATGGTAATACCTATCCTATCTAATCTCAAATCTGAACGACTGAAGGCTAATCAAATGTAGGGTAAAAATAAATTCACAGATATCTTTTTAATTGAAATAACAAATTCCACAGGTACTCCTCTTGCAGAGTTTAAATCTTGTAAAAAGTATAGACGCCATATTATTATAGGATTAACTGGATTAAGAACTGGATAATAATTATAAAAATTGACCAATTCCGCAGCCTAGCCCACCAATGTTATGGTTTATAATTAATAATTATTAGCATAATGTAATTAACCCTGATCCACAAATCGCTAAATCATTCAAATTATTTTAATTCGGACAGTCCCAAAGGTAGAGAAATATTATAATTTACACAATATTTCGAACACCATACTATGTGCCTATTATGTGAATAATATGTGGTATTTCATAATATTGTAGAATTTCCTAGGTCAAATTATGATTAAAAAAAAAAACGTGTAATGCAAATGAGTACATCATAAATATTGTACAATATTATTATTTAATGAATATTATGGCTATGATGTTATAATATTTTAACAACGTAAGACAATAATTATTTTACTGATAGCTGTGCTGTTCTACAGCTATACTGCTACGGTGCATAAGTACTATACATATTTAGCGAAAAATAACGATTTCTATGAATCGAATTATAATTTTAATAATAATAATAATTGACGTAAGTGGAGTGAAAACTAGAAACGTATCATGATTTTTTTTTTTTCAAAACCGTGATGTAATAATATGAATATCAGAACCATAAATTATAGTGCAACACGACAAGTGTGATGCACTCGGCCGCGCGGTGCATCATATTATTATGACACAACCCCAAAAACCCAAATCGTCCACATTCGTTGTACCCAAAACCGCCCAAATAATTATTATTAAAATTGATATAATGTTAATATTATATTATTATTATCGTATAGTGTCACACGGAGGAGCACAAGTCGTAATATTGTTATTATTGACGTATAAGTATAGTAGAGAAATTTTAAAATTACCTCGTCGGAATCGTTGCGCACACATATACAAGCGGCTCGCCTGCGAAATCCATCCTCGTCATAGATGCGAGTCGAATTCGGTTTATCCTTCATGTCTGCTAATAATTATCGCTGGTACTATTATCTATCGATCGATGGATCGATGATGATGATGGACGTCCTCGTGCGACCTGGATGAGGTCCTGACGACGACGAGTCCTCCGTCGCTGCTAAACAGCGTGGAAATCGTAAGACGTGGGGGAAAATGTTCAGGAGCAACTACTACGAGGCGCTTCGACGGTCGACATTTGTCATTCCGGAGAGGGACTGTTGCGCGGTTTTTCTGTGGAATACGGACGAGAGAGAGAGAGAGAGAGCGAAGATTTTCCCGGAAGATTTGCTTCGAGACGAGGGTCGTCCGCACGCAGATGATACAGTGACGATAATAATAATATAATTATATTACACGAGCGAGACGACGACGGACATCGATGGTAGGCAGGCAGGTAGGTAGTGAGTTTTTTCTGATAGCTTTATGATATATATATTATTATTATTGTATATTATATAATATTATTATAAATATACGAGGAGCTGAAGCGGCCGATTTGGAGAATATTTCTACGACGACGATGATGATGATGATGACGGTGATGACGATGAGTACGAGTGTGAAATTTTTAACGAAAATAAATTATAGTTTGCGGTTTAAATAAAATTAAAGAAAATTTAAAAAAAAAAAAAACGTATAAAAATTAGAATAAAAAAAAAAAAATAGAAAAAAAAACGGGGAAAAAAACGGGTTTTAAGAATTAAACAATAAGAGATACATTAGACAATTAATGTCACTTAGAGACATTGTAATCGAAACATCGTACCGCCGTTTGACGATTGCATATCGTTTCGTTGGCTGTTCGTCCGGACCACCATAATCGTGACGACGGCGACGGCGGCGACGACGGGAATGGGTGTCAAAGTCCAAAAAAAAAATTGATGAGGCCGAGAACGCGCGCACGGGCGGCCGACGACGCGAAAAACCGGCCAATACGAATGCGCGGCGGCGGCCACGGTGGTGGTGGTGGTGGTGGTGGTGGTGGTGGTGGCGGTGGCGGTGGCGGCGGCTCAGTGGTAACGGTGGTGGTGGCGGTAGTCGCGGCGGTCGGTGGCGGCGGTGATCGCCCGCGGTGGGGTGAACTGTTACCACACTATACGATAATATCATCCGCAGCCCGTCGCGAGCGCGCGCGCACGCGGGTTTGTATCCGACGAGCGTGTCTCCGGTGCACGCGCGTGCGCGCGACCCGAATGCACCCGCCGCCGCCGCCGACTATTACTATTAATATTATTACTATTATTATTATTATTATTATTATTATTATTATTATTATGGTATCGTGGCATCGCGCGCGCCGCCGTAGAGACGAGCCACGAGCGTAGGATATGACGACGTGTGGGCGGGCGCGCGGCGATCGAAGCGAGAGACGGTTACCGGGCGGGCGGCGTTGCCGCGTTCGCTCCCGTACCGCGGTATATTAATTTTTTACGCCGCGCGGCGACTCCATGGGCCGCGTGGACGCGTGGTGCGCGCAACCGCGTGTGAACCGCGCGCTATACCGCACGCTCGAGCGGTCGACGTCATAACAAAAACGCGGTAGGACTAGACGCGGCCACCGGGAGAATGCCGAACACCAAACACATTCAACATACCAAACGCCGTCGGTGTGGCGGCCACGTCGTGGGTCCGAGGAGAAAAATGCAATTTTATTTTTATTTTTTTTTTTCACTATTACCTCGCTCGCGGTCTTGGCCGACGCGCCCACGTGACTGTCAGACGGTCCGGAAAAAATTCGGTTATTTTTTTACCGAGAAGTCCCTTGTATAGTTATACAACAACAACGTGTCATAGTTATTCATAACACATTTTTTACGTCCGGTAGTCCATTACTCGTATATATTATTATTAAAAACCGCAGAGCATTTTTTGTTTTTTAAAACTTTCTCGATATTTGAGTATAATAATATAATATACTCTTATCATTAAGTAGGTACATATGATATTATGTATCGTATTTCATTTCTCTCTCCGATCGTCGTCGTCGTCTCGATCGATTGTAAAACATATTGTTTTGGGTCAAACACTCGAGGGAAACCTAACATTCGACACTTGTATTTTCCTATCGTGCAGCCGTATTATTATAGGTATAGGTCGTAAGTTCGACCTTAGATGCGAGCGAATACGAGTTACGATAATAATTATTTCGATCTTAGGGGTACGAAAACACGCGCGCGCTCGACGATAAAAAGACGATTACAAAACGCGCGCGTGCTTGTTGAATTGCCAACGGGTCCGCTGCCTTGGCCCGACTCGAAAATATATTACTCATTACCGCATTACCATTAGCCGTAAACATAATAATATATCCGAATAAAAGAATAATATCGTATTTGTTTATTTATTGTTCCCTATCGGAGGCGGTAAATAGTTGCCGGTAATATATTATTTAATATACATTATTATAGTTGTTGTAGTTTATACACGACGTACTGCGATTCACAATGATTTATCTGTCAAATTACTATAGATTTTTGTACATATTTCGCTACAACAATATTAACTGCAATCGTGCGAGACGCTCGGCCGATGACGATGAACGCATCACAATCCCCATATTCTATGTAGGGAATATTTAAAAAATGTTTCTCAAGGTCTAGATTTTTTTGTCTTTATTATAGCTTACTATCCAAATTCAACACTTGACATATAATAAATTGATCGCTGGCCGTTACTGCGCGATATCTACGAAAAACAAATTATTCATGTAGTATATATTATAATATTTTTAAACGAACAATATTATTTAAAAAATACCTATACATTTCTGACGGAAAAAAAATTCAAAACTCGCGGCTGTTCTTGTCTTGAGATATTTAGATGTTAATTATGTAGAGGGTGCCAGGGTGGTCCATACTTGTATTAGCCTTCAACAGTCCAATATCCTCTCCCTCTCTCACCGATGACGGGGACGGGTCGTGTATAACATGTTATGTGTGTTCAAATTATCATTGGTACTATAATATTATATAGAAATGATTTATAGTATTTTGTTAAATAAATTAATTGCTTTTATTAATTATTCAGCTAAGACATGCGTATTGACCACTGAAAATTGTAAGATCGTATTGATTCTAATATAACTATTTATGGAGATTATACTGTTTATCCGCGGTGTTTTCAACGTAATAATTATTATTTTCTTACCACGCAGAATGCTCAGATATACCTACATATTAAATTACATATTATTTTCTTCGTGCAGGAATAAATTATATAATTTATAGACAATTTATCTGCAGTAATATATACAATTTAATATGCACTTATTTCAAAGCACTGTATATAGTAACGCATCCGTTAAACGTATATAAACAGAGTTCGGAAGGTACACCCAAAAATGTTTGGAATAATGATGATGACCATGCACGTAATATATTTTATAGTTTATACATATTTTCGTTTCCATAATAATATGATAGCCAATAGTTATGACTTAGGTATATAACATAATAATCTGCTTTCATCGTATTTCTTAGAACTATATAGATGAGAAATTTAAAAAAAAAAACCGGAGAACTCGTTCTACCGTATAGATTTCGAAGACACTGAGTGTTATAGGTCACTGCAGTGTAATAGACGTGTTCGATTTGAATTTAATGGTAAATCGCATTGCGCATACAAAAAACGATTCTGACAGAGTAAGCAGATTCGCGCGTCCTTCCCCCAAAAAACTGCAGGCAAACCACTATAAGTATTATTATTTATATAGGTATAGTATGAAGTATATTTTATAGAAATAGGTAATACAAAATAACACCAGTCCCCTATATGCTATAGCTGTACATAACGCTGTACGATAATCATAATATTACTTCGTAATAAACACTACCTAATCACTATTGCACAATATATAATGTATTGAAATCTTAGATCATAATATAGCAGTACCCATATATACGTTGTATACATAGGCGTGCGCAGACCCGAAATTCGGGTAGTGCCTACAATATTTTTGGCCCTCCAAGACATGTACCTATATTAATCAGTGGTATATAATTATTATTAGTACCGCACTACCGCGTGTTATAAAATATTTCCTTGGATCTAATATCAATTTCTAAGATAATTGCAATGTTTATTTATTATTTGTACTTGTACTTTTGTAGTCAATAACATCTAGCTGCAGATATAATCATAATAAGTTATTCCACTCAGTTTTAAAATATTTTCCGTTTTATTATATTTTTATCACAAAACAGGATTTATTTTTTATCACATATTTTAGAAAAAAATGCATTTTATGCTAGTAACATAATTTAAAATACAGGCCTTATCATCCCTATGGTCTGGACATTAAATGTTAGGGCCCCAATTGCGTGAACAAAAATAACAAAATCGATATTATTAAAAACTGGTATTGTGAAAATATTCTTGTTTTTTTCCAATTTGATTTATTTTTTCCTATTATTTTGAAAAGTTCTGGGAAATTTTTATTTTTGACTCTCCAAATTCAATTTAAAATTTAAGTATTTATTCCCTCAGCGCCGTAAGGCGATGACAGACAAAAAACGCATTAGTAGAAGTGCTACTTCTGCAGTTGCATACAACATTTTAAGTCGATAACTGTTTTACTGACACTGAAAAGTGTGTACCTGTTTTGAAAATTTAAAATGCAAATAAAGATTATTTTATAAATTTCATTATTTCGTCGTTTTAAATTTAAAATACCGACTACTATTTAAATATGTGAATCAAATTACCAAAAGCTAAATGCATATTGTACAGAAATATTGAGTTTATTGACAACTAAACAGTGTATAATTTCTGCAGTATAATAGGTATTACGCGCCGAGTTATGCGATCATCATAATTATTTGAACCGTATGCGCATAATATAAACGCCTGTACGAGGAATAAGGAACTAATGACAATATAATATTATAATACGGTTGTCATTTGTACTAATAAAATATATTAATATGCATAATATAATATATATTATATTTTAATAGTGTTCCTTTTTTGAAAATGCTTGAGACATGAAACAAAAAAGGTCATTATATAGACGATGCTAATATGTAAAGCGCGAGGAATGTACTGTGCTTATATCTTCCGCACAAAAGTATATAATATAATCGACTACGATAACATACATAATATATACTACGTACGACATACCCATTACCCACCAACCGATACACCTATATATTATATTTTATATGGAGCGGAAAATGGCTATATCCATGCCTATATATAGGCGTAATAATAATAATAATATATATAGACTGGTAGGTTGTAGGTAGGTTACTGCACGGCGTATACGAGAGGGGTAAAAAAATGTGCAGCAGTTGATAATATATATAATATAATTGCTGCGTAAAAACTAAAAACAATCGAGACTGCTGCTGCTGATATTGTGGTTAATGATGGTGAGCGCCTTCAACCGCGACGGCGGCGCTACATTTATATGTGTATGTAGGTACGACGTTTTAAAATTACGCATTTAAGAATTTGGCGTCACGAGTAGGTTACATATATCATTAATCATCTCCCCGGGACGTAAACAGAGTTGTTTTTTTATTTACGTTTCGTGCTTCGTACCTATTAGGTTTTATATAGGTACCCGCCGCACTGTAGTAATAGTAATGATAATAATAATAATAATAATAACTACCCACCTACCCACCTACCCGGTACCCGGTGCCCGTGATTCGTAAATATATGCGCATTACTATTAAAAAATTTGCAATTATTCAAATTTATACCAAAGTATAGCCGGTAGGTACCTACATATAACCGGTCAACCGGATACGCGTATAGTTCAAATATAATCGTGTTGTTAAAAAATTTAGCTCGCCGAACCGTCAGAATTTGTAAGCCCTGGTGCACCTATTTATTATAATATATAGGTATGTCGAGAAAACAAAAAATTGTGAGTAGGTACACGACGTCCCAGTGTCCCACTATATGTACAATATATGTAAAATAAATAATAATAAGTCATAAGATTATTATCTATATGTACGACGCACGTACCCATCGTGTGCCTATTCCTACAATTATTCTTCGTTATTATATATTATCGTTGCACTTACATCTCGAAATTATTTTATATGTTTATACGAAAACGTCGTCGTAAACATATTAAAACTATTTTATTGTTTATCGTCTCTCCTTACTTCTTGTTTTTGACGTCGAAGCCATCAATTGAGATTAACTAATATACGACAAAAATTAGGGTCAATAAAGAAAATAATATATAATATAGACGAGAACCTTTGTTTTTGTGGAAATTGTGAAATACTTAACTGGCGCCTGTACGTAACGTCAATAATAATAATAATAATAATAATATATACTGGTCGTATTATTACTAAATAAAAATGTATTTTTAGAATGTATTTATTTTATAAAAAATGGTTGCGCAATGTTCTGTTCAGTAGGTAACCATGAATTAGAAACGATTAGATATACTTAAATTAAATACAAATAACATATATAATAACAGTTAGGTAGAAATTCCAATAATAGTTAAACGAGTACCTATATAACGTTTATCTATAAAAAAAATAATACATTGTAAATTGCAGTAGACGGGCACAGACGCGTACAACAGTCAGGCGTATTCGTATATATTTAGTACTAAATATTGTAACAGAAAATATTTATACGAATGGATACTTTGTTTAATCTAAATTGCACATTTACACCACGACTGCAGTATTTACAATATTTTTAATATTTCTACATAATATATAGGTGTAACATAAAATATTCAATGGTAGACAACAGACCTTGGTATACAAATATAGGAGTAAAATTAAGTATATTATGACCTTTTCCACTATAGCATGCTCGGTGCCGGGTGGTAGAAACACGCAGTTTTATTTTTAAAGAATTATATAATGATGTGTAGGTAAAGCCGTAAAGGTATAATAATTAATAGGTATTATAGGTATGCGTATACATATATTATATTAGTATACTAGACACCAGTTCTTATTATATTTAATTATCAATAATATTATAATATATCAGGACATCAGGTTAGTTCATATTTCATAAGTACTAATGTAATACTAAATACTAATATGTATCCAGCATATTATGTAATTCTAGGGTACCTATATACTTAAATTATTCAACAAATTTGCATTCGATTGAGAATAAACCCGCGTATTCTTATAATTTTAAATATTATCTTAGGAAATGAAACATTAGTGCTAATGTGATTTTGTTCTCGAAAATACACTCTACGAAAATAATGATCATGTCCCGTAGAATCAACCAAATTGTATTGAGGGAAATGAAACTCGATTTTTCAATATTTTAATCTCAAACTTTAAAATATGTCTATAAAAAAAAAGACGATTTTAAACTTGTTTTTTAAAAATAAAATAAAAATCGGAGTTCGATGATGCGGGCTGTAGAAATTCATATTATTTCAGATAAAGAACAGTTATCAAAATTCGGTAGTTATACGAGGCCTGAGAGTTTTAAAATAAATTGTTAACATTTTATAGAATTCCGAAAAATCGGCACCGGACCATTAAAATAGTTTCGTAATATATTAGAACCAAAGAATAGATCGAATTTTGTCCATTCTTTTTATCCAAATGCAAACTCAAAAGCAAAACGAATTAAAATTTTATCACCGAAATATTTATAAGCTATAGCAGTTTACAAGACCATAGTAGATGATAAATGACAATAATAATTTATGGAACAATTATTATATTTTTTTTAGTGTATAAGCTAAGAGACAAAACACGAAAAATACAATCGTTCATTAGTTGTCATTTGGATCGCGAGTTTAGCAAACCCTAACCTTACATATCTAAGCCTAAGCCATCGGCCATCCACACTGCAGGGTTTCTGTTTTTGATATAGAGCTTTTCGGTATTTTACCTAAAAGTTTGGTAAAAATTCAAATGTTTATTTTTATAATAATTATGTAATAGAGGTACACAAGTACTATTATTTATTAAATTAGCATTTAGCTTGTATTTTACTTTGTTTGAATACCTAAATACGAGAAAAATTCTTTTAAAAATAATACAAATTTATCTTTAGTCGTGAACTTTCTTACGGGTCTTTTTTACGTGGGACTTTTGTTCAGGGATTCGCGTGCTTTTCAACTAGGTCAAGTGTTAACATTTAATTTTTAATTTAATGACTAGGGACGGCGCTGTTATAAAAATAATAGTCATAATGTGATATGATACCTGTAAGAAGCCTTCGAGTTGTAATAATTTATGTTTCTAGATTTAAACTGTGTTACAATAAAATGCACTTATAAAGTATCAAATTGTAGTTGACAGAAATACCTAAATACATTATACAGGTGTCAGATATAGATATACTATTTATATTGTATAAGTATAACTGTATAGGGTAAATCAGATTATTGAAGTATACCGCATGATCCATTTAATGCAAGGTACTCAAAATTACTAAAAATAAACTATTTGTTTTTGGAAATATTTTTATTTTTACAAAACTAAATTTTTTTTTTATTGTTTTAAATTTTTTTGTGGATCATCCCATACATTATATTTATAATTAAAAATAGTTACAGCTCAAGTGATTTCAATTTATCAAAATCTGATTACTATAATAAACATCATATTATGTTAGTTTAAAGTTTCAGATAAATAATTATGTGTGCAAATTTAAAAAGTTATAAAATCATTAATAATTCATTCATGAATTTAAAACTACCACAAGAGTTTTATATCCTAGATATTGGAATGTATCATAACAAAATAATCTGGTGGTAAGCCTTCTTCAACTTGGCGTACTTACTATTTGTTGCAGGGAGAAGATATCAAAATAGTATTAAATTAGTATTAAAACTGAAATCAAATACAATATAATATAAATATATAATTACTAGGCATAGGACATAAAAAAAGAAAGGGCAGATACTGTGAGCAGATATATCTGTTTAAATATGCCACTGGATACTACACCTCAATATCTGATATGGTATTGAACAATAAATTAAAAATAAAAACATTATAATATAAGAAAAAAAACAAAAGGTCACAATCATATTATAATACCTAACTCATGCCTTTAAGTTACATTTTATTGTATTAGTTAGAAATTAGCATTAGGTACAAATATAGTTACTTATCCCAGATACTTATGCACTTGGATTATAAATTATAACGATAAGAATTTAACAAAACAAGTAATAATTACTCATTAGCTGATCTTACATTTATTTATTATATTTAGTTTTACTTTTGATAGATTTTACAAGATTAGATAGTTCTGGATTAATAATTGATTGTTTGGATTTCTTTTTTGGAGGTACATCTGCAACCTATAAATAAAAATAATATTAATTGTAAAAATGTATTGGATATACATATTATTTGTTATCCCATTCGTTCTATTATTTTGGATTTTGAGATGAACAAGAATGATTGGGTAAATAGAAGTGGGAGTGGGCTCTAATTTGTTATGAACATAAGTATTATGATCCAAATATTGATTATTTATTTTATATTCATTCTGTTTTTACTGTTTTGGATTTGATTAAACCTTTTATCATTAAGTTATTTGTATTGTTTGTAAAATTATATTTATAGACATATATCAATAATAGTTTACAATACCATCTTGCCCCAATGAGATCGAAGTAAAAATAATACCCCTTCACAGTATTGTATCTATTTTTTATAACTGTTTATTTAGCTGTCAACAAGATTGTAAATATTATTAAATCTTTCCTTACTTTTTCGGTATCATACTGTTGCCTTCTTGATGCCTTTTCAGAAATAAATTCTTCCATGCCTTTTGTCCTTTTGAATTTTGGATCAGCAGGGTCAATATTAAATAGATGTGATGTATATAATGCAGAAAATCGATCATCTTTTACATCAACCTAAAAATGATAAAGATGAATGAAAAACAATAATTCAATGATTGTTTAATAATTTGAAAACTTACAGAGAAACCATCACCAACAGACTTCTCATTTAAAATTTTCTTCTTATTCTTTTTTTTCGAGCTTTTAGTTTCTTCTTCTTGTATTTTTTTCATATTAAAATGATGTTTTTCACTAGGTTCTTCGTCCATTAATAACAATTCTAATTCTGCTTGTTGTTTGATTTGTTTATCTTCATTCTCTGAATCAATTTCATTATCTTTAGTTTCATTTGTTTCTTTTCTTAATTTTTGTTTTTCTCTCATTCTCTCTTTCTTTTTTTCCATCATTTTCTGGAATGGTGTCATATTTTTCTTTGATCTGTCATCAACTGATTTTTGTACTTTTTCTTGTAAACCAATACCCCATGAAATTTCTAATTCTGAATCTTTACTCGCCTTTTTTTCTTCTTCATCTTGTATATTTTGTAATAGTTCTTTATATTTATCAATTTGGTTTTTTTTAGAACCACCATCTTCATTATTTTCCTCCACAAATTTATTACTTTCATCATCACTATTCTCATCTTCTGAACTAAAAGCTACATATTTCTGTAAATCGCTATCATTAATTTCACTTTTTGGATTTGTCTTAAGCTTATTTACTAATTCACTACGTCTTGGATCTGTTTCATCCCATGTAAGATTCACTTTTGCTTGTTGTAAAGCGGTAGTAGTGAATAAATGAGGTTTGTATTTAGTTAAATCTGGTAATTTATCACAGACTTCTTTCGGTTCCTGTAAAATGATACAACATTTAATAATAAAATAATTTTACTATGCATATTAAAAAGACACTAGGCATAATCTTTAAAACAAAATACATCCAAAATAAAATATTTACATATGTTGGTATTTTAATAACTATTAATAAAATTGAGAGTATATAAAAATATAATATTGCTAAATTATTTATTCATTAATTAACTATTAGAATAAAAAAAATATATAAATTTGAACACAATTTCATTAAAAACACCAAACATAACAATTTTAATTTAAAGAGAAACAATTATATTAAATTTTATCATTATAGGTGATATATAACTCATAAATAAGAATTTTTTAATTTAAAATAAATATTTAAATATATAATGCACATAGTCATTTAAAAGTCATTTAACATTCTCCTGAGTAAATTCTGACATAAATGATAAAAATTTCACTACTTTCAATTTTAATTAAATTACTTTCTACACTAGTTTAGACTCCTTTCTCCATTCAATAAAAATAATTTATTCTACTTTGATCATTCGCAATTATTTGTAATTGAATATCTTATTCTCACTATGTATGTTTGCATCAACAATTAAACATTTTAGAGACCAAGTAGGTAATTTTTCAGTGTAAAACATAAAATTCTATCAGCTTTAGATGCATAGCAAATGTCAAATACTGTATTATGCTTGTTATTTAATAATTGCCAATCATTTAGTTACTTGATCAAATTCAGTATCTTCTGGTACAAATCGTAAATCTAAACGTGTGGCACTGCTTTCATATTCTATACCATCACAATCTGTATATATTTTACCAGCAGTTCCAGGAGAGTCACATACAATAATGGCATAATAATATTTAAGTCTTGTTAGTTGATATTTACGTAGTTTTTCCATGTGAAATTTACCGCCTTCTTCTTCCTCCTAAAAAAAAAAAAAAAACTTTAACTTTAAATATGTAAGGTTTACAAAAAAATATTTTTTAACTGTACTTGATCACTATCATCAGATGAACATATTTCCTTGGGGTTACTAGAAATTAGTTCAGGAGGCCCTTTAACTTCCTCTTCTTGCATTCGTTTCATACCAAACTCTGATGGATAAATCTACATGGAAATATTATATTACGTAATTTTTGTAAAGACATTCGTTTAGAGACTTACAGTAACAGATTTGATGTAACCATCACTAGGTGAAAAAGAATTAAAGAGAATCATCAAGTCAGCTGCCTGAATTCTGTCCCAATCCATATTACACAAGGCCAACCTAGATGTGGCCTCTTCTACGTTATCAGCGTCTTTGTCCAATTCTCCCCAACAATGTTCCACGTTTTCTGCATATGATCAATACCAATAAAGAATATTTATTTAATATAAAACAATACACTTTTACAGATTATATATTTACCATCATTTTCTTCATCTGAAGACGTATCATCATCCGATGAGCTGTCAGACATCAATTCACCATCGCCCCTAGCATAATCTACTGTTTTATCTTTTAAGCGATCTTTGATAGTTTTCACTGTTAGGTTATTTTCTACATTATCGTCCTCTTCAGTTAAAATATTCTCTTCTGGCTCTGATTCTTCCGTAACATCATCACTAGAATTTGGTTCAGACTCTGTGTCATCTTTTTCATCGTCGGACATATGATAAAACTTTTTAAAGTCATCAGATGTAGAACCATGTAGGGGTTTTCCTCTTTTATCAATAGTGTATTTAACTTTAAATCGTTTGTCATTGAATATCGATTGAAACCGTTTATCAATTTTAACTTTGCGATCAGCTTTAGGCACACGCCTAAACTTTGGATCATCACCAATTTTTGAGAATCGTTTATCCATGATGAGAGTAAATATCTAAGATCAAAAATACAACGAGAAACAATGTTTTTAAAAACAAATAATTTTTATCCAAGTACTTAATAACAATAATGAATGTCATTGTGTGGTAAAATACTTAAATCACTTACCTATACAATATATTATTTAATCAAACCCAGTACTCTTTTTTTTTCAATTAGTTTTAATTTTTAATTTTAGAATAATATAAATATTGAATAATACCTAATTTATATAAAAATTATTAGACTTTAAGATGTTATCATTCTTTTTTTATCAGACATGCACGTGTTTTTTATCAACAATTCGCATTATCGTGTGATATCATTACAAAGTAAACATAAATTGTTGAGCTTACAATTTACTTACTAGTTACTACCTATGTAATATTTTTTGGTTATGTAGTTTATGTAGATCGAAATTGAAATTTTAAAATTTTTATTATGGGTAAAAAATAAAAATATAAAATAAATGAATTATAATGAAGACTAGTGAAATATCAACTCATTTATTAGTATTCATTTTTATTGCTTATTACCTACAACATTTGGGTAATTTGGTTTTAATATAATTATACATTTTTACCTATTTTAAAAGTTGTGGCCAACTAAACTAATAAATTAATAGGATGGATAATAAATAATAATTGTGTTAGAATAAATATTAAGGATAATTTGGCGTCTCAAAGAATTTCATAACTTTATAAAACATTGGTCACTTTTCACTTGCTCTAAATAATGTATACATTTGTAATAATTTACAGGCCATGGCCTTGTCGTTCATGTCACATTCCGCAAATTTGGTTAGGTAAATGGGACACAAGAACTGGAGTACCAGCTTTAGAATTTATATTATACACACAGAGGCAGTAATTTTGACAGCAAGGTCAACTAGAGACAAACTCTAAATCTTTAATATAGGCGAAAGAATCGACCATAATAAATTGATTAATATCAAGTTTACTCGTTCAACTTGAAGTCTGCAGA
The DNA here is from genome assembly GCA_022818045.1 of Neotoxoptera formosana. Taxonomy (NCBI): domain Eukaryota; kingdom Metazoa; phylum Arthropoda; class Insecta; order Hemiptera; family Aphididae; genus Neotoxoptera; species Neotoxoptera formosana. The sequence continues at coordinate 22,852,497 of CM040634.1, forward strand.
CCATAGATTAATATATACTGCTACATCTGTGATCTTCAACCATGACCCTTTCGAAGAAGCTTACTCGATACATAGACATAGTGTACGCTGTATTAAGATTTGAAGTTTGAACACAGTTACTTGGACCTGTGAAATATAACTTAGAAATCTTTATTTAAATCTGTTCAAAGACCGGTTAGTGTAAGAATTAGCCAACGGTCTACAACTAACTAGTAACTGGACAATATAAAATTTGAACATAAACAGCATCTTTATTCTAAATGAAGTAAATTTGCTGCGTTTGAATAAATATATATTTTTGAACTTATCAAACTATAATAATTGTGAACATCATTTGAAGTATAAAATAAAATTGTAATTATTATTAAGGTAAATAACACAACATTGTATTTTAATTTGAAATCATCATACAGGAGGATTTGTTATTTACATAGGATGTTAAAACAAAATGTGTTTTTCTTAATTACATTTTTCGTTCATTATTTTTTGCCAGATTTCTTTATTCCACCACTGACCATTGGTCCTTTCTGTGCAGCTTTTGTTTTCATATCGCTCAGGGCTTTTTGTTGTTCTTTTAATTTTTGCTTCATTTTCAAATCGTCTTCGTCTATTTCTTTAGATTCTTTCTTAGGGTTTTTTAAAGGCTTCTTTTTTCCTCCTTCGCGTCCTGACATATTGCTGTTAAAACATAAAAATATGAATTCAGATAAAAATATCTATGCATTGTGAGATAAAATTAACAAGTACTTGTACAGTTGAATATAACACTCCTTTAAAATTTAAATCTTAGGACACTGAGTATTATTTTATTAATCAAAAAAAACCCAATGCATTTAATAACATTTTTTATCTAAAAGCAATCAAAATAACGCAAAATGACATTGAACTACTCATAGTTGTTACTATAAATACAAGTTATAACAATAAGTTTCTAAAACAATACTCTGAAAACAAAAAGGAGGTACAAAATAATTAATTAATATCAATACTTACGGAAAGTTAGAAAGTGTTGGTTACTAAACTAAATATTAGTTACTGTTATTTGAAAATTGTAAGGACACGATAGTACGATACTAATAAATTGATATTTGTGAGTAACACAATATCATAAAATAATAAATATATTATATTATATTGTGTGCTGTGTGCAGCATCAAGACGTCTGACATTTATTGTACCGGGTCTGACCGGGAATGGTAACCAGATAGTAGAAATCGGTTACCACCAGTTCATGATAATACCACGGTCACGATTCAAGGATATTAAACACTCCGTGACCCGGCAATAATAGTTTTAAAATTATTTAATTATTTATTTATTTATGCATATATTTAAATTTCTTTAGTGCCAATTACGCTATAGACTATACCCGATGCCAATTCCTTGGCGCTATTTTTTAATTGAAATTTTTAATCTTAATAAACTAAATGTTATACTAGCTGTCCCACCAGGCGTTGCACGAGTCAAAGATGAAATAAGTAAGTGATATCAGAATATTAGGCACACGAAAAACATCGCAATGGAGGCCTGTGCCAAAGATTTGTTTTTTTTGTTATAAATCTATTTTGTAAAAATATGTATATGCCATATTCCTACTAATTATAACAGTTATAAGATATGTAACCATTGACAACCCTATAAATAAATAGAGATTATTCATATATATCTCATCAAAAATAGCACGTTCAGTTTTTCTAGAATTTGTAGTGTATAATATGTACGTAGGAAAAACTGTTACTGTAATTGATAACTAAAATTGTAACCTGCAATAGCAACCATCTATAAACAAAATACAAATTTTTGATTTTCATCATGAATTTCAAAATCCTTGTGTGAGCACCTCTTTAAATTATACTTAAATATACTTTTTTGAGATAGGAACCTTCTCCGTGATATAATCTTTCATTTAAAAAAAATCAAGACAATCGGTTGAGTAGTTTCCGAGAACATTAGTATCAAAGGTTTCAATTTTCGGTTTTATATATTAAGATATGTATCCGATACAAAAAGTACAAAAGTCTTGTTGCTACGGGGAACTAATAATTTGTTTGGAATAAATCATTTATTAATTTGAACAGTTAACAGTTAACTTCTAAAGTGGAAAGACTAAACTAATCTTATAGCTTGTGAAGTGTGCGCTAATCGCCACTGGTAAATTTGTTATTTTTCATATTATTGTCGTGTTGTGCGTAAGAAATTATTACCATTTATAGTAATTGCAAATCAATAAACACGCGTAATAAAAGATTTATTTGTAATGTTTAAAATTCTAATTTCCACTGTGAATGATACCATGGCTAAATAACTTAGTTATTTATTCATGCATGTTGTCCACAGTTTTAAATATATATGCACACACCAGCATACACACCTAAACACTAACCTCATTATTCATTACGCGTAGCTCATGTGTCCAAATTTCCAAATTTAAAACAATGATAAAAAATTTAATTGAAAGTCAATAAACACGAGTAAAAAAAAAATTTTTAATGTGTAAAATTCTAACTTCAAATGTGAATGATACCATGGCTTAATAACTTGGTTATTTAGCCATGAATGATTCGGAGTAAAATAATAATAACAATCATAGACCGATTAACTTAGTTTATAGATCAACCATACCATAATATACATTACCATCTCCATACATATTAAATTATACGCATTATGGTTTTCTTAATAACATAATATATTTTAACTATTATGCATCGACCGTCGGGGAGCGTTTATAAATTGAATGGCAGGCCAATAACTAATAAGACGGAGACAAAAATTGGTGCCAAAATACACAGCCTGCCATACCCAAATTGGCGCCCCTGTGTGTGTATCTATCGTCGAGATGGAAGAGCAGAAGAGCTGCTATAATATTATAATATAAGTTCTGGAAAGTTTTTTTTTGTTTTTCCACGATATTACATTTTGTTGCCCGGCGTACTGAGTATGCAATATTAGTACACGCACGGAAGTACAGAAAGTATGACTTGATATTGTAGCCTGTATGTAGAATATATTAGATTAAATGTTTGAAATATTATTGCTCTATGACTTAGGATAGTGCTTCTCAACCTTTTTTGTTCTACCCCCCCCCCCTAAATTTATTGTAAAACTCAATGGCTCAGGCCCCCCTCAATCAGAATCATTAATTATTTTTATTTTATAGTTGTATAATGTGCCGCTGCCCCCAGGTTGAGAAGCACTGACTTAGGATATTGGTACGCTGTTTCTTTGGTTTTTGAAAACGGGTATAACACTTTCAATTATTGTAGACATACCTAATACGCACATTTAAAAAGGAATACTTTTTCGGGTAACTGAAGAATCTATCTGCAGCCAAAAATGGGTATTTTTCTAATGCGCACCGCATACTAAAATTGAGTTCCTAAAAATTAAAATGATCACAGACGATGATTATTATTAAATTACAGTTTATTAAAGTATACTTTCAAATAGGTACCCAAAATATCGAGTTTAAAGACGTCATGTACAAATACACACTCACACGCACACATCACACTCACGCGAACGCGCGAGCTCGTATAAATATAAACACGTTTATAATATTATAACGGACAAAATAAAAATAATGAGTATAAAAAAATAAAATATAAAAATGTAACATATACATAGATTTTAACTTAAAATACAATTGAATTATTATAACGAATAATACTTATCAAATAGTTACGATGGTTATGTAGGATTAGAGTTGTTGCTTGTTATCTATATAATTATACAATAATATATAGTGCGTAGTAGGTATACGTGTTTTGCAAAGAAAAATGATTTAAATAATACACAATATAAATCAAATGTATGTGTTGAACGCCGCGAGGAGTTTTCAGTCCTAAAACAAATAATTAATGTTCGTCGAATCGACTTTGTATAAGAAGATCTTGTGCTGCAGTGCAGTTACTCGTGAGCAATCTTGATGCGCGACTGTCTGTCAATCGACTAAGGAAATTGAATTCTCGGCATGTTGTTCCGTCTTTCCACGGTCAGCGTGATTTTGTCTCCGGCAGACGCCACCAACGGCACGGTCAGACAGCAGTCGGAATCGTCTGTCCTGGTGTTGTTCACCTGCAGAAAATCACGGATCGATTAACGTGCGTATATGGTATGCATCATATAGATAGTATATTGTGTTTCCGAAAATGTCGACGTTATAACATGCATAAGGACGTGTATCGTTTGATAATGAAATATTATCTACAACTTTATACGGACAGAATGTAATTCACCAAACACGCTTACCCCCTTTATTTCTTCAATAAAAAAGTTATTTTAAATCTGATTCTTGGAATTTTTAAATATACTTATACCTATTCTTACAAACCATAATATATTTTCGAAATTTTGAGTTTGTATTACCATAGGACACTCGTTAAGTGGTGTAACAAAATTCAAGAATTAGAAAATATTGTCATTGGGTATACATAAAAATTCTAAAAATTAGAATTTGAATGATTGCACTATCAAAGGGAAAAACGGGGGTGAACATTCTTGACCAATCACCCTGTATAACGTGATTATTCAGATAGTGAATTTATATACATAGTTGCATATTATTTTACAAGCTCTTACACATGACATATTTAACAGGTTTTTTTTTAGTGCATTAAAATCACAGCCCTGCTATTGTGTTTATATTAATAAATTATATGGTAAATATGTATAATATTATGTATGGAATAAACACTTACTTGAATTATACGGTCGTATCGTTTCAGCATGCCACTCAAGTCAGCCGGTCCACCTTTTCTGATATTGTTGACGAACACTCCTCTTTCGTACAGACCGTCCGATATACTGAAACCAAAATCTTCGTACACCGCATCTTTGAACAGAGTAACCTGTACAAAGAAGGTAAAGATATTAAAACAGCATGCCCGAAGTGTTTATATATAAGCCCATATAGTGGCTAAAACCCCGTTACCCATTATTAGGTATAAAATGTAACTATTTAAGTCTAAAAACGAATAGTATTTGCGATTTTGATAACATTTTAAAATAAAACGAATTCATCAATCAAGTACTGTAGACCCAATTAAAAGAGTAAATTCAATAACCAAACACCAATGTAGACACAGCAGAGTTCTCGTTCAATAGTAAACCGTTATATAACATTTAATTAAAATATTAACTTTGTAATTTTGTAAAAAAACCTAAGCCAGTAGTAACTTTCCGTGGTTCTTAATTTGAAAAATGTATGGGTACCTACGCTGAAAGTTTGGTCTGTGTACCTCCCTCTCCCCCACAAGTACTAATTAAAATCAAACTTAGTACATAACATATTAGAATATTTAATTAAAAAATATAATTGATCAAGAAATAGTACCAGCAAAAGGTTAAGTTTGTTTTACTGGTCTAAAGTTAGTACCAGCAGAATTCACCTGCAGCGAAAAGGAATATACTTTAATCGGTGGTATTTACATAATATCGCCCTGCAGCATTGAAGCGGGGGCGAAATCCTGCAGGAGCAGGAGATGTACCGAGATCGTGGCTATATTATATTATTATTATCAAAAGGTGCGATAAGTGTAATAATAATAATTGTAATAATTGCTAATTAATACAAAATGTATTAGACGCTGCACCAGACGTACTTGGAACAGGTCGAAATCGAGCAGGCCGTCCCTGTCCTGGTTCTCGGCTATCTTGAATATGCTGTCGATGTCGTAGTCGGCGTGCTCGCGTATGTAGTACGGGCGGAGCGTGCCGCCGAAATAGTCGCTGTCGAACTCGGGCACCTTCCTCTGGGCGCTCTTGGACCGGTGCCGGAACACGATCCGGTCGGGCGTCGGCTCGTGCAGGTTGGGCGCCGACCGCGTGCAGGTGTCCGACTCGATGGCCGAGTCTTCCGCGGCGCCGGTGGCCGACCCGGAGAGCATGCCGGCGCTGGTGTACAACGACCGCTGTTGCGGCCGCGAAACGGTGATCACCACCCGGTCGTCGGTGTTCTGCAGCTGCGCTATGGCCGTGGACAGCGGCGCCTCGGACAGGTCCGCGCCGTTGATGGCCAGCAGACGGTCGCCCACGTGAATGGCGCCCGTCCGGTCGGCCAGTCCGCCTGCAGCACGTCGTCACAGTTAAAGTAATTATATAATATATTATGACAGACGGTCGATTTAATTCGATTTAACGATATTTAACGGATTTTAAATTATAACATTTAATTGATTAAAATTTTTTTTTTGAAAAATTTTGTTTTATGACGACTTAATATTTTAAAAACTTAATTTTTTTTGGAAATTATTAAAGTGCCTTACGTTTTTATTATACTAATCATTTGCCTCAGTGGTATGTGGGAGATGCGTTATAGCAAACCTGCACCGCGTTCAAAGCAAAAATAGTCATTCATCAGAACCAGCCACCAGGTTCACTAATATATCATACTTTAAAAATAGTTGATATTTGTGTGAAGTCCTGTCACCGGTTATACTTAGGCTCAATCAAACTTTGAGGTTTTTTAGGATATTATGCTTGATTTTCATAATCCATCATTGTTCCTGTTTGCTAACAGACCTTTCCCCCCAATATTGTTTTTTGCTAAGAGTGTATACGTATATGGTTTTTTTCTGACCCATTTCGTGTTGCGGGAATACCGTATTTATATTTTATCATACTTTGACCAATTGTATAAATTTCAAAAATTGATAGATTAGTATTAATTATCATCATTTTTATCATTTTACCATAGATTCCTTATCTTCCAAGGCCATTATCGTGGACCTATTATCATGAGTAATCAAAGTTAGGATAACTAAAAAATTAGAATTAATTATTTATTAAAATAATTTATATAATTTATTATTTAGTTTTGAAATCATTTTCGGAAAAATAAATAAAATAATTCACTTAATAGTAGATAAAAGCAAGTTGTAATTTTATAAACAAAAGTTTGTATCTCCACAGGACACTACTTAAGTGTTACAAGACATCTTGAGAATTAAGGATGTACGGTTTTTAAGTTTATTTAAAAATTCCAAAAATCATATTTCAAATAACTATGCATTATTTAAGAAGAAAAGTGGGGCGAGCATGCTTGGTGTGAATCACCCTGTGTATTAAAATAAAAATAAAATATACTTTGTATATTATTATCAATATAATTCTATGTTATTATTTCGTTTAAAAACGTGCAGTTTATACCTTCGATAAAATCAAAAAACATAACAACTGTACAGGTAGGTACTGTAATATTTATGTTACTGTTATTTTTATAAGTTTTATAGTTTGCGTGTGTTATATTCCGTTTGTATGATGGTGTAATATGTAGGTATAACAACCGTAACTTATACATTAGCGATTCTAGTTTTTATAGCGATTTTTATCTGTTGCATTGTACGTCACCATTTGCCGTGTAAACTATAAAACGCAATACGCAGACTGGCTATATAATATACCTATTATTGGATCTAACGAAAGATAACGAGGTACCACACATTGTTCTGTTTAATCAATCGCGTACGACATTTTAATAAATTAAACAGCTCGACGAGTTAAAATTGTACAAATTTTTTTTTTTAATGCAATTAAATTTGTTGCCAATTGTGAACATTAAACCTTCACTCAATTATTATTTCGTGATTAGAAGTTAGAACCCGCTCAATTTTGGTTTAACTTTGATTTGACTTTTTGGGAAATTTTTCACAAACGCCAACAAAACAAAACTATAAATATGTAATTTTTTTAAAAAAAACTGTACAATCTATAACTATATATTTTATGAATTTTGAATACCTGGTGATAATTCTTGTATAGAAATTGGTAATCGCGAATCTTCCGAACCTGTGATGGTAATACCCAAAGGTTCTCCTTTTTTGTATAGTTCTACTGTGTACTGAACCAAATCATCTTCGTTTTCGTAATCATCTATAAACCAAATCAAATGATTATATTTAATCCACGCAACTACAATTTTTTATACTATATTTTTCATTTTTTATAATGTTTAAATACAGACTGATAATAGATTTACGCCATTTACCTAACTATTTAAAAACAAATAATTTGGTAAATATATAAAAATAAATTGTACAATTGACCTATAACTGGTATGTATACCTACTGGCTACTAAGAATTTAATTAATTATTTAATGAAATAAAAAAAGCAAAACGTGTTTTGAAGGTATTAAGAATCACCCTCACCCAGCTCAAGATTATATTAAAAGATTCTTAACAATAAAAATTAATTTGGACCCTGCAGTTTACACATTCAATTTTACAACTTATAAAAAACGAATCTCTAATGGTGATACAATTTTAGCTTTTCTTACATTGTATATTTGTATCTCTACTGCACCGATGCCAAATGTATCACACATTCACTTATTATAAAAATAAAATAATAATCAAATACTTACATAAAAACTAATAAAAAATGTATTGCTAGGTAATTAAAAGTATAATTCTAAAAAATTTACTTCTAAACTCAACTATAGTTAGCTCTATAGAGGTTGATATAAGATTTTTATTTGACTATTGTCAGGTATAATTGTTTAAGGTATATTTTGCATTTGTCCAAAGGCATAACAATTTGTCTTACTTAAGTTTTTTGGATTGTACGTGCTTAATCCATATTAAATGTCTTTTCATTTTAATCTATAATGATTAATGAATAAAATAATACCAAGGCAATGATTTTGAAATATAATAAACACGAAATAAATTTGTTTTCTCAAATACAACTTTTAATTTCTCGGTAAGAAATCATAATTAGTGTGAACGAAAAAAATATATTTTAACTTATGATAAATTAAAAATGTATTAGAATATTAAGGAAAATCTAATTTGTTAAACGAAGAAAAATTCTTTTATGTGATAAATATATTGTTTAAAAACATTAATTAAATCACCAAACTGATAATTAATATTAAATAGCGCGCTTAATTTAGAGTAATGTTCTTGTCTAACAGTGCCAAAACGTACTATATAGGTATATATTAATACAATTATTAGAATTAATAGATTAGAAACTAAAACGCTCAGATATGCTAACTTTCATATACGTACATGGGTTAAATCTCAAGTAATTTGGTATAAAAGTTTTCTATATAAATAGTTATTCAATAACATAATTAATATATCAAATTAAAAATGCATTACATATTAAAGGTGATTTAAATATCTAACTACATATAAGTAAGAATAAAAAAAATCCTCACAGTTTAAAAAAAGAAGACATTTTTATACTAACTCTTTTATCCAAATAACCGATATATTTGCAGAAATGTAAATCATTTAAACATAATAATTTTTATTAACTCGTGGATATTTTTTGTTTCATAAAAGTTAATTTTGTTTGAAAAGTGTTGATAATATTGAAATATTTATATACCACACGATATTTTTTCCCAAACACATCATAATATTTTTATATCAAAATTGTTCTATAATACAAATAACGACTGCCTATATAATGTTATTATTGCATCATCTTATTAGTACTGTGTCAAGACTTGTATAAGTACATTACCTATCGCCGTATTGGAAGTCCGCACTCGCAACGTCACCACGTCTCCGGCTTCTTGAAGTATGCTACTTGCTTCTTGTCTAGTGCAATCACTCAGCGATTTATTGTTCACAGCCAACAATGTGTCACCAATTTTTAATGTGCCCGACCGATGAGCTATGGAACCAGGCACGATTTCCGAAATACACACTTGCCCGTTGCCATCGTCTATACAAATAATATACTGCTTAAGCACCGTTCAATGCGATATGATAAATATTTATATTATGAAATGAATGCGAAAATAGAACAGTCATAGTACAATATTATACATTGTACTTGTACCAACATATTATTATTATTATTATTATTATACGCAGTAATAACGTTTACGGTTTATACCTGTTATCGTGATTCCGAGACTTCTGTAGTCGTTTTTCAGCAGTTTCACCGTGAATTCTCCAGACGTGGGAACTACAAAATCTGTTATATCAAACTCCACCTTGATGCAGGCATTTTTCACTTCAGGTCCTAAAAAATCGTGCAGTGGTTGCTGGAATAAAGGCACGAAACTGGTGCTCTTGCACCCGTTTACGGACAGTATGCGATCGCCCACTTGCACGCAACCGGTTCTATATAGCGAGAAAAAACACAATTCGTCAAACGGGAAAGTCACGAGAAAAAGGACAATTCACAATATGAAAGCGCAACCTGTCAGTGGGTCCTCCCGGTTCGATGTAACAAACGACGAGCGCCAAGTTATTCGATCGAATGTCCATTCCGAACCGACCGTTTTCGTCGGCCACCAAAGTCAATATAGTGTAATCCACTCGTACCACGTTATCTGTGCACAAACCAATGCACTGTTGTTAAAATTTAAAATGTTTATACTTAAACTATGTTATATAGTGATCAGACGACAAAGTCTATATGTACGAGAATATTATATTATAATCTTACGAGTTTCCGTTGGTTCCCAAACTACCGGATCGACGGGATCTTCGTACACAGAGTACAAATGTTGACGCGAATCGTATGACGAACAATCTGTAAATGTGTACGTAATAGGTATATAAAATCTATATTGTATTATAATAATCGATGGTGTCCTGACTGACTAACCGATCAACGTAGAGCCTCTAAACTATATGATAGCTGAAGACTTGACATTTTCGCGGTACTTTCGTACCACCACGTAAGGGTGCACTAAGAAAGGATTTCCTCAAAATTCAAATTTTAAAGAGGGGCTCACCCAAGAATTTTGAGATTCACGATGGAAATAGAAATTTTTTTTTATCAATGGTTGTCATGGGTTAATAAATCTTAATATATAAAACTGAAAATTGAAACCTTTGATGCTAATGTTCTTGGAAACAACTCAACAGATTGTCTTCATTTTTTTTTTAATAAAAGATTATATCACGGAGAAGGTTTCTATCTCAAAAAAGTATATTTAAGTATAATTTAAAGAGGTGCTCACACAAGGATTTTGAAATTCATGATGAAAATCGAAAATTTGTATTTTGTTTATAAATGGTTGCTATTGCAGGTTACAATTTTAGTTATCAATTACAGTAACAGTTTTTCCTACGTACATATTATACACTACAAATTCTAGAAAAACAGAACGTGCTATTTTTGATGAGATATATATGAATAATCTCTATTTATTTATAGGGTTGTCAATGGTTTGGTTGCAATGGTTACATATTTTATAACTATTATAATTATACATATATATATAGGAATATGGCATAAACATATTTTTACAAATAAATTTATAAAAAAAACAAATCTTTGACACAGGCCACCATTGTGATGTTTTTCGTGTGCCTAATATTCTGATATCACTTACTTACTTATTTCATCTTTGACTCGGGCAACGCCGGGTGGGACAGCTAGTATGTATATTTATAAAATTGAATTGAAGTTAATAGACTCAAAAACTACTGGACTGTTTTCAATCAAAGTTATATCAATAGATTCCGTGAGACTTGGAGGTTGTTTATAGCTTATTTTTTTAACCCCAATAGGTAGCTAAAGGGTAGCTCACGCATGCATTTTTCAGCTCATGAATAAAGAATATTTTCATTGTTTATTTAACTGGGTGCCATTGGCTACATATTATATATTACTATTATATTTGAAAGAAATATGGCGTACACGTTTAAAAAAATATAAATTTATAAAAAAAAACAAATCTTTGACACGGGCGACGTCGGGTGGGACAGTGTTGTATAAACATCGATATCTACCTATGTCAGTGGCATATTTGAAGGGTGTAAGCTGTAGGCAATCCCATCCCTTACTAGCTCGAGAGCATTATTTTTATCGTACTTATTTGTATGCTGATAATTTTAATACGATTTAATTTTTAGTTAGAAAATATGAATTTTTCAGTTTCTGCTTGGTGAGCAGATTTATGGTTTAAAATCTACTATGTGGTTATAAAATAGATTGACGTTGAAAAAACAACGTTTTAGATCAATTGTATAACTTGTACATGCGGTGGTTTAGTCGATTTTGGAGTATAACGACGCATATTTGAACTTACATTCGGCGTGTATTAAGTCTGTGGTAAATGCTGGTATTATTTCTAGTCTGAGAGTGGACTGAGCGCCTCCGCACGTTCGTAGTAGTTTGTACACGTCACTGGCCGCTGTCCTTAGCCCGGCCACCCTCGTGTCATTGACGGCCACTATCTGGTCACCCGGGAATATAGCACCGCACCTTCAGTAAAATATAATTTCAAATCACGGTAATATATGCTTTGTCAAAAATAAATTGTTTATGATGGAAAAAGGGACCACATTTGGTGGGGGGGGACTAGGGTTTGCTTTTAATTAGTTGAATTAGTTCAGGTATTAGCTCATCGTTTGATCATAAGATTAACTGAAAATATAAGATAGGATTAAGCACTCCCAGTTTTTTTTTATTGAACTTTCATTCCTGCTTCTGCTTTTATTCGGTTTCCCAGCATCAGTGAACAATAGAGATGCGGGTAAACAAACGACAATAAATAAGTAGACATGTCAAAACTGACAATAACTGTAGTATACACAACCATACTAAGCGGACTTACCGTTCGGCAATGCTACCAGGTTTCACGTGATCGACTACGACCGCACTATTATTGATCGTGTTTGTCAGGGTTAGCCCTAACTGATGGGGTCTCGGACTTTCGACTTCGACCAGCATTGGACAAGTGGTGTTACCGACTCGATCCGCCGCCGATACTTGGTATCGCACGGTCAATCGGCATGCTCCGTCCGACTGTCTGAGTACCGCATCAGCGTCGGCCAATATCAAGCCATTCAATGAAACACCGTCGACGGCTAACAAATGATCGCCGACCTTAATTGTGCCTTCTCTAAAAATAAATCATTTGATTTATATCAATCAGTGGTTATTACTAATATAATAACCTAATTTTTAATCATAAAATACACTTATAGTGTATTAGTGTATGCATATACAGCAGCGATTCTCGACCTTTGTGTGTCGGTGACCGAAGATATCCACCCAATTTTTCACGCTACATTTTTGAAAATGATGTACAACGAGGAGGATGACCCATCCATCCTCTCCCACTCATTAAGTTTTTCAATTAACATAAATTAAAGATGCTATTACTCGTCATGTATTATTATTTATTTATTTTTACTCATATTACTCATATATTAAAATAAGTCATAATACAATAATCATGGGAAGGTTGACTCATCCAGACTCCTTGAGCGAATAATTTAAGGGATACCAAACATTCATACCAAGACCACGAGAGCCATTCCTCCTTCACTGGTCCAATTAATTAATTAATGGCCTCTTAGTCAGAGCTATGCGTACTTTACACTTCAATAGTGTTGATCGTTGGCCTTAATATTTTATTTTTGAATTGTTATATTAACTGTTTCCTTATATTTGACTGTTATAGTATCTATTAAAAGTATATTTTTCATATTATTCTTTAGATTTTTAAACCAATCTGAAGAATAACTGAATAAAATCAATTTGTTATTACCTAATACCTATTTATTAATTTTTATTAATAATTACAGTGACAATTAAATTATACGCAATTGATTAGTTAATCATTGGCTAGAACGAATCGTTTTTATATTATATTCATCCAGCCATCCAGAGTGTCGTCGATGCCCCCAAAGTAACGCCTAAACAGGCCACTGAATAGGCACACCAAAAACATTACACACATTATAACCCCGAATCCACCAAGCCCCGGTCACACGCAGATAACATTATATTTTATTATTATGAATTGTGATGAGTTATTAATTATTCGAACAAAAATCTGTACTCGATTTAAGTTTTAACACCAACCTGTCGGCAGGTCCGTCTGGTCTGACGTGCGTGACGGTCAACGGCTTGCACATGTCAGGATCCGGATGTGCACCGCCACGCAGCACTATCCCGAGACTGCCGTCTTCCCGTTCGATGAACACGTCGATGATTTTGTGCTTCACATACTGATCTGAAAATAAAGACTAAAATCGTATACACTAAAATACCGATTCGAGTACCACAATAATAATATATCTGTGTGGTCGTAGGCGTAACTAGACCTCTAAAATGTGCAGGGGTGCTAAAATTGTCTTAGAGCTGTGTGTGTTTGAGGGACAGGGGTTATCCCCATTCCCCACATCCCCTATTACTAAAACTACACGATGTTACAAACCTACACAATAATCAATTAAAACTTAAATAATTTAAAACTTTTTAGACACATTTTAACACACTTCGTATTAATGATGAAAACAAAATAAATATATTATTACCCATTTTATTAATTTGAAATTAGATTTGGCTGATAAAACGTAATATTATTATTACGACTTATGAGTTATGACCAAAATTATTATTTTTTCGATAAATATTTCATAATTTAAGAACATAAAATTGATGGTATTTCACTAAAATAATAAAAGTTAGATTTAAAAAACCAAGGTGAGCTAAACACTCTTTTTCACCCCTCTAGTTGTGTTTTGTAACTAGTTCTAACTTGGATTTCAATATTTCATAGAAGCAAAGTTGTAAATGTGTTTTACTCCTTTTGATAGGTATCCTAAATCGGTTAAGTCCAAGGTATTCATTTTTCATATGATCACGCACTCCTCAATTCATAATGATTTATTGGAATCCATACAATTTTTCACTTTTTAAATTTCGTAGACAGTTCCACATGTTAATCACATATTACTATAAATTATTATAAAGTACCTGACTATATAATTATGTGCTTGAAAATGCTCTTGCGTCGTAATCGTAATATTTTCATATTCATAAAGTGCCTATATCTTATAGTTCTACGCGTCACTACCCACGCAAAGCTCCGTTAATAATAATTAAATATAGTAACTGATTATAATGCTGAGCTACAAAATATTAAATAATTTAGACTTTTACTACGATAATGGAGTGCTTATATATTACGCTTTTGAGTTAATTTATGTGTTCTCTATTGTTATTATCTCTATTATTGCAGGTATAAATTATAAATCTATTATATTCAGTTCTTTATTACGGCCCCCTCGAGGTTCATAATATAAACAACATTATATTATTATAATATAGGTATATATTATGTAATAATATACAGATAAAGGTATATCACTCGTACATTGATCATTGCAGTAGTTGCTGGACTCGTAGATCGCGTGCTTGGACACCATTCGTTTGTCTTCACTCTTCTGGGTCGAACACACCTTGTCCAGCAGCCCTAAAAAGAATAATAATTACGAGAACACGGTCATCACGAATTCCCCGTCGATCAGGGGATCCTCTCATCCCAGAGCTTTTGATATTTGATAAAATAGTATTCTCAGCTACCGTTGTACTCGGAAACATAGTAAAAATGTATAGTGTTTTGTGTGTAAAAAAATTTGTCTTTCCTCCCGCAGTACAAATTTCTAATCACGCCACTGTAATCTGACGTGGGTACAAGTTGTGGAGGGGCCATGGTGGCTGACCCCCCCCCTCTCATCCCTTAAAGACGCATACAATATTTCAAAGATTACCTTAATTTTCAGTTTATTAACTAAGGTAAAGAAGAGCAATACGCCAATACACTACCTATATATTATAATACATAATATAACATATTATATTTTATATCTTATTGACATTTATAGGAGTGCAGATTGATAACCGTGATATAAGTCCTGAACCTTATAGAGCGGTGATTTGAGCAAAAAGATCGCGACGTGACGACGTGCATATAGGCTCGTTGGAGGTCGTCGATCGAGACTTTGTCGTGTCGTTATTAAACCGTGTACCTATACACTTCTTTCAACTATTTAAATGTCTTACATATAGCTGTTGCTTAGAGGCAATTATATAATATAATATGCAATAAAAAGAAATTTTGTTATTAACGTCTGTCATTATAATACATATATACGACGCACGTATGACGAATTTTTATTCGCTATAAAAACTCAAACTTGACGCCTGTAGTACCCCTAGCTCCCCCTCCCCATTTTTTCCGTTTCTAGATCCGCGCCCGGCTGTAATGCGATATATTATACGTATTACATAATAACAATATACCTATTATTATAATACAAAATACGCCATATTATTATATTCGAACGTATATAATATGATATTGTTATATATACAATGTATAGTCGCTCACGTGCTGTAGGCTCCTTACATTTGCTCGTGGACTTCCGGTGCTGCGCGGTCTGCAGTTTCGGGGACGCGTGTTTCTTCGACCGGAGCGTGGAAAACTTTAACGACGAAAACATTGCGCCGCCGCCGCCGTCGTCATGCTGATTCGCGCGCGGGTGCAGCGCGGTCGAATGAATAGTTTTTTAAGAGCGCGGCGCGACCAGATGACGGCTCGGCGTACACTAAACCGCGTAGGTACCTACGCTCTAGACACGACTGCCGCCGCCGTGTCGGCGATCCGCGTTTGGCTGAGGTTTAATTTTGGAACACACGACTCACTGCCGTGTAACATATTATAATATATACTCGAATACTAAATACACGCCCGCGGCGGCGTCCCTTCGCCACCACCGCGGCGATGATGATGACGACGAGAAGAAAAATATATAATATTACGATTTGGGAAAGCGAAAAAAATCCCCTTGTATAATATATGCTGATGCGTGTGTGTATATAGCTGCAGTGCAGTACGCACTCACGCCTCCGTCGTTAAAGTCGCCTTTTGCCAAACCGCACACACACAAAATCATAAATATCAACCTTTACTACGTGCGTGTAAAAACAATGACGGCAAAAAGGACGGAAAAATAAACAAATTAAAAAAAATTCTATATTTGTTTTCATATACGTCCAAGGACTGGCGTTGACGCGTTTTGCGGTGGGGGAGTGAGTCTAATTATAGAGCGAAGGGATTGGAGACAGGAATAACGAGTGAACGCGAAGGCTCATATTATAATATATACGGTGACGTATGTTAATAATATACAACTGCAGTGTAATATTAAAATGTTTAGAAAAAAAAAAACTTAGCTATAAATTATAATTATTGACAAAATATTATACTATGTTTTCATTTTTTTTCCATTGAATTAATACAAATATATTATATTATCTTTAATTACAAAAAGTATATTTTATAAAGTACGTCTTATTGAGATTATTCTACTGTATTCAACATTATTATGATTTGCTTTTCGATAAACAATAATCATTTAGTTTTAAACGCATAATATATACATAATTGTACTATAGTATTCATTACGTATATAAATATCAATAAATCCCTTATACAACTGTAACCATACTTGCATTGGTGGTTTTCTGAAACTTGATCTTAAAAACTGTAAAAAAAAACATGCAAATAAGTCCAAACAATATCAAAGTATGCACCCTTAAAACAATCAAACATGCCATTATATAAAAGCGTTAAAAATTGTATTGTAATGATATAATAATTCATTCAAAATTTACTAAAGAATACAAAATATTTTAATTGATTTTTAATAGAAACTAAACAATTCTTATTCGAGGGATTTGTAACTTTGTGACGCCAACAATAATATTCATGTCTGTAAAAGCATGAATGGCACGCTTGTGTAGCGTAAACGAGCACATGTACGCAAGTAAATCTAATAAAAAAATTACGTTTTTTGAAATCTAAATTTAAGTAAATGACAAATTATTTTTAAAAATGTTATTAAAAAAACAAAACAATGCATGAAAAATAAAATTTGATATCTGTTATATAACGTCATACCAAATGGATTTAGAATTAGGTCTGCGACGTTTGTCGCTAAAAGAAAAAACATGTGAAAATCATAAACATCATAACCCTACGAATAATATATTATGTATATTAATATTTATATAGCTGTAATTTATAGTAAGACGATTATTGTGCTAGTTAATAACAGCAGCATCGCGTACAAAAAAAAGTGAATAAAATATAATGACCCATTATACCGTTATTGCCCAAGTCAAAAAATGTATGAAAATATATCAATATCAAAGTTAATTACCAGCGATAGATAACTGTCATAATATTATTATATACGTCTGTCTAAATTTTAAAATATCAAAAATATATCATAATATTATCTTGGTCCAAATTCTGAGAAATGATATGACTGCAGCTGTGATGTGTTCAAATCTAACAAGCCTCCTTTAATAATGAGCATTTTTGTTTGTGTTATTTTTGTTCGAGTCACGACGATTAGAGGTCTAAGTCTTTGATCAATAAATACAATATTATATTATTATTTTTTACCGTGGCACATTTTCAATGCTATTAGTTTTAAGTTTTAACTATTTAAGGTAAACTATACAGGAAGTATATCCTATATTATATAATATGATATGTTATGATATGGTTATGATATAACCACAATTATATTGTTTTCTATACGTCAAACTTATAATTATACCCAAAATAAATCAATACCAAAATATATTATATAGGTACACCCTTGTCCGACACGAATAATTTGAGCGTATATTTCGTACACGCCTGCAGATGATCGCCTGCAGAGATAACTTGTTCGCGTTTTCACAGTCGTTATATTTATTACCTTATTGGCTATTACGTGCCGGACTGCACAGTCGACGTTGCAATCATATTCTTCTATATATTTGTTGTTATTCTGTGGTCGCGATATCGAGCAAACCGTCGGAAAAACGACATATTAACAATGTTTGACGGTCTGAGTAACATGGAAAAACCCGACACGTCCAAGACGAAACTACTCAAGACCAGCATGCGTCTCCAGTTCAACGAATTTTTCAACCACAGCACCTTGCACGGCATTAGATACATAGCGCAAAGCGATCGGCCACTTCACGAACGGTACTTAGATTGTAATTTGATTCGTTTTACACTCGTCTGGTAACCGAAGGTCGAGAGGAAAATATCCGACGTGTATATAAATGCATTATCTACTGCAGGGAGATTCGCCGAGCATGCTTATAGCTCTGATTTTCCTTCGATAATGAATTTTTAAGAATTTTTATTTTTGGATTTTTTATATGATATAGCCGTATGGGTACTCAAAGATGATATTTTCAAATTCTTGATTTTTTTTTTGTTCTATTAAAGAGTGTTCTATATATAATATATATATATAGATATATAATAATATAATATATGTATATATTTCTATATATGTTGATTAAAACTTCTTGCCTTTTATTTGATGGGTCCCTTTTTTTACAGTAAATATTATTTAGGTAGTGGATATTTTTTTCGAAAATGTATAAGGGTCTTCAGTGGGTATATTTAGAAATTACAAAAATTATAATTCGAATAACTGCGTTATTGAAGAAAAAAGGGGTGAGCACCCTATTACGCTACTTGCCTATACGTTTAGTATAATATTTATAAGTACCTATACCTACTATAGATATTGGACGAAATTCCTATTCGTGGTTAGGCGTATACCTAACGCGCAACAGCCCATATATAGGTGGCATTCGGCTTACAAACTTGGGGGTGCACCAACTAAATATAATTTTCAAATAGAATGCAAATTTGAAAAACTGGAATCGATAAAACAAAATTTTATCGTAATAAATATATAGTTATACACTCATGAACCACAAATACCGAGTGGGAGGCAATTGCACGTTTCCACCACATTTGCCCATGTCTGCACCCACTAAATACCTCTTATGCCTAATGCCATCAACTTACATGGTACGTTTTCAAACTCTATGAATACATAATATATTACTCATCATATCTGCAATTTCCATTATAATTCAATCTACAATATAAACAATATTATAACATGCACATTGTATGTACCTACTATGTAGACTCTTTACAATAACGAAAAATTGCATACAAATAATAAAAGCATAATATTTTAAAATGAAATATATGAAGACGAATATATTATATTATGTACCTATATACTTCAATATTTCATATATTCAGGTTCATGTGGTTTAGTTTCTTGTCCGTGGGTATCGTTGTCACTTCTATCATTATAATATCGCTCTGGGAGAAGTTTCAAACAAGTCCGACCATCACCGGCTTAGATACGGACTTCCACAGTTGGGACGTAGAGTTTCCGGCTATAACGGTATGTCCTAAACGACCGACTACCGACGAAAAAGTATGGGATTACGTCACGAGGTGAACAAATTTTTTTTTTTTTATGAACCAAAAAATTCTAATTTCTACTGAAATAGGTACCTACTTTTTCATTATAAGCACACAGACATTTCATGTTTCTATCGATGTATATAATATTATTGTGTCATATAATATATACACATATATTTTATCTAATTAATAATTATTTTATACAAGGACACGTCATCGATTTATATGTACCACCGATAAATTTAATGTGTTTAATGATTGTTAGTGTTGTAACAAATCATCCAACTCGAGACTTTTTGTTTTTTTTTTTTTTTATTACTTTAAGACTAACAATAGTCAATCATAATGAAAAAAAAATTTTAAATACAGTACACAATCGCTATTATTTAATCTTGCACGTGTGCTGTATGCGACGAAATTAAATTTTAATTTTAAAAAATACAATAGGTCGGTATATGTCTAACCCTATGTGTGGCTGTACGAATTATTATCTATTTGAATTGTTCTGCACTGCAAACAATTGAATACATTATAGAAAATCGACTTCAGCACTTGAGACTGCGAATAAACAAATACCAAAATAACAAATAGTTAAAATATACAAAATATTAATTTTGCCATTAATTGCCATTTTCTAGGTACCTACGATTAAATTAATTTCAGTCATTTTTGTATGATATATAATTTTAAACGGCATAATATTATATTACTTTATAATATATAGTGTGTACGACAATAACACGGAAAACGACCGCGTGGAGATATTTTTAAAATTTGTTAACGAAGTAGCGTCGTTCTCGTACGATAATGTTCAAACGCTTAAACAATTTTCGGAATACGATTGGCTACCAAAGGATAAGTTCAAAGACTTGGCTTATCAGGTAATATTTCGCTATATATATTGATATATGACCAGCTACTGCAGGCCACTGGCTTGTAGGTGTATCTTATAAGTTATAAGTATATAATAACTATATACCTACAGCAATAAATTGCTTGACCTGTACAGGTAGTATATCACTGCGAAGACTTACTGTACGACTGCACGTTCAAAGGCGAACCGTACAACTGTTGTTTGGGGTTTGAGCCGGTGTTCACGGAATACGGATTTTGTTACAGTTTCAACTCCAAACACGTAGTGCCGGATTGGCCATGGTAATGCAAATATAATTCGACCTATCGCAGCAGTTGACTGCATTTTTCGCAATACGCGTACATTTATGCTGCCTATATATACGTATATTACCAGCTGTACACGAGTATAAGGCGAGTTGTCTCGGCACCGTTGAATTGATTTTATATTTACCGGTCGACAGGATCCCCGAAAATTATTCAAAGGCCCGCGTAGAATACGTCTACGAGACAGATAACAAGTTGACCATTACGTTTAACATGGACAACGTAACTAAAAACCCGCTGAAGGTAAGAACCGTGCTCAATGATGATGGCTAAAATAAGAGCTCAAAAAGTTATATAATATATAGTCTGCAGGGGCGTATCACTAGAGTCAACATTTTGGAGTAGCAAAAAAAATAATTTACAAAAAATTGCCTTCTGTAGTTTATTTGAAAGCATTTGTACGATTATTTTTTAAAACATAAATATATAATTAACTCTATACCACTATCACAGAGTATATTATTCGCGTAGGTATCTAAATAAAACTCGCCGGGTAGAGGAGATACAACTCTTGGTATGTTATGGCTCTGGGATTTTTTTTTTAATAATTTATTTTAATCAATAAAAAAATATATTGATTTAAGTATTTATTTAACGCTTATTTGGCAACTGAATTGTCATATAATTACAGGTATTCATACACAGCAAAGACGACATGTTGATCGTGGACTCGTTACCGCAACACCTGTGGACCAGGAGGATAGCGAAAATATTCTTCAACAGCAAACAAACGTACACCACCGAAGGCGCTCGACAGCTGACGATAAAGCAGAGGAAATGCGTTTTTCCGGACGAGATATCGTTACTGACGGACTCCAACTACACGTTTAGTGCTTGCATGATTCAGTGTCGAATGGACACCAGCAGGAAACTATGTGGATGCGTCTCTTGGTTTTACAAAGCTATCGGTAAACGTGATTTAACATTTTTTTTAAATATAATAATAGGCAGGTTTAAATGTCATCAAATTATACATTTGCGATTGTCACCCTCGTCGGGAGTCAAATGCTGAGTAATCAGCTAGTGCAGGTTAGGTTTGAGAGGGTGTTGTTCGCATAGGGCCGCGATAGTCTAGACTGTGCTTGCTGCAGTGTTGTCGATACTCACAATCCATCATCTTCCCCGATATAAGTACTCTAGGTCTGCGCGTAGTCAGTATGCCGGATTTAGCAGAAGTGCAGTGCAAGTTGCACTAGGGATGAATTTGTTCTAGGGCCTCGGGTCGGTGTCCTAGATTTTCCAAAAGTGAAAATTATTAAGAATATTAAATAATGGCCGAGAAAAAAAGTATTTTAAGAAGCAACCCGCACCCGTTTATTTTAAACTGTTATGAACTCAGTTTTATATAAAGAGGTCCACCTACTTGAAATATTTTTTTTAAAATTCATTTTCACTTTTATCAAATTCCCAAAAAAAAAAAATGTAATTAATGTATAAAATTACTTAAAAATAGCAATTTATTTTAAAGAACCCCTAATTTTAGAAGTTGCACCAATCGGCTTTCCGAGACTAAGATCCGCGGTATTGAAGTAAGTTACGATCAACGTGATGATATAAAATTAACACTATATGTACACGAAAAACCATGAAATTGTTTTAAAAAAAATTATAGCATATTATTTCTAGTTTTACGTTATTACAAAAATAATGTTTTAGTGTCCTTCGTCAGTACATGGAAATTTAAAAACTATGTACCTGTTGATATATGTATTCATCACCTATAATATAGTTTAAGATCAATTTTTTTTTTCATTAATATTTATTAAATTTTATTATTAACGCGTCAAACGTGTAATATATTTTTATTTCTAAACGTACACTTGGCCAATATCGAAATACATAATATTATGGTGTATATATATATATGTTATATCCGAGCGCAGTCGACTCGTAAAAAGGTAATTTAAGCTTAGTTGACTAATCCCCGCGTCAATAAAACTGAAATATACGTCCTGGGAAACTGTATAGGTCTAATTCCGGCCCAGGCTGCAGCAGTAAACCGTGTACAAATTAATCCTGCAACAAACGTTAGAACGTTTTAGTATTATGATTTATTATGCCAGCTAATAAATATTATTATTTTACATTTATTTTGGCTACCCACTACGCCCCCGCCACGACTTACGACCACAAACCGCTGATACCCATTTCAGACGAATCCAAGCCCGCGGATTAAGATATGTTGAGGCCCGGGGGCCAAAGTTTTAAATGAGGCTAAAAAAAAAAATGTATATTACTATAGGTAATCGTGACAAAATATGTCGTCAGCAATAATTATCGATTTTTTGTTAGGTGATTTATGTAAAGTTATAGCCTATAACGAGAAAAATAACCGACAAATCTGAAGCACCTAAATAAATTCCAACCGTCGAAGCCCGGAGGCCATGGCTCCCTCCCCCCCCCACCCCTTAATCCGGGCTCGGACGAATCGACGAATTTAGCCGAAAGAATACTATTATTTCCATCCGAGCTAAAAATCAGTTCTATTATTATATTATACCAATCAATCATCTTTTGACTCAAATAGTCAAATTACAGACCGATTTCCGCTCGATCTCGTGTAACGAAAATATTTGTATTTATTGCGACGTCGATCTCAAACCGCATTCACAAAGCCTCAGAATGAATAAAAGTCGTGTAAAAAGCCACAGATAATGTTCATGATGCTATATGTGTATAATTCCAAAGCTCACCGATTTATTGAACAATACATTAAGTAGGTACCTCTAATTAATGGAATATATTGTTTCAGATGGATATGAATATTGCGATTTGGACGGACTAAATTGTATTGGTAAAAATCTCAGTACGTATATTTGCAGTTTAATATTTAACATTATTACCTTTGCATACTTCTTATTATTTATAAATATTTTAATCTAAGACACGAAACTACCCAATAAAATGTTGCGTCTCCTGCAGTTGGTAAAATTAAAATATTGTGTTTAATAACATTAATTATTTCAATCGACGCGATTTTTTTGCAGAACAAATATTAAATGGTCTTGCCTGTCAGTGTGAATTGGGGTGTATGAACACAGTCTACGAAGTGGAAAAACTCCAAGACGCCCAGTATGTCGATTAAAATCTAATTAAAATAAATGTAAATAATATGAGCGCTGGACTGATACACAACGTTGCCGTTAGGTCTGACCAGGTTGACGAACCTCTGGAAATCAGTTTCGTATCATGGCCAATGGTGAGGTACAGAAGAGAGGTATTGTTTGGCTGGGTAGATTTGCTAGGTAAGTCACAATACAATTTATTGTTGAATAGATACTTATTAGATACTAATATTTACCTATACTATCATCTTGAATGTCTTACAGTTGCTTTTGGTGGCATAGCTGGTCTATTTTTAGGTTTCAGTTTGCTGAGCGGAGTGGAAATCATATATTACTTCACGTTAAGAGCATGTTGCATGGTGACAAATAACCCTAAAGTACTAGAAGAACTGAGTCAGGAATATGATCAGAAAGATGAACCAATTATAAATCTAGGGTTGAAACCATTGTGGTCAGTTGAAAACCCGGAAACTCCTGAAGTGGTTAAAACTCACGGAAAAAAAGAGGCACTGGCTTTACCTTTTTTGCCTTAAATATCAGTCTAATGATCGATAAGTGATATAAATAAAAAATAGTTTAGTATTATTTTATTTTAGAACTATACATAATATACTGATGTATTATGTATATATATTTATCAATAAATTACTATAACAAAAGCAAACACAAATAATTGCACAACAAAGATATTTAACTAAATCTTAAACAAAGTATAAATTTTCTAATTTCGACTAGATTATTTCAATTGAAAACATTTGTAAACACTAAATTAAAATATATGGTAAAATAGTAATAAATAATGATATTAAAATTAATAACTTAATTAATCTCTTTGAATAAGACTATTTATTTGTTCATATACACAATTTGGACAAGCCGAATTACTAATATCCTGTAGAACTGATTGCACAACTGCTGCAGTATTGGGTAAATGATCTAAACGAGCAACAACCTGTTGAGAATCTGTATTACGTTGTTCATTTGATAAATAGCGATGGCCACAAGAGTATGCTATTAATGTGTTCCCCAAAGTTTCTGTGTCCTATAAAAATAAGTTTAAATTTATTAATTGCACTATTTAAGAGATAAATTAATCATTTATACTTGAAACTCTAAATGCATAAATGGTTGCTGTTGGCCGGTACTAAGTGTTTGTACTGAACGGTTTAGTAAGTCTTCAGTTGCAGTTTCTGATACTGGTTCAATCCATGCAGAACCTGGCGAATTAGTAACAGTGGCCAATAACTGTATAAAGTCTCTTTGATCTTCAGCTAAAAAAATAAATCAGAAACTCAATTTTCATAGTTTTTATGACATTTATGACAAATAACAATGATAAACAAACATTTGGTTTGAATGTTTTTTGAAACAGATGAACATAGTTCCATACAAAAATTCACAGAAAAACATCTAAGAATTTTTTTAGGTTCCATAATTTTGATATTCAGCTCATTAAGGTCACGTGCTTTTGATATGTCATTGTTACTGAAATCAATAAAAATGTGATTAAAAAAAATTATAATTTCTTCGATAAACCAACTGCCAACACACCACAATAACAGAATTCCTAATGAATGATTGAGTTGGTCCCATCGATCCATTAACAACTGTTCTAATGCATCAACTGGAAAAGACTTTGTCAACCAGTATGTAAGATACTAAAAAATAAATATTAATTATAATAATAATACATTTTTATAATTATTATAAGCACTGAATTTAAATTATTTTTTTTAATACATACTTCATGTAAAAATGAAACCAAATTATCTTTTTTTAAGAATTTGAAATAATAATCAAACATTTGAGAAAGTTTAGTAACTCCAGGCCATTCTTTTACAATGGTTTCTTCAGTGGGCATGCGCAATGTGAAGGATTCCGGTAGAGAAGTTAATAGCTCTCCTTCCTCGAGGTTAATAGTGAAGCCTTCAGATGGTGTAAGAGGAGTTGAAGCACGTTCTTCATGACCACCTTCTACATTAAACCCAAACATTTCTCCATAGTCTCTTGTTTCTACAAACGCTTCAAACTGATGAAACAATGCTGTAGAAGGTTCATCATTAATCAATCGAATTTTGCTAATTGCTTGATGGTTTTTAATTTCAAGACACTAAAAATAAAATTGTCTAAGTAATTATACAGCACATAATTTCAATTCAACAAATTTACCATTGACACAACAGAAGAAATATTATAATAAGGATAAAACCACTCTATTGCATAATGTAACAAATAATCTATACCATATAAACTGGATACACTATTTAGATTTTCAAGAAAGCATTCGAATGAAGGTAATCCAGGAAAGTTAATACGACGTTTAACCTAAAAAATCAATTACAAAGATAATTAATAATTGCCTTTAAAATCAAATGAACTATTATATACATATAATATTAAATATAACTTGCCTGAATTGAAAGTATATCTTTTATGTTGGAAAATGAAAATCTTAATTGTGGTAATAATATTTCAATTGGAGAGTCCAACTTATTTACAGTGCCGTGCTGGATTTTTATTACTTTATTAGTTGATTTTATCATGACCATTTTACCATCTAATAATGTCTTGGCTAAGTCTTCTTCTGGAATTTTACCCAGCTAAAAAAAAATGCATTGGTAAATAAATACTTAAAAGTTGGTTTAAAGAATAAATGCTTACTTGTCCTTCGTGATTACTACCCCAACCCCAAAGTTTATTGGCTGCATCTAAAGCTAATGTAAAATCAGCTCCACACCTAACTTCTTTTATTATTAAGCCACTAGTTGATGATGAGTCTACTATAACTGAAGGTGGACCAACTAATGTTACAGTTGGAACAAGTCTCTCACGTGTACCTGATACTCCTAATTGTCCATCTAAATTAAGTCCCCAAGTATATAATTGTCCGGTCGTACTAATAACAGCTGAATGGTGACAGCCACAACACATCTAAACATAGGATCATTACATTATTATGGTTGTTTATTGTAAATGTAAATGTAAAGTTAATTATACTTGAAAAATGTCTCCAGCCACATGAGACGTATCCACAAGTGTTGGACTTAAATGTAATAACCCATCATCAGCAGTCAAGGCATCAATTTCTGCATCGTCCGCCTGAAAGCCAAATATTTGTTAATTAATTATTAATACAAACAAACAAAAAATTTTAAAACTTACTTGATCACCTTCATTTAACACTAGTTGATTTCTAGCTCGTTTTTGTGATTGTGCATGAAACCGAAGTACTTGTGGACTACTACCCCAAGTATATAAACGACCAACATCACTTAAGGCTAACTAGATGATTTGAATAATAGATAATAATTAAAAATATTGATTGTGTATGGTAATATTATATCATTTTACAAATACAACCAACCCAATACATTCAACATTAATATATAGACAATTGATTTAGTAAAATATTTTAAGGCACTTAGAATAAATTAATAATTTCTTTAGCTTTTGATAAAAAGTTATTTAATATGGTTGGTGTTATTTCTACTATGAAATTTTGAGTTATACTTACATTATGAAAATAAGCTGTATATATATACTTTATTGGTTCAGGAAGTCCATACACAGGAACTGGACTAGTAATTTTTGTTGTGCTACCATTACCTAACTGACCAAATGAACCAGAGCCAAAAGTGAATACTTTTCCATTGCTTGTAAGAATAATACTATGTGAATAACCTCCGTACGCACTAATAATATTCTAAAAAATATCAAAGTTTTAATTAAAACTGTCTATTTTTTTATAATTTTTAAAATTACTTCATTTTCTAAGGTCTTCAATAGTTTTGGTTTCTCACAATCATCAATAGCTCCGTGACCTAGTTGACCATAAACACCCCAACCCCAAGTCCACAATTTTCCACTCGAAGAAATGGCTAAAGAATGATATTGGCCAGCGGAAACACTTACTATCAACTCGTTTGATAAACTATCCACTAACATTGGATACGGAGATTGACCACGGCGGCCAGTACCCAATTGACCATAATGATTTGATCCCCAAGAATATACCTATAAAATTTAGAATAATTTAGTTAAAAGGTTTGAGTATTTAAAATTACACTTACTCCATTTGTAGTAAGAGCTATTGAATGATTTCGACCACATGCCACTTGAATAACTTCAACACGTATGTAAACAAACCAAGAGACTGGATTTGGAGTAGCAGTTTTAGTCATATGTGGTCCAACACCCAAACAACCATGTGATGAATGTCCCCATGTATAAAGTTTATGGTTACGTATATGAGCTGCATGAGCCCAACCAGCTCCAAGACTAGACTTGTGTTCTATCTCATTTTCAGAATCAGTGACATTAGAAATACGTTTGTGAGAATATGATACCGATTCTAAAAAATTATCTGAATATTGATTTGATGATAGTCTGGATATTATCATTAGGTAAGTGGTTAACCATTGTTTAATAGAATAATTAAGCTGAAAAATATTTGGCCACATAAATTATAAAATACAATTCATTAAAAAATATTTGATTAAGTTCTCTTAAGTACAATTGTTTATGTTCAATTTCTAATATATAATCTATAGAAAGACTATTCGAACCTAACCCGACCTTTAGTAACGCACATGGTATCAAACCACAGAGTTGCGCAAGCGAGGTCATTTTTTCCCGTTCAAATAACAATAATATTTTTTATACAATTTTATTAATAATTATTATTATACTAGAAATTATAAAACAATTTTTTTTTCAAACTTTAGAAGTATATTTATTGTAACATAAGAATTAATTCATTTTTAATTTTTGTAAATTATATAATTAAAAAATTTAATTTTAACATTTTAGTGATTGTACGATCATTACTCAATAAAGTATGGAAAATGCACAAAAATAATTTATTTAATATTAAAGATAGACCGGGGTAAATAATTACCTTACGCACGTCACTAAAGGTTAAACAGTTGTAAATAATAAATTAATACTAAATGTATATAAATGTACTTACGTTATTATCTTGTTCAGATATAGACTCAGTTTCATTTTTTAACTGGAATACCTTACGTAATATTGGACGCAAGGCTGGGTTGGTTGGGTCATAAAGCATTTTAAGTTTCTAATGTATAAACCAGAATGTTATAAAATAATTATACACGTTACACTGTAAAATAACTTACCAAAAGAACATCTTGAGACACATTATGCAAATTTGCCTGTACAAACTTAGAATGAAGTGTTGTGAATTTATTACAGGCGACCAATACTTCGGTAAAAATTGATTCCGACACCAAATCCCAAAATCCTTCAGTTACTAAAACAATGACATTTTGTTTTAAAAATATATAAAAATCATTCAGGATCAATTAGTGAATGTACAAACATTATAACAATATCGATCTTTCAACATTAAAAACTTCTGTTGTACATACTACACACTACCCCTGATTTCTTAATTTTAATATTAAGTATAAATTCTAATATGAAAAATGTTCACACTCAATTTAAAATGGAAATTAAAATTAATTACTATCATCTTGAGTATGTCTTAAGAGTAAACATAAATTATGTGATTATAGTCAAACTGATTTTGTTAGTTAATTTTTTTTTAGAGATTGTTTTTCTTCAGAAATTTAGGCAACAAACTAGTTGTAAATATTTTGATTCAAACATGTCTTAAAATACCAACAATGAAATATTATTAAACAAGTAATAGACCTATCGGTTATTGTTAGTATATTAACTACCCCAGTTCATAAAATATACATTTCAGACATTAAACTAAATTCTTTAAGATTTTTGGAAAAATCACTTACAGTGCAAGTATTGACTATCAGTAGATTGTTGATTCATCAAACTGACTAAGACTGTAATAACTTCATTGTGCAGTCCTCTTTCAACTGCTAAAAATCTTAACACGTTGCATAAACGACTTTGACCAACAATATTGACGCATAAAACTTCATCATAATGATTGTTTTCTGATAATAAACGCCTAGAATATAAAAGTTATGTATCACAATAAGGTTCAAGTTAATTCAATCTGTAAATATATTTACAAAAATTTAGTTTCGAGTCTTGTTTTGTCTCGGCTGGTAGCACGTAATAATTGCTCTGTATAGCTCATTACAGCTAAATTTGAAATATGTAACCTTTCCAAAGCAGTGAGATCTCTTGGATGTGCTTGTTCTAAAAGTGTACTAACAAAAAGAACAACTTTGTCTGTATTTCCAGAAGAAGCTAATCTAAGAACTCGTTTTAATGGATTTGTCTGTAATATAAATAAATAGATTATACATACATTTTTTAAAGTCAGTAAAAGTTTGAATCATAATTATATAAAAAAAATTTAATATAATAACTATATTCTAAGCCGAGGGGCATAACATAAGTTGGGACCTCATTCAATGTGTTCGAAAGCAGTGTACTGTTATTCTGAATAAAGTATTAATTAAATTGATAATTTATTTACCTTTGACAGTCGATAAAGTAGAGTAGCTTCTTCAAATTTTCTAGCGCTAAGCTGTTGATCAGCAGCTCTTTCCAATATAGGTCGTATATCAACATCAAACGCCTCCGACAAATTATTTGCATGATCTAATGCACCAGCCATAACATTTTTAAATATTATCTCTTCTGGCTTAATACTAAAACAATATACAATGTATATTCACAAATTATTAAGAATTATATTAAATTACAAAAAGACAATGTAATTATCACCTTAAATTTAAGTAATATAATGTACAGTTAGTAACAATTGCACACAATTCAGATACAGTATTATCTTTTCGGCTATGTTGCCGATCACATTTTTTTTTTTTATTTGTTGAGGAACGATTTTTATTTTTAGGAGATACACTTTGAGAAACATCTAAACTTTCCTTTGTCTAAAAACATAAATAAACATTAACTCTGAAAACAATATAATTTATTAATTTAAGTTATTATTACTTTTCGTCCCAATACTCTAAACATATCCAAAATTAATTCTCCATTGTTAAAGTTAAAAGTACCTAACAGGCTTTTTTCTTTGTCGTCGTCCTGTAAAAGAATGTCAATGAAACAATTTGTACAAAATTCATATTGTAAAATATATAAAAACAAATTACCATATCACTTTTAAGTTGGCAAAGATTAGAAGAGTAAACACTCAATTTGGTACCACCATTTTCAGAAATAAATATAAATTGATCTGTATATAAAAACTTCTCAATGTCTCCTCCTTTAGATAACTTGTAGACCAAAGGTTGATTGGTGTTAAATCCAGAAGCGTGTACCTAAGAATATGAAAGTTTATTATGTAAAATGTGTAGCAGTAACAAAAAAATAACATATTAAATTGAATAAATTGTTAAAGAATTAATTTCTTCAATAAAATAAATAAATATTGAATAGACTTAAATTAATCATTATGACCATTTCTGGTGTAAATAATGTTTTTTAATTGAAAATTCATTAGCTTACCAAAATATGATTAGAACAGAAGCTCACAATACTTGGTTTACCACGATGACTTTGTACATTAGACTTCATGTCAACCACACTAGCAATAGGTTCAGGTGATGGGCCAGTACTGGGACAAGAACACCCAGAAGTGATTGTGTCAGATGAAAAACTTCGTTTTGGGTGTCTTACTTCATTCGGAACTAAAAAAATAAAAAAATGTATTATTACAAAACTTAACGATACAAATATACAATAAATACCACTTTGAACACAATTGATCACGGATCTTTGTTTTTTTGGTGCAGATAATTTTTCTATAAACAGTTGTCGTAATCCCAATAATCGAGCCCGTGTAGAAGGAAAATTTGATATAACAGGAACAATGGTATCAATATTCAGTGCATTCGTTGGCCTTAATTGTGTTATAAATGTATTACAATGAGTTAATTAAATACAACAATAATGAACTAATAAATTATACTTGGTTGTTTTATCATGTGCACTATGTGGTTTAGGATTTAGCCAACAGTATCCAATGTCTAAACTTTCAAGCAATAGTTTCCAACGATCTCCATTACTACAGATTATCTAAAAAAATTACAAAAATATTATATAAATAGAATGTAATAAGTAATACAGGTACTTACAATTAACCAAACTGTATTAGAACATGATTCATTTAATATATCTAGAGATTTTATAGAACATTTTACGCAAGTAGATCCAAGACACGCTCCAGTACGGAGATTAACAAAAACAATTTCTCCTATATTTCCTCCAACAATACCAATATCGCTAGACATTAAAATTTAAAAATAATTATTATATAATATTAAACTTTATTTAAATACAAGTAGCCAAGTAGGTACCTAAAAAAATATCACACAGTTAACTTTACCTCGAATATGTAGGAACTACAGGTGTCCACCAAGTAATTGCGGTTGGATTTAAGGAACTAGTAGGTTCCCCGGGAGCTGGTCTAATAATTCTAACCGTATTTCTTCGATCACCATCTCTTGGTTCAAAAATTTCACGAACAAATACCAAATACAAAGTGCAATCAAACCCTAAAATATTATAAACATACAAATAAGAAATAGTAAACATAGTAATCATTTATCCGGCAGCAATTTTATCACTAAGCGTTTAAATGTAAATGTGACAAGATTTAAACTTGATTTTGGTCTACTTGCTTAGAAATGTGCATAGTAAGAACCGCATGAATATAATAATGTTATGTTCTTACCGCATACAAGAAGCTTTTCACTAGTGGATTTGAACGCCAAGGAAACAATTTTCTTCCCGTCGTCTTTGGGCCAAGGCAACCATTTGAGAGATGGAGGAACATGATCACAATAAAGTATGAGATCGTTACTACTGTAAGCATGAAAACAAAATGATACGCTAGAAGGCTTTGACTCGTCAAGTCACATTTATATCAGTTTATGTTATGATGAAAACACCGAGACGTTTACCTGAGTACCAGTGCAAATATATTACTGTTATTCGTTTGAAAACTGACGGCATTCACAATATTGTCAACCCTTAACAGCTGCTTTAAGCTCAGTACGTCTCCGTACAAGCAAGTCATTTCAACAAATTCTAGGATTGTTTACTCTTTCATTATTGATTGCACAAGGCCAAGCAATATTTAGTATGGCCGAAAACGTTTGGATTTAGATTTTAGAATAATATATTATTTTGTATTCAGGCACGACTCTTGTGACTCTTATAATAATGTAGTCTCTTTAAGACTTCAAAAACAAAATATAATAATGTTATCAGTTGTCAGTTATCACTTATCATAATATTATCATGGAATCACGGATAAAAGATATTATCTATTCTGTGATAGTACTGCAGAATTTCTGCAGGTTGTATCTGAAATTCTAAATGGCCGAGGGCCGAAGGGATTTAGAGTATTTAGACTACCTTTGGGTTGTAGTTATTGTAAATTATAATTAATTATTTAAAATATAATAAATACTTTAAATACTAACACTTTTATTTATAAGTTTAATAGCTTTAATTATGGAATTATAACGGAATCCATGAATTATTATACGTACAATTTCAACTTTAAGCACGTATAAAAATAATTAGTCGAGTCAATCTTTATGAAACTTGGAACATAGATTGAAAAAAATGTGGTTTATCTTTTAGTAAAGACAATTTTTTACTGGATAAAGCGGTATTTTAAATGGAAATAAAGTTTTTTTTTTTTATAATTCTAACTTCAAACACATATATATATCTAAAAAATTACCAACGGTTTTTTTTTAAATTTTTCTGTGCCGTTATGAATGGATTTTAATTAGGTAATATTAATTTCTCAGTGTTTATTTGTTTAATATCAAGAATTCAACATTCTATTTTAATACAATTTTCCACCGAGCTTCCCTTATAATCGTTTTTCATTTTAAAGCAATGATTTATCATTAATTGTATCATATTTAAAATAATCCAAGGTGGTATACAATATAGGTACATGATACACGTTGATACATCCACCGTCATTATCTTGTACGATAATATACAAATAATACCACTATTATGACTACACGAGTATGAACTTTGAACAATTATTCATTTCTATATTAATTAATAATTAACTCGTATAATATGACTATATGAGTTCATATGGGAATCCTAGTTCAGTTTTATACTCTGAAAATTTAGGCAAACGGAAGTGGATAATGGCTTAATGATTGACAATATTATTGTACATTTGTACCTAATTAATATAATTGATTAAATAACCTTAATAACAGTTTATAGTTCTGACTTTTCTGAGTACTCAAAAATATCGCGCTTTAAATCCAAAAGAATCACATATAAATCACAAATGTAAGCTTTAAATCGTTTTTTTCGCTAAACGCAAGATTAAACAATGAAATAAAACATTTTTGAGTGCCATGAAAATTTGGCCAATGTGTTGGAAATAATGTCTCATACTCATTCTATAAAAAGTACTCATAGCCCTTAAAATATTCCTTAAAAATCGATTTATGATTTATTTATATTTAGGGTTGTCAATTTGCCATATATATGTCATTCAGAAAAAAAAATTGTATGTAGGTATTGATTATACAGGAAGATGATAATATGCTTTGTTAGATAATATTATTTTAACGATAGGTACATTGTACATACTATTATTATTTATAAAGAAATAAATTGGGGAATATTTTTTTTTATAATTGTTATTTGTTAGTACAACTAAACAATTAATTGCTTTTGTCTCTTGATTTTGATTGTATATCTCTGTAGTAGGTAAAGTGCCTGCTCCCTTAGTCACGTGTACCTACCTTTCTTCGACTTTAGATTTTTATTGCCATAAACTCATGGGTTTTACTATACAGTAAAATGGAAAACCAATTTCGCTATCGTTGTGAAAGCCAATTTTCGAACTGGTAATAAAACATCATCAGCTATATAGTCTATAACTCTATAAGTATATACTATATACTATATACTATATAGTGTAATATTTCTTCTCTCAGAAAGTTGTCGATATCAAACACAAACTATAAAATGACTCAAATTGACTTGACGTCTGCGTTATTGTAATCAGTAGGTAAGTCTAAATCAAAACCCGTGTCCACAAAGCGCTGTCGTGAATTTTATCCAAAAATCTATTTATTATGCTGCTTTATAATCGCACGAGTGGGTAGGACGGTAGGTACAACAGTTGTGGTTGTAAATAACAAATCGACATACGAATCCTCGTTAAAAATATAATACAATTTATTTTACTTAGGCGTAAGACCTATATAATGTGGTGGTCTTTGGGGAAAAAAACGAATCCTAAAGCGGCCTCGCCGCCGATACGAACGCGGTAAACGCGGTTACCTGCACGCTGGCTACTAACAAGTAACAAACATCGTCGTCGTCTGGGAAATAATATCATTTTTCTATGACGGTTTTAACAAACTCACGATATTCGCTTCACTTTAATAAAAACAATACCTCAGAACGCATTTACCATGAACGTAATCATCATTGAAACGGAAGAAAACATGTCACCGCTAACAGTGGACGATGTGATGACCATAGTGATCATCAACCTCTCGAGGTTGATTCCAGCGGACATCGTCCCTGTGGCGTTCGAAGAGATTATCGGATTGGTAGTGAGAATGCGTCGTCTGGACGGAGGAGCGGAGAAGGAAGGCGGCGAATGGAATGCGGAGGCCGACGAGGATAAGGCGCTCGTCGAAGATCCGGCAACAGTGGTCAAGCCACCAAGACGTGGCCGTACAAGGCGGGCGGCGTCGGCGTAGTGGAAGGCCGTCGGGCGGGCGGCCCGCCCGCTCAGTGACCCTGTACGGCGGATGCGTTTTGCACGAATGACGGCGGCGGACCCACAGCAGCACCCGCACCTTCGCCCTCGGCTGAGGGACGACGATCGGACGAAGACGACGACGGAATGACGGGGAAGGGACGCGTAGGTACGTGGGATACGGCAGTACACCCGAAACGGCAATAGGCGGTAAGTCACCCGCGCTCACACATATCTGATTTTTTTCCTACATTTCTAGCGATGTGTATAAATAAATAAATAAATAAAAGTTGTGTTATGAAAAAAAATGTTTGTAATAACTATAATACTCATAAAAAGTATATAATATAAAATTGTGGAAATAACTCAAGCAATAAATAACAAAAATGATAAAATCAATAAATTTAGGATTATAGTTTTATATTGAATTAAAAGTACAATATTTTAAATATTAAATCTTTTAAACATCTAATATAGATTAAAATGCACATGTATTACTGCGATCAATTTATTAGTATTTCCTATATTATATTCTATAGCAGCCTAAACCAGTATTAAAATGAGTAAATGATAATATGATTTTATAGTTTTAAATATAATTATGTAGGTTAAGCAAACTGTCACTTTATAATATCAAGTGATTTATTTAACAAGATTCGGTTCTGTATTTGGTTTAATAATTATGACAGCAACAGTTGTAGATTGTAGTGGTATATTCTTCATCAATTATACATTTATACCATTTGCATCGGCTTTGAAGACAACTTCAAAGGAACCCAAACCTAATTCCTTACCTTGGAATAAAATAAATACTATTTAATGTATATTATTATCAATATTATTGCGTTTTCTTAACGGTTATAAAATAAAAAATACTATATAGTTACATTTTTAAATTGTTTTGGTTTATCTTTAGGACATTTTATCATATGGAAGTTGGACCATTTAGAGCCTGTTTCTCAACCCTCAAATCAGGAGTATAGTTTACATCATCATCATCCTCAAAGTGTAACAGACCAGCATCAGATAATATTTTTTTCAATTTCTACAATATAAATGATTGTATAAATTTTGAATAAAATTAAAAAATATATCATTATATTATAATTTATGTTACCTACATTATAGAAAAATTAATTAATAATTACATTTTTTACCTTCATATGTAGAGCAGCATAGCTTATCACAAGAACTCCCAATAGAATAAATAAGACAATCGAAAATATGATGAGACCATGATATTTAAGCTCTATATTTTTATCTGTAAACAAAATAATTTTTCTAAAAATAGTAAAATGTTTTTTCAAATACAAGGAATAATACTTTTAAACTATAAAATGTATATCTATATAATATTTTATAATTATTTATTTTTTATCTGTTATCCTAAGGAATCAATGAAATTACGAAATATATTACTATATACAGGGTCAGGTGCCAAGATAATTATTGTTATCGAACGATGTTGTTTAGATGGGGAAAGCCCTGAATAGGTGAACGATAAATTGGACAGTTGGAAGAGCCCGCTGGAATCGAAGGGACAAATAATAATTAAGAGTAAAATAGAGACAATTGTGTATGATGATTGATGGGACAGGAATTTAATGAAGATGATGATGTGGATGAATTGTGAATAGGTTGATGTACCTACCTACTTAGGAATAATGGTACAAAAAAAATGTGTTTCTTAGGATGACTTCAGAAATATAATTATATAGGTATACAAATATGAAATAGACAAAAAAGACAGGTATTTTGTGTGGCAAGATGATGATGTTGAATTCAAAAAGTAGATTTTATAAATCAGTAGTAAGGCCAGTCATGCTCTATGGATCAAAATGATGGGCAGCACACAATAAAAAAGGAAACAGGATGAATTTGGTAGAAATTATAATAATAAGACTGATGTGTGGAGTAACTGGAAAGAAAAGAATAAGAAATTAATTCACCATAGATAATGTAGGAATGACACCAATTGTAGACAAAATGAGGGAGAATAATATGTAAAGATGGTTTAGTAAAATTATGAGAGGTGACTTGGAGGCAGTAAAATGGCTGTAGTAATTAATTTTGAAGAAAATACAGAAACAGGAAGACCAGAGGAGAAATGAATAGTCGTAATAAAGACGGTATGAGTAATAAAAGTATTGTGGACAGAGCTCTATGGAAGTATATAAGCAATGGTGGCCGACGCCATTTAATTGGGAACGAAGGGGAAGAAATTACCTATAACATTTTAACTTTCATAGACATTAATAGCCAATCTTTTTCGCCAAAAATAACTATTCAAAGTGTTTGAGGAAGTCAATTACTTATAGCCTATAGGTTGTAGGTAATAACTAGAGCTAAGATTTTAATGACCTAAAAAATACACAAAAATGCAAAAATAACCTAAAAACTCTAAAAAATGTACTTAGATGAGCGGAAAAAGTTTATTTTTAAATTAATTATTATTATTGATTATTAATTATAAAAAAAATAGGTATAAATTTGAATTGTGAATATAACCGGTTCCTGGGTATAATCTGAAAAATCAATGAAATCATAAATTAAAATAATTAAATGAAAAATATATCATATTTTTTTTCAACTGTACACATATTATTGCATTGCACAATTAGATGATTCTTAAGCTTTTCACACAGGAAGCTGCAAGTGCAACAACGGTCAGATAAAATATTTTTATACAAAGAAAAACTTAGTTCAACGTGACAACGTCCACAGAAGTGGAAAATCAAGTCAAAAATTAGTTTAAATATACAAATTGAATGTAATATTTGTAATATTACGTAAAAATGACCTTTAAAATGCATTTAACACAAAAAATGCAAAATAAAAATTACACATTCTATATTGTTATATCACAAAACAAATTTAGTTTTTGGTTAGAATTGTACAGCATTTAAAGAAAAAAAATGCAAAAGTCAAAGAAATCCTAGCAATATGGTATTGAAAGTTGGGAAGTATTTGGACTTTGGTTTGGAGCTCAGGGTACACCCTTGGGGTTCTTAAAATCATTCTTACGATCAAATAACCTCGCTACGGATGACTATGTCAAAATATGCCTATTTGTATATCTAACTGTGTGTGAGTTTATTTAAATATTTTATTATTTTAATGTTTGTAAAATTTGAAGACCATCATTATATTATAATCTAATATATTATTGAATTTTAAGTCTTTAATGTTAAGAAATTAATAGTGTTTATCTACTTGTATTGTAAATTTAAAATTGTCTTGTGTAATCGTGTATTGAATAGTATGCTGGGTCTTCTGGCAGCTTGCTTTAAATTTAAATAAAAGTTGTTCTCTCTAATTTTATTATATTTTGTAAACATACCAATAAGCCGCAATGATTTAGTCGATTCAGCAT
The DNA here is from genome assembly GCA_022818045.1 of Neotoxoptera formosana. Lineage (NCBI taxonomy): Eukaryota > Metazoa > Arthropoda > Insecta > Hemiptera > Aphididae > Neotoxoptera > Neotoxoptera formosana. The sequence continues at coordinate 22,891,822 of CM040634.1, forward strand.
GGCCAATTTTATTCAAAACTTTGCATACATATTCTCCTTCATCTCCGAGTTCAGTAAACTTTAGTATAAGTGTTTGATTTTCATCCCGCAATAAAACTTTACTATCATTTTTATTTAGTTTTAATTCATCCCCATACCCAATCTGTAAGTTAAAATTGAAGTATTACATTTATGTATTACTTACATTCAATTGTATTGTTAATAAACAACATTACGCACTTTAAACCATGTAATAGTAGGTGGTGGTGAGCCTCTTTCAATATAACACTCAAATTGAACTGGATTACCAATTATTACATTCAAACTATCTGAACTGGATGATTCTTGAATAACTGGAATTTGTTGATCTGTAATTATATTATAACAATTAATTTTGTCGCTTATAAAAGCATGGTTATATTATTATTTTGATTTTAGATAAATATTTACCATGAACTAATACAGAATACGACACTGTTGATGACTTCATCGAGTATGTATCTAATACCATACAAAAATATTCTCAATCAAATGTATTTGTAATATGTTTGTATCATAATATATTATGTATCGTTTGTTTAATTTTATTTTGATTAATAAAAATATATTTACCATTCAATAACATGTCATATAATTCTTGTGAATCTGCCGCCTTGTATGCTTCGTATGGTACACACACATATTTTCCATCAGCTGCATTTGTAATATTTTTTATCGTTAAAAACGAACGATATGAAAGTGCTGTTTTATTATTTGTAACAAACACATCTAAACAAACACATTGATAATAAATAATTTATAAGAATTTTTAATAACTTCAAATATCTTTATGATACTGTTTAAATAACAAAAATTAATCTTTTTTGTACTGAAATAAATGTGCTTACTTTTATCGTTAGTTACTGTACTATAAGTTTCACTTAAACCTGCAGGTTGGATCCATTGAAAATCTCCAGTAAACAAATATATAGAAGCCCCACATTCAATTGTTATATCATCTCCATCAACAATAATTGGAGGTCCATTAATAGCCAAACCATTTGGTACATCTAAAATAACATATTATTGTAATATACCGTCAAACATTTTTTATTATTTAAATTAAGATACCAATTTAATATTTTTTTTTCTATTTTTTTGTAAAAATGATTTACTAAATTATATATTTTATTTTTAGATTAGCTTTGTGTTATTTACAGAATATTAAAAAAAAATTATGATCTTACCAGTCAAAAGTAATCTAATTCCGTGGTTGGAATTTCCAAATTCATTTGTAGCATTACAATAAAGTATTCCAGTTTCATTAGCAGTAAGATTTATCACTGAAGAAAGTTCATCTTTTCCATACACAATTTTCTCGTACATACTTCTCTGTAAAATTTAACTATTCTTATAATTGTACATATTAGGTCATTATAAAGAAGTTATTAATAAACAAATGTACAGGTAAATGAGTAATTAATGATTCTCCACAGTTAGTAAAATTTAGACACTTTTGAAAATACCACTCAACATCAGGCAAAGGATAACCAGTCATATGACATTCAAAACTACACATTTTTCCCACCTCACAAAATATAGGTGACTTAGACATTTTGGTTTTATCAATTTTTGGTACTCCTGAAAGAAATAATTATAATTAAAAATGACAGTATACAAAATTATTAAATACAGACAATTTTAATTTATAATATTCAGTTACCTTCAACTATAACTAAGGTAAAATTAAATTTATCTTCTTTGTCATTGTATTGAGAATGACAAGTATATGTTGCCGAATCAAACAAGCTCACATTATTGAGTATGAATCCAAGCTTTGGGTCGTAACCCAAATGCATGTTAATATTATATGTGGTACCAGGCACCAACTAAATTAAAAATGCACATACTAAGCAAATAGTAAATAAAATCAAAATGTAATTACAATTACAATTTAATAAAAAATATTACTGTGTTTTATTCAGTTAAATAAAAACTAATAAATTTGTACAATAAAAAGTGCAGTTATCCCATTTAGTATAGAATGAATATCAAACAAAAATTAAGCACAATAACTGTGTTATTAGTAAATTTATTTTAATCTATTTAATTTAAGTTCGTTACTCAATACCCAAGTGAGTAAAGGCTGCATATTTTTGTACTTTCTCTATTTCATCCCCTGAGAACCACTAGCATGTTACTTGTTAGTGCATAGTTCACTTATGGGTTGCTGATAAGAACATGCTTGTCCTCTGTGGACACAAAAGACGTCAATCACCACAATGTTCAAGAAAAGATGTAACCGTATGCAGGGCAGTATTTCGAAATTTTGCACCCCCAGGCTCAAAACATATGGCTCCCATTTGCAATAAATTGTTTTTAATACCATAGTACGTGCTGGCCAAACTTTTTTTTTTAAAATTTAATAGAAGGTCTCACATAAGATGTTATTAGTGTATTTTAAAAATAAAATATGAGCGTCAATTCACAATAGTTTTTAATTAGCACCTAAAGTAAGAAATTAAAATAATAATTTTTTTTATATCTAAGAATTGAAAATTTATTGTTTTTTTACAAAGAAAAATTGAATTTTTTGTTAATTTAATCTGAGAACATTTTTCCACCCCCGGCAATTGCCTATCGGTGTGCCCCCCCCCCCTTAAAACCGACCCTGAACGTATGGCAAATACCCTCCCCAGACCCCATGGATGGGTGTTCTTGTTTATTACATATTTCACTTTCTCTGTTACAACCACATAGTATTCCTGTAATCTCCCTATCCATTTCAATGGTCATATATACAGAGTGATTCTTTTAAGTGAGTACACTAATTATTTCAAAAAGTATTTACTTTTTTAAAATTTTTTTTTTTTAAACTTTTAGTTTTATGCCTTTCTAAAACTGTATGATATTTTAATTTTTTTACCCTTATTGGTGAAATCACTATCAACTTTTGATTTTCAAATAGCAACAACGCAACATACGATGTGTGGCTATTAAATAACGAAACTATCAAACTAGCGATAAAACACTATAAGGGAATAATATTGATATATTTATAATCTACGAATGTCACTGGATCGAACATCAACAATAGGTACAAGTTTTGTCAGTGTCCGTTCATTATTTACCGTGTGAACATTGTTTAAAGTGACTTTTTACGTGCGATTTGTCGAAATTGTGCCGGACAAAACAATTGAGCAGCGTATTAATTTAAAATTTCTCGTGAAACTTGGGAAATTTGCAACGGAAAGTTTACGCTTGTTGACATATGTTTATGAAGATGCTGTTATGTCACGAGCACGTGTTTTTGATTGCCATAAACGATTTCTTGAGGGTCGTATTGAAGTTGAAGACGAACAACGTGTGGGTCGCCCATGCTGATCCATGTTGATCATATTTTTTGATATCAATGGTGTTATAATGACTGAATGGGTACCCCAGGGACAAACAGTAAATCAACATTATTATTTACAAGTATTGACTACACTCAGAGAATGATAGTCAGAAGAAAACGGCCTGAGTTATGGGAGAACGATTCATGGATCTTGCATCCAGACAACGCGCCGGCTGATAATGCTTTATCTGTGAAGCAGTCTCTGGCTAAAAATCGAACTCCAGTACTTCAACACCCCCCGCATATTCGCCAGATCTAGCTCCGAGCGAATTTTGGTCTTTCCAAAATTAAAATCTGCGTTAAAAGGGACACATTTTGAGTCAGTTGAAGCTGTAAAAACAAAATCGACAGAGGTATTAAAGGTATTACAAGAAAAAGATTTTCAACACTGTTTCAACCAATGGAAAATACGAATAAAGCGATGTGTGAAACTTGGAGGAGAGTATATAGAAGGGGAAAAATGTTAAACTATAAAAAATTGTAAATAAAAAAAATTTACAATAAAAGTCTCGTTGTTTAATAGCCACACCTCGTATAATAAAAAGGTCATAAATACAACAATTTTTTTTTATGAATTTGCACGTAAAATGTTTTATTTTTTGTTGTTTGTACTTTGTGAGATACAGCTCCTAAAAGTTTGGTAGATAAAGGAAATATCGTTTTTCCATTTGTGAAGATTAGAAGCTATAACTGATAAATATTCAACCTCATGCAACAAAATTGATTAATTGTCCTGGTTTAATCTATGGTTTAATGGTAGTTTAATTAATCAAATTCAAAGTACAAGAATTATCAATAATATTTGTTATTTATAGCTTCTAGTCTTTTAAATATTTTGTTATTAACCAATTAAATTGTTTATTAAACAGCCACTATATTTGTTTAAAAATATATTGAAGATTTGAAGATCCATAATTAAATTCTTACCTCTTGATCGTCTATTTTTAATGTTACTTTTATTTCTGGTGATGTAGGCAGACAAGGTATAGTAACATTATCTAAAGATTCGAGCGAATGCCATAATACTACATTTTTTGGAACCGCCAGTAAGTGTGTATCCTCTAAACATTAAAAACATTTATGTAATAAATTTTTTAATTTAAAATTTAGTTTAAATATCAATACAAAATATAGAATTTTAAAAAATGTACTTTTTAAAAATATATGTATTTTTAAAAATTCTTATTTAAAACACTTAAGGTGAATTAATATGTATATTTTTTATTTTTCATACTCCTTAGAAAGATTTAACATAATATCATTATACCTGCACGAGATGAAACAGAAAGACCTGACGAATAAAAATGGAGAATTAATAAAAGTTAAACATATGAAAATGATATGGATAGAAAATAATTTAAGATTTAGGTACTCATGTCTGAAAATTCCCAAAAATAATATTTTGAAAAGAGTTATTGCGGTTCAAAATAATTTACTCCAAACAATATTGATATTTTTAAAAAATTGCAGTATAAAATAAACAACTTAACTTAGAAAAATGTTTTTACTATCAACATTTTTCTTATAATCAGATTTACAGATTGGCTATTTTGAATTTTTCCAAAAAAATTGAATCAAATTTTAAATATTTATTTTAGGTTTAAAAAAAAAAAATTAAAAATTGTTTACTTTTAATAATTAAATATAACACAAGGGTCTATAAATTTAAAAGTAAAAAAAAAATGTTAAAATATTGATTAGAACCAAAGTTATTTCATTATTAGTCCTTTTTGTTACACCTCGTATAGCGTACCTATACCTACATGCAATGACATTTTAAAATTCAATGTTTTCAGTTTTTACTAAAAATTAATTCAACCTACCTTATTACTAATAGCATTGATTTATAATATACGTTACACATTATCGCTATATATATTTTAAAATAGACGAGCATTTTTTGTATAGGTACCTATGTACCTACTCGTATATCTTAAAAAGTACTCATTTTGATTTAAGTATAGTTTTCAATACCTAATGGATTGGCCAAGTCTCGGGGTAGGCTTTAATGTGTAATACATCTTAGAAAAGGATTGCCGAAAATAATAAAAATATAAAATATATCTGCGTATGTGTGGACGATCTATATATGAGCTATATGTACAATACACAGTCGTGACCACGGTCCAGGTATTCGCCGAATGAGAATATATAGGCATTGTTCACACTCGCAGTAAAATAATATATTAATATAGTTAGTTAATTGTATAATAAATCATCTGATCGGTGATTCATTTGGGACGCGTTTTGTTGCGAGTGGGTAGGTAATAGGTATACATATATATTTTTTTTATATATAAAGTTAAGGCATTGACATCTGAGGACTGCAGAGGTCATTAGCCTGGTATATAATTTTTTTTTATTCAATATATGGACATGACGTTTCCAATATACAATTTAATTATACGATAACATAATAAGGTATTTTAATAATAACAGTATAAGTAATATAATGTATTATCTGTCAATTCGAAAGTATACGTAAAAAAGATAAAAAAAAAAAAACAAAAAATGTGTTACAAAAATATGAGGATTCTGGACTAATAATAGTCTAACGAGCAGCTATTTTGTACAATATATTTATTTATATTATAAAATTGTCTGTTAGAGACTTAAAAACTACCGAGCCGTTTACAATTAATAGCATATCAATCAATAGCTATTGACAGCTAATCTAGATCCCTAGAGAATTGGCTGGTGTTTATAGCGTAATTTATCAACCCTTATAGATTGAAAGCTGAAGGGTGTGACTCCACGTGAATTTAGTTTTCGGCTCACGAAAATATTTTTTTATTTATTCATAGCAAATTGCCGTTGGTTAAAAATTATTATATTACTATTATGATTAGTAGAAATATTGCATGATATACATTTTTTCACAAATGTATTTTTAAAATAAACAAATATTATTGGCACGAGAGACGTTGTATCATATAAATTGAAGTACGTATGGAGCTTATTGATTTATATTATTATATAAATCAATGCCAGTAGTAAAATAAATCACTTCAATGGGATGTAAATATATCAAATTGTATAATACATACTAGCTTATAATAAACATAAGTTGACAGGCCATCTCCGCTCAGATTCGTTTTTGGTATGCAATAATTTATTATTGAATTCGAGGTCAAACGTAAATTGCGCATAATATATTTCAGATAAAAATGTCTGTGTAGTAAATTGCGACCAGGAGAGATATTATTTTTATGATAGGAAGCCATTTAGAGCATCACCCTTAAGACACCACGAGGAGGCGACTATCACTGCCTTCCGAAAATGATTTTTTGCTTGGTATAAAATAAATTAATAAATGAAAAATGGAAAAATTAAATTCTTATTTTAAATTAAATAATATGGGTGGATATATTAAGTTGCTAAAAATTTGTTTGTTGGATTAATTTATTATATATAGAGTAATTAATAATAATTTTATAAGTTATTATCAGATATATTATCAGCGTAGTAATGCGACATAATTTTCACCAATAATAGTGTATAAAATAGAATTCTAGGTTGCTTAGATACTAGGTAAATAGCTACAGTTAACGATTAAAAAAAATCCAGACAGTTGTATTATTATATTTTATTATTGACAATAATTTCTCAAAGATTCTTTAGCGAGCTTCGATTTTTGTCATTAAGTTTTCGCATTTAATTTTGAACGAAGATGGCATTCAAACGCATAGCTCAATGTTCTGTGAACTGGGCGGCGATTGCCGAACGAGTACCGGAAGCCGACAAAGCTTCTTATTTGGCGTTCAAAGCCAAGTCCGATGGATATCTTCGCAAAATGTTGGCCTCTCCAGTCGAACCATTGAAAATCGATTGGGCGACATATAAAAATAAAGTGGCCGTACCCGGGTTAGTCGACAATTTTGAGAAATTGTACAGCGCCATCAAAATTCCCTACCCCGAGGATAAGTACACTCCAGCTATCGATAAACACGAAAAAGAAATTATTAAGGGTATTGAAGTATTCAAAGCTGAATCAGATGTGATAATCAAAGAAGCTGAAAAGAGGATTGCAGAAATCAAGAGTTTGCTGCCATTCAGCCAAATGACCTATGAAGATGCTGCTTATATTCAACCTGACTTGACATTGGATTTGGAGAACAAACCATCGTTCTGGCCGCATCAAGAGATTGATTACGTTCATGACGAACCAGAAGCAGATAGTCCACAAATTGAAGAACAGAAAAAAATTGATGCAGCTCATTAAATAAAAATAATTGTTCATAGTTTTCAGTTCAAATTTTACATCAAGGTTTTTCCATAAACATTTAGAATCATATTCATATACATTATACCTATATAAATGTATGGTTAAAGTTTTAGTTTTTTTTAGATATCTTAGATATGAAAAAAAATCTAAAACTTTCCCCACCCCCATCGGTACGCCACTGCTTAAACTTATTAAATAGGAATGAAAATAAAATTCTGACTTACGTGCTCCGAAGACGTTGTGCAACATAACAGCGGCGACGACACATAATAATAATCCACGGGTGAAGTGAATAATAATCATTTTTCTATTAGTGTCTAGATTATTGTTTTTATCAAAGTTATATTTGTTTCTTGAGTATCGTAAGAATCAACCAAAATTATCGTTTGTATTGACGGCAATAACTATTGTCGTTCACCAGCCAGAAGCCGACAAAAATCAGTAGGCCCTGCAACTGTAGACATCCATACAGGTCAATTTGTTCATTAAATTGTCTCATTTCATAGATATTTTCCGTGGGAAAATGTTCAAAAACATTTTTTTATTTTCAAATCAATTTTTCTAATTATACTAAAAACTAAAAAGTTGCAGAGAAAACAACATTCGATTTTTTTTTTAAAGGTGGGCTTTTTGGATGTGTTAAATTGTTATTAAATAATATATGTATAAAAACATTGTCAACCTACACAACTGAGCATGTTTTTTGATATTGCTATTAAAGTAATTTATTTTACTATGGTACTGATACAACAATAGCGCAATACCGTAAGTTGAATCAATTTTTGCATAAACATTTGGTAACAATATGATGTATCTAAGGTTATTTTTTTTATATAATACTAAAAAACTATCGATTTTGTCAAAAACCGGTTTTAACTAAAAATCTCCTCTGTTCTTACTTAACTTTTTTTTAGGGTTAACCCATCGATTTTAAAAACTACTAGGAATTTCTAACTTTTGCAGACCCCCCAAAATACCAACTATTTATTCACTTTCCTACCAGAAAAGATGCTGTTGACGAATATCGATTTAAATTCAATAGTTTTTTGGTGTAACACTAAAAAAAAAACAACTGTAGATACACGAAGTTTTTACCAAATGTTTATATTAGCAATTTCTATATGCACAATTCGTAATCCTGAATATATTTTAGAAGCAAAAAACTAAAATAGAATAAAAAATAAAAGTTGAACTCATTTAATTATTTTTAATTTAAAATAAAACTGATTTTAAGTTTAATCCAACTAACATAAAATGTTGATATTTTTCGTATACAATGAATTTATATCATTAAATTCAAATTTATTAATGTGCAGTTGCTCTTTTACCGTGGTAGGGTGGTTAGGAGATACAGATAGTCCTCTTTTGAGTAAAATTCTACTATTTTTTTTATCATTTAAGAAGCGGATTATCAGCTATTTTACAAAAGGTTTTTTAATGTACTATAACAACTATATACGAAGACACAAAAATGTGTAAAATTATGCTTGCCAATCTAAATTCCAGATGGAGTTTAACTTGAAATATCTCGAAAATAAAACGCTCCAAATCAAAACTAGTAGAGCTCAAATTGTAAAGTATTTTTTTAAATATTATAAATAAATATATTATTTTATTCAAATAATCGAGATAATTCAATGTTATAATATTACAGCTCCGACGTACAAGTCACAGACATAGAATGTCCACTGCATAGACCCCATAAATTATAAATATCAATAAAATGCTTTATTATTAACCATTATTTATCCATTCAAAACAACGTGTTAAATTTCAGCCGTCTCGCGGCTAATGTCCGCCGAAAATTAAACATGTGCAAAAATATCATGGACGTAGGCGGATTTTATCCGCTCGTTGTACAATATAGTGTAAATCTATTAATATAAGCTTATTAATTTCTAGCAGATGTTTGAGGTGAATTAAAATCGCGTCCGGGCTCGAACAATTCGCCTAGTGTGTTAGGTTAGATCTTTAAAATATTGTATAATTTATTTCTTGATTATTACTAAATAAAATACGAGTTATCCCATAATATAATTTACTATAAGACGTAATATTGTGTGACATAAAGGTCACGACAGTGCTATATTTTTACGACATCGTGAAGTTTTTGTGGAGTGGGGATCACCGCCCGGCGACACGATTTTTTTTTTACCATAACTATAGCAACAAAGTCTAGTCAAAACAATTTTCGTTTGGCATAGTTTTACATGATTATATACCGGTTATATAGGTATGCACAATATTTTGTCATACGAAAATATGCAGAATCGTGTGTTATCCCCACCGCCGACTGCGCTCAAAACTAATCGACCAGTTCAATTTTTCATAGTAAAACAGTTTTGAGGGGGGTCAACTTAACTCACTCTATATTTATAGTTGAGTCAATAACATTCCACAATGTATTTTGAAGAACTTTATCTATACTGTAGCATTATTATTGTTTTAATAGCACTACTCTATGATTTTTTAAGAGCTAATAAATACCAAAAAATTTTTTAAAAAAATTGTTTAAATTTTTATTTACGTTATAAAAAAATATAAAAACGCTACGGCATTGATAAAAAATTGTACGATGCGTTGTAAAATGTCGATAACTGTACTAAAAATACAGGGCGAGTAAACTTGAACCCCGCGGCAAAACAGTTTTTACACCAGAAACTGAGAAACGGGTGGTAGGACGGCCTCTAAGCTCTTCTCTAACGCACTCTACAACAGTGTTGGAATTATATCTAGATAAATTCACCGAATACATTTTTTCGTAAACATTTTCCACAATTGTTTGAAAATGTCTGAATTTATTCTCTTTGTCTCGGGCACATCTTGTAAAAAGTAACATATAACACGGTTACGTAATAATATACGTGTAATAAATATTATTTCTCATAATATTATAATGAATTTATTAAATCGATGTTGTGGCGTATCGATTATTGCACATTTTTTATGAGCCCCCCTCCACCCGCCGAATTTTGTTTTCGTGTACGCACCATGTCAACAATGAACAATGTGAGCAATTTATTGACACAGTTATTATAATATTGCGTCGGTAACTACTAATATACAACACGCATTAAAATAAATGTAAATAGTATAAGCAAACTAGTGTGGTCCTAGGACCAACGGGTACAAGTGTACAACAGTAATAATAATAATAATTGCAATTTAAACAGAAAAAATAATAATTGAATGTTACAACTCACGACTGGGCACGGTACCCACTACTCAGTCAGTGAGCAGACTTGCCTGGAGCAGATGTCGCCTCGTATACACGATCAAAGATAATAATAAAAGTCGATATTATTGCGCTCGTTTACCAAGCGCCGCGAAGTATATACTACGGAGTTGGCGTCTAAGTAGTACACCGCGTCTTGACCACACTAAACAGTAAACTGAGTAAACACGTGTCGCACTGGCGTCGGGCATTCCGGCTTGTAGCACGGGCGCGCAGCGTTTTTTACAGCGAGGTTTGCTCGTACAAGAATTATCGCAAGAATATATCGTACAATCATTAGCGGCTAGCGGCACTGCACGTCGCCGCGGCGAGCGGGCTGTTCGGTAGCGGCGGTGGCGGCGCTTGCGCAGTCGCGCCACTGCTGACTGCACACATTTCACCGGTCCCCCCCCCCCACGATTCTCGAAAAGTCGCAAGTTTCAAACCACATGATAAATAATAATACTTATTATTCGATATGTCCTATAATAGTCTTATCGTGTACTTCTGCAGTACTTGTCTTGTGTCGCAAACCGGCAAACTCGCAACACGATATTTTATTTATTCTGTATAATTTTATAATATTATAATAATATTTTATATATACCTACTTGTTTACGATGCCATCAAAAAATGCTTCAACGTGTGTCGTGCACGACTGTCAACACGGAGGAAAGTATTTTATATTTACGTAAAATATATTGCACCGATCGTCCTTTATACCTCTATTCTATACGGTTTGAATGGGTACCTATTGTTTAAATTGTTTTGTTCGACATGCTTTTTAATTATTTCACAATGTTGTGTCACACAATACTGTTTGTTATTTATACAATAGTATAGTAATATAATATAATACTTCGTTGATTGATTGAAAAATTCTTAGTACTTATTAATTACCTATCAATAATTTAGGGCTAGGAAAATGAAGCACTAAAAACCTACAATAAAGGAATTAAAAAATTGCCAATAATGCTACAAAAAAAGGCATTTTAACTAGGAAAATGCAACTAAAAAAGACTTGAACATTTTCAAGTTTAGATGAAAAATATTTTTAATATCAAAAAATAATTTATTTAACACATTTTTATATGTTCACACAAATTAGTTCTTAGAACAATTAAACGCAATTTATAAATATTAAAAAAAAAATAAACTAAAAACTGTTTTATTAAATTTTAGGTACCTGTTTATTCTATAAATATTCAATAAGACAATAAGATATTTTAATATCTCACAATCATATGATTGTGAGATATATATCGACAATACTCCGTACACTAGCACTCGAATATAAACCTCCATAGAAATTCCTATAATTAGTAAATGCTAAATAATATTATTGTAAATTTAGACATAGTAAACAAGTCAATAAATATCGTTCTCATTATGTCTGGACTCCAGACAGTCAACGTATTACCATTGATTATAAATATTATAATATTTATAATCAATGGTATTACGTAACCTCTACTGGGACTCGGTAATCGTTTTGACAAAATCTAAGAATTTATTTTCAGAAATATTTTCTGATAAGGCCATAATATTTCACTACGAAATTACGAAATATATACAATTAAATATACATACAAATAATACAATTAAAATTAATTAATAATTAATAATTTAGAAGAATATGTACGTAAATGTTCTAAAAATGTTAAATATGCGTATAATTAACAAAAACTAATTAAAAAGCTAATAAATTGACAAAAAAGTACCAAAAAGCATTTATTTACAATTATCATAAGAAAAAGCAAAAAAACAAAATTGCATATTTGAACTTTGTGATGAATGAATTGAATTTTGTTTTTGATTAGCTATGTCCTGGAGTACTATGAAAGAAAATGCAAATGCTACAAAATCCTAGCCCTACGGCTATCATACTTGTTAGTTGTTTGTGAAAACGGTCAAATAATATGCACTCGTGTACTATTAGTTATCATCAGTGATAGGGACCGGATTTATATGCAAATCATGAACTAGGATAATATTATCTTATTATCTATATTATCTTCTATAATTCACCTAGAATAATTTTGATTATAAATGTCGACGTTTCGTAATGTGTAGATTCTATGGTTAGTTTTTTTTTGCATATTTTTGCATATTTGAATGATAATGCAAATGCATATTCATTGCATATTTCTTTATAGTTGCATAAATGTTGCATATTCTACAATTCGTAGATTTTACGTCTGTAAAAATATCTACAGTCGATCGTAAGTTATCCATTATAATGTACATCGATAAGTTATCGACAAATATTGGATTTTCTTGTAGTAAATTTATAAATGTATAATAATACACGTCCACATTAGATAACAGTAGGTATATGTGCACATACCGTACAACGTATTCGAACACTACATTTAATTTAGTTTTAGATTGATCTGTCCATTTATCGTGTGTAGTGTACAGTGTTTACAGAGTTTAAAAATCCAACTTACGCCTTTTATTTTTATATAATGCCTAAAGTAAATAATGCTTCTCGGTATGTAAATAAATACCCGAACGTATAGACGGAAATATTTTATTTTGTAATTTTTGTTTGTGTAAATGTGTCATGTAACAGAAAATTTCAAGTAGTATACAACATTTAGAAACTGCAAAACATATATCGAATTGCAAATTGAAAGAAAAAAATACAGCTCAGCCTTTTATAAAAGAAACATTTAATCAGATCAGAACTAATAATCAAAATACAAATGAATTTAATAAAGATTTATGTAATTTTATGGTGGCTAACGATATTTCACTCTTTAAATTAAATAATCCACAGTTTAAATTGTTTTTTGAAAAATATCTAAAACTAAAATTACTAGATGAATTGACCCTCCGAAAGAACTATTCACCGTTATGCTATGATGAAGTTTTATGTAAAATTAGGAATGAGATAGGGAACAGCCCAATTTGGGTTTCGATCGATGAGACAATTGATGTACAAGGGCGATATGTTGCTAGTGTCATTGTTGGGAAATTAATATCTGAAGAATGTATAAAACCAATCGTTTTAACGGTAGAGCAATTACAAAAGGCAAATTTTCAAATGATTTCTCAATTAATTAATGACTCCATGAGCATTTTATGTTTTGACAAAAATTTCTATTATTATTAGTATTGATGTTATTATAACTACTATTACCTTTTGGTATTGACCTATATTTTATTACTTGTTTAATTATTTGTCTATTTATTTAATTTTTGTCAATTTCATCCATACTTTTTAGTTGTTACAAAAGTTTAAAAAAAAAACGCCGTACAAAAAGCTGCAAAAATCTCCCGGTGGAATCTACTCCAACAAAAAGTTTGTCGTCGAAATAAGCATTTAGCTCCAGTGGAGTCCGACGCTAGCGTACACACAAGTTTCAATTACGAGTTATTGTGTTGTTGTTACGGTTCATAGTTCCACAGACCACACCCGCCATACGGTTTGGGATACATATTTTATGCACTGAATAAATGAATACAAAAATTACTCGTGCGAAATGCAGCGACTCTATTTCAACAATTTAAATGTTCTTCATTTATGAAAATATTTATAATAGTGAAAGGGGAGAGGAGGTATTTAAAACGAAATAAAATATTAAAATGCGAAGTATTGACAATATTCGTCACCGGGAACGACCCGCCATCAGGTCTATCAAATATCGCATATTGAATAAAATGATACGTTTGGACCGCCCGCTCCCGCGACCTAAGCGGCCCCTGAAGAATAATTCGGTTTAGGTCGCCGGCAACTTAAATGGCTCCAATACCGGACACTCGAGATCACTGACATTTTTTCCACTATTCGGAGGTGTCCTCATTTGCAGAGGGTTCATCATAACTTTAATCTCAAAACAACATACGCTAATGAGAAAAGCTTGTTAGGGGTAGTTTCAGTGTAGTAACAATTCGCGCCAAAATCGCGCGCATCCAATCAACGTTCGCGGTCTAACCGGTACCGAATTAATATTAGTATAGATAAATTATGTAACCATTGACAACCATATAAATAAACAGTGCATAGCTACCAATCTACCATGGTTACCAATAGCAACCATTTAAAAACAAATATTTCCATCGTAAATCTCAAACTCCCTGTGTCAGCCAGGGACTGGAACCTTAAAGGTTTTTTCGGTTCTGGTTCCGGTTCGGTTCTTAAAAAATAAAAATAATTGGTACCGGTTCCGATTACGGTTTTTAAAATTACAAAATAAGGGTTCCGGTTCCGGTTCCGGTTAATTTCGGTTCTTACCGGTTCTTAAAAATTGTCGTAAAAAAAATATGATCCAATGATGGATATGGGAACTCGGCCCATGTCAAAAAATTTTATATTAAATGTGTAACCAATAAGACATACAAATTGTATGATACAATTAGACTATAGACACAAATATGGTGACTATTAACTAATAACTACTAAGTAATAAACTTTTAAATACTATACTAATATAGGCTATTTTAGACCAAAGTGACATAAGCAAAACATCAAATCACAGTATGACCATACAAAAAATATTAAATAAGTTGTGAATTTTTCGAATGTTACCGGGAAGGGTACAGTTTTCTCGATTTTGATTTTTCCCATATGTGTCAATGTGTGAGTGTGTGAATGTGTTAGTGTGCGAGACTGTGTGATGGAGTTATAAATAACTATATAAATATTATTCGTGGGAATTTTGTAAACATTTGTAGAAAAATCCATAATTGTTGTTCGACTATCCACGTTATATTACTCATAATAATGAAAAATGCAACCCGCATAGTATGTGTAAATTAATCATAGTCGTTCATAATATAATACGATTTACGATTATTTCGGGTTAAAATTTTAAAATACCATAGATGTACAAAACAAAAATATTTCTACGAAAAATAATTATTTGATTGTAACAAACTAACAAAATCAATTTAAATAAAATGTTCACTTATTTGAAATATCGGGCTTTTTATTAGAACCGATAAAAACCCAAAAGAACCGAAAAACTTATTATTTATTAATATAGGGTTCCGATTCTATTACGGTTCTAAGTATTTTAAAACATCGGTTCCAAATAAGGTTCCGGTTCTTAGATTTTCTCCAAGAACCGGTTCCAGTCCCTGGTGTCAGCACCTCACCTCACCACCTCACCACACCACTTTGTGAATCTAAACCATCCAAGGCGTCATCCAAACGCATACAAAAAAATTCATTCAAATCGGTCCAGCCGTTTAGGAGGAGTTCAGTGACATACACAATTACACACGTATACAGTAGAATTATATATATAAAGATATCTATATGCAGTGGACTGACTGAAAATATAATAAACCTGCGGGCAATCATTTGGGCGAAACGGGGAAGGTCATTTTTGGGTGGGACAGGCTACGCCTGACGATTATATGATACTCAATATCGACTGTCGTTACAATATGACGTTTCGCAGACACGAAAAATGGGCGTTGTCAATATTTTGTGTTCAATGTATTTCATTTGCAATGGTCCATTGTGTCCATTGAATCCTTAAGGTATTAGATGTTTTTTGTTTTATGATTTGACAACCTCAATACCGAAAAGTTCCTTTTGACGCTTGTCAGACAGGTCTCACCTTTCGTGTCCGCTGTAGCCTGTATTTACTGCTCTAGTGTTCTTGTTGTCTTTTGGAAAAAACTGAAACGACGACTCGCTGATTCTCGTTATAATAATAGAATAGTATTTAAATTTAAATACAGAATTCGTTTAAAAACTCCATCGCCTTGAGAAAAAAATTGTTTATTATAGTATACCTACCCACACAGCATAAGTGACGGAAAGACATGATTTTTTATCCCCCCCGAGTTAAATTGAAGTTGAGGGTGAACTTGAAAACTTAGCAGATAAATTCAAATGTGAGGCATAATAAAAGTTATCAAATACAGTATAGAAGTAGCTTATTAGGAACACGGATAATTGATACAATCGCGTTATTGGAACAAAATGTCACAGGAGGGACCGGCCGTATATTAAACAATCGGATTATTAAAACAACACATCGGTTATTTGAAACAATCAGGCCAAAGTCGACGAAATCCAGTTGGCATTTACAGCGTTTATCCGGTGATAACCGATGTACATACAGTACTGCTTTGCTATCGATACTAAATTCCACATATCAAATTAATTTCGTTTATTTTTACTATTCTTTATCGTAAGCAAGGATATAGGTGCAACTGATCTACATTTTAGGGGGTGCTAAAATTATGTATACCTATCTCACTAACCCGTGTGTTTACAAAGTAAATGATTTTATCTTATTATGATAATATAATATATTTTAAAACCTAATATTTTACAAGTTATAACAACTAAAATTGTATAAAATGTATAATTTAATATTTCATAACTATTTTCCTTGTTATTGCAGTGCTGTACTGATCTAACACTGATTCTGTTTTTATGTTGTTTGCAAAATTCCTTTAAATATTTAAAATATTTAAATAATGTATTATGTTAATTTTATATTACTGATGAAGCGAGCGAGATCTGTTGCGGTCCCTTTTCTTGTATTTTATGTGTTTTTGATTTTGCAGTGTAAATAGACTTTTTGAACAAGTTTCAAAACTAGGCTTATATAGTTGTAGCTTAACTATACTGGTTGAGACTTGAGGTCAAACGTATATACATTATATTAATATTTAATACCTATATATATATATTATGTTTCGTATATTTTAATTGTATTAATATTTAATTTGCATAAAAAATTATAATACTCTCCTACTATTTTTCAAACAGAATAGAATGAAGAACGAGACCATAACGTCTGCCTCTTATGAGTTTATATGATTTATCTTTTATTCATCTTGTAGCTTTTTTTTTTATTGGTTTTTATTTTTTCTACGGACAATATTTTGCATTTTGCTCCGGCGCGGCGCATGTTCTAAGTTCGAACATCAAAGCAGTGATGGTGACTGCTGCGGTTTAGTCGAAGAATTATAATAATATATTATAATCGTCCGAAAATTGGTAGATTGATGCTCTAGATTTCCGCCATCACGTGCACGCCTACGCACCTAGAACATGCAGGTGCTATGGTACCCATCACTCAAATACGCAATAATATGCCAATAATACTGTATACATTTGTACAAATATAAATTGTTTTATTTTAGCTCATAGTATGTACACAGTACACACGAACACACGATAATAACAACATTTGGCCAAACACAGACGTCTCATATAATATAGGAAGGTTATATTGTATGCGCTGTGCGCCTGCAGTGCAGTATGAGTATTGTCAAGATCGGTCTGCCAGACCACCCATAGTGGGCGATATATTCGCCGGGGGCACTTGAAAATGTTTGTAAATAGGGGGCCCATTGCCAAATGGGGAAAAAAAATTAAGTTTACTTGCGATTCCAGACTTGGGTTCTTTTGACTTGGGTTAGTAATTATTAATAATTTTTTAGGTCTGGCGATTACGATAACGCTATATTTAGTCGGCATCATACGAATATTATATTATGTCAGTATTCAAATATAGTAGCCATGGTTGGCATCGACACACACACACACACACACACACAATGTTATATTAATATTATATATTATTATGTATAATTACATACAAATCATTATATTTTGTATTATTATATTTATTTCAATTTTGTATCAATCAATCGATTATTTATTGTAATCATAAAAAGTCTTAAATTACATATTTCATATCGATAACTGTACATGGAAAATATACAATTACCTATACCTGTGTCTCATGTTTTTGAAAAATCATAAATTAAAAAATCAATTTTTTTTTCTTTGTTAAGGGGCCCATTGAAATTGACTGTGCCGGTGGCCCAATCATTAGCCAGACCGACACTGAATAGTAGTGAATACTGTCTCAGGTGTCGATCTTTAAATCGTTTGTACACGATGAATGCGTTTGTATTTCCGTCACGACAGAATATGACAGCGCAGTGGTAACGATATCACCAATCCATCTGGCACCGACCGTACGCGCACTGAGCTGAATGTCCAAGTGCAAAACGCACTATCGTTTCTGCGGTTTACTTTACATTGTGTCGTTGACTCGTTGTTTCAGTTCGAACGTGCCCGTCTGACGATTAGATGACGAGTTTCTATATTGTCGTATATGATCATTGTAACAGAAAAAACGGGAACCGTGCCTAAACCGAGACGGCCAGACGGGTTACTCATTCCCATAATCCCATTGTTCGATCGTAAATGCGATTTGCGATGAATATAAATAAGTACAAAAAATACACTTGTACAGCGCAGTGCCGCAGTGACTGTATTTCAACAATAATAATGTCCTTCGTTTATGAAAATATTTATAGTAGTGACTCGAATAGTCCTTGAACTTCTTTGGTTATAATTAGAAAAATGTTTTAATATTTTTATTTATACGCGTTTACACATCATATTATCCATTCTTTTCCGACGGGGCGTATTATATAAATAGGCCCCTTGGCCACAGCGCAGACAGACAGACAGTTGTAGTCGAGTATGTAAAAACAAAAATATAAATAATAATACGACAATAGGGGACAGCTGCTATGGTCAAAACTGGCGTCCAGTTCTTATCAGTTCCCCCGAGATTGTAGTTGTATTTGCCGTTATTTTACCCCTTAAAAATAAATAAAATATCATTTTTTTAAAAAATGTGCATTAGTTTCAATATTTCATCTTTTTTTTCTCCTGTTTGAACTGGGAACCAAGGACGGAACTATAGTAATAATATTTTTATTGATATTAAAAAAATGTTAGAAATTATCATCATATTTTAAGGAGTAAAATTAGGCAATTTTTATAGCAATCTCGGGGGGAATTGATAAGACCGGTCGCCAGGTATTACAGTAGTAAGTGTCCCATATTGTCGTACACATTATAAAGTATTTGGTAAAGAGTCTTTACTAAAGACGACCGGACAGAACCTCATTCTTAGTCAGAACATCTGTGTAATAAGTTTTTAGTAATATTTAAGTATAGTCTGATAAATTGTAGTTGTTGTACTAATAAACACGATTTTTATTAAAATTGAAAGTTCTCTTTGTAATATTTCTATTTGAGTACGTCCTTAATCGTCCTACGAAGAATTACGACACGCACCGGTACACATCAATTTCTAATATATATTTCAATACCGTATAATAAATGTAGCTTTTATTGTAAATTTTATCTGAAATTTGAGGTGATTAATAGCTATGAGGAAGAAACATAAAAAATGGTTGGTTTTAAAATCAGTTTTTTACACCGGATTTTGTGTACGAGAAATTTGGTCGGGACACAACTCGTTAACTGCGCGGATTTTCCCTATATAATCGTACTATTAGGTACACAGTACACTCGCATATATTATGTATATATAATATGTACGTGAATGTATATTTTTATTCATATATAAACATATTAAATTATCTGGTTTAATGTTTTAATATGAATTTAGTCAAGACAGAAATATATTCAAACAATAAAACGTTTTCCTCTTTGGCCTCTTTGCATAGACACGTCAATTACATTTTACATATTTTTATCTCTTCAGTTAAATTGGACATGACATTTTAACATACAATAATTAATTAGTAATTGCGCGTCACCGGCGTTGAATGTTTCATTAGTTCGGCTCAATTAGACGAACAATTCGGGTATTATTATATTTATACTCAAAACTCTGCGAATTGTTTGTAATTGAATGTACACTGCAAGTGGACCTGTAATATTATATTTGCTAAGACCGTACAACTGAGCAAGTAAGCTATTTTTTTCAATTAAAAAATATATCAAACACGTTGACTGCAAGTTGCCACCCACCAATCAAAAAAATATAAACGTTTTTGAAATTTGTAATTTTGAATCTTCAATAATAAGCTATAAACACAAATTTACATGAAACTTTTCAAAATTCGCTGCACAGCACTCCTCCCCATCAACATCAAACGTACAACGGAGAGATCTACAAACACGTCTTTCCGCCACTATATCTTATTAAAATTTATTTTTTGTGAATATTTAGTTTACTATTTCATTAAACTTTTAAGTTTAGTCTTAAAACTCGCTCGAAAATCCTTTCCCCCATACGAAATCAAAAGTATATAAAATACGAGTATTCCGCTAGTATAATAAAAAGACCGCCATCCTACTCGATAAAAAAAAAATTATACGGTTTTGCAACTTTTTATTTGTAAGGCCTTGAAAAGCCATACACACAAATTTGCTTGCCAAGTTTTAGAGTTCACATGACACATGACTCTTATTCCCCTTCAAAATCAGATGAATTCAGATGAACATGGATTGGCGACCAAAAAAACGTCGCCGTCGAGTTTATCAAGTAACCTAACCTAACGCGTCTTCTGCTAGAACATATATTGATCATATTGTTTGTGTTTACGTCCTGTAGTGGAATAAAAATAATAAAGAAGAAGCATGTATTTGGGTTTATATTTTATAGGTATTGGATATATTAATGAAATATGTAAGAATGAGCAATGCACGAGAGGTCAATGGACCCAATTCAAAGACGTCCAAAGGGATGCCGTTGGTCGAGAAGATAATTAATACATTTCTTCGGAGAAGAGATTACCTATAACCCCTGCTACTATACGCCTCACGTGTTAATTAATTGGTGTATGTTTATGTATATGATATGAGGGACTGTGGATATAATAATAATATATATCCTTATATTATATATAAAAATCTTGCTTCACGATGTTTGTCAGCGAGAAACTTCGAAACTACTTAACCGATCTTGATAAAATGTTGCTCTATGTGTGTAATTAGGTCCAACTCGAGAGATAAGATAGTTTTTATCTCAATTAATGAACTCAATATTTTTTTATTACAAATCAAATGTTTATTATTGGACAACTGGTTGTAATTATTTGTTAGTTCAATAAGTTTCTAACAGATGGTGGTGTAAATTAGTTAAATTATTTTTTCATTTCATGTCAATATTGCTGTGCATCATTTTGTATGTTATTATTCTTAACTATACTGTTGGAGACGATTCTATAGAGTGATCGAGAACATTTTTTATCGTTCCATAAACGCCGGGTTGCCATTGATAATATTTATCATTATAGATTTTTGTCATTCACTAGTATGATTTTTGAATGTCACACATAACTAAACTATCTTTGGATGTCTCATCTGTCAACAAACATTAAGCACCTACTCTACTAAAAATTATTTGAATTGCTACCCAAAAAATTAAACAAAAATTAAAAATGGGTGTTGGTTTATACAAAGTTATTAGTTAATACACTGGAAAACTATACTGGACCGTTTTCAATAAAAGTTATATCAATACATTTCATAAGACTTGAAGGGTGTTAATAGTTTATTTTTTCAATCCCTACATATAGGAATACCTAAAGAAAATTTGGTATTAGACACATGCATTTTTTCAGCTCACAAAAAACGAATATTTTTTTTGTTTATTTTAGGGTTTTTATTTATTCTAATGAACTGGAGAAACTTTAAAAAATCCATAGTCTGAATTATTAATTATTAATGTGGAAATCTGGGAAATCAAATATCTTTAATAACATGCAGTATTTTATACGTTTAAATACTCAAAATTTATCAATGGCAAAAACACTCTAATACTAATAGGTACTGTTAACTACACTATCTCGAAAAGTCCTTACGGGAGTCTAACCAAAATACTCGAAAACCTAAGTCATTGCTCTACTTATTTAAAAATGCCTATGACTACTGTTAAAGAATAATGTTATAAACATAACTTAATGTATTACAATAATATTATATGTAAGTATATATGTATTAATTTTCTTAAGTTTAGTTTACTTAATTCTAACTAAGCTATATATATATATATGTGTGTTTATTGATAGAATGGGCTTGACAGTAGGAAATAATGTAACACATATTTTATAGTGAAGGGCACAAAACAATAAGCCTTATTATAGTATTATGATCATACCAGATATTCGAATGACCAAATGTGTGTATGAGTGTGAACGCATTCTTGAGATTGATAAAAATATATCGAAGTGCATACTGCAGGCGTGGACGTTGTGTCTTGAAGTTTTTTTAAGAAAGGACTGCTCGAGTATGGTCTTTGAAAATCCCTTATATAATAATTATATGGTCAGACAAGTACTATCCCTTCTACTGAGTTTACTATTGATGAGTATCGGTCTTGAGGAACGTTAAGTCCGTGTTATGCTTATGTTGTATGTTTCTTGGAACATAGTTCAGGACCGTAAAATGTTTGCGGCATCGCATCCAGTACAACGCTGGTAGAACGTTTGATCGAAAGGAGTGTGGAAGATTTATGTGTTGCGTGTATCGTTCGATAATATAATGGTCACACCAGACTTTGTTATTTTGTTTGTTTATCTTAATATATAAAACCAAAAATTGAAACCTTTGATGCTAATGTTCTCGGAAACTACTCAACCAATTGTCTTAATTTTTTTTTTTAATGAAAGATTATATCACGGAGAAGGTTACTATAGCAAAAAAGTATATTTAAGTATAATTTAAAGAGGTGCTCACACAAATATTTTGAAATTCATGATGAAAATCGAAAACTTGTATTTTGTTTATAAATGGTTGCTATTGGTTACAATTATTAGTTATTTATTATCAAACAAATATATTATTATTAATTTATTATTTTATTTTTTATTATTTATTATTAGTTATAGTTATTATTTGCAATTTTTCCTACGTACATATTATACGCTAAAAATTCTGGAAAAACTGAAAGTGCTATTTTTGATGAGGTATTTATGAATAATCTATCTGTTTATTTATAGGGTTGTCAATGGTTACCTACATATCTTATAACTAATTAGTAGAAATATGGCATATACATATTTTTACAAATACATTTATAAAAAAAAAACAAATCTATGGCACGGGCCACCATTGCGATGTTTTTCGTGTGCCTAATATTCTGATATCACTTGCGTATTTCATCTTTGACTCGGGCCACGCCGGATGGGTCAGCTAGTTAATTATAAATTATAATTATTAAAATATTTTATATTTTATAAATGTATATAAATATATTGTGTTACAGTCCGTATCAAACGGTATTTGTTCTTATTTTTGAATTAATGATTATTATCTTTACTGTTACACTGTCCGTATACTCGTATTATTTAAGATACGTCTTCGCGCCAGTAACTTATATTTTCATATATACTCGTGGCGCTTCTTGTTTGCGCATCCAAATGATTGAGCCCTGCGGTTTCGTACCCAAATTTCTCTCACTCTACCACTCTGGTCGCGGTGGTGGCGTCGGTGGGAGCGGCAGCGACTCGGGCAGATATCTAGTGGTGGGAAATTGGGAATGCGCGAGATCGAACGAATTTTGGTCACCGCCCAGAAGCTCCTCACGAGTATAATTGCCTACTGTTCGATCACAGAACAAAATACCATATTTTGCACTTCGGATCGGTTGCTATACATAATCGTTCGCCGTCAATCGCTCTTAACGTTTGTGTGTGCTTCACTCCGATTGCATCCGGACGTCCGCCGCCAGTTTTGCAACGCTTACATTATCCTCGTACTCAACGACAAAACGTCGAGTCGTCGAGATACCCGTTATGACTGATGGTGTACACCGATCATCACCAGCGTAGTCCAACTTATAATCAAGTTAACCAATTATCAATAATCATTGATTTATTTGTATTATGAATTTATCATTATGACGACAAACGTGATCTTCATTATTATTGTTAATTTTATATAATTCACCTAACCTATATATTACTAGCTGGTACCCGTGACTTCGTTTACGTAGAATTAGTATTTCTACTTAAATAAATTTAAAAAAACTGTTCAATGGTTAGAATTATTAATATTTATACGTATCAAAATGTAAGTAAATAAATCAATGAATGAGATGTAATTATTTGAAACTGTAACAACTTAATTTAAGTAATTTAACACATATTTGTAAACTAATTTTTTGATTTTTCCATCTTTTGCTAAGACATAAAGATTTTGTGGGCTCGATATACTCGTGAGTACACCATAAAAGAGTTTTTTTTCTAAATGTACATCTGCTACTTTCAGTGTTTGTCCCCGAGCTTTGTTTATTGTCATCGCGAATGCTGCTTTCAGGGGAAACCGTACTCTCTTTTAAACTGGAATAACAAATCGGTTGGGATTATTGAAGTACAGGGAATTAATACATCTTCACCCTTTGATATTCCTTTCATAATTTTAGCTCTTACAATATTGCATAACAAGTGTGTAATTTGTAGCCATGTGTCATTACATCACAGTCTTGGTGCATCAAAATTTCGCATTAAAAGGACGGAAACGACAACTTTCACCCTCGACTTATGGAAGGCACCCCTGCTTGACAATTCTAGAGAGTTGAGAGAAACTCTACAGGGTACGATGTCACTTGCTCAGTGTTCATGAATCATGACATTGTCTACGGACAGATACTCGACCACATCACCTTCCATCACATGTGACATGATTTGTTGGTTGATCTCAGTCATCATTTCATTCGTCGCCCGTCGTCGGTGCAAACATTGCCCTTTCACACAGCCATTCTCTGTTCATCTTTTCAGATCGGAATAGACTTTCCTATATAGATCATCTGTGTTATGGACAATATTACAGAATTCATAGTACAAATGCAATCATACTATCTGGTTGCCATATATGATATCTTCTTCGGTTTTCAGAAGAGCAGCCGCAAATGGCCCTAATGGTGTATCACTGTGCAATTGTACTCGCATAATGTTTGTATAAACAGACAACATTTTTTTTACACCCATAATGTAGTTGCTTTCAAAGATGCATTTATTTCATCTGCCGGTGTGCCCCTGTAGTGATTTACGGCAGAATCTGTCTGAAATCACCAGCCAAAAGTACCACCATCTTTCCTATATGATACTTTGGCGAGCTAATACCTTTTAAAGTCCTATTTAGTGCTTCGATCACTCTTTTGTGGGGCATCGTATATTCATCCCAAACGTATGCGTTTGGTTTGATTATTAAAAAAACCCGTATATCTTATACAGTAATAAAACGACTAATTTAAAACGCGATGCTTAAAAAAGAATTACGTGGAGTATGCGATTTATGATGATCTTGTGTATATATACTCTCCAGTCTCCGTATGAGGTTAATCGGCTACGTTTGATGTCGGGAGGCATACATAAAAGCTATCAATCTCCAGCCGACTGTGCCGGTCAGATATATGTATTATTATGTGGAGTGCTGGTCTGACCGGTGACATGCACCGGTCACCGGTTGCAATAAGGTACAACGAATACCAACTTGCTCAATCGAATCTACTCTTGATGACCCTATAGGGCAGTGGTTCCCAATTAGCATTGAGCCACGGACTCCTTTAGCTAAAACTTAAATTGGACAGGGGACCCATTATTATAAAAATGAAAAAAAAAAATTATATGATTTATTTTAATTTTACATAAATACCTTTTTGTAATAATATAAACATTATAAGCACAGATTTTCTCAATAAATACAATACGAAGAGATTTATTTGATGTTCAAACCACTACGTGTT
Organism: Neotoxoptera formosana; assembly: GCA_022818045.1. Lineage (NCBI taxonomy): Eukaryota > Metazoa > Arthropoda > Insecta > Hemiptera > Aphididae > Neotoxoptera > Neotoxoptera formosana. The sequence continues at coordinate 22,918,116 of CM040634.1, forward strand.
TAATAATATCCACTAAATACTAAAATAAAATAAAAATATCACTTCAGTACTACGCATAGCCACAGACCCCCTAACATCAACAAGGGGACCACCCCTGGGGGTCCGCGGACCACCAATTGGGAACCACTGCTCACTGCTATAGGGTATATGCGCAATCGGTGGTAACGATAAAATATGATTATATGCTAAAAATCTATAATCATTTATTACGTCCACAACGTTCGTGATGCGGCTTTGTAAGCTAAAATAATGTGGAATGCATCATTGGAATCCATTTATGAATCAATAGTCATGCACCATCACACCGACGCTCAATCATTGCGGTAACAACATTAGAACGTGGTATTACAATATATTATTGTACCTAGTAAATAGTCCAGTTTCAGTACTACATATAGTACATAGTCTTAGCTTAGGTGAGGTAAGTGTTAGGTAGAATAACATATTTTGTCTTCAAATTGATAATAACTCTGATTATTCAGTTATAATATTATATTATATTTAATTTAATTAATATATTTAATAATTTACTAATCAAACGTTGTATTGATTTTTATTATCTATAATTTGTAATACTGCTTGTTCTGACTTCTTATAATTATTGTAATTGTTACGAAATATTATCATTAAATATTATTTATATTATAATAATATTAAATTATTATTCAAAAATTATTGAAAAAATATATATATCTAATTCTTTACTTTATTTTATAGATCTATATTTGTTTTATTTATAATATTTTTACATTTTTCCGAATAAAATAAGATTTATAATAGTGTAATTTAAAATACAATGACAACTATTGTTTATAACATGTGACTGTTCTAAATTATCAACCATAATATGTTTATCCAAATAAAATAAACAAAAATTATTCAAATATGAAATAACCGTAGTTGAAAATTATTCGAATTATTTTTTTTTACTCAAATAATTATGTTTAACAATTATTCAAATAATTTTTTATTCGAATAATAAAGTTTAGATTATGTTCTATGATGTACTATGAAACTAGACTATTTACTATAGGTACAATAATATTTATAAATTGATAAATACACAATATTAACTACCGAGATACATATAGCGTGTAGACATAGTAGAAGAATTATAATCATTCTATATAAGGTACATATTTTGTACTAGTATAATTATGTTTAAAAATTATTCGAATAATAATTTATTCGAATACAATTTTATCTTATTTTCGAATCATATGCAGTTATTATTTTAAGTCATATTTATGTTTAGTTGTTAGTTATTATACTGTAAAAATATCCATTTATTTTAAAATACACCTAGTAGGGTAGAAACGTTGAAACTATGTTTCAAGGTTGGCCTATGTAACGGCAAGAACACAGTTGTTTGTAAAATACATTCACCCAAAAATAAAATGATCAATTTATAGTTTATATGACATCTAATCAACAAATTATTTTTAAAAAATTTGTTTGGTACCACATATCAGACAGGGTTCAAACGATCTTCCTGGTATCTCTAAGAACGACCATCAATCACTAAAATATTCGTCAAAATAGTCGAGTAGTTCTTGGGTTTATAACCACAAGCCACAACCATACACACACACATAGTCTTATAATAAACATATAAATTGGAAAACTGTATCTCATAAACTATATTAGGTACACACCTATCGATGTGAATGCATGTATCTCCAGCATCAGCCGTTATTTCACTATCGGCTTCACTAGAGAATTATTACTCAAAACAATAAATGTATACAATTTACAATAGCAAGTACACTTTAATTCAATGTTTTATTCAATTACAACAAATATCGTTCATGGTTAATACAAACCTCTAGAAAAAATTTACACGCAGAAACAAATCTTGCGCGCAGAATTTACTACGCACTTCCAGAGAAATTTCTTTGTCCTCTTCCATACGGACTTACGTCCGCCAGACCGCGGTTGCTGGATTTCAGCTACCGTCGGCGGGAATATTTTGTATATCGGTGAGTCGATCCACAACTCTGGCGTCGACCGGAAACCCAATGCGTGATCACGTTTTTGTGATGCCTTATTGGTAATAATATGATCGACTGCCAAATCAAGTCTATCGATCACGGAACGACCGTCAGTCGTACCGTAATGTGACTGCAAGCGTTTCCAGGTTTCCGCTTGAGCGTCCATCTTAGTTTTTAACTCCGGTTGTCCACCGGACCCTAAATCGTCCACTGGATTGTGGATCGCAGCCATCATCTGCGAAGTCTCTGCGTCGAGTGACAGCCGGCGCAGTTCTGTCGTAGATGTGACAATCGTCTTACTCGGAGGCGACGAGTACACTGGCGAGACACTAGTGAGTTCGGGCGTCGACCGGAAAATTGCAGCATTCTTAATTTTTCTGTTGGTCAGCTGAATATTTTGCACCGCCAAATCTAGAGTGTCGATCACGGGTCGGCCATGGTTTGCACAGTGAAACGGCAGGCATTTTGCAGTTATTAAATTCATCTCTCCAGACATATTATAATATGTCTTACTTTTATCAAAAGTTTGTATAGTAGTTATAGGTACGACGCGTTAGAGCGTATTAAACTGCTATTGCTGCAGACTGCCGTAAATTGGAAAATCTAATAATCGTACAACAAAGAAAAGACAACTGTATGAACGAAATTCTATACACGCGTAACGTGCGGTCGTAAAGTGTGCGGCAATAATAAACTGTTTTTTACAAATATTACATTGACTGGTAGCGAACGAGTTCTAAACATGTAATGCGTGTTTATAATAAATAATTTGTGACAGTAAACATATAATAATAATATCCTTTTTTTCTTGTTTATAGTATAAGCCAGTATAGTCATAATTAAATGTTAACATATACAATATACTTTACCAATATCTTTGATAACTATTGATAAAATTGTTTTAGAACACATCATTTTATAGTTCCCTATACATATTTTTGTACAATAGTCAATAATTATATTCACGAAGCATGAAAAATACAGTTTATTATTTCCGTACACCGCTAGTACATACGTACCTACATAGATTTTGGTTCAAAAATTTGACTTGATTTGGTTAATTGTACGACTCTTATAGGTAAGGTATAATGTCTAGCGAGATGAATCCCCATTCAGAAACAGAAAATTCCTGCCGTCTTTCGGTATAAAATATGATGGCCGCTCCGTGATAGACACACTCGATTTGGCAGTGCAGAACATCCAGCCTATCAACCTAAAACTTAAGTATGCAACAACTTTCTGATCGACGCCCGAACTTTCTATTGTCTCATATGTGTACGTTTTAACGGTAAATGATAAGATTGTCACATCTACAACAAAACTGCATCGGTTACTTGACCAAATTTTATATAAATATGATGATTTGGGTTGTTGTAAAGTATAATTTACGTATACTATTATACCATCTAATTCTAATAGTGCCCGAGTGGTGGATCGGCGCAATGGATGAGACCACGGTTATAAATACAGGTGCGTTATTCAGGCAGTACACTCGCGGATCTACAAGGACCAACATCAACTATCAACGGGATCCTTGCAAACACAGCTGAACAATAACAGTCTACTCAAAGTTCAATGGTTCGCCGGAATATTAGTCTACTTCGGGCCAAATATGATCAAGCATGGCAAATAAGTTCGAGCTGTCGTATCACCCGTACAGAGTGACACGCTCTAAATCCTACAACGCCTTACACTAGTACAGTAGTACGCTCTGAATAATGAATAATGACACTCTCTAAAATAAATTAGAATGACACTGTTAACTTGTGAGGTACGGTGGCATGAGCTTGCGGATCCTACGTCCGTGGTCCGTCCCTATTAAGCAGGAATAACTTAAAGATTACATATACCAGATCACTCAAACCAGGGGCCGTCTATAACTGGTGGACCCGTCTTAGACTCCCTCATCACTACTGGGGTCAACGCCGAGAATTCTACTCAAACACAAAGTATGGTAACGAATATTCGTTATTGTCTGTTATCGGTAAAAGAATCGGACTGAATCGCTCCAGGAGCGTTCCCCATATGAGATCCAGACCTGGGACCAAGACAGATTTATCTGAGAAGGCAAAGGCTTCTGGTCCAGCCAAACACTTTTAGTCAACCAGCAGTAGCATCCACACAACCAGTGGCAACCAGCATGGCCAATTGAAAAAAAACGGTAATTCCGCAAACTGCGGTATAACTGTAAAATGTAAAACACTACCACCAGCACCTACCAACTTCTGTCAGGCAGCATCTGAAGAAAAATGCGTGACACCGGAGTCGACCCAGAAGCATTCCGAGCAATGTTGAAATGCATGTGCCAAACCCGGTGTAGGGATCTACTTGTTGCCTTGGGAAAGTTAACCATTTCAGGAGCAGCTGCTGAGCCACAGTGCAGAGCTGACTAGGAAGCTGGTAGAAACTAGAAACGTCACCTCCGTATCCAAGCCCGGCACCTTTCTCGACATGAAGCTGCTCCAGGCAGATTTATGGCATAAGAAACGTTACAACAAGACTATGGCTTGACACCCACTTGGCTTATACAACGATTAATGAAGGGTATCGGACATAGTATAATGGCGTCTGTAAGAACCTTCAGTCTAGGACTCTGCACGGGGGGTCATAGTTACCACCAAAAATGTGATTATCGTTTCCGCCAAATTTATTTCTACCCATATTATTGAGCTGGAGTTTGAGAATTCCTAGTTTGTCTGTAGGGCTATCGGGCATCGATGTAACTATGTCTTACCCTTAAACTAACGATTTCTCATGTAACGATTGTCTTATTTTGTTGTAGTTCAAAAAAAAATTACCACAAACATGTACTTGAATTTTTCGTTAAATATTAATATTAGATTTTTCAATGCATCATGCATGATACAATTTTTAAATCAAATTTCGATTTTTTTTTTTAAATATTAGTAAAACAATTTTACTTGACCAAAAAGCTTGAAATTTGAATACAAGATGCCTCTTGAGTTGTTATAATTGTTGGTTAAATCGATATCGGAGCAAAAAAGATAAGATAAAGCAGGCTCCGCATTAAAATTTATTATTGTACATCGTTTAGTTCTTCGCTTTTCGTCGGCATACTGTCATGGACGCAGTAAAAACGTTGACACTCGCCGTGCCAATGTGCTGATTATATATTATGTAATATTTATTTATTTTTAATTTAACGGGCATTGAGCCCTTTGAGTATATGGTATAATACAATTGACAAATTACATGAACGGAAACTTACAAATTTTGATTACAATAAACAAGAAGGAAAAAATAATAAAGAAATATACAAAGTACAAATACAGAGATGTATGTTATATTAAAAACAATCGTTTTAAAATAAATAAACATATTAATTCGTACTTCGAAACAAGTGTTATCAAAATAATTATACAGTCCACTAAAAACTAAAATAGGGAAAAAGAAACAAACAGGTATATCATAGAAAACGTTTTTCGAATACCTGCAATGATATTATATCATTGAATTCAAATTTAACAAATCCCCATAGGAATGACGCCACTTGACAGTTTGACACCCACTGTACAGCAAAGCTGTCATAGGCGATGCTAGTGGTGGGAGGAGGGCTGGGGGGGCTTAGCCCCCCAAATGTATACTATATAGGTAGTTACTAATAATTATTTTCAGAAAATAATCTGGGGCTTGAGCCCCCCCCCAACTAAATTTATCAAGCTCCGCCTATGAGAGCCGTACCCAGTTGACGACCTTTAAGTTTATGATTTCGTTTTTGTTCATGTTCATTGTTCATGGACATAGTAGAATTACGTTCCTGCTGTTACATAATGGGATAATATATATTTATCTAATGATATGGTTTATTTACCATGAACTAAGATTATTATATTATTATTATGACTTCAATTATTATGTAGTATTGAGACAATATTATAATTTGTAGATAATTTAACTGATTACGGTATACCAATTAAACTACATTACTTAACAATAATGAACATATTACTATTAAATTATTTACAACCTATGCAACACGTATTGCTATTTTTGTAGGTAGTCATAACAAGTGCGATTATAATATTATGTCGTTAGTCGATTATCGTCACTATATTGTACGAATATGATACTTATATTTTTTTTATATACTTGTCTCATGTAATTATGTGTTTCTTTATAATATCTAAATCCTTTTTAAATATTTTAATCTCGTATTCATTAAGTGGTGAATATTACAGACACATACTACATACATGATACATCACTATTGACAACTGAAGTCTTAGTTGTTTGTCCAGATGTAGGACTTGTATGCTTCATGAAATATTAACGGATGGTATTTAAAAATATCCCTCATTGTAATTGTAGGTATTTTGTATTGATTATTATAATATGCCACAAAACTTGAAGTATGCAGTCTGTAGATGTACATGTATACCTATTAATCGGGATCAATTATACCGAAGGAAAATCTTCCGTGATATGCGATTTAGTGGTTGTGAGAACACCTGTTAATAACAAATTCTTATGCTCTCTTTATTATTAATTTATTTTATAAATTAAAATGGCACAATGATATAATATGAGTATGTCCAACATTGAGGGTATTACATTCAGACACTAATGTTGAATGTAAAACGAATTAAATAAAATTTGATAAAATTGTAACTTTTTTCATTTATCAAACACCTACAACATTTTTAACTATCACTGGATAAATCAAAATTAAACTATTAAGTACAATTATTTATGTTTATAAAAATAACAATTTTATTTTAACAAAAATATTCTTAACATACTACTTTTTAAATAAAATATAACATATAATCTCAATTAGAGATAACAACATACATAATCCCTTGTCAGTAAGCTAATGATCATCAGTAACATTTTTCACAGCTAATAAAAAACTTCAATAAAGATTAAAAAGTCCATTTATCAATGTATAAAATTAACTATTAAATTTAATTGGCCATGATTTTAAAAATATTTCAATAATTAACAAAAGCTTTAATGAGAAATTAAAAAGAATAACTAATATTATGACATTACGAAACATAAACAAAATAAACAGTCTTTATAAAGTATAAATAAGGTCTAAATGTAACACTTTTAAAAGATCATAACATACAATAGAGTTTATTTTTACATGAATGTATTTAGTTTTCATTGACTGAAAATAGTAAAACAAATAACTAAAAAAAATTAATTATAAATTAATTAATTAAAAATAAATGGATAAGATGACCAAACTTTTATATAAAAATAATAAAATAGAATTTAAATCACTTTTTATAACATAAAATAATAATTATGTACATAACATATATGTTACAATATTATCCATTTAACACTTTTTAATAACTAATTTTTATTAACATAACTATTTTAATATAAAAAGCAATACAATCATAAAAAATAAAATAATACAATATGTATATCTAAAAACATTAACAAAATAAAAATTCATAAACCTTTGTGCATTTAACAACCTTTTCGTTAAATTTTAATATGTTTTTATAATTGTATGGAAGCTGTCACATTATAAAATTAAACAAACAATGATTTATTGCCGTTAATATAACTGGAACTTACGTTACCATTTTGCCAAAATGTAGAATTGTTGGTATGTTGGTATGTCATTGGCAATATCACACGTTTCTGGTCTGTTCGTCTGGCATCATATTTTGCCTAAAATGATAAATTAAAATAATATTTTTTTTACAAACAGTTATCTTAGAATACATACCTTATTGTATGCAATAACACCAAACAGAGCCATTGCCATACCGCAAACATTATTAAAAGTTACTGGATTTCCAATCACAAATAAAGATGCAGCCACGACAAATATTCTTTTTGATGAGCTGGCTACGGCATATGTTAAAGATGTAACCATTGACATAACGCTAAATGCTAATATATTTTGTAACCAACTAAGTATACCGTCAGTAAACAGCAAACCTAATACTTTGTACGATTCATTATTCATCTGAAATTATTTTTATGAAAATGTATAAATATGGTAGCCATTAATTGTTATATAATAATTTATAAAAATTACATTGAAATTTGAAACTGTCACTAGATGCCAAAAATCGAAATAAAGCCACACGGGTAGGAACATCATTAATGCTAGACGGCCAAGGATATGTAACAGTCGTAAATGGTGAATTCCAGTATCATGTAGTACTTTTTTAGAATATATATTTTGCAATGTGTGTTGTAATGTAGCTGCCAAGGCACTCATCAGCCCTATTACATCAAAAGATATCTCTGTGAAAGATGCGATAGCAACTCCAGCAATTATGGGTACTAATGATAAATAGACCTAAAACAAAATATATAGACTTGATTAAATGTATCACATATTGTTATGGATAACTCACTTTTAAACATTGTTTTTCTCCTAGTATTATTCTTGACAAAACAACACTAAACAGTGGCATAGTAGCTTTTACTGGAATAACAAAAACAAAAATTATTAAAAATTGAAACCATATAGACATTGAGTGTATTTTATTACTTGTGTGTGTATAGGAAACTGGTACTTTCCATAGACTGACATGCGTGAAAACAGATCCGACAAACTTTCCAAGAGCGAGTGGCACTATTAACTTAAAATAATAGGGCCAACTTATGTCTACAAATCGTCTCACGCCCCATAAGTTGAAAAATGGCCCCGAATAAACAGCTATGGACAGTAGCTGCACCATGGTCACAGTCATTGGATATGGAAATTGGTTTAAAAGTGTCTTGCCGACTACATTGCTACCAGAACTTACTACGTACCATACACAGCACAACAGAGCCACGGTGACAACTTCCTTGGACGCCAAGACCATAATTACGACCGGTCCTTTTAATTTAAAAATATTATCTCATAACATTCATACTTTCAACTGTTTGAAATTATAAATTTAAACATTCTCACACAAATGATTGTAAATCATTGAAAAGATTAATAAACTATCTGTTTCTGAACTAGAAATATATATATACATTATTAATGCAACATCATTAGAAATAAAGATTAGAATACATCGTCCCGATTTTAATAGTAAATTACATTACGTCTTAAAATTAAATAATTACTGTTAATACTAACTAGTAAATTCCTACATTTCGTGTTCGTGTTCACAAATTGGGTATGGAATTGTTTTAGATAAGATAATAGGTGACTGGACACGGAATGATAAGCCGCGATTGACCATGTGGCAAGAGAACTTGGAAGAAAATATCAAATGGGCGCAAACCATAGACACAATATAAATATTATATTATTTTGTCTATTGCGCAAACCACGAGTGAATTGTGAATGATTAACTGTAGAAAAAAAAAATCCCCTACTGTTAAAAAAAATATAAAAAATAGACTTAATAAACTAGACCCCCGTGGCCTATTCTGTGGACCGTTTAATAGATTTATTTTGTCATGGTCGTGACACAACGTGATCTGATTGCCAGGGCCCAGGGGACCTAAATTACGCATTAACATGGCCGCATTAAGAAATGTTGAGCCCCTGTGCTCCAAATTCATGGCGCCCATTTTCAATACATTTTTTTTGATATCATAGTGGCCAACTTTTTTTTCAAAAATTTGAAAATTTAATAAATGTTCTTCATAATATGTTGTCATTAGTGTAAGGGTAGTTTTAAAAAAATACGATAGTTCACAATAGTAGTTATTTATGAGCATCTAAACTTAGAATTTCAAAAACATTAGAAAACATTTAAAAAGTATTTTGTAAGATTTTAAAATGAAATAATCATTTTACAAAGTAAAATTAAATTTTTTGGCCATTTTATCTGAGAAAAATTTTCCGCCTCCATGCAATTGCCAGCTGGTGCCCACGCCCCCTTTAAACCGTCCATGCTCATTAAGTCGTTTACATTAAACACAGAACCCTCTCAATCTATAAAAACCTGACACTCTTGGTTATTAAAATTTTGTCCGCTATTCACGGGTCCAGTTTGTAGTTTGTTCTTAAGAAAACATTCACTTTTTAGTGGTGTCCTTTAAGGATGGTTTCACCGTTTGGATCTCCATTGATTAACAACAAGATACCATATTTATTCAATAATTATCATAAATAGTTCCCATTGTTTTGTGCCTATACTTAAACTTGACGGCTTCTTCAGCAACGTCATATCAGTATGTAAGCCTTCCTAGCCTGGCCTACACCACCCCTTTCACGAGTCCCAAAACCAACAAAAATTTGTATTTTACAATCAAAGTTATGCAAAATGTCTAAACGCATATTATTAAAATAAACCTGGTATAGAACATAACCACAATTAAATTGCTTTGATATTTGATACATATTAATACATCATTGTATTATACATATTTTGTTTTTAAAATGGATAACAAATGGGTTTATAATTTGGCTGAGTTAAGTAAAAACAATCTTAAAACAATTTTCTACCTATCATAACATTCCTGGAAAAATAATTTAATAAAATTACCATAACAATAATTATGCCATTGAGTATGGAATTCAATTGAATTTAATAAAATATTATTGAAATACAACTTATTCAAATAAGTTAACGGAAAAAAAAATGCCACATTATGATATTTAATTATTCATTACTTGTTAAAATCAGTTCTTTGTTTTCAAATAATTACTGTTTAAAGATAATGTATAAATAAAACAAAAATTAAAAATAATTGTTACTAATTACATTTAAAAAGTACAATTACAGCTACAAACTGTTCCTACAGTTTATAAATTAAAGCCTATAGGTAAAGTAAATATTATAGACACAACATAATAATTCAATGTTATAATTCAAGTTCAATATAATTTTTGAATACTATAGGTTGGAAAGAAAATATGAGAATAAGATATTTAAATTAGGCATGACAGAAATAATTTTAATACTATGTTACAATAATAGACTTAATGCCTAAATAACTAAATATTTACAGAAAAAAATAAACCCATGTAACAATAGTCAGCTTCAGGTATAAAATAGTTGAATAAATTATTAATATTCTTAGAAGCAATATACTTCTAATTAATAGAATAATACATATACATAAATATAATAATTTAAATAATAATAAAATAATAATATATAAATGTATAAATTTTGAATGATAAAATTATAACTTACATAAAAAATGTTTAAATTTGTTGTTTCACAACAAAACCATACAATATGTTATAAATACAGAAAAAAAAGTAATAAAACCCATATCAATTAATGAAAATATAATGACATATTAACTGAGGTTTGATCCAAAAATATGATTTTCTATATTAATTTTATAACTTCTATATTTAGTTGCAGTATTATAACCAGGAGTGCAATGATAAAAACGACATTAATTCATCGATGTTGGGTAAAAGAAAATTAAAAAAGGTGGATCAGCCTTAAACAAAAAATTAAATCTAGAAAAGATTCAATATTTTTAGCACAAACTCAGTGCTAGATATGAAATTTTCCAATAGTATTTTACGTTGATGACTGACGATTTGATTTTGAATGGCTTATCAACCATTGCAAAGTAATATCAATGTTTTCTTGTTCTTTGCAAGATATCGAATAGCAACAAATTTCTCGATCTTGAATTGCATTTAAATTCCTAGATAAACAAAGTATAATTAAAATTTTTAAGCAATACACATAAAAACTTCAAACAAATGTTTTACTAACATCCTGTCAATAAGTTCAACTTCATCTAGAGCATTTGGCAAATCTCTCTTGTTACCCAAAACTAAGACAGGTATACCAGCTAATTGTGGTTTATCTATTAAATTATGAAGCTCGTTTCTTGAAGCTTCTAACTTATCAGTGTCAGCTGCATCTACCATATAACTGAAAATATTAAGAAATTAAGTATCAAAATTATGATTATATATTTTAATTTTATATATACATACACAATAGCATTAACTCCTCTGCAATACCTCTCCCACATAGATCTGAAACGTGGCTGACCACCGATATCCCATATTTTAATAGTGACATTATTTTTTGTCACTTTTCGCATATTGAAGCCAACTGTTGGTATCATATCTTGATTAAATTGTCCAGACTAAAAATGTTATTTAATTGATTATTACCACATAAAATGTTATTCATTTTTAATAAAAAAAATTGCAAATTTTGCATATAATTATTAAACTGACATCTTTAACTGTAATATGTGAAAATGAAATACAATGTTAACTAAATGTTATTCAAATTACAAATTTGAAATTTGTAATAACAACTATTATATTGAACTTAAAAGTCCTAGTTATTAAATAGGTAGGTAATAATTTATATTCCTAACCATTATTTGTAAACATTCTAAATTTCTAAATGTTCTCATTATCATATTGATTAATAACTAAGAAACATGAAGTAATGTGTACTTGATATTCATACTTCTTAAGAGAATAAAACAAAAATATTCTTATTTTAATTTTTTTTCAAATAATATTATAAAAATCACCCTTGATCTTATAATATATTATACTCTTATTCATTATTAAGTGAAATAAGTTAATATTAAGCACAATTATTATTTAGGTAGAAGGAAAATTAAATTACTCAATAGTGTTAATAGATATAAATAATAAAACAAAGACACTGACAATACTTATAGACCCCTCCCTTATTATGATGAATCACTATACAATTATATGTACTTACATGGTATATCGTATACATATAAGAGAAAATATAATTTGTATACACTTATATAATTAGCTCTATCATTATTTATAAATCATTAACAAAGCAAATAATTAATATTTTGTAATTGAAAATGTATTCAAACAGCTGTAGACACAACATAATATTACCCACATACAGTGGGTAAGTAATAAAAATGTTAAGGAGAAAAAAGTTAAAGTTTGAGGAAATTGTAAGATACTTACTGCAATTACATGAACAAATGTAGTTTTGCCAGAACACTGTAGCCCAACGAGGGTGAGTTCCATTTCTTCAGTCCAAAATTTACTCTTGATCCAATCAAGTATCCGATTTATTAGGGTCATCATTTTGTATTGATTTTATTGAACTTTTTCTCGGTTAATATATACGGTCAAGTTGAATGTAGAGCCCAAACTGTATATTAAAAATCAAGTACTAACAATAACTAATCTTTTGTGAATATAGTTAATACTAAATTGTAATAATAACCAATAGGTACAAAGGCATTAAGTAATCAAATATTGTTATATTCAATATTCAGCCCCTTGCTTATCAATGTTCAACAAACAGCTGTTATGATAACAGATAATTATGAATATTATCTTTGGAATTTACTCAACAAAGTCCACGACGCAGATAAAGTGTTATATACATATAGAGTGTGTTCCAAAAGTCCAGTCTCCAGTACCACCCTAAGTATATTCGTGGCAAATCAATATATTATTTAAATGCTGTTTTTTTTACAGTAATAAATATCAAAATTCTAATGAAATGGCACAAGATTTAATTTTTTTTCCAAAAATTCAAAAATGTCAAACAGTTTTTTTATACAATTAAGTTTTCAAATATTCAATACATCCATTGTTGAATTATATTTTTTAAAACAGTTTCCTAAACAGTTATATTAAAGTTGAGTGAAAATCAACAAAGTTAAAGACAAAACACTAGTAAATAATTTTTATTATAATTAAAAAATTATATTATATGTATTATTATTATAAATCACATATTATTATATTATAATGTTATAATGTAACATATTTTTAAACCCCAGCTATTTGTCCCATTTTGTAATTTTAAGTTCACACGTCTTCACGATGATTAATATAGGTAGTTAAAAATAGGTAACCAGTTTCGATGTTCAGTAAAATCACGATGTAGATAAAACAACATGTTTTATCTACATCGTGAGTAAAATATAAGACACAGCTATTGTTGTTTTTATTCGAACCAGAACTTTGATTAGGTAGGTAGATTGTAGATATGTATGTGTTTTGTCACACTGAAATATATATTTCATTACAGAAATGTAAGACAATAAATTATTTTTGAATGTTGACAAACAAAATATCGGTTATCAAAAATTGAAATTTTTAATCTTCACCAAAAGCTTTACTAATAATAAGATATTTACAGATTGTAATAAAAAATCGAATATCCAAAGTTCCAAATTCCAATCGATATTGATTAAAGCTTGCAATTCGTGCTTATCTTACTATTATTCTTAGAAAATCTAAAACTGAATAATGATTTGCCACGTAGATACAGATAATAAGGGCGATACGGGACTTTGGGACAACATTGCAGTACATAAGAATTGCCATCGTGGCCCACGGCTAAAGCTAATAAAATGTACCTATATTGTCATGCTACAGTCAAAACTCACAAGTCACAATATATCGTTACAGTCAATATTGTTTATTAATCGTTGACCATTGGTCTGTATTTTGACTGTACGACTGTCTACAACACTGTAGTACCCACCTAATACATGAATACTGTACGGCTGTGGTAAAATACTAAAATGGGAATTAAGCCGGTAAATCGTAAATGGTAATAATACTAATAAACCAACAATATATCAATATGTATAGATTGTAGACTGTAATAACAGACAACAGTAAAAACATTTAATACTTAAAATATAAAACATTTTTCAGCTTAACTCCACACCATACACAAAAATGAATTAACAAATAAAATTATATTTGTAAGTGTGTAACAAATTTCCACGATAATAAACGATTGCTGAAGTACCTATGTATAGTTTAATGGTTAAATAACACATTAAAATGTATTACTTTTGTACCTACATATTACAGATTATTGTTATGATTTATGAATTAATGGATAGGTATAACCATTGATTATAAATACTAGTATTTATTATAATCAATAGTATAACTATGGATATATTCATACTTATGAGGTTCTACTGCACAAAAAGCCATTTAAAATAATGTTCTTTATATCGGTTCTTAAACGTATTATCAGACTTTGCTCCATTGCCCCCTCTCAAAAGTAGTTCAAATATTGTTATTGTATTATAATTTGTAACAGTTTTCATATAATTATATAATTTATAATACCTACATTTAACTTAAAGGAATAGTTTAAGCAACATATTACATACAAAAAAGGGATGTATAGGGATCGATATTTACCCCCCACCCCACCCACCGCGACATTGTGAATTACTGTGTAAGCAACTAATTATAGTTATTATGAAATATATGACTATTATATTCACTAAAAAACAATTATTAATAAATATTCTTCCTAAATTTCAGCTTTTTAAAAAATGCATTATACCTACGCGTAACCAAGTCAACTTTGTATTTTTTTTTTTTTTAATTATCATTTATTATTACAGCTTAAACGGTAAAACAATACATATTGGTTACCACGTTCTATTTTTTTTTTGTTTACAAGCAATAGGTAATTAAATAATTAGACATAGTTGATATTGCATAAACATTTGTTACATTTATTTTTTATTAGGTACCTACCACTACTTTTGCTAAGAAAATATTATGGTATGACAAAAAAAAATATGAACTTAAATAAAATATTTTATAATTATATAATATTCTAGGATTCTAAGCAGAGTAACGACGTTGAATGCCCTACATGTAGAGGTCTAGGAAAAGTTCCTTCAAATGGTGATGTAATCGAATTCGTAATTTCTTACAAAATAATATATATTTAAGATATAAGCAATTTTAAACACAGGATGATTATTTTAAAGGTAAACATTCATTTTCATTTGAACATTTGAATTCTTTATAAGTCAATATTTTTGAAAATAGAAAAATATCTTTTACTTTTTTTTATTTATATGTTAATTTAAGTATTTTACTTTTTTGAATGATAGATTTTCATTGTAGTTTGAAGATCCAAAGTAGAACATTTTTCTGAGAATTTCAATACTTAAAAATCGAAGTATGAATAACGAGTATAATTTCGAACTATGTTAATATTATAATAATAATAAGTATTTTGTGGTGAGTGGAGTATTGGACCAATATTTTACGAGTTTCCCCTGTGCCACTCCTCCCCACTCATCAAAACTTAAAATACTAATAATTTTGAAATTCTATTTTTATACATTACAATTACAAAAGATTCTGCTTTGGATCATGAATTAAAAATGTATGCTGTAATTTATTACATTTATTAAACATCAATGGAAAAAAAATTATTTATTTTACAAAAATATTGTTCTTTAATGAAATTACCTATGTGTAAAAAAATATTTCAAAAACGATAATATTTTAAAGACGATGAGTGTTTACTAATAAAAGAATCGCCTTGTATACAAGCATTATGTATTTATATACAAAGTACAAATTTCATTTTGTAATTAAAATTTTTCATTCAGGTCTCGTCTAATTCAAAAATCTCAAAAAACGTATAATTGTCGTATAATACCATTGTCGTATAATTACCATTAATTGTTAGTAAATGTATCCATTCTCAAAATTTAGACCCATGACCATCACTATATTATGCTCGATGTTCATTTTGTATAGACCTTAATTATCTTTCTGTAAACAATAATAGAAATACATATAGGGTTATAGTCATAAACCATTGTATGTACCATCATAATGCATTTTGGCATAGGTATATAGTGAATCATGGATTTATTACGTAATATGTACCTATACAATAATTTATAGCCAAACGAGTAAAGCCTATTTTATCATTTTTATACTTACCAACATTGTAATGACTAATAAGTTTGGAACAAAGTCGATTGACTATCTCAAATATTTAAATCAATATTTTTAGTAACTAGGTAGGTACTACGCTATACCTACTGTAAATAATATTTTAAGATTTGTTATTCAGATCCAATACTAAATCAAAATGGACATCATGAAAATTATACATTCGTAGTAGGTATACAATTATATAATATTTTACGCATTACGACTTATAAGACATGTTCGCAGTTCAGATAAAGGACTACTGTGCAAGCATACGCAGAGATATTGGGCCAACTTTTAGGAAGCATTTAAATATTTGGAAATTTTTGAGTAGGTTGAGCCCTATCCCCTTTTTACCGATTTGTATCTATTCTATGTCTAGACGATTCTGCGCATCCCCACAAGGCACCCTGCTATCGAGATCGGTAGTTCCACTATGGCAGAGTGTCGTGTGGTGATGTGCAGAAAAACCGATTTCCGGGCCGCGGCGTATATTCTCACGTTGGAGTGCTGGATAGAGTGTATAGCTCACGGTAGTCCTGACTTAGATTTGCCATTTTTAACAATATTCCATAAAGTTCAGAATATCTTAAAATAATTTTACTTACAATTTAAAATTGAATATAAATGATCTATAGCTATTTTATAATGTTTTATTTAATTTAAAACACGTTTATACCTATAAAAAATATTTTCCAGTTCTTAAAAGTAGAAATTAAATTTTGTTTACAATAAATAAGTTTAATATATGATTATTGTTTAGGAATCTAAGGCATTTGTACATGTTGGAGACCAAACAAATACAAACGTGACATCTGATTTCAAAAATTTGTAAAAACAAATTTTTATTTTTATTAAATTTAAAAATGGATATAAACATACCAGTCTATTTTTTAGGAAATTATTAACAGAAATGGACACAATTATTGGATGTGTAACAGATTTATTACCAGAAAAAGCACCACTTGATAATCCAAAAGAAGTTATCAAATCAGTACAAATTCGTTTGAAGAACACTGCTAATTCGTAAATTTTTAAAAACACTTATTACTTTGATCACTTGCCTAATAAAAACTTATATAAATTAATAATTTTAGAGAAGAACACATTAGAGCAATTTCTGATGCGGTACAGGTAGCACGAAATCATCAGAAATTATTAAAACCACATATGAACTTGATTAATCAAAAAATTGTTCAATTTCTCAACAGCCAACGAATTGTTTATGTCCGATTAGCGTGTCAGTCAGCTGGCGAACTCTTTAGGACCATGCGGTGTACAGATCGACCAGTAAACTCATTACCTACCTACCTACTTACTTTTATAATCAAACTATTTTAATAGTAACTTTATTGAAATTGACAACAATTTTTTTTTGTTACAATTATGTACATAGTTATTTGATAACATTGTTACTGGACTCATGAACCGTACAGCAGATAAAAACCAAAACATCCGCATTGATGCAAATTGGGCACTTGATAAAATGGTGATCAGCATCCCACCGTTGCATTCCATAAAATCGATAGCCAACTGTAGTCAACACAAAAATCCAGCTGTTAAAATAGCACAGTTGCGTTTGATGCATTGTGTTACTGTAATTGCAGATCCCATGAAAATATTAACTGGAATAACAGGACTTAAAAAAGCTAGACAGTTAATTCTTAAAAGTTGTGTAGCTACAATAGAAGATGCCAACGCAGAAATTAGGTAATAATAGGTACACATGTTTTTATAAATTTACCCGATAAATAGATAAAACCGCTTGCTAGCCTTATTTATGAAATTTTCCTACTTCCGGGGTGCTTTAAAAATTAAAATAACTATATGTAAAACGCGGGCGTTCCATGTACAGTAATGAGTAGTGACTTCAGTCTGCAGATATTAATCACCGAAAATAATTTTAATATTGAATTACCTATTCAATATTAACAATAAAAAAAAATTTAGTACTTACTAGTGTTGACTACCATAATATCAAATATGAAATAGGCGCAATAGGTACAAACGTACAATTATACTTAAGTTGGAAAGTGGTGTCTCCGCACACTCTTACACAGTCACACCGCCCTAGAGTTTTCTACAAATTAAACGAAGTTCATTTTGTATAAACAGTAATTGAGAAGGATAAAAAAAATTATTTTTTTAATACCCAAGCTTAAAACAATAATACAGTTTTTGTAATTGTAAATATATTAATTATTTATTGATCAAATGTTTTAAAGGTTTATGTCAAAAAAGCTCATGCAACTCTTAAAAGATACTTGTTATGAAAGTTTCTGCTCTTCATTAGTTCAGGATATTAGTTGGGACGAACTAAAAATTGCTGGAAAGGTAATTATTTAAAGAATTTATCATACATAATATATTAACTATAACTATGAGTATTGACTATAAATTATAATTATTAATTATTTTTATATATTATATAAAACTATTTTATGGTTTATAAAAACGTTTTCTCTGGTAAAGTCGGATAATACAGCACGATAAATTGTCAATATTCTACTTAAAATACTTTAAAATACTTTAAACTTCAAATTTTTTCAGTTAAATTTAAAACAATGATAACGAAAATCAATAAAAAAAAATTAATAATTTTCCAGTAAGAACTGAGGTACATTAAATCCAAGATACAACGATTATATAGTCTATTCATTTTTCTCCCGGGCATAGTTTGGTTACCTATAAGCTAACCGATAAATATATGTAATAGAAAATACGTATACTAATTGTTTGTCCTAGTCACTCCAAGATAAAATCTCTGAAACATCTGACTCAATTTAAATGCGGATTTTCGTATACTGTAAATAATTTTTTTTTAAAGGCATAGGATAGTTACTTAAGATTACCCAGTGGCACCGAGTCCTATGTTTAGGTCAGGCCATGGCCTGACCACATTTTTAAAAGGGGGCCGGCGATCAGAGGGGAGCTGGACGTCTTTGCAATATTTTAATCAACATAATAAACTATACTTGGTTACTTGATGAAAATAAGAGATGCATATTAATTCTTATTTATTTAGGTACCTAGTTCGTAATTCAGAGACTTTTCTATCTCATTGTGGGGAGGTACGCAGGGGAGCGGAGTAGGCTTGTGGCCGCTGGGGTGGCTTGGGACTGTTGTATTTTCATTTGGCCTGAGTACATTTTTAGAAGTTCGGCGCCACTGAGATTACCCAACTCCTTCCTGGCCGCAGAAAACTGCAAAGCGATAAAATAGGTGTACGCACTTTCCGTCTGTTTTAGCGCATCATTTTTAAATTGATTTATTTTTATGATAATAGATTAATAGCTAATTATAAAATATTTAAATACCTACCTATAATAACTGTATACTATAGTTTATTAATTTTCTAATATATATTATAATAATAACAGTAGACCAAAGCCTAGGTAAGCTTATAAGTTAAAGAATAATATGTAACATAAATTATGAATGTAATATAAATTTAATAAAGCATAACGTTTTTTGTACAGAATTTAAATATGGAAGATTTAGCCGATATCTTGAAGAAAAATATTAAATGAGCCAGTTTTGATGTGGTACTTTATGAAACTATTTGAACTACCTACCTATTCAGATGTTTATTGAAATAAATATTTATTTTCTGTAGTTATTATAGAAGATAATAATTAATATAATGTTTCTAATTTTTAAATAAATAATCAGAAAATTATGTCAAACAAATCGCAACGAAACTGCTTGTGGTGACAAAGTTCATATTATTTATTTTAAAGTTTTAAAATTTTTAGTAAGTATCTGGGTGATTGGGTTGGTTACAATTTACAACTGTATACCGTGGTGAATGTTAACCTCGGCAGCAGAACAAATAGCCGTGTAATTAATGCTATATATATTATAATGTAGGTAAATAATCAGAGCTCTCACTATAGATTATAAAAATCAAACCCACCTATATTCTACTTATTGCAACAAATAAAATATGATAATATCCAGACTAGATTTCCGTAATCTTTAAAAGTGCTAGTTTATATTTTTTTTAGCACTATATAAAAAGTGTGCACATAAAAAAAATATTATGAAATATCTACAATGGTTAGTTAATTACTGCTTGAATACTTAAAAAATCAATTCATTCCTAAAGTTCGTTGAAATTTGTCAATAAACATAAGTAGTTGAAATGTTAGAAAGTAAAAATAACACATAATAGATGGAGTTTCAACAGAATAATTTTGAATACAAGCAATAAATTATGGTAAGTAGGTATTTATTAACGTTATATGGGAAGTAAGCGGGAGTTAAATAGAGATTTGTTGCTGGAGAAAAAAAACAACTCCGTGAATAGAAAAGGAAGATGAGTAAGACTACGGAAGATAATATTAAATGTTATCTTCGAAACAATAGAAAACTATTACAATAAATTAATTGAAATGTAAAACACTACGACTTCAATTAATTAATTGTATAAAAAACTGTCAATTTTAAACGGATAAACTAATAAATGTTGTTTCGTGCAATTCAATAAAGTGCAATAAACTAATTTAATTTTACTTAGTACAAATTTCACGAGCAAACAAAGTTTATTTCTATGTTGGTAGTAGGTACAAATCACCGAAGAAAACAATTTTATGTGTCTACTCATAATTCAAATCAATTATTTTTGGCGGCGGATCGTTCGTTATGTTAAATTTTTTAATCCTTGATAACAGTTATCTGGAAACTGATAGTCGGTATTCCGGTTGTTTCTGAAGATTACTACCAAAAGGCTAGACGGCTTAAAAAATAATCAATTGTCGTCAATCATCATCATCATCATTGATTATAAAATAGTTAAATAATTTTAATTTATAATCTAGTTAAATCTACTGAATTTCATACTTCCATAGGTTTATACATTATTAATTCATAATTGCGTGTACATACGTTATTACCTTATTTTTTTTTTATGAACATGTGTAGTATAATTTAAGCTCTAAATAACAAAATATGGTTTCCAAACTTATATTTATTGTTTTATTATCTTCATCTTTATTCACTGTCAACGGGTTATACGAAGACCAAGCTGGAAAATTTGACTGGTAAGCAAACTGTCCGTGGTGTACTTGACTACCAAGCTAATCCGTTGGTGTGGAAAAAACCGCACCGGGATGTTTGCATCGTACCATTAAAATAGTTCAGTATCCCTTGCGTTTTTTTTATACCAGTTTGGACAAACAAATATCTTTTACAACTATAAAAACAGCAGTATTAGATTTGCTTACGAAAATTGAATTCTTATCAAACATTCAATTTATTGTCCTCGGTGCCAAAATTATTTTTTTTACTAGTTCAACATGCCACCATAACAACCATACACTTCACCCTACAATTCACATATTAATTTATTATTTATATGATCACTAGCTGTATTTTAAAGTTTTTTTAAAATATATATTTATTAATTGTATATAGTTTTCTACATCTATTTATTCATACATTCACACATTATCTGTTTGTCAACCTATACATTTTATTTAATTATTCAATGGTTTTCTATTATTAAGTACTTCTTAATCTATTTAAATAAAATTATATTTACTATTTTTATTTGCAGGAAACAAAATTATGTCGGCGAAGTTAAATTTTCATCAATTGATGTTGACGTAACTACAAAAAGGTTGTATGTTGCAACTGAGAAAAATGTTGTTGCTTCGTTAGCAATAGATACTGGTAAAAAAATAACATAAATTACTTGTAAATGTTTCTTAATGTGGTTAATTGCAATTAGGTGATATTATTTGGAGACAAATTTTGGAAAAAGGACCGGAAGGTAGTGTTGAATTAATACATCCAACCAAATCTAAAATCATTACAGTCAGTGGAGTTGATGTATTCAAAGTGAGAGGATGGGATGTCAATGATGGATATTTACATTTTGAATGGAGTACAGAGACTAGTAATGTCCTGTATTTGTTTGTTTTTAACGGACTCCTTCATAACGTATATTCTTCAAACGATTTAATAGCTGTTGACACATACCATTTAGAAACAGGTGTCAAAGGAAAAGCTACCTATACTTTCCCAGCACATTGGTTTAGTGGTTCTGATCGGTACTATAATATATCTATATGTGATGTATTTTCTACTGCTGATTATATTTTAAATGTTTTAGTTGTGCATTATCCTCTGGAAGTCTAGCCTGTCTTAATGTAGATGGAAAATTAAATATTGGATCATTAATAAAATCTAATACTGAACGTTTAAGTCTTGATATAATTGGAGATAAAATCGAGGCTGTCCCTGGAAGCCCTATACCAGCATTTATTGTTACAAATAAAAATGTAGAAAAATTAGTTTATGTCAAAGAGGATAAAATACTTATACGATCTTTAACAACAAGATCATCATCATTTATATATACATATATGGCTGACAGGCATATTTTATTACAAATTTCTTCACCTATGCAAGTATGTATTACACAATTTATTAAATTTGTTAAAGTTTAATATAATTTACAACCATATTTAACATTTTTGTTTTTAAATGATTGTAGTTATCAATATAAATTATTAATTATAAAAATATAAACTTATTTTCTTCAAAATCCAAATTTTTAAGTTATATTAGGTACTTAATTAATTAGTTAATTAGTTTTATATTATTTTCCAAAGTTATTTATATGGTTAGTAATATTTTTTAGGACACCATCGTAACAGAAGGTTCAATATTGGAGGATTCTACTGTTATTGAAAGTTTGTCATCAAAGGAGTCTAAGAATTCTTTGAAAATTTCTAATCCAAAAATATCTTCTGCATTTTGTGGACGAAGTAAAGCAAATACTGTTAACTGTGTTGCTTTAGTTTCAACACAAGATCAATCATTAATGCTTCTTAAAATGCCAGGTAATTTAATGAATAATAATCTATTGTTTTATCTATCTATATTTTTTCTGTAATACCTAGTCTGATAACATAATAATGGTTGGTAAATAATAATTGATCAAACATTCAAACTATTAATCTAAAATCTGCATATTCATTTTACTGTTAAGTTTGATAAATATAATTAGGTACCTACTAGGTTAATCAAAGACACCAAGAACAATAGTTTTTAGTTAAATTAAAAGAGCTGACTCTTTTTCATAACTTTATGTGGTCAGCCACCTTTGTTCTACACCCCCGCTCTATCCCCGACTTCCCATTTTCTCATACCAGCTGTTTTTGTGTCTTTAAGATTTTTAAATGTTGTAATTTTTAAAATAATTTAAATAAAAATTAAATACTTATAAAACCTAAAAAAAATGCAGATTATTCTTTATAATTTGTATGTTATTATGATCAATGATACCTTAATTTTAATAATGTTATCACAATGAATAAAATACAGAGAGATTTTTACTATATTCGAACATACAAGTGTGAAACAGAGAATTTATTCAAATTATGTAATCTAAGATTCATTCAATCTGAGGATAATTAGATAATTAGATTTCTGTATTCAACATTTGACTGTATATTTTATTTTATTATAAAATAATTTAAACAAATATAATAATATAGAATGTTTACAAACTTTAGGTTCAATAAAATGGCACAGAGAAGAATCCCTAACTAATATTATAAACGTAGAGTTGGTGGATTTACCAGTTTCTGATATTGAAGCAGCAATTGAAAAGGAGTTTGGCAACAAAGAATGTAAGTATTTTAAACTCAGTCTTTATAATATAATGTAATAATGAAAACTAATATACAAGTTATGTTTAAACATATTTATAAATGTTTGTGCTCAAGCATTTTTGGATCACAGTGTATCAAGTGAGTGATGATGAGTGATATAAAGGTTTATTTGTAGTGTTGTAAAAGTTTGAATTTTTGTGTTCAAATATAATTGTTGTTTTTTTTTTTTTTGTAGTTTTTGATATTTTTTACATTTATTCTACATAATACATTATTTTTCTGGTGAAAAAATTGATATTTATTTTTTATCTTATGTAGCCGGCGCTTTTAGTATGTTTGTTCGACGTTTGTTCAGTCAGATGCAACAATTACGCACTCTATTTGCAACTGTTCTTGGAATAATAGAATCACCTTCTGAAACTACTGGAACCAAAAGTAATCTAGTTCGAGATCAGTTTGGTTTACATAAAATTATTGTGACTGTTACTAGTGCAGGAAAGGTAATGAAGTTATGATATACTTCGAAATGTATAATAATTATTAATTACTAAATGATTATTTTTCCTTATGTATTAGATATTTGGTATTGACAATTTAAATGGTGAAATTCTATGGTCTGTTCTGTTGTGTGGTGTTGGGACATTTTATGAAAACAAGGTTAATGGATTGCCATCGGCTCCTATGCATTTACAAAGAAACTCAAAGCATTTATCATATTCACCAATGTGCACACTGTTGTTAAAAAGCGAAGTAATTTGTTTGTTATTATATTTTTATTTTGCATAAAATAATTTTCAATTGTGTTATTAATTTAGGATTCAGAAAATACAGTTTTGTTTACATTTAACCCAATTAATGGCGAATCCAAAAGTATGTAATTTAAATGTCACATTCTTCAGTCTTCACTAAAATTATAATTTTGCTAACTTGTTACTTGATTTTTATTGATTCAGATGGTGTTACACAACTTCCATACAGAGTTGTACAAGCTGTTCCTCTTCCAGTTTTGAATATTGAATCTGTTCGAAGTCTAATATTGTTTGACAGTTCCAATTCTCCTCATCTTTATCCTGCTGATACACCATTATCCTCAAAACCTCCACCTATGTACATATACATTGCTAATCCTACAAATGGATTATTGCAAGGATTTACTGTAGATGTACCAATCTCAGGAAAAGTTAGTCATTTTAGTAACAATTTTATAAAATTTAAATTATTTGTATACATTTATTCTTAGGAGTTTTCTGCTAAAGAAGTTTGGAAAACGCAATTCAACAAACCTACTCAAATAATAGCGATTGGCTCACGAGATCCTGTGGAACATGTACATTCTCAGGGTAGAGTTCTGAGTGACAGAAGTGTTTTGTACAAATATATTAATCCCAACATGGTGGCTATTTTGACGTTGGCTCCAGATACAACACATAAAAGTATGTTAAATTTGTAAAAATTGTAATATTGACTTTAATTTAATTGTTTGTAGGTGTTTTGACGTTACATTTGTTGGATGCAGTCAGTGGTATAATTATTTACTCAGTTGTTCATAAACGAGCTTCTCATCCTATACATTTAGTTCATTCTGAAAATTGGCTATTATGTTCCTATTACAATGATAAAACTAGACGAACTGAAATAGCATCTTATGAGCTGTATGATGGAAATCAACTTTCAAACTCTACAGGTATCGTAATTTTTTAATTTTAAAATTAAACTGTAGTTTTTTAAACTATCTTATTCAATATTTTGTGTAAATTTTAGATTTTTCCTCTGTTGGTGGCAGTTTAATCCCCCCGATTGTAGAAAAGCAAGCTTACATACTTCCTGGATTTTTACAAGCCATGAAACCAACCATCACTGAGAAAGGAATTACAAGCAAACATATATTAAGTGAGTTATATTGCTTTTACTGTTGCTATTGATTATAGATCTTAGTAATTATAGTAAAGCTCATACCTACTTTTGTTAAATTGATGATGATGATGATGATATTTTTAGTGGCTACTACAACTGGTCATTTATTGGAAGTGCCTTGGGCATTTTTAGACCCTCGTAGACCATTAGGTGAACCTAAAGAAGAAGGAGCAATACCGTATATCCCTGAACTTCCAATGCCATCGGAATCTATGATCAATTATAACAAAAGTCTTATGCGAGTTGATGGCATATATACTACACCCAGCAGTCTAGAATCCACATGCTTAGTTTTTGTTTATGGATTAGGTAATGTTATTGTTGTTATCGTCTTTAGATAATTTATGCAATTCATTAAAATATTTTTAATTTATTTTTTAGATCTATTTTATACACGAGTGGCACCTTCAAAAACGTTTGATGTACTGAAAGAAGATTTTGATTATTTAGTAATAATTATTGTTACCACAATTCTTTTAGTAAGTGCTTATGTAACGAAAAACCTTGCCTCGCAAAAAGCATTAAAACAAGCATGGAAATAAATCAACACAAAAATATAACCACTTAGTGGTTAATTAAATCATAAATCTTGATGATATCATAAATATTAATTTTAATTTTTCATAATATTAAGGGTTTTTGTTTTTATATTTGTTTTTTTCTGTAAGAACTTAATTTATTGTATAATTGTATGATATTAATGTTCAATAATAATAAATTAAATTGTGGATTTCAAATGAATTATTGGTGTGTATGATTTATGTGTCATTTTTAAACCAGTTTTCAAGACATTTTATTTTTCTATAGTTTTTTTTTAAATTTTATTGTACGTGTTTATGATCCAAAAAACATTCTATAAAAGTATTTAACACAATATTAATTGTATGAAAAAAAAAAAATCTTAAGAGTAAATAGATAATTTTCATTTCTTTTGCAATACTTTCTACTAATAAAGAATAAGAGGGAAAGTAGGTAATCGCTCTGATGTACAGTAGGTGTCGAGTGTTACACTGTAATGTATGTGTTAAATTTGAATTCAATGGAAAATCATTGCATACGCATAGCCATTCTGAGCCAAGATGGTCTCAGTCAACCTATATTACTAAGTAAATTTTATGATATATCTAGTTATATTACTATTAAAGTAATTTATTTTACTATTACTATTACGGTAGGTTGAATTAGTTTTTTGCCAAAAACATTGCATTTGAAAATGTAGTGTGTATAAAATATAATCATAGACGTTAAAAGTTTAAAATCCACCAGAACAATTCTAAAATAATTATTCTTTGTTTAAATATTTAATTCTGTCCAAATGTATATCATTACATTTTTTAAATATCTGTAATAAAAACTTATAAGAAACCTTGTATTATATTTTCTAAATATCGATATCTATAGAAAAAAAAAATAGAAAATGTCTAATAGTATAGAACAGTGAAAATATTTTGAAAGTTCCACCATGTATTCTAAATACTATTATGAACATTTGACGAATATGTCAAGTATCTATAGTTATTCAATTTTGAATTACAACAAATCTATTTTGTGTAAAAATGCATGTCTTTCCAATTATTGAGAAAAGTACTGGGCATGTTTTACTTTGGTCTCTTGCCCATCAACGCTACCAACTAATTGCAATATTAGATTCATTTTCCTATCAGAAAAGATGCTGAAGTTGAAAATCAAAGTTTCTCCAAGCGGCAAACACACATTACGATTACACCATTGTTAATCAATACATTCAACGCGATCGCTCAGCTCAAAACCTAAAATAATATGAAAGTAGGTATGACATGGCATACATCTATTGGATATAGACATGTGGTGATTGTCTGCTAGAAAATGGTATGTCATGTACGAAGTGAATGACAATAGTCAAATGGAAAGTCTTGAAAATTGTATGGATTACTAGACAATTGCATACTCTATATATTCGCTGTCCATTGCAGGTATTAAAGGCTATAAATAAATTAAACAGAGTAAATCTTGCAGGTCATAAGCGTCCGCCGCCGTCCGCGTATTATAAATTATAATATAATATAAGGACGAGGTAACTAAAAATTAAATTTATTCATGCGCTTACCGAGCAAACAATGGCGCACTTGTAAAGACAACATGTCTCTACCCTTTTTGCCTTACTCTGTGTTGAATAGCAGGTAGGTATATGTATATTGTATATAGGTACTCGAGTATAAGTTGGCGTTTTGTCACGAGTTTATATTATAATGCAAATTATACTGTGGCCACATCTAGTGCTTTCATAATCGAACCCGTCCTTGACACAACAATGAATCAGTGGCCCAAACGAAGGGGGTAGACTCCGCCCCCTCCTCAACCCCACTCGAAGTGTGTCACTCGATAAATTAATCAAAATTTGGAGTTTTTTCAATATTACACTATTTTATTGATGTGAAACAGTTGTATATTTAGTTTGGTAATATCTATAGCAACAATTGGTAGGTAGTGTTTTTTTTTGATTTTGGAATTTTGGATCCAGTAATTGCAGATGGTTCAAACATTTTTTTTTAACTATTAAAATTTTTTTAATTTGTTGTTTTTAATCCTCCCACTCCCCTTATACCTCGATGAATCTTGGTTGCGACACTGCAATGATCAATCAAAAAATCTCTAGAACAATAATTCGCAGTTTTATTAAAAAAACTTCTTATTAACTTATTCGATACAAAATTAATTGTTAAATATTAATTAATTAATTTTATTTATTAGACAGAATTAACATTGACAGGTTCAAAGTTAAAAATATTTACAAATTTACTGCATTGTCTATCACTAAGGATGAAGTCCTTGTTTTGATGGACGATGAGTTTCTATACATAAACAGAAAAAAGAAAAGAATATAATGATAATGGATTCGAAATTGAATAATATTAATTTTTATAATAATAACATGATATTATATAGACTTATTGTAGCCATTAGTAGGTACTGACATAAAAATATAATTTCATAAAATTAGTTCATTATTCTATAGCCACACATTTTTACTGACAATATTAATAATTTACAAGTCGTTGACATTTTTCATAAACATCAATAATTATTATCCCATATACGGCGGTATATATATGTGTATATTATATAACTATATATTGTTCATATTCCTAACATCTCAACTATAGGAAATGAAACGCCCAAAACCAGACGAAAACGACTACCATGTGCGGGCCCGAAAACATCGTTTGAATGTTTTTTTAGAAAGACACGTTGCTAAGTCCTGCATGCCTTCTGCTGCAGCTGATGTAGGTATCGAAGAACACACACACACACACACATATGCCACCTGCGGACGAAACAGGAACGAAAAGGACCAATACCTACATCGTTATCAAGTCACTTCAGTCGCCAATTGTGTATCATAATATAATATCATACAATAACAGCGGTTTGCGTTTGGGGGAGTTTGAACATTTTTGGACGATTTAGCGGGATGCGTTTGAGCGAGTGATTTTAATATATATTGTAATGTTTTGGACGACGTTTTTGAATATATCCTGCGACGCGTTTGGGGCGTTAGGGAAATATTTAATCAATCCATTTCCCCAATGATATTGACGGTAATCGGTCAAAAAGTCAGAGGACGTGTACTTAAGTCCAAATAGAGAAATGTCCGGACGCATTTTTTTATTGACGGATAAAAATGTGCTTGGACTTTTCGTCCGGGATTCCATTTCGACAGACTTTTGAGGCTAAATTATGTAATCCACGTGTATGATTAAAACTTAAAAGTGGACTGTTTTATTTATTTTTTATAACAAGAATCACGATTCAGGCTTAAAAATGTTAGGAACTATTATAAATATTATTAAAACGATTAGTTCAATATTAATTTATTTATTTAAAAGTATTTGTTTTATAAATGTATTCTTTTAAATTTTAATTATCGTAATAGTAATATAATAACATGTAACCAATGGCAATCCATTGTCCATCCTGAAATACCCGTCGTATAAAAAATTATAAAAATGTATGTATTCTTGTTATCTGGCAAGATTATTATATGAAAATTATTAGAAAATATGTGTACCAGTGTACCATGTATTATAAGTCGTCGATCGCATATTATTTTATTACACAATACAATCTATCATAGCTGAGATGCCTTAGAACCTGCAAATAAAATGTGATATAACCTCTCTCTCCCCTCCGACAAAAAAACAATGAAAAATCGGGCAACGCGGTGACACTCGAGGAAGGTATTTGAAACAACTTGTGGAAAAAAATTGGAAAAATGTTAAATATAGTGTCGTACTGTCGTCAGACAATTGGAACGTAAAAAAGGCCTGTTCTTTTATATATATAAGGAGTATAGGTACACTCGCTCAAATACATTATAAGAAATTTACCCAAAAATATTGCTTTTATTATTAAAAAAGGAAATTTGGTATTCACCTAAGCGCATGACGCTATGAAATACTGCAGCAATATCCATAGTATATACTTTAACATATACCTATTATTATACCTGCAGTGGTGCGACCACCGAGATGGTTGCGGGAGTGTCGGGGGAGTGCTCGCGATGGGGAGGGTGTGATATCGCCTCTTTGGCTTATTTTTATCGTATAAAATATATTATAAAGCAACGAAAGTATATTTAAAATATAAGTTCCCCCCTTTTAAAAAAGCTGAGCCCGCAGGGGAGTGTCGACCGGATGTATTACAGTTCAGTTCATTGCTCCCTATATTTACACCTATTTTGGTCTAAAATAAATTACCTAATTCAGTCCAAAAAATATTTTAATTTAGTTCAAACATTAAAAAAAAAAAAACATTTTCCTTCGTATTTACTATTTACAAACTTAGGACTGCCGAGTGCCAGATGCCCAGATACACAATATGTCAAATAATGATTGTTTAAATGGCGAGTTACTAGTTAGTATCAAATGCTAACAAATTATTATAATTGAAACTAATAATTAAACACACGTTTAATTTGTTGCAATTGAATTTTCCTTATTATTATTATTATCATTTATTATTGTGTCAAATATCATTATTCATTATCGACGATCGACTACATATTATACCACCGATTTATATTAATTATACGTTAATAGTTGGCTCATCCTACGCTGCATACTAATTAACTAATTAGTTATTTTATATAGTTACTAGTTAGTTATAAATTATGTAGATTAGATAACATAGGAAAATTTAATATCAACTACCTATAGCTATTTTATCCATTTTTGTTCTTTATTTTTTAATCTAGCTTAATTTAATTGTGTTTTATTGGACGGAATTGTGCCATAAATATAATTCCAAATCTGGGCAGTGCCGCAACTACACATAACGGGGCTGGTGACATTTGGGCCCTAAATATTTTTTTGAAAATTATTATTTACCTACTGACAATAAGATAATATGATAGCTGGCGTTTATATTATGGAAGGCGAATCTAGTAGAATAGTATATCGTCGCTTTTAATTGTTTTTAATTTTTTTTTTCAGACGTCATTCTAATATTAAATTTGTTCACGTTATTATAACACGAAGTGTACTACAAAACTATGGCACGCCGGCACGGACGCAGCTTTTAGTATAGATTAACAGCGAGCACCTGTAGCTTTACTTAAACACACTTTTTTTCGTCTACTTTTCTAATAAAACAATTAAAAAAATTGGAAAATGTAATTAATATTTCGGATAAAGCACTCGCGCATGAAGTGTAGACAAAACAATAGCTGCACAATTTATATGAACAAACTATTATATAGCTACATCGCTTATCTGCAACCTATAAAATATATTAATTAAAAACAAAAATTAAATTGTTAAATTGTAATTAATAATACCGCCGCGTTGCTAACGTAAGCAGTTATACCTATGTTATACGATAACAATAATATGTAATATTATATTTTAATACTAATTACTGTGATCTTTGGTACCTACTCCACAATATAATATTATCTATTAGTTATTAGCTTATTACTATTTAGTATATTAATAATTAGTTATAATAGGAAAAAGGAGAAATTATTAGCAAATAGGAAATATTTTTAAGGGAGACTCGAGTTTCCAAAGTATTTATTAAAAGTTAATTACCTATATACATAATGAATACGGCAAGGGGTTGTTTGTTCGAAAATTATGTGCACGAATGAATATGTACGAATGAAAAGTGTTCGAATTTTATATGTTAGAAAATTTAAATGTTCGAATATTATGTGCGAATGAGTGTATCTGAATTAAAAGTGTTCGAATGTTTATCTGTTAGAAAGTTTAAATGTTCGAATATTATGTTTATTGTGAAATCAACAAAATGTAATTTGTCGGTATAAAAATTATTTATTATTATTTATTATTATTAATCTTAACTATACAATTAAATATGATATTATATTATCTAAAAGAAAAAATGTTTTAAAAAGATAAATCATAAGCAATTCCCCTTAAAAATTCTAAAATATTAAAATCAGCATTGTTTTTACAGCTTAGAACAAGATTTTTAATACGTTCTTCTCGTTTTTGTTTGGACTCTTTGAACTTTTTTGGAAACCTGTTTTGAATCAACTGTTCGATCGAACTTGCAATGTTGCGATACGAATAAAATGTAATCTCGATTATCCGATATCGTTATAGTCATTGGAATGATGACTACACACTTCTATATATACATTTAATATGGCTGGTTTATCGAGCGATCATAAAAGTATATCTATTATCTGGCTAAACAAATTATTAGGTGAATTATATCTGTGACTATGAACGATATTCGTATAATGTTATTATGTTATTATGCGTTATTATGTTCAAATAGGAAAATATAACATTCGTACATAATACTATTCGAACACAATTCATTCGAACACTCGACTAGTTCCCCTTCGGGATTCTGTTATTTTAAGCTATAATGAATTTGTTATGGATCTTGATTTTAACTTTTAAGACGACTACCTAGTATTACGGGGCCGGTGGAAGGCACAAGCTAAACAGCCCTATGCCTGGGGTGGCATTATTTAAGAGACGGCATTTTATTGGAGTATAGGCAGGGCTACTATATATATATATTGCTCTATAAGCTAACACAAAAACTGAAAACCTCTTTCAAAATACTGACGAGCAAAAAAAAAATGGTTAGTTTATAGTTATTTAACTTAAATATTTTTATTTTTAAAAATAATATCCGGAAACTAACTATTTAGCTTTGGTTGAGACAGAATACCTATATATATACAAGTACCTACAATTAATAACATTAAACTTTTGTAGGGCGAGTTATATGTACTGTGATGACTTGAAGCCGAAGTGGACGAGCGTATATATGTTTAAGAATATGGTTAAGGGATAATTAGAAAGATCCAAAACGAAAGGGCGGCAAATTTGGATTTTACCTATGTATAGGTACATTTTGTCTAGAGCCGGTCCAGTAGTCTTGACCCAATAGTCTTCATATTTGGACGATTTGTCGCAAAGCCTTAAAAGTATTGCAGGGCTTTGTTATGTATAATGAAGCTGGCTAATGATTTTAGACTTCAATCTTCTCTATTTATCTATCGTTCGGCCTATGTACATGAATATAAGCGGTGCCGCTTGTAATTTGATAACGTTCGCCAGAAGTGGCGCAAATCACCGAGAACAAAGAGGGTGGGGCACTACTTCGCCTCCAACAAAAAAAAATAATTTGGTGGTAGGTACCTATATATATGTGCTGCGTGTATAATATATGGTGGATCCTATAGTAGCTGATATACAGATTATATACTTGTATAGTTATAATTACAATGTAAAAAATATGTTATATATTCGTATATGATTAACAAATAAAACTCATAGCTGATTAGTGACGGTGGGTTGGTGCCGGATGGAAAATTTCAAGGTTTGCCCCAAGTAAAAAAAAATTTATTTGTGCCATTGCGGCGAAGGATATAAGGATAAGCGCCGTAAAAAACTATAGAAAAACTTAAATACCTTTAAATACCCTTCGCCAAAAGTGACCGTCTGGGACCACGCGTATAGTTGGCCTGCTGTATATAGTATTGTTGCGTTGTTCCACCGATTATTACCATCATTTACCACCTATATATTAATGGCTATGATGGCTATTATTGTCTACCTATGTATATTATAATATATTATTATAGGTCGTCGCTATATATTATACAATATTCGACGTTCGTACGCCGTACGCGATGACGTCGTGTTGTGCAACTGTGCAAGCGTGACAAAATAGATCAAAACCATCCATTTTGTCGTATTGTGTGTGCACGGCGAGCGACGAATTTTTTAGTGATTAATATTATAGTTATATTATATTATTATATTATTATAATGTGATCGTTCACGGCGGACGACGTGGCATACGTATGTGATTATATAGTATACGTTTATATAGGTATATAATATATATACGCGTATGGTCGACACACGTGTACGAGAAATCGGAAACCCGTTTTCCGGGTGGGTACCTATTTTAAGAACACAGGGTCACTGCGGTGTAGTCATATTCATATTCGTGTCAATACGAATCCGACGAGGTACAAGGTCGCGTGGGCGTATATTATTTTATAAAGTCTATATACCCATTATATTATTATAATATATACTCGCCTGCAGTCCTGCACCGTCCGCGGGTGTGACCTGCACGGCTGCACTGCACCCTTCGCGACACACAATAATATAATACCATGTGAAAGCGTATAATATATAGTATTATTGGTTTCAATTGACCAATATTGGTAAGTAATATCTAACCTAACCCGGTCGGCGCCCGGCGGGCGGAGGCGTAATCCATTAAAATTTCAGGGGGGGCTCAAATATTTTCTAACATCAATGAGTGCGAACTGGGAGGGGGGGGGGGGCTCCGATCCCACACAACTAAAATGCTATCTGCTTTGAGGGGAGGGGACTAAGACCCTCTGCAAGTCCTCTCCCGATTTCCGTCCACGACCGTCTGTAAAAGATAATGAAAATAAAAAAATTATGTATTCTAATTTTGTTACCATCATTGGCTGCATTAAACCGAACGTGTATTTTCGCCAAGCTTTATAGACCCAGAATATCGTGGTACCTAAATATATAAGTGAACCATCATAGGTACATATTATATTATATTCGCCAGTCACTGCAGCGAGATATTAAACTCGCGAATCAGCAATTCGTTGGAATATGTTTTGTAGTACCAACACGCGTGGTTGTGTTTATACTCTGCATAAGAAGCATTGAAATTAAACTGAAATGTATTTTACTGTATAAAAAAAATTGTTATTATAACAGTGGACGGACATCGGCCACGCGTCCTTATACGATAAATAATAATTTACTAATATGTATACTTTACAGGCGTCAGGCGCGAGCGCGTGACTCGTTTTACGACGAATTTTATTACCCCGCTTAGCACAATATTGAGATGGGTACGTGTCTGGCCACTGTACAATATCTTGAACAATTATTTTTTTCTATATGCTTTCAATGTTTGTTTTTTCAATATTTTCAAAGATATATTTTGTTGAAAAGTGTTTTTCAAGTCTAGTGTCTAGACCATTGTTTTTGAAGTTCTAACTAAATAAATGAAATAAGTGTCGAAATTATGTGTCGAGAAATGTATCGTATTTTAGTACAATTTTAATTGTCAAGCTCAATCGTTAAGTACAACAGCTCTTAAAAGGAACAAAGATATGTTCATTTTTCGATAGTTTTTCCAAATTGTTGATAATCTATTGATTGTTTGAAAAATGTCCCCATAAAGTAGATATCAAGATGATATGATTTTTGACCTAAAGAGATATATTAATAAAAATAATAATAGCAATAAAATAAATTATTTTGACACCTTTTGTTTTTATTTGTTGATAGTAATTTTAGTCAAATAACTTTGTTTTTCTTTTTAACTAATAACTTCCGCAATGTCCCTTGCCCATTAAGTCACATTTTAGATCGGAATGAATGAAATACTAATAAATTCGAAGTGTTTACTTTATATTTCTATAATTTATTTTGTATATAATAGCATTTCAATATTTTCTATATATATTTTGAAGATAATGATATGCCATACTTTAAATTTTAAATTTAAACACATTAGACTTAAACATTGCTTACAAGATTCCTTATAAGTTTATTAAATATAAATTAAAACAAAAATGTTGTGTACAAGTCACAAAAAAAATCGATGAGTGATTGAAATATTCACTACTTTTATTATAATAATTAATAATATAATTAACGCTATATTTTTGGCAAAAATGAATTCATCTTACCATATTACTTATAGTAAAATAAATTATGATTCTCCACAAATCAAGGAATCTAGATATAGAAAGCAACACATATGGATATGATACACTGGGTTAAATTATTACATATAGTACAATTTTATTTACATGTATAATGTTTTGTAGTATATGTTTTTATTTAGTGGATATAAGTAGTAAACAATTGTTGAAAAAGTAATATATAATAGAGTATAACATATTATTTGTCCATTTTAAATATTCAAGATTGAAGATAGCACAATTAATATTACCTAATACCTTCTTTCATAAGCCTGTTCATTCAGATCGAATATAAACAGCAGCATTTTCTTTTAGAATATTCGTCGCATTCATGGCACGATTCATTTCAGATCCCATAAATCGTCGTTTTTTTGCATGGAGTACATCAAATTGACCCACATATGAACATTCCAATAAAATTCTAATCAAAAATAACTATTTAACATCTAGAAAATAGTTTCGATGATGGCGACCGGAAACCAGATGTGTACTTCCGGAGTCCGGACTCAAATACAAAGTTGTTCATAGGAGATGGGGCTAAACTGACATAACAAACCCTACAGTTATTCATAGACGTGTCTTACCAGAATCGCGGAAAAAAGTTCAGAAAAAAAATTAAATATAAATGTGAATACGTGTATATTTTACTCTAATTAGTAATAAATAATCTTCATGTTTGAACAAAAAATTTTAAAACAAAAATATAAAATATAAAACAAATTTATAACTTTAGATAAAATACTATATGGACGTGTAGGAAGTGTAGGTAGGTACTATCTCAACAACCAAGTGTACACTAATGGAATACTATACATGGATTTTAACATATTGACTGGTTAAAATATATATACATTATATTGGTAAGTACCGAACAATATAAATTAAATAAAATGTCAAAAGGCTTAGGTATCAATAATTGGCTAATAATAAAAATGCAATTTATTGACAGGTGGTTCATAGGTCAATAGGTGTGTATCCATTCCTCAGGAATATTCTGACATAAAATTATTTATATTTGAAATTTTTCATTGAATAAATAGGTAAAAAAAAAGAGTTTTCAAAATTTCTTATTAATTGAGTATCCGCATATAAAATTTCCTATATTGGCCATAATAATTTATGAATTATTAATTATTAATTAGGAGTAGATTGTATATGTTCACATTTATAATACTATACACTTTTCCGGAGGACCAGTGTGATAACAAATTTTTTTTGTGGTTACAAATTGTTGCATAATAAATTACATATAATACCAAACGGTTTTCAAGTGGAAATTGTAATTATTTAATGTTTCGGATGCTGGGATAACGTTACCCTGGCACCCGGGATTTGTAACTCGGTTTTCCGGTGTGGTACAAAATATTTTTTTCTGGTTACAAATTAGGTACTACATAATAAATGACATAATGCTAAACAGTTTTCAAGTCAAAATGTTGACCTCGGGGTATACCAGGGTAACCCCAACTCTAGGACAAGTTAGGACGCACAGGCTATATTAAAATACAGGACACGTGGCCCATTAAAGTTACGGTTTGCAAGGCGCG
Source organism: Neotoxoptera formosana (assembly GCA_022818045.1). Taxonomy (NCBI): domain Eukaryota; kingdom Metazoa; phylum Arthropoda; class Insecta; order Hemiptera; family Aphididae; genus Neotoxoptera; species Neotoxoptera formosana. The sequence continues at coordinate 22,956,032 of CM040634.1, forward strand.
ACATACTGTTCACTGCAGCAGTGTCGTCGGTTGCGGTGACCGAAACAAGATTACCATAATACCTACTATAGCTGTCCCGTCCAGATAAAAAGTAGGTACAAAAATACAAAATATTCTATTCTCAAAATTAAAAAATTTAATTAATTTTTGTGTACAATATTATATTTAATTACTATTCTTTATAGACGCTTACCTACAGTTCACAAATATTATTAAAATTAATTTAGTCGATACGAATATCGATCGGTCATCACACTACAATGTAAATTGTATGTATCAAGTAGGTATATTATATAATATAATTATTGTTGTATTTTTTGTATTTTGACTTTTTGTACTTGACGTTGACAATTGTAATTTTATAGGTATATATAAGAAATAACTATCAAATAAAATTTTGAAAAAGAAAAAATTGAAATTTTAATTATTTTTTATTTTAATAAAGTTAGCTGTACAGTTGTGGTCTCAGTATCTGAAGCCCTTACCAAGGCCGTCCCAATGCAGTAGTAAAATAGGCAGCCGTCTATGGCGCCACTAGTTTAGGAGCGGAAAATGTTTAAACCCTCCTCCTTCTCAAGAAATTAAATATTGAACCGTAAATTAGATTTGCCTATGGCGACAAAAAACCAGTCCTGGCACTTACCAGCTGAGTTCTGCAGAATCCACTATACCTATTTTGCATTATTGCTGTATTTTTGACTCTGGTCCACCGGTGCTTGAACACTGCTCGGAGTATGCAGCTAGTCTCTATAAATCAGAATCCAAGAAGTTTTGATCCCTGTCAAAAAAAAAAAAAAATAATTTACGAATAGCTTTCCGCCCCCCGGTTGGTTTTGGCGTAAATTCAATATAAGATTTTTTGGTCTATCCGATTTTTGAGCCATTGTTTTATTTATTTTTTAAATAAAAATGTGAACAGTAGGAAAATAATTCAAAGTTTGATAGTACTTGAATTCAATACTACCTATAGTTTATTAATTATCGGTCAAGTTATTAGGTATTTATCAATTTATTTATTTTATTTTATACAAAATTACAAATAATCACGTTAACGTCCGTTTACCTCTAAATCAAAATAGTCTGGATGCTGGTTAGATACAACGACTTATGGGTCTAAGGGATTCAAGTAGACACGTCAAGGACGTCTGCATTGCGCGTCGAACGCGCATATTATATTGTAATAAGGAATAACTAATATTGTATAATATGATATTTAACAATACGATAGTATTGAGAAATTTCAACTTTTATGAATACAGAATAGTAATATGTTTTATTATTATATTTTTTAATAGCAATAAATAATAATATTATGTCGTCCGTACTTCGTTTAACCATCTGCAACGACCTTCCTCCAGACATCTCAACCTTGTTTTTTCCGTCACTCGGGTTGCAATACGCTACAAACAATATGATGTATTGTATTCCAATCCGCCGTCTTGACGCTAGAAACTATAACAAGTACCAACACGGCCCCAGCTCCACATCAATACAATATATTATTATTTATCTACAAAGCGATTCTTATGGCCGACAATGAAATTGTCATTAAACCATAAAATATTAATAATATTGCTACCACAATATACCATTTTCTATCCAAACCGATAAAGGTATAAACAATTATTCAAAGAACGAAGCAACAAAATTAATATTGCCTTTGCACACACTCGGGCAGAGTATCAAAAAAAAAAAAAAAACTGCAGGATAAGATTTACGACTCGAACATCTAGAGTTCGGATTTTATTGGGAACACTCGAGTACGCGTGTTCCTATACACGATGATATTAATATTATAGTCAAGCCTGCAAGTCCGGTACTCCGCCGTGGTGCAGTCAGTCTCTGCTTATAATAATATAAGCAGAATTGTATATTTTGAATTTTCGACTAGCGTAGTCGGAACCAACAAAATGATTTGGCCTCAGAAATAAAATATCAGTTTAAAATATTATAATATTATTGTCGTCGTCGTTCGTATAGCGTTGCGCAACGAAAACGAATAATAATAAATTGTAAACGATGCGGTTTGTGCGTTGTCCGCGCACGAGGGGCGGGGGGATGAGAAAAAGGTCGCACGTGTTTACGCGCACACAATGTGTACGCTATAATATATTCTAATATTATTGTTATTAATATACATTTATATGCGCTCTGTCGTCGTGTTTAATATTATTACGGTGTTCCGCCGAACACCTGCAGGGGTTCGCAACGACGGATGTGCCGCCGCGGTCCATGCACCGCGGGCGTGGCGGTGGCGGCGCGCGTTTGCCGACCACTGGCACCGATGGTATTTTCTTTTATCTGCGGCCACTCTCGGCAGCTGCTGCCGTTCACCGGTCCTCGGCCGCACAGCCCGAACGCTGGTGCCCACAATTGCCTACTAAGCGGTAAGCGGCGAGCGACGGAAAAAGGAAATCGTCGTCGCAGCGTTCTGGCGGTGCCGAGTGTCCCGACTGCCGCCGGACGGCGGGCTGCAGCTGCTGCTGCTGCTTGAGCCGCGCCGTACAGTGATAGCCCCGGCGTCGGATAGAGTGAGCGACCGTACCGCCGAGTGGGTGCGTGTGGGTGTGCGACGGAGAGAGAGCGACGTGTGCGCGCGCGTGCAGCGTGTGCATTATATACGTCGCGCACCGTGCGGTGGGTGGGGAGTGGGCGGGGAATAGAGTGTAAAAAATAAGAGAGAGAGAGAGAGAGAGAGTGAGAGAGAGACATTGAGTGAGAGAGAATAGAAGAAAAAACACCACACACACAAGTACACACAACCCACCTCTCCCCGTTCATTGATTAAGATTGACATTCCGATTCCGTTGAACGTCAAAATACTTGTGCGAACCATCACCGCCGTCCGCCGTCGAATTCGTTTGTTTGTTTGTTTGTCGTTCGTCCGGTACACCCGCGCTCCATTGTGTTTATCGTTCGCCGTCGCATGCACCCGCGTATCGGCTGCACGTCGCACGACACTACCCCGAACGCGCGCACAGTGCAGTGCACACACGGTGCGACCAAACACCAGTCGCGTCCATGACAATATCAACGCGATCATCCGCGCGCACCGACACCGCCGCTGCTTCGTCTCCGTTTCCGTAGCCGCCGTTTCCCGTCAGGGAAATCGTTCTCGGCCACATACGCCCGCCGCCGCCCCGCACGGATCCGTCGCCACAGAACCACCTCGGCCACTGATCACCGTCGACACAGCCGCCGTACTGCTCCGCCATGGGGCCGAAAATCGTTTGCCTGGCGGTCGTCTGCGTTTTCCTCTTGCACAACGTAAGTAGAACGACGACGGTCGGCCTGTCCGCGGCCAGTGGCAGCAGTCTCGCGTCGAAAGGGGTAGATTTTGAAATCGGGCGGTCGTCGTCGCCGTTGACTCCGTTCGGTGAGTGCCGTCACGGACAGCGACGTCCGTCCGACGTGCGGTCCCCGACCATTATTAACACCTACCTAACCGTGGTCTGTCGTTGAATAGCGTCGTCCCTGATCCGTAGGTATCCGATAATACCTACCGGATGCGTGTCATTGCGACCGTTTCGTTGTTCCTACTTCACGTTGGGCACCGTCGTTTGTTTAAAAATTAAGTACTTGGATTACAGTATGGGTTGGTACAATTTAGTATTTTTTTTCTTAATGTTGCCGAAGGTCAATGATCGAACGTTAATCAAGTAAGTAATTGATGTCTGGTTCATTACACAATGCCCACTCATATGTCTGCAGCAGACATTCTCGATATTTTATTTCATAAATAATTCTCAATTGATGTCGATATACCTACCTACTATGCTTCTTGTTATTTTCATTATCTCCTCGTAACATTCTTCCTGCTCGTTGATTAAATTTTTCATGTAGGTACCTTGGTCGTTGTTAATTTCAATCTATCTATGATATTTTATTGTTCAGTGAAAATATATCAATTAATCACATAGGTATACTAGGTATGTACTTGCCTATCAAATGACAATGACAATGTTCTATCTTTGATCTCGTTACACTTGGGTAGTAAAAAGTATACATACTTAAATATTCATATTTGTTTCCTAAACAACTTTCATTCGTTATCGATAATAGAAACTCATTGCGCAAGTCTTGATTGCTGAACTCACGACATTCTTTGCGTCTGGTAGGTGATCTCTTGTTGTCAAACTTTTGCGTCCTTACCTACGAGGAATGTCCTTTTTTAACTAAAAGCAGGTAGGTAATCCGGTAGTTTGTATTACCTACACATTTTTCTGAAACTTGATAAAGTAATCAAACACGCTTAATATGACTGTTGTTGTACATTTTTATAGTTAAGTAGGTATTCTGCCACAAAGAGAACTGTATGTGTTATAGGCTTAGCTGGTTGAATTATCTAATGCAATGTGTATTAATGAAATAAAAGCTGTCTTGAATTCTTGATAGGTACCTACTTTGTAACTTTTCGTACAGTCTTTGTTATCAATGTTATTATTTGATTAAAATAATAAATTGTTGGCCATAAGTTACATAATAACTGATTGGCTCTCGAATTCATGTTTCCTTTTTATTCCCCGATGATAGACAGATACTGTGCCTAAAATAGTTGTTGAAAATAACAACTTTAATTAATCAATCATTACGCGGTTGGTTTGATAATAGCTTCATAACAAATTACAGTTGTTGAAAATAACAATCTGCAAATCCATTGTCTTTACTATTGTTTATCAGAGTACCTATTATGAATATTTAATTATCTTTGTGTACCTACATACCTACTATACTACATTGAAGTTAAATTTATACTTCCAAAATGTGAACAATTTATTGGTACTCGGAAGACACATCATACTTAAACTACTAGAAACTTGAATTTCTATGAATTAAATACAGTGGTGGGGAATCCAAGGGTCCGAATAGTGATCAGTGATCACCCTTTATACTATGGTGAATACCCTTATACTTTTTACTATTTATCCGCTCTGGCCCATAAAATACGTAGTAATGCGTAATGACTAATGAGACAAAATATCTAGGGGGGGTTGGTCTGGCTCCTATGTCCATTGGCCACCACCTAAATGCCGCCCACTGATTTAATATGTGCTTTATTGAAGTGTATGTAATTTAATTGATTACTTTTACCTACTTATTTTTAGGTAATAGTTCCTGTAGGGTTTTTAGAATCCATTTTCATTTTTAAGGGTTGCTTTTAAGTCAAACAATATGTATAATATTCTGGGTGTATTCTTATCTTAGTAACTTTTATTTATTTTTTGAAGAGCTTATTTTAAAATATTTTTAGTATAGGTATATATTTATACTTAAGGTACTCATGTATTATAAGCTCCCCACTGTTGAAAAAAAATGTTCAAATTTATCTCCCTACCATGTGACTTCTATTTTTATCGTTTGATATTATTTAAATTATTACTTTTGCATATCACTGTGACCATATATAGGTACTGTTTGCTCATTACTTATTGTTACACTACTTATTAAAAAAAATGAAAAATACATTCATATAATTTAAAAAAAAATTATATACCTACCTATAATTATATTCATATTTTAAAATGTACCTATTTTATAACAAGAAAAATATACAGAAAAATTTATGCTGTTGTGAAAAATATAGAATATGTTTATTTTGGATTCATAAATTCACCTGTGTACCTACCCACCTATATCTTTTACTATTAACTTAAATAAATATTATAAGCTTATAAATAGGTACTGAATAGCCCTATGTTATTGTGAATTAGACAAAATAAATGTAATTAAGTTCATGATATATTAAATTAAACTATAGAAGTAAAAAATTTGCTGAAAACACATCAGACACACACTGAAAGTTTTTTTCTTCTAGTTATATTTATATAATTAAAAAATGATATAAAATGCCATTAAGATAACAATCTTGATAAATTTTTATTTTGATATACTTTTATACATTTATATTTAACCTCGGTGGTATGTAACATTGTAACAGTAATAATGATAAAATAATAATAATAATGATACAATTCTGTTGGTATGGAGATAAATTGTGAACAATCGATTTCGACAGTTTGCAGGCTCATAATACATGACCTATGTACCATATTTATTTTAAAATGTGTGATGAGTAATTAATACGTGCTAAACAAAACATGTTATTTATAGGTGCTTGCAGAATCTGATAAAAATGTTTCATCTACTAAACCATTTAAACCATCTAAAGAAGAATTATTCATCGATGATGAATCTGAAAATGCAGATGATGGTGATACCGATAAATTAGATGCTGATGATATGATGCTAGGTGAAGAAGGTAGTGGTATGGGTCCTCCGTCAAAAGGAACCGGGGCTGAAGACATGGAATCTAGTGGTTCTGGCTATGGACCTGATGACGAAGACGCACAAGTTGGTGGTAAAAGCAAAGGTAAACCAGAAGTTAATTCTGAAGATGAAGATGATGAAGATATGGATGATGTTGATGATGAAGATGAAGATGACAATGAAGATTTTGAAAATACAGATAAACCACAAAAGGTATTTACTCCTGTAACTACAACATCAACTACAACTACAACAGTTAAGAGTCTCGATGAAGAATCTATTTTCCCCGAACAGGTACGTTTGTTTAAATTTCTATTTTATTTATCTCTCATAGACATGAACTTTTATCGTCCCTGTAAAACTTGTCTATGGACATCCTGAGACAACTATGTGTTAGACCTGTACCACTGGAGTAACGTACAAGAAGTATTTCTTTTATACAAGTTGCTCTTAGCTCTCAAAATCTGGAAAAATTGTGTTGTTTTGTTTTTGAGTAGAAAATATTTCCATTTTCTCATGCTAATGTAATTTTTTCTTTTACCTGTTTAATGTTTATATAATATCATATTATATTAATTTTAAACTGCTGCTTATGTATTTATTAAAATAGTTTATTGGTATGTATTGATATACACATGATTTAGGTTAATTCTTATCTCTAACTAATTAATCATGCTAGGTTGAAATAAAAATCTATTAAATTTAATCATCATTAACATTAAATTGATCAATTATGGGTTATTAATTGAAATGAAGGGACTGTAAAATATTTACAAATTAATGTAACTAATAGATGTTAGCGTAAATTGTATTATAATTAACGATATTATAAATAAAAATATATTGTAGTACCTACCCAAAATCACTGATAATCTAAAATATTATCAACATGTGGTATTTAAAATGTTTATGCCGTGTTTTGAACCTATTTTTAAATGATTCCTTTGCCCTATGCCCCTGTGTTATAAATTATTTATGAACCATTTTATTCCTAAGATAACTTCCCTGTTTATCTACTAAAATTAGTCACAGTACGATTGAATCTCTTTTTCATTAATTTGTATGGTTTTTTGTAGTTGTATCTTAAGTGTTAAAATACAGTCGATTCCGCTTTATTGGGACACATCGGTTGCATGTTATTTTGTCCCAATAAAGCGGTTGTCTCAATAATCCGCAATGAAAAAAAAAACATAAATTTATTGAAAAACTGATTTTTTATGTTTTTATTATTACAAATACATATTAGTTATTACAATAACACAGTTATAGAAATTTTTTAATTATACAAAAAGAAAAACAAAGTATTATAACCTAAATATGTATTTATAAAAGTACACACATATATATATATATTTTATTTTTCATCTAAAAATATCAGTATAATTTTTTTAAATATGATTATTACTTTGTTTTTTATGTTACTGCACGCGACAAACACGACTAATGCACTAAATAACATTTAACACACATCACATTTGAACATACGATAAGATAAAATGTATATAATTTAATCTAATAATTGATTACGTGAGTCAGTCGCGATTGTCAGACTATTGATCTATTAATATTTAATATTATACTCGATAAAAATGTCCCAATTATTATCCGGATTCGCGGCCCAGATAAGTGGCGTACTTTTACATTACAATTTACAAGTATACATTTGTTTTCGTAATTGTATAGAATTGTCTCGATTAAGCGGTTGTCCTTATTAACCGGTGTGTCTATTAAACGGAATCGACTGTAACATCAAACAAATTTTATTAAATTTTATTTTATTTGTATAATTTATAATAGATTTAGTATACTTCAATTAAATTATTATTAGGTAATTAAACTATAATATGCACTAACTAGCAATTAATAATTAAAGGCAGATTATCATTAAATTTGTTCCAGTAGTTTAATTTAAAAATGCATAAACCTATTCTAGTTCACAACGGTAATGTGTGTACTATGCACACATTATACTAATCTAATAAAAATACTATTAAAATGATAACTTAATCCTTTTTATATATAATGTTCAACAAGAGTTGCACATTAAGATAATGTTAAACATAAACTCACATTTAGAAGTTTAGTAATATATTTATTTAGTTAGTAGACTATTGTTTGATTAGGATATAGTGTGCAAGTTTGTCATCTAGATGATACTAGAAATGTACTACAGAATAAATTCTTAACCTATTGTTCATATAAAAATTATATAGCACATAAAAAAATTGTACAAAATATTCATGGTCGTATGATTTGTTATGAGTCAATTATTAAATTATTCCACAATCATTGAACTATGTAGGGACTAGGAGTCAAACAATTTTAATTAGAAGCGGTTGCATTTTGTTTAAAAATGATTCATAAAATATTTTTAAAGACATTTATGATACTGTGGTTAAAATTAACAGTGAACAACTCAATATTATGTGTCTATTGCTGTGAATTATATTTGTTTGTTATTGTTATAACTTAGTGTTGTATGTAGCATTTTTAGTTGATATGAATTTCCGGGAAGTTTGATTACCACATATTATGTAGGTATATTTTTTTTTACCTTCACAACGCTTACCTCTATAAAACCATTGGGAACTTTTAATATTAATATGTTGCATGTTAGACTCACCTGATGAATTGCATATTTCTACTAATTTTGCATTGCTAATCTGAAATCTTATTTATTTTTTTTGTGGGCAGCAAAATAGTATAACTATGTGGGCAAGTTTTTCTATATTTCAACAGACACTGCAATTTATTCTGTATATCTTGGTGACTACTTCTTACAAGTGGTGTATCAAAAAAATTTGACTAATTTACATTGATAATACCTTTGGAAACGTTCACAATCCTTTCAAACATGATAGGTAACAAACAAACAAATAAATAAAGTGGAAGTAGTTTTACATTATGATGGATTATTGTAAGATTCTATAATATTTATCGTATTTGTACAGTCATTAGTCATAACAAACAACTGTATTCATTGTGTATGAACATAATTTATTTTCATACATTTTTTTTAATAGACATTGAGGGTTGATGACTCATTTAATTCCATATGTAGTCTACAAATTATCTTTGCTTTTGATGATAGTGAACATTTTATTAATATTGTTTAATATAGCATGTTAACATGCTCTAATAATATTTTAAGTTAAAGTAGATATTATACAAATATGTTTTTATTACCATACAAATTACATGACGTACGGATAATCTATTATGGTCTGTATGATTCAATATTCCTAACCATCTCTACTGCACTTCTTATTTCACATTTTTTTAAATGTATATTACATAAATCATACAAATATACAATATATTTTTATTTTAATGTCCAAAATAGGTTTAAAACTTTAAACAGTAATTTTGGGTTTGTACACTGTTTATATTATACATGTTTTTATTTAAAATATGTATTTGAAAGGCTTATAGAAATAAAACAATTAAGAAAACTAATACTTAATTCAACATTATACTTTTATTTTAGCCTAAACAAAACATTGATGATATCAATTTGGCACCTAGTGTACCTAGTGTACCTGAAGTACCTCAGACTACATCTACGTCCACTCTTCCGCCACCTCCTTCCAATGCTATTGATGAACATTCTAGCAGTAATGGAGTCTATATAAGTCCAAACAGCCATCCAGAGCGAACGTCTTCATTTTTCGCACAACCTGGCATACTTGCAGGTAATAATAAAAAAACAACTCTTGTTGCGATAAATAATCATAAAATAACTCTTAATAATTGTAATCATCTAACGATATGTATGTTTCAGCTGTTATTGGAGGTGCCGTTGTGGGATTGCTGTGCGCAATTTTAGTGGTTATGTTCATTGTATACAGGATGCGTAAAAAGGACGAGGGTTCTTATCCCTTGGAAGAAACCAAACGTTCACCAGCCACAAACCCATACCTAAAATCTTCACATCGCGAATTTTATGCATGAGTACATTCATAAATTGGTTTTTACTCGAGCCTATGAACATAGTATACGTTATAATAATAATATTGTTTTATCACCTCCTTCCCTGTAAGACCATTCAACTATTCCAAAAGCAGCTAGAAAAGACTTCTAGTCAAAAATACATATATATATATATAAATATATAAATGATAAATAGAGTTTCATTATAAACTATTGATCTTTTAAAACACAAAAATATTATTTTAATCTACCATTACTTTCCTTAAGAAATTGTACAAAAAAAATTTTATTTTCTTATATTTTGAATTAGTCAGATTATTATTGTCACCTATAGTGCAACTAAGTTAAGATGACCAGTCACACAGAAAAAAGGAGCTTATTTTAAACCTAACAGTCGAAAAGTGGTCAGAAAGTCATATGTTTCATGTTGTTGGATCTGACCGAAATGAACATGACCAGGCGACCGACATGTTAGGCCACCTGGTCATCTTAACTTGGTCGCACTATACCTATTTGTCTTCCGTAAACGTAATCCCCTTTTAATGTTAAATATAATATATGAAATGTTAATATTAATTGGCTGGATCTATACCAAACTGGAGACTTTTGAATCATATCATTGTCATATTGGTTTCATGGACATCCTCAGAGGCTGACTTCCGTTTTTAATTTTTATAGATTCTCGAATATAGAGAACAAGACTAATATTAAGATCATAAAATGCCAATTGATTTAAAAGCATAATAACCAGTTTGGTCTGGCCTGCTTTATATTATTAATTAAAATGTACTGATAATTGCAAATCAATTTAAATTAAATTATACTATTATTTGTTGAAATTAATTTTTGTTAAGTATAAATATTAGGCAGTATTAAGTGGAATTATAATGGTTCATTTAACTATAAGACCAATATAAAGAAGAATAAATTGAAGATAATAAAGATTGTGTCGTCTTTAATTTAAAGACTAAAACAATGTAGAACCTTAGCCAACTTAATTATGTGCCATCATTTTGTTGGGCCTCCCTTCTGTTCATATATTTTGAAGTGTTTTCTAATTTGAACACTTTGTACATAATATTTAGGCATAACAAATTATTATTATTTTTATTATTATTATTAGTTATTATTTATAGTTTTCCAATATTTTTTATTTTATAATAATTATATTTATTTAGTCTAGCATGGAACTAATTGATAACGATTATACTTTTCTCTATTGCGTTTTTTGTACATTCGTAATTCTACTGGTAAAACAATATAAACTTATGCTGCCTAGAGATAATAAAAAAAAAAAGATAGCATAACATCTTCTATTAACTCGGTAAATTAATATTTATAACTATCGTTTATTATTGAAAGATATTAAGTGTAATATTACTGTGAATTTTTTATTTATTTAACCTACTCATAACAATTTTATTATTTATATATTTGATTAAGTTTTATAACATCATTTGTTTTAAGTATTGAGCGTTTTTCAATAATGTTCTACATCATTAAGCTCTGTAAAAGAGTATTATTTTTACTTGTTTATACCATTTTATGTAAACATAATATACACAATATATTATACTCAATGATTATTCGTAAGAAGTTTTTATTTGATTTTTTTTTTATGTTTACATTTTTACTCGTGAGACTTGGGTCCTTGTAAATCAAAATTTTATTTTTAAATGTATATACACCCACTCTCTTCATTAAGAAAAAAAATACTCTTAATTTCCTTATTCACATCTGACAAAAGTGTTATATTATTTTTTTTATCTTGGCTCCTTTGAAAATAATTCCAATAATATAATGTATGTAACCGTTATTTATGCCAAATATGTAAAATTAGCTAGTATGATCTACTCTCGGTAACTCTAGATAAATTAAAATAATTGTTATCATAAAAATAAATTATATTATTTTTAGGCTTGACACTATTTAAACTGCCTTTAATGCTTACATTTTTTGTTTACTTGGAAATCTTTCATCATTTGTACCTGAAGTTTCCAAGGGTTGATTGTACACTTAAAATCTTTAAAACAGCAATAAACAAAACCACTACATTTGTAAACTTGATAGTATGCAAAAATGTATCAGTAATTTAATTTTTTTTCAATTGTAACAATATATTGACCCTTACATTTCATCTTGTTAAATTGTATAACATTTTTTGTATGCCATTTATTTTGTTAAAGACACACCACTTATTGTCCATTGAAAATTTTCAGTATTACCTAGTTATAGTTATAAATAATATTTTTTAACCATTTCTTTTTTGTATTATTTTTTTGAGCTTTCCTCTCTCGTCATATGCAAACTTGAACTATAAATTAATTGAACAGTTAATTTTTGTATTTTATCGTCATACACATGAAATGATTTTTAGTAGATGTTGAATTGTATGTTTATTAATTATTAATTTTTCAACATCCCAAAAATTTCAAAAAATTAGCCAAGTTTCCATATCAAAAATGTACTTAATTCAGTTGAAAATCTAACCATTTTCTCTCTATTTCTTAACAAGGCACTTTTTGGAATTTCAGAACTTTTGTATCCAATTTTTATTAATTTGATACATTTTTTCATATTTTTAATTTCTAACAAAAACTGGTATCATTCTACATTTTCAAAATACTCCTTGTTCATAATCATCTTGGGCCACTCTTCAAATATTCAACTTTTCGTTAAATTTTTTATAGCATACTAACTATTTTTAAAACATTCATTTTTTTTTAGTCCATCAACAATCATTATTTACCATTTAAATTATCCTTTTTTTTTTCTTTAATCGTGGACGGTGGACTTAAGTCATAAACATAAATAAATTATTAGTATCATTGATAAACAATTATAAAGAATAATTATATAATATCTTGACCTAAGTACAATAATATTAATATTTTAACGCAAGCAATATTTAGTAGAAACCCAATTAAGTAGGAGTGTCATATAGACATATGACAAATATTTGTATACTGCATAGTTGCAAGTTTTGAAAATATGTATTAAGATTTTGAATTTTTATTAAAATTTCATAGACAAGAATACTAAAAAGAAAGAATGCTAAACCGTTCAGAGGTGTTCAGCTTCCAGGGATGTACATTGTACACGTTTTCTCTTTTACGCATGATTTTGTCTTCAGCTGCTCAATGAGTCATATCACTGATTTTATGATTTATAATATTACTAGCTGTATTACCCGACTTCTCCCAGAAAAAAATGCATGAGAACCATAAAATATATTTATAATATTATGTTCCTTCAATTTTGAGTTAACAAACTCTTACCTTCATTTAGAACAGTTCCTAGAGTAAGGAACAATTGTTTATACTTATTATTTAGGTAAAGTTCATCTGAAATATTAAGTATTTACCAAACATTGGCTTGCAAAATTTAATTTGAGCTTGTGAACGATACCTTTTTGAATCTGAATTAGTGATGGAGCTTTGTCCATCGTTTGCCTTTGGACTACAATTTTTTTCGAAATTTCGACATGATCATTTAATCTAACAGAATTCAGTACAAACAAAGTATTATAATATTAAAAAATTAGAATAATGGTTAAACTTAAAGTATTACTCTTCTACTTGAAGATACATGAAAATTGCTTAATAACATTACCAGTAGGATAATGGAATTTATACAAAAGTGAAACAACTATAATTGTATACAACTATACAAGTTTTTAATTTATAACTTCAACATTGAAGAAAATAAGAAACAAGTAGTAATTTAAAAACAGATAGCTTTCAAACATTATTTAACAATTTACTTTTATGTTAATAAGTTTTGTACACAACCTGAAAGTATAGGAATGATTAAACTAACATATCCTATTAACATAAAATTGACATGTCAAGGTGGATCAAAACATATTGATTATCCTGGTATTAATAATAATATATTATCTAAATTGTCTTAAAATTCTAACTTTTGGTTTTTGGTTAAAAAGAAAGTCTAACACACCAGATTTTACATTTTGGAATACATTTGAAAAATGCCTATCTCGAAATCAACTTTTGGAGCCTCATTAAATGTCCTATTCTAATAGATGAAAACCCTATTTCTTTATTTTGCTGCAACTCAAAAACTAAAAACTTTAGAAATTTGCATAATATGTATTATCTATACCTACAAGATTACAAATGGTATAATATTTTCAAAATATTTTTACGTTTTTCGAGAAACTTTATTTCACTTTATTTGTGAATACTGGCCAAGTCAGTTTGTGTTTCGAAACGAATGCTTTGAAAGCGTTTAACCGTTGTGAAATTGCAACTATGTCTGAGGGCTGAACTAATCGTTTTAACAACGGGACATGTTACACTCGAGTTTCTAGGTAATGGAACATTTATGCAACTAGAACATAGTACAGAACCCTTTTGCTGTTCTTGTCAATTTTCCCGAGAAATGTACCTGTTGCATCCAAATACCCAGTTACTCATTTCTGTTTTTTAATCAGCATTTTTAGCATTTTCAATCGCTCGTTACGACGTTACTGTAACAGTGCACTGACGTTATACTAACGTGCTGAACAAAGTTGTTTTCTTTATCGCTACCGGTTATTTATCTATTGGTAATGACGCCAATATAATTTATTTATATACTTTTAAGATAATTTACAAAAATTATTGCGTGACATCTACTTTACGGTTTCGGTGCAATAGTACGGCATTCCTGAAATTAAATGAAATGCAACACAACATACAAGGTTCCTAAGGCTAGTCCACAGAGAAATAGTCCCCTACTCCCCTGTATAATATAATTGCGGAAGCAATTTACAAACCGCAAATATTGAAATATCGATGATCGTCGATGGATGAAAATCGTTAATAATATTTCTGTTGTTAACTTGTTTAATCATTAATGAGAAAATTGATATCATAGTTTCATACATTATATAAGTATGTTAGTAAATTGGAAAGTCAGTACCTAGCTCTAATTCAAAATAAAATACAGTTTTTTTTTAAAGTGATGTATCACTTATAGCCCCCCTTTTACAATAAAAAAATGTCAAAAAACAATAATATAATGATAATATTGACAATAATAGACACCGATTAATATTTAATAATATTATTATAATAGTGTACAATGTATATTGATAATTCCTATCATATTATATACCTAATTGACTATTATTGTCATTCATTTTGATACAATATATGTACGTAAAAGTTGAGCCATAGCAAAAGTTTGAAAAATATTGGATAATGGATTGATTCATCATTTGATGCACTGTATTTAACATATTTGAAAAAGTTTAAAATGGTATTTGTTAAAATATACATTGAATATAGTTGTCAATTTGTCATGTTTTAAAAATGACACTAGGTTGAAACTTGAAATAACATTGATGGTAAACGTTATACGTTATAGCTAACATAGTCGTAAATCGACAGTTTGAAATTATCTATATACAATTTTTTTAGTTACATTAAAAAACAAAATTGATATTTTTCTAAAACTTGGTATGCGTAAAAAACTCAGTTTAATTTTTTGTCCATTTTTCTTTTGAAAACTTTTGACCCCATCCCCCCTCACAAAGTGTACCAACTAGATTCATTTGCCTACCAGAAAATATGTTGTAGAAGATATGCATTTTTTAAGCATAAGTAATCGACAAGCATTTCTATTCCGTTGAGAATCTAAAATGAGATAATTGTATACCATTTAGTTTAAAAAGTTAGAAATGGATGAAAATGGCAATTCACATAAATGGCTAATAATTAAAACAATAATAATGATTGAAAAAAAAAAATTCAAACTTTTGTGTTTTGTATATTTAGTCGAATACAAAAATGAAGATTCAAATGAAATGACACTTTAACAAACACCTTTCCAAATATTGTCTATTATAGTTATTGATCATTCAAACTTTTACAGGTCATCCGTAAAACGTTTCAAATCCGTTTTTAAAATACAATGAAATAACTAACTTCATTATTCTTTGTTGAAATTTGAACTTAAAATGTTTATAAAAAAAAAACTGTGTTCATTTAATTTTTAGGTTTTTTGGTTACAATATTAACTATTAATTAGACATTTTCAATCGATAACTATAAAGATTGAATATTTTTAACAACAAAAAATTACAAAGCTTTGACTGAGCAAAAAATGATGTATCAATGCCTAATTGAAAATAAACTAAAAAATCAAAAATTTCTCAAACCTATATATGGCTTAAAAAATGTGGTGTAGTGCAACCACAGATGTATTATCATATGTTATATATCTGTGAGAGCAACAAACTAATTGAGTCGAATGCTAATAGATATTGGCTAATGATAGAGAAAACTTTTTTTTGTCTAGGTATCACTCAAATTCATACTTGTGTTTGTTGGTAATAATAATGTTTCAGAAAACTATAAATGTTCTATAACACTGATATAGAATATTTGCTGAAAATCAGCTATCAATATATTAAATGCAAGTGAATATTATTATTTTTCAACACAAAAAAATATTTAACTAGTCAATCAGAAAGAAATTGATCAAAATAAAATATAACGTTTTAATTAACTATAGTGTTGTGTGCGATTATTATTCAATGTTCTGGAATTAGGTTGAATGAAAAAAATAAATATTTTTCATACAATTATACCCTGAAAGAAAGCGCAATTGGTATATAGACCAAAACAATGAAGGAGCACAATTCGAATACTGTAAAATATAAGGAGCGCAATTGATACACTGATCCTAAAACACAAATTTTGTTGTAGGCACAACTAAGCCCATGCCTTATAAGACGTGTACGGTATACACTGTACACACACAAAAATATACAAATACTCATCGTTTTAAAACTTTCAAAACATTCATTCTCGATACTGGAAGTACACATTATAATTAAATTTTTCAAAACGCTTTTTTTTATTAATATTAAAATTTGCACAAAAATATTAAACTTTACAATCTAAACAATTTATTTTACAGTAATAATATATATCTATCATCGTATTTATAATTTTCACTTATATATTTTTATTCAAAAAATATCTGTATTTATACATAATAATCATAATAATAAATATTTTGAAATAACATTCGTCATTAAATAACTAAATATACAAACATAAAAAAGAAATAAATGTATATTATAAATTTCTTTAGACTTATCAATAATTTGAATTAATAGTATTCAAAATGTAAAAACAGCGTTCTAATAATTAAAATATATTACATTTTTTAAAGCATCTGATCATTTAAATATTAATATGTAACAAAATTTTTATAATTTTTAATTTTTTTTTATAAAATTATAAATAATTATTATAAAAGTAATTAACTTAATTGTACAGTTTCATTTCAATCGAAAGCAATGAAATTTCAACAAAAAGACAATGGAAGGAAAAAAATAAACCTATTTACACAAAAACACTGTTTAATGTTTTTTTTTTTTTTTTACATTTTTTGAAGAAAAAATATATATAAATTTTAGTTGAGTTGATTTAAAAAATAATCTATTCATTATTTTTTTTAATCTATTAACATTATAAATATTTATTGGTGTGTAATGTATATTGCATTTGTTGTGAAATACAACAGTAAATCATACAGGGGGCGGCGGTGGAGGTGGTGGGGGCGGTGGCTGTCTAAAAAACATAGTTGAAAAGTACGCTTGTGAAGGAGGACTAAAAAGCTTTGGAGGACCATTGTCATGGACAGCGGCCGATGGTAACAATAAATCCTCTTTCGCGCACGAATAGAGTTGCTCATCTGAGCGATGATAATATGAATCTGAAACAAGCAATTTTAATAAATATAACATTTATCTATATATTTTTATTCTTTATTTCTATACATAGAGAATTATTATTATTACCAATATGGTGAAAAAAAAATGTGATACATTTCTGAATAATTAGATCATATAACGTTGAATGAAAATAGGTAACCAAAAAATTCTCAACATTTAAGATTTAAATAAAAAAAATAAACTGACAATTAGTACATTTATTATGTTTTTTTTGTTACCAAAAAATTGAATTTCTTAGATAATATTTTTAGAATTATTTTACATTAAATAACAGAATTATATCATAAGTTTTATATCAAACTTAGAGTTATAAGAGAGGAGGAAATTCAATATTCTAAAACAAAGAGTTACTCACTCAGCTAGAATTTCTATAATAGATTTTCTAATTTTAAATTGTACGAATAAATTAAATATAAATGTATTATTTCATAAAAATCATTCTGACCAATATAATTTAAAAATGTTTTTTTTTTTTTTAATAATTATATTGAAAGTAAATAATTCTTATTCTTTTCTTTGAAATATTATAATTCAAGAGTATAGTTCATTTCAAAATTCTTACATCGCGAAGACTCGATAGGTGTAGGTATGAATTCAGGCGGAGGTGACAATCTTGGATGTCTTTTTGGTAAGTCTTCAGTGATGTTGACTCCAAATTGTCTCCTTAACCTATCATTTAGGTTTTCCCATTGTTTTGGTTCTTCTTTGGATATAGTTGTTTCAAATAGAGATGGAGTGGATTGCAATGCCAACTTTGATTCCAATTCAAGTGATTTGGCTATAACTTGTTGAGTAATCTCTTCATAGGCGGCAAGGGTTGTATTAGGAGATACAGATGGTGACGGTCGAGTGTCACTGGCTCCTGATTCAACATCTTTTTCTTTGGTGACAGACGCTTGTGATTCTTTACGCCTTCTATATTCAGACAACGAAAGCTGGAAAACATAATTTTAAATGCATTATTAATAAAGATAATTTTACATAATAATTGTAAGAGAATCTTACCTTTCGCTTGACTGGTGGTGGTGGAGGAGGAGGAGGTGGGGGAGGAGAAGAAGGTAATTGTTCTACGGGAGGCATAACACATTCTTTAATAGATTCTTTTGCAGTCTCATTAGGTTTATGAACTGGTGGACAGACATCAGTAGTATCTGGTTGATCAGTGACTTCATTTGAAACTTTATTTTCATGTTTTATAGATATTGACTTCTTTAAATTATTGATTAAAGTTTCTTGGGTTGGCTGAAGATCAACTGCTTCGTTCTTGATGTCAACCATTATTTTTTCATTAGACTTGTCTTGTATAACAGGTTCTGTTGCACTTTCATCATCAGGTTTAAATTCTCCCAAGAATGATTCAACTAAGGCTACTGTGTTAGATGACTTTTGCAAATCAATTAATGGCATACTCTTATTCTGAACACAAAAACATATTAAAATAAGTAAATGTTTAATTTTGAAACTGAATAGAATGTTTTATTTACTTTGAATATGACTAATTTGGAGTCAATAGAAGAAATATTACGAGATGCTTGCTCTACTTCTTCATTTTCAATAACATCATCATCAGCAAAATGCAAATGACCTGAACCAGGAACTGTTGGTGATGGACATTCAGACATAGATTCCCGTGCCATTCGTCGTTTTTTCAATGGGCCTACTTGTTGATCTCCATTACTAATTCCGACTGAATCTAAATAAAATACCAATGGTTTGAATTCATAATTAATATATTGTACTATATTATTATTTCTTAAACACAATTTTTAAATGATTAATATTGTTAATACCTTGTTCACTAATAGCTTGTTGTAGCCACCTTTTTTTTGCACAACCTGATTCGCCTAGTTTGTAGTCTTCACTTCCAGTTGGAGAGTTTCCTTCAGACTTCACCCACGAGTTAACAAAATCCTAAACAAAGTATAATAATATATAAATAAAATATAGTTTTAGGTAAATAGTAAAATGAACTATAAACTAATAATGGAAAGTTACTTTTTTGGTATTGGGAAATTTGAAGCCTGGAGCAAGTGGTCCAACTGCAGCAGCTACTAACATACATGTGTTAGATAATGGGGCTGGAGGAGTTCCTTCACTACCACTAGCTTCTTCACTGTCCATCTTAATGGGAGTATTAAGTAGACTACTGTGTGGTGATCGTCGTAACATAGACCGAGGAATAGATGAAAGAGCTGATGGCCTGTGTTGGAAGCGCACTGAAAATTTACAACGGTTCTGAACACGTTTTTTGGACAATAAACGACCTTTTCTGTCTTCATCATCATCATCATCATCATTGTTATTGTCGTCTTCATCTGATGAACTGTTATAGGTACGAGATGAAATTGCAGCTGCTCTACGTTGTGGTCTGTTTGTTCTTGTTGACTTAGAACGACTGTTTTTATTAGATGGCCGTTGTTTCCTTCTATAAAAATAAAATAAAACAAGACATATTAATTATAACTAATTTCATTGATTTTTTTTTTCTTATGGCGCTTTTTGTCCGGGAATAGGCCTTGAAGGCCTAGTTTGGACGCCTATTTGGCAGAATTTTGAATTGGGCACCCGTAGGTTTCTGCCATGCCCGGTTGGGGGATGGCGGCCTTGCAACCTAAGCAGTTGCCTGCTCAGATAGCGAGGCCGCCCGTGACCGGGATTCGAACCGGCGACGGTGCTTGTTAGGACCGACACCTTAGTCCGCTCGGCCACTCCGTCCCCCATCAATTTCATTGATACAATAATGATTTGTAAACATGAAAACCTAATATTTTTTTTATTAGTCACGAAGACTAAAATGTAAATTGCCATGTGAAAATGATGATCAAATAAAAATTAAATAAAATATATTTTACTAAATGTTTAGTTAAAATTATAGTTGAATGAACTTATTTGCTCAGTATCTATTATGTACTTACTTCACAACACTTTTTCGAACTCTGTTTCTGTTGAGATTATGAGGTGAAGAATTATTGAAAGAATCTGTATCTTTATGTGATCTTGATTCTTGTTTTCGAGCTTCTTTTTTTTCCATTCTTTCAAAAGCTTTCATAATAGCTACCATCTTTCTTTCTTCCCTTGACTATACAATTACATAATGGTTAAAAAAATATTTTATTGTTTAGGTATACAAAAATTATTACCATCTCATTTAATCTTTTCACCAATTTATTATCATTGTTATTGGATTTATGGTCAGGCTCAGGACTTGTTTCCACTTTCTTGACAGGACTTTTGGGCCTACCTGGTCCATTAGGTTCTTTACTTTTAACAGGTGAAGGAGGTGGTGGTAATAGTGGGGGTAAAGGTGGCGGCGGAGGTGGAGGTGGTGTTTCAACCTTTGGTAAGGTTCTTTTTATCATTTTCTTATTAGGTTTCTTCATATTTCTTTGTTGTCTAGTTCTTTTGTTTCTTTGAGGTTTATTTTCATCATCTGAAGAATTGCTAACAGTTGGGTCTATTAATGGTGATGAAGAAGAACTTTTTGGAACAACAGGGATAGGAGGTGTTGTTATAGGAGGTAATGGGCCTATAGAAGCTGTACATTTTGATGGATCACCACAATTACATCGTTTAAATGGAACTGCGGCCTGATGATTTATGGTAATTTCAGAATTTTTTTCAATGTATCGATTTGCCACTATGTACAAATGAATAGAACCTTTTTCAATATAATGTTTTAGCTAAAGGAAAAAAAAAAAAATTAAAAAAACATGTTTTAATGATTAGTTGTACAATTATTTTACCTCTGCATTTGGTTTACATGAGCGTCGAACAAAACGGGCATCATTACCATACGTACGACAATCAACACAGACTTCTATATCACAGTCCGTAGAAAATCGAACCACATAAAAAAAAACATAAGGGTCCGTTCGATTGGGTACTGGATCTTTGTATGCCAACGAACCAGTCCAAGTAAATTTTCCTCGAACTTCAATTATTGGCTGATTGTTAGTCAATACTGAACTACTGACTAGCATCTGCAAAGTAAAATTTTTAAAATAACATAAAACTTCCATTTGAAAATAAAACTTATTTAATATACACACTTTTATCCCACTAGGAAGTAAGGACATTTTTGTCCTACTAATGGGAATTTTGACTGGGGTACGGAGTTCACCAGATGTTACGCTGCCATTTGGTTTAATTGCTGATAACCGAGCACGTAATTCTTGAGAATAATGATTAGTAACAGCTTCTTCATATTTATCAATCCAGTTTCGCAACAGATCAACAGGTTGTTCAATAATAGATTTAGTATGCTGTTTGTTCAGTTTGTCAACTTTAAATATTTTTGGCTCATCATCAGAAGAATAATCAATTGTCTATAATTAATTTAAAAGTATGAATTTTCTAAACACATTAGTTTGTTAAAAATTAAATAAATAGTTTACCTTCTTTTTTTGAATAATTTTCTTTTCTTGAACTATTTTCTTTTTTTTGTCCATTGCTGCCAATCGTTTTTTTTCCAATAGCATTTCTTTACGTTTAATTAACATTTTTTTGCGCTCTTCAGCTAATGCCTTTTTTTCAGGAGTCAATGAACCTTTTTTCCTTGGGCCAGGCGACGGACCACTTTTCCGACGTTGTTTTATTTGAGATGATGGCAAACCATTGGCCTTCCGTTTAGGAGTATTTTTCTGTCTGCTCTTATACTTTTTTCTTTTATTTTGAATATTGTTACGCTCTATTGGCATATCTGCAAAATAAAAGTAATAAACAATTTGAGTACATAGAAAAATGACATAAAATGTAAAAAAAACACAAATATACTAGATATCACAAGTACTATTTATACAGGATAATAGACTACTAGGTATATTAACTTTATACACATTATTTCATGACACTTTGTGTAATATTCATAGTATTGTGTGGTGGCAAGTGAGGTACTACAGTTATGGACTAACCGAAATAACCTTCTCATAGGAACCACACATACTATTTTATGTCATGCCACTGGTGCTCTGAAAATACCTCTACTTTTCAACCCGGTTCAACTTAATACATTTTTTTTGTCTAATATCTGAATGAACACATTTGTTTATAGATTTTTATCTATACATTACTTAAATAATGTTCTATTAACTTTTATGCAACAAAGCATAAATTTGATTTAGTAAATAACTAATTTACCTAGTTCTGAAGAGAGATCAGAGTCACTTGAATGTCGTAAATGTGATGCTGAAGCCATCGCTATTCTTTTAGCCAATTTCATATGTTGTAGAGCCGCTGCTGCTTCTTTATTAAAAGGTCTCGGTGAACAACGTTCACATAAATATTCTTCAGGTAGATTATTTCTACTCTCCAAGACACAGTCAACATGTTGCCAAACTCTATTAAATCATATTAAATTACATTTTAATCAATTCAAATAACAAGCTAACACACGATCAAAAATACTCACAAGCATTTGTCACAGCTTATCATAAAACCATCATCATGTTCCATTTCACTAAAAAATAAGTTTTAAATATAAATAAAATAAAGGCAAAATATTGAACAAATTAAACATTAACATTTAGATAAGATAATGTCTCCTCGTGCAGTCGTGCGTTGTCACCATTTAGGTATAGGTGGGTAACATAGCAAATTTAAATTCAGTAGTTCTGTTTAACTTTGTTAGTTTTAATATTGGAGTATACTTCCCAATTTTTAAACTTAAAGGTTATGTAACATTTTCAGTGGTTAGTTGGAAGTGCTTTTCTGTTATTTTAATAAAAATAAATGTGTTAAATATTATAATTTAAAAATGTTCATTATTCACTTCAAAATTAAAACATCAAAACACCTCCAACAAACCATACACAAATTGAATAAATGATGGCAGCAGTGGAGTAGTAATGTTTGCACAAACCACTTACTGCTATCAGTTAAATTATAAACAAAAAAAACATATACAATGTTGTTGTCTTTTAGTTTAATAATAGGCAAGTAAGTTTGCTCTAATACTTAAGCTAAAGAAGCATAGTAGTACTGAAAATGCATATGTAGATGGAGACAACACAAACAGGTAAGACATCTTCTAAATCTTAAATGGACAGTGGTATTTATACATAAGAATGTTATCTGCCAATGTATGTACAATGCTTCTATAATAAAATAAGTTTATGACTAGAATAGTTATTTACATTTCTTTAAATCACCAAAATTAACTATACTTAAAATATTATTATGTACTTTACAAAATTCTAATTTAAAACAATAATAAGTATTATTTTCAATAAAATAGCAACACATGATAGGTTAATACAATAATGACAAAAAGTGCAATTTGTTATTTGGGATGAGAATTTTATAGTAAACACAGCTGGTTTTCATTAATAGTAAATTATGTTCTACAATATTTTTACTTGTTTGTTGTGCAATTTAGTCAATAATAAAACAATAAATTATAAATCAAATGTAAAAAAAAATTTATTTGTACTTATACAAGAGATAACTAACTTAGTCACAGTATTCATAATTGAAAGTTTAATTTACCCTGTGTAAATGTAGAATAATCCTGAGAATATGTTATCTTATTCACTAAAAAATATTCTAGAGGTTTAAAAACTTACCAGATACATCTTGTTACTGCAGGTTCTTCTGACTTAATGTTATCTTTGCCTTCGGCAACAGCCTCCGGTGCAGTATCAGTTTCTTCACCTTGGCCATCGAGATCATGATCACTAGCACTTAATTCACTTTCCACTTGAACTTGTGGTTCATGCTTTACTAATGATTGCAATGTTTGTAAGGATTCAGGTGTTGATATTGGCACATTATTTGGAATACTTACTGCTGACTTTTGGATAACTAAATTAAAAAAACCATACAATTTAAAATATATAGTTATCAAAAAGAATCAATTAAACAACTTTTATTGTTATTATTAATAAAAAACAGGTTTTTTTTAAATATTATAATTTACCTTTATTATTATTATTTACAACATTATATTGAGTTTGTGGCTGTATCTGTGAAACCGTAGGTGATACTATACAAGATTGACCAGAAGTAACATTTATTGTTGGTGTTAAACCATTAATTTGGTTTGTTCGTGGAGGTGATACTCTTGGAACAAAGCAATAGTTGTGTTCCACTTTAATTAACTGAAATTTGAATAAAAGGATTTTCATATTTTTATGATTTTGAATTCAGTATAATATATTATTAACTAAAAGATAATTCAATGATAAATTACAAACCTCTGCAGGTTTTTTTGCGTCATACACTGGTCTATGTTCAGTTACTTCCAATAATTCATCATCACTTAGACAATGATCTCGTCTTAACATAGGACTAACAAAAAAAATAATAATATTAAAATAAATCTGATAATAGTTTAAAAAAATATACATAACAGTTTGTATATATGTAAACATACTTAGGACGGTTTACAGGAACAACACGGGATCGTTGGTTATTTGATTGACGATTACGAGGTGGCATATATGTCATTAACATATGAGGTGTTAAGCCTACTCGGCTGTAAGGTAGCTGTGGTGAGGCAACTTGAGTTGAAACAAAAACGTTTTTTCGAACGGATTCCATTTGAATAGAACTGGCATTTCTCTGTTAATAAAAACAATTCAAATAATAAAATTGGGTACAAGGGATTAAACGTTTTAATCATTACCTGATAAACTGGTATTTGTTTGAAGTGTTGGTTTGGTGATAGTATATGATTGGCGCTGGCATGATTGAGCTGCAAAGGGTAACGATGCATGGTGACTGGTTGATTTGTGGTGCGCACCACGGTGGCACGTGCATGGTGATCTTGTGATTGACTGCGTGATGGTGTCATCTGAACGATGAGACTGGGTCCTGATATATCTTGATTGGACACAGGACGTCCGACAGGAATGGTCAACTGGCCAGAAACAGGTGGACCACATGGCACGCGACTCGAACCTACAAGAAAGTAAGCGGCGCTTCCCGGTGTCCTGACGTTTCCATCCGATTCCATCACCAACTCACTTTAGCTCTATCCTACAAATTAAAATGTACGTTTAATATAACTATGAATGTTCAGTTGAGTCAATAGTAGATTGTCATGTGGAAGCTATCAAAATAACTTAAGGTTGAAAATAGTAATTATATTATGTTACCTATTATCTTTATTCTCAAACAGTAATTAACTTATAGTAGGAATAGTGATAATAGACAAATACATTAATAATTATTTAAGATTTACATTTTATTCATACAGTTAAAATACATTACAAAAGTAAATGATATGAAAAATATAATCCCAGAAAAGTAACTTTACTAAAATGCATAATTGAATATGTTAACTTATTTTTCGTTGTTAAATAATATATAAATTTGTATGTACGACAATATCATCAAACTTAAGTATTTGATATGAAACACTTAGATTTTTTTTTAACTCTGCAAGTATATTAATACATAACAATGATTAACACATTATAATATTATATATTACAATTTTTTAAAATATAAAAATCGAGTATTCATATTTTTTTTAAAATATTTAAATTTATAAAAAAAATTGTATATAGAAAACAGTTTAAAGATGGTATTAATTGTTATTTAGCGTCAGGTATTAATCTTAAATGATTTAATTAATTTTAAAGTCAAAAAAGTACAGTTTGAAATTCTTGAATCCCATAAAAAATAATTAATACGCAGTGTATACTAAACAGTTATTTTATCATTAGTTTTAGTTTAAAGAGTGAACTAATTAATAATATTTTTATATCAAATTGGTTCAAAATATAACAGTTTTCATACATTATTGTGCATAGGCTATATACTTAACTTATGCTTTACCTATTATAGTTCATTTTCGACTATTTATTCGTAACCTACCATCAATCGTCGATAAAACATAATGGTTTAGAAAAAAAATTATTATTGGCGGGAAATTAAAAACCGTACTTGGGAAGAAAAAAAAAGTCGTCTAGCTAAATAAACTTTAAATGTTCATACAGACATTTTTCTTAATATAGAAAGATATAATTATATTCGATTGGATTGTCAACTAGAAAGAGAAAGACAGAAAGTACAAGTCAATGGTCGAATCGGAATCGAAAAAAATAAACAAACTAAATAATACAATTTGACGACGGCTTCTCCAAAAGACTATTTGTAGATATTAATAATAGTTAATAATATAACGCCGATAAAAATATGACTACGATAATTATTATAGTCGTGTAACTCGTGTTTCGAATACCATCAAATCGCAGAAGACGGATAGATTTTTTTTTTTGCATCAATTATTTCTGTGAAAACCCAATGCAATGAGTAGTGATGTGGGGGAGGGGGGGGGGTCGGCAAGCGCTCATAATATTATTATTATCGACTCCATGGCGCGATGACGGGCATGGATGGGGTGGAGAGGCGGTAAGCGAGAGCGAGAACGCGTCTCGGCGGCGTCGAGTTGCACCGCTATACCGTGGCAAGGCCGCGACGGCGGTTTAACTGTGATGGGGCCCGCTATGGGGTGTTTGGGGGGAATGGTGGCCGGCCGGCGGCAGCGGCACGCGTGCGCATCCGACAACGAAGCGGCGGCGCGAGCGGTATTATTGTTATAATAATAAACACGACAATAAGAAACCACTACCAAAGCGACCAGAGCGTTCCGTACCCCCACCCACTACACACCGGTGAGCTAAAAAACTTTGATTAAGGATTATAATATTTTAAATTAATTCATTGAATTATTTATCGACGCTTAAATGGGTCAAATGTTGTAGCATAAAAAAAAATATATTTATTCATAGTAGATAAAAACAAAATGTTTGAATTTCCGATCCCGGCGTCTGGTCGATTGAACCGACTAGAGTTTTATTTTCACAGTCGAATGCACTCTGGTACAATAATTGTGTTTAAATTCGAACACCAAACTGTAATCTTTCCGATCCATCCTTCATGTATTTATAAACGAAATGCATATTTATTGCAACTTCGTCAATTTTGAATATTATTTACGTAATTGTTATGAAAAATATAATACGCTTTTGATAAACCTCGGTCTCGCCGTCGGCTAATCGTACCACAGTGTGTGTTTAACACCTATATAATTCGTAAAGCTTGCGCCCGGGTAATTTTGGCATCGGGAACACGCTTATACACGTCGGTGCAGTACTGCAATAATATGCCTATAAACACAACGCGCGTGCGCGTCCTACACCCGGGGACCCTCGGGCGTGTGTATCACGTTCACAACAATATTCACATTATTATTATCATCGCCGCCGCCGCGTACCGAAAGCGCGCGCGCGAGCCCGCACGCACGACGTACCAAATGCAGTATTTTTACGCGGGCCCGGTGGGCAGGGCGGCCACCCCCCACCCGCAGACGCGACGGAATCCGTCGACATAACGGCCAACCGTGGATTATCGGCCGTCGGGGGACGACGACAGTGGGACGCGCCGACGAACGACGCCACACGCGCCCGTGGTGTGCGCGCGCTCCCGAGTTCCGCGGGCCTCGCGTGATACGGCGCCACCACCACGGCGGCGGCGATCACATAATAACAGCTTATTCCGCGGGCCGCCACTATCATGGCCGATTGTTTTTGTTATTATTTTCGTCGTTTGCGGAGCAGTAAGTTTGCGGCGTTCAAGACTTCGGAATCCGTTTCGGCGACGAGCGAGACATATTTTGTTTACATGTCACTGGCCGCGTGCAGCGTTTTTTGTTTTTTTTTTTTTTTAATACCGACAAATCGACAGGACGCGTTTTATATTATATTATACCGACAAACAAAACGTATGGTCGGTGGACGGTAGGGCAAACAAGAAATTCGACGATTGTCTTTTTTTTTAGACTTTAAGAGCGACCTGCGACGGTCGTCTGCTGCGTTTTTCCTCCGTTATGTAAAGACCGCCGGCAACTATTTCCATTCCAATTTGTCGACGGCAAATCGTGTGAGTAGGTCGGTCGGTCGGTAGGCGAGAAACCATCGGCAAACGTCGTGAGGCCGGTACCGCGGACGATGTGTACCACATACGTATAATTATTATTATTGTGAAAGAAATACTATATTGTAAAAGTTCCTTGCCGAGACAACAGAATCGGTTGCGAATGGGACCCTAAAAAAAAATTGTATCAAATTACAGTTTATTTTTGGCGGGAAAGCGATATGCCTAATTTACATTAGTAATCTGACGACGTTTGTACCCCCTACGGTAGCACTTATTATAATAATAATATTATTATTATTATTATTATTATATTATCATCTAACACTGTCCAGAAAGCACTATTATCGAATACATATGAAAAGTAACCTCAAAAATCCATAGAAAATGTACATGCAATAATTCAGTTTCACGTTTGACTAGACTCGACTGATAAATAGACTATATTAAAAAAAGTCCACGTAAAAAAAGAATAATATTAATGTGACCTATGGATAAGGTTTCTTGAACCTGATTAATAATTTATAAACTGCCTTGAACGCTGTTAAATTTCTTTGAATATAAACACCTTAACACGATTGTATAAATATGTATCTGAAAATGTATTAAATCGGTCTAATCAGTATCTAATCTGTTGGAAAAAGGGTCAAAAATGTGAAAATAACTTGAAAAATAAAGTAGTCTTTATGTTATCAATAACAATGACAAACATAGTAATTATTTTTATCACTTGTCAATTATGCTGTTATCTAAATAATATTATTTTTATTGAAGGTAAATTCTGGAAGTATTATGAAAGTGTACATTTGTTATTAAATATATTGTGCAAGTTAAAAAATTGTTTTCAGTTTTTGTACTAAAAAAATTGATACTGATATAAAAACGGTTAACACTAACTCGCTACTTACTTCAATTTATATAGGTTAGGTGTAAATATTTTAAGATAAAATGGACATGAATGGTAAAAGCAAAAAAAACTTTTTTAGTATGAATTGAATATTTTATAAAGCTAACATACTAGGTTTTAGGACGCTCAAAAATAGAACTCAACATTTAACATTTTCACGAGCCAATAGTATAAAATCATTTCACTAGACAGAAATATAGTCATACCACACTGTTTCTTGGGACTTATAGTGACAATATATGACAGTATTATAAATGCTGAACAATTAAAATATAAAGTAACTGGGAAACGACTATCGATTACAAAATTGTATTTAGGTAAACTACAACTAACAAAGCATACTTGAGTAAGCAAAAAATATGGATCACTTGTGAAAAACCTCTAGTTGCTATGAGAATAACTCGTTGTCAATAACTATTGTCATTTATGAATTATATAATGTAAATAAATATTTATAAAAAACTCACAACAAATCTAAATAATGAGACGGGGAAATGCAAGTACAATGATCAATAGAATCGAGGAATTTATGACGCTGTCACTAAAAACTTTTCAGATTTGAAACTGAATCAAACAAATTGAATGCTTAGACAAAACAGATGGATTATTTGAAAGTTATTAACACAAAATCGTCATGAATAATCAAAAACTTTACTAGTGTCAAGTTGCAATTTTTTTTTTTTTTAATGTGAAACTAAAAACGAATTGCAAACTATCTATATAAACCGAAACGTTATAGAAAAACGAGTTCTCAAACACTTTTCACCGCACAAAAACCCCGTGATATCGTGTTCGCAACGTTTGCTAATTGTTGGTGTTTGATCAAAACAGAGAGGCTCATGGGTTGAATATTATTCGTGCCACTGGGCCATTGTGCCCGGACGGATCGTTAAACGCGAGTGGAAAACTCAAGTGGACGGATAAACAATGTTTGGGAAACGGAGTGAACCGGCAAACAAGTGATAAGCAAATGTGAATTTAGTGTTAAAATGAAAATACCGCCATTTCAGTGCCCATCAGACGAGAAATTTGCATCGCAAACACCGGTGCCGGGGGACCACCGAGTTCCAAGCAAATACTGACGGACGTGTCTTGACGTTGGACGGATTTTTCGAACCAACTATATACTGGAAACCCACGAACATTCGAGTAAATGTCAAGTAAATAGTTCAATTTGTACATGTACCTGGAACGTAAACATTACGAACGTGTCGGTTTATTGAGCACAGGAAATCTGATTGCGGCGGCCTCGGCCTTTGTCGAACGTAACACTTGATCGCCGGCGATGTACACTCGAATATTTCGTATAACATTTAATTTAAAACGGACACAGCGACGGGTAATCGACATGAAAACGTTAAAAAAAACTCGATTAACCTAATCGGCCATCTTGTCCGTGTTCTCGAAGAATAACAAAACATCATCGATTCCGGGGGGAACAGGCGTTGGAGTGGGGATGCGCCAGTCCACCGGCGCGGAGCATGGAATGTACGAATGGCGCAGCATTAAATCGCTTCCTCCATGATTTCACTGATTAAATTATCCAGGAACTATTGTTGTTTATCATCTTTGGTATGCCCGATAAACGCGCCAAATTCGAAAACTGTTTACTATTAAAATATCTATTCCAACCTATGACGTTCTCTATGACTGTAATCACACGAATTGGTTTTTTTTATTGTTTGAATTTCGAAGACAAGAAAATATAATATATCATAATAACCAAGTATTAGTCAAGCTATATTTATAGTCCCAATTTACTTTTATTTCACCTAGGTACCAAATTATTGTGTCGTTCAGTTTAGAATGACATTAAATTTATGACTTGGTATTAATACTTGTTTCATTTTTCTCATGGTGAAATGAGTAATTTTGGATTTTATGGCTTAAATAACTAATGCTATTTAAAAATAGCTTTGTATTCGTTTTAATATATTAACATTAAAAATTCAAACTTATATAACATTTTTTAATGTAAAATTGTTTTTTTTTTTAATTTTGAAAACACTACTTTAACTTTTAGCAACTAGTGTTTAAATCAAATCTTGAGCTTTGTTCAGAACAATTTTCAATGAGTTAAAATTTAACGAGACTTCTATATCTAAAACAATAAGATACTGAGTCTTATTCTGACCTCTGTGAGTCTATGACATCTGTCTTATATCATAGTTTGGTAAATTTAAACATGTATCTTAAGCAGTTACGTCCTAATAAAATATGTGAATATTATGCTAGCTTTACATCAAATTGATATAGTTTAATTTGATTATTTATACCACTGACTATTTTCATACAGCTTGTTTGTACGACGAAGACTTAAATAGCTAGTCTTCATGATATACCTCATTAATTAATAATTGTTTCTCTCACCATCAGTATCAATATCTATAAATTTAAAATATTTTTTAATAATTGGTTATTATATTAGTATTAATTCAATCTACAAAGTATTAAACATTATTAATATAATGTACCGGTTGACAATCTAATAAGTTAAAATGTTCAAGAAGACCTATAATTAATAAAAAAAAATAGTATATTCTTTCCTCAATTTATTAAAACTTTAAACTTTTAAAGTTATACATTTTAAAGATATCTACAATTTAGAGTAAAAATTCTGTAGTGTAACTAGAGCATGAATAGTAATTGTATAGAACAAGTCTAAGTACTTGACCAAGAATAATTAATTATTTGATACTTCTAATCATCATTGTTCTGGTCATGTGACTGATAACCCATCAGTATATTTATATTATATAATGTACGCAGTATGTATTATATCACACAAATTAATAGGAAAGAATTTTGATAAAAAAATTATTAATTCATTTCAAAATTTATTAAAAATTGTTTTTTTTTCTAAATGTAAATGTTGAAGAAGTTGCATGAATAAATAATATAAAGGTAATATATTAATTATATAATATAACTATATAAGTAAAATACATAAATAAGATTTCAATATTTAAGGTTGTGGATATAAAAAAAAACCTGCAGGTAATAATACATTACTATTACAAATAATTAAACTTAAAAAGAGGAACAATATTAGTATATTTATAAGTATAAATTATTTTAACTCATCGTCTTTTCTTCTTGTCCTGTTTCCTGGATCTATGATGAGAATATGGACGTCTAGGTGATGCAAATGTACTACCATCAGAATCATATTCACTGCCATCACCGTTATCCTAAAATAAATTGATTAAGTACTTTATTTTATGTTTAAGGCCAATAAAATAATATCTAATAATACACTAGTTGATGCAACCTACAATAGATCCATACTTTAAAATATTATAATTACTCATTAAGTGATAAGGTAGATTAAGAATTATTATTAAAACAAAAAAATATTATAAATGTTAAAATAAGAGTTATTGTGTCAATAAATAAAAAAAAGTTTAGGTATGGTAAAAACATAAATAAATAAATTACACTTTTTATACTATTGATTCCGATAGATAATAAAGATTTATATTATATTAAATATTTTCCCAACAATATGATAAAAAGTAATTTTATTAAGTGGTTCCATCTTCCATTGGCATCTACTATTTACATCATAGATGATTAAATATACATTTCATTAATATAAAATTTAATTAATAGAAATTATTTCAGCATTATTAATAATTACTTTTGAATCATTAGATTGGTCAGTCAATAAAAATACAGTTGTTATGCATACTAGTTGAAAAATAGCAACTAAGTATAAACCATAACGGATTACAGCATCAAATACTTCATCAGATTCTTCCATCGGAAACATCTTAAATACTAAAAAAAAAGAAAAAATATAAACATTATGGTTTTTTGCATAATTAGATAGATGAAATTGTATCAACATAATTTATTACGCTTTAATAAGATATAATTGTTAAAAATGTATTTATATTAATGAAAATTAAACAAACCAATTACGAATAATAAGTTCAAAGCTGATGTTAACGATACATCTGTACCTATGTATTTTAGTAAAATATATACACTTTTCAGACTTAATATATTGATGTAACTTATAAGTAACCTGCAATGATATTGACTCAGAAAAGTATAAATCGTTGAGGAAATAATGTCTTATATCAACCAAATGTTTGAATAGTATAAAAAAAATAAAAATACTTGTTTAAAATTAAAAAATTCTATTAGTCTGACACAGCCGATTGGCCATTGAAAAATGACAATTTATTCTACAAAACATGCACTTCACGCGAAATAAGTGTCGTCCGTCGATCAATAAGACAATAATAATAATAAGAAAAAATAAGAAGTACCTACTAAAAGTACAACAAATATTGTTATTTGTTATTTGTTATTGATTTTCGTGTTATCATGTCTTGTCTTGGATTACTTGTAAATTGTTATCACGGCTAGGCCCCAGATAAAACATGACGATACACGTTGTTGATAAGGAATAAAAAAATTAAAAAACTGTTGATACTCCGTGCCACGAGAGAGTTCGACTGGGAGGCGACCAAAACGTGTTCATTTCGCGCAACCCCACCATATTCCTGTCAAGGTTGCCTTTTGTCGGTGTATGTCGATCGTCGTTGTACCGTTGTCGAACGACGTTGTTGTAATATACAGAGTGGTTACTGGTGTAATCTTATTTATTATTATTTATTATTACATGTTTCAATGTTTGTAATTCATTGCGGTTCAACGTGTTACGTGTTACGTCTTACGTGTACCTAATACGGTTATCATATTGCCAATTTTGATGTGTTAACATCTTTACGAGCGCCCCCTCCCCCAAATAAATGTGTGTAAAAAAGTGGGTCTAGACTCTAGAGTGAATTGGGAAATTCGATGTAACGAAAAAGTGTAACGGAAGTTGCGCAATCGTTGTCCACGCAGCAAGACAGACATATTATCCCCGTCTATTTCACGCGTTCATGTCGCAGTCATTGCAACACATCAATATTGAGCATCAGATACACCCTCTGACACACACATATTTTTATCGATCAACTTCTCGGATTTTTGTGAAAAATTTAAATGCCTACAATTGTATATTTTCTACATCATAATAGCTATACTTTCTGCATTTCATTTATTTCTAGAACATGACGAAAACTAGCTCCGAAAGGGTGAAGGCATATCGGGAGCGTCAACGAGCAAAAAATAAAAACAAAAACAAAAAATCTCCACGGAGTGGTGCACAGCGGCAAAGAAAACTGCGAGCTCGTATTACGGATGCAGCTGCCACATTGCAGTCAATGCTATCGACGAGCAAGCCCGACAATACTGCATTCAACCAGGCATGTGACGCAGTTGTAACGACTGCTGAGGCGTATCCTGATCCTCAATTGTTATCGACGGGCGCAGCTAGTACATCCGCAAGAACAACTAAGATGCCTTCAGCATTGCAGTATCAAAAACGGAAACGCATTGCATGTAATCCACCAGCTTCCCCGGAAATTCAAGTTCTCCTATCGTGTAGTTCTCAGTCAGTGTCGACAGCGAGTAATTGTCCAACTTTTCAATTGCCAATTTCTGATAATAATTTGCCAATACCTCAGACAGAGTCTTTATCAAATAGTATTTCTGGTAATTCCACTAGGACCGCTCAGGCACGAACAACTATTGCATCTAAACGGCCTAGGAAAAATACATTTAATTTTTTTAAGTTCGTTTGTACTCGACAAAAGGTAATAATTGTCAATTTCTACAAAAATTTAATGTTGGAGCAACAGAATATAGAAGCGAGTCAAAAAATGAATTCTAAGGACATCATCAAAACAATATCACAAACGAGTGGTGTTGGACAGGAAACAGTGGAACGTACACTGTCGGAATATAAAGCTAAAGGTACAGTTTCCGCCAAATAAACAACAAATGAGGAAGACAGTGATAGACAAAACAGAAGATTTTGACCAAAACGCCATAAGGCAAAAAGTTCATAATTTTTGGTTCAATCGTGAAATGCCTACTTTGAATAAAATATTAGTGGGCAGTGGCTGTAAACGAAGATGTGAGTGCCAAATTTTTCAAAGACGTCTTTACGTAGAATTTCAAAACACCTTAATTTTGAATATATGAAAAAAAAACGGAATAGTGCACTTATTGAACGAAATGATATCGTGTGTTGGCGTCGGGAATATTTGGAATCAATAAAACATTATAGGCCAAGTGGTAGACCAAAGAAAACGCCGTAATAGTGATGCCTCATATAGTCATATCATTCTGTAAAAAAAAATCCATTTCCAACCATGTCTTAGAATAAACAAAAAAATTATAGATTGGTTAGAAAATGAAGGTCAAATAACTCAGACATCATTGGTTAAATCTCAGCTTTTAGAACTCTCCAACAAGTTTAAACGACTGCACGACAAGTATGTGATAGATGAAGTAGCAAAAGAAAATAATAAAATAGTCTTACGGTTGCCTCCTTACCACTGTGAGCTTAACCCTATCGAGCTCGCGTGATCCTCGGTAAAAAATTATGTACGTATAAACAATACGACATTTAAGTTACAGAATGTACACAATTTATTAAAAGATGCTGTGGAACACGTAACGAGCGAAATGTGGACAAATTTTGTTGGCCACGTAATCAAAGAAGAAGACAAATTCTGGAGAGTTGATCATCTGTCTGACGAAATTTTTGACGCGGAAACAGGAGAGTATTTAACAATTACAGGCGATATTACTTCAGATTTCGAAAACATTTAAATTATTTATTTATTTTTATATTTTATTTTAAATTGCATGTGACAAAATATAACACCTTTATTTTATGGTAGTTTTAATAATAAAAAGTAATAATTCAAATAAACTGTACGTCTGTACTTATTTCATAAAAATAACTCCTATACTGATATTATATTGTATTATAATGGTTAGTCGCGGTAATATTTGTGATGCGTTACTTGAGCCGCTGTATACAGTGAGCGGTCGCCACATGGGGGGGGGGGTCTGCAATTTAGCCTCTGGACGTCGGAGCTAATTCATTTCGAATTTCGATGCGCATGGCGGTATCGCATGGCTTGTAAAAAAAAAACAACTGCATTTTTCTAGTAATTAATAAGTAATAAAGTAATAGTATAGGTACTATTAATTTGCTCCACTATCTACCACATAAATTAAGACATTTAATGTATATTCATCAAATGTAAATAACATATACAACTATACATTATAATATACCTTACCTATATATTAAGGTATATATTACCTTTTAAATCAAAAGTAATTTCTTCTAGCTCCACAGTAATGTTATAATATAAAATAATATGTCTGCTAAATAATGCTATAATATTTGTCTGCTCTAAACCGACATGAAATAGGTTATTTGCTAACAAGTAACAACTGTACCATAAATGCACGGAAAACGAACTCAAACTATTTACTTTAATATAGGACCAAAAAAAAAGAATAATTTAACATTTTATTGTTAGACAATTATAACAACCCAATCCTTTAATAGTTTTAAAAAAATATAACTAATTGGCTGCAGAATGAACAAAATTAAAAACTTTAATTAATATTGTAGTACCTATACATCTAATCTAATTTCTTACCTATTAATTAATTAATTGTATTATCCAGCTTAAATTTTATTTATTTTTCTCAAAATTCTTTATAATAGTACTTTAAGTTTTTAACTTTATATTTTTTTTAGTATTTAATATTTATGATTATTTTATATTATTTTACAATTTGAAATTCTAATGATAACAATATGATAACGTTCTTTTATGATAAGCTAGCCAAATGCCTTATTGCGGGAAAGCGCTCGTTTCTCTTGTGGCACGGAGTTTTTTATACATATCAACTATCAAGCTATCGGCTATCGGGCTATCGGTAATAATTAAAAAATAAAAATCTTAAATGGAAACTTTTTCATTTTTTTTTTTACTTTTATTTGTTATAAATGACTATTAATATTAAAAAAAAAATTTTTAATGCCTAGATTTAAACTAGACACTGTTTTATAATTTATAACAGTATTTTCTGTTCTTCCGTTTATGGTTTCATTCTTTAAATTATAATTTTTATAGATTTTGTTAAATGTATGTACATCAATATTTTATATCTATAGTAATTTATTAATGTACTTGTTAATTCTCAATTATTAATTATCTAGGTAGTTTATACTGATCAGTTATCACTAATTAATATATTTTTATTATATATAGTTGTCTAATGTCTATCGTGTAAATAGTCACATTATTAATTATTGGTAGGTAGGTATTTCACGAGTATTTATTATTAAAAAGTTTCATTGTTTCGACTTTTAAATCTTATTGAATATTTATATATAAATGTTTTGAAAATATGTTCTAATCTTTTAACAAAATCATTAACAATGAATGTATATAATATGATTGCTATTATAGGTATTTGATGATTTGATTTATAACACTTAGACTCTTATAGAGTTTTGAAAATTAAATTGCTTTGATATATGAATTTAAGGCAATATTGTTCATAATGTATTTTTTTTTAATTATACAGAATTTATTTGTTTAAATTCTATATTGTAAGTTAAATGTATTGACCTTATTTATACATAATTATTTTGGTCCATTGTACAATCTAAAATTTTATAAAGACAATATTTTTTAAAGATTTTAAATTTATTTTTTGCTATTTAAATTTTATCAAAACTAAAAATTGTGATCAACATATTTTATGATTTTACTATGATGTACCTATAAAAATTTGTTTAATTTTTGGATTATTTTCAATATTTTACAAACAATTCTTCAGTTTTGAGTTTAATTACAATGTTTTGATGAAATAACTACATAACACCTAGTATCTAAATTATTTTTGAAGATAACAAGTATTTTTTTCAAAATATGATTTAATTTAATATGTGAAACCTTTTGAATTTATTTAAGTCGCTAATATAACATTCATTATTGGTTATTTATATATAATCTTATACTTATAAACCACTTGTATAAATTTTAAATTTACCTATGACTTTTGAATGAATGATATAAACCTCTCATAAATATATTTTGTTCTAATGAGTTATTTAAATTTATTCTTCACTTGTGTCTAAATGTTATTCGTTACTAGAATTTTAATTTATTATGCAAATTATAGCCGAAGTACAACACTGAATCATTTTGCTATTTGAATACTTTTATAAAACAATTATGATTGTTATGTGAAATAATAATAATGCTATAGCATATAACTTTTAGAAAAGTATTTTATTGATCTACCAATGGCTCAAAGTATGTACCTATTGAATTCTTTGTTATTGCTTATGTAATTAATATTGAATGTGAATGTTGTATCAATACAAAATAATTTAAATATTACCAAGGAAAAATCTATTTGAATTAAAATAGTAATTTCACGTTGATTAAATGACAGAGATTATTTAGGTGTTTAATGTTTTATTTGATTAAATGACATGGTTTGTTTTAATATTCCATAATATAACCATGGCTACAAATAACAAATGAACATATTATTTAGGTCTATAGAAATTTAAATAATTAAATTATTTTTTTTTAAATGTATTAAACCTACTACTGTATTATTTAACTGTGGCATTCAATATTTTAAATAGTTAGAAATATTAATTTATTACATAATAATTTATATAAAAAATCGTTAAATATTTTGAACTAATATATTTAGAAACATATCTTTTTTTTAAGCATAATTAAAATTATTGAAGACTAGCTTATATCAATATTTAAAAAAATGTTCATTACAATTATGTAAACATTTAAATTGGCATAATAAACTATTTATTATAACTGTTAAAAAAAATTATTATTACATAAAGTACTATATTTATTACATAAGAATGTGAAAAAAATTATTAATCTTTGACATGACATTCTATGTATAATGATATAACTTTAAAAGTTAATTTAACATTATAAGTTGGTATCTAATTTGATCATGATTAATTAGCCATTTACTATTTAGCATTTATTATTTAATTGGAATAACTAGTAATCAGATTAAAGTTGTTAGGTTACTCAGTGATTTAGGTTTTTTCTCAATTTTATAGGTAATTTACTTTATTTAATGGTTTAGCTTCTAGTTTTCAACATACAAATATAAATTATTAGTAAAAGTTATGAATAATATCATTCAAATGTTAATATAATAACTTTCATTTTAGATTAACAATGGAACCATCTGTTAGTGGACCAACATTTGAAGAAATTCAAATCCCTGTACCGTTTGGTTTTGTAAGTGGTAAGTATTGAAGTTTTATTATTAATATTATGAGACATGAGTAATTATTATGTTTATGAAAGATAATGACACTCTGTTCACTTACGCCACCACATCCTATTATTCTCGTAGATCCCATTTGCTTATTGTTTAGGTAATATTTAAAATAGATTGTTAATTTTCTATTTTAATAAAAAGTACTTAAGGTTACTAATTTTCTCATTGCACTATATTTTAATATATTATTGTGACTTAAAATAATTAATATTTGTTTGTTTGTTTTAATTTAATAATTATAATGACAAGTAATTTAAATGTCTACCTAAGAGTTTAAATAAATATATATTTACTTCCCATACATTTATTGAATGTTGGTATAGGTATCAATAAGATAATACAAATTAATTTGTTTCTTTTAATTAATTTGTTTAGGCAAATGGTGGGGACCAAAAGATAAGCAGCCTATAATAGCAATTCACGGATGGCAAGATAATGCTGGAACTTTTGATCCTTTAATTGAATTATTACCAAAAGATCTATCTATTTTATGTATAGATCTACCAGGACATGGACGATCTTCTCATATCCCCTTGGTAAAAAATGTTGTTTTTCAGTAAATTCAAATTATGATTTGTATTTGATATTCTACACGATACATGAAGGATTTATAACAAAATAATCTCTAACCTAATTTCACAAAATCTCAATCCAGTGATAAGTAATTTTGTTCCTCCATAAAATGATATATTCTTTACAAATTTGACAAAGTTTATTTTATATATAAAAAAACAAGCTGAGAAACTTTCTAGCTGGAGATTTGAATTCTAAACTATGTGATATTTTAAATTATTCATGTTAAGACTAACATAATTTGTTATATTTATATATCAAATAAATCAAATTATTATAATCAATAATCATGTTTCATAGGGTTTGCCTTATTATATATTTTGGGATGGCCTAGCTATTTTAAGAAGAATAGTCAGACATTATAATTGGAGAAAAATTTCTATTATCGGCCATTCTTTGGGTGCAGCTATTGGATTTTTATACGCAGCATCATATCCCGATGATACAGAGATGTTGATATCTATTGATACAGTAGCTCCAGTAATTTTTGATCCTAGTGAAATTGTTAAAAACACAGGACCAAATGTTGATAAGTTAGATTCATTTTATAATATTTTCTTTGTTTCTATCAATTACCAAGCATAGCAATATATGATTAATAAATAAATATCTAAAATGTGTTTTAGACTCATATATTATGATTCATTAGGACTTGATAAAATGCCTTCTTACAAATATTCAGATATGATCGATTTAGTGGTGGATGGACATCATGGTACATTGACTCGCAAATCTTGTGAAATACTTATGAGACGTGGCATGTATCGTGTTCAAGATAACAAATATTTGTTTTCAAGAGATATACGTCTTAAGGTAAATGTATATACATATTGTAATTTAGACAATTAAACTTTCTACATTCAGTTCAAAAGTGCTATTTTAAATAAAGTACATCAACCTAATATATAAATATTAAATTTGTCTGGAAATAGTACCTATTAGATATAATTATAATCATTTTTTTTATTATAAATGATAAAAATGTTTGTCTTTTAATTAAATTTTTGAGAAAGTCTATTTAAGTTTTCATTCAAATAATAATAATAAATAACTACCTATCTAATTATTATTAAAATATGGAAACTTTTATGAAAATTAATTTACAAAATACCTATCTTACTGGATCTCTCTTAAATGCTACTATAAAAATGTGGGTAGTAGTAAGCTCTCTCAATTGTATGTTAAACTCTCCTGATTTTTAAAATTAGTAAACTCTCCCAGGTCAACATTGTGTTCATCTGAAGAAATTATATATTTTTTATTATTTACTATAATATTTAAATACTTACCATTTAAAATTTGTTTATTTATATTATTATAAAAAATAAATTAAAGTGTATGTTCGATTTAACCAATCAATTTATATTAGTATCCGACTATTATATAGCTCATAGCTAAAAAAATGTATTTATATTATTATTATTTTTATTATTTTCTATAATTTATATACTTGACTTTTTCTAAATTATTATGTTAATTTCATATTCTATACAATGATACAGTTATAATACACAAACTATGTTATTACTGACTCGGAAGAGCTTACATATACTCTTCAGGTAGTACTGAAATAGACCTTAGAGAGTTTATAGGTCATTAAAACCAAGAGAGTTTTTAATCACTCCAAAAAACTATTATAATTCAGATTTACAATGATTTTAATTTAATATTATATTAAAATTGGGTGTGTGGATTAGTGGTTAGTAATGAATTAACAACTTAGTTAGGTAGGTCACATTGCAAAAATATTTAAAACGCTAATGGGATTGCTATCTAATATCGTAATATTACATTTTGCATGTACAGGTTGCGTGGATGGGTTTACCATCTCTAGATGTAGTAATAGCATTTGCTGGTCAAATAACATGTCGCTATATGAATATCAAAGCTAAGCCATACAGATCGTTAGATAACTGGCCAGTTTATTCACAAGTTCTGGAAATAATAAAAATAAATGCGAAAGACTTTGTTTTTAAGGAATATGACGGTAGTCATCACTTACATCTCAATAATCCAGAGTGTTTAGCTTCAGATGTTGCTGCTTTCATTCAACAGCCTATCAGCTCATCACTGTGATATTATATTATATCATATAACATGTAATTATAAAATAATACCTACCTATTAGTCTTCCTATACATAATACACGTACATATTATACATAATACATCGTATGTATAGTAATAATATAATTTATATATACTTTATTTTTATTTTATAATTTATTTACTAAACTGTTATGCATAACATATATATCAACAGGTAAATATTACATATTATATCTACAATCTACCTATGTATAGTTTACCTTCGTACCAAATTACTTAATTACGTTTTCAAGTTAGGGCTCAATCCCTAGACCATGGCTTCATGTACCATCTCCAACTGTGATCACTCAAAGTTCCGTCACTCCTTATTTAACCATCTAGCATCCTCTTTCAACAGACTCAGTTAAGAAAAAAAATATTTTTTGTGTTAGAAGGTACCGGCAGCACCGCCTTTTAAAGATCAACAGAAATATTTGTAGAAATGAGTTGTATAATTAGCAATTTTTTATGGTTTTAAAAACTTTTTTTTTTCTATAAGTTTTGGCTACAGTTATGAGTAATGTGATGCTGAAAAATTGTTATTGAGAGTATTGATTAACACATAGAAGGGGAATTTGGTCAAGTACGGAGGTTTTTATGTAGGAAAAGTTTGCTTCAGTTTGTGTGGGAAATTATTAGTGGATTCATCC
The DNA here is from genome assembly GCA_022818045.1 of Neotoxoptera formosana. Lineage (NCBI taxonomy): Eukaryota > Metazoa > Arthropoda > Insecta > Hemiptera > Aphididae > Neotoxoptera > Neotoxoptera formosana. The sequence goes on from CM040634.1 coordinate 22,999,292, forward strand.
CATAGGTCGTAATGAGTTTGTGTTGTATATTTAATGTTTTAAATGTTATATAATATAGTTGAATGTGTTTGTAAGTAAAAGTAAGTAAAAGCAATCATTTAGGGACTGGAGTTTGTTGTACAAATATGAGGTCCATAATATGAAAGTGAGACTTTGGTAAAATTGAATACCTAACTGAGTAATGGTATGAAAATGATCTAATATTTTTTTTTTTTGTAAATAAAAATTATATACCAATTTTTTTATGTACATTTAACTGAAAAAAAATGTATTTTAATTTGAATGGAATACTGGTGGAATATAGGTACTGTACAGTACCCATCTATGATAGTTTATTTTTTATTTTTTAGTGAATTATTAATTTACAAGCTAAATGATATTAAAGTTATTTTAACATGACATATATATAAGTGTTTAATAATATACAATTTAATCGTTGTGAATAATAATACCTATGTATTGTATATTATATTGTTTTTGCTTATTAACAAAACAGTTTAACAGTGTGTCAGTGTGTTATTAATGTGTGTTAACTTAGGAGTAACTCGCGGGTTGTTCAATTTGAGAATGATGAAAATAATATTAATTTACTGGTTAGTAATGCCCGGCAGAGGCGCCCAAGACATATTTTTCACATGGAGCAAGACATCATTTTACCCACCCACCTCCTTCAAAAATCAAAACTTAACGTTTAATGGTCTATTTTTGGTTCTATTAATTGTTACCAAGGAATAGGTATCATCAGAGTTGGAAGTGATTTGAGCTATTTAAGAAATGATCAAGTCTAACCTGAATTTAATCATAAAAGTGACCAAAAATTGACCTATATAAGTAATTTTTCTTTGAATATTGTTCTCCCCTTATTTTCAATGTGTAGCGACTGCTATACCTAGTCATAGGGTTGGGCACCAATGAGTGATGGTTATGATAATCATAATACCGACTCAATACCCATTTATCGTAAAACCAGTTTCATGGTCAAATTCTTTTGAAAAAAATTTTAATTACGTTAAGCAATAGGTACAAAGTACATATTAGGTAATACAATAATATTTATTTGATTTATCTTTTTTTACATTTCTTGAAAGATTTAAATAACTTGCAAAAAAAAAAATTCCTTAAAAAATCAAAAACGCTATTATTAAATTGTCATTGCAAGAGTGTCATCGGTGGACGGATTTTTCTATCGAGCCTCTCTGTTAAACCTTCTTTTTTCATTACCATTTTAGCTAAATGTAAGTATAGATTGTTAAATTTAAAATAAAAGTTAAAAAAAAAAAATTTGCATTGGGCGTGCTGCTAAAAACTCGCATAATTCTTGTAGCTTTTTTTCATGCAACGTTTCAGAAAAAAAATGGAAATGTATCTGAATCCTAGAGCCGAGTTCTTTATAATTATGACTTGTGGACAATAGTATATAGATCAACATAATATACCATACCGTTATTAACAACGAATTACATATTATTATAATATTATTAAATATTTAACCACAATGGCCTCAAGATCTTACGTAACCTTTAGCCTTGACCATGCAGTTGTTTAGAAAATTGCTCTATTATATATTTAATATTTTAATCATGCGCAATCCAAAATTGAAACATTATCAATTATTGTTTACAAATTACACACACAATCACTACGTTTTATTTATAAAGATGATTTAATCTGTGTATAGACTATATTATTTATAGAGTACCTATGCAAATATATTTATACAGCAAGGTATATTATAATATTATTTTTTATATATTTGTATATTACATGTCTATGAAAATTACCGTTAATTCATACATGTACGTATTTAAATAATTATTTGCACAAGTACTTAGATTATTTTTGATATATTATTTTTTTCAGGTCAACAGGTTCGCTTTACCATCATTTGACACTACAAACGAATTCGCTAAACAGATTCGTTGTCGTTACTTACTGATCAAAGCAGTTCCGGGTAGGGTGCGTGATAATTGGTCACTTTTTCAAAGTATTTTAGACACGATCAAACAATCTACAAGCGATTTTAATTACGTAGAAGTTGAAGGGTCTCATCACGTACATTTAAATGACGCTTCCAAAGTTGTTCCACACATCTTAAATTTTTTTAAAAATGTTGCTTGATTGTAATTTGTTATTTTTAATTATATATTTTAGGTACAATTGAATAACGAGTATATAAATTCATACCTATCTAATTATACCTACATAACAATATATTACACATTAAACACGAGCGTGGATGATAGTTGAAATTAATATGTTTATTATTTATTCGCTGTATATTTGATAACCTCGACAGTTATTCGCCGTCTTGCGTTCAGCTTTGTTTATGCCTAGCTCTAGCCTCTTGGTACATAATATAATTACCATTGATTTATGATTATTAGATAGTAATATAGTATAAAGTACTATCTATAATCAATGAAATTACCAATTTCATATAATATTATATTGTATCCAACCACTGGTACCTGTTTACGGTTAAAAATTCTAGTCTCTAATTATTTTATTATATTTTTTTGCACATTGTACCTACTTATTAATTTATATGAAAAGGTTTTTTTTTTTATTCGGTCCGCGGCATCAATGGCCATTGAACGTAACAATATTACATTACATACATTTATTTCTTCTACATTTTCTATATACTACCATCGTCCATCAACATTAATTGGGAGCAAAGATTCGTAAAGCGAGCATATCAAATGGTGAAACTTTTGAAATTTAAATTTAATTTAGTCGTAACGACATATCACTACATTTGAGTATATGCATAGGTTCTTTGGTATCTAATTAAATAACAATTATATTTTAATGTTTAATTTACAGTAGTACAGACGTATAGTACCTAACCTATACCACATTTACCGATATAATTAGAAGCTACCATATGCAAAGTGGACTTTTGCATATAAAATTTTTTACGCTAGGCGATTTTTACGGTAGGGTGACCATATTTAAAAAAATAAAATGGACGAAAATGTGATGCAGCAATAGTTATGGTAAAAACAAAAATCCAAAAATATAGATTTTATATTATTATTCTATTCAATAATGGCATACAAAAATATATTAAAAAACCATTTTTTTATAAAATGAATTTCAAAAATTATAAATTAACAGTAAGTACGGCAAAAAACGGGTTAATATGGGACAGACTTGAAATTACGGGATAAAACGCGTCCTGAGAGAAGTTTGTTAGGACAACAGGACACAAAGCCGAAATAAAGGACAATCCTGTATGTATGGTCACCCTACACTATCAGTCCATCATATAATATTAATTCAATAATGAAAAAATATTGAATTATTTTTTTTAATTTTGACTTAATAAATTATATATTGGTAATACGATTTAAAAAAAAATCTATAGGTAGGTAATGCTTTTAATACCTATACTGCTATATGCAGGTACTTTCAATTTATTTGCACGTGAAAAAAAAATGAATTTTTAATTATATTATAAACACTCTACGTATAACCAAATAAAAAATATACTTAGAACTATATTCAAAAATCCCTATGACGTATTTTTTTCTGCACACCTATATCGCATTAAATTATTTATTCGAAGCCCTCGAAGTTTGGGTAACACTTATTAATTTATTTCGTCTGCATGTTTGAGATTCTGTCTAGAGTGCACTCTCGTCTCTCACGAGAGAGCGACATTATTTTTTTCATCTACAACAACGATCAAATAACATCAACGATATCACTGACTTAACTTCACTTCACTGATATGACTGAATATACGACTTGAGGCGTTAAATTATTTACACAGTTGTTATTTTTTCGGCACCCAATTAATTTTTCCAAACGAAGTATACACTAAAACCTTCACCGAACCTATTTAATAGTGAAAACTGCACTAAAATCCGTCGAGTACTTTTTGAGATTTTTGCGAAGAAACCAACAAACGCTGTCTCTTTATATAATATAGTGATTTGTTACAATAAAATACTCGTTTAAATAATGATAACAATTGCAAATAATTTTATTCTTAATAACAATAACAATATAAACAATAACTACAAAAACAATAATAATTTAATAATCGCTGACAACTGTCAGTTCTTTTCGAAATGTCCACATAAACAATAACTACAAAAACAATAATAATTTAATAATCGCTGACAACTGTCAGTTCTTTTCGAAATGTCCGCATATACAATAACTAAAAAAACAATAATAAATTAATAATCGCTGACAACTGTCAGTTCTTTTCGAAATGCCCACATAAACAAACAAACAAACAAACAAATAAACAATAACTACAAAAACAATAATAATTTAATAATCGCTGACAACTGTCAGTTCTTCTGAAATTGTCCGTAAAAAGCGGTGATAGAATTCAGCCGTCCATTGATAAAATTTTGCTGAACTTCCACCTTTCCAAAATCATTTGCCAAATACATACACTGCAAAATTATAAATTCGTATTAATATAACGGTTAGTTTAATTGATTTAACACTATAATAGTGTCTATAAACCTGCTCGTATGTGTGCCTTACTTCTAATATGTTGGTGGTTTTTGGCATGTGGAATGCAATATTCGGTGCAATGGTCTTAGCGATTTCAAAAATTCTAAGACCTCCTCCTACGGGACCGTCGCACATGGACTGTAAACTGTAGCTCTTATACTTGGAATAGCTTGGCCCTCCCCACGGCGGAGACATGAACAATACGTCTGCTTTCAAAGTCGGGTAAATTTCAAAAAAGTCTCCTACGATGAACTCTATCTTATCGGCGACGCCATATATTTTGGCGTTATGGCGAGCCAATTCTATTTTGATAGGATCGATGTCGACTGCTATAACTGAACACGAATATAGTTTTATTAAAATGCATAATATTTCAATATTTTTCTTTTCGAGTAAAAAATAGTATGTATGTATCATCGTAACAACTATTGTACCTTTTTTGCACGTAAACGCCAACTGGATAATGTTTCCGCCCGCTCCGCAGAAAGGGTCCACAACTGTGTTGTTCTTACATCGTTTCGCTATATGACAACTCAAGATTTCGGGACACACCGAATAGAAGCTTTCTGTAAACAAAAAAACGTGGTTTCAAAAAATGAGATTTAAACCTAAAATAGTAGTTAAATTACCAATGTCCATAATAATGCCGCGATCAAACTTTGAAAACAGCATGTGCCTCATTGACCAATATTTGGCAGGGATGCGTGTATTTTTATAAAACTGTTTGGCTTTTTTTTTGAAGCCCAAAGGATTTGAGTTATTTTGAACTGTAACGTCTCCTCTTCACCTATCGCTCCAGCGTTTTTCTAACGATGGACTTCGCTCTAAGTGTCGTTCTGTTTATATTAACGAGGTCTCGGAGACTCGACCTCGGTGTGTGATATTACTAGGGATCAGGATTACCTTATATGAAGCAATTACTCAATATAAGTACTATATATAATATATATATATATATCTATTATTTAATGTAACAACATGGAATATTATAATAACTATTATTTATTTACGATTATTACTAAAGGTTACCAATCGGGCCGTGTGTGTCGTGGGTGCCGATCTCCAGGTTGAGTTGAGCCGGTCGTCCGTAGGTCCTCTTCGGGTCGTTGTTAGCCCTCAGCACCTTCACCATTAACTTCTGACACTCGACTGCCTATTACCCTGCTAGGAGTCTCGGTCGGTAATTAACTCGACGCGTGCCAGACTCTAGTCAGCATAATATCATATTGCACAATTGTGCGACCATATTATATTATTAACACTCAGCACTTTAGCCGTGCTCAACATAGGGAGTAATGTACGATGTCGATGATGACAATCGTTACATGTACCCCTTGTCCATTTAAATCTGGACCCCAGATTTGGGAAGTCAATCCACGGTAGCTGTGTTAGTGGATGTGTTGTATTTTCTGATTTCATGTTTATCCAGTAGCAAAGAATAACGGTACTCCAACCTCCTCCGACTGTATTTTCTTGCTGGATCGCAAATCATGAATTTTGTAGGTATATATACAACAAACCACAAAGGCAATGGTCATGCGTATATCACAATATACACCTGTATCTATTATATAATATAGCTTGAAGATTTCTGGTTAGTGGCGTGGATTGTCATTGACTCTTCCGTCCTTGAATACCGACACCCACGGCTGTCTTCACTTACCCCTTTTAGTTTCCCTATAGTTTATTATAGCATACAAAATATGTAGGTACTTAGAGACACAAATTTTTTTTTTTTTTATATTTCGACGAAATAATTTGTCGATACAATTATATATTTATACAATACATTATACATTTTTAATTAGGTATACAGATTTTAAAATGTTCATTTAATGTGTTCATTTATATAAATTTAATAAAATAGATACTAATGTAGGTAGGCAATACATTATAATTATAAAGACAAATTTAGTAGGTACTTAGAGACAATTTTTTTTTTTTTATATTTCGACAAAATAATTCGTTGATACAATTATATATTTATAGTTTATACATTATACATTTTTAATAAGGTATACACATTTTAAAATTGTGTTTATTTATATAAATTTAATAAAATAGATACTAATGTAGGTAGGCAATACATTATAATTATAAAGACAAATTTAACTTTAAACTAATCCCTTTTTTTTTTTTTTGATACAATTTTTGTTTACAATTTCATCAATTTAACAATTAAATTATCATTGACATCACACACACAAAAAAAATTACATTGTTTTTGGTACATTAATTATATTATATTATCTCGGTGTAGCCCTCTACCTCTGGTTCTCACCATTTCCCTTGGCTCGCTCTCTCCCCTGCAGTACAATTTTATTTTACTAATATTTACTACTTATTTCATCAAACTTTTCGACAAAAACAGAAATATTCACATGTGTTAGTAAGTTAAATTCACTAGAGTACACCCTCATTTTATAAATTGGTTCATAATAAATACCCGATCCACTTCCTTGGTAGTTGTTGAAAATTGTCTCCCCTATTTGCAACGTATTAGGTATTATCACGCCTAATGCTAGAACTAGTGCAAACATTTTAATAGATTATTAAATTATGAAAATTAAAACAAACGATTAATTATATAATATAGTATAAAATAGCAATGTAAATATTTTTATGTTAAAAATTAAATTACAATTTTAAAAACGATAACTTATGACACGTTCTTCGATGACTGTCGTAGTAACACTCTGGTGTGTTATAATTACATTCGCTATATATAAATATCCTTACTATATAATATGTGCCCATGAATGAAAATATGCTGAATTAGTTTTTTTTTGTTCATTTATTGACCTATTTATTCAGCTAAAATGCAAAATTGTTAAAAATTACATTGTATACCTACACTATTGTATACAAATATATCGTTAATGAATTATAAAAAATAATTTTGATTTTGATTAGTTTTACAAACGACTTGACTTCGTTAATATTGCTTAACAATATTAAGAAATCAAGTAGTTGTGAAATATATTACGGTGGTCTCCCAACAGTTATATTATTTACAACGTGGTAAATAATATAATGTGCGAGATCACCAAATTATCATTATAGTATTATACTTTAATATTTTACTATACCTAATTAAATTCACCAAGAATAAAAACCATTAAAACATGTTATGATTTATATTCAAATATTAAAAATAACTTATCTAATATAATATGTTGCCTATACCTGTATGTTCAATTAATTATTATTTTTTAATTATAATAGTACACGTTTTCTATTTGCGATCGATCTCTATATTTTTTTATTTGTTGGATATGCTTTTTCTCAATTTCTTTTTTACCATTTTTATCTATTTCAACTAAATAAGTAACTGGATTGATTTTCCTTAATATAGTGTGTGGGCCCTCGTATCTATTTGAAAATTTATTTTGTTTTACATTAATTTTTACTAAAACTTTTTCTCCCACTTCAAAATCTTGTTCTCTTTTTCCCCTGTCCGCGTAACTTTTTTGTTTATCAAACGCTTTTTGTAAAATATCAGGTAGTTTTTTACGGATTGAATTTAATTTTTGTAGCTCTTTAATGGTGGAATGATTTAAATTTGATGGAATAATCGCAATATCTAAAATTGAGCAAGGCTCGTAGCCGTGTACTAAATAAAATGGAGTGTATCCCGTTGAATGGTGTATAGCCGTATTATATGCATGCAATACGATAGGTAAAACTTCGGTCCATTTTTCACCTTCTGCAACGTATGGGGCTATCATATCTATTATCACCTGATTTTGTCTTTCTACTTGTCCCTGACTAGTTGGCCTATAAGCTATTCCCTCTCTTTTTTGGATTCCTAACGCTAGTAATAATTGTGAAATGACTTTTGCAGTAAAATGTGTTCCATTGTCCGATCTTACTACTCTGGGTGGGCCATATGTCAGTATTAGTTCTAACAAAAATTTTGTCGTTGATTTAGCGTCCGCGTTTGTGTATGGTCTAGCAAAGCAAAATTTTGTTGCTCGGCATGTGGAAACTAAAATGTATTTACAACCTCGTGAGCTTAACATAGGTCCTATATAATCAATATAAATCTCTTGGAAAGGAACACCATTTATGATCTTATTTGATTGTAACATTCCAGCCGCCGGTTGTTTATTTGGTTTACGTTGTTGACATTTCCTGCATGAAATTACATAATTTTTTATATCTTTTTGCATTGTAGGCCAATGATATCGCGATCGTATTTTATTAAACACCTTATGAACACCTAAATGTGCACCTGACATTTTTTCGTTATGGAAATGTTCGATTACTTCATTAATTAAGCTAGCTGGCAATGCTATTACTAATTTTGGAATACCTCTATAAATATCCCTATAATATATAAGCCTATCATCATTGTTTATTACGTACGATTTCGCCTTCCTAACCCACTTTATTTCTGATGACTCGGGATTTAGAATTGCTCCAGTTATGTTTTGTAAAAAATCATCACGCGTTTGCAACAAATGAACGTTAATAGGTTCTACCAGTGATATTATATGCTGTGTTGGCGTAAATGTAGAAATCGTTATGCCGATTTCTGTGTCACAAAAAACGTATTTTATCATATTTAAAACAGTACACCAGTTTAATGTTTCTGAGTCAAAAGTAATTTTGGGTATAGCTATTTTATTAATGTTATATGTACTACAAAATATTTTTAACAACTTTAAGGTGGTGAACAATGATTTGTATGTTGATTTTTCATAAAATGTTGACTTTGTAATTAAATAGATTATAAACTGACTATTAAAATTTAAATAGGCGATTTGACCATTTTTTTTGTTTTGTGCCTTTAATTCGTTTACGTGGTCATATTTATTTTTAAATTTAATACTAATCCCACTGTTCATTTCAAAATCTTGTGAAACACAATGCACTAAGTGAAATGTTTCATCAAAATAGTCGCTAAACAAATCTTGATTGACCTGTTGAATACCAAAGTTAAATATAACTCCCTGGTCATTATTATGCATAAAATCATCAAAAGAAATAGAATTGTATAATTGTTCAGTAGAATTTACATTAACCATATTTGTGTCTGATTCGGTATCATATTTAATTTGTGCTGATTCATCAAAACCTGTTGGGTGTCTTGATAAAAAATCAGCCGCCTTGTTAAAAATACCTTGTTTATATATTATATTAAATTCATATCCTATTAGTTTCGTCCTTATGCGATTTAATACATATGAATCCGATTTTAATTTTTGTAGTCCTACTAAATTTTTGTGGTCTGTCCAAACTGTAAATTTTTTGCCATACAGGTATTGTCTAAAATGAGTACAACCAAAAAACAAAGCCGTCGCTTCAAGTTCTAACGCTGAATAATTTTTGTGTGCTGGTAACAATTTTTTTGCACCAAAAGACACCGGATGAATATTGCCGTCGTCATCTCTCTGCTGTAAAATAACACCTAACCCCAATAAAGACGCGTCTGTTACTAAAATAGTGTCGGCATCTTCATTGTAATGCATTAATACTGGTGGCGCTATTAATTTATTTTTTAATTCATTAAACGCGTTTTCATGATTTTTTTCCCATTTTATGGTATCTTTTTTTGTTTTGAAATTACCTTTTGTTAATTCAGGTAGATTTCGGTCGATCTTTTGAAATGTCGTGTTTGGTTTTATATTTCTATTTTGGCTAACAATATTTGGATTGTTTGAATCTAATGAAATCTGTTTTACTTCGGTTTCGGGTATTGTGTTAATTACTTCTAACATTTTTCTTTCCCTTAGTAAGGCACGAGAAGTATGAAGAGAACGAAAGTCATGTGTAAAGGTAACTTGTGTCACTTCTAGGTTTGGATTATCATTATTTTTGTCATAATATCCCGGTGTCCAATGATTATTTTCAAAAAAAACTACTAGAAATTCCCTACCTGGTTTATAAAATCCTAAACCGGCAGTTTTTTTAGAATTTTCAAAATTTGGACATATAATTATTAAATTAAAATTATAAAAATTAGCTACTGCTGATAAGTCCTCACCCTCTAACCAAATTGGTTTTTCATGTAAATTTAGATCAAGTAAATGGGCTATGGTTTCTGCTGTTACATAAATATTTTCATTTGTAAGCATTAATGTCAACGCATATATACCACAAAATCCGTCTCCAGGGACCTCAATCAACTTACGACTACATCTGACAATGTCACGTAACCTTGGCTGAACTAATAATATATTTCTCATTTTTTCAGTTTTATTGTTACTATCCATATCCTTATTTAATTTAGTTTCATTAACTATTTTTTCACTTTTAAATTTAATATTATCTAAAGTTATACGTTTCTTATCGAATACTAAAACAGCTAAACCTTTATCACCTGTTAAAATTATTTGTTTATCAACAAAATTTATTTTTGCTTGATATAAATTTAAGAAATCTGTGCCTATTAAACTAGGTCCTACTAAGTTCTCAACTACCATGTATTTAATAGGAAATTCAATATTTTCAAAAATGACAATTGTATCAACAATACCAAGTAATTTTAAATTTGAACCGTTTGCCGTAATTAGCTTTACGCAATCGATTGCCTTTGGAGTGATTCCTAATGGTAAATTGTCAGCATTAATTATAGACGCAGTGGCTCCCGTGTCTACTACAAAATTATATTCTACGTTATTAATTTTGCCTACTACTTCAAGTCTTTGACCTGGTTCGAATGCTTCCGGAAGCGGAGTTGGATTACATGTCGTAATATATATTTTTTATTGAGTTGTCATTACTTTTTTGCTGTTCAGCAATTAATACATTTTGATTTTTGATTTCGTTTTGAATATTATGGTCACTCACGTCTGGTGTCTTATTTTCATTGAATAGGCTACCTATATTACAATCGTCTATGTCATCGTCTTTATTAATATCAACTATATTATGCCTATTGTTATGTTTTAAGTATTTTAATTGTTGTGTAAGAATTGTGGTTTCGTCGTCTTTGTGTTTCCCCACAATTATTGAATTCAACAATGTTATACTAGAATTTTTCTGGGTATTTTCGGTAGAATTTTTTTGTTGGCACCAAGGGAGTCTAACCACTCTCTCTTGCCTTAAAAGTTTTTTTGATTATTATTATATGTTTTATTCGAATTACGTGCATTATTATTGGGCATCCGACCAATAGCGTGCTGATTCATCACATTATTTACCTCTACATTTTGCCTGTTATTATTTGTATTATGCGATGGATTTTGATAATTTTGGCCTATATTATGTTCATTAAAATTTGCACCTTGATTATTATTATATACGTTATTTTTATGATATTGCTGTGACTGGCTTCTTTGGTTAGGCACATTCTTATACCTATTATTCCACTTTGGTTCTGTATGGCCATTATTACTATTAAAATTATTTGGGGGTTATATGTATTTTTTCGATTGAAGTAATTATTATTATCTACATATTGGTTTGGAAAAATTTCGTTATTTGTATTATAATTATTATTTGGATAAAATGTATTGTTTGGGCGATAGTTTTGATTTCTAAAATAATTGTTTGGAATGAACGAATTATTTGAATTATAGTTTTGATTGTTAAAATGGCTGTTATTATTGTATGGGTCGTAATTGTGCATAATATTATTATTGAATGTATCGCTTGGACTATTTTGAAGACCCTGATATAGACTATTCCATTTATGTATATTATTATTAAATTTCTTTTTCTGGTTAAAATTTCTATTACCATCATTGTTAATACTGTTTAATTTAGATTTTAAAAATTCATTTTCTTTCTTTAAAGTGTCTATACTTATAGAATTTATATTTTGAAAATTTGTGTTCATTAATTTTGAATTTTCTATTTTCTTTAAATTATTTTCCAAGTTATCTAAGGTGTCATTATTCATAATAGTTACTGTGTTATAGTATTCGGGCGTTAGTGCCTCTAATATTATATCAATTTTCTCTATCTCAGGAATAGTATAATTAGTTTGACTAATTAAATATAAAATATCTGCTAAAAACTCTGATATTGTTTCTGTTGATTTTAATTTTTTATTTCGTAATTTGTTTCGTAACATACGATTCCTAGCAGGTGATGCAAATTTTTTCCTTAAATATTCGTTCTACTTCATCAAAAGTCGGATTCAAGTTATCAATTGTGAATGTTTTGTATAATTTATATGCGGAATTTTTTAAATACAGCGGCAAGTAAGTTAATTTTATTTGCGGAGACCAATCATTAGCAGTAGCTACCACGTTGAAGTACTCAAAAAATTCTAATACACATTCATCGCCCGAACCGTTAAAAATATTTGGGACAAATTGCTGAGGTCTTGCCATTTTATTTTTTGCAGTTACTTTAATTGTATTATCAACCGTTTTAAATTCAGTATAAATTTCGCTATTATTACTTATTTTATTTTGTAATGATTGTGAACAATGTTCTATCTTCGAATTATTATTAATTATTTTTAAATTTGAGTCCAAGTTATTATTTTGATTTACTTTTTCAGATTCAAATTTTAAGTTACCTGGTTGCTTAGTATTTTCAATTGGTGAAAGCGATTGTTCTAAATTTATTAAGAGATTATTTAGCTTTTGGGCCACGTCTCCAGTTTCAACCGTATTGATATTTTGTAAATCTAACTGTGAGTCTGGTTTTTTAATATTTTTTTCACAAAGATTTTTATTGCTTTTATTTAAATCTAATGATAACTGGTTTTCAGTAAAAGTGAGGTCTGCAGTACTATCGTTAGGATTATCTTTATCTTCGGTATCAAGAAGTCCACCTCTAAAAGTTTTTAAAGCCGATTTCGCGAGATCCCTTAATTGTACAAGTGTTGAAGGTTCTTCCCAATTTATGTTACAAAATTTTAAAAAACCCACTACTTCCGATTTATCTAACAAAAGTATCCACGAAACCGTTTTCTGAGATATTATGAATTCAAATTTTTTCTCTACTGGTGTAAGCGAATTAAATTCTTCTTTACTTAAACATTCGACTTTGTATAAAGTGCAAAGCGTAAATTTTTTAACTAACTTAGCAGATAATGGTATCTTTCCAAATTTCGAATTTTCAAAAAAATTTCCCAAATCAATCTCCTCGATTTGTCGTAATATGCTTATTAAATCTATTGCATTTATTTCTGAATTAAAGTCTTCGTTTAAAAATAATATATTTGATTTTGTTACTTTAGCAGCCTGACTATTAATATTTCGTTTAATATAAAATTTGACATCCATTTAAGTACTATTATGGTAATAACTTCACATAAGATCCGCATAGCACCCAATAATATCACAACACAAGGGGTGTACCTTAGAATCGAAATTTTTTCCGTAGAGAAAAATAAATTGTATACCCTCCAAGAAAAAAATCGGGACTCCAGGGACGGGCGCCTCCACCAACTGTAACGTCTCCTCTTCACCTATCGCTCCAGCGTTCTTCTAACGATGGACTTCGCTCTAAGTGTCGTTCTGTTTATATTAACGAGGTCTCGGAGACTCGACCTCGGTGTGTGATATTACTAGGGATCAGGATTACCTTATGTGAAGCAATTACTCAATATAAGTACTATATATATATATATATATATATCTATTATTTAATGTAACAACATAGAATATTATAATAACTATTATTTATTTACGAATTATTACTAAAGGTTACCAATCGGGCCGTGTGTGTCGTGGGTGCCGATCTCCAGGTTGAGTTGAGCCGGTCGTCCGTAGGTCCTCTTCGGGTCGTTGTTAGCCCTCAGCACCTTCACCATTAACTTCTGACACTCGACTGCCTATTACCCTGCTAGGAGTCTCGGTCGGTAATTAACTCGACGCGTGCCAGACTCTAGTCAGCATAATATCATATTGCACAATTGTGCGACCATATTATATTATTAACACTCAGCACTTTAGCCGTGCTCAACATAGGGAGTAATGTACGATGTCGATGATGACAATCGTTACAGAACTATTTCATTTTGTTGACGATTCTAACGTATACATATAAATAACAAAATGTATTTAACTTGTACACAAGTTTTTTTCCATAGTTAATTTTAATAATATACACTATAATATTAAATTTTTTAAATAGGTACAGAATTTAATTTAATGTATATATATATATAGACGATAAAGTTTAATTTTAGACATATTAATACTGTTAATTCATTAGTCAAAATAAAATTCCTAAAAGTTCTAAATATTATGAATTTTACAAAAACTATTGTACCTATAACATAATGTACATACAATTTCAGCTATTATAATATGTAAAATGTAAAGGTTGTTCTTTAATTTATTTATGAAATAGTTGACAATTATTTGTACAGTGTGTGGAATTGAAATTTTTAAATTATACACATAAGTTAACTAGAACAGTCTTAAGACTAGTATTAATTAAAATTATTATCTTACTTCATTTTTTTTCATTTTGGTTGTAACGATTGTTTTTAATATTAGAAAGTAACAGAGATAATGATAAAAATATTGATGAGATATTGTTGTATTGTAATTAAACTATAGCCCTTTTTTAATTTAAATCAGATTAACTAAACCCTTATAAATGTCGTAGTATTAACATAAAATAACAAACCCCATAGCTAAATAACTTACAAATTAAAACATTAAGTTTGTCCTAAACTTCTATTTTTTTCATATAAATAACAATTTTTTTAATTATTTGAATACCTTAAAACACACCACTTTTAATATTTCTCTATCACTAACCCAAACATTTTTTTCACAGTTGACTTAAGACTTGTGATTTAATGTGAAAAAATGTTCTTTCTAGTCACTAATATATTTTAGCAAATAAGCAAAAATATATTTACCTGTGCAGGTTTCGGGTTAATATGACTTTTCAGACCATATCCAGTATTATTGTGGGTATGGCCGTTATAATCGGTTTTCTGTAATAATAATCGTTGTTCTGAGTGTCTTCTCATTGTTCCTTTCATCTCCTCTGCATTACACACAAAACCAAGACCCTCAAGAACCGCATTCCTTTTTGCCGATTCTTTGTCACAGTTTAGGCTGTAACTAATAAATTAAAACATCCATTAATACGAGTATATCGATACTATTGTTTGTAATGGTTTACGTATCATAATATTTAATAATAATGCCGTTAAAAATGTCATATATTTTTATTTTCGACTTTTCCGTAATATTAAAATAATTTATAATATAGTAAAGTAAGTGAGTGTATGTGCATGGACTTCAATATTATAATGTAGTACAGTGAAAATGCTGCAGTGTAAGGCGGACCCCGAAGAAAACGGAAAACTGTATTATTCAATTTGGAACTTTCCTTTGATCCTAGTGTTGTGTACCTACTACCTTATACCCACTATATATAGTAGTTTTATATACACGTCGAACTTCCGAATAAAAAGGAACCTGCCCCTAACGCAGAAACGAAACGATTTCATTGCAAATAAAAACCTTGCATAAGCCCGAATCATGGTACGCACGTAATAAAAGTCAAAAATCCGAAATTTTCTGGTAGCTGTGTGAAACAGTTTATAATAATATAAACATGTTATATCACGAACAGTCGTATACTAATCAGTTTAGCAGTTACATAGTAACTACTGAACAGTTTGTTTAGTAGTTATTACGTAGTAACTGAAAAGCTTATACATTGTATTTTTAACATAATTTTATGGTTCAATTATTTTAATGAAATATTTTGATTTATTCGTAACTTTTTAAGTCTACAATTAATCAAAAATAATTATTATGTAAATTATTAGGCAGGTACTTACGTTATGTGGTAAGTTTGTGGTACGTTCTCGACCACTGTAGTAAGTGATTGTTGTCTGTTGTTCCTATAAAAATGTACAACAAATTTAATACTGAGAAAAAGATGTAAATCAGTGGTGTAGTTCTATAATAGGTGGGTGGAAGAATTTAGGGGGCCTAGCTCGCTTCTAAAGTCCAAATCTATTCAAAACCACTAAAACTGTAAATACATTTTTATCGACATAATATTTCTACGTGGCTAACTGTTATATTTAAAGAACTCGTATCAATCGTTTACGAAAAAATCTCCCCTAAATAAAATTATTAAAAAAGTCAGTTTTCTCAACAGTTCTGATTACACGGACCCAGGAGCCTGCTTGCACCTACATCTCTATAAGGTATTGAGAATAATGAAAATTAATTCCTGTTAAGAATAATATTATTATGTACCTTGTATTGGCATCGAAAATTGTGCACAAAAGCACATTGGGTACATCGTGTACATTGGGTACATCGTGTACATTGGGTACATCGTGTACATTGGGCACATCGTGCACATTGGGCACATCGTGCACATTTATATTCCTGTTTGTGTGGCAGTGGCGGCGGCAGTGGCGGCGTCCACACAACATTTGAAATATCTCTCCTGCCCATGACCAAAAGCTCATCTTTTCTTCAACTTTGTTGCTCATGTTAGGATCGTATGATATGCGCATGGATTTGGAAAAATTCGTATGACATGCGCATGGATTTGGAAAAATTTGCCGTTATAAAACGTTGTCTCGAGTACACCACGTAGAGGTTTTTTCCTTGTACCCGATGTTGGATAATTATTCCGATTCATTTTTATAGTTAAGTTAATACTGTGAGTACTAATGACAAATGAATGTGTTTTCTTCTAAGTCTTGTTAGCGATTTGGTTAATATACTGCAGCGGTTTTTCCGGAGTATATATAATGACGTTAGTGCCATAAAAATTAAAAGTACATAAACAACGTACTCGGCCGTCGTCATGCGCACATTTTTTTTGTGTACAACAACGCCTAGGTAACCAATATTTGGCCAGAAAAAAATAAAATGTGAAATACATTGTGATACATCGTTTTTAAGTAAAATAAAATAGTTCTAAATTAAAAAAATATATATATTGTTTTTTTTTATAATATGGTTTATATTTTGGCATATTTACATATCTACAGTCTAAATATTTATTATTTTTTCTCGTCAATATGTGGATACACATTGTCATACATTTAAATGATATGAGCTGTACTGTTTAGATAAGTTTTGTTGCAAATGATTCATTTCCGCAGAGAATCTATTGTCTTAATAGGATTTTAAATTTGCGAGCCCCACTTGGGGGGAGGTGTGTACACTAGGGTGACCATATTTCAAAAAAATAAAATACATAACGAAAATATTATCTATAATATTTTTTAATTAATAGGTATTTATTATATATTTTTTTTGTTGATTTTTAATACATTTTTAATACAGTTTACGTCGCCGACAACAATGTGATGCAACAATAGTTATGGTAAAAACAAAAATCCAAAAATACAACTGAAAAATATAGATTTTATATTATTATTCTATTCAATAATGTCATCAAATATATTAAAAACCCATTTTTTTATAAAATGAATTTCAAAAATTATAAATTAACAGTAAGTACGGCAAAATACGGGTTAATATGGGAGTATGGGACAGACTTGAAATTACGGGACAAAACGCGTCCTGAGAGAAGTTTCTCAGGACAACAGGACACAACGCCGAAATTAAGGACAATCCTGTATAAAACAGGACGTATGGTCACCCTACCCTTACGGTAAAATTTATAATTTAAATCAAAAGTTATACAGTATCACTACACATAAATATATTTTAAATATCTGTTTAATATATTTATTATACTTTGTTATAAAATGTTATTAGTTTATTACAAGGTATAACATCTGTATATTATGTATTATAGTTATTATAAATTAATACCATAATAGGTGGATTTCTATACGTATAAAATGCTCTATAAACAAAAATATGTAGGTACCTACCTATACATACTTTTATCATAACATTCATAAGTCATAACCATAACTATATATTTAGTATTCACTATAATATAATAAAATAATATTATGTATTGCATATTTAGCAGGTTAGGTACATCGAGGCAGGCCTGTATTTAAGGGAGGGCTCGGAGGGGAAATTGCCCCTGGCGGCAATATTAAAATTTGGCTTAGGGGCGGCAAAATATTGAAATGGTCGAAAATGTAATAACATATTGGTTATTACCGAGTTTTATTTTATATTGATGTAACTATATTTACTACTAAAATTGTGTAATATATCAATAAAGTAAAATATTTTTTTGGGTGGGGGAGGCGACAAATTTTATGTTGTCCCTGGCGGCAATTTTTGTAAATACGGGCCTGCTGGTGGAGTATAGGTACTGTACAGTACCTATCTATGATAGTTTATTTTTTATTTTTTAGTGAATTATTAATTTACAAGCTAAATGATATTAAAGTTATTTTAACATGACATATATATAAGTGTTTAATAATATACAATTTAATCGTTGTGAATAATAATACCTATGTATTGTATATTATTTTGTATATTGTTTTTGCTTATTAACAAAACAGTTTAACAGTGTGTCAGTGTGTTATTAATGTGTGTTAACTTCGGAGTAACTCGCGGGTTGTTCAATTTGAGAATGATGAAAATAATATTAATTTACTGGTTAGTAATGCCCGGCAGAGGCGCCCAAGACATATTTTTCACATGGAGCAAGACATCATTTTACCCACCCACCTCCTTCAAAAATCAAAACTCAACGTTTAATGGTCTATTTTTGGTTCTATTAATTGTTACCAAGGAATAGGTATCATCAGAGTTGGAAGTGATTTGAGCTATTTAAGAAAGTGATCAAGTCTAACCTGAATTTAATCATAAAAGTGACCAAAAATTGACCTATATAAGTAATTTTTCTTTGAATATTGTTCTCCCCTTATTTTCAATGTGTAGCGATTGCTATACCTAGTCATAGGGTTGGGCACCAATGAGTGATGGTTATGATAATCATAATACCGACTCAATACCCATTTATCGTAAAACCAGTTTCATGGTCAAATTCTTTTGAAAAAAATTTTAATTACGTTAAGCAATAGGTACAAAGTACATATTAGGTATAATACAATAATATTTATTTGATTTATCTTTTTTTACATTTCTTGAAAGATTTAAATAACTTGCAAAAAAAAAAATTCCTTAAAAAATCAAAAACGCTATTATTAAATTGTCATTGCAAGAGTGTCGTTTTATTTTTGTTAGATTATTTTTGATATATTATTTTTTACAGGTCAACAGGTTTGCGTTACCATCATTTGACACTACAAACGAATTCGCTAAACAGATTCGTTGTCGTTACTTACTGATCAAAGCAGTTCCGGGTAGGGTGCGTGATAATTGGTCACTTTTTCAAAGTATTTTAGACACGATCAAACAATCTACAAGCGATTTTAATTACGTAGAAGTTGAAGGGTCTCATCACGTACATTTAAATGACGCTTCCAAAGTTGTTCCACACATCTTAAATTTTTTTAAAAATGTTGCTTGATTGTAATTTGTTATTTTTAATTATATATTTTAGGTACAATTGAATAACGAGTATATAAATTCATACCTATCTAATTATACCTACATAACAATATATTACACATTAAACACGAGCGTGGATGATAGTTGAAATTAATATGTTTATTATTTATTCGCTGTATATTTGATAACCTCGACAGTTATTCGCCGTCTTGCGTTCAGCTTTGTTTATGCCTAGCTCTAGCCTCTTGGTACATAATATAATTACCATTGATTTATGATTATTAGATAGTAATATAGTATAAAGTACTATCTATAATCAATGAAATTACCAATTTCATATAATATTATATTGTATCCAACCACTGGTACCTGTTTACGGTTAAAAATTCTAGTCTCTAATTATTTTATTATATTTTTTTGCACATTGTACCTACTTATTAATTTATATGAAAAGGACTTTTTTTTTATTCGGTCCGCGGCATCAATGGCCATTGAACGTAACAATATTACATTACATACATTTTAAAAATGTGTTAAATATATTATACAAATAGAGAAAAAAATAAAAAAATAAATAAATTAACAAAAAAAAAAACCTACATACTTCCTAATTATAATTTAAAGTTTAAATTTTGTGTATATTCTAATTTCTAGAGAGAGAAAGTTATATTTGATTAATGTTATGAGTTTTCGATAAGAACTAAATAATGAGGGTTGATACATTTGTTGGATCCGGACTTAGTGTTTCGCCTAGGTTTTCGGTTATATGAAAATGTTATTTGGACATATTATTATGAACTATTATAAGTAGTAAGTACCTACCTATTTATATAAGAATAGTAGCAAAACTAAAAAAAACCTTTTATTATATTGAGGTAAACAGGCAAATTCTACCTAAACTATTATAAAAAAAATTGTCTCGTCAGCGGTGGAAATTATTCCAGAAACACATGATAGGTACATACTTACTGCAATAAATAATAATATATAGATACAAGACGCGTCGTATACCTACATTTACTTTTCACAAAGAAACATGTACCTATAGTACCTACATATTATAATATTTCTTCTAATTTTTCTGCACCACCATCAGCATCGATACCTATAATGGTTAATGGATGTCGAATTTAGTCTTTCATAGTTTTTATTACTTTATTCAATAGGTTTCAATTTAGGTCAATATCATCTAAATAATAGAATAGATATTTATTTCTAACGCTCTTTTATTAAAAATTAAATTCCGAACAAAGAAGCTATATGAGTATTTAATAACGTTTACTTCTATAGGGCAGATTATATTATTATAATATGGAAATCGATTGTAGTATATTAACAACATATTATATTATAATATATACCTAGCTGATGTTTTTGATTGTCATTCATAATTCATTATATACCACTTTCACCGCCTCACCGGCAACATATTTAAAATTAATTAGATAAATGTAGAGGTACCTACCTACTATAAAAATTTATAATATTTGAATTAAATTAAATTAAATGTTTTTTTATACTTTGAATTATTTTTAAAATGTATTATTTATGTTATTGGCAAGAACCGCGATTGTAGATTTCTTTATCCGTGTCTAGAACTATTGTGTACTGGTAGCCGGTAGGTACCTACTTAGTTAATATATAAATAAAAACTCTATTTCTGATCTACACAGAGTCACTACACGAAACTTTTTGAGACTTCCGACTTCCCCATCTAAAAAGATGCACACCAAAAAAATATATCTTGCATATTATAACATTTTTTTTTAAATACCTATATTTAACACAATGTCCTAGCTGGTGCTGAAATCGTACCGCATATAGAATCAAAAATAGTGTGTTTTGAAAATAAATTTGCGTTTCTTGAAAGATTTCCAAGACATTGTTTGTCTGCTAATCACTATCCTTACTTCTAAGTTCTATTTTATAAATATACTAATTTTGAAATATTATCGTAAATCGCAATGTAAACCATTAGTTCCACACCAATTAATTTAATATTTACTTATAAGTTATAATTTTATATTAATTGTATGTTAAACATTTAAAGTTTATTTTTTTTACTTTGTGTAAGCTTATTACGTGGGAATTTTAAAAGAAAATAGTTATTAAATCATAATCAAAAATAATGTATTGATTGACCTGTTTCATTAGAATTTCGAGTTTTGTCACAAACTGATGAAATATAATTAATTATGTACATAATACAATTTTAGACTTTGCAATCGAATTATTTTATTATAAACACGCTATTAACAGTCGCACATCATTCTTAAAAATGTAATGTTATAACTTATACGCCATTACATCTATTTGGCACGTATACATAATATGCAGTGAACTTCACCAAGTATGCTCACCTCCGTTTTTCCTTTAATACCAATAAAAAATGTATTCAAATTCTTAGAACTTTTAAGTATCCGGACCCTCCCTCCTCAATTTTTTTAAATGTAGAACATTTTTAGCAGTGTTTATTATTTATTCACTATATTGTATTGAGGATATTTTATATTTGTAAATATTAAATAATATATATATATATATAATATAATACTAAAATGTAATCTAGTTCTATGTTGCTACGTCTACTAAAACTTACTGACTAAGACCTAATACTAAATTTCAAACAACAAGCATATTTTCTTAACCTAGTTCATAGCTTCGCAGGTATTTATGAATTGTGACTTATATGCATTCAATTACAACAAGCAGTAATAACGAGCTCAAAGACTTTTATATTTTGAACGTAAAAAGTAAAAACGATGAGTGTTCAGTAGGTATCTATGTTAAAAAAAATGTGAGACCCCTTCTGAAATTTGTTTTCAGTTACGGCCTTGAGTGCCTGTATAGTGATACAAATATCTTTTTTCCAAATATGAACCGTCCTTTTTATTAAAAATTGTTGAGAGGTGGATCTTTTTTGAAAATATTGATGCTTATAAATCGAAATTTTTTTCTGAGTTATTAATTTTAAAGTAGGTACTAAATAAAATATCTTAAGTCATAACTTATATAGCGGGTATAAGTTTTTTGGTTAGTGAAATCATCTTTTTGAATCGTATTCAATTCGCCCTCCCTACCTATAAACTATAATATATTTTATTAAGGCGCGCGTGATGCATATATATAATGTACTTATGTACCTACTAGTATTAGTATTTAGTGTATTGTGTTTTATAACGTACAAAATCTGTAATTTTAAATAGTGTTTTTTATCACCGCAACTTCTTTGGTGTACCCATCGTGGCCGTGGGCCAGAAATGCTAAATCACTCGATAGTCGATTAGGTAGGTATCCTATTTTATTTCTTATAGATAAATACATTGCCATTATAATATAACATATTAATATTAGGTATATAGCTGTCGCATTGTTATAATGCATTGTATTGTGTTCAATATCTGACCTTGTTAAACTACCGCAACACGCGTAGTGTCTTTTTAAACTACCTACCTAATAATACATCTATTATCTATAGTCTAAACTCTAAAGTAATTTCGATTTTTTTTCGATTATATTGTCACATCATATTCATGCATAATATAATATACACTTCAGATCACTTCAGTTACCATGAGCGTGTCCATTAGCTGTTCTACTCGGATCTTAATCGTACTTGTAGTATCATCAGTATTGACTGACTGCAGTTTACTACGAGAACCTAATAAGAAGCAACCTAATATCATTCTCATCGTTGCTGACGATTTGGTGAGTCCTCTTCGCAATTGGTATACCTATAAAGATTATAATAATTTTAAAAAAGTTAATTTTTTTGTACAATAAAAACTAATTTTAGGTACCCTTTACTGC
Organism: Neotoxoptera formosana; assembly: GCA_022818045.1. Classification (NCBI taxonomy): domain Eukaryota; kingdom Metazoa; phylum Arthropoda; class Insecta; order Hemiptera; family Aphididae; genus Neotoxoptera; species Neotoxoptera formosana. The sequence continues at coordinate 23,022,877 of CM040634.1, forward strand.
AGTTGATTGCAGTGGAGTATTCAGGATTACATTTCGGGGTAGGGGTTATGAAATCAGATTATTTAAAGAATATAAAATTTTTTGTTTTTAATGATTTTTGGAAATGCAGGTAGTAGGTACCTACCTCATACCTACCTACATAATTCGCTGTACTGCACCACAATAAAATAAATACATAAACGTAAAGTGTACCTAATTTTAGTAATATATAGTACTTGGGCACATTTACGTGATGGTTACATGTTAGCAATTATTATAGTACTCTGGTAAACGGTAAACTGATACTTGTGCATATTAATAGGGATGGAACGATGTTGGTTTCCACGGATCAATTCAAATACCTACTCCAAATATTGATGCTCTGGCGTATAACGGTGTAATATTAAATCGCCATTATGTTCAACCAACTTGCACTCCGTCGAGAGCTGCTTTGCTTACCGGAAAATATCCGATTCGATATGGTAATATAATTATATACGGTTATATATGAAGTTCCTACATTGCAAACCTACCGGCTACCGGTTTTTCTGAATTGCGCGCGAAAATCATTATTTAGGTCAAATTAAGTAGGTAAGTGGTTCGCGACAGAGCTGAGTTGAGTGCGCGGATTTTTAAAATAAAATTAAAGTCTAAAGTCAGAAATCACAGAAATAAAATTATACGAAAAATTATTGTGTGCCATAATAATAATATGTATTGACATTTCGTCCAAAAAGTCATAGTAAAAAAATGTAAAATCTTACATGGCTTTTCACACGGATCATCCTGCAGAGCTTTACGTTTTAATTTATTGCTTACTTTTTGTTGAATTAAAATATTTACCTATATCATCTCTTTCATTGCTGTGATGTAAAAGTTTAAAACACTAAAAAAATTTCACTATTTTCATTTTATTTAAAATACGATTTCCACATTTGTTTAGTGCACGCCCATCTCTGAATATTATTATTTAAAAACTTATTGCAATTAAATTTATAGCCATTAATTATGTATAACTTTTTATTTTTTTCACTACACATTACACAAACTTTCATTTTTATTTGTTATTGTTAAATCGTTATCTATGTTGAACTGATTGTTGAAAATTACAAATAATTCAATGTTTTATGGATTACTGAGTTATTACATATAGGTAGGTACTCATAAAATTATAGTCATAAACTCATATTATCTAATATCGCTATTCATTAATCCAGCACCTTTTCCCTGGAGAAAATCCAGATGCAGTATAATGAATTTACTATAAAAAAAAAAAGTTAAATCTACAATTGTAACTTTTGTACGACATACGCGGGCAGGTCGACGAAAACCGGTAGTCCGCTCAAACATTTTACGCACGCAATTCGGTTGTCGGCCAACATTGCTATTTTTTTTTTTGGCACGCAATTCGGATGCAGCTATACCCTAGATATGTACCTACATATAAATTATTATTATTTTGGCTTTCGTTAAATTAATGAAATACATTTCAAATAGAGATGGGTGAAATTAAGTTTTCACAAACTCGAATCCGAACACAAATTTTATTTTTTTCTTGAACTGCACTCAATATTGAATCTTATAATATGAAAATGTAACCATAAGTCATAAATAATAAACATATTTTGAAACATAATAGTACCTATGTCGTATATAAAGTAAAACAGTTTTTTAATTAGCAAAAAAAAAATTAATCTGCAGTCATATCGAACACATTTTTAACTTTATTAAACATATACTCGAACTAATTTGAACCGTTCGAGATGTTCGAATTCAAACTAATATTGTCTTCGAATTCCTTTAAGTTTGAGGGTTCAAAGAGATCGAGAACCCATCTCTAGTTTTAACACTCATTTTATTGTCTCACACTGTGTTTTACATTTAAGGCCTTCAAGGATTCCCCATTATTGCTGGTGCACCCATGGCACTCCCGTCAAATGAAAAAATCTTACCCCAAGTAAGTATAATATGATGAATTATTATTATTGCATAAGTCCTTTTTTTTACGTAATTACAGCTGGTTAATTGTTGAAATTTTAGTATTTGAAAGATTTGGGTTATTCAACCCATTTGGTGGGTAAATGGCACTTGGGTGCAAACAAAAACCAGCATACCCCCATAAAAAGAGGATTCGATAGTCATTTCGGCTATTGGAATGGATTCATAAGTTATAGAAATAGTACGCATTCTACGGTGAATAAAAGTTTTTAAAATGTTTATTATTAATAATAAAAATAATTTGTTTTTGAACAATTGTCAATCATCGTACATATAGGGATCAATGGTTGGCAAAGATGCCAGACGTGGGTTTGAAAGAGCAGGAGATGAGATGGTCGATCGATATGCAACTGAAATTTTCACCGATGAAGCCAATAAAGTCATAAAGTTGTGTAAAAATCAGGGAAAACCAATGTTTTTAATGGTAAGTCATTTAGCCGTTCACACCGGAGTACCTGGGCCAAATATCTTGGAAGTTTCAAACAAAACGCACAATGATATCAGATTTAATTATATTGAAAATAAAGAAAGAAGACTTTATGCAGGTAAGAAGAAATAATTCAAAGTCTTTAAAATCTTAATGTTATAAAATGTATCAATAAATTGTCGTAGAATTAAAATTTTTTATAATATATAATTGTTAATAATTGAGATAAGTGCGATATACATACGAAAATTGTCCTTTCCGTCAAAAACGAAAAAGATACGATTCCCGTTTTCGATTATTTACAAAAATGTCATTGCTATTACATATGTAACTTGACTACACGTTATACCTATCACTATATACATATATCATACACGGCAAAAAAATTGTTTCCAAACTTTTGTTGTGGAAACGGGAATTGTACCTTTTTTCGTTTTTCGCGGAAAAGGGCTGTAGTGGAAACGGTCAATATTATTTTGGCTGCAGAAACGGGTAATACTCGTACATACATTTTAATATTTTACAATGATTAAAACATCATCATGTGTACTAAAGACCGATAATATTTAACCAATAACCGATACAAATTTGAATACACAATCGGTGAACAAAACTAGTTGTAAGATGTATAAGTATGTATAAATAAGTAAAAGCGATAGGTTGGTTATATTATACAATCACTAGATACATAGGTATTTTGTATAGTTTGCAAGGTTAATGTTTGAAATTAAAAACATGTTTTGTAAATTTGTGATGAATGTAATGTCCGTACAAATTTCAAACATTTAAAATTATATATCTATCTATATATTTTATAAAATATATGGTATATCCGTCATATATGTGTTAAGGTAGGTACAGGTACATGTATATATTATACCTTTATACTTATACCTACTATTTTAACTATACTACAACTACTGAGTACTGGGTAAACTTATACTTAATATTTATATAATAGTTATTCTTGAGCGTAAATGTAATGCTTAATATATTATATTTAATTTTAATTTAGTTTTGTGATTTGACCTAGGAATTATAATAAATTTTAAATAATTATTATTGAAATTATAGCTTATAAAGTATAATAGGTATATTATATGTGTGTCATATTGACAACTTAAATTATATAAATGAAATAAATTTAGATTTGAATGGCAATGTTCCAAAAAAGCTTAATATCTTTACCTACCTGATTACCCCGATCAAGGCCAGTATTTAAAAATAATAAACCCTGTCTTAAAATTATTGTACCACTTTGACACTTTATGCGAATAAAAGCAAAAACTTTTTTTTTCTATAAAAAATTGTTTGACTATTTGCGTCAGATTTATTAGCTGATGGGTTATTAAATATATATTCAATAATAAACAATTATTCCAGGAATGTTGACTTCGTTGGATGAATCTGTTGGTAGAGTCATTGAATCATTGGATAATAACGGAATGCTAGAAAACTCGATTGTATTGTTTATATCCGATAACGGTGCACCAGCAGACGATCCGATTTGGGGTTATGGGAATTCAGGATCTAATTGGCCATTAAGAGGAGTATGTTAAATTATGTCATACTTATAATTAAAACAAATTTACATAATAATCAAAATATACATTTTACGCACTTTATTCGCAGCCATTTGGTATAAATAAGAATATTAAGATGACAGATGACAGTATTTTGAAAATTGAAATACCTAATGAATGCATGGTTAATAAATTATGTTAATAATTGACATTTTAACATTTATATAAAAAAAGAGGAAAAGATTACCTACCTTACAGCTCTGCTGTAATTAAATATATTGAATATATTGATAAATGTATTTGCAAGACCTTAACTAAGGGGAGGGGGTCCCCAACATTTTTTTTTGAAAGTAGATATATTTTAGTAGTGAATTTAGTTTACATTTATTGACTATTTATTGTATTAAGAATAAAGTTATTAAAAAAAGTTGGACCCCCCTCCCCCCGAAATTGGTTTTTAGCTATAGCCTTGAGTATTATAAATACTTGCCTTCGAAATAAATTGTATATAATATATGAGTGTAAATGTGTAATATAACTAACCATATAACGGATTTAGGAAAAAGGAGCAGTGCTTGAAGGAGGAGTGCGTGGAGTGGCTGCAATATGGAATCCGTGGTTGAAAAAGACACACAGAATTTCTGAAAATTTGTATCATATAACTGATTGGTTGCCTACCCTATACACTGCAGCAGGTGAATATAATATAATAAACCGTTTTAAATTGTATGAAACATTTGAATCGAGAGATCAGTAAATTACCTATTTTCGATATCTTTGCTCTTCGTAGTATTATTTTAATTCAGCAATAAACACTAAACATAATATATAATTTCATAATTTCATTGATAATAATAATAATAGTTGGCACACTACGTTTTCCCATTTCCCTATTATAATGTAGTTGTGCGTGAAAAGTGCATCGCGATGGCCGATGGGTGATGGCCTCATCCTTGTATTATTAGAGTTGTATTATATTTATAGTAATCGCAGTGATCACTAAAACAATAATAATCACTATATTATTAAACAAAAAACAATATTTAATACTTTTATTTATTTTTTCTATTCTTTGTAAATTATTTTAAACTCATTCTTGCACATTACCTGAAATTAACCTAATCTATTGACTATCACTGTGACTGGTGTGAAATTTATCACGTTTGACATTTTGATATGTATTAATACATTTGAGAGTCATCCACACATTGCTAAATTGCTTGTGAAAATGTGAACTATACTATTATATAAACCAGAATTTCTTTAAAACAAACTCTTGTGACAGAAAATTTCCCGCTGGAACGGATTGAATGTGAAAAACTAAAAACTAATTTCATAAGTACCTTTGAATTTTTTTTTTTGTCGTGTTATTGATAATCTGGGGGAGGAACTGCAGGTGTATACATTGATTCTCCCCTGGTCCCCATCGTTTATTGTGCAAAAAACAAACAGATAAAACAAAAAAAAAACAGATTAATTTCTTAAGTACCTATATAGAGACTTTTTTTGACAGACAAAATCTACATAGAAATTTACTTTGATAAGCTGCACGCACCGTTAAATTTGTACATATAGTTATTAATCAAATAAAAAAAAAACATATAATTAAAATTTTAGGTGGTGATCTTAAAGACTTGGGTCGAATTGATGGCATCGATCAGTGGGAAAGTTTGACCGAAACTTCAAAACGTATGAGATCAATGGTTTTAATCAATATCGACGAAACGAGCGGAGAAGAAGCATTGATTTTCAACCATTGGAAAGTCGTAAAAAGTAAAGGGTTTTTATTTTTGTAGGTACCTATATAGCCTATATGCTTGCAGTACCTCTATCTCTATGCACTAATGCACCGAGGAACTCCCTCCTTCATCAAGACCCCGCAACAAGTCCACAGCTGCTATACCTTCAGCAGCGAATATAGATTCAACACGGCACGTAATTTCATAATCCAATTACATTTTTTAAAGGTAATCGCACGAGTGACATCGCTTATTATCTGAAATACAGCGGCGAACCCGGGAACGTAGGGCCGGACTACAATATGACCGACGTCGCAGAAAGTCTGGCTGGTTCGCGTCTATCGAAAATCAACTGTCTGGTGTCCAAAACAGACTGCATGGACACGCTGACTACGTACGATCTGTTCTACAGCGTTCGTTCCCAGGCGAAGATCGACGGCAAATGTACCGAACGAATATCTGACCCACACCCCAACGGCCGTTACGAATGCTTCGACAGCCCCTGTTTGTTCGACATAGAGCGGGACCCTTGCGAATATCAAAACATGGCCACCCGAAATCCGGAAGCTCTGAACATGACGTTGGACATGTTGGCGCAGTTCAAAAACGAACTGACGATGCAAAACTACCCGGAAATCGATCCCAATGCAGACCCTCGATTTTTCGACGGGTATTGGGACACGTGGATGGAAAAATCTGGAGGTTCGATTTCGTTCCGCGGTGGAAGTCTACATTCGCGCGTTATTATAGTTTTGACGACGTGTTTTTATTATTATTGTTATTTTACGATTTGATTATACATTTTGTCAAATATACAGAATATATACACTGCAATATATATGACTAAATAGCGTATACGCATTAAACATATTCCATATAAACGCATACCTATATAATATATTACAGGCAGTACATTTAGGTTTACTCTGCCTAATGTAGGCACTTTCCAATTCGCCACCCCATCCCTCCTAAAATTATATATAATTTACTATATTATTTTCCATATAAAATTAAGCATTATTAATGATTTAATCGACGTTTTTTACTTAAAAAATTAGTTTTTGAAAAAAAGAATTTCATCAAATCAAAATAATAAGGTACTCTTTGTTATTTTGTAAAAAGAATATGATAACATTTGCCACCCCTCAAAATGTCACCGCTCTAGGCCTGTGCTTATACTTAAATATACGCCTTTGATTAAATGTACCTATACTAACTACTGTCTACAAATGAATATCCCGCGATACGCTGTAAAATATGTATATTGCAGTTGTATAGTTATTAAGTACTATCATAAATATTAAAATATAGGTAGGTACTATATATTTGAGGCTGGATGCCTTGATATCTGATTGTTTATAATAATATGACGAATAATGATATACCTAGTAATAATTGTAATATTATATCGATGAGTATATACATACGACATACCTACTTTTATAATAATACAACTTTACATATAGGTATTTCATAAATCGAATTTGTTTGAATTTTCTTTAATTACTTTAAGGTGGACTTTTTGAATATGTACCTATAATACCTACCTTATAGACTATAGTAGTATACTCATACATTTTATTGAATTCTCTCTCCTCCATCCTTGAAGTTGGTCTATGAACTATGGATAATGGATGAGCCATGAGTAGGGCTCCTGGGCTCGTAACTATTAATGCACTTAAAAAGTACTAAATATGTATGTACTTATGCGAATTGCGCATAAAAAGTACAAATGTAATATGATTTGTAAGAATTTTTTTTTACTCCAACCAAACTTACAATTTTCATAAATACAAACTTTTTACTAAATTTTTTTTTATGTTTTCTAGTTTTACTAAATATCTATGAATAAAAATTGGCAATTTTATGTCAACTTTATTTGAAAAAAATATTACAATAGTACCTGGTGAAAATTCAAAATAAATATACATAATTTATTATTGTAATAATATATTAATTTTTTTTTTTTACTGCCAAATTTTCAAATTTTATTATAAACTTATCATTAATCATCAAATAATATATGCTCTAAAAAAATGGTAAAATTAACTAATATTCTCTTTAAACAACAAAATCACAAAGATATGCAAAAATATGCACTTTTAATATTTTTTCGTAGCGTCGTGATATTAATACATTTTAAGCTTACTATTAGCAATAAATCTTATAGCCCCAAAATACATTATACATGCATCCGACTATACGAGCCCTAAATCGATCACTTTTATGGAATTATTTTCTCAACCATCCTAATAATTATAGATATTTTATCAGGTAGGTACAGTCAGTACTTGACTAAATATATTGGTTTTTAAGACATTATTTCAATGATAAATAGTTCTTCACGCGGGTTGTGACAAGGTGTGATTAATAATTGTCTGTCACCTCACCAAATCGTAAAAAAAAAAAAATGTTCCTTAAAAATAAAAATAATTTAAACCCAGCTTACATGCATAATATAGTCTGTGGTACTGTAAAAAAAAAAAAAAATCGATAACTCGATGGTTATATAGTTGTGCTAGGTCAGTAACACTTTCGCATTCACCTTATCATCCAATAGCATATTATTATTATTGTGATGATAGTATGATACTAGCAAGTAACAACTAAATTTCAATCCTTATATGGTTTATAATTATGTTTATACTGAATAGGTGTACCTAGGTGTACTAAGGCTGGGTTAGTATTATTTATATTGTAATAATGTAACATTCAATTTATAGTCAATTACAGACTGTTTTAAACATATTTTAAGTATAATCGAATTTACTAAAGCTGAACACCATGGTAAGTAGAATAATCAATATCGGTTAATCTTATTGACTTCATTTTTAATACACCAATACACCAATTGTGTTTTTGTTGTTTAACAGGTGTACAGCGCAGGAGAAATAGAAAACGTCCGCGTTGCGGTACGTTTGCGACCTTTAAGCAAAAAAGAGAAATCCTCAGGTTGTGTGCCCGTGGTAGTGGCCGATTCTGAGAATGCAGCAGTTTTTGTGCAAAATCCAAACCCATCGTATGTTGGTCCTCCAAAGACTTTCATGTTCGATTTGGTGTTTGATTCTGATTCCAAACAAGTGAGTTAATGCTTGAGCTTAGTAATTTGAATTGGTTATCATTTAACGAGTGAAATTCAATTATAGTTGGATGTGTATAATGAAGTGGCAAGACCAATTGTCGATAAAGTTTTCGATGGGTTTAATGGAACAATATTTGCTTATGGACAGACTGGTACAGGCAAAACATTTACAATGGAAGGATCTCATATATCTCCCGAGCTTAACGGAATAATTCCTAATTCGTTTGCCCATATATTTGGTCATATTGCTAAAGCAAAGGAAGATGTCAAGTAAGTAGGTCTTATTATTCATCATATTGTATAGAATGATTTCTAAATAGTTTTCACAAATGGATGGATGTACCTATATAGATCAAAAAAAAAAAAATTTTTAATAAAATTACTGGTAAATTAAGCTATAATTTATAGATACTCTAGACATTTACCTATAAAATTATATTCTTAACTAAACTATATATGTGTTATTTATTACTTTATTAGGTTTTTAGTTAGTGTTTCTTACTTTGAAATCTACAATGAAGGCGTTTACGACTTGTTGAGTAAACATGTGTCTACTGAATTGGAAGTAAAAGAGAGACCAGATGTTGGTGTGTATGTGAAAGATTTGTCGACGTATGTAGTAAATAATGCAGATGATATGCACCAACTGTTGATGACTGGAAACAAAAATCGCAAGTACTTAAAACAATAAATATAGGACAACTTATTTGGATTTTGATTTTTAGGTGCAACTGCTGCGACAGCTATGAACTCCGAAAGTTCCCGGTCACATGCAATATTTTCAATTACTATAGAAACTAGTCGACCTGATGTTACCGGCGAGTACCATGTTAAAGTTGGCCGACTTCGATTGGTTGACTTGGCTGTAAGTTTCAATGTTAATTATTGTTGTCATTGACATATCATTAAGTTGTATATATTTATTTGTGAAGGGTTCAGAACGACAATCAAAAACAGGTGCTCTTGGTATAAGATTTAAAGAGGCAACAAAAATTAATTTATCTTTATCAACTCTTGGAAATGTAATTTCTGCATTGGTTGATGGCAAGTCTACTCACATTCCATATCGCAACTCAAAACTCACACGGATATTACAAGATTCTCTGGGAGGAAACTCAAAAACTGTTATGGTAAATTAATAACGTATTTTACAGTTGTAATCTGGTATATTTTAACTCTTATTTATACATTTATATATATATATACTTTTCTGTACATAGTACATTTATTTCATATGTTTATTTTATCCAGTGTGCTACTGTGGGGCCAGCCAGTTTTAACTATGATGAAACTATTAGTACTTTACGATATGCTAACCGAGCCAAGAATATTCAAAATACATCCAAGGCTAACGAAGACCCTAAGGAAGCATTGCTCCGACAATTTCAAATGGAAATTGAAGCTTTGAAAAAGCAGATCGATGACAGTAGTAAGGGTCTTAGTGAAGCAGACGATGATGGTGAGGAGGAAGGAGAAGAAGAAGGGCTAGTTGTTGGAGCTTCTGAAGAGGTAGCTAATGCAGTGCAGAGCAAACGTGAAGAATTGGATGCTGCACGACAAGAAATGATTAGGCTAAAAGAGAAATTGGAGAATATGGAGAAAAAAATTATCGTGGGTGGTGAGAATCTATTAGAGAAGTCTGTTGCACAAGAGAAGTTGTTAGAGGATTCGGCAAAAGAGCTATTAGATAGAAAATCTAGACAGATGAATTTAAACATGCGTTTACAAGAAGTGCAAGCTGAAAAGATGGACACTGAAGATAAATACAGTGGTTTGCAAGAAAGATCAGGAGCATTAAGTAAAAAATTGAAAAAATTATCCGCAGCCATTTTAGCTGTTAAAGAAGATCTTAAAGATACTGACGAAGAAAGCAAAAGAGAAATAGTGGAATTAAAACAGATTCTAAAACAGACTTCTAAGGAGTTAAAGATGCAAGAAGTGATTATTGAGCATTTTGTCCCTGATGATTACTTGGTAAGCTATTGATATTTAAATGAATTCAATTATTTTTATTAACAATGATGATTATGATAAGTCAAAGTATTTCAAGAACTTCCATTTTATCCAAAAATACATTTTGTTTTATTAGGACGTTCTACCTGCATGCGTTGTTTCCTCCTTACTTCCACATAACTACCAAAATTTACTTTTAACTGTTCCAATTTTGTGTTGTTGTATGATTAAATATTATAAGTGAATTAACCTATGATTAGCCTTAGAACATTATTTTGTAAGTTAGATTATTAAAATTATATATTTATAAGAATATTAAAATTTTTCAGTGAGTTATGAACATTTTTAAATATAAAATACATACAAACTCATGTATTAAAAAATTGTGAAAACCCTACGAGAGAATATTCTTACCTTTAATATTGGTTTGATAATAGGTCAATTCACTCTAATATAGGTTATCACATATAATTAGAACTGCTGAACTTATATTTTTGGTATGTTGTGCATAAGACAGAGATCTTTTCTTACAATAAGGATAATTCAATTGCATTTTTCTTTATTTAACTAGAAATTCCAACAAACGCCAAGAACCATCAGACTTCATTTTTCAATCTATAATTATTAGCACCTGTACTGCTATAATTGTTTTACTCTCAAAAAGTATTCAATGAAAAAATCTTACAGGATATTAGTCTAGTATATTTGATAGTTGATTTTGGGGGGTTTTAATTTTATTAAAACTACACCATTTGATGACATTTCCTATAAATAATTTTTTTGCATTTATGAAAGGGATTTAATTTGTTTAATTTAGATAAGATTATTGGTGCTATTAAGAGGTGTCATATCACACATGTAAACTGTTTTGTTTATCTTAGGAACTTATAAAAAAGAACTCATTCTGGAACGAAGAAATTGGAGAATGGGAATTAAGATGTGTAGCATATACTGGGAATAACATGGCCAAAGAGTTGCCCAATGATGAAGAAATTACATTTGAGGTATGTTGTAACTTCAATTATTTATCATTTTTTATCAAAAAATTAAATTTCCAAAAAAGCAAGTTTTGTAAAAATATGTCTATACATTAAAAATACTTGAAATCATGAATATTTGAATACAGAAAACCAAAAAGTACCTTTTTAAGTGAAGTCAGTTATAACCTGTAAATGTTTATTTTTAGAATACAATAAGGTAACACTATAATCAACATTTGAGGTTTTTTAATTCTAAAGATATAATTTTAATAGCAATTGTGACTGAACAGCTTTATAATTGTGTTTTAGACTCGCAGACCAGATTTCTCACACGTTTATTTGACTTACAAAGACAAAGCGCAGACCAGATCAAAGTCTAGAACTGGGAAACGAACTTGATTTTTTTTGTTCATGTATCTTCTTTTTGTATTTATTTTTAGTGATAACAAAACCCTAGTCATATTTTTTGTTTTTATAAGAATATATCACAACATGCATATTTAAATACATTTTTGTTCACTTTGTCTATTAAACTTTGTTTTGAAATAACTTGTTTATATAGTTTTTCTAAGTGTAAATATCCACATCATAGAAGCATATCCTTGGTTTTTCTATTACTTAGAAATTATAATATGTATTGTACATACTTTGGATAGTGAACTGTTTCAATCAAATAGTATGTAAAATGTACTAAAAATGTAATTTTTTTTAACAATTATGTTATGAGAATTGTTTGGGTATAACATTCATAGTATAGGTAAAAATTAAAATGCAAATTATAATTTTAGCTAACTTTTATTTTATATTTTTGTTGAATCTTTGAAATAATCAGTAAATCAGTAAATAAAACAGAAAATAACAGTACATTTTGAACAAATGAATTGGGGTAGTAAATGTATAAAAAAAAACTTACTGTTAGTATAAATGTATCATTTCTAGTAAGGATAAAATTTTGTGAAATTCTCATGAATATAAATTACTAACAATATTTGCAGTTATAAGGATACAATAGGTTTATTATTTTAAAGCTTATCCAAATTATTAACAGTGTCCATAAAATTGTAAATGTTTTATACTTCTTTAAATGTATAAAACTTTTACAATTTTTTTAGATTACCTGTATACACAAATGTAATTATGAATATAGAATTTTGAATACATTGTGAACACATAAATATTTCTATTTGTGTGAGGGAAATAATATCTTAAGTTAAACTTCATAAATCTACTAACACTTAATGCGAATGATTACAAAAGTAACTATATACAAATTATGTATATATCGTTTTCTTTATCTTATCCTAGTTAAGGTCACTCAACTAGGGCAGTTAAAAAAAAAAAAAACAATTGGCATCTCAATAATAAGAGACACTCAAGCCAGAGGCGCGTGTTTAGCGACCACGGCTGTGACGACATTTTCATCTGGACAGTGAATGTGATCTTTCTTCTTTGTCATGAAGTCTCTGATGAGCGGGTAGTTTATAAAAAAATTGGTGGTCTAAAGCTTCCTCCATGGTCATGCGTTGAGTTGGCTCGTATTTGAGCAATTGAGAGATCAAATCGAACAACAGACGGTGGTCTTCCTCTTCAGAGCTCATGTATCTCTAAAAAAGAAATTAGAATTTTTTAATTATTAAAGCTATCTATATGTGATTAATTTTACTAACCTTTAAGGGTTTGCAATTTTCTCTAACATATCGTCCAGCAGAACTGGATTGGTCCCAATCTAACTTGCTATGATAGAAATATTTTGTTTTACTTCTTCTGGCCATCCTACACAAATTTAAAAATCATAATTATTAATTATTACAATTATCAATAAACAAATATTTACTTGTAAGGTATTGAGCCAAGAATTCGCTCCATCATTGCAAGGTGTTCACGATTATCATGTGTTTGGAATAATGTAATACCCAAATAAAGTTCAAAAATAATGCATCCAATAGACCATACATCGCACGGTTGAGCCCAACCAAGTTCTAAAATAAATATTAGCATAAAAATACATGTTTAAGTGAGAGAGGAGGAAAATATTTTACCTAAAATAACTTCAGGTGCTCTATAATGTCTTGTTGATACAACTGTACTATGGTGTTCATCATCAAATGTGGCACTACCAAAATCAATCAATCGTACTTCAGTATCTTTGATCATTTTATACGCACGCTTCTGTGCAACACCAATTTGAATTAATATATTTATAATTTATAAGAAAAGGTTCACAGTTTATACATTACCTTTTTTTGATTATATTGTGTATCATATTCAGATTTGACAAAAAGTATATTTTCTGGTTTTAGATCAGTATGTGTCAATTTATTGCGATGTAAAAATCTGACAGCAAAACATAGTTGGTAAGATATATGCCGCACCTGGTCAACTGTGTATGGTTGGTAATTATTTTCTTTCTGTAAAAACAATTCAAATAATTGTATTTATTTATCTAAACATAAATTTATATACAATACTACTATAACAGTTTACCAAAAAATCAAAAACACTTAGTCCCAACAATTCAAATCCAATGCATACATGTCCTCCAAATTCAAAGTTATCGATCATTCGAACACAAAGACTAAAAACAAAATAAAAACAATATTCAAACAATGATATTTTAATAATTTGTAGTTTAAAATCATACTTTTTACTTTCTGGATCCTTAGCGTTTAGTTTTTCTAATGCATTAATTTCTAAACGAGCTGCTTCTCGATATTTTTCAACGTTTTTTATTATTTTAACTGCAGCAATTTCATCACGACTGAAAAATGTATAATTTTAATATATTATTAACATAAAATATTTTTAATTTCATTTTATTTGGCCTATATTAACATTGAGATCTAAAGGTAATTAAACATTTGTCAAAATGCCAAATATACTACAACAGCACCTATTCCCACCTACATTAAAATGTAGGTATATTAAAATATATAATATTATATTATAGATACATAGTTTTGCAATTGCCAAGCAGTAATATTTGAATAAAATGATACTTAATAATAACAACAGAAAGTAGGTTAATTTTTCATCCATTAAAAATTATTTATAAACAATTTTATATTTAAAATATAGGCAGGCATTTAAATATATTGATTTATATGATAAAATGTATTATAGACTTCTATTATTAATGATGATTAATTAATAATGATACTTTTATTAGTTTTGTACGACAAATTTTATGCAAACAAAAATAATGATTTATTACTTACTTTTTCAGACATTTGGCACTCACTACCTTTCCAAAAGTACCTTCACCAAGGGTTTGGATAATTTGATCTGAAATTTGTCAAAGTAAACTAGATTAATACAAATATAAATAAAAGACTGCATCCTCTGCTGGGACGGACCACGGACCTTGATAATATTATAACAATTAAACAATAGTTCAAAAGATATAAGCAAATCTCATATTTGCAAATACCAGGTGAAATTTTTACGAAAATTAAACACGAGAATTCGGAGAAATATGTTCTCTTATTAATATTTAAAATCAAAATACGAAAGTTTAGCGAAATTATAGAATATTTTTTCATTCATTTCATATTAGTCAAAACAGTAATAGTATTGATAACGCGATGTATATAAAAATTGACAACCAAACATTAAGTTTATGAGAAAAAGTATTTAGTTGTCCCCATTCAGCCAAAAACCACAAATGCACGCGCTAATGTTTCATCCACATATCATTTTTGTACATTACTGTTTTTTTTTTGTATTTTTTTTTAGAAAGAGTAAGTAATCATTTGTAAAATGTAACTGGTTCACGAACATCTATCGGCCAGATTGTCTCCATTTTTGTATATCAGATGTCCCTCTTCGTCATCCACAATGACTGGACTTCTTGCTCGCTGCTGTTGAGGGTGATCAAACAGTTGCCGTAATTGTTGTCCCAATAATCATCATGTATTTGGTAGGAATTGATTAATAGACGCCCGGCACACACACACACGCGAATTGTTGACGGCCGATTGGTATTTGTACGGGATTTGTACATTCAGGTGGCGCACCCATTTTCAGCAGTTGCGTGTTTTATCGCCCGCAATCATAAAGACAGAAGGACACAAGGCAAAGGAAAGCCTCGTTAACAACTTTTTTCATATACATATACATATTCTTACAAATATAAGTGTTATTTTATATATATTTTTGATTAAATATATATAAATTAACTATAATATAGTGTGTGAATGTGTATGTTTGGGTTTAAAAATAAAAAAAAATAAAAAAAATAAAAATATTCTACCTTTTATATATTATATATTATACAGCCAAACAAATGTCACATTAATATAAATCATGGATTTAATTAGTATAAGATAGTTGAATTTATTTAAGAATGAATTTTTGATTATTACCTTTTTTATTTTAGAAAACTGCCAAAGCCCCATTGCTTTTAATTGTTAACTAACAGAGAAATTATATTATTTTACAAACTAAATGTAGTCAATAGAATGTAAGTCATTATAGAATTTATAGGCTTATCATATTAAACATTAAAAATAATAGTTACTATTTATGGCTTATAAGCATGAAGCAATAATTATTTGTCTATATGCAATATTGTTAAAATTTAATTTAACATAAATTGATTTAAATTGTTTTTAACCTTCAAATATCATATATTATTATTGATACAATTATTTTTTTTATTTTAATAATTATTAACTTGTTATTAAAAAAGTGACTACAAAAGATACCACTTACAAAAAACGGTTAATACAGCTAACAATACATACAGTAAACTCTTGATTGTCTGCGGAATAGGATGGCACGGAAAACACAAATAAGAAAATTCCGAATTTGAAATAAAAATGTTATTATTTTGTTATTAAAAAAATATTTCAGATAATATTAAATAATATTTAAAGAAAATTAGATAGGTAAGTAAAGTAGTATTTTAATAACTGTACATCGCGGATAATCGAGTTTATTGTATGTATATATATATATATAAAAATTCCCGCGCTTTTCAAATTATCTATAATTTGTAATAAATCAAATATTTTTAAAAGCATAAACCACACTTTATATTATGAGGAGGAAGGAGCAAAATAACATTAACTTTGTTGTTGAACATGCGCGAAAATAGATAGCTTTGCATGGCCTATATATTTTGAGAACTCTTGGCGAGCAGTGGGCACCTTTACTGAAGCGATTTCTAATGTGACCAATCAATTATACAATTACCAATATTTACGATTTCGGTTAACAACATTTCAAATACATTTCTTTGATTCCTTCGTGATATATAAACGAATTTACTTTAAAGTACACTCGCGGGGCTAATATTGTTAATTAGAATAAGTTCCGAAATAATCGCAAGAAAGTGTTACTTTCGGAAAACAGAATCGGCTTTTAAAAGGTTAATTTCAGGTGACTATAGTCGATCAAAAACAATTGATTTAATTTTGAACACTTTGGAGGTACCAACTCTTTTATTTTATAATTCATATTCAAAATCAATGAAGATAATTATTAGGTCAACTGCATCTACTCGATGTTACAAATGATACATTTTTAATTGTTTTCTTTTATTAAAATAGATCTATGTATGTAAATTATACACATACAACACACGTGACAAACTTACGCCGCCACTGCTCACAGAAGAGGTAAGAATGGAAGAATACTTTTGTTGGCACTTAGTCAAAACACTAGGAGTATCATCATTTTCCTCGTCATTGTCCAAGGCTGAATATTTCATAATCAATGTCTGTATCTCCTTACGCCTGGCTTCACGCTCCGTTATCACGGGGTCCGTAGCTTGTGCTACAGGTTCGGGTGTATGTATCGTAGCAGTGATGGTTGTAGGAGATCGTTTTAACGGTCTTATGGATAAAAGTACGTTGGGTTTATGGCGACGATACGGGGTCTTTTCACGTGGTGTTTGATGAACAAACGGATAAGCCTTTTCTGACAACAAAACTGTGGTAGCACTTTTGGTGAGGGGCCTTTGTTGTCTTCGGTAACGATGTGCATCTAAGGCGGATAAATAACGATCTTCATTTCGCACGGAGTATCCAGATGAATGAAACGGGCTAGGAAGATAGGAAGACGATGACGACGACGAAGGAATATTATGATTACGCGACGTTTCGACGGGTTTGAGTTCAGGTTTACGGACACACTCGGATGGACCACGAGATCGTCCGGTTATACGGTTAATAAGACTAGAACAAGAATCTGTTAACATTTGGGTGACACTAACTGTCGACGATCGAGCGTACCTAGTGCGGCGCTTTTCGGACGGAACGTGGCCATTCATATCCGGAGGAAACATTTACCGAACTTACGAATTTATATTAAAAACGTAATAAAATAAATCGAAAAAATAAATTTAAGTGTCTACTGAATAGTCTAATGTATCTACATGGCCCTGGTTCGGAAAACTGTTGGTCAACTGTATTGTGGACCTGGCATACATGAAGCGGCCCTCGCACATTGAGGCAATCTTCCAAAAAATCTATTTCTGTGTCAACCGGACAGTGTAAAAAAAATCCCGACCTCTTCTGTAGAATTGAAACGTGGGCCACGCGTCACAGGCTTTGTTGACAAAATTTTATTTTTTCTTCCCCCACAAATGAAAATATTAAAGTATTAATGACTAGTGGCCTTGAAAAACACTTATATATTAGTATACACTTTTTTAGTTATTGAAGAAACAGCTTCTAAGTTAAGGTATACTGTAAACGTTTATAAAAAAACTCCAATAGGCAGGTTTTTATTTTATACAGCTTCTTAATTAATAAAATAATAATAGAAATTTTGTTTAAAATTTTAATTTTTGGCTTAATGCTTTATAACTTACAATAATTATTGTCATTTTCTAACAATAAATATTTTTTAATAGCTAATAAATAATTGTCGTATTACATTATAATTACATTATAATGTATATTAACAATACATGGTTAATTTTCTTTAACCAAAAATATGTTTATTTTACATGAAATTCAGATGTTGAATAATTTTTATATTCTATTATTTATACTAGAAAGATGGATGAATTTAAACATAATTTTACAAGGAAATTATTTAAAATACAAGGTTTTATAAATAAAAGACATACAAAAACTATAGGTATTCTTAGTTATAAATTATTAGTAACTAATTTGATAGTAAATATTGTTATAGATAATACTGACTGGGTTTACAGGCCACCAATGAGCATCTACTAATACGGCAGCAGGCGGTTGGGGTGGTCTGACCCTGTGTGTAGTTCTGGATGAACGATTACGACTGTGTTGTCTAACCACAGCACCATCCGTATGATGCCATGGTGGTACAGGCCGTCGCCTGAGGGTATGCTCCTCGACAAACATAAGTGAAAACACGACATCCAACAGCCTACTGGAGGCGTGATGTTAATTTCGAAACTGAGCCAGAAGTTTAGAGAGCGCGTTTCGATAATATAAATTATGGAGAGACGTATAGTTTATATTTAGATGGCATGTGATTGCAAATGAGGAAAATAAACTGTAGAGAATTCAGTATTAAAATCCCTCTCCCAGTGATTCTAGTAGTTTAGATAAATATATATTACTAATTATAGAATCAGTTTTCAACATTGTATACACCAATTTAATTGGACCCTAACGTCTGTTACGCACATGTTTTAGTAGATACCTAATAGTAGTGAAGTTTCTGTTTAAACTATCTAATTTTTATTTACTATAAACTGTATTAATAGAAAGCAAGTTATGGCACAATGCCAACTGTTTAAAATTTGCAAAAATTGTATCTACGTTTTTAAGTTTATTTAATTAATGTGACATTTGTTATTGATTTCCAAATACCAGACAGCTATTTTACATACAATTTTTTTTAAGGAACTACTGACCTTTGAGTGTGACCGTTCTTTATGTCTATGGTGTCTATGATGCATCTTTTCATCTCCACTTCCTGGTGATGGATGACGCCTAAGTCGACGACGTTGATGATTGTTTGAACCAGGAGACCTACGATGACTGCGTTTGTATCGACGTTCTGCACTCGTTCCTTGATCATGCAATCTTGAACGATTACAACGTTCATTACTGAAATGAGAGATATTTTACCTATTTAAGTGCATTGATCAACAACTATTGTTTGTATTATATAATAAACAAAATACTAATAAAGGTATTTTATGATTACACAGATCTATCTACAAGGATTAAAATTAAATTTCTCTGATATGAACATAGGAACAATGACATGATCAATTAAAAAATCTAATAAGTCTGAAAATACACATTCAATTTGTAAAAGGTAAGTTATATGTTTAATAAAAATTATTATTCGTACAATGTTGGTTTATTTTTATGAAAAATAATTTAAAAAATAAAATATTAAATTAGGTAGTTATATTTTAGATACTAAATAAAATATCAACCGTTGTTTAATATATTACATTCTACTAACTGAGATTAGTTCAGGATATTATATTGTCAGTTTTGATAAAATGTGCACTCTGATCACAGTATGAAAGTAATGATTAATACATTTTATGACGCATAGGTTATCGCAGATTTTGTTGTTTTATTATTATATATTAAATATGTAAACAAAAACAGTTAATAAGTTATAAGTGTTATAACTAACAAAATCGAACTAAGTAATTGACAATTATTCAGTAGATAACTAAAGATTATGTAAAATAAAAGACTAAAAATGTACTTAAATCAATTTAATTACAAAATAGGTTCTTGGAAAAAACTAGTTATTATTATAAGTTTAACATAAAATACCTGTATAATAAAATAAGTTCAGCTACAGTAGGCATAGTTTAAAAACTTAAGTAATAAATTCACTTAAAATTATAAGAATTTAATATTTATTTTTAAATTTGACTTATATATTTTTTGTTATAAATGTCAGAGCACAACCAAACAGCCTTGTTGATTGAGATATAGTGATAGAATAATAATACAAGGTTGTGTGTAGAAGATAACCCATTATACGTTTACAAACTGCAAACTATACACTATTATAACTATTCATACCAAATATGGAAACCTACTTGCCACAGAAAAAAAAAATCTTACATAATATTTACAAAATACTAGAACACCATAAATCACAACTGAACTACCGAAATAATGTTATTTATGCTCTAAAATATATGCATAACTATAGAATAATAAAAAAAAAAAAACAATATTTATCCAAGAGTTGGAAACATTTAGTCAATACCCGTAAATGCCTATTTATTTCAAGGTTAATTAAGATGTTATTTAGAATTATTGTTTCAATATAGGTATTAGGTACATATAGATTTTTTTATTTAAGTTACCTATATATTAAAAAATTAAACAAAAAATAATTGAATTTATAAAACATTTATTAATGTATTTTTATTATTAGTAATAAAATGTAAGTATTATCTTCTATAATATTTAACACTTAGTAAGAATTATTTCTTAATCGTCTACAAAATGCAAAAAAAAGTTAAGCAGCAATCCTGTTAATGTCTTTTCTTGGGACAGTGGAAACTATATTATTGAATCTACATTAATTAATCAGATATAAATTATTGGGACAGAAATTATGGTAATAAACATGTTTGTACATTATTTGAGTTAGTCATACGTTTTGTAAATATTAACTAATTTTATTTTGAAAACAGTACAACATTAGTAATTATAAAGAAAATGTTAATATAAATATTGATATTAGTACATACTAGGGTTTCTTTATGGATCAGTATTACTTCTAACTTTTAATGCATTATAATTAAATCTAATCCTTAAATAATTTTTGGGAAAATCAAGGACTAAGCTATAACCCCCCCCCCCCAAAAATCAAGGTAGACTTGTATTTATTCCCCACATGTCATACAAAAATTTTAAGGCTCAGGTGATAAGACTATCAATTACAATCCTTAGTCTGTGGTAAAAATGTATAATATACATACTGTATTTAAGATTTAAATAATGTAACATTTTAAAATCTCAACATTAAGAAATTGAACAAAAATAAATTTTAATGGTATTAATTGTTTAGGATGTAATATCCAAGTCATACATTTTAATAAATATATGTATAATTTACTAGGTATAAAGTATACCATAAATACAATAATTAATAAATCACAAAAATAGATTTTTGATCTAAAATTTTAATTAAATGTCATTTGAACAAACTTATGATTTAGAAGTTAGTGCCCTCAGATCTCATAATCAAGGCACATTAGACATTTCTGTTACTTGATTGAATAAAAAAAAATTAGTATCAAAAAATTAAAAATTAAAAAAAATTAAAATTCAATTAAGTAAAGAATTATCTTTAGCATAGTAAGTTGTCTTCATTGGGCATGACAGTTTTTAGGCTCAAAAGTAATAGCTAAGCTAAAAGCTTTAGAGCAAAAAAAAAAATGTTTTCTTCAAATTATTATTTATTATTAAATTTTTGTAGTTAGTACCTACTATTAAAAACAATTTGGTCAAGATTCAATGTAAACAAAATATCAAGGTACTTAGAATGGGGAGGTGACATCATTGGACTAAGTTTGATGTAATTGCATATCTTACACATATACAAGTTGCTTACTTAACACAATGATTTACTAACATATAAATTGTATTTTTAATGTTTGCTAATCATTTAAATATGTGATTTTTTGTGCTGAAGATGATACATGTATCAAAATTATAATAAAACGTTTAGTTTTTTTAAATATTAAAAATACTAAGAGATAATGGCCAGTTTTGTCGTGATAAGTGCTTATTATGCTACAGAGGCTTACGTAAAGTAAATCACTTTAACAAGATTTTAAATATTTCAAAAACACTTTAGACAAATTCTGGCCCCACTAACATCTTCAGTATATAAAAACCATAACATAAGATGTAAAACTAAAATCTCAAAATATACTTTAAAGGTAAGTAAATTATTGTATGAACAGAGCAAAATGTACACATATAAGATAGGGAATATGGAGAGCCCGGTACAATGACGTCACGCGTCTCTATTCAATTCCTCATAACTCATTAAACAATGTGAGTAAAAATATTAAACCTAAACCATTTTTCTTTAAATGAACATTCTTTCAAATTAAAAAAATATTATTTTTTGTGATTTGTGCTCTTTTAGTAGGTACCTATCTGAGTAGTTATAGTATCTTAAAATAATAAAAGGCAAACAATATTATATATATTTAATTATCTCCATAATAAAGTACAATAAAATCAATATTTTATAATAAATATAATTAATATACCTGTAAGATGAGTTATATTCATCTCCTTCTTCATGACGACGTTTACGTCTAGTCGATCGACTACGTGATCTTGAAATTGACTTTGGTTGTTCATATGAACTTGAATTAGCTCTTCTGGATACTCTAGGCATCTGAAATATTAAATTATACAATTAAAAAAACCCTTATTTGACAGAAGTATTTTATAATATTATTTATTTAGAATAAGAAATTATTGGATATTTATAATCCATGCTTATTTTACATAGATAAGACATTAATATAATAAATAGACATGTAAACAAAATAATATTAAATGAAGAATAAAGTAGATAAAGTAGAATAAACTAGATTAAAGTAGAAAACGACCACCTATTTTTAATTCTATTCAAGAATTATTTAAAACTTGTTTATTTAAAAACCCTCAGATCTCATAATCAATGCACATTAGAAACTACCATAATTGTATTGAATTTAAAAGAAATTTAAAGAATCTGTACAAATTAAAAAAAAAAAATTAATGAAAATTAAAATTAAAAAAAAATAATGACATAATTCAATACAATTATGGTTGAGTATCATTAGCTTATAAATTGTCTTCATAGGGTAATATTGTCCAGATGATATAAAACATTTAAAAAGTTTAATTAGTCTACAATTATCTAATCTATTACACATTATATTATCTTTAGGGATGAAATTGATTGAGTATATTAATTTTTACAATATAGTGCTTAGACAAAAATTAGCTTTACTGTACTCTATTTAGTAAGTATAGGCAGATTTGAGCATACTATATTAGCTTGAACATTGGCTTGACCCTACTAATATCAAAGTTGGTTATGATCTATATTGTTTGTTTTCGATAAACAAACGAGTGAGTATGCAGGTACGCCAGTGCCAGTAATAAGGATAGAATTGCACATTCACAATAAATCATTTTACTCTATTATTTTTAATATTAGTGAATTATTAACCTATTATAAAATTAAAAGATATGATTATTATCTTGGGAATCTCTGAGCATTATATTGATATTTTAATTTTGAAGCAAGTTATAATCATTAAAAAATGTACAAAAATCATTCTAATTTTAAAAATAACAGTAAAATCAATTATAGTGAACACAAAAATTGCAGTGTTACAAGCTTACAACACATGCAAATGTGGCATTCTCGCAACAGGTTCTGTAAATAGGGATTTGTATTAACTCATTACTACGGTTGCATCAGTGTCTATAAATCACAGTAATTAAACACCTACCTACCTACTTCTCTCAACTATTATTTTCATACTTGTAAATTGGTTAAAATATTTAGTTAATCATGAGGTAAGTAGGTATAAAACAGTATTTAGCAAGGTAATAAGTAATAAAAATAACATATAAGGTAGGCACCCAGAAATCGTTTACAGACATATATTTTTGACACATTACTAGCAGCGTGCAATTCATCACCGAGCAGAAAAACGGTGTACACATGTTCATCAATAGGCCATATTTATACTAATTGATGTTTTCTGACAATCGCAAATATAATAAATAAATACGTATCTTACAGAATATAAGATATATGTACTTATATATGAAAAAAGAGAATGCGAATTTTATGTTGTATCATCAATCAAGCAGCGAAACAAAATAATATTGAAATCATGTGTCACAATAGTGTGATTACGAAACGTTTTGTAAGGCGTAGTGTGAATACTGATAAAGGATGTCAGCGAATCGGGGCCGTGGAAAACCGTTGTTTTATCATCGGAAAATACCCATAAGGTATTAGGTAGGCATAACCCGTTATTTTCGTAGGTCTTTAACATACACCGCACGTTGACGGAGTGAAAAAAAAATGCTGGCGATCGATCGGCCGCTGTAACGCGGGGGGACACCCGTCGGAAACGATCGCGCGGCAAAAACGAGACGTGAGGAGTGGAAAAATGTATCGGTCGCTACGATCGTCCGTCCATGGGTATTTGTTTTTAAAATTTTTACAAATTGCGTGTCGAAGACGATCGCCATGTTGGATTAACGAGGCGGGTGACGTGGGGAGCGGGGCAGGGAGAGGGGAGTCGGATGAACTGCCAGCGGCGATATTAAATTAAACGTGCGTCGTGCGCGCGTGTACTTACGATGATCTGCCACAAGTAACCGGACGTGAATTTGATTAAGTCGAAAATGTCAAAAGCTCCGGACTCGGCGGGCGCGGAAAGCGACGGCGGCAGCGGC
The DNA here is from genome assembly GCA_022818045.1 of Neotoxoptera formosana. Taxonomy (NCBI): domain Eukaryota; kingdom Metazoa; phylum Arthropoda; class Insecta; order Hemiptera; family Aphididae; genus Neotoxoptera; species Neotoxoptera formosana. Next base: position 23,047,967 of record CM040634.1, read on the forward strand.
TCGGCAACGAGCGCTGGCGGGAATTACCGATTTCGGACGAAATGCTAAGAACATCAAACGGCGATTGACCGTGAATTGGTTGACGATAAAAAAAAAATCACCAACACGACGTCGATAACTCGAGACGTACTCCGGTACACGATCAGACGCGAATGGACAACACAATAATTGTGCAACGAATATGAATAACGACTATAGACCGTAACGTAAAATCCAGAATACCACGGTTTCGTGGTAAACATGTACGGTTCTTACGAAACAGTATGAAAACAACGTGAATAAAAAAATGGACACGGTACGGGCCAATGGAATGAGCGATCGGGGAGCAGTGTGACCAACGCACGGGCGTATCGCATAATGGCTTAACCTCAATGATACGATTTTGGTTTTTATCTCCAATACAATAACAAACTGATATCTTATCGTTTTCCCATCACGGTATTACACGGAATCAGTAAATAGCATGATGGCTGATGGCGTAAAAATCGTCTAATACTGCAATAAATAACTATTGCTATAAAAAAAAGTAATACAATATTCACTGCGATTTACTATTTTGAAATGTCATCTTCGAATGAAGAAATAACATCTAACGATGAAATTGATTCCGGCGAAGAAATGGTTTCCAACGATAGTGAAGAATTTGGTTCAGACATTGAAATGAAATCCGGCGAAGAATTAGGTTCCGACGATGAAGAAAACTTCTCTGATGATGGATCAAGGTACGAACGCAGCTTTATTTAATTACCGTACGACAATATATTTTGGTTCATCAAATTATCCATATAACAAAATTAATGAAAATTGTAGTTCAATATTGGAATGACGAATGTTTATCGATAAATTGTACACCTTTGGTTCAAATCATTGTAAAATGTATGCTCGTTTATAAAAAAATAAGTAGATATTTGTCGTTTTGTATAGGCCAACGTTTTTAGTAATACACCTATAATATAAATATAATGTTAAAAATATAGGTTTTAAATATTAAATTTATGGTTTCTATAATTGTATAAATATTTGAACCAAAAATCTCATTATCTATCATAGACATTCATAGTTTCTAGTTTACATTTCAATCCCTTGATATTTGATAATTCATCATTCGAGACCAATTTGTTTTTCTATTTAACAATAAAAACTAGTTCTATAAAACTGGCATTTTTTTTTTTTTATTAGTTTACGAATGTAGTATTGTACTTTTTTGTTTAACAACCAATGAAACTCGATGATTTCGCCCCCCGTAGCGATTTTTAATTTTTTATCGTAATTTCTGAAATGATACGTAAAAATGCGCGGGAAATTTAAAATTAATTAGGTACGTTTTTCTTTACATTTAAACAAAAATCCAAAGAGTATTACCTACAAGTCATTATTTAATATTAAAATTAATTATTTTTGAACAATTAAAAGCTATACAAAAACGATGGTTAAAATCACAAATAATTAATTTATAACAGAATACACGCATAATGCATAAATTAATTACACATACATTGTTACTTATTAGTTATCGCTCTGATCAGTCTCATCGCTGTCGACAAGGTTGGTCGTCCTAACTAATGATTTCAACAGTTCATTTCTTAAACCCTCTTTAACGTAATCCTCTTCTTGTAGTTTGTGGCTAAGTGTCACACAGCTTTTCCATTGGTCAATAGTCACGGAATCCAATGCCTCCTTAACCGATTTCTCGACGTCTTCAACTTTTAAAGTAGTATTTTGTTTAACGAATTTTTCTTTTATTCGTGTCCGTATAAGCTTGACGGGATTGTATTGATAGTGATTTTGCGGTAGCTGTACAACCTCGTGTCCCATTGACGACGCAATTTCATTGAGTTTGTTTTTTTTCTCTCCGAGTCTTAGCTGTTTGACTCGCTCGCGTAACTGCTGCAACGTATCCAGTGGTGAAAACTCTACTCCCATTTCGTCTAGCCATTTTTGAATGTTGATTTTTCTTTCATTCTTCTCGGGGTAATTTATTGAATGGACCCAGTCGTATTTACCGTGATCCATAACAACGATACTAGGTTCTTTCAAGTTGTGTAGAATTTGAACGAACCAGTCTGTAATTAATACTGAGTTCGTACGAGTGTGATAGTCTTCATATGAATCGGACTTACAACGAAAGACAACTTTTGGACACTTCACTAACCCGTAAGAACTCGAACCCGCGTGGCAAATAATGAGACGTTCCCTTTTGCCCGTAGGTACTTCAAGCTCGTCTAAATAAACGACTTGCCGAACATCATTGTTTTGACGGAAGTTAACCATTTTCTTTAAAAACTGTACACGCATAACAATAGTGTCATTTTGCTCAATAATAAATCGTCGACCGTCGCGGCCGTTACAACTTCTGTAGCTGAAATTTATTGATTTCAAAATTCTCCACATAGATCTTTTAGATCCTTTGTAATCGGTTTTTTCTTTAAACTTTGATAAAATTTTTTCGGACTCAGGGAATTCGCCTCGGTCATAAAATTCGAGAACTGTTCGTCGTAGCACATCTTTGTCGTAATCATCGATTTCCGTAGCATATTTAGTACGTTTATATGTCTTACGAGGGGAGGAAAAACACGGTACAGATTCTGAGCCGGGAGGTGCTTTGGCGCCTTCCGCAGTTATTCGTTGTATTGTCTTTAGACTGATACCACATGCTTCTGCGGTTTTTCGTTGTGCTTGAATAAAATATGTAGCCACCTCGGGATGAGACAAGTCCTTGGATAATTGTTTGAAGTACAAATATACGTTAAAAACAACATTTTTTGTTTGAGCTTGAATGTCTTTCAATTGGCGGGAAGGCATTTTAAAAATATTTGTTCATAACACAAAACACGGCACTGTAACGTAGCAACGAGTAGGATAAGTGTCAACTATTCAACTATTGACTTCTGGTTCTAACTATATTATCAATTTACAACAGATAATTTGAAAATAATAATTTATTATAATGTCATTTCATCACTACTGATAACTGATAAAGTGATAACGTTGCGAAACAGTGGTAGTAAAGACGATATAAAGACGGTATAATATCGTGGTAGTAAGTCATATCTCTTGACCACGATTTACATATTTTTATCTACATCGCGCTTTTCACATGACTGGTGTACACGATTGGTTTCCACAGGTGGTTTCAAACATTCCAGGACGACAATATATTATTATATTATATATTCAACGTTAGGTAAACTCCTGGTTATAAAATAAGGTTACCGGGTTACGTCGTACTGTTTTGCCATTAGCACAAAATAGTGTTGCCAATTTAGGTGGATTGATATCAATAACGTAAAGTGTACTACCAGTTATCACAGTCTAAATTATATACCACACTTACCACTTGGTTGCACCCTTAGTTTGAAAAAAACGCGCGCTTTTTATTTTCTGGCGTAAATTGAGGTTCTGAGGTTGAAAACCGTTAACGAATCGCTTAAAATTGAAAATATAAAAAAGCCGATGATTAAGCATAGAAAATGTTTTAACTTTAATTATGATAGTTGATCAACTCTTATATTAAATTGTGATAAAAGGATTTATTATATACTATAGTATATTAGTATTAGTGTATTATTATATTCTGTGATATAAGTATCTCTATTCATGATTAAAATTTAAAACTGACATCAGACAATTGATTCTGATGAATACAATTTTGCTAGTTTAAGATTATAGATAGGTATCCTGATTTTTTTTTAAAAATTGTAATGTGTATAAATTTATGTTATAGTTCACAGGATATTGCCAAACCTTTGACAGATATGGAAAAGGCAAAGGTTGTTATTGCACATAAAGGTAATAACTCGTGTTTATGTATTATCGTAATAATATTAATCAAATATATTAATATTATTATTCTATTTTTAGAATTTTATGACAATCTATTACTCCTTCGCATAAAGCTTCAAAAATGCCTTTCACTTGCCAATACTCTTCCACAAGACTTGGACAAACTTACTAAAGAAGACAAGGAAGAATGTGCCTATGACACTGTTAAAGATTTAGAACAGTATTTGATAACGGTGGTAAAATATCAAACTGAATTACTTGCTAAGAATCAAAATGTTAAAATGATGTAAGATTTTAAATATAAACTACTAATTTAATGATATGGAATAAATCTAGTTTAGCTACCTCATATTTTTTTCAACTAATATTATTTGTGATTACAAAAAAAAAAATTCCCAATTTATATTGTATATAATACATATTACATACGTTTAAGGTCTACCAGCATGTTACGAGTATAGTCATACTAGATACTTTATTCAGTCTTCCTTTAAATTGATGGTCTACTAAAAAAACAATTATGTACACAAGTATAAAAATTCTATTTCCTAATCAAAAAAGTACATGTATAATCATTGCTGTTAAAAATTATAAAATTAAAATTGATTCATAATATATTAATTTTCAAAAATGAATAAATAAATAATTTAAATACTATAAAGATTCAAAAAAATAAAAATAATCTGACACCACAAAAAGTCAACCATATCTATATTAGTATAACTAGTGTAGGAAGAGGGGTCTTAGTCCCCTATAGAATTTTTAGCGCCCTATTCATTTTACTTTTTAGCCTAACTTGATTTAAAAAAAGTACCTGTCATCGGTTCTATTTCTAAAATAATTATACATGTAAAGTTGTATAATATATTAATATTGTGGATGTACTATGCACAAGTCTATGTATGAGAAGAAGCAAAACATACATCAGGTCGACTATGATGCAAAGCAGATTCAGTGAACTGGCTATAATAATTATAGAAAAATAATTATCATAAGATTATCAATAATGATATTTTATAAGCATTCGCATCTAAATATAGGTATATACAGTTGTAAAATATTACAGCTTATTTTATTGTTAACATTTTTTTTATGACTAGGGCATATTTAAAATGTTTTAACTATATGGTTTATTTTCAATTTTGATTTTATAGGAGTTTCTGTGATTATTAAACTTGAGTGTTGCCCACAAATTAAGATATATCTTAATTTGTAGTTGCACCATAATGTATATATATTATTGTACATATCTGTGGCCTCGATTAAAATGACAGATAATAACTTCATCAGTTATCAATCTAGTTTATTGTACATATCTACGAGTGTTGCTCTTGATCAGTGGTTTTGGGGGCTTTACCCTCCAAGACCTTATTTTCAACTTTGGTTTTTCTAGAATTCTAGCCCCTAATTATTAAATTCTTGTTATGCACATGCATATTCCTCAAAATGCATAAATTAAATTGAGTTTACTAATTCCCTGCCGAAAGTCATAAATTAATTAATATAGATAAACATTACTTAGTAAACCTTACCTGTAATAATCAACCTCGCTAATATTTGAAAAGCCACAATCAATACTATTAGTCAACTATAATTCAAAAAAGGTTCATACTACGTTTTTTATTTCATGTTTTGAAGAATAATTTGAAAATGTAAATGTACAAATTTTTAATATTGGATTTATTCTATATTTTGTTAATTATTAATAATTTAATTCAGATAAACAGAGTTGTGTTAGATTTGTGATGTATCAATTAGATTTATCACAAAAACCTTACTACTACATTATTATACAGTATTGTTTATGTGAATTATTTTAATAGTGATAAAGAGAAAGCTACTATGCTGACAAATAAACTGAATCATAAGGACTTTGAATATGTCTTACAAGCACACCATGAAATATTCAAACCTTATAGAGATGAGACAATACAATTTTGGAATGAACGAACAAAGCTCGCATCAGGAAAAGCTGCAAAATCTGATTTCTCAGCTTTTGACCAACCTACATTATTACAAATTGATCAAATAATGGCTGATAAAACTAGGTTAATTGAACGTACTCAAATCAAACGATCCAAATATTGCATTGTTGGGAATCCGGAATCAATAAACACTGATGTTGATCAGGAAATATTTGATGATGATGATTTCTATCACAAATTACTTAGGGACTATATTGAAAATAAAACTGCTGATGTCACAGATTCAACCCAACTAGGAAAGTAAGTTATTGGTACAAGTTAATCGTGTAGACATTTAAAAAACAATTTTTTTCAGACAATGGTTACAGCTACAAAAACTAAGGAGTAAAATGAAGCGTAAAGTTGATACCAGATCAACTAAAGGAAGGAAGCTCAGGTATACTGTTCATACAAAATTGATGAATTTTATGGCGCCCAATGACCAATCATCGTGGTCAGATGAAGCTAAACAGGATTTATATAATTCTTTATTTGGTAAAAAAAATACTGGTTGACACTTGATGCAATAAATTAAATGTATTCTCATAATATTTTGTTATTTGTTGTTAGTTATTACACATCCATTTATTTCTGTAATGCGGGTGTGTTAGTATTCTGTTAAGTCCAGAATGACATTTTTACTGTGTTCGGTATATGTTTAGGCAGGTTTTTGGTTGTTTGTTAATTCTTCAGGTAGTCACAGACTTAAAATATTATACAAAGATTTTGAATTTTGTTCACATAGTTTGTAGTTGATTTCTGTGTCCAATTTATAATTAGAAATTAGGTAATAAATCATGCAAATCATGATTTTTGCTGTAATACAATATTGCATAGAAAGGTTGTTTAGAAGGAAATACATTTCATTGAAGTATTATTGGTGGGCTTCGAGTCCTTGTTATAAGCATTCAATATCTTATATTATGCTTATCGAATATCATACTTACTATTGTATAGGGGTGGATTAGCTTTACACATATTTCAAGCCAGTTATACCACTTTTCAAAACTCTTTTTGAAACTCTATAATTTTGTTCAGAAAAAAATTGTAGCCACCCTTTTTTGTTGAAAATGTTCAAAAGTTTTCTAATCATAATTCATTGGGCAGTTTAAATAATTTATTAATGGCATCAAATAGCAAAAGGATGTTTAAAATTGCAAACAAATAAAAATTAATATATTCAGCACTTTCTTTTATTTGGTTTAAATTATAGTTTAGAGTTCTAATAAATATTTGATCAAACTATCAAAAAAATCTATAGTAAATAATTTAAAATACAATAACAATTTCCCTAACCCTTTGAGATTACTTTAAATACTTTGTGGTTTGGCAGTTAATTACCAAATGATTGTTTATTTTACTGTTAGGTTATAAGTTAGGATATAAGTCATAGATTAAACCTACAACTATCAACTTAAATTATTATTGAAAAAAAAATAGTTGTGTATTAGAAACTGTATGCATGCATGAAGACTTATGATATAACCAGGCCCGTTGCTAGAGTACAGGCAAGTATGCGCTACTTTAGGACGGCATACAATTTTAAAGAAATTGAAGAGGCAAAATTAAATGAATATTGGCAACAGATGACAACAATTATTTTTGCTTTAGAGCAAAAAATTTCTAACGGCAGGCCTAGCTGATGTATTTATCTAAGCTATGATTATGGTACGCTGTGAATTAAGAGGAAAGTACACACATCATAGCATAGATAAGTATACTATCATAGACATACCATAGCATTACATATTATTATTATATTAATGTCTATAAACCATTTATACTTTATAGATCTCTGACCAAGATAGATATGTCCTTTGTCTCAGGTAAAAAAAAATTTACTACATCAGTGTATTTAATTTGTTTCTCCCATGGGCGTTGAACTATCTCATTTCAGTATCTCACCACAGAACAATATTATTAGGTCTATGATCGCACCTACTATTGAAATTGAAAATGTAATATTACATTGGTCATCACTCATCATATTGCAGTGGCAGCGACTCGTTAAAAGTAGGTGGTGCACATGATAGGTAATCAATCTAAAAGTCCATTTTGAAAAAAGTCCAGACTCATTTGTCCGAGCACATTTCAATGTCAGATTAAAAGTTAAAAATATAAATTATTATTCATTAATATAAATATTTATTTTTTTATTATTAACACTTTTTTTAAGTTCGCTTTCACGTCCGTCTGTAATCAAATCTTGCGCGCTCGATTTGAGGAACTTTTTGAAGATGAAAAATTCTGAAAATTGGTATAAACCTTGGTCTTGGATGACAATACAATAATCCGTTGTCATTTTGGGACATGGACCTCCAGATAGGCATCTCCGAGGAAGTAAAGGTACGAAGGGTTTCCCTGGGTCAAGGCGGGTTAACCTAACCATTAGTCGCGTTTTACTAGCGCCCTCTACAATAAGAACTTTTATACCATGTTACCATAACATTTTTATAATTTATATAATCGCGGGTATATGATATACCAAGCCATAGAGGGCGCTAGTATCACGCGACTTTTTTTTAATTTAAGAACATTCAGAGCCGTCATATCCGTGCTCGTTGTGCAACCATAGTATCTATATTCGTGATCAGGAGTAAGCCTGCAGTGATACCGGTAAATCCAACTATTCCAACTATACTATTTGATTCATACTCCGTTTATCCGTTTACAGTTTATTTTGTTTTTGATTCTTTTTGTTTCACAAACATATTTCTTAAACGTTTAATAAAAATATTTACTTTCAACTAAAAAGTAGAAAATAAAAAATAAAAAAAAAAAATTTTAAAAACACACTTTTCCATAAAAACATTTAAAAAAATATTTTAAAAATTGCACTAAAAAGACAAAAATAATTTTCTGTACTTAAAAATAATGAAAAATTTATTGATGAAAAATTTAAAAGTGTGTGGTGCATCATACAAAACATTAAAAGCCGAGCTAAGTCTCACATACACTTTGTTCAATCCTGTTTATAAGATAGTGACTGGCAGTATATGTCAAGTGTAAGAGCAAAATAATGAAAAATTTACTGATGAAAAATTTAAAATCCAAGGAAAGTCTCACATACACTTCTTTGTTCAATCATGTTTATATAAGATAGTGACTGGGAATATATGTCAAGTGTAAGAGCACCACACACTTTTAAATTTTTCATCAATAAATTTTTCATTATTTTTAAGTACAGAAAATTATTTTTGTCTTTTTAGTGCAATTTTTAAAATATTTTTTTAAATGTTTTTATGGAAAAGTGTGTTTTTAAAATTTTATTTTTTTATTTTTTATTTATTCAATATTTTATTTGATAATTATTTCCATACCTAAAAAATTACGATGTGAATAGATTGTTATTATTATTACTTTAGTGTGAATGATGTTTGTTTTGACTAATACATAAAAAAAAAAATAAATAAATACATTATAAATACATTTTAATAATATTTGTAAACTGTAGGTAAAGACGTATAGTTATAACTTTATAAGAAATAGTAATCAAACATAATATTGTATAAGAAAATTAATTTAACTAAATTTTTAAATTCAAATTTTGTGATTAGAATATTTTGTATTTTCGGACTTTTTGTCTGACATTAAAAAAATGAGTCCGGACTTTTTGCCAGTTTTTTCATAAGATAATACCACTACAGAATAGCTGATATAATATAGATATGATGTACGTAAGTACGTTTATTTTAAAAATCAGTTCGCAGTAGTTAATAGCACAATAGTAGTAGCTTCACACCGGTTGCATTGTATTTCGCGATCGCCCTCACTCGACAACCACACGTATTATTTATACTTAAAACGTGTAAGGCCACAGTATTTGCTCACCGATTGGTGTGTGCATATTGCATAACTGCTTTTACTTTAGGAGCAATAAGTATGTTCACGATAATATCATTTCTTTACCAAAAAATATTTTTTAATAGCACCCCGATATTCTTGTATAACGATTTATTACGATTAGGTTCTAAGGAAAATAAAAAAATATTGTTTTGAGAAAATGGCATGTAGTGCGCTTTCACTTGCACAGACCTTTGCACAAGCCACCACTGTGTATCAACTCCGCCGAACTTTTTTACACGTTGATTCCTCTGAATATTTGTAATTTTTTTTATTTTAACAATAATAAAACAAAATGTAAAAGTCTTACATTTGTATTATTTTATGATATATAAGTTATAACATATTTATATGGCCTTATAATATACATATTATAATTTTTTTTTTTCATTAGTACACACTATGTCTGAGTCACTATGACTAATTTGCAATTAAGGTTAGCTCATAACAAAATAACGTTATTGAAGTTGAAAATTACATGAACATAATATAACTTGAAACTTTGAACTGTACCTAACATGTACCTACCTATGATATACATACATACCTATATTTATTCCAGCGGAAATCGCGTTATTATTTTTTTACATTGTATTTTGTACAACAATGTAGGAGTGGTGGTGTCGTGGTGATGTAGTACAACACGGAAAGGTTTGAGGTAACAGGATAAGAATGATATAATCATGTTCGACGCCCACCAGATAAGATACTTCACAGTTAGGTTATTCTTATGGTTTTAAAGGTTAATTTGAGCAACATATTATGTTTAGTTAAACCATCGCCAAGAAAATATTATACCCTAGTATATTGTGTTGCTGTGGTTGAGTGTAAACTGTACAAATCATAACGTTTATGATATTTTATAATATAAAAATTATTATTAAACGACGTAGTCCTGTTTGTTTAATTACAGATGAATTCTCCGAACAACCTGTAAATATGCGGGACTGTTCGAGTTGTGGAACACGTCGTCTGGTCAACTTGGTCGTCTTTACCATTTTGATTAGTTTGGCCGAGTCTTGGCAACAGAATCTACCGCCCAAAAATAGTGTCAGATATGGTGAGTTCAAAAATGTCGCTCCATAGGGGCGAGGAAGGAGTTATGATTTGTTTTAAACGTTCGTGATCTCACCTACAATTTAATAGTTAATTCCCAATGTAATAGTTTCGCAAGGAAATTAATATTATGTATATGCATGATCGTATACGTGTACAGACTTGCAGTGCTCCCAAGATTTGTTATTGCATAACGTTATAACTCAAAGGAGAATCATACATTATATTTCTGAACAGCGTGCATATAATACGAATGCAAATCACAGTCGACTTTTTTAAAATGCTCAAAAATATTTATAGGGAAATTGTCTTTTGTTTGCATATTGCATGTGAATGCAGTATACTTAAGAATATACTCAAGTAATGGTAAATCCATTCAAGGTTCCATACACTTTTTTTTTCATTAAACACGAAACTTTTATTGTTTGGTGTTTAGACTTTAGATATTAACATATATATATAATATATACATTATTTTATTGTATTAATACTGAGTTTGTTGAACCGTTTTTAAGGCTCATTCAATTCCGATCAAATATTTTTCGGAAACAATACCGCCACGGACTACCTCAAAATACTCCTCCAAGATCAGACGACGGCACTAATAGGATCCAGGTACATATAGTATTTCCAACCTTTATATTATATGCGCAGCACGTATTGTGCACGCCTAATTAATAAAAACATAGGTTAGGGATGTGCGCAGTGGGTGTATACTGCAGCATAGGTGTTACAGACGTTACAGTGGATCGTTTTTTTTGGGGGAGTGAAGACTTCAGCCTTCAGGCTACTAGGTCAAGTCCGTAAACGTAAACAAAGAACCAATATAGAACAGGGGTGGATCCAGGGGGAATCCGGGGCCCTTTCACCCCAAGACATAAGAGTGCCTGCTTCCTGTATACTACCATTGATTATATAAAAACTGTATTTATAATCAATAATCAATATGTATATTATATTTTGTGTTCTTGCGTTTAAAAACTATTGGGAATTTTTTGCTTTTGACCGCCAAAGTACCAACTAGATTCACTTTCTTACAAAAAAAGATGCTGATGAAGAAATCGAAGCATTTTTACTACCACAAAAAGTGACGACAGACATAAAAAAACAAAAAAAATAACACGTTGAACATTATATAAAATCAATACTTTCTGAGCTCTGCTCAGAATCTAAAATGTGTGAAAATCTATCTCAGCCAGACTTAACGATAAATTGAAATCTTTTTATAGAATTATTATTGCTTATTTACTACGGATCAACTGGTTTGTTGAAAATAGAAAACGTAATCTAAATTCCTATTACCTATGGCCTATTACTGCTTTCAATCCCTATATATTGGACCTATTGAATGTTTCGTAATATATCTTACACAGACTTTTTTAAAAGGCGAATAAGAAGAAAAAGTATTTATTTATTCTGTCACTTGAAAAAATAAAAATATTATGGGATACTTATATTTTATAAAAACATATTTGGTATTAAATCGTGTAAGAGTAAGATCATAATGATCATATATCGTACGTATTATCGCTTTCATATTAATTATTGGCAAATCTAAATAATTGAATTTTGATTACAATTTTCGTTAATTTATCTAAGAAAACGTTGAAAATAGTTTACGATCAGTTTGTGTAGGTAAAGTAATTAATACTTATAGTTGTGTAATTATTTGAATTAAATAAATTTCTTAACATTTTAAAGCAAACTTAATTTTTACGTAACACCAAAAAGCAAAAATATGTAATTGTTTCAAACTATATACAAACGCAGACGTTTATCAATTCGATAATTGTTATTATTAAATTGTACGTAAAACTTTAAAACCACATTAGTGTGACCGTGTGACTATTAATGATCAATAATGTATTGTATAGTTATTGATAAATTCCGTGTCATTTTTTTCCGTGTCACATCGCCTTCCGTCTACAATATAATGGTGTGCTGGAATTAAATGAAAGTTTTTTAATTTTAGAAATGTACTTTACAATATAAGTTTGGACACCATGAAGGAAAATCACGTGAGTGAATTCATTTTTGTTATACTTTATTCTCACCGTAAAATACGATATAATATTTTAAATCATGCATGAAAAAAATGAAAAAAAAATCTATCGTGTTTGTTTTAAATGATGAACTTGAACTTGTTTATTTCTTTTTCAGAAGTACTATTGGAATCCCTCGGAATCGGGTTACGAAATGTGTCTATTGAAGGGAAAATCGGAGGTAGAATAATTATTATTTCTATATGATTAATTTTTATTATTGTAATTTTTGTCGAACTACTCGGCCCATCCCAACCCAGTATTTTTTACATCTTTTGTATCTCGTTTCAGGATGATTGTCAAAATTATATTAGAATCGCCTACAAAACGAACGACGAGGAACTGGTCGTCTGTGGCACCAATGCTTTCCGTCCGTTGTGCAAAATATTCAATTTGACTGTAAGTCGTAACTCGTTTATACGATATATTAATAATACATATTAACCCATATATGTATACTAGCTGTCCCGCACGGCGTTGCTCGAGCTAAAGATTAAATTAAGATTAACTTCCAGTGATTTACATGCAACTAAGCCACCTAGGTAGGCAATTAAATTGCGTTGGACCGCGGACACTATGCTATAGACTATAGTAGTATAATATTATCAGGTAGGAAATCCACCTGTAGTGGATTGCGGACCCCGCGAGGTGCGTAAGTAAGTAAAATTAGAATTAGGTACACGCAAAACATCGCGTAATAGTAAGTAGGTTTATGTATCTTGTAAAAAAGTATGCAAATGCATTACAACTTCAGATATAACTGTCCAAAACTATCGCCTTACAAACCCATATTTTACTCATTTTGGGGTTGAATTTTCAAAAATCCGTTCTCAGCTGACATCTCTTAACTTATAAACTACCTATTTGCCAAATTTCAGCTTCATAGGTCAAGTAGTTTTCGAGATTTCGCGTTTAGTCAGCGAGTGACCTTTCATTGTATACATCGGATTGTGCATCACGCGCAGTCAATAATAACTGTATGGTTTGGTTTTTTTGGGCGCAGGATGGCACTATAGGCGCGAAGGGAATAGATGGACGAGGTATATGTCCGTACGATCCGTTGCACAACAGCACTTCCATATACGCTAGCCACCAATTGTACTCGGGAACTGTGTCTGACTTTTCCGGCAGCGACCCGCTCGTATACAAAGAGCCAATTCGGACCGAATATCTGAACTTCAAGCAACTGAACAGTATGCACTTGACCCGATACATTCAAATATGACTTAACATCAATAACCACGATGTATTCATTAATTGTTTACAGATCCGAATTTCGTGAGTTCATTGGAATACAAGGATTACATATTTTTCTTCTTCAGAGAAATCGCCGTCGAGCACATCAACTGTGGAAAAGTAAATAACATATACACCTCTTAATATACACGACCCTCCACCCGTAGCAGCTGTAGAAATAATATAATAAAACAATACAATTGCAAATTTGAAGACTATTTACTCGCGAGTGGCCCGAGTTTGCAAAAACGATAAAGGTGGTCAGCATTTGTACAGGGATCGATGGACGTCGTTCCTGAAAGCTCGGCTCAACTGTTCCATCCCGGGTGAATACCCGTTTTATTTTGACGAGATTCGTATGTATACCGTGTAATAATATAATTCTTAGATACCCACGGAATACGGATAATCAATGATCACAAATAATATATTTTTCGATATGTTTTCGTATACATAGAGGATACAAGTGACATATTACTGAACACTGCTCTGACTGACCGTGTCGACCCGATCGTCTACGGTGTGTTCAACACACCCGTGAACGCTATCAGCGGCTCGGCTGTGTGCACATTCGACCTTAACCAAGTCTATAAGACTTTCGTGGGCTCATTCAAGGACCAGGAGACTGAAGACTCCAATTGGTTGCCTGTAAAAAAGGTATGGCTCATATAAAATCGTTGTAGCACACTGCACACGTATAATTATGATAATTATAAATCGCAATCGGTTCGTTCTCTACCCTTTGCATATAATATAACATTATTATTAAGATCATTGGCGAAAACTGAGTGGAGGAGATTAGTTAGACCTTACACCTACCTATTTTGTTACGATTATTATCATGATCGGTCCTCGAAAATGTAGTCTATTTACACATTGCGCCTACGATTATGATTACACGTTTATTATATATATCCATCGTGTATTCGTGTACAATATACTTATTAAACTATTTTTACATACATTTTATAGATCCCCGAACCCCGTCCCGGGACTTGCGTAGACGACAGTCGGACGCTGTCTAATATAACAATAAATTTCATCAAGAGCCATTCGCTGATGGACGACGCGGTACCGTCGTTGTTCTCCAAACCGATTTTCACTTGGATATCGCTACAGTCCAGATTGACTAGTATCGCGGTGGACAATCACATTTCCGGCCTGAAAGGACAGTACTACGACATTCTGTTTATGGGAACCGGTACGATTAATATACAATTTTCACATATTATTACCGAGATTATATTATTATATAGTGTTGAAATATAATCCGTAATCGACTTGAATATTAAGACTTCGTAAACGCCGTAGCCTATATATAGGTAGGTACCTAATCATTGTGTATGTTTGCACTTTGTAGACGACGGGCGATTGATCAAAGGTGCATTTGACACCATCAACGGTTCACCTGAGTTTGTCAACATCGAAGAAGTGAATCTCACCTCTAACAATACCAAATCGCTTCCGGTTCGGAAGTTGAACATCATCAAGTTAGTTGATGGC
Source organism: Neotoxoptera formosana (assembly GCA_022818045.1). Classification (NCBI taxonomy): domain Eukaryota; kingdom Metazoa; phylum Arthropoda; class Insecta; order Hemiptera; family Aphididae; genus Neotoxoptera; species Neotoxoptera formosana. The sequence goes on from CM040634.1 coordinate 23,063,394, forward strand.
AAACCGGGACGTATAGTGGTCACATTCGACCAACACATCATCTCCGTGCCGTTGGACCGGTGCTATCTGAAGACAACTTGCCAGTGAGCATGCGATAATAATAATTATTTTACAATCCTACAACATTGAATAAGCGATGGATATTTTAACGACTCAATTGTCCCCAGGGAATGTATTGATCTACAAGATCCATACTGCGCTTGGGACGGGTCGCATTGTGTTAACCATTTAGAGATCAAAAGTTCGTCCAAACAACATTTTGTTCAGTCCATCGGATCGTCTCAGAGCAATGTTTGTCCAAAAGGTATGTACTTTAATATCATCATAATTTATAATTTATTGTAATATAGTACTTTTATGAAAAAAATATGAACGACTGAACGAGTATATTATAATTTATAATTAATAACTGATTTTACCAAATTATAATCACAATTCCGCTTACATATTTTTCTCGTTTTGCAGTATCTTCTGACGACAAGATCGGTCATTCTTCATCGTTGGGCGGTAAGTTGACAGTTATAAATTTAACTGCAAATTATCATTACAATAATATCAAACTTTCTACATAAAAGCATATTGTTTTATATAATATTATCGTTAATTTTTCTCGTCTTTCATATTTTACAGATAACAACACCGACTTGAACGTGTCGAGGTATCCGTCGAGCTACACCGAGAACGTAATCAACAGCGACAGTGAGTGTCATCTTGTTCACGTCTAACTATTTATTAATAAACCTAATTATAATCCTACACGATAATAATAACAATCGATAGTCTTCGTCTCGTTGGCGATTTATAATAATACTAGCCCGGCTTCGCTAGTATGTTAAATAATCGATTCGTATATATATTGGTGTTTTATTAAAATTTAAGTATTTAACTATATTTAAAGCCTAGCTATGTAATATATTATAATAATAATTTTTATAAATTATTTAAATGACACACTAAAAAACCGTAACCTTGAAACACAATGCCACTCCCTCATCAGACAAAAAAATTAAAATCGGTTGACGTGGTGACATTCAGAGAAGTATCTGGAACAACTCTGTGAAACAAAAAGAGAAAAAAGTTCAATAGTGTCTTCAGAAAAATGGAACATAAAAAATGCCTGTTCTATTATATATATAAGGATATTATTCTTTTACCCGTTGTTCACAGGTGTTAGCTACAAGGTGTCCGAGATGCCAGTAATCACGATGGCCGATATGAACGGGCTGATGTCAGTGGAGGCGCCAAAGGTTGACACGGGTTGCCCGCCTATTGCCAAAGCCTTTAGACTCCCAGCGCCGTACGCAAATACATCATTTTCATTGATTCATTTGAATTTCGCGCCAATTTTACTAAATATTAACCATGGCTAAATATATTTAGCCATGATACCAACAATTAACATATCAATAATCAAACGAATTCTTATAATTTAAATATTAAGTACCGTATATTTTGTCATGCCAGATATGGTATTTCTTATTAATCAGTGGCCTACGTATTTTTTATTCAAGTCAAATATTATAATTAATTACTTTAGCCTATAGGTGTTCTTTAAAATGACTTCAACGATAGACATAAATACACAATCGAGAAAATGAAATTGTTTTCATGTTATTGACTGGAAACGTCCCGACGCGACACAGTCCATAGTCCCGTCATTGGGCATGGTGGGAGAGTTGACCGGGTTGCTCAGCTTCCTGTAGTGGTATTTCGACACGATGTAGATGCAGGCCCGGATTGGGCCGGCGAGCTACCGAGAAAATCTCGGTGGGCTGGTTATGAGTGTTAGGTCGTTATTTAATTTTTATTAGGTAATGAGAAATTAGTACAAACATTATTAAAAATATAATATAATTGAATTATTATTAAATCGCACCACAGCTGTAGCTGTAATCAAACTTTGGGAATCCAAAAACTCGGGGGCTGATACCTTGACTATCCAGAGTTGTGTATAAATGGGCCGCTATAATGCTTGTATGTTGTTACTATAGCGAGCCGCTGCTTTAGGGTATATTTTTGAGTTTGCACTTATCAGTTATCATCAAACAATGACTAATGCAATAATCAAAATCTGTTTTTTTTTTTAATAAAACAATATCACTTTCTAATCTCTATTTATACACATCATACTATTCCATGTTTATAAAATTAAACTATTCAGTTTCAACTAGTCACCTTATCAATTACCAATTAATCACCATCATAAAAAATTACAAAAATTCTTTAACCGATCTCATTTTTTAGGCAATTCAGGCCATCAGGCAATATCCTAGTAGCCAGTATGCCATTTTACTCCTGCAATGTGTATTTCCTAATAAATGTAAAAAAAAAGATAGGCACTTTAGTCATATTTGCAGGTATTCTGAATACTTTTTTTCTATGTTGTGTCTGACGCCTGACCATGGTCGGTAACATAAGAAACACCCGATCATTTACAAATAAAAATCTCATTTTTTTTTATGTTAGGGGTATTTTGTAGTTTTGTACTTTCTAGTTATACTAACTTATTGTCCTCATTTAACCCTAAGCGGACATACCTAATCTTAGTGCTTACCGTCCATGGTTGGGCGTTTAAACAGTGTTTTTTCTTATACATTTTCTATGTCATTTATCTATGTCCCATTAGTATTTGGATCATTAAGTGCCTACATAGTGTAAAAAAAACCTGCAGAAAATTAATTTGTCACTGGGATATAATTTTCCATATTTTATTTTAAATTTGTCAACCAAAGCCTGATTTGAAAGTTCTTGGTAGATAAAGAGATATATTCAGAGAAGACATTCATGTACTTTGCTACACCTAACATTGGTTTGCAATGGTATAGTTTTTAGTAGTGTCTTAAGAGGACGCCACACCGAAGAACTGAGAAGGCTTGTCATAACTAAGAAACAAAATTTTCACCACATAAAAATAAAAACAATATTGCATAGCCAAGTTCTTTGTTTTAGGTGGCGAAAATTTCATTTTTTAGTTATGACTATAGCCCGAGTGGTTCTATCCCGTAAAACAGTTTTTGCTATGTTGTAAATTTGTAAGACGGAGACAACACATGCGGGTATGGCATCCTCTTAAGTCGGGTGAATAGTGTTCCGGAACTTTTATAACAGTTACTAGTTTAATATTACATTTTTATAAAAGTAGATAATTAAAATGTATTATTGTATGTTATATTCAAATTAATTACAACTTATAATAATCAAATTAAAAATATTATTAATAAATGGAAATTATAAAATTAACATTTAAAACTTAATCTCTGGAAGAGCTGGTAAAATACTTTTATTTAAATCCTTGAAATAACTATGTTGGAGTGAATCTCTTGCATTGATTCGCTTGCTTGGATCATAAACCAACATTTGCTAAAAATAAAATTATGTATTAAGAACAAAATAATATAAATTAGTTATTTGAAATTACCCGCATTAAGTCTACTCCACCAGAACTGAGGTTTTTAACTGAATCAGTTAACATATTATCACTCCATTTTGGAAAAGTCGGCTTATAGTCTTTAAGATCGGAAACACCTGGCCAAGTATCTTCAGTTGGAGTAGTCAAAATCCTAAAATTTTTTAATTTTTCAAATTATATTTTCTAAGTATGATTAAAATTGACAGTAATACATTGATAAATTACTATTTCAGTTTGTAACTTTATAAACGACACTAGCCCCAATGCACTTGTGTAATTGAACTTTGTTTAGTTGGGAAATATAAGGAATCTTGATCCTTGGTCAAATTAAAAGTAGACGCCTAATTAAATATTTCAAGTTCTAATTCATCTAAGAAGTGAATTGGTTTTGTAATGTTGTTACTAATGTCTGGTGATTTTGTTTTAATGTGGAAAGTTGTTGAAAGCTGAGTTTGAATGTTTAGTTATACTGGTGCTGGTCTGATATTTATTTGTATGCAAAATAGTATTAAGTTTATAGCCATGTTTGAGTTAGTCATCTACTGTGAAAATCAGTTTAAGAATATTTTGGTTCATGGAAAAATTGGCAGTTATAGTTAAAACAATTATATGTATGTTAAAACTAACTATGTTAAGTAAGATAATATTATAAAAGTTTACATAATACTTTTAATATTACATAGTTGTTTTAGATAAAATGAAATGATTAAAAAATAAAAATAAAAACTTATCATGTGGTAATATATCTTAAAGAAAACAACACTTGTTACAAAATATTAATACACAAAAGAAAATAAAGTACAACAATAAAGAAAAGATTGTTGGGAAAAACCCGGGGGGGGGGGGGCAAACGGGGATATATAGATACTGGTTTCAGAGACAAAAAAAGTACATTCATTGCCATTACTTTTGTTAGTTCACTATTTTGTTCTCAAAAACCATGTAAAAGATTTATTTATTTACCTGAAAATACGAAACAATTGATCAATTTCTGAATCTCCCTGAAATAATGGCTTTCCTTGTGCCATTTCTGCAAATATACATCCTATGGACCAAACATCAATTGGGCAGCCATAACGTTGTGTGTTTAATAATACCTCAGGCGCTCTGTACCATAGTGTTACCACCTAAAATTATTATTTGTTAATATTGCTAAGAATATTTAATTAATAATATTACCAGGGCTCATAAGCTCATTTACTAAAAAATGATTGAATATGAATGTAACTATGGTCCTAAAAATGATCAAATGTGTACTTAAAAAATGTAGTAAAAATCTTTAATTATTGGTATGTTAATTTTTACAATAAATTTAGTAATCTACAACACAGATACACTCACATTAAATCAAATAAATAGTTTGAATTATATTATAAACAAAACTAATAGCATCCCTATATTTTTTATTTTAAACTAGTATGAATAAATATATTGTTTTTGTTTATGCATTAATTTATAATCAATTTTATTAGACTTGTGGAATGACCATTATTATTAAATATTAACGTAATATTTTGAATTATTTAACAGTCTTTGTATTGATTATATTTTCTAAAGTTTTTAATAGACACCAAAACTATTAAAAATGTTAACTGGTTTACCTAGCAAGATTTATATGAAATTGCATGAACTTATGAGCTCTGGTTATTGCATTGGAACTAAAAAATAATATTTAAGTTAAGTATTTTAATCTTTTATAATTTAGCCATAGAATAATTTAATTCTTAAGTACTAAAAAATCAAGTTAGACAAATCGCAGTTTTTTGTATCTATCAAAAACAGGACATAAATATTGTAAACAATATTTTCAAAAATGTGATAAACATTAACTTATATTATGTCAATTATTAAAAAAACATAAAAAAATCTTAAAAGAAATTATTAAAAAATGTTGTAATCCAAGGATAGACCATTAGTAGTACAGCAGTAACTAACATTTTAAAGTGACTTTTCATTAGGTCTAAAGACGTATTTTAGTTTTACTTGAATTAAACAGATAATACTGCGGTTACTTTTGGTAAATAAAATGAACAGATGTTTTAAATCATTAAATAGGTTTAAAAAAACAATAATTATTATCAATCCAGAAATAATAAATAAATATTTGTAAATACCTCATGAGTGTACACACGAATTGGTAAACCAAAAGTACGGCCTAAACCAAAATCAGCAACTTTCAGTATGTTATGCTTAGTGTCGATTAAGATATTTTGTGGTTTCAGATCTCTATGTAAAATTCGTCTCACGTGGCAAAAGTATATAGCAACTAATAACTGTACAAAATCAAACATTTAAAAATATTAATTTTATTTAAGTATTGTCTCAGGATATAAATAATTAATTATTACCTGATAAGTGAATGATTTTGTAGTAATTTCATCCAAATGTTTTTTAGGCCTTGAATCAATGAATTTTTTTAAATCCATAGGTACAAACTCAAATACAAGATATAATCTTGAATCGTCCATAAGAATTTCCCGCAAACTATTTAAATAAAATGTCAATATTATATATGTAAATATTAAATACACATGAGTAAATTTGACATCTAAAACTAATTACTTCACAATATTTGGATGATTGAGTTCCTTCAAAATACTAATTTCTCGAATAGCAGTAGCAGGTATACCTTCATCTTCCATTTCCATACGTATTTTCTTCACAGCTACAATTTCTTTTGATGAAAGTTCCATACATTTGTATACAACACCATATGTTCCTTCTCCAATTTTTTCCAGTTTATCATAATTGTCCATCTTACTGATTCTAAAAAATAAGAATATATAATTCAACCAACATGTATTTAAATGAATAATTAAATAAATAAATAAATAATAAATAATATACCAACCAAGGAAAAAAATATGTAGTACACCTAAATCTAATAATTATTTTATATATCAGAATTAAATTGCTTACAACATTGTTCCCAGGAGTTTAGGTAATTTAAACTATTTCTAAAATAAATACATCAAAACTTGACAAGTAATTTAACATTAGAATCTAGAAATTTTGAAATCTAATATAAAATGTATTAATTAAATAACTTTTTTTCTACGAAAGACAATTGGTTAACATTGTGTTAAAAATATAGTTAAATTTAATTTGGAATACTTCCAAATTATGTTTAACTGATTAAAATATTAGAAAACATGACCTTGTGTTTTTTTGAAATGTATAATGTAACTGATTTATTATAATTTATAAGCATAGATTACATAATAAGTAATAATACCATTATTAAAATGTCTGTTGAAACCATTGTCCAATTGTATTTGAAATAGGTAGGTGTAGTAAAAAAATTAATTACGTCCAACCATTCTACAGTCAGAGGTATATTATGTTATGTCATATAATATTCATTACATTTGACAGTCGAAGGTATACACTAACGAGTAACGACTACGGATAAATTGAGCATCCATAGTGATGGACACCTGCCCGCCCTACAAAAATCATCCCCCAACGAATTCCCCTGAACGAATTCAGTGGCAATAACCGTAGAGTGCAGAACAGCAGAATGTCATTGTTCAGGCACTTCGGACGGACCGGCGGAGAACTCCTACAGTACAAGTTTATGACGTACTCCACCGCGGACAACGTCGAACAAAACGCGTCAAAACGGCAGAAATCAGTAAGTGCCTCGGCAATTGCGAGTCCAGCTCGATCGAGATCGTGTCCGGATCGGCGACAGACGTTCATTACATTGCCTGCCTAATTATTAATTATCTATTGCGGTAGGTGTATAACAATGAACAATGGACTTACCTAATTGATTGTCGGCCTGTTAAAAAAAAAATAAAAAACAAATTAAAAACGATTAAAAAAAGTCTACACAATCAACACACACGCGAAAACGGTCGACACTTAAATCTAAAACATCGTATTTGCCGTTGTTTGCGTTTGACGGAGGTATTTATTATTTTCTGATTTTTCAAACACGACACCTGTCCAACCGATAAAAACGGCGGTTATTAAACCACTTTCCGTCTTTGCTATAGTAGCCGGACCGGCTGCCAGTCAGTGGTTACCAAACCGGTAACCATAAACCGTACTGACAGTGTGGTAATATTACGGATTATTGCAAATATTTTAACCGGATATGTTTAGTATTTTATGAATACGCAGATCTCGTGATTTCGTCGATGGTATTGTTTGGTTTAATTCAATTTGATTTATGTAGGTATTTTAAGTAGGCCCAAAATTGAACGACGTTTTACAATAGATATTATCGTGCCACCCACATAACAAGGTGGTAGTGTTACCAATCTATTTAGTATTTTGAACGATGTTATTGGCGGGAGCTGTCAAAAATGCAATTTTGAAATTTCTATTCAAATTAGAAATCCGATTGATTTATATTGAGTTTTTGACGGTTAATTGATTGAATTATCTTCGCCACTTAGTTTACAGTATTAAAATACACCAAACTTCGGTGTAAAAGTGCCGTAACTTTGACATTTTGACCCAGGAGCGAAAGTGTCTGTGGTATTAACATTGAACGATAAGGTTTTTAATGAGCACGGGCAGACTAAAAGCCAAACACGCACTCAGGATTTTTTTTTTTTGGGGGGGCTTACAAATTTTCCTATTCTTGCTTACACACAAATACACAATAACTAATAAATTTAAATAATTTAACTAGTGTGTATTAAAAAAAAATTTGGGGGGGGGCTTGGGATCTTAGCCTTCTCCCTCCTGGGTGCGCCACTCCTGAAGGCTAGAAGGTATTCGGCTTGAACAATTTTTCCCTATCGCTGAATGCATTATCTTTTTGGTCAAATCTCAAAAGGGCCGAGGATTGCTCAAACGGTAATTATTTTCCTACCAAATCACCCATTATATCGTTCAAACCACGATTTAGAGAATATGTATTTCTTCTCTACGCCGTGGTTCAAACTAATAAAGCGATAACATTTCTGGCAACAGATAGATAATAATATGAATTTCTCACAAAGTTTACTTGAAATCGATCTTTCCACTTTTTAAATTTTCCGAAATTTAAAATCATTTATCACAAGTTCCATAAATAGTCGGCGCTCACTGGTCGTATGAAAAAAAGTAAACGACGAGTCGCCGGAAGTGTGTAAATCAAATAATTAATATTTGAAACGTAACAGGCAGTGCTATCTAGCGACGGTCTTCGGCGCACACGATGAAAAGTCGTAAAACCACCTCGCCGTAGATAGGGCTGCCTTAATCGTTCGGACTTAAGTCTCAACATCGAATAATATGGTTTTACCACAGAATAATATAAGAAATATTATATATTATTATATTTAAATATTTAATATTTCATATTTTCTGTGGTTTTACTTTAATTAAAATAGGTCTACTATAATATTGGCTACCTATATTATGGTTTGGACGCGTCGACAGCAAAAACCTCGCGGCGATTTCACAAACTTATATAATTATTAATTAGATTATTAGGCAACCTCCGACGAGGGTCGATGACAGCTTTGAGCCGCCCCCGCCCCAGTGGCCCCGTCATCTCCAAGACCAGAGCTGAGAGTTGAGGCAGCGAAATCGATTATAACTTATGCGACGGTTTTATATACACTTAAGTCCGTGATTATAACATATTATATTACTATACAATCATTATGGAACCTTACAAAAAAAAAAAATAAAAACGTTTTATGGATTATTTGTAGATTCGTGATGATAGATATTAGGAGGTAACCCATCTATGATCTGAATTCTATCGGATCGACATTCTTCTTAGAAATATATCATAATATTATGCCGATCAAGACTTGATGTGCTCGCGATCATAATTCGAAGCGAATTTAACGTTTAAATGTGGAATCGGGAATAACATAATATTATTTCGGTTAAATCGTAAAAGTGCACAATTTTAAGATTTTTAAATGATATAGAAATATATGTACTATGGATAGGTAGTGTATAGAAATATATGGGTTATGGACTATAACATTCGTAAAAGGTTTATAAGTTTATTACTTTTTAGAATTGCAGCCAAACAATATTATAATCGTTTTAAAGTCAGACCAACGTACCAATTGATAGGATGTCAGTTATTTTATCACATAATAATATTATAATATTAAAAACGGTTAGAACGCGGAAATGCCTATAAGAGTGCGAAAAATTCGAGCACCACTATGTGTACATACACCATTATGTTATTCAGTGCTCAATTAGTGCCATTCAACGGTAGGTATACTGTTCTCAAAATTAGCGCCGCGTTTCCCTAAGAGATGTATTGGATTTTCCTTTTTTAATTACAGCAGGAACACTACCTATATCAGTATAAAAATTCGCTATACCATCAAAATGTAGTGCTCAATTCAAAGGGTTCCATCCATTTTTAAAACTACTGCTTAATCCGAGATTTTCAAAATTTGTGAAATAACAACGACAAATATTGCAATATTGTACATAAAATACAAAATAGGCAAATACGACTTGCTCGATTAAATTAATATCGTGTAAATTTTTTTTATCGTTACCATCGGTTGTGTAACTATTATAACTATAGCAATATCAAAGTTCCTTCACGCATTACCAGACGACACCACGTTCCTCTCGTAGTTACTGTGCGCACTACAAATCATGGGAAAAATAGTCCTTTACACCGCATGATGAGGTTGGCCAACGAGAGCACCATTTATCAATAGACTGGTAAAATTAGGTGTTACTACTTTATTATTATAAATACCCATTACCCATTACCTGTATACATGTATAATTATTGTTATTATTATCTTGTTAAATCCACGCGTGTTAGTTATTTGCATATTGTTATTTAAATTGTAAATTCATAATGTTAAACTGTTGTATAGGGCTCCCCGCCCGTTAATAAATAAATAAATATTGTTCGCGTATACCGCGCGTGTGCGTGCCCGCCAACAGCACTGGAATTCGTTGGGGTTTTCCCGTGCGGAGTTCCCCGTAAGAAATCCCCGGGAAATCCGAAGGTCTGTCTAAACCATGTCGTATACTTTCAAGATTTTCCCGATTTAATTCCGGATTCAGAGTTACGCCAGCCGAATTTTATACCACCCCCGGTAAAAATTGCCGGTAGGGAAAATCACCGGTGACACCGGCCCCGTCGCGGTCGTTAATAATTATTATTATCGTTCTATGGCTATATACAATGGACGTAGGCATATACCTATTATATACCTATTCAATAATAATGACGTACTGTATGCTCCGTGTCGTTCAGCGTTCTGTGTAATTATTTTTCATTTTTATCTTTTACAGTTATAAAACCACTATATTATAGTGGTTGATAAAATAGTTGTTCTACTTTTTGCCTACAGTCTTCCGATCTCACTGTGATTACTTGCTATTACGCAGTTTCAACTCTCGGTCTCTATATAATAATTACACTTACTCAGTTACGCGTATAAACGTCGTTTGAACAGTTCTCGACACTTCGTCTGTACATACTGCAGTATAGGTATGTCTGGAAATCGGTAAGATGTTCATTAATCAATTATATGATATATTTTTTAATAGTAAAATAATTAGGTAGGTAGGTACTTGTCAAAATATATTGTAGCTAAATCTACGTGGCTACTTTATTAATAACGTATGTGCACACGATCAGCTAAACGTTTTTCATTTGACTAATAATTATACAATAGTCAATAGGCGCAAATGGTGTTTGAAATTGGGGGGGGGGGGCTGTAGCTGCTTAGGTCAAGGAAACTCTTATGAGGCTTAGGTAGGTGTACATATATATAAATATTAAATACCATCAAAAATCAATTTCACAAAATAATATAATATATTATTTGCATATTATTGATTTTGCAACATCAATTTGCATGATGTGATGTGTGAAGAGTGATTATTCTTTTCAATATATAAAGTAGTAAAATCATTAGTTTTTTTTTTTGGGGGGGGGGGGCTATAGCAAATCTTGAAGGGGCTAAGCCCCCCTCCCCAGCCAACCTATTTTCGCCTATGACAATAGACATTTTAATAAATAAAAAAAGGTCGGCAAGTGGGGGTACCGCTCTGCCGTAGGTGTCGAGAAGGTCACCGCAATGGACTTGTTAAATTTGAATACTCAATGATATAAAATTATTGTATACGAAAAACGATTCTGAGTTAAGGCGATCTAAATAATTACTAAGTATATTTTATGATATTATTGCTGTTAAAGTAAAACATTTTACTATTAACAATACTCAATACAGTAGGTTTGATTAATTTTTGCTCCGAAAATATTGCATTTGAGCATTTGAAAATGTCATCGTGTGTATAAAACAATATAATAATATAGGTAGCTTAAAAGTTTTGAGCACCAACGAATGATATTTTTAAATTACAACGAAATATCTAACGAAATATCTAACATTGTTATTTTTTATTTAAACATCTAATTTCGTCGGAATTTGAACTTAAAATACCCATGAAAAACAACCGAGTTAATATATTTACACTATATATATTAACCATTTACGAGAAACCTTGTTTTAAATGTTCAACCCTTAGCTGTGTATAAATAAATTGAACATTTTATACATTTTTAACTACAAAATAGTTTTACATATTTTCGATGTATCGATGAATTAAATTATTAGCAACGTTCATTTTATTTTTACCATCAACTGATGGTAACTATAGCAATAATATTGTTCGCTCACCGCGTGTGTGCGTGCTTCGTCGCGGTGTGTCGTACTCGTGTACATTATTATTATTATTATCATCATTGCTATTATTGTGGTTTCGTACGTTTGGGGGGGGGGAGGGTCGTTAGTACGGACTCACATATTATTTCGTATAGTGTCTAATATCAACGAAGAAACCCGAAACGCTCGTGTGAAATGTTTAAATTTTATAACCGAGGTTTATTACTATAAAAATCGGAACGTTGTGTATACAGACTACCAAAATAATAGATAAATCTTCAAATGTGTGCGCTCAGATTTTCGAAATGAAACATAAACAAGAGGTATTGACAAAAACTGAGATATTTCGGGTTGGTAACTTAAAACGATTCAGTATTATATTTACGTGGTATATAGGTACTCGATGTAGTCGTCCGCAGATTAATCGCTATTACCCGTTGTTTTTTTTTAAGTCGTAATCGTTATATGGACGCTATAAATCATAATAATATTATAGAAGTCAGAACCACGGAAAGGAATTTATTGTAATAAAAAAATATTTTTATTGAAATGTGTAAAAAGAAATCAACCGTTAAAATATTTTTTAAAATAATTATTCCGAAGCAAATGTCATTGTGACGAATTTTCAATTCAATATAATCTTCTTTACGTATAAAAAATGAAAAAAATGAAAAAAATGTATACAAGTATATATCAGTACCAATTTACTCTATTTTACAAAAATTATTGGATGTATTGACTATTTAGTATTTATTTATTTTAATTAATAGGTATAAATTATAAACGTAAAAGACCCTACTATACACATGTAATACCTATAAGTGCATAAAATATAATAGGTGATAACTAATAACAATAATGATTATTACGTATGTGTATAATATATTATAGCTATGGTATTATCATAGTGTTATATATTACTATTTACTGCTACGGCGGTACTTATACGCAGTGTCTAGTTGGGTTTATTGTATAATGCGTTGTTTAAACGATTTATGGATTATTAGGTTGTTTGTATCTGGGATATTAGATTTTCCGGAGGGAATGAGAAAAAATAAACGCACGCCGATTGATTAAATTATTTCATTTGTTATCACAGGCTCCAGAGTCTTGAATTCTTGATTCATTTGCATGCATTTTGTTTAGTAAATATAATAGGAGTTTTGATTCGACACAAGTTTCTTTTCGTGATGTCGGAAAAGCATTGATTCGTAAAATATATGTTTTTGGTGGCCGCTCTTCTAATGTAACAAATTTAGCGCGAAAAATTCTTATAATATGTCAAAGAATACGGTTTATCGCGCAGTGCAACATCTGCTAACAAAATACTATTTATTTATTTGTTGATGTGTTTGGTTGCAACTCTGCAGCAACGTTGCCATTTTCAATTTTGAACTATATTATACAAAAATATTTATTTAAATAATTATAATAATACAAAATATAACAAGTCAAAAAAATAACATGATTTCATAGTCAATAATATAGTCGAATTTCATAAATCTGTGAACGCACTGTATGTGACACGACTATATAGGTGATCGAACACTGATATTATTTCTATAATCATTTTGAAATGTTATCTTACATTTCCCCCTACTGCTAAATGCTTAAATTGTCGATAAATCTGTGCTCGAATCATAATAATTGGTGTAATAAAGTTTGAAAATTATAAATTACAAAATTTTGGCTACGTGAATGTGGCAACGTCTCATAAAATATTCTTTGCTCAATCGAGTTGCTAAAAAGGTTTATGCTCAATCGTGCTTTACAGTAATCGATATCACTGCAGACTGCAGTTATTGTTTGGTTAGCACGGCAATGTTAAATTAGAAAAAAAGTTGTAACCAGCCCAAAAATTTAAAAATTTAATATTTGTATCTTGATAACAAAAAAAAAACGTTCTTGGCCAGAATGGGTGACAATTTTTTTTTCTCGATAATATAGTGGAAAATGGTACAGATTTCTTTTGTTTTTTAAGGAAAATAAACAGTGGAGGGATACGGTATCTTTAATTTTTGGAAGAAAATAGCGAAGTTTGTTTTTTCATTGACTGCTACCGTTTACTACCTTATTACAACCCTTTACCGTTTACTCGGTACCGTTTTCGGTGTTCCTCGGTTGCCCGCGGCAGGTGTTTTTCTGACTGACTGACGTGAAGGACTGCGCGTGATCGAAATACGTAGAAAAAATTAAATTTCCTCAATTCGATTATGCGTCCTGTGCACTCAATTATAATTAATAGTTAACTATTATAATTGTGAGCGATTGTTTACCCTGGAATATTATTAAATCAATCGACTCTATTCAAGTTAATTGAATTAGTGATTTAAATACATCATACTATTATAGTTGGCATTGATTTAGTTAATATAATATTATTATGAAATCTATAAAAGAGTGTATAAAACAAATTATCAAGTTAAAACATAGGAATATCTTATAAAAAATAAAAACTCATTATAGAATATTGCCTATTGAATTGTTGTGTTTTATTTTTAACTACCATTGTCACCAAACATCAGCAACTTTATCATCTTGTTAGTATATATAGTTATATTTCTAGGTGTAAATATGATTATATTCGTTGAATGTAACGAGTTCGATTCCGATACCGATACCGCATGTGTCTTTCCTCTTATTAAAAAAAAAAATAGATAGGTATAGAATAACTTTATATTACTGTGAATAATATATTGAATGCATTTGGAAAACTTAAATTTGGTTGAAAATAAAATAATTGTCTAGAAAATAAACAATTCACTATAATACTTCATTATAATATGTTTTGGTTTATATTTCAATCAAAAGTTGTAAAAACTCAATTCGATTAGTAAACCTATAAAAAAAAAAAAAAAATAAATGGTTAAATGTCAGTAAACGTAGGCAATGAAGTATAAACCATGATTTATTTTGCGTAAGTACCTACGTATAAAAAACCCCACGGACTTTGAATTAAATGGTTTTAAATTTACTTCTTTTTAATTATACTTTTTTTTTTATACTATCGTATAATTACTATAATTAGTATTTTCGAGACGTTTTAGGCTGAACACATTTCTAACTTAATTAACATAATTTTTTAATTTATTCGATCCTCGAATAAAGGAAAAAAAGTAATAGGCCTTATAAAACTCGGATAACCGGGTACTGAGCATTATCGTCTCACTTCGATCGTCTCGCATGCCAGGGATTGTTGTAATACTATTATATCGTTTTAAAGCAACGATACAAATTATTTTATTTTGAAACGATCCTGCGCTTTGTTCAAATCTATTAACTTTTTCCATACTTTACTGACGTTTTTCCTAATACGCTTAAAAAAATTTTTTTTTACGAGTACCAATTCAATTTGATTTCTAATGGAAGGTTCTAGCCTTTTAAGAGTAAACTGCAAGACAATTCATTATCGACGTTTTAGATTGAGAACATAAAAAGCAAAAACCAAAGAGCGGTTAGCATTAGATAAATTGAAAATCAGTTCGCGTGTAGGTGTATAATACAGCAGTTGAATATTTATTTATTCTTGAGGTCGTAGTTTTTGAAACTGTTGTAGGTAGTAGTTTGAAAGGTATAGATGGTATGGTCTTTTGTTGAAATTACACTTGATTCTAAACAATATGTTAATAATATGTTGTATAGACTTATATAAAACCATATAGCTATACGTCCTATATTAATTCATTTTATATTACTTAAACAATACATTATGTAATAATTTCATCGTTTCTACAGAATTATAAATAATACATACATTTTTAAGGGCGTTTTTATTATGTATATTATAATACATATTATTATACCTATGCCTTTTGTATTTCGTGTTTACTTTTTCGTTTTTTGTGTAAAATATCAATACATTGTCAGTTATTGATCGTACTATATAATATTATACCTATTAATAAAATATTTAGAAATGCAATTTTAGAATGTAGCTTAGGCAAGTACCTACGTATATTATATAAATGTACCTACATTCTGAAATTGTTGTATCCTATTACTTTTTAATGACACGAGAGAAATATTCAAGAGTGCTGATATTATAATGTATAAATATTGATACATATACATATTAAATGGTTCAATGTACTATAGGTGTAACAATGTTTCGTTATGCATATTCATAAGACACAAGTGGATAATTTTGGTATTATATATTATCTCTCGTTCTATTTTTTTTTTTATTTTTATTACTCAAACCTAAAAAGTATACTTTTTAAAAATATATACATTACATTTTTTTTTATATATTCTATTCTATGTGACTTTATAATAATATATACTCGTATACAACACGATTCGCAACGTTTTGATGTTTTTTTACGCGTCAAATTTCTATCATTTTTTACCTTTCACGAAGTCTAAAAAAAAAGGCCAGAATATCGCGAGGTAATCTATTATATAACGAATATTTTATATAATAAAATTCACTTTTTGTACATAAACTTTGTTTATACTTTATGTATTCTATTCGGTCAAACTCAAACTCAAACCTATATATTATGATATTTTTTGTTAATCTAAAATATCGTATATTATACTATGTTAGCACGTACCTATACATATTATTTTATGGCTTATAGACTATTAAAATCGGTAGGGAGTCTGTACATCAATAAGTAGTATACACTTATTGCACAAAGAATCATTATATTTAATATGGTCTTGCTCAAAAAAGTTGTAACAAATAACACCCATTAAATGTCTGAATTCTGATTAACTAAAATCATTAGCGTTAATGCTCTTCGACGCACGGTATACGCGTACACGGTTAATCCGTATTAATGTCCGAATGAAGGGTTACAGCATTTTTTTTAACCCTGCACTTTCCAAAAGGTCTAACATAAAGTCACAAAAAATAAAAATATATCGATGACGAATAGTGCTCACAGTTATATCTAAAAAACAGCTGCACGCCCCTCGTTCTTTTTTTTATCGCGAGTCTAATGTATTTTAGTTATTTGATCGATGGATTTGATCGACCAGCACATATTTTCAAAGCAAGAAATTCAAAGATGATTAATTGAGTGGAATTTTAAAAATCTAAAATTGTTCCCTTATATAGTGGCATACTGGCATTGTCGTAATGTTTGACCATTTTTTTTTATATATTATATCCATAAGATTTTTCGTATATCAAGACGTTTGACCGATCATCTCAAATAGCTTATAAATATCAGAAAGCGATTAGGTAGGTACCAAAATGATTTTTGGTATTTACCAGCAAGAGTTGAAGATAGTTTGATTTTTTCTCTTGAAAATATCATCAATATTTTTAATTTAAATATTTGAATATGTTTTATAATTATACATTTTATTTATTACTCGCGTGGCTTTTTGATAATATGCATTTTTCATCATATTATTTATACTTGAGGCAAAGTCTTTATAATAGGAAAAAAAATAATAATAAATGTGAATAATCACAAAAATAATTTTTCCAATAAATTATTGAATCGCGTGTTACCTACTGGAAAATTCGGTTGAAATTTTCTATCGACATTTACATTCTGTTTACTGTAGATGTTATGAATTATCACGGTGTTTTATTCTTTTCGTGGGTTTAAAAATATTAATTTATTTCGGCGTACAACTAGATTATGAGATTCATCATAATGAATTGCGAATTCAACAACGGCGTGGTGAGATTTAGGACCAGTATATACCTAGTATCTGACCGCTAAGAGTGTTTTATTTTTGAAGGGGAAAAAGTATTATTTCCTCCCTTTCTCGCATTGGTCGTAAATCATAGAGAAAATATATAGCCCAAACAATGTACGTTTAAAAATTCTTTTCCTTTTTTTGGCTCTCAGATGACAACACGCCTATGTATTAAATTTACTAGATTTATTAAACGAACACAATCGTACATTTTGACAGCTTATATCAATAAATGCCTATATCTGGGCTGTGTAAATTCATTGAATTTAAGATTTGTGAGATTACTTTTTATGATATAAGTTTTTCTTTGACTACAATTTTTTTTACAAGGTTTTGGTACCTGTTTTATATTAAAGTAAAATATTATTATAATGCTATATATATATTAAATAGGTACTAAGATGTTCTTATTACGTAATGTTTTTAATCTCTTGTCAAAGTTTTAAGTCCAATGTTCATTATTTTTTGTTTAATTATACCAAAGTTTTGGAAAACAATGAATACATAATATTTATGCTTGTGTTACTTTTTTTGTGATTTACTACTAAAAAAAAAAAAGGAATTTCACAATTAAAACTTTTAACGTTCTGAAAATATTATTTGTTTAAAATCCGTTTTTTGTATTATTTAAATATCAATCATAGATAAATATTATTATTACTAAAAACGTCGGCCAGTAGGTACCGCTTTGCTGTACAGTGGGTGTCGAGTGGGTCACTATAATTTATGTGTTAAAATTTGAATTCAATGATATAAAACCATTGTATACGAAAAACGATTCTGAGCGAAGACGGTCTGTCATGACAATTCCCCAGTATATTTTATGAAATTATTACTATTAAGAAAATTGGTGTCCGAAAATATTTGTTATGAGTTAGCTAGTTAAACACGAGTTGGATCAAAAAGTGTCAAAGTATTTTTAAATTTGAATGACCAATAGAAATTGCTAATCTCACACTCGTTTATGGGTGAATATCCAATGTCTAATTTTAAACGCTCAAAAAAAATTAGTTCGACTTTCCAGTAAACTATTTTTTTGTGAAAGGTAGAAAAACTTATGGAAAAACTTGTGTTACATTTTGAAACCATAACAGAACATTTTTAAGGGATTTCTAAATACAATTTTTTTTTAAATTTTCACGATTTTATCAAAGTTCTAATTTTAGACGCTTATTTAAAACTATTGTAGACTAAGGCTCAATTTTTGTAAAATGTTTACTAATAATTATTTTTGAATAACCTTTTATTAATTTTTCAAGTTTTTTGACCAAGCCAAACACTTTTTATCGATAGAAAAAAATTTCTTATGTCTATCTATGGTTTAAAAAGAGTCAAAATATATTGAACATTTTATGATGCATAGAAAATGGTGTAATATCATTTTTTGAAAATTTCATGTATCTATCTAACCTATCTTCGGTTAATATTTTTTGTGTTACACAAAAAAACAAAATCGATTTTATCAAAAATTGGCTTTGCGTACAAATTTCCGTTTTCACTTAGTTTATTTTTCTATTTTCCGATGCGTTTGAAAACTATATTATGATTTTTTTACTTTATACCCCTCAAAATACTAACTAGATTCACTTTCCCACCACAAAAGATGTGGATGAAGAAAATCGAAGAAAAACACACATCATTGTAAAATCAATGCATTTATCGCTCTAAAGAGAATCTAAATACATATTAAAAAATTATAAATAGTCCAATAAAATCCTTAATTTTCTTGCAATTATAATAATATGTAAAAGCGCATGTTTTTAATATTATTTACTAAATATGCAAATATATTTAACTTAAATATTAATTAGAGGTACCTTTATAAATAAATTTATTGTTATTGGTATTTATACATTTTATTGATGATAATCGACAGTGTTGTGTAGTCATTATTGTTCGTATCAAATTGTCTGGGTACTCTTTATATTTTACGACTGTAAATTATAATTATTTAAATTGTATGAATATTGGCTCAAATACAAAATAAAATTGTATTTAAAATTTAAATGATCTATTATGTTCTTGGTGACTTTATAATCATCAAAGTACTTACCTTAAATCAACTTAATAGTTCAATTCCAATTATTGGGACAGTATCATTAACATAATATTATAATGTGAATAATATCGAGACAATTTCATCCTTGCACATATTTTCCTCTAGGTCTTTTTTTATTTTATTTTCTCCCTCTGGCACGAGAATATAAGTATATTTTATTGACTCAATACTAATAGTGATTACCAAGTTTTCCTACGCTGCAGGTACCTATGGTAAAAATATACACGAATAGGGAATAATGAATACGAAAAAGGTCGTATTATATTATAATATAGAAATTATTAATTCACAAGTAACGCGTGTCAAATAATTGATGATTTTTAATTTTCAGCATAAAGCAATTTATGTATGGCTTGGTTTATTCCGTGTCAGTATCACGTCCCCAAAGAATTACCATCATTGACGTCAATATTGTATATTATATTAGGTTTATTGCTTGTATTAATAATAAACTATTACGTACCTACCTACCTATCACATATTTAAATTTTCCATTGAACTATGACATTTTTGCGGGCGGTGTCTGCCAAACGGACAATTTTAAATGAAAATATTTTTTTTTTCACTGTAGGGTGAAAACGTTTGTTGGAAAAAGTAGTTCAAGGGAAAAAAAATGTTGACAGGAAATTATATCAATAATAGTCAACACTATTATGATTTTATTTGATCATGTCCATACGATATACAGATAATATTTAAAAAGTCGCTAATAAACGACTGCAGCGTCTTTGTAGCTCTTTTCGGTATAGGGACAATATTATATTCACGTGAAGCATAAATCGTCACCGTATGACGTCATATTAAGCCGAATTTCCAATATAGTCCCTGCAGTGAAAAGACAATGCGTACAATTACGGTAGGTATATTATATTTTGTTTTATAATAACTTTAATAATATATTTTATATTATATACCTATATGTAGAGAAGATAAAAGCATCGAGAGCATAATAGGTATAATGCGTATGTAGTTGAGCAGGTATCTCAACACATCGCAATAACGCGTATCTATAATATATGATTATAATATAATACCTATACTCAGTGCCAGATTTAAAACAGGTGCCATCCTTTTAAATACCCCGAGAAAAAAAATGCAGTATTTATATATATGTATATTTATATTTTATAATATTAATTTACGCAGTTACATAAATGCATAAAATATTTATATGATTTTCTTTTCAATTCCTTACAAAATTTGCCACCCTAGGCTTAAAGCCGGCCCTGCCTATACTTAAACCATTTAATACTATTGCGTCGTTTGTTAGAGAAATCTGTTCTATATATTAGGTGCCTACATTGCCAGTACCTATAAAAACTTTGGCTCATTCCGATTTGGAATTTTCTATCGGCCAATCTATACAATATTATGATCTGCGTATTGTATCAGTCTATTTATCGGAATTTTAAGAAACAGCGTTTGAGGCGGGCAGTGGAATTGAACCAGAAAACGGCTCGGAAAACCCTATCTCTAAATCGCGGTTTTTATTTTAATACAAACGTGTCTCTTACTGCACACGCATAATAGCATCGAGGATTTACCGCTCATTAGTATAATGTAATATTATAGCAGTACATTTTCGTTGTAATTATGACGCTATGGGCGAGGTAGCAAAATAATATATAGGGTCTTGTATATTATTATTATATTATAATATGTTAATTTTGTCAGTATAATGTATACTTTTCGGAGAGGTATACTGCTGCAGGGGAGGGGGTGGCAAAGGGATTTTCTCGAATCGCCCGAAAACGGCCGATAGGGGTTGATGACTCTGACCCGACCCTAACTTATATAAGTTAAAGACCTATACATAATATAATATATAGTTACGACGCCTATATAACAGGACGACGTAGAGTGCAGAGCAGTATACGCGCGACTGGGACAGTGGGTAAATTTGCTCGAAACATTAACAAACAACGACGAGACCGTCGTCGTATAGGTAGGTATATAAATCCACTGCCTATTATAATAATGCGGTAGGTGCGGCGTAAATTTTCCGTGATATGTTGAGGGTAAACGTTTTCCGAAGTGCGTCAACCTCACACTATATATGCGTATATAATATGCATAGACGTGGTGCCGCCGTAGACTCTCGAAGCACCGCGACAAACGGCAACCCCTCCGGGAAAGCTGTGCTTGGCGTCCGGGAAAACGTACCTCCGTCCTTACGCGTCTGCAGTACGGCCGGACAGACATTTATCGAACGGAGGACGGAGGTCGTATTATACCGGCGGTAATCTACCGTGGTATAGGTATGTACGCATCACGATCGTCGTCACTTCAATATAGATCACATATAACTGATATAACCGTGCGCGGTGCAGCAGGAACCAATCGTTTATTATTATTATCTGATCGGTATAGTCACGCGTTTGTAGAATACTTGTCCTATTAATAAATTCATATTCGTAGTCATATTGTTATTAACTGTGCGGTGACTATATAACGTTAATTACAACTGTCGATCAACAAAACCACGCAAATTTAAACGGGGTCCACAAACGTCCGATTCGATATCGACAGTTTCCGAGGAGTTCAACAATATGCAGGCGATTTTCTGGGTATCCCTTGTCGATTGCGTCAGAAATCACGGGTATAATAAAAAAATTATGGAATTCAAAAAGGTCAATTGCGCCGGACGACATTTAGTGCAAAAAAGGATGTACATAAATTGAGCAGGACGATATCGAAGTACCGACAATTTCACGATTTAAATGTGTGTAAAAGTTGAAAAATAAACAATATGTGCTGGCGTATGCAATATAATGTTTGTGCATATATACGTTCGCTGTATACAATTTTAGATTAATTTTTTTCCTCGTAATTTCTCAACCATTTATTTTAACCGAGATAATTTAGAACTTTTACACTTGAACATTGTATCGAACGAATTTCCAAATGTATATCAATTAATTTTCATTTCTTTTTACAATTTAGTCAGATCAATTTTTTTATATATACACATTTTGTACATATTTTCATCAAAATATCTAAAAATATTATGGTGAATATTTTCGTCATCATATTATTTTTGCATGGCGCAATAAAGATGTACAAATATATATTTCAGGTAGGCGGTCTAGGAAAATCGGCCTCAACTGACGAACACCGAATTTCCCAAGTGCGTGCGTGCGTGTCGTGTAGTAAGTGATCATTAGTGTGCGTGTGACAGTGTAGTGTAATAAGAAATAGAAGGCGCTTCCGCTCCCGCACGTGCACGCACATGCTAATGAAACGCGCTACACGAATAATAATTAAGTTTATTTTGTTATTTCGTCTAAAAGTATCAATCTCTTTTAAATTATATTAACTATTTTTTATCCGATAAAATGTCTGAAAACACATTCGAATACGGGCGCGAAGTTTACTTGAAAGGGACTTGATTACATTTTTTAATTTTTTTTTTTCTGTTCGGTATTATTAACATTTTAAAATATTTAATATTCAAAATACAAAAACGAAACATTGAAGGGTGAAGGGTTCAATTTAAAAAAAAGGCGAAAAGTCGTTTTCGATTTAATATAATGTAACGAATTAAAATAATATGTTTTCAGAAGTTCTATCCGGGGATACTATAGGACAGTTGGTAGAAACGGCATACCTAACGGCAGAAAACACTGCCAGCATTGCGCTTTCCCAAAAAAGCATATTTTGTTTAACTAAAAAATATATACCTACTTGATATAAAATAAAATGTAACCTACAAAATATAAGACATTTAACTAAAAAATATATACCTACTTGATATAAAATAAAATGTAACCTACAAAATATAAGACATTTTACTAGAAACGTATCATATTTTATTTTCGAATACGTTTCGAATATTTGGGCCCAAACTGAACCGTCTCACGGTACTATAATATATCCTTTAAAATATCTGCTCGACTAGAAACACTGCGTTTGAGGCGGACCTCTATGCCTATGTAATATGTGCGGTTTCAGACATCCATATTAATTGTGCGGTTTCAAACAACAACCGAATTAATTGTACAAATTGAAGCCACGGGAGCTTCATTTTTCTTTCATAGGGACTTGAGAGTGGAATTTGGTTTGGGGAAACAGCAATTAGTAAAAAAATAAAATAAAAAACTTTCTTTCTCAGTGATAACTTTATTGCAACGGTACAGATGGTATCGCATTATATTTATAAACCTTATAATTAGTCTAATGGTGATTTGTACCATAATAGGCGCCGTACAGTTTTGTATAGTTTCGCTTCACCGTACAATGAACGATTTGCTGTCGATGCACAGGGCATAATTCTTACAAAAACTAGTCTCATGTAAACACAATCTGACAAAAAAACCAATTTGTTAAAAGCATCATTTATAATAATTTACTGCCGCAGTGCAGCTGTATACACGTACACATATTAATTCCGTGCGCCGGTCATAATATCCAATGACAATATAACATGACACTCGAATTAAGCGCGTCAGCATAATACTGTTATTATAAAACAAATTTAATTCCATAAAATTCCGACTGAAAACCTACTTAAAATTATCATTTTTTTGTTCGAAATGTCCGAAGTGTCCGTCTCCGTTGACTTGGAATAGGTTACTCAAATGTCACACATATAATATACCGTTGGCACTATTCGGTTGTCTCATTTACATATAGTATACGTATTACGTATATCCCGGCATACTGTTCCTTTTTAATAGGTAAGCACGCAAAACGACTGAAATAATATTCAACACAGTTTTCTTTCGGTCGGAAACACTTTTATATCTGTACACCAAAGAACAAACATAAAATAAACAGTTCAAAGCGCTCCGCTCTTGGCTACAGTCGTCGTCGCTTGCCTCCGACCGTCACACCTCCCTGCACGCGACAATACGCACAGCGAGCCCCTTACCAGCGCGTGCGGGGCGGTCTTGTATACAATATTTTAGTGTCACCTGGGCACATCTCGCGCTTCAGTGGCCTGACCTATCTTAAAAAATATAGGGGCGCATGTAAATTCCGCCCGAATATGGTAAATTCCGCCCAAAATTAACTACAGGTAAAATAAGGTACATGTAAATTCCGCCCGAAAAAATGTATGAGTAAGAAGTTCTTATTACTTAATGAAGTTTAAAAGTTTAAACTTAAAAGTTACTTTTTTTTGTATTTTTCATTCAAAACCGTATAGGTATAATAGGTTTATAAAGAATACATATTTTAATACTTTCTGTTAATAAACAAATTTCTGAATGTGTCTTATTAATCATATTATTACTGACATAACATATATTAATCATTATAATTTATAAGTAATTATTTAAATAAATATATATTTCACATATTATATAATTATAACATAAATCATATTATATAATCGTAAGAATAGTAATAATTATAAAAGTAAATATAATAATCATAATAATATTATTATAGTTAAATATAATCATTATCAATAATTAACACAATATATATATAAGTCACTCTAGGACGTGTACTGAACACAATTTATAATATTTCTATCTGTAATTTCCAATTATTAGATCCATAATATTGTAGTTAAAGCTGATAAAATATGACATGATTGACGATTGTCATCTGAGATACGATTATTCCGTGTTCGAACATTCTGTGACTTCCCAATACTATAATACGCGCCGCGTCGCGAAGAGTACGGTCGCGTCATACAGTCACGGAACGCTTAGTTTAAAAATATTTATTTTTACGGGTGGAATTTACAATTTGTTGTAGGTATACAATGTATACAATATGTATACTACACATATTGTATACATTGTTAGAAAAAAAGGATCGAGTGCCCTTTTTCTCCGTCGAAAATTAGAATTAAACGGGATAATGACTTTAAAGTTTTTTTTTTTTTTATCGATGTGACGTACGCGTAGAGAAAATTCGATGGCGGACACACGTCGAACAACACGAACGCCAACGTTGCCAACGCGTCGTCGCCATTTCCCGGCGTTTACAATAATAATGAGGTTGCTAGAGAGTTTTCTCCGACGCCGACCAGCAGACGGACGGACGGACAGACGGCATTTCGCCGATATCAAACGTTGCCAAAGTTTTTCGCTGTCGAATTTACTCGTACACGGTGTACCTACTGTACCTACTCTTTTTCTTCAATTTACCTAATAACAACGTAGTCATAATAACAGCGCCGCATAACAAGCTGCAGGTAAATGGAAAATCCACCCTCGGACATTTATTTTCCTCTGTCATTCGGGATTTATTTCGTCGGAATAAGGCATTTCCCCTCGTATTTTTTAAATATTTATTTGAATATCAAATTATTATTTTTTTCCTTAATGAGCAATATCAAATAAAACAGAATAAATTTCCAATTGTTTCCATAAATATAATTATTATTTGGGTATGTATATTTTAATGTCGATTGATCATTATTGTTTCTTTGATACAATAAAAATTACTATTTAAGTAACAAAAAAAAAATAATAATAAGTAATGTTTATTACAAACAAAGTAGTAATGTAATTTAAAAAAAATATAATAACTAAAATATTTTGTTAGATAATAAAATGTAATAAAAAAAAAATATATATCTAGATATTCTAACATAAAAACACTGCTTTTTGTAAAACAACTTTTTTATTTGTGATATTCTTGCCATCCCTCTAAACACAATTTATTCTTAAGTTATAATATTTGTGTTAAACGTTAGTTATTATTGTTTTTATTATTATCATAAAATACTTGAGCGGAAATTGTCCCCCTTGAAAAATGTATCTGGGGAAATTGTCTTGCATTCGACCGGCATCGATAAGGGGTCGAAAATAAGTCTGCAGAAATAAGGTCGTGCATAATATACGACGAGTTAGCGAATACGATAGTAGAGTTGAACTTCCATAGTTTTTGGTAAATACCATAAACCAGCTGTGGTCCCCAACACTTGTACCGGTGGTCCGCGGCGCTACGGTGCAGGTTCCGGCAGTGCAATAATGTAATCGTTCGGCTTAAATTTAAAAGTTTATTATTATATTATGTACTTGAGTTATCGAAACTCTTTTTCTCGTGTAGCTTCAGTAATCTTTATCAACACGAGATTCAAGGTAAAAAAAAAAAAAACAATAAAAAGTTTAGTCGAAAGAAAATTGGGAAGCGGGTCTGCTGTTTGAAAAAGTCTTTCGTCGGAGGTCTCTATATGAGTATTTCAAAAGTTTAATAACCGCTGATATAAACTATATGTTATGAAACTTGCGCAGTGTTCTATAAGTCTTCGTCCATGTGGGCCACCGACCGAGAACTCGATCCGCCGGGGGGATGGGTCGATGGAATTTTTCTCGTCTCTCGAGTCGGGTCGAAATTCATCGGTCTCGTTATCGTCGGAGTCGTGTATTTATTCGCGTATAAATTATTACGATATTACGATCAAAGAACCTTCTATACATTTCGCGGCATAACTGCGAGAGGGGCTTTACCCCCGTGTACGTTTTAAGCCCTCTTTTTTTTTGTATTAAAAAAACGAATATTTGAAATCTGAATACAAGAAAATACAATAAGTAATATATAGTAAAAAAAAATGTACAAGGCTTGACGGCTTGAGTGAAGGGTCCCGTCCAGTAACTCTACTTCAACTCTTAGCCCTCCTATACGTTTTTACTTTTTAGCCCCTCCTGATTAAAATTCAAATCTTGGCATCATAAAAAAAAAACAACTCATGGGTTCAATGTGTAAAATATTTAATAATTAGTTATATACAGCGGTCGAAGTGTGGAGGGGGAGGGGGGTGGATACGGGGGGATGGCTTTTCTCCACTTTTTACAATTTACATTTTCCATCCCTCCACTTATTTCGAGCCACTTCGACTACTGGTAATATACGTGTATAATATAAAAATAATATTTTAGATGTATCATGTACGAGTTTGTGTATGAGGAGAGTAAAAACATACATCAGCTGGTCGACTAAATTGGTGTATGACCCAAAACAGATTCAGTGATCGATCCGGCAATGATTAGTATAGACGGAGAATTTTCTAATACGATTATCGATAGTGATATTTTATAGACATTTGCATCCAAAAAATAGACGTATACAGAAATAAATATTATTGATGGGAGCGAAGCGTACAGCTAAAACTATGATAGCTACACAGACTTTAAATTGTCATTGAACATTCATACTATATAATGTAAAAGTGCACTATAGTAAATTATTTTTAAAAATTCGCATTTTAAAGATGAGCTCCACAGGGATTTTGTTACGGTGTACGGATATGGAATATTTTTTTGTACTTATATATGGTATAATATGTCGTTGGCTACAGAAAATAAAGTAGTTATTATGATTGGATATAATTAATTATAGTGATCTACTGGCTATTTAATATAAGCTGGTTTCTAATCTCAAAAAAAGATAAATATTATATTACACGAGTAACTTTTTTTTATTTATAATATTATCATAGTATAGGACTCAACTATAAACTTTTTTGACGCTATCGCGTTCGGTGGTGTGGGGTGCTCTGCCGCCACGGCTTATTTTGAACTTTGGTCTTCTAGCCCCTGTCATTTGTAAGTCTTAGTCATTAGTCCCGTGGGCGCGAATAGCCTAAATCGGTGGTGACCGAAGTCCCCCCCCCCCATAACATGCTTATTACCGCGGAGTATAACAATATCAGTATTACCTACTAATTACTCGCTTTTGCGAACTGGGTGTGGGGGGATTCAGCCCCCCCCCCCCCACCCAAATTTGCTACTACTGTCACGCCCACGCCCATAATATATCACGACGAAGACGAGGACGCGCGCGTATAAATTAACTGCGGTCGTCGGACCAGCAGGTGCGTATTGCACTCGCGGCGGGCGGCAAAGCATATACGCACGCCGCCGCCGCCGCCGCCGCCGCGAGACATCAACAAGTCGGGCGGCACAAGCGCACACGAGGCGGCGAAAACGCGGGTCACCATGGTGACCGCGGGCGGACGGGCGGACGGTGGCGGGCGGGCGACATCATTCGCGCACGGGCGGCACGTCGCGTCAGTCGTCGTGTACGTGTACGCGCGCGTGTTTGCCGCTCTACGAACTGCACCGGACCGGTGGTGCGCGCCGCGTGTCGTTGTGTGCGCGTCAATCGTATGTACACACGCACCATAATATTATACGCGTATATATAGAGGTACAACGCCGAACACCCGGCACCACCCCAATCGCCACCTCCGCCGTCACCCCCTCATTGACACCGCTCACGCCGCCACCGCCACCGCCGACGCCTACGCCACCGCCACCGCTGCCCCTCCGACGACCGCGGTTTCCGCGACCGAATCGCCGCCGCACCACCTGATGGATCCGCGCCGGACCGTGTGACTGCCGTGGTGCGACACACGGCGACCGCGACGACACCGACACCGCGCCGCTCGCGCACCGCTTGTTCCGCCGGCACGACCGGCACCGACATTATCGTCGTCGTCGTCGTCGTCGTCGCCGTAGTCGTCCGACCGTCGACTCGCCGTCGTCCGACCGTCGACTCGCCGTCGTCCGACCGTCGACTCGCCGGCCGCCGCACTTGGTCGCGGTATCGCATATTATCGTCGTACCGCGACGGGCGACGATCGCGGTCACCGCGTCCCGTTCGAATATTATCTTCGGCTGGTCTTGCGGTTGTCCCATTGCAGGGTGAGTGTTAAAAAAATGTTCACTGTTAATATTATTAGGAGTATATTATAATATTATAATATTATTGTGTATGTATAAGATATTGGTTTCTGCAGCGTGTTCGCGAGCACGTGTCATCGCGCAGCAGCAGACGAGAGAAAAATATATAATATTTATATACCATTTTTTCGTCGCTTCCGCGATTCGAATCGAACGCGCGCGCGTATAAAGAATAACGACAAAACCGCAGTACCTATATTATATAGTCACGGAATAGATAGTATAATATTATATGAATACAAAGACGAGAAGACGATTAATTGTCTAGTATATATAATATACCGTCCGCGGTGAACTGTATAGATCGATAGCTCGCGCGGATATCTTCGTGGCCGCGGCCGCAGCAGAAGCGGAACGCGATCGTGCGATGCATATTATTATTATTATTGTATATACATATAGTGCGACGCGGACGCGGTCGCGTTCGGATGTCGGAGGCGAACTTTAGGCCAGGCCGGAAATTACGTCGTCGCGCGGTTTGATAATCGTTACTCCGCGGGCTTTATTCTAGCACATTTAATATTAATAGCAATATTAATGGTAATAATAAAACGACGACGACGACGTTCCGCGGCGTATGATTCACTTCGTGATTTCGTGTTTTTTTTTTCCTTTCCAGACGCGAAAAAATCGTCGTCCGAGCGCGTTCTCGCGTATGTGTGCGTGCGTGCGTGCGTGCGTGCGTGCGTGCGTGTGCGTGGCCGCTATTTTCATATTTTCACCGCTACACGCGACGCCACCGGGCAGCGGCAGGGCCAACGCGCATCGCGCCGCGGCACGATAATATAAAAATAAAATCGCGGGACGTCACGCGCGCGTCAACACCGCCAAAACTCCGCCGTGACAGACGACGAGGCGGATGCTGGGCGCGCTCGCACACACACACGTATACACACGTATACACTCACACGCGCGCACACCGATATCGCGTGTATATAGGCAGTGGTGGTGATGGTGGTGGTGGTGTTGGTCGTCGTCGTCGTCGTCGTCGTCGTATAGCGGCGAGACAGTCCAAGTCCGTCCCGAACGGTCTACAGAGCGATTCGCCGAGCGCACGGCGTTAGGACATTATAGAAAGTGGGTACGAGTAGTAGTCGAGGACCAAATTGTTTCAAATACACTCGGATCTGTCGTGCCACTCAAGTGAATAGTGTCCTGTACTCCAAACGTATGCACAGTAGTCGAAGACCATATTTTTTCAAATAAACTCGGATTTGTCGTGCCACTCAAGTGGATAGTGTCTTGTGGCGATATCGACTTCAACTCGTTTCAAACGAAAATCGCCTATTTCCCCCCCCCCCCCCAGAAATCGTTAACCTGCAGACGCCTTTTTTGGATAATTTTGTCGTGTTGAAGACGGACGTCATTCGAACATTTGAGTGGTTCGTAGCAGTCGATCCGTCGACGTTTTGGAATATTTCTAAAAATTGTTCCAGTATAATTGATATAGGTACCCTACCTACTATATAATATATTTAAAATCATACAACCGTCTTATACACACCGGTGAAACCTTTTTTTAAGGACTATTTTTTCCTGGGTTTATGCATTTTAATATCTTAGAGAAACGTCTAGTCGTTAAAAATGTCGATAACGATACCATCAACGTTTTCAAAAAAGTCATCTGATTTCTTGCAATTTACCGGGAAAAAAATGTCGATTCTTGTTCGAAAAAAGAAGTTTCATGTCACCGCATCTCGACCCGTCTTCTTAAACGGCACTATACAATATTCTAAGTATTTGGAAATGTGGTCTTCTCCTCAGTATAGGTATAGTAGTAATAGGTGTACACTTGAGAAAAAAACCAGAATCTGAACTAATTTCACCTTTACCAAAGGAAAACAGGTGGGGGGAGGGGGCGAGCGTGTCCCGTACATTATATACTTCGAGTTCGCCGAGTATAATATTATGATATCGTCGTCGGCGGCTGCGTTTTAAATATTTTTCAAACTTCTCAGCTCAGTGGTTATTGCGACCGGTGTGCCGCGGGCGTTCGAGATCACTCGGAACCGTTAAACGTCTTTGAAAATCTGGAAGCCACCGAAAACGTTAAATCGCGCGTGCTCTCGACTCATCTGAATACGAGCTGCGTATATATATGTGTATACGGCGCGTATCGCGATTCCGATTATGAGACCGTATCATTATCTTTTATCACTGGATCTTAACGAGACGCGCAATAATTGGATCGTCTATTGAATATTCTATTTATAGTTTCAAAGGCACTATTACTGCGCTGCTGCTGCTGCTGCCTCCGCGTAATCCGCTTGGCGGTTAACCCGTTTTTAATATAAATAATAATATTATCGCAGAGCGTGTGTCCACCGAATAATAGTTTAAAAATCAGTTCGACCACTTTCTGACCTCCCGTGGTTATACATAGGGTGGTTATCGATGACCATATATTATGCGTTATGCGTGGGGAAATCGTTTTTTACCTAAACGATATAATATTATTATTTATCGGAGTGGCGAGAACGAGAAAATTCTGAACGCGGAATACGTTAATATACGGAATAACGGAATACTAAAGAAATTTTTTTTTTCATATTTTTCATCCTTATAATTTTCAATATTTTTTTCTTTATTTGATTGCATATTTCAAAGCAGAATTTTTTTTTGTTGGTATTTTGATACATTGAAATCGAACTTCAGACGAATTGTTATATTGAGTTATAAGTATTTAAAATTGTGATGAGCGGAGTAGTGGACCAACATTTTGCGGTTACCCCTGGACGTACCATCCCATTCCGCTCAACCATACTTGAAATGCTTATAGCTCATTATCTATATTATCTACTCGTCGGAAATTTGTTTTAAATGTATTGAAATAATCGAAACAATATTCTGCTTTGAAATATGAAATTAAAACTGTATGTCGTCATTCAAAAAAGCAAAAAACCTTAAAAAATTATAAGGATACATAAAATGATAAAATAATAATATTAAAAAAAAAAAGTTGTTTTGTAACGATTTGAAACAACGTAAAAAAAACAAATTTTGAAAAAAGTCTATCCTTTTCGATTCGCCGAATGTTTTACGTTAAATGAATCACCGAGGCTCGGCGTGTCTGCGGTAATATTGAATTAAGTCCCAAATATTGAATCGAGTCCCGCACGAACACTTTTGGGTTGTCGGAATCGAGTCCAATATAGTTATTCGAGTCGAGTCCCTTCGTGTATATAGTCTACGAAAAACGCGAGTGCTTGCAATAGCCGCGCCGGTTTCCCAGCTGCAGTTCGCACTACGACGTTTACCTTTACTGCCGCACCGTTTATAAACGGTAAAAAAAAACCGCAGACCACAGCTTTCCACAGTTATCTACTATTTATTTTTTTCATTTTTTTGACGCACTCGTAATAAATCTCGTGTTCGCAAAGAGATTAGGGGGCACGACTTGCTGCGGCAATTTCGAACAAACATAATATTATATACACGGCCGGACGAATATTTTACTTGTATCTCACTCGCGGACACTCAAACGCGTATTAATATAATAAACTGGACTCAATTCAAACGCCTAAAAGTAGCCTGGACTCGATTCAACGGTATCCGACATGTCGCGACAATTTTTAAACGATTGAAATGTACACACGAAACCCGTGTCGAGGGCGCGAGGAGATAGGCATAATTGACTTTCGCCGGTCGCACTAAAATAATACAACAGACACACACACAATTAATATTATCAAGCAAACCGTACGGTTGTAAGTCGAACGCTATTATAGGTAACTATATCATAATATTATGATTATATCATGATATTATATTGCAATGAGCCATTAGCATATGTTTATAGTATATTTGAAGGAGTGATCGACCTCTTGAGAGTTTTCCTAGGTTGTCGCGATCGACCAAAAAATAAGTAAAAAGGTTGTCAATAGACAAAAATATATTTTATGTAACGCGAGTCACGTATGGTTTGATTTATAAATTTTTATACGAACGCGATAAAGGCCGTGAATAGGAATCGATACGGAATATCCATCAGATTTATACGTATACAGTGTATAATTTCGTTTTTCATAGTTATTTATTGCCTTTATTTATCGTTATTACACTAATTCTCTGATTAATCAAAATTAAAACAATTTACAAAAGAAAAAAAATGTTTTATTTGTTTTCCGAAAAAAAAATCAAGAAAAGAGGGAGTCGCGATTGACCTGTTGGCGCTGGACTATATCATATTGTATGGATCAAATTTTCGAGTGAATAAAATATATAATTAAAAAAACAGAATCAAGTCCGACGAATATGTATGCCAAACTTCATAATATGCCACACTTTCGATCTTGACCACTTCTTATAATATTGTCTATTGTAATAATATCTGAACTGTTCCACCGTTTTACTAATTTGTAAATTTTTGACACGTTGACGACCGAGGCGTATTTATATTTTATGAATTTGTGATGTCAATATATCTTCTGTTCAAAATACTCAAAATAACAAATCATTCCATATTACTCTATAAAAATCATAAAAATGGAGCTCAAAATATCAACGACAAAGTGTTCACCACAATATTTTATAGCTCTAATAAATAATGGTTAAGCTCGTGATTTAAGACCGTCGCTAATAAGTATAATATTATTATTATGCACATAAAACGATTATTGTTTTTATTTGTTCAAATTTTTTTTTCATCATGACTTAGATCTTCCTAATGGGTTTTTCGTTAAAACATGTTTTCATCGTACCACTGGACTTCAAAGTTTCAGCATTTATTTAAGATAGTAAATTGGATCAAAAGCTTGAACTCCACAATTTCTCTTTTAGTAAATAACAGAAAATATAATAGAGTTAACGAGTTCCTTTTATAATCATGTTTAATACAATTACTTGAATTGTTAATTAATCAAATTAATACTCAAAAGTCTTCGAAATAAATTAATTTAAAGAACCGTTTGTCAAAAAAAGAAAAAAAGGAAAGATAATAACGTGTATTTTTGTAATCTATTTTATTATATTATATAAATATACCTATATTAGAATTTGTGTGTAATGTATAAAATATTGTATAATTTTATAATACGTCCTATAAAATTTAATAAGATTTCGTAATTTTAAATTTAAGAGGAGTACATAAAAAGTCGGAATTTATAAATAAAGAGAAATGGGTATTACATTTTTCTGCAAAAAGGAAATCTTTCCAAGTATTATCTCTATGCTGTATATCACATTTTCATTTTTTTCTGCGTGAAAGTAAACGAAAATTAAATATTCTCACTGTAGAGTTACTTATTTTATTCATTAGATCCATAAAGTTTTTTTTTTTTTTTATATCAGTTGACGATTAAACGCCCTGTGTATAGTTATTATTGCGCGATAAACGTAGAAAATATTTTCTGCAGAACCACAGTATTGACAATAATAATAATACTGTGGAGATGATGCTCTCGATAATATTATTATCGAGAGCATCATCTCCGTTCGACAAATTGATAGTTATTATTATGAAACGAACAGAAAAAATAATAAACACACCATTTACTACCGGCGGGGCATAATATATGGTATACCTCTAATCGTATTCCACGGCAGCAGCTGCTATCATATCATCCGCCCCGATCTGCGGATGACCCGCGACCGCGAGTTTATTATTTTTATCGTTTCGTTTACTCGACGTAATAATATTATATTAATGTAAGCATAAAATATGTTTTCGAATCTCAAACGCCGCCGCCGCCGCCGCCGCCGATGTATATCATTTAAGCCGGTGTGAATCGTCGGCAACACGCCGGCGTGACCTGCCAACGTTCTACGCCGACGACGATTATTTTAAATTTTACGGTTATTAATACGTTTGATGTATTTAATTACTTAATTACGGATGTTTTTAATATTATCATCACCGCGCGGGATTTCGGTCACGGAATAGTCGGCTCGCACGCAGCAGTCGCACCGACGACGCCGGGTAATATATTATTATTATTTCAATAAAAAATAGTTCTCGTTTAGTGTTCGATCGCCGCGGAGGGGTTAAGGCTAACGGCGGCGGCGGCGGGAGGGCGCCAATGCGGAAATGTCCCTTCGGACGGAGATCTCGCCGACACAAATATGTGATATTATTATATCATACCAATATTGATATAATATCGTGTAATTTCGCGATTAAAACGTGTAAACGCGATAGTAGCAGCTGTAGTGATGATATCGCGCCGACAAGAATATCGTAAACGTAGCCTTTTGGATTTTGATTCGGCCCCCGTTGGTGTTTCGCGACGACGACGACGACGACGACGACACTGCAGCGTAGTTGTAGGGCTTGGAAGGAGTTAAGCTCCGGTCAGTAAAGTTATCTCGCCAGCGACGTAATTAGGATATTAGGTAGGTACCTACATATAATGGCTCTAAAAAAGGGTTTATTTTGAAATATTCTTGTTTTAATTTTAAACTCTGAAATCCACAGACCCAGATCATAATATACATAATTACAGTATAATATCAACGCGCGTTTTATTATTTTAAGGACATAATATTATTATATTATACATTTAATTGACCAAACGGTTGGTTATATTTTTTATCATTCACTTAAAAATTATTATAATATAATGATACTATCGAACCGCCTATACACGTCGTAAAACAGAATAATACGATATCATGTCATATTATTATAATCATTTATCAATACGGTTTTAAAAATTACTATTCCGATAAGATTTAAGAGTTTCAAATGCTCTTTAACAAATAGAAATAATGATGTAAATAGTAACACAATTACATTTCTGCTGGCGGAAACTATAAATCGTTGTTGAACTATGCGAGCAATCACATAATATATATATTTATTGCAAGGTAACAGTTGTTAACCTGTTGATTCGCCATGGTTTTTGCATTCTGAAATAATCATTAACATTTTAAACGTCAAAATAATATTTTACGCTCGTGATTTATTTTTATGTTTATGTGTTATTTGACTATAATGATTATATGATAAATATATGTATATATATGTATACATGGATCTGTACATTTATTATTTTTTAATTATTTCGATGGTAATTTATGAGTGGAGCAAAATATGTTTTTTTATTATACAGTGTATTCAACATTTTTTTTTTTACGACAAAAACAGTTATCGTCCTGTTCATTAGTTAATAAAAAATAAAAATAATAGCATCATATTATACAATATAATCTACAAAGTATTAAACTATATTCTGTATTTTCATAAAATATAAGTTTGTATTACACGTTTTGTTTTATAATTGCCATGCAGTTTTTAATGGATCAAATATTCAAATATACATTTTTGGTAGGTGCACGGTAAGAGCTTGCATAGTATATAAGACTTAGTGTAATATAATGTTTAATTATTAAAAAGCTTATTACGTTTTTCCATCTACAAGACGAACGGTGAACTACACACTGAAGATATTTACTTTTTTTCTAGAGTTTAATTTTCTAGCTGAAGGATAATTTATTTTTTGTAAAACTTCTAACCGATCGTATAACACGATATACCTACGTTACCAATTTTTAAGTATTAAGTTTAAACGTTGCAGCGCGAGTTTATTCCAAAAATAACAAGTTTTGTGATACGTTCAAGATAAAACGGCGTACATGAATTTATATTTTCGATGCGTATCTAATTGTCTATCCGAAAAGGATTAATGCGGCACACTGTTGTTTATCAGAAAATGTTACTTATGGAATTTTTACGTCAAAGGAATAAAATATAAGACACAACATAATGTATTGTGATTTGTTGAGGGTTTATCTGGGCTTAGAAAACTTCAGTGTTCTACATTGTAGTGCGAATGCAATGAAATAAGACCGGCAACAATGGTAGAATAAAAATAAAATTACACTCAGTATCTCCGCTTGTTTACGCGCTGCGAAGATACCAGTAAATTTAAAATTGAAATACGGTCGTTTTATCAAATTAATGGCTCAACGTTAAATATATCCGTAATGAAAATTGGAAGGTTAAAATAACATTTTGTAAGTATAGTATATTATTATTTTTCCTCTACAATAGGTTTTTATTTCAGAACGATTTCCTAAACATCCATGATCATATTATTATTTTCATTTTGCAGAAAACTATAAAGACTTGAAATGTTATTGATTTCCGAACACGCATACTGTGACATTACAATATTTCCGTTTAATTTACAAACCTATATTTTAAACGGGTGTTAATCAATATTGTATAAATTAAATTTTATGTAGATCAGAATATTACTTATATATAAAAAAAAAAAATGAACCTAAGCTATATTAATGTTATTTATAAAACAATTTTTCGAATATCACCGTAGTAAAATGTCTTACGTATTATTATTATAATGCATATTCGTATACAGAAAAATGAGAATTATTATTAAATTATTCTGAAACAAAATTGGAAATTATGGAAATATTACCCAGAGGATATGAATATCAACATTTAAATATTCGAGAGATATAAATGTCATTATTTGTGCAATTTACGTGTGACAAATGACTATACATTTAAAAAATAAATTTAAACGCTAAATTTTTAAAACGTTTGAATTTAAGTATTATTTATTCGAGGTGGGTATTTTGATATTATTATGAATAACTGTAAAGATTTTTTTGCTACAGCTAGCTAGTTAATAATCAACATTAATATTTCAAAAAAAAAAAAGTATAAGAGGATGATACATTTTTAAACATTTATAAGAGTGATAAATAACTCAGTAGTCCCACGATCGCATAGATCGCGAAGATTTGTATACCAGAATATTATGCGATATACGACTGGTATGATACGGGTGAGCGACCGCAGCCGTATACCTCGTTTTAATTTTTAAAATATTATTGCGAACACTCGCGACACCGCCGTTTAAAACGTGTTATAATATTGCATATTTTACACGACGCATAATAATATAACTTTGATGAGCTGGTCGGATAATATTCTCGTGATGAATTTATGATTCGGGAGGGACGGATGCTGCTGGAAATCGCGGCGAGGCGCGTTCAGTTTAATAGATGATGTTCGACTGTTAAGCGTGCCGACCGACTGACTTTCTGAGGTTGATTGAGGGGGGGGAGGGAGGAGGTCGTCACTTTTCACGAGGTGTTGACGAGTGATTGCCGCTTCTTGTCCGGACGGGCCTGTCGATGGAAATTTCGATTTTCCCAGAGACAGGTACTCGGGGCCTTGAATTAGTGGTGCTCTTAATAATTAAATCAGCCATAGTTTGCACGACGTTCCCAGAAAACTAACCGTATTATGATAAGCCTACAATAATGCGGAAGCTGTGTAAAATATATTATTGTCCGTCAGCCGCATACTGCACCGTTTGGTTTGCCATAAATTAATTATT
The DNA here is from genome assembly GCA_022818045.1 of Neotoxoptera formosana. Taxonomy (NCBI): domain Eukaryota; kingdom Metazoa; phylum Arthropoda; class Insecta; order Hemiptera; family Aphididae; genus Neotoxoptera; species Neotoxoptera formosana. Next base: position 23,102,087 of record CM040634.1, read on the forward strand.
ATGGTTTTTTTTTTTTGATAATTTATCAATAAAGATTTGGTACTCTTTTTTTAAAAGTAATGTGGTCATCAAAAACGCACACATTAGCAGTAATCGATTTAATACATTTAGTGTTTGAATATAGCCCGAGGTGATGGCGTATCACGGCTATAATATCCACAGTATTTATTAAAATGTGCAGATGACTAATTCATTGTTTTTGTGTCCGTTTCTGTTGTTCAGAATAAAAATAAAAAAAATCCCCAACGTTTGCAGTAAATTTTAATATATAGTCAATTCCTTCCGGTCCAACGTCGAGAGATCAGTTTATTTAATTACATGCAAATTTTTTCACTCACGACTTTATTAAATTTCATTTAAAAAGAAATCCGACCCACGTTTGAAAAATGCTTACATAATAAACTATTTTTGACGTAATTTGAATTATTAAAAAAAGATAATAACAGGGCGAAGCGGCTTCTATAAATTAATTGCGTAACCCTCACTGTAATAATAATTTGTTAAAAAAAAATGCTTAAAAGACTACAAGATTTTGTATAATTTATTTTCTTAAAAATGTAAAAAGTAATCTACACAGCTTATTCGTTCAAAAGACGCGCCATATTAAATTTTTGTTGAGATTTCTCAAATATATTATGTCCGTATTGTTTATATCAATTGTACGTTACCTACTCGCATGTAATACATTTTTGTATAATATTAAAATAAATAATAAACTGTAATAAACAATCTCTTTAAACCGAGAAAAATTAAACAAAAACCTTTGAAATACTAAATAAAACTTTTGAAAGTGCGGTCATTGAAGTATCGAACACGATAATTATTCATACGAAAAATGTACTATATTCTTAACATTAAATAGATAATATAGAAACTATGTCTGAAAAATAAAAACAAAAAGTATTTTTTAGATAGGTAGGTATTAGGTTTTTTTGACGGTGCATTAAAAACATATAAAAATAAAGTTAATACGTGAATATTTCATATTTTGTGCGTAAATGAATTGCCTAGAAATGCTTAAATACGTTTTAAGTGCAGCCATCGCAATAAACACTGTCGGATCATCAGATTTATATAATTTGGTTATTAAGTTGAATGTCTGACATAAATTCATATGAAATTAACATTTATAATGTCGTGGACGTAAAGTTTTTATGAGGTCAAATTGGTCGTTTGTTCGTATTATTTTTTTTTTTTGGCATTTATTTATAGGTAACCCATATTTGTCACTAAAAATTAAGATTAAAATTGATATTTTATACGCATTATAATTCTTTATAATACTGGTATCATATCATAAGAGGGGGGTTATTTAATTTTATGGTTCCAATATTGTTCTAGTAAATAAAACTTGGATTACGTCCAACATTTGATGAATTCGCTAACGTTTCATTGATCATCTAATATAACGATATAATGCCACGTGTAATAATAAAAACATTTTAACCGTGCATCGTCTATGAACACGATTAATGATAAATGTATTAGATTTTTTTATTGATTTTTTTTTATGAGAATTCTTTGAGATAAAAGTGTAATACATATTTTTTACAACAATCACCTATTTTAAACACGGATTTTCCGCCAACAAATATACTTAATCGTTGTTTACCTTAAATGCTGTTCAAACCACGGGAGTGACTCTAAACTATATAATGTTATTATACATTCGTTGTAGAGAACGATACATTAAAGTCAATTATTATTTGTACAGGCTTGTTTCCTGGGTACAAACTAACACAACACCGACTGAAGTTGTCGGAACACCAACAAACAGCTGTTGTTTAAGTTAGGTAGTTTTGAACACATAATAACTTCCTAATAAAGTACGGAATGTAAGAGATTTCCAAAATTTAAAGAGCATTATGGTGTATGACGTATACATACATACGTACAAATTTTAGTACACATTTTTTTTTATGTGAAAAGTATTGTACATTTTTCGGTTAATTATATTATCATCCATTTGAAAAACATTTGTTTTAACGCCTCCTCGGTGCAGGTTATTGTATATTATACGTATAATCGTGCAGGAATCGTCACAATTAATCGAAATCAATAATTTTCATTTTCTTGAGTGTGATTTATTTCATCCCCGTATAGCTGTGGCTAATATTCGTGAGTACTCAAAGTCAAGTACGCAATCGAGAAGCCGTCTAATCGCGGGGAGGGTTCCAGGGGTCTATCATCCCAGAAATTTTTTGAAAAGTAGAAAAATGTTTCCAGTGCATATAGTTTGATGACTATTTGTAGGTATATCAAGAATAATTAAATTATTTTAATCAAAGCGCAGTGATGGCGAGAATAAAGATCTTTTATCTACCCGAAATTTAGTTTCAGTCTTGGCCTTGTACACGATACCTATAGCTGTGAGTATACAGGGTGATTCACCAAGCATGCTCAATCCCAATTTTTTATTTAATAATAAATTCATTCAAATTCTGATTTTTGAAAGTTTTAAATATAAAAATCTACTATATTTTTCTACTCGAAGACCATATTTTCAAATTCTTGAGAGTTTTTGTACTACTTAAAGAGTGTCTTGTGGAGATACAAACTTCTGTTTTTCAAATAAGAACCCCCTTTTCAACAGTAAACAGTACGGAACATTTGTCTTAAAACTTTGACATACCATAATCAAAATTCAAACGAATAGTTTTTGAGTTATCCAACTTTGTGTACCTACTAAGGATATAAATAGGTCCATGATAATAATGGGTTTGAAAGATATGGGAGCCACGGAGATTCGAAAATTCAAGTTATCAATATTTATAATTTTTAAAAACGGACTAAGTATAATATATACTATATCCAATATTACATAATATATTTTACATTTTTGCTATACCGTTCTGAAGGACTGTTATCCTTAGTATAGACATTTTAATAACTAAAAAACTACTCTTTCGAATTTTGAATTGAGTTCACCGAAATGTTCAAAAAAAATATGCACTGAATAATTTTTGGTAAAAAAGGGGGGGAGGGGTTGTCATTTGCAAGACAGAAGTTTGTATCGCCACTCTTCGGGTATAGCATACAAAAAATCTCAAGAATCTGAAAATATTATGGTTTTAAAGTATGACATTTAAAAATTCCGAAAATCATAATTTGCATAAACGAAAAAATGGGGGTGATAGCGGTCGGTGAATCACCCTGTATCGTGATATCATTTCGTATGTAGGGCGGCAGTCCAATCCGTTGCGGCGAAAAAAGGTCGTCAATCTGGCGGGCAATCAAAATAATAATATAATGATTGTCTACTACTGGCCTGGCCCGTTACGCGTAGGCCCGTTACACGCTTTGCCTTCGCGTCTCGTGTCGCACACCTCAGTCCTGGGGCGAAGACGTTATATGGACCGGCGCCCAAAAATGTCAAGCAAATTATCATATTTGCGCAATTGAACACAATCGCTATACGCGTTTTGTAATTAGGTTTATATGTTGTGGTTTTTATTTTTAGACGGACGACGATGCCGCCGCCGCCGCCGCGCGTACGATAATAATAAAAATGATTATAATACGATGTGATGTGTGTACGCTGATATTCGCGTATTCGGTAGGTAGGTTTACTTACTACACGACTGCAGCAGTGGGTCGATGAAACAATAATTACGCCGTGTGTCGTGGCACCGTCCGCGATGGTTGCCGAGAGCCTAACCGAGCCTAACCGAGACGACCGCGGTGTCGCGGTCAACGCGTCCACGGTATACCGCAGCAGCGGTCGCGGTATTATACAGAGATATCTGCAGCCGCGCACGCGGTGGAAAATTATTAAGCTCGTGTTTGGATTGCCCGAACGGACGACGAATTAAACGAGGACGGTTTAAAAATAAACTTCTATTAATATTCCATTTCAGCTTGCTCCATTTAATTGGAGGTATTCCCGTACACGCGGGCCGTTGAATCTCCCGACTTATAAAAACGTAACGAATCACGATCTTCTGAGGCCAGATCCACTTCGAAGCACACGACGACGTGACCTCGCGAAGACCTCGGTGCTGCACCGTCTGGAACGATATTTAAAATAGTTTTAATAATACTAATAATACGAGTGGGAATTTCGTTTTGATTTAAAATATTATCTAATTTTCGTTGAAGGGTTGAAACGACCCTGTTCCGTGGCGCACGGCTGTGTTTATGAAATTTAATACCGAATCCGTTCGGAGTGAGAGACGCGAAAACTTAAAACAAAGCGATTATTATTACTATTATTATTATTTCAGACTATATGCGGGATAGCGATTAGCGAGTACGAAGCTGCTGCTAGCTCGCTGCTGCTAGACGAAACAATATTATTAACATTTATTAAACACAAACTGTGCAGGCAGTAAAACGGCGGTTCCGAGCTGACACGATAGTTATGTTACGGTTTTTTTTTTTTCAAAGACATCGTAATAAATCAAATAGACGCTAAAAAAAAAAAAAAAAAATTAAATACAACACACGACGCGAACGATATATGCGTACAATGTCTGCGGTGTAGTGCGGCGCAGTGTTTCTCAACCTTTTTGACACCGCTACAACGGACGGCTTGAAGGACTTTCGATAGAGTCGCGAACCGTCTCGATTTTTGGGCGGGCTTTTTTCCTTCTCACAAACCGGGATCGCCATATTTTTTTTCACTTTTTTCACAGCTTTTATGTCTTAGAGAATAAATAAAATCGGTGACGTTTCCAACGGCGACTATGTTTATTATTTTATTCGCGTTACTGCAGAGTTTATTAACTCGTTTAAAATGTTTATGTAATATGCATAATTTATTATAATTAATGATAACCTAAAGCGATCTTTGAGCTTAAATTGTCCGTTAAAAGTTTTGGAATTCTGGGACGGTTGTTGCGCTCAGAGTTGTTACACGCCATGTCATTATGCGCGAATACTGTTTTTTCACTGAGTTGAAATTGTTTTTAGTAAAAAAATACTAAAATGTCTGAAAAATTCTCTATTACAGTTGCCCAACCATCTTACTCTGTAGTTAATAATATACAAAGGGTAGAAACAGTTATTTTATTTTAAACTAACACAGAACATAAAGTTACTAATACAGATTTACTTATATATAGTAATACATGTATAATATACTTACAAATTTGAGAAGAGTTTAAATAATACAAAACCATTTTGCATGTAATATTCTTATTAACCTCTCGACTATACGTAACAAGTCATGCGAAAAAAAAATAATCAAATTGTTCTGGATTCGTGTTTAAAGTCTAGACGAGCGGAGTGGAGTGGCACAGAGGTGGTGTACCCACACAACATTTTGGTACTCTATTCCGGTTATTTAAACTCTAAATACTCATAAGTTGTAACCAATTTATTAACAACGAGCGCACTTTGACGTCTCACAATTTCCACTTTCGTTGATCGCATCTATCTGCAGTCTTGTCCGATATCAGTCATCAGCGGCTGTATTGATGATCCTATTTAAAATAAGATTGTTTGTCGAGATACATCCCTTGCCCGTTTAACCCACGACGCTGGAGACAGACGAATTCGCTTTTCCGTCTATATTCACCTGATGGCTTACCATTGTTTTAATTGTATGACTCTGTCAACCGTTGTGGTACATAGGTAGTTGGTAAGCGTTCTAACGTCGATAAGTCGTACAATATATTAATGTCAGACGAAACCAAAATATTATAATATATTATAATTATTGTGTACTGTAGATTTGGACGGCTTGGAGGTAATGTCTTTTTAAAATTAAGCGTCTAGAGATCCGTCATGACGTTATATGTTTATCGATACCTAAACGGGCTGAATACGGTCGCCGTCGCATGTCTGGTTCCTTTTCGTATGTAAAAAATCCGTACATCGAGGGTTGTGTTTCAGTGTCCAGAGATAATGATGATGATGATGTCTATTTTTTTTTTTTTGTTATTTAAACTCTAAATACTCATGAATTGTAACCAATTTATTAACAATTAGTTTGAAATTAAATTTTTATACATAAAATTACTCTTAAAAAATATTTTTCTTTGGAAAGGACAATTATAAATCCATGTTTTCATTAAAAAAAAAGTAATAAAATTGAAAAATTATAACGATAGAAATAGTAAAAATATAATTTTTTGTTTTATGACTTTCAATCAGAAACGTTAATAGTTATTTCTTAATAATAATTAGAGTCTTACGGTGATAAATCACCCTTTAGTGAATGGTATACCTAGTCCAGACGGTTATTTTTAATTGTAATTATATAGGCTATAAAATTAAAAACTAAATGAGATGATACACAAACATAGAGTTAAATAAGAAATGGGAAACAATAGGACCAGTGATTGTTATACAGATAATGACTGCAGCAGTGCACGATATTATAATAAATAATATAGACATTTAAAATCATAATATCCGCCAAGTAATCAAAAATTTGTTTTGTCCGATCTTCGACGGTGAAAAGTAATTTTTCCCAAAACGTCTGACGAACACATATTTTGAAGTGTTTAATTTCCTGTTTTAGGAGTATGAGTTGAGGATTTTTCATCACTTGTAATCCTGCATCCGCGAACGCCGTTGACTTATTATTTATACTTGCATTGATTTGTGATTTGCTGCAGCGTGTACAGCTATCTCGCGTTGAACTTTTTTCAATGTCGTCGGTTATCCGATTGAAATATTTCGAACAGTCAAACGTAATGAAATGAGATCCTACGATAACGTCGTCAAAAAGCTCGAAAACAAACCGTTTGAACAATATTGTTCTGGCGCGCATAATTATATCGGCGGCGTTCTTTTCGTCATTCGTACACGATATCTATATAATATTATAAACGCGGAACAGAAAGACGCTTAAAGCACGGACCGAGTTTTAAAGTATTGTCGAGTGAATCGCTTTGTGCGAAGACAGCAAAGTTAGTTCTCGAGACGAGTGTAGAACCGATGACAGGAAATGCGTGTTCACTGCGAGAAAGTACTATCGTGACCACTACAACTACGTAGGCAATATAGCTGGCTAAGAAACCGCAAAAATCCAATAATAATAGGTAGTTAATAATTGATATAATATTATTATCGTTATCATTTGTTGTTATTTCGACGAGGAAAAGAATTTCGTACGCCTAAGCTCGCCGTAGGACGGCTTTGTTATATTTCATCAAACTAAGCTGAGTTTACTTCGCCATAGGAATATCATTATAATATAATAATATGTATATTCGTACAAAATAATAGCCAGTTTCAGTTTGTAAAACTAATGCGGATTAGATTATAATATACTTTTATAGCGCAAAGTTTATTTCAATGGTGTGTAACGCAACTAATTTAATTAAGCGAAGTAATTTACTTATGTAGATTATTTAATATCGTGTCTTAACCGATGTTAAAATAAAATGTTAAATCGTATGATGATAATATGTGCAAAAAATTATTACATTGGTCTGTGCACTCTGCATATTATTATATAAAATAAAAAACCAACAAGATATTAAAACTGCAGTGTGTATAATAATGTAGTATATCGTTGAAATAATGCAATTCTTATTCGTAGGTTTTGTGTTAACCATAAATTTATCATTTTAAATCGATTCGTATGAATTGTAAACATTTCACCATAGGATATCGTTGGACAATATGTAGGTAGGTATACTGTAAAATGTATACATTCGATTTTTATCGACGATATTATTAATAAAGATCAAGATGAGAAATTATATTGGCTTACGATATATATTTCCGAAAAACGATTTTTAACGGATGAATAACTATTTATTTATTTATATACGATTATAGGGCGTATGCCAAATTAAATACACATTAATACAATCGACAATATATATATATAATAATATAAACTTTCTGCTACAGTTGGTTTAATTTTATTTAGAGAGATGTGCGAAAATAATATTGAAAACAATCTCAAATATCGTTTCATTTGAATTCAGAGTAATATAGTTTTTATATTGTCTATATAGTTGGTTATTAAAAAAAATGATTTGGGCTAAACAAACTACTGTCGATGATTATTTAGAATATTTTAGGTAGTGCATTGTATTATTAATATTAAGCTTGAAACAATGACGAATTAAAAAAAACACGTTTAACTCAACATAAACCAACGTAGACGTAGGTACGTATATCGACAAAGTAACATTATCGTAATCTAATATTATCTACATCATAATAATATATTAATATATTATCATTCAGAAAGGACCCTCCTAAAACCAATCGTTATAAATTGGTAATTGCTCTGTTAAAAAGCCATTTGACGATTATTATTAATATCAAAGACGAATATACTATTATCGAGTCGGGGAGGGATCGGGTAAGGCACTACAAAAGTCTCAGCTGATCGAATACGTCAAAACTTTCCTCCGAGTTTACCCGACCTGACGTGATGTTTGTGAAAATAGGTTTGTTATAAATAAAAAAAAAAAAAAAAAAATCTTTTTTTGTAAAATAACTTTACAGTCTTATGGCGAGTCCTATATTATATAATATGGTAAAGCTACGTAGTTTATTTCGTTTCATTTTATCGTTGATAATATTACTATATATTATATACATAGGTTATTTATATATATATATTTATATACATAGGTTTAGGTTATTTATTCGTTTAAATATGATATATAACAGTTAACAGTTATTCATTCGTATAAATTGTATACGTTTAGGCTGGACCTCACCAACCAGTCGGCCCCGCAATGTATAATGTATTAAATACACATTATAAATTGTAATCTAAACAACAAAATGTATTTTCACTTAATTTAACTAAATATTTACCACTTTTCGCTCGAGCAGATATTTTGTTATAATTTTGGATACAAACAAAATATAACTGTTTACCATTTTGCAGCGAACCTATCTGCGTACTACCAAAAATGTGTCGACTGTTTAGCATAAAAACAAAAAAAAAAAAAAATGGAAAGTTTTTGAAGCTTTTTAGTCAGTATAATAATATGTAGTAGATATAGGCGTAGGTACATATTATAAATTATAATATGGCGTACGTGGTAATTCCTATATTATAATAATATAATTATTAGTTTATGGCTTTTAATTATATCAATTGATTAATCACAACTATGACGGAAGCGTGTATGGAAATAATAAAATAACAAATAATAAATTATTGTGAATATTAGGCATAATTAGATTTTCAATAAATTACGTCAATTAATTTTACAATAGGTGGCGCTGTGTAAAAACACACTATAATTAATTATCGTTTAAATTTGTAGCTAACTTCCGAGTATTTATATAATTTTGAATTTACTTCGACCGGGGCAAAAAATTAAACTCCGATATTCATTAGTTTGAAAATATTGAAGAAATGTGGTCCTCCGATGTTATTCGTAATTAATATTGTTGTTTTACATATACAATGCGCTAAAGTTTCTCTCGTGAAAAAAATTTTAAAATTAATTGTTCGATCAAACCCGTGCTTGACCTACTAAAAGTTAAGGATACCGTATTATGACGTGTCGTCTGCGTGAAAACCTAAAATTAATATTTTATTCTGCTGTGTAAGCAGAGAATAACGCATTGAATAGTATAAGACTATTCACAGTATGCAGGAAGATAGCGTGTATATGCACTTGAAAAATCAAACGTTTACCTCTGCACGGCGAAAACCTCGAAGATAAAATGTTTATAATTTATATTTATACTTAAGTCAAAAGTACTCGAGCCTAATTCATCTCGAGGAATCGAAAAAAGATCGCTGATTTAGCAAACGCAGAGAATGCTTTTGCGAGTGTGCACTTATGCGGGCGTGCTATATGCCATTCAACACCGAAGCATGACGGATCGTAGAAAAAAAGAATAATTTTTGGTCTAGAAGTGAATATTACAATATTAAAAATATGTTTTTAACAGCGACGCGTATTTCGCTCTTCGAAATAAAACATATTAAGGAAAAGTCGTCCAATCATTTTCAGAGATTAACAGTTGTTGTCGCTGATGTATAAGTGGCCAAGATCGAAGACGAGATTTGATTCACATCCATTTACGTCATTTCGCATCCAACATCGTAGACGCGCGTATTTTATTTGTATATATTTAAAAAAATATATTTGGCCAGGTTTAATATTATTATATTATTATCGACTGAGTATTTTTTTCGTAATTCGGGGTCTATTATATTATATTAAAACATTTAAAACACGAGTTTGTTAAAAAAAATAAAGGTACTTGTTTCAATTTAAAAGACCATTATCTCGTTGCAGCCAATAAAATCATAAGAGTACAACTCACGTATTATAGAAATAATTCTTTATCCAGATACGAGATTATACGTCTTGTATATAGTATAGTAGTTGTATATTATTCGCTTTTCACTCGCAACAATAGAACAATCGAAAACGACGTATTGAACGAAGTGTAAAGATTTTTTAACTGAAATACTCTCATCCAAAGTTGCTGACGTTCGAGATTTGTTCGAGATCTGTTCAAGTGTCGTTCGAACGATTCAAAATTAATATTAATAATAATAATAATAAAAGTTTGGAATATTTAAACTTTTGTTTGGCTTTTCGATAACCACTCGAGAAAATAGCCCATACATAATATTGTGTCAATATATCCGAAAAAATATTTTTAATTTCCACAAAGCATGTCGGTTAATGTGTACATTTTGGACATTTTATTGCAATTGAAAACCCGTTTTCACTTAAATTATTTATTGAAGTATTTGAACACGTAATAATGGCAATGACGAATCGCAAAAATTTAAAACTTATTCGTACAACGATAATAATGATTTTTAAACGTTCGACAAAATATCTATATATTATATTATATAGTATTAGTGTTATGTCAACTTTAAAAGTTTAAAACGTATACACACGATAATATCTCATTTGTTCAATGATTCGTTACTTTCGCTATTCTTTATGGCCGCTGCAGTGCCGTGGAAGACGTATATTATGACGATGGTTTTCGAATTATGTTTTTTCTCCGATAACTCGCTTTTCGATCCATTATATAGGGCGTAGAGTTATGGTGCTCGAAAAGTTTTATTTAATTATCTCGTCGGTCTTGTACAACGTCGGAATCGCTAAATATTGCTCGGTTCGACGTATTGTTAAGTCTCGAGATACGCCGCGATATCGTATTAATGGTTTTCAAGTCTCCTCGACGCGATGAGAAATCTGCAGTCGAACGACTCCTCGGCCCGCAAAACAGCAGTGTCGCACGAGACACAATACAATATAATATTCGATTCGAATGAAATATATTATATATTGTTTTTAGCCGGGGTAATCGAATTTATTGAAACGAATCAAAAACCGTTTTTATGTAATAATCCCACATAATAATAATATTTTGTACGACGAAAAAGCCGCATATCGCGATCTAAATATTACGCATGTATAATATTATTATAGTTTAAAAGTTTTTCGTTCAATCGCTGTGTTCGATTTGCGTATTTCCATGGCGAGTCACGACCACAATAATAATTAGGCACTCGAATCTATGTCTGTTCCGAAGAACAGAATATATAACTATATATCGTAGACACACACGACGACGACGACAGTCGACGATAAACCGTATAAAGAGGGCGGTCAGTAAAATATTACTTACGATAATATTAAATTACGATCTAATTTCATTTTGAAGGAGGACCACAATATAATACTAGTACCAAATCCCTTGTCTTTTTTGACAGTCGTTGCTTACAAGAGTAAGACGTGCGGGGTCAGGTGGACACGGTCTGCTTCAATTTGTCAGATACGTACCGCTGCAGAGCAATACAACAACGTTTCACGAGAACTGCAATGATTATAATAATATTATATTCTATATAATATAAAAATGAAACCGAAAGAATTTCATTGCCGAAATCTTCTTTTCTCTTCGTTTTTATTTTCCTCGCTCCGAATTTAAATACCTAATGGATCCATAAATTGTCGATCGATTTTAAGACCACCGCGCGCGCATCTGTTTGAAGTATTTTTTTTCACTATTTCTCATGCGTGGTTAGTTTAAATATTTCTCGAAACGTTTAATAAAAAATATGCGCGCACTCTGAACCCCGGAGCTATGTCGAAAATAATTTACATCGCGGCGGCCACGAAATATTCAATAATATAAGAGTTTCCCAACGTGGAAATAATTATATTTCCGCGTCATTCCTACGAGGAAAAAAGAAATAATAATATTAAATTATGTATTATATTTTTCGATAGTATACGCGGCGGTCGTTAGAACATAGGCGCGTAGTGCAAGAGCGCTCTGCAGAAAAATTGTCAAAAATCAGTATATTCGAACAGACGCGTGCACTCGAATCCGGTTGACAAAAAAAAAAAAAAATAATAATAATAAAAAAATCGTTTCGCGAGTGTGTGTGCCGTGCAGAAGCGTTAAGCCTCGAACGCGATTTCTGTATATACGTACCCGCGATACCTCCATATCGACACGCGTGTGCGTCGGCCCGACTACCGCAATAATAATATAATCGGCTTAAACGTCCGTTTAAAACGTCACCGCGTGTTTCCGACGACGTGCACGTATAATATAATAAATATCGTAGTTGCGCGTACAGGTAATGATATATTAATGTAATAAATCATCATCATCATCATATTATTATCATAATATTGTAGTATTATATTATTGTATTACGAATATTACGTTATAATTTATAACCGCGCCGTGACGCGTGTCGCTCCGATGCAATAATAATAGCGACTGACTGACGGGCCATCGTTTGCGCGACGGGAAGAACAAGACGCGGCCCGGCGGCGGCGGCGATGGACGAACCGTTTCGAAGCGGGCGAAAATAGCCTAAATGTGTTGGGGGGGGGGAGGCTCAACCCCTTTTAACGCGCTCAGTACCACAGAATAAAACAATCAGTTATATTATTATATTACGATACTGTCTAGATTTTGAACGTGTTACTTTCTTGTTATTGTAATGTACGAGACTACCTGCAGGTTTCGTGAAACGTCACAATCCTGCTGTTATTTGAGACCACCAAAACTGACCGACTTTCCTATTATCGATTTTTTGAAGTTTTTGGAAATTTGAATTATTATCTCCTTTATCGTAATAAAATAAACCACGACTATCATCTGCAGTTATTACCGATAACTATAGTTACAATGGTCAATGACTATTATTATCGTTTTATTTTTCTAAGAATATCTGAAAACTTGAAAAAATCGTAGAAAATAAACGGTTGCACTTTAAGGGATATTTTCGCCATAAAAAGTTTTCTAAAAAACATATTAACAAATCGGTTAGTTTACACTTTTCAAAAAAAAATTTTATCAAATTTTACATTTTTTATTTTCACTGTTAAAATATAAAAACATTTTTTTTTTTTATCATACGTGTAACGCAAGAGCCTTTAGATTAAAAAAAAAAAATAATAATTTGAATATTGAAATAATTAAATAATTGAATACAGCAAAAGTTATTTCATATGTCAGATGTTCATGGGACTTCCTGTATTATAGGTAATGATAGATAATTGTAAATTGTGGCGCATGGATAATATTATATCGTTAAGATTGTGATAGTCGCGATAACAGAGGCAGTCTTCGGTACAGATAATCACGATAATAGCCGTAGTCTCCTATAACGGGATTGTACTTTTTGAACACTATAGGGGGACTTGGCCGATATTTGGAGAGACCAAGTTCCTTCAAGCCCCGGGGATTTATTGATTCCGCCGAAACTACTTGCTTAGGAAAAAGGTTTGTATCGACTCCGCCGGCTACTGCTTATAATATCTACATATCGACTCCGCCGGACACTGTTCATCACCCCCCCCCCCACCGGTGTATATGTATCTATATTTTAGTATAATTTGGACAATATATAGTTATATATTAATAATAATTATATTATTATGATAATAATTGTATAATTCAAAATTAAAATAAATAATATAATTAATATGTTTATGTGATTATGGGAATATACCTAATATTGCAAAATGCATGGGTAGTCTAAATTGTATAAAAAAATAATTGTATAATTCAATATTTATTGGTCTAAATTATACTAAATAGACCATACATTTTAAAATGCATATACACCGGGGGGGGGGGGGGATATACAGAATCCGGCGGAATCGATGTGTAAATATTATAATCAGTGGTCGGTGGAATCGATAGCCGGCGGAGTTGATACGAAATCGGCGGAATCGATATACGCCCCAAGCCCCCCCCCACCCTTTTTGCGCCAATGCATCTCAAATTCGAAGCTATGGCGACGATCGTCCCTTAAGTGGCGGCACAATTTAATATACGATTCACGTTAGCAGAATAAAGAGGAGAAGAAGTGACTGCCTCGTTGAAATTCGGTGGCGGCGCAACCTGTTTGAGTCTTTGTGGCGAATTGCGTGTATTTAAAATGTTTTTACCATCTTCGTTTTACCTCGGTAGTGGCATAGAGCCGACTCGGCAACATATTATATTGATAGTAATTATATTCGTCATGATATTTGTACCTTATTGTGGCGAGGACTCGAGGTCTTGTATTATATAATACCACACCCACCAGAAACACGCCCGCCAGCCCTTACGGACACGAAGCAATCGCTTCGAAATAATTGTCCTACACCCCTCCGCTTTTGCGTCTAATTAATATTCAACTCTGTACCTATAATACGTCATATCAATTATAGGTGTATTGTATTACATCATTATCATTATTATGTAATATTACGTATTGTATTTATATATTGTACAATATAATATACTTCGCCTGCACTGTTCGTATATATTCTGCTGTTGTATGCCGCCTGGGTAGGTAGGTATATTATATGTATTGTATACCTATTATGATGCGATTTAACCGGGCACACTGCGTGTCATAATGTTACGACTATTATTAATATCATCGTCATCATCATCATCGTCGTCGTCGTCATCATCATAATATTCAATATTGACCGAGCAAACAAACGAGAAACGAGAATCGGTGGGGCACAAAAGACGATATTATACATGCGTATAGGAATGCGAAACGTAAGATGATTAATGCAAACGGTCCCGTCATAACATTTGTCATTTAATAATAATAATAATTTAAATATATTATTACATGTAGGAGGTACACTCGTCTATATAAATAATATAATATATAATATGTGCAAACGGGTTGCGATGAGTTTACCCTCGGCAAACGAGGGGTGGGACGATATACCGTTATATAATATTATATTATGTGCGTGCGTGCGTGTTGTACGTATATATATATCCACTTCGTGTCATCCAGCACACAAAGGCTTCTCTAACGTCACCGCCTCAAGGACGCGGAAAAGTCCTTTACCGCGGTCGTGCACAATATTATTATTACCGACGACGGACAGACATCGGCGGCCACCGTCTTCGGCGTTCTCTTAAACCGTTTTTTTGGTATCGCATATAATACGTATTATAATATTATTATTCGCAGTGGCGGCACGGGCACGTGTCCCACCGAACATTTCGAATGAAAAGAATAAGAACTCGAATGAAATTAAAACGCGTAAGACGTAATAAATATTATGATAGTCCACGGTATAACCGACAATATTATCGAAAAAAAAAAAATCCTATCAGATGCCAAGTTTTGAGTGATCAATATATTGTTGTACAGTACGATTTTTAATATTCGTTATTATGCGCGGCTGTCACAATTTTATTATTCCTCTGTGCCCCGATCAGTAACTGCGTGTGCTTGAATTTGGAAAAATTAGAAGGGGGATGAAAAAGAGTAAAATGAAAGTGCGTACCTGAATATTACTAAACGTTTCAATGATTAGGATATATAATTAGAAGGGGTACGTATAAATATATTTTTTAAAAAGAAGAGAGACTCCGTCCCTCCACTCACCAGCTCGAATTACAAATGGATTGTGCCCTTTTTAAAATATATTTTCGGGATATTATCATCGGTAGATTTCGGTCTTATCGTCTAATTATTTTGTTCAAATACGAAAACAATAAGACATACCATTCACACACTGTTTATTACTTTTTAACTATTTATTCGAACAGTCGACTGACATTCCACCCAAGATTTGTAAATCCGGTGCTCTCGTTTATCTGAATTCAATACGGCATACACACTTAATTAATTTTAATATTTTTCTTAATATATATATATTATATTACCACCGGTGAATAAATATTTGATGGCAATTTTAAAAGCATTAAGAATCGGGTGGGAAGTGGGTAAAATATTTGTGCCCCACGTCCTGTTTACGAACTCAACGAACCGCTACGAGTGTTAAATTTAGAGGGGGTGCAGGAGGTGAAATGTACCGGGGACTCAAGAATAAGTTTGTTTTAGGGGCTTCAGGTCCGTGTCCTAGATTTTCTAACTTAATAAAGTGATAAATTATCAAGAGAATAATGGTCAAGAAAAAAGTATTTTAAGAAATTACCCTCACCCGTTTATTTCAAGCTGCAGTTATGAACTGAGTTTTACCCAAACTTGGCATAAACTAAGAGATGGTATACACCTTGTTGAAATGTTTTCTTTTTAAAATCCATTTTCACTTTTATCAAATAAAAAAAAAAACAAAATATAATCAATGTACCAAATTACTTAAAAAACAATTTTTTTTAAGGGGCCTCTATATATTAGAAGTTGCACTCCGGTCTTCTGAGATCCGGGTATTATATGTGCAACGGTGTACACTCAGACCTGAGACACTTCACCATCGCGTGTGCCTGAAGTGAGCTTTACGATGTTATTGCAATTTGTTTTCTTTATCGACCTCCCCCCTATCGCCGACGGTTAGGTTGTGAAAAAAAGAAGAGAAGTAGTCAATCTCACGTGAACCGCCGCCACATATTGTACGCTGGAGTTGTTTCTACCTTTTTCTCCACAATAATATTATATCCTCGACGTCGTCTCCTCCCTCTTCGCGCAATACCCACCCCCTCATATCATTTTCCCCACCGCCGCAGCATCCCTCGTTTTTATTCGCCCGAATACGATTCGGCCATCATCGTTATGCGTTGGTGGTACAATATAAAGACTGACCCCCCCCACCCTCTAGCTAAAGCGCGCTCGCTCGCCCCGACGGCGTGTGTGTGGAAAAAAACAATAAAAATCGCTTAGGTCGGACAGTATACACGACTATAATATTACCTAGAATAATGCTACATCGTTACCCGTACACGGGTACTCGAGGAAAAACAATTAAAGGATCCCGGAAAACCCTGTTTTTCGGCCAAAACGAATTTAAAATCCTATGCAAACAGCGGTCTTATTATTTTATTATTGCTAAAATCGTACTTCGCCGTCATAATAATAAATCATTAAAATTATTGTACACGGACGTCACGTTATGTATTCGCAAATAATATATAACGTCCAAGCCGATACGATGTCTTTAAACTATAATATTGACATTTGTAAATTAAATATTATTATGTTTGCGTGTTTTATACGAGTGGAATATAAAAAAAATAAAATTTAAGAATATCAACAATATACAGGATGATTCTAGGAGTATGCTCAACCCCATTTTTTCATTTAATAATGAACCTATTCAAATTATGATTTTCAGAATTTTTAAATATACATTAACACCATATTTCCAGATTCTTTAGATTTTTATACTACTTGATACGAACTTCTGTTTTCAAATAAGAACCCCAACCTCCCTTTTTTACTATAAATTATTCAGTGTTTATTTTTTTTGAAATTTTTGACGTATTTAATTCAAAATTCAAACGAGTAGTTTTTCAGTTTAGTATTAAAATGTTTTTACTAGACCAAAAATGGCATTACAAATATATACAATATAATTTGTAATATTAAATAAAATATTAATTGCTGGAATTTTCAAATTTCTATAGCCTCCATTATCATGGAATTATATTATTATCCTTAGTACACAAAGTTAAATAACTCAAAAACTATTCGTTCAAATTTTGATAAAAATAAGTTAAAGTTGACAGAAAAATGATCCGCTTAATAATTTACAGTTGAACGGAGGAGGGGGTTCTCATTTGAAAAACAAAAGTTTGTATCTCCACAGGGAACTCCTCAAGTAGTACAGAAAAAAAATCTCAAGAATTTGAAAACACTGCTTTCGAGTGTATTTAAAAATTCCCAAAATCAGGTTTTGAATAACCGTTTTATTAAAATGAAAAAACGGGGTTGAGCGCGAAATCACCCTGTATTAACCTACCCATATATTATTAGTATTATTATTATTTATTATATTCTGTTATAAAAGCCGTTTTGAGGGCGCGTAAAGGCAATCAGAATGGTAATTTCGCACAACTTAACTTAATCCCTCTGGTTTTGTGCCGACAGTTGTTGTTATACACCGACATGCTCCAAATGGCTTTCCTCTCTCTAATTAAGTCCAACTACCGTACTTTCGCACGTACATATATATATATTTATATATGTGTGTGCGTGTGCAAATATGTGTAAATATGGGAACATGTTACCCACACGTGGTCGTATTTATGGCCCCGGATAATAAGAGGATATATTAATTTGCATGAATCATATAATGTTTGCCGTGGCTTGTAAATTGTCCGCAATTTACTCTTTTACAGTTGCGGGGCCCGCGAAAAACAGTAAAAAAAAATGTTTAACGACATTCTTTGCCGTCGGCAATTTATTCTTAAAAACGCATAAAACACTATATAATAAAACGATAGCGTTCTACCGGTTTCGCATCGATGAAACGTATCTTTTTTATGGTCCTGCCGTTATTATAAATGCATAAAAACACGTCGAGGTACTTTCAAACAACAACAATATTCTGTTAATATTAATATTTTGTAAAAGTCACCGTGTACAAAAAAAAAAAAATTACTCGGTTTTTATCTTACTAAAACGAGTTTGTGTATTATCGTGACTTTATTACGGAAATGCGTCTTAAAAATCGGTAGATGAATATTATACCGTCCTACAGCAGGCGACGTGATAATATGTTCGTATGATTTCAATTAGTTGCACATTTTTAATAAAAAACGACCAATAAGTACAATATTATTGTGGAAGGTGATGGCTGCGTTAGAATCGATATTACCTGCAAACCACCAAAATGCGATCATAATTATTATATTAATTGTTGGTTTGCCGTTATAAAATAGTGATTTGAGATGGTCGAAGTGAAATAATTAAAGAAAAATTTGATGACATATTGTTAGGAGTAAAGCTATCAGGATAATAAGAAAAAATGAGCTTACATTTTTTTTTATATATTATAAACGTGCGTTTTAAAGTCGAAATTAAATAGGCACGAAATTGCTTTTAAGACTAACAAAGACTGGGTCGTTCAAAAATATTTTTTGAACTTTAAAAAAAATAATATATATTTTAATATAAATATACTCTTTTGAGTCTCTTGTTGTTAACTTAAAATTAAATTTCTCAAGGTAATGTAGTTGAAAATAAATTAAAACTTTAAAGACATTAGTTTTGTAGTTTTGATAAATTGTAGAAGTTGTAAACGCAGTTATTTTTTAATATAATTAATTTCAATAAAATATAGAACAAATAAAATTAGTTTTTAATATGAAAAATTATTGCACCTACCAGTAATTATTGTTATTTATGTTTATAGTTATAATATGTTGAGCTCAAAAAATAAAATATATTACAATATAACATATAATATTATATTTATAAAAATAATTGAATTGAAATTTTTTTTATTGGAAAAAATATTACAAACGAATAATTAATATTATCGGTACATTTTTTTTAACGATTTGACAGTATTGTCCTTACTAAGCGTCGAGGCGAAAAACCGCATTCGAATCCTGAAAGAAGTTATATCAGACTCAGTATATAGCCATATTATAATAGCTATAGTATAATATGCCACGCGAGTGTTGTACGGCGATCGGTGACCTTAGAAAAACATTTCGTTTCATATTATATCAATACCGACAGTATTCTAATATGACATTATATAATAATATATGCGCCCTCAAGTCTCGAGGCGCGAACATCGTATCGATTACTCTGAACTTAACGTATATTATAATAATTTCGTTTAGCTATTTTTTTTTTTTTTTACACGTCCACCTCGGAGACAGCAGCCAAAGCGCTCGTATACATTATTATATTACTCGCTCGCTCGAAAAACGACACGATATAATAATATTATAATACCTTATTCGATCCCGCAAACGGTTTGCGATGCGATTTTCACCACGTCTGTATTTTTTTTTTTTTTTTTTGTCCACAGATATATCGCTTTAAAACAGTACAGGACTGCGAGTCCATCGCCATGTTGCGCTTCGAAGCATGTATGTCATCTTCCCGGCGGACGAAGTCGTACAGCTGTCATTCGGTCGACCCGCAACACGTCAGCGTCAACAACGGCAGCGGTCCGGTCAACGTTGCTATTGCGACCAACACCGTACTGTCCCAGGTGAAAACCAATATAATATTATTATAAATAAAAAATAAGCGATCAAACACGACGGGTAGGCGCGGGTGGGGGTATTACGTATGCCCGCGGACCTCTGTTTTGTCGTTTTTACAACCACCACCGCTCACGTCGACGGCCGAAAAGATACCGAACTTCGTTCACCCGCACCGCGTATTACCGCTATAATATTATATAATAATGTACCACGACGTACGTTATTTATTTATTTTTTTATTCAAACGGGCAAAGCCCAATAACGGTTTTAAATCGAAACACATAATAACGAAATCATAAATGATGTTATGTGTGTGTGTTTGTGTGTGTGCTTATAGGCGTGCGTATAGACTTTTGATTCAAGTATATATTGTGGCTAAGTCTTATCTGACCCGCAGTGACCACCCACCCTTCCGCGCCGGTCACGCCTCAAAGAAATTATAGACGTTTCACTGCAAAAGAGCATCGAATCTTTCTCGGTTCATCGGTAAATTTAATATGATCGTGTCCGTCAAGCGAACTCCGTGTAGGTACGAGACAGGCCTGTTCGTCCTGTTATATTCAATAATATTTTAATTATATGATACATCCGATGACCAGCAATAATATTGAAGTCATTTATTTACGATCTCAGCAGTATCTATCTACCCCCCGCACTACGATTATCTCAGTATCTCTATAGAGTCCGACGACTCTCCCTGGATATCGCATATTAAACTGTTCACCCCCCGCAGGTCACGTACAGAGTATATGTTCAAAAATTTCGGAAACGGTCAATCGGGACTGATCAACGATAATATTATTATGGTATATAAAATTAATGCGGCGATTAAATTGTTATTGCCCATAATAGAATATGCGCAGCAGTCTTATATTACGTCTTTGTTAAATGTAATAAGTATATTATTTATACCCAATTAGTCTGATGACCACGTTTCCGGACTTTTCGAACACCCTGTTTGAGATAATATCATTAAAAAGTGTGAAACGACTCAATAAATACTAATATGGAAAGTTCGCTCATTTATGACGATAACATAATGTTATTTAAAAAACAATTTTAATTGATACGTGAAAACTAGCGAGTACGAGTTTTTATTATACAACACTTGACACAATTCCGCACAATAGAAAATAACAATATTACGTGTAAAGAAAACCACTTAAAATAAAAATTGATAATTAAAAAAAAAATGACGATATTCATATTGTGTGTATACGATTCAATAATAAACCTCACAGTGAATAAACAACATCCACAGTAGTTGTTGACGACTACACATATAATATATTAAAACACATCTCGAGACTAAATTTTCAATTTATTGAATAGTTTACTGAAATATTCGGAATTTTTCTTTGCTATTGATTTTTTTTTTTTTACTAATACAGCAGTAGTATAGGTACATGACATATTTTGCATCTCTTTGACACTTTAACGCTAAGTTGATTAAATAATAACAAACGACAAAGGATATGTCATTTTAATGCATTCTCGAAGGGGGATCCAAGAATGTAGCTGACTATTTATTTATTAGTAAACCCTAAAAGACGCCGTGTACTCTTTACATATAAACCAGATGTTTGGTTTCTCACGGTTTTTGAGGAAACTGGACGCTTTTATAAGCAGAAGTACGGAACATAAGTTGCATTGTTCTTGTGTTTTATATACTTTTTTTTTGGAACTCATTTATTTATGTATACGTGACGTTCAACTGAAATATTTGAGTGCTTGATAATAACGATCCCCCGGGGTCCGGTACTTGAACATTTTTTCCACATTCAGATCCCTTTTCACCACTCCAATTAGCGTGGCAAAGCAAGTGTCTCTAGCGGCGAACACCGAGGAAAAAAAAATAATATTCACTTCGGCTGACGAGATCACGTTGAAAAATACTCGTAACCCCGATAAAAAAGTGGTTTCAGTCGTTATTGAACACGCGAAGTATTAACTTTTCCGTTTGTGCCAGTCGATTGATTTGGCCCTTATATCCACTTCGTCGAAAAACGCGAGCAAAAAAACTATACCTACCTATTCTCGTTTATACGATTATATTATCCGAGCAGCAGCGGCGGCGGCAGCAACACCATAAATAAATAAATGAATAAATAAATAAATAATCTTATTACGAAATTGTATGCTTGCAATTATTATAATACGGTGAATGTATTGTATACACGACAAATAATCTAATAATAATATAACCGGTCGTATACCTAATAGTACCAGTGCGGTAGTAGGCACACCGCGCCGGTACGTCTAAAAAACCAAATTAATTTTTATACTTTGAAAATACTTGTGTACTCGACTTTAATTTACCGTTTAACGTACAGTACTTGTTGTTTATATTAATCGAACTTAAACATTTTAATAATTGATTATATTGTTTATAATACTAATGGATAACGCGCGTGGTAGGTATGACAAAATATGATAATATCCATGTACACGCTTAAACAGTGATACATAACGTCGATAAGTGGTGTAACCGTTTTTTTTTTTATAAAATTCTAATTTAAAAGTTTGCGTTGGTCGCAATAATTTTCCTCGAATGAAATATTATTGTATACTCGTGGCTTTCGAAACTATCACAAATATTCACCTGGTAATATTTATGTTTCATAATTATATAATCCCATTATGGAAGTCGACTCGCTGTATTTGAACCTGCGTATATAAGTATATTTAATGTAGTTTCATAATACTTCCTTGTCTAAGTACATATGTGTACACGCACGGCGAGCTTGTATGGATTTAAAGCCATGCAAAAGATAAATATAGCATGAAGTTTATTGATTGTATTCCTGAGGTAAAATTAATATTACCTAGCGAAAGACAACGTTAAGACGGGCACTGAGTTTAACGAAATATCTACGTATAAAAAATAAATTCTTCAATACCGTTTGAACGCACAATATTATGACTATTAATTATTAATACGATCTAAGCACTTTAATATCAATGTTGGAAGGAGAAAATTGCAATTTATAGAAATAATAAACCTTCAGTCATAGCTCATTATTCGATTTCGGCCGTTTAGTTGGTTAAAATTATAATTTTTTTCTATCGAAGAACGCTCCTTAAATTTGAGTCAGTAGCCTAATATATTTTATTAATAATTTTAACGAATAATGAAAATGGCACGAACACCATTAACGTCGTGCTAGTACTACGCTTAGCGAAAAACGATAGTGAATACTCAATAAAGTCTTATACCGTTAGGTAATAAACAAATTTTGATACAACAATATTTCCAAAAAAGAACAATAAGAATCAAATTGACACCACGTTTTCAAAACAACGCTCTGTCACATTATATATTTCTTTAATCGTGTGCGATGTCGCCAGAGCGCTTTACACACGCGACGGCCAACACTAATCAAAGGGATTTGCGGTTTATTTCATGTTGCAATTCAATAATGTGATGTGTCACCCCGATCGCGGGAGAACAAACATCAAATCGGGACGGGAGCTTACCGGGAAAATCCCGGATTCCTGATAAGGGCTATCCGCCACTGAACTATATACTTGTTTACACATTTTGAAGCAAACATAGTCAATAAATCACTGTTCTACAACTCAATTTTAGGAATTTATCTATAAGCCGTTCGTTTTTGCTCAAATCGATTTTTGGAATCACGGACTCGTGGAATACATTTTTGACACCGGGTGGAGTTTTTTCTCATCAAAGTTATTCGAAATCAGTCGCTCGCAGAACCCAGAACTATAGTGTACTAGTCACGGACATCGTGCAGGATATCGTCATATTATCTTAAGGCAAACGAATAATATTCGAAAAGTGCCGTAACAGCGTCAATATTGAATGCCCTTAAAACGTTCCTCTCGGACGCGGTGGTGTACCTATTTTGCCTATACACTGCGCCGCGTTACACATAGGCATTGTAATATCACTACAATAACAATTAATAACAGACGGACACGGGTCCGCAGCAGTGAAGGCGTCTTGTCCCATCGCTAATCTCGGTTTCGGGACAATAATGATGCAGGTACTACGCAGTGGTGGATAGAGATATTCTAAGTTGACGGCAACTGAATTCGAAGGCCTCTCAACAAAAGGGTGTACCCTAAAATGTACTGCTTGCTTCGCTCATCGGATTCCATTTTGTAGAACTGTTGTACATTCTCAGTATTGTGATGATATAAATTAATAATACGCAATAATTCATCATTTACCATAGATAAAGTGTATAACTTTAACGTGAGACAATTCTCAAATCTCAAACTTAATAATTATTTGATTTTAAGATCGTCTAGAAAGTAATTTTTGATCATCATATTTTTTGTAGACTGTGGTAATAATCTGTCTCTCTCGAAAAAGGAGAGTTAATTAGCTGTTGTCGAAATGTTCGGTACCTAAAGTATAGATGAAATATAACTATGTAAATTATTGTATTTTGTGCTTCAACTTTAGAATTACTAATGTATGCGTCTGAATTTTAACCCTTTTGAAAGTACATTTTCAATTCCACATTCTTGATTATATTAAGGCAGGTACTCCAATAATGTACACGTATCATACATATTTTATTTATTAATTTTCAAAGCTTACTGTTATCAGTAGAGTGCTTGTTTGGAATAATATTGTTGTTTCACTGTTAAGTTTTTTTTATTATCTTTAGAAAGATTTTGGTTACAAAGAATTGTTCACTATCACCACAGCCATGGTCTTTAGCAATAATATTTAAAAACAAAAAAAATAATTAACGGTCGTTTGATTAAAAATATGTTGATGAATTAGTAACCATTAAGTAAAAGACAATTTTTCCAGGCTTATTGTGGTTTAGTTACATACCACAATTTTCACAGTTTAAAAATGATGTACTCGTATAGTATAAAAAGGGAGTATCAAAGTTAAACAAACTACCTTGTTTTATAGACAAACGAAGGACTGTTACCATTATACGTTGATTGCAAGTACTTACATTTTTTCATATATTTAAAAATGATTAGAGAATTATATCAAGCAATACATTTCACAATATTTTATCAAGACGAATCGACGTAAACAATCAGTTATTTAGTTATTTTTGTTATGTATAAATCATAATTAATAACATAAGATGAAAAATATTGAATTCTCCAGTTTTGCCTAGTGTGGATGTGAAACTGAGGTTTTGTGAATTTTGTCATATGCCACTTTGCTCAATGAATTATAATATTTTCTATTCGAAGAATCACACTCAAATTT
Source organism: Neotoxoptera formosana (assembly GCA_022818045.1). Lineage (NCBI taxonomy): Eukaryota > Metazoa > Arthropoda > Insecta > Hemiptera > Aphididae > Neotoxoptera > Neotoxoptera formosana. The sequence goes on from CM040634.1 coordinate 23,127,600, forward strand.
TAGGTTGCATATTAAATAATAATTAATACCTAGTTAATAAATATAACGAATAATGAAAAAAAACCGAACTCCATTATCATCGTGTCAGTGTTCAGTATAAAGCGAATAACGATAGTCAATACTTAATAAAGTTCTATAGTTTTATAAACACATTTTGATAATAAAACAATTTCCAAAAAATTAACAATTATATTCAAGCCGATACCTCGTTTTCAAGATATTTCTGTAATCGTGTGCAATGTTGCCAGAGTGCTTTACACACAGAATGGCCTTATTATATTTCTAGTTTAAACGATATTGCAAATTATATGTATTGCAATTAAATAATGTACGAACATCAAATTCAGACGAGAGGCTCCCGAGAAAATCCCGATTTTCTGATAGGCCCATCCGCAATTATACTACGTGCTTATACATTTTAAAGCAGCGATAAAACATTGTCAATAAAGCATGTTCCGAGACTAAATTTTAGGAATTCAAAAATGTAAATTAAATAACCCGAATTTTCGTCATTAATCCAAGTATGAGACAGGATGTTAATCTTTTTTTCCGCCAAAAACGACGATGGTAAAATGTTTTAAGTCACTTTTTACAAACAAGCATTTAAATTTGAGTAATCTTAAAACAAACAGAGAGTAATCGCTTTCGATTTCCTGTCATCAAAAATTAAGAACGTCCCATCATGTACGAGTTTTCCATATGTCTTATCGGACTTGGGGGAATCAATGTAGTCCAGTTATTTCAATTGAAACCGTAATATTATTATGTATTACTTGTTGGTTTATTGAAATTCGATCTGTCGTGATGTATCGTTTGTAGAGCAATGATTAAAAATATATGATTCTACATTATTAGAAACACCAAAACTATAGTATTCAGGGTGCGTTTAAAAAATAATGAGGTTTAAATTTGGAAAATATATCGATAACCACACGCAAGAGCTTCCAGAGTATTGGGAAAATAAGAAATTTAACAAAATAACAAATAATCGCAGATTGTATCTATCGAAATATTCTCCTTGTTCCGCGCGTGTGTACATTTTGTAGAAGTAGCTGCAAAATTGTTCACCCATCGTGTGACCGGAGCGCTAGAGCAAGACAAAAGTATAATAAACAGAGTGATTCAAAATTTATGTTACAGCCATTTTATCACATAAATATTCAAAATACAGACAAATGCATGGTACGAAAGTTTTTTGATTTAGAAACATCTAGAATGATTTTTACATATTATAATTTTTACAATATATTAGAGGGTTGTAGAGGGTCAACTCTAGAAACTCAAATAGAAACCTGTACTTTTTTTACAATTATGATTGATAGGAATACATTTTTTTAATACATGTTCAGTGCTCGAACGACATTAATTGATGCAAAACTCTACGGTTGAAGGAAATTTAAAGCTTTAATACGTTTCTAAAGTCGACCGCTCAAACCCACCCTAAAGTATTGTGAAAAATTATTAAACGTACAAATATCACTTTAGACAAATCAAAAAACTTTCGCATCATATTTTTTTCTCCGTTTCGAAACGATATAAATAGTGGCCGTAACATAAATTTCGAATCGCCCTGTACAACAACACGGTCGCCGCCGCGCCGTTCCGTCTCCTAAACGCCACGTTTTTAAAAACATTATTCAACATACGTTTCACGGCGGTGAATAAATCGTACATACATCACGCACACACACGTGGGTACTATACAATAAGACGTACAATGTTCGAGTCGCACAGGTATAAAAATATTATAATAACACGCGTAGGTATACACGAATCGCCGCGGTGTTATATTAATACATAATAATATGCACAATATTACGAAACGGTGTCGTTGGCGTCCTTCTTTTCAAACACTATATTGTACGAGTTGATATCGGAAACACTTTATAAAAAAAAATACATGTATAAAACCGAGAACAATAAAACAAATTTGTTCGCGGCGTGGTGTGCGGCGTGGCGTGTATACACACACACAATCAGTGGCGGATGAGAAAAACCATTATGTACCAGCAATTCCGGAAGCCGGAAACACACTGTCACATAAAAATATCCGTTAGTCCTCTGGGACAGTCTGCGCAGTCGGCCCGCGTAATAATATGTGTCGCGACGACGGCGAGACTACACTGCCTCGAGTATATAATACGCATGGACTGCGCTCGTGCGGGCGCGAAGCTAATGGAAGTTTTTTGATCGACGTTTCAAGAATCAAGAACGATAATAATATTATTATATTCGTATCGATGTCGAGCGAATTTTCGGCGCGGCGGTTCGACGACGATCGAGAGCGGGGGTGGTGGCCGACTCGCGGCTCAAGCGTCTCGTCGACGAAAACCACAATCTACTTATTATTATAACGATTTTTTTAATTATAAAACTTATTCATAAGTGATTTCGGCACTCGATGTCATTTTGTTTATCCACTCGCATCGCGAACGTATTCATGCGTTGGCCACCCCTGTGTCATAGACCGACCGGTCGGCCACACGCCCACGAGTATATATATATACACATACGCGAGGCGATTTTTTATGTTTAAATTATAATATGCATTCTTTCGATTTCTGATTTTTGGAATTTTTAAATACTATCTGGAAGACCGATTTTGTATACCACTTGAGGATCATTCCTGTGAAGATGCAAACTTTCGGTTTTCAAATAGCAATCCCCCTTTTAAACTTTAAATTAGTCAGCAGGTATTTTTGGAGAATTTTGATGTATTTAAATCAAAATTTGAACGAGTAGTTTTGAGTCTAATATTACTTAAAGATTATATTTTTGTAAAACTATTTTTAAGTAGATTTAGATAGATAAATGTTTTCAATAAAACCATCCGCAAAATAATTTGCAGTACAAAATTAGGGTTTACTTTTGAAAAATAGGATTTTGTACCAACACAGGACACTTTTTACGTATTTAAAAATTCTATAAATCAAAATTTGAATAAATGTAGGTACTATATTAAGAAAAATAGGGGCGATCATGCTTAAAAAATCACCCTGTATATAACCATCCTAACCACCTACTAGACCACCTTAACGTTCTCGAATCTCAAGATGGTCATCGACGAACAAAATTATAATATTATACATTTATATACAGTAAAACGGTGCAAGTGTGACAAGACGAAACCGTTAAGAGGTTATCGTTTTTTTTTTATTTCAACAAGTTTATTCTCGTGGAAAAAAAACGATGACACGTCAAACCTCACCTCCTCTCATCCAAAAAAAAACCACTTTATAATATTTTTTTTATTGTATATTCAGTAAAAATTCTTTAATAACCTATCGCGACGAGCATGAGCACGAACAATATTGGATAAGTTGAAATTACGGATCGTCATAGATAAAAAAAAAGTATTTCATTTTCATCAAATTCAATCTAATTCAGTGTAAGTATACTACCTACATACCAGGGGTGCCAAATCACGGCTCGCGTCTTATTATCAAAAACCAAAATGTACAGGTACTATTATTATTTTTTTATATTTTAAAATGCATTTATTAACACTTTGCCTCTTGATATCCGCTAGGCTCGCGAACACTTTCATGTTGGCCATCCTGCTTTAATATACCGCAATAAAATAATAAGGTTACACGGGTTTTTTAAAATTGGCTTTATACTGACAATATTACAAAATATTAAGTAGTCGCGTACGACAACTGTGGTCGTCACCATTCAGTACTAGATAAATAGCATCGCCCTTAAACCTGCGATGACTGTAGTTCAGGGTTTGTGATCGTCCGTTGGAAAGATTTTTGCGATTTGTACGTCTCAGTTGGGTGACATTAATCATATTTAAACTCGACCACTACGATGGTCGTGTGATTGGAAATTTAATGATGCTCGATACGGATCACGGATGTGCCTGCCTATTATTATACGTAACTCGCAAATATTTTTCCATATTATATTTGTGTTTTTTTATTACGAGATAAAAATATGTTCATACTACTACACAAATTCAGTATTACCACTAGGTGACGACGACGGTTATAGATAATCGTAATCATTAGAAGTCTCGTCTCGAGAATTTTACGAACAATTTCTTCGAGTCCAACGCTCCAAAGTCAGTGTTGTTCGATAAGCTAAGCGTTCACGCGAGTTTTACGTATCCTTGGAGACTCGCCGCCGCCGCTCTCTCTCGCTCACTTTTCGAAAAGAAAAAAACCGCAACAGCAGGGGATAAAACAATTTAATTATATTTTTATAGGGTTTCAGTCAAGAATTTCGATTATCGTCAACCGCGTATATATATACGCGCGGATAACCCCGAATCCCGATATACGTAAATAATATAAGCCATTTCGCGCTCGTCGCGGGATTCTTTCGGATTTCGTTTTACTACGACACGCATAATAATAATAATAATATTGTAATAAAACGCAACACGGAAAATACGAGAGCTCGGCGGCGGCGGAAACGCGTGTGGTTTTTAATTAATATTTCGATACGCGAAAACGAGAGATCTCTCCGAGTCGAAATCCGTCGCCGTGTAATTGTGCAGAACTCCGCTCCAGGTGAAAATGCCGCCGTTTAACGTGTGTTTAAATATTTCACAGCGTTCATGAATTATAAATTTTTAATTTACAACAATAATGCGCCACGCGATAAACGCCCCCGAAACAACGCCGCCGAGATGCCGTGGGTACGCCGCCGTGATAATAATATTTCGACAAATATATTATTATAATAATAATAATAATAATAATAATAATATCGTTATGGAAATATTGTACGATGCAAGTCATTAAAAATTCTTTGTACGCGGCGGCGGCGTTCGCATCAATCGAAATTTATCGCGAGAAATAAAATTATTAATACTCGTAGTACACAATCACTGCACAGTACACTATATAATATTAATATTATACGTATTTCCGATATTATATATTATTTTATTGTGCGTTTTAAACTTTTTTTAGAATCGAATTCAAATCATGTGTGTTCTACTACCGCGGAGCACGTCTCATATATACCTAATATATAATATCATATATTATATTTGAGGTTGGAAATTAATGAAATACGTCATTTCACCATTAATAATGTTCCCGGCGATCCATTGAAAATAAAAATAAGTACATCACCACAAAACCAATAGCTTTTTCACTGCCATTCAGAACGGACGGGCACGAATATGAGGAGGAAATCGAATACGGACGATTTATTATACCTCCCGCTGCTTTCATAAAGTATCGTATTTTCGTCTTTTCTCCGATTAGTCGCAACGCCAAAAACATTTTGAAACATCGGCTTTGGAACAATAACGGCGTTTAAGTGATCGAAACAAAATAACGATAACGCGTCGGTCATCACTCGAGCAAATCCGAAAGCTTAAAATATTATAATATAATATACAGGGTGTAACAGGTCTATTTGACTAATGCAATAACTTTTACAGCACCAACAGTGATAAGTAAGAAATAATTTTGAATTTTAACACACTCTGAAAATTGTTTAAAAATTAACGACTTAACTAAATTAAAAGTTTTAAACGCCAAAATGGTTTTTAAATACTTATTTATGAAATAGCTATCTTGGATTATTAGAAAAATATTAAATAAAAAATTTAAATTATTTATTTTTGTTGTAAAAAAAAAAAAAATAAAATATAAGATAAACAAATTATAGCGCAGAGCTCTACAAATCATTACAAAAAAAAAAAAAAAAATTAAAAATATTGAATAGAAAAAAAGTTATTGCATTAGTCAAATAGACCTGTTACACCCTGTATTATATTATTCTAATTCGTTAAAATAATATTATTTTACACTTTTTCCACAGTAAATAATACCCTGGGGTTTTCCCTATCTATAGGCAGTTCTGAGTTCATAGGAATATTAATTTTTTTTTTTTTTTTATTAATATTAGTCTAATCGTGAACAATGCAAAAGCATTATCCTCGCAGGTGAATTATTAAATCACATATACCGTTTAAATATATCGATCGAACAATGAATATTGGAGTGTTTAGATTAGCACCCGCGCGTCTCATAATTATATAATATTTTATTATGTCTTTATTAGTTTATAGTTTAAAGATTTTAATTTTTCACTGCTCCCGAAAAAATAAAAATAATAATATAAAGGCTGCAATCCCGGAGCGAAGGAAATGCGTCTTAAACGTTTTTTAAAAATAATTGATACACATTATTATTTTCTGCATTAGGAATTCGTTTAGGAGGTGTGTAAGTTCATAACGACGAATAAACTCATAACGTAACGTTACCATTTTATAAACGTTATACGCATAGGTCTAAAAAAAATATCATAAACAATGAATAGTATTAGAGTAGTATCAATTATGGTAGGTACCTGTCCGAAAAGTGATAAATTGTATTTGATATGAAGATTCTAATCACTAGGTAATAATAATAACGATTACCTTTTTAAAAATGCGTTCGGGTCGGCGAGAAAAGATAATTTGAGAAAATTGAACACACAAAAAAAAAAATCAAAGCTAGAACTTTTTATTATTAGTTATTTTTCTTTTAGATTTAATAATCATTTGCATACTTTTATTTAAACAATATTTAATGTTCCTTGAAATATTTTCGGAAGAAAAAATAGCGACTTTTTTTTTGATTTATACATTTACTTGAATATTTATTACGTCATAATAAAATATACAATTCTGTAGCGCACAGCAATAACAGCAATAACATTTTAAGAGTTAATATTTTCTTCTTTGATGTGATTGCGTTAATATATTCGAAAATTAATATTTATTTATAATAAACATAATTAAAAATAACGATTATTCAGTCCACTGAACGGGAATATTACCTCAGAGAATTAAATACATTTTAAATTGCATTATAAGCAATTAATGTATATACATATATATATATATATATAATATTATGTTATGTCGTTCGTCGTTTGTGTCTAACAACGATTTATTTCTATTTTTAATCGTTTTACTCGCTGGTGTCGTATACGCCGATGACAGACGTACACAAATAACTAATAATTAACTCTTCTTTGATGTGATTGCGTTAATATATTCGAAAATTAATATTTATTTATAATAAACATAATTAAAAATAACGATTATTCAGTCCACTGAACGGGAATATTACCTCAGAGAATTAAATACATTTTAAATTGCATTATAAGCAATTAATGTATATACATATATATATATATATATAATATTATGTTATGTCGTTCGTCGTTTGTGTCTAACAACGATTTATTTCTATTTTTAATCGTTTTACTCGCTGGCTATTAATCGTACCTCAAAAGTTATGACGGCCGCGAATGACCTACTACACCGGCGAAAACGGAAAAAATGTGCAACACTCACGCGGAGTCGTTCGTTTCGAGTGTGTAAATATAATAATATGTAATGCAGTTATTAGAACAATACACACGCCGAGAGTGTACAATATTATTATATATAATGGCATCATCGAGTTTATGTAAAAGCGGAGGAGAGAAAGAAACTAAAAAAAAAAAAAACGACCATACAACTCGAAAGTTTCATGACATTAACGATCTTAAACAATTGTTTTGAGGTTTCCCGTTCCGTTACATCTCCAATATCTGTATAACTGGGTCCTTTTGAAAAAAAAAAATATAATAACCGCTGCGTAACAGACTTGAAATGTTTTCCGACAACGCATCATAAGCGGTTAACTTGCCGTTTTGTTGCTGCGGTTTTCGAAGAGTTCGCGTATGACAGAATAACCATTAAACCGTCGAGCGATTTATTTTTCACGATTTTTCGCGGCACAGCCGTCGTCGACTAGGCAAAAACCGTTTCGGACACGATGGTCATAATATCCCCCCAGGTATATGCAACGTCTCTGCCGCAGTGTTTCTCAACATTTTTCACGTCACGACCACTGAAATAAGTATGGTCAGCCGCCTAGCGACCTCACCACACCTCACTCACTCTCTCTCTCTCTCTCTCTCTCTCTCTCTCTCTTTAATAACAACTGATTTTATCCGGTTTACCATCAGTTATAAAATATTATATTGTATCGTCGATTGTATTGATCATTGCTGACCGATGTGATTCCCAGATCGAGAAACTCACGGCTCTACACTGTATATAATTCGAACGCCTGTACAGATTTGTGTTTGGCGAAAACGACGAGGCCCGGGTCTAGACTCACGTGGGAATATTTGTAATCTTTGTCTTAAAAATATTTATATTTGCAAAAAAAAAAAATCCGAAAACCTGGAATAACATGAAACCGAGTTTGCGGACAAGAAAACGGCGACCAAACGAAACTATTTTGACTCCCAGCTGAACGCACAAGGATTTCGGGCAACGCGATAAATTGGACGATGTCATAACTACACAAACACACACACACACACACAGGGTGATTCACCGCTAGCACACGTTCAACTCTGTTTTGTTTTAAAACCAAGCATTTCTTCGAATACTGATTTTTAAAATATTACCCCATGGTAGGTATAGCATATTTTAACTATATCGATTTCTCGTAGAATTAAAAAAGCGGCGTATGTGTGGCCATAAAAATTACTTTTTTGAGTTTTTTTTTCAAATGAGCACTTCCTTGCTTAATGTTACTATTAAATATTAATTGGTGAACAGATGACTTTTTTAAAAATGTTAACGGATCTAAATCGAGTTTCTAGCAAGTACCGCCACCTGTTGTAAAGTGTCTCTCCCGCATTATTATCCTAATGTATAGGTCGAGTATTCGAGAACAATATTTGTTATTTATATTTGTACAATATTTGTTTATTTTATTTATTAATCGAAAATTTGAAAAATCTGAATTCTTATACAAACACACAGTTTAAAGAAAATTGTGAAAAACGGTGAAAATTGTTTAAGGAATCATCCCGTATTCACAAAGCGTGCCCACCCCTATTTTTCATTTAATAATGAATTTAATAAAATTCTGATTTTTGGAATTTTTAAAGATACTTGAAGACATATATTTTCAAGCTCTTGAGATTTTTTTTATTGTGTGTCCATATTGCGACGATACAAACTTCTGTTTTTCAAACGATAACTACCCTTTTTGCTATAAATTATTCAGTGTACATTTTTTTTTTAAATATTCGATGTATTTAATTCAAAATGTAATCGAGTAGGTTTTCAGTTATTTTAAAATGTTTATACTAAGAATAATAGTCCTTAAATATGGGATTACAGTAATATAAAATTATATGTAAATATTGAATTTAGTATTTATTTAGACCATTTTTTATAAATTATAAATATTTATAGATTAATATTTTCAAATTTTCATAGCCCACATATTTTCCAAACCTATTATCACGGACCTATAATAATTATCCTAACATAAAGTCAAATAACTCAAAAACGATTCGTTCGAATTTTGATTTAGATACGTCAAAGTTTTCAGAAAAATTGTCTGCTCAATAATTTACTACCTATCGAAAAAGGGGAAGGGGGGGGGATTGAAAAACAAAAGTTTGTGTGTCCACGGGGCATTCCTCAATAGCAGTACAAAAAATGTCAACAATTTGAAAATATGCGGGTCTTCGAGTATATTTAAAAATGTCAAAAATCATAATTCGAAAAAAACTGGATCATAAAACGAAAAATCGGGGGTGAGCGTTTGTCCGGTGATTCACACCCTGTACGGTGTCGCAGCCGCTCGCCGCGCACTGGCGGGGCCGACTCGGTCGAAACTCTCACCGTTCGCGTTTATTATTATTATTATTAAACGCACGACATAAATAATAATATCTGGGGAGATGGCCGATTTATCAAGTCTATATATTATACGCGTTTCAGCGAGTATTCGCTGCACACACACATATATATATATATATATATATATATATCATATGTACCAACTGTTCTGCGTGTAATTCGTTACTCGTTTCGTCCGTCTTGCCGAATTGCCAAAGGCGCGCGCGCCTTCGCGTGTGTGTGTGATGCGCCGCGAGAGGGCTTTGAGATTCCGTTTTACGTGCGAGGAAAATAAATTATATAATTATTACCGTTGTGCCGTGTCCTTGTAATATCGAATCGCGAATGAATCGAATCTCAAAACCGTAAACGTTATTTTCAAACGTAGTTATAATATAATTTAATAATATGTAATTATTTTTGATTAATAATATACTTATTTTCCCGGGGAAAACTTATGATTTGATCGGAGTTTTTCGAAATAATTTTTTTCCCGCGTTCTCTTCTACGACTTAATTATTACTCGAAACCTTATCGGCTTAACGCTCGACTTAACCGCAAAATCTACGTTTGTTCTTACAGTCGTGGATGGCGGTAACGAACTCCTAAGAGCAGATCGACCAATGAACCCGATGGCCTCAGCGATGGGCGATGACCTATCGCTCAGGGACCTTACGCATCCGGCACTGAACGACTCCTTGAAAACGCACAATGCCGCCACGTTCAAGCTCGTCAAAACAGGTACTGAAAAACATATTTATATTTAACTTTTTACGACTTGTATTCGTATTTTCGTTTTGTAAATACAGTAATAATTTTCGCTATTGACTGAAAGAAACGTAATAAAAAGAAGTTATTACACCAATAAACGACGGACGGGCATTGTTCTTTTTGTACGAAAGATTGTTTTTTTATAGGGTTTCGTGAGTACTTAGACGAATGTCGTAAAAATTATTATTTCAACTTTTAAGTAGACGTACGCCAGTATTTTTTATGAAAATTACTTGAGCGAAAATATTGTTCAGCATCTATATATTGATGTTTTTTTTATATTTACTTCCATCATCGTTATAATATATTATTACTATCTTAAACGGTCCGGTGTTCGTATAAAACATTTTTTGTTTCGTTTTACAACTCGGGATTCTCCAGACCGAGTCTAAAAATACATTTTTTCTAATCGTAACCTTTTTAATAATTAAAAAATTATAATAAACCGTATGAATATTATTATACGGAGTGTATAAAAAAATTATTAGACGATTAGGAAAAATCTATTTCTAGATAAAAACTGATGATAAAAACTTCGATTAATCGTTACATGAAAAACAAAAAAAAAAGTTTAAAAATGAAATTTTAGCTGTACGCTAGGAAACAATCCTATACATTTATAGAAGAACAATAGGTACCTCCTATTGGTGGTGGTAAGTGATTACTTTCTACACAGTTTACGCTTTACAATATAATATATTATTAACACGTCGGTCGTCATAATTTAATTAGTTAATGCGTTGTTCGGGGCGGGTACTCGTTAGAAAAAAAAAAAAAATGTAAACACACAATTTAATATTATTTGAATTATTTATCGAATTAGTGTATACGACTGACGGTATCGTAAATATTTAATGAGTGAAATTTAATTTTACGATCACTATTGTATACGTCTGCTCGGAGTTTGTAACGCGCAATAAACGAGGTCACCGCGTCCGTTGTATCACAATATAAATAATATCATACTATATTAGAACTTAATGAATATCGCGGACAAGTCGCATTACGCGGTACAAAACGTTTTCTGTTTAATAGACTTGCCTTCGCGCGTAGAGTCTATTAAACAGCGCGGTTTGTCCCCGCTAAAATGACTTCGGGTTCACACCGACGGGGGTGGGTTTCCCCTTGGTGGTTTTCGTCGAATTTTACCTTTAAAAATTACAAAAGACCGACCCCCCAACCAAACCCGACCACCGTTTTAAAAGTGCTGGTCTCGGAGTACTCCAACACGACAATATCGTAGACGGTATACGAACCCGTGACTTGTACAACGTAAACGTTTCGCGAACACTAAATAGTATAATTTTTTTTTTATAGTTTATACGATCGAATGATGATGATAATAATAATATATTATATTTTAAATTTATCATTACTTTGTATTTCAAGTAGAAAGTATTTAAATACAATTACTTATCTAAATATATTGTTTTCATTTCGCTATCGATACTTATTATTTACGCCGTATCTACGACAACAGCGTTGCCGCTGGTCTGTTACAAATTGTATAAACGGGGCAAATATCAATTAATTTTTTTTTACTCGTATAAACTCGTATAGAATGCCGTCTGTGCGCTGTGCTCGTGTATTAATCATTTTCATTAATTAATTTTTTCGTATTTTTTCCTTAGAATAATATACGTAAATAATATATCAAATATTATGACACGTGCACACGTCATAATATTATGTAATGTACACAAAACCCATATCCTGCAGTAGCCGTTAATTTGTAGTTTTAAATTCACATCATAATAATATACTAATAAAGTCTTCGAAGGAAATAATCAACAATACTGATGTTTATTGTCTTTATTATAATATATTTTACTATACTTTGCGTCCATTTTAGATGGCTATGTTGCAACATTTTAATGACTTTACTTCTGACTAGGAAAAAAAAATAATATTGAAAGACGATACTAAATATTTAAATAAACATATTTGATTTTCAAATAAAAACTCATCAAAGACAGTATTTAAATACATTTACTCAAATACTATTACTCTCATACTTTACGAGACTCGATCTATCTTACACTGTACGACTTATGCAGTTATGCATCTGCAAACGTGACTTTACAATAATATTGAATCGTTTTTACGTTTTTTTATGAACCTAACTTATATATTCGTAAGCATTTCAATTGTTAATATGAATTGAAAAACTATTTTGTAGCGCGTTTGTATTTTTGTAGTTATGTTCAGGGGCGATAAATATATTTTAATTGATTAGCAAACTATTCGCAGTCCATCGACTCGAAATTCAAAAATATTCATTTAAATTGTGTATACTAAAATAATAGCGAAAATACATTGAATGAACGCCGGAGTCAGCAGGGCACTGATGACGAATGGATATTTTAGTCATACACTACTTTGAAGTTAAACATCGACAAACGTGCTTCGAACGAGTGACTACTCTAGTAACATTATGCTTTTTTTTATTCGATTAGAAATGATTGTGACTTACTGCAGGGTATTGTTTTATAGGGTCTTAAAAATAATAAAAAATAATAACGATAAATATAGTGGGATTCGGAAGTTTCTGATGTTAAGCCTATGATTTCGTTAAGCATATTTTACGAAAATAATACAATTCCGCTTTTTAGATTGGTTCGTGATAAAATAAATTGTGGTCATAATGGAAAACGGCTCTTGTTATAAAAATTGCATTACAATACGCTTATTGTTAGACTTCACTGGCATAAAATTAAGCACATATTGTATATATAAATTGTATTGAAAAAAATTCTCAGTCTAAAATCATCGACGTATATTATGATTTAATAATCATAATAATATATTAATCTATATGGTTATAATAACAAAATACGAATAGTGTAAGTACGAGCACAAAAAATTCACGTTACTGATACGCGTGTCAGTTAGAAGCAATTACCGGTAGGTAGACAATAATGACCCGACCGAGGGTAAAGAGACAAATTGGAAAGTCGATATCGTGACGGGCTTGTTGAATGATTAATCGCTAGGCTGACATTAATGAATTTATCATTATATATACCTGTACGTATGAGTGTTTTTTCGTATCCTAATATAATAAAATTGTATAGCTTTAATAAAAAAAAACCGCTTTCATTTTTTTTTTCATTAAAATTAAAAATAACCGTAATGGGTTTTTGCTGAATACTCCAAAGTGTAAAAGAAAAAACACGTACCTAATGCAGTGTACACACACATACACACATACACACACCTACACACACACACACCCACAATATTATTAATACTTCCCATCATGCGTATTCGGTAGTTTTATTGGAAAACTTGTAAGACAATTTGTAGAGTTTTCCATCATATAAATTACAAGTTCAAAATAATATTATTATTTAATAAAAAAACAATTGTTGCAAAATAACATTTACAAAACACAGTGTTATTATTCATTACGATACGTCATATATTAATGTAATACGACTAATAAGCATACAGACCGTTCGTAGTTGATCGTTTGTCATATTTTATTTTCTATGTTTAAATTGATGAAATCATTAAAATTTAAAATAAACGTTTTCTACCTTTTATGTTTATCACTTCAATGGGATAATAGTATCGGGCCGTAGGGAAATATCCAAACTTTTATAATACAAAAACTGCTTTTAATTTAGAGTGTTTTTGGTTAATATATAGATAAACGAACGAAGAGGAATTAATTCGTGTATTGAAATAGGTGGGCGGCCAACCGATGGAACCCGTGACGTCACGCGTAATTTTAAAACTATGATAACAACCGAACGGTACGGAGTGACCATGATTGAAATATACAAGGTTATTGCATATATACCCCCTCTCAATCAAATATTCGATGATAAAAACAAAAATGGCAGCGTAAAGGGAGCCAATAATAATCAAGTATATAAGCGCGTATATTTCATGATAAGAAAAATTGATATTTGTAATTTGTGATATCCCTTTACGCAGCCATTTTATTTCAGATGATAACAATCCGAGTCGATATGCAATAACCTGTATATTTCAACCATGGGAGTCACGGATAATATTTTGAACGGTATCCAATTGTTAATCACACCGAGCACTAAAGATTTAGCTTTTGTCCGTCTTTTCCTCGGATAGTCCTTCGAGCAGCAAACACGAGAGCACTCGGTAGCGCGCGTGCAGCGAAGGTGGACCACTTTACTCACCTGCACCTACCTACCTAGTACCTATGCACACGAATCGCCGAAATAAAAAAATTCACACTAGCTGGAAAAATCTTTTTCTATGTGATAAATACTGATAATATATTATGCGTCCGGGGCGATATTGCAGGCTCAAAGCTCTACTGCAGGATTGAGATGTCACGCGCCGAGTAATATCCGCCGGATACATTGCGGGCGTGAGCTCGAAAACTGCGACGTTCGATATAATACGATAATGTTGTATATAGAAATCGTATTATTAATTTGTTTTGATAGCACGTGGCACGCGTGAAGGACTTGTGTCTCTCGAGTAGCTTTGAAGTTCCATATAATTTCCGAATTTTAATGGGTACCTGTGGCTCCTGCACGTGCAGTCCCTCGGCGGGGGGCTCGCGTGTTGTTCAAAAACATGATAAGACCCATACACCGTCCGTGATACAATATACCGGGCGCGATTGATAGTTTTTCATAAACAACTCGTTGCTTCAAAAGCTATACTCGTTTTCGAGAATATATTTGATCTTACACGGTTATTGTGGAATAGTAGACTACATCTTGCGGGCACCTCTGCTAATCTAAACTTTAAATACCCAAAGGCTATAACGCATAATCTACTCGTCCGAAATTTGATTTTTACACACAGAAATACTCCGAAAAATATTCGGCATTGGAAGATGAAATAAAAAATGTATGTTATCGTACCACAAAGTAAAAAACTCAAGAATTATGAAGATAAAAAAGTAAAAAAATGTTTTTTTTCTCTGTCACACACTGTTAAGTAAAACAGAAATATTTTCAAAAGTTAATAGTTTTGGAAATAATGAGCGATCCGTCATGATATTTTCACTCTGTACGTAGGTATAAATATTATATTATATTATTATGTGTAAGAAGCAGTCGCAGACATTGCAGGAGTACACTGAATTCGCAACGCTGTGTACGAATTTATTCGCGTTATTGCTTTCTGAAGCATAAACGTCTCGTGAAATTAAATTTGTTTCTGGTTTTGCGGGCTTGCGAGAAAATTGCGAAAAATAAAAAACAATGAAATAACAAAAAAAAAAAAAAGGACCGAACACAACAATCCGTATAATAACATTATAATATGAAAACGACATCCGCCTAGTAGAAGTGTGTGTGCGCGTGTGTGAGTGTGTGTCACCCTACACGTACCTGTAGCTGTTTTGCCTATCCGAAATCGCCTGGCAATCGGCACAAACGTGTTACGGGCGTTACGGGGCCCGTTATCGGAACAACCTTAATTGCGTGTGACAAAGGGATTACGGAGAAATCTAGGACAAAAGGACATTACGAGGGGGTGAAAAAACTGCGAAGGGGTAGCACCCCAGTCGGGGGTTGTGCAGTTCGTTTAATTTCACGTGCTCTCTGCCGAACCGTTTACCCGTCGGATATATTGTTATTATGTTTCATTAATTTAGATACCATCAAATGTTATTGCGGACAAAACGTTTTTATTGTCATTGTTCGGATGTGTGACTGGAGCTTAAACCTCGAGGAAAACACAGGAATATTTATTTTTATCGTATATTTTTTAGCCAAACAGTTAAAAAAAAAACAACCACAGTGTAGATAAAATATTGAATCGGTAATCTGAAAATTCGCGCCCACAGTCGAACGATTCATTTTTTATATAATTATATTCGGCAAATGTATCGATAAGTAACTATTATTGGATGCTGATGTACAAACAAAATATGTTTTAGCGTAAAATAGTACACTCTATCAAGTGAAATATATTTATCAATTTGTACAGTGAAAATACATAATTGTATATAAATATTAAGAAATTGTGTCAAATATTTTAAACCCAAATTAAGATTGATAAAAATGGAAATATAAACAGGCCATTTGCTTTTTCTTCAAAAAATCATTTTTTGTTATTCAAGTTAAACGTGTACTTATACCAAAAACAATGTATATTGTATGGTTTATACAATTGTAAATTGGATGTAGTTATTTTATTTATCTTTATAAATCTTACCTGGATTTTAAAATGCTCGAGAGGTTCAGAGAAAGTCCCAAATAAAAATCTATTACTGTGAAGTTATTCTGAATTAATTTTTTTTTTATTCTTATCGAAACGTTGATTTTTGTTTACAGTAATTATTTCTTTCCCAAAAATGAACTATACTAATTTTATATTATGTTTAATGTAAAAATTGTACAGCTATTGAGATTGAAAAACTGCAAAAAAATACGTTGATGAATACTTTTAATAGATTTCAATAATTAAAATGTAATATTAAAATTAAATATAATTGAAAATCGCTGTATTAACCGTATAAACAAATTTGTCAAGCTGATTGCCGGCAAAGCAACTGCATAAAAAAAAAAATCAATTTTTATAATTCCGAAGTTTGCGTCTAAAAAAATATGTAAATATTATATTGTATAACTTTGCATAAATAAGTAGTTTATGTGATAAGCATTATTTAAAGTAGAGAAAATAGTTGCAATTTAAAGGTTTATAATTTAAAAACCAAATGTTTGTCGTGTGAAAAAATAAACAACAATTAATGTTTTTTAAAATTTATACGTATTAAGATAACGATAATTCTTAGTGACTTTCGAAAATTTGTCAAACTTGACATAATTTTCATCATCAATATAGAAAAATTAGACTTTATCAATGCACTTTTAAATTTATTAATCTATGCATTTGGAACAATATAATATTTTATAAGATGGTTTTTTATGTTGATTGTGATTAAAATAATATTTTGCCATTGTGCTTTTGCTGGAAATTATTTATTGAGCACATAAAAAACCTATTCGGGCTACAAATTATGGAAATTAAATATATGTTTTATTTTAGATTCCGAACACGGGGATTTTAAGCTATTTGTTTTGTGATTGATATGTATAATTCATATAACGGCATACGACTAAACTTACAAAATTGAAAACATAAAATATATACATTTTGATGGGACCGAGTTGAAATACCTACTTTCTTATATTATAATGTTTATGCATTTTTTTTCAGCTCTATACAAAAAACGTTAAAAGCACAGATTAAATAAAACCGTGTTAAAAGTAAAAAAATAACAGGTTATTTCAAAAAAATAAAATAAAATATATTTAAAATCAATAATCAAACTAAAAGTTATACGTTGTCGTGTACACTGCAGTACAGAAAAAGCAGTTTTACGGCAATTACACTTTGTCGTGGAAAAAATAAAAGTTTTAAAAGACAAACAATTAATAAGCGAGTTTCTGCGTAACCGCATAACCGGAACATGTTTGAGTTTATATTTAATTGTCATGCCAGTCTGTCAATAGTTTGGTTAATTTTTTTTATTTCTAATCGGATCCATGGGGTAATAAACCCCCACTTCCTAGGAGACAATAAAAAAAAACAAAAACAAAAAAAAAAAAATACCAAAGTTTTATGTTAAACCGACCCGTCGCGTGGGATTTTGACTCTAGCATTCCGCCGGCGTATTTTTCACCCCACCGTTAAATTAAACTTTTGAAACAATCGCACCGTATCTGTCTGAGGTTTCGAGTTGTTTTATTTATAGTTTTCTATTTATCACCGTAAATCGTCGCCTCCAAAGGCGCGGATTAAAAACCGGCATTAAGTCCCTAACGCTCGCGCAGGCGGCTTATATATAGACAGGGTTCACTTTATAATACCGGTTTTCAGTCAGTGGGTATAATACAATAATGTACGCCGTCCCGTTCGGTACCTACCTAACCGACAATGGTCAAACGGAAAGAAAAAAATTCTATTACGTCCCGAACGGAGTGTGAAATTATCGAAACGACGAGGGACTTCAAAGTGTGACGAATTTAATCGCAGACCCTAAAATGTATCATCGAAAGTCGCAGTCATCGAAGCAAGAGCGTTGTTAGAAAAAAGTTTGGCTTTTCACTTAAAAAGTTTTTTTTTGTTCGGAACGCTTTTTTTATGACCAATTTTTAACTTTTCAATTCGACAAGACGTGTGTGTATGTGTGTGTGTGTGTGTGTGTAACGTCTGCGGTGACAAAGTTGGTTTTCTTCAAAAGGACGGTCCGATACGCCAAATAATTCGTTCGTAATGACAACATGTACCTACCCGACGTCACGTCGTATCAATATCGCATCAATATAATATTTTCGTTTCCCAAACACGGCTTATATTTCGTTCTATTATCGAAGTAAAATAATATTATGTGCGTATCGGGTTCAATACGTTTTATCTTACAAAGTAAAATGTAATTATTTGTCTAATATAATATTATTATTATTATTATTATCGTTCACCGTATAATATTATCGCCTCACCAGACTTGCGGGCGTTTGATACCGAAATTCACTGTGGAAAAACAATTTACAACAACAGCGTTGTCTTATTTCGGTTAAACCGATTCGGCGACAATAAAATTTAAAGCCTGGCGATGCATAAAGGCTTAAGGCTATGTGGTTCCTAATCTACTGCGGTCCTCTATTTCTTTAATAATATCCGCGTGACCCGAGGACACTGATAGATTGCTTCGCACAACTCGTCCCGTCCGCGAACTCGTAGCGATTTAGGTCTGCCGTGAGTGTATTGTTTAGGGTATCGCGTAAAAAGTTTTTTCGAACGAATTTCGGAAAACGCAATTATTAACAACGGTTGAGACGAACCGGCAAAGTACTTACATAATATTTTACGAATATCGACAATCGTTTGGACTGGATATCGTTATTATGGCGAAAAGTCTACTGCGAATCAGTGGAATTAAAGTCAACGTACGGGAATAGATTGAAAACGATGCACGGAATTATAGTTACTGTAATTGGTTCTGGTTTTTTAAAATTATTATCTTTTATTTTAAAATATTTTTCGTAGTAATAATATTATGTACTATACTTCGATTAACCAACTATATCAAACAATATTACTATTATGATATTATTATTATTTTTCTTATTAATAATTAATAAAGTTCGTTAATAGGAGCGATGCCAACATTGCCAATATTACGA
The DNA here is from genome assembly GCA_022818045.1 of Neotoxoptera formosana. NCBI lineage: Eukaryota > Metazoa > Arthropoda > Insecta > Hemiptera > Aphididae > Neotoxoptera > Neotoxoptera formosana. The sequence goes on from CM040634.1 coordinate 23,147,157, forward strand.
TAGTTGGGTACCTACTAGGTAGTAATAAATAATAATTTCCCGATTAATTGTTTGTTATAGATGTACTCGTAAACAATTATTTACTTTTATTAGTAGGCGAATTTACTGTACGAATATTGTTTACGCTCCGAGATAATAATTTTTTTTTATATTGTATCATAAACAACTACAATTATTGAATTATTACAAGTTTTATATTTTTTTTTGAAATTAAAAACAAAGAATTTAGTCCACCGTATAGTAGATTTTGAGTACACTGCGTTGTTGAGTAGACCAATTTTAATTCAATGGTAAATCGTTGCATATAATATGAAATACAATATTCTAAGCGGAGTCTGTGTGTTTGCCACTTTTTCTGAGGAAATTTTATAATTTATTTAGGTATATTACTGTTAGTAATTTATTTTTCTTATAGAAGAACTCAGTATGTTAAACACATTTTTTTTTCAATTATATAATATAATATTATTGTTATTAACACATAACTGTCAAGTAAATGCCAAGCATTGTAGAATAGTATGCATAGATTTGTGGTATAAATAACTTAAATTCAGTCATAGTTCATATTTTTAAAGTTTCATTGTGTATAGAAAATAATTATGTATAATGTATCTATGGTGAAGGATTTCAAGTCCCTCTGAATATATTTTTTCGAATCACAACACTATAGCTAAAATCGTTGGATATAAAAATGTTTCGTTTATATATCCACTTTCGTTAAAATTAGTACTTCACATAAAAAAAGTTGTGAATATTATGCATTTTGTGATGTTTAGAATGCTGCAAGAATGTAAGAATAACTCATGAAGAATTTTGTATTTAATTTGTTTAAGCCTTAGTATGGTATAATTAAACAAAATTCATAATATAAAACCAATAATTATTGTACTTTTTTACAATAAGCTATTAATAGCACATTTAAATAGCGAGCGTATTGAGATAAAATGTGATTATAATAATATGTAGATTCATAATATCAATATTGAACATGGTTTTTTTAAATATTTTTTTAGAAGTTAACATTTTAGGTAGTATGTATGTATCATACCCAACGAATTTCACTGCAATAATTTTTTAATAAGAATTATTTTAACAAAAAAAGGTAAACATAGCGTAGTACTTGAAATATTTTCATAACTACCTTCGATATATAATTCGATTACGAAAACAAAATTGTATGCATATTTTGCTGGTTTGTTTTATTTCCCGGTTGCTATGACGTTATTTTATTATTCGGTTGCTAGGGACGACCTAAGTACTGTAACCCAAAATTGGTGTGCAATATAATTTTTATATTTTATTAGGCATAGGTTGCTAAGTTCAAACTAGATATTATACCTACTAAAAAGCAAAATTATAACGTTATTACATTTAAAACGACTTTGTTTGGTTACCATATGTAAACCAAAACAGTCAGAAAATAGAAACAACGTTCCAGCTGAAAAAAAATACAAACAAAAAATTAGTGAAACAATATGCAATTATTTTTACAAAAATCCAAATCCGAAGGTCATAATTTTATATTCCCATACAATATCTCGGTTAACTAAACACGAGAACATGTTTTCAATACAAAAAAAAACAAAAATTATAATATTATTTTATGTTTATCATTTATCAATATGACGAAGTATGGGCACAGTATCGACGACAATTTATGGAGTGTAATTTGTAGTTGTACGTGTCTTTGTGTTTTTTGATGTTAAAATAAATTATAAGTTTAAACTTACTTAAAAATGTCTACACGTATAACTGATGATTAGTCGCATCATAAAATTATAAAACCATTGTGTATGGATAATAATGATAATAATAATAATAAATATAAAATCTCGTTTGGTCGTGTACACATAATAATACTCGTACGGACACAGTTCGTTACGCTTTATTATAGTTTATTATTATTTCCCTTTGTACGGCGGCGGGCAGTAGGTATACATTTATACGTATGGAGTATGTGCGGTCCCTCTCCAAAAAGCACACGTCTTAGCCTTACGCTATCGCGGGTTATTATTATATACGTTGTCCGTTACGTTAACTATGTATAGCATGTATAGCATTTATTTATGTGTATGTATACACATAACGAGAGAGGGAGAAGGAGAGGGAGAAGGATAGGGCTAAGGAGAGAGCTAAGGATAGGGTGAGGGAAGAAGAGAGGGAGAGAGCGCAGGGTAAAAACATTCGGTCAGGAGTTTGAGTTATGAACGTAATTCGGAAAGGGAAACAATTCGCTGTGGGCTCGGGGCGTGGCGCGCGCAGAGTTTATCCGACATCCGTTGATGTTTAATAATTTCCATCGATATCTATTGCGGATTTACGGCGCTGTGGTCGAGAAAAAAAGACCCGACGACAAGAGACAACCCACGAGCTTTTGTTCGTGAAGTATAAAAAAAGAAAGAAATAAAAGTAGAAGAGAAATATGAGATCGATTTCGCGAGTAAAAATAATAGAAAAACGAGCACACTCTTACGCGCGCGCGCGCGGGTATAAGCATTATTATACGAGATAAAATAAAATACGTTATTTGTTTTCGATTTCACGAAAACGGTCGGTGTATGTTTTGCGATTTTCCGAGCGATTTATTCGGCGAAAAATCCGATTGATTCTCGACCGGATGCGCGTATCCGTACGCCGGGTGGGCTGCCACGGGCGGGTGGGCGGGCGGGCGCGCGTACAATTACTGCGGTGGCTCGTGTGGCGCGACAGCGGGAGGAAAATACGCGAAACGGCGCCCTGCCATCGCTCGGAAAACTATTGTAGACTAGACGGCCGCCGCCCGTATATCGGATGTCTTCAGCAGCAGCTGACGCGTCGCTATTATTTTGTTTTCGGGTAACAAGAGAACATAAATCGCGAGCGTCGTCGCCGCTGTCTCGGACCGAATAAGAATATTGCGACTTGGCCCGTCCACTTTGTCGTATTACCGGAATATTTATCGTGATTACGATTATTTATACCCGCGGTCCAGTTCGTCTGGGCACACGTAACGATTTGAAAAAAAAAACTGTGGTCCGAAAACTAAATTATACTGTACATTGAAGAGAATACAGTAATCTTTCGGACTAAGAGGGTCATTCGCGGAGTTATCCGGAGATATAATATCACCATCATAATCCTTCGGACACATTGATGGAGAGTGGGATTATGATATTATTTTCAATCTAATAGTTTTGTATAGTTTTTGGATCACGGTTTACTCATAAAATCACAACGGTTTCCGAGTGCCGAGACGAACTGCCCGGGGTTACAACGATGGCACGCGTTTTTAGAATGTCAACTCCGAGTGGAGAGAGGGCGGACGCGGACTGAAATGCATCCGGAGATATATGATATCAGTCGATTAGAGCGTCCTATCCGGCACTCAATCACTCGCGTTTTTGTGCATCTCACCGAGTCGTATGCCTCTACGCAGAGGCGGATTCATAATGGAATCGATATCGAAAGAAGCCATCTCAGTCGATCATACATGAGACGTCTTCAGCAGCTGACGCTTCCCTATTATTTTGTTAAAGAGTAACGAGAGAGTATAAATCACCAGCGTAGTCGTCACCAACTAAAAATTGTGACATAGCCGAATAATTATTGTGATCACGATTATTTGTACCTCGTTATAATAAAATCCCCACGGTTCAGTTCATCTCGGCCCTCGGCACCCGTAACGGTTTAAAAAAAAACTGTGGGTCCAAAAGCTATATATTGTATTGAAGAGAATACAGTAATCCCTCGGACTAAGAGAGTCATTCGTGGAGTCATCCAGAAATAAAATATCATCATCATAATCCTTCGGACATAGATAGCGGTGGGATTACGATATTACTTTCAATCTAATATTATTATATAGTTTTCGGATCACAGTTTATTTATAAAATCTCAACGGTTGCCTAATGCCGAGACGAACTGCCCGGGGTTACAACGATGGCACGCGCTTTTAGAATGTCCACTTCGAGTGAAGAGAGGGGGACGTGGACTGAAGTTCATCGGGCGATATATTTGATGATATCAGTCGATTAGAATGTCTTATCCGAGCATTCATGCCCCCTCGGTTTTGTGCATCTCACTGCGTCTTATATCTTTACGAAGAGACGATTCATAAATGGAATCGATATCGAAAGAAGACACTCCGCAGCCGATCGCGAACCCTCAAATAAAGCGATAATTATTATTGACGCGACCGCACACTCGGGTGCGAGAAAAACGCGCCGACAAAATAGTATATTTTCAGACCAAATTTCGGGTTCCGAAGGGAAATCACCACTGGTCTTACGCGTCGTCGGATATGAACGGATTATTTGAATTCTATCATCTATGATTCCATATTATATACGGTTCGGTAATGTATATGATTTATATATATATATAGATCGGGAATCTATCTACACAAAGTAAACATAGTACATTATATATGTATACGTTTTTGATTTTTGAGAAAATTGCTTTAAAATATAATGCGTAGTTCGACGTGTGTTCGACTTGAAGGTCGCGGCAGGAAGGAAGAAAATGTTTTGAACTATATGCGTATATGCGTATATAATATCGTCATTACAATTCGTATTTGTCGTCCCGATATCATGGGAAGAATGCCATCACTTATGATTCAAATATCAATTCTGGTAATTTTCATTCGTGCTCGTTAACTGTATCGATTGGATCGTTTTCATTTTTCCAATGAAATGTTGAAATTGTATGGTTTTTTGTTTTTAAGACTTTACAGTACTTTAATAAATATCCAAACAGTCGTTAGTTTCAGAAAATCGTAAAGCGAATCCAACTAGATCGATTGAAATTAATTTTACATTTATGTGTTGGTCACGTCAAATAGATTTGACGCTTGAAATCCCATTTCGACCATTTCGAGATTCGCTCCTTTTGGCTTTCTAATTTTATGCAGTAAACAGTAATATATAATAATACTAGCTGTCCCACCTAGCGTTGCCCGAGTCACAGATGAAATAAGTAAGTAAGTGTATCAGAATAATAGACACACGGTAGCAACGCGTATAAGTGTTATAATATGTCCGATATCGATTTTGAATTTAAATTCGATGACCACTCTTGCAGTGTTCTTAAAACGGGAAGGTCAATTCAATCGAAAGAATTAGCCGATCTATAGTCGTCGCGGAGTACCTACACGGCAGATGTCGCACTACTATATAATATTGTATTGGCATTTAGATGTTTGTTTTTGTAAATATTTTCGTCTCCGACAAAAACAACAACTGCTCGAAACCGTCGAGCGGCTGTAACAACAGAGATCGAATAAGTGTATGCAATACACGAGACACGACACGACGAAATAATATCTCCAAAACAAACGCGATAATAAATTATTATCACCCGACGATGGCCGACGATCGTAAACGAATCGCGAGATATGATCTCAGTCCTCGCGGGATCTTTAAGGCTTATTACATCGGTTTTCCGTACGTTTTCGAAACACCAGAAGATTTGTAACTTTACGTCTTATCGAAAACCATTTGATATCGCGACAACGAGAAACCGACGACGCCGCATTATCTCCTCGACGGAAGTGAAAATAATAAAAATATTATGTTAAAATCACCTAGCCAAATTGGACCTCGTATTTAGGTTACTGCAGCACCGGTGCACTTTATATTATATTCCGAATCATCATCGAGTGTACACGATACGAATGATTTATCGACATCATGATTTGAACGCTTACAGAAATTATCAGACTTTTATCTAATAGATAGGTTTTATATTTACGGTAAAAGTCACAACCGTAGTCGAATGAGATGAATCCGAATTGCTAGGTACCCTAAAATAATACGTCGATGTTTGGATAATAAATTGGAAATTAAATATAATCATAGTTACTACCCTCGGTCGCATAATCATAAGACGATTTTGTTGAAAACTGCTTATCAATAATATGACCAAACCAATTAGGGTCAAAGCATATTTAATATTTTTTTTTTTAGCGCGATATGTGTTTTGTTTCTTATTAATTTATATTAACTGTATTATAATATGTTTTCTAAAATCTCAATACGCGTCATTCGCCTAAGTCACAGAATAAATATTTTAGTATATTATATTAGAATAAGCAGTAATTTCAGATATAAAATTCCACCGACTAAGCATGCACAAAATATTGTTTTTTCCTTTTATAAAATCAGTAGTCAATAATAGTTTTTGTGAATTGATTAAGTTTTGTATAAATTGAAAACAAAAACTGTATTTATATAACATATTTTTCGTTCGCGTTATGATTAGTCAACGACATCCTGTCCAACAAAGACACTTTCTTCAAATTAAATTGTCCAGTTTTATATTCATACCATTATTTTTATATATCATGTAAAAAAATTCTATTTACAATACCTTATAAATTGTTACTGCAGTATAAAGTATCTGGACATGACCCATGTCACATCAAAAACAGTTTAGCTATTCAAATAGTCGGACATGTCTGGTAAACGTTATTTTTTTCGTTTTTAGCCAAACAGTTATTATATATATTATATTAAACAAAAATACAATTTCAACGTAAAAACGATATTCTTTAATGTTCATAATGTAACAACTGTATTACGTGTTCAATTAAACTTTAGAATGGATCAAAATCGTTAGAATTTTGATAATGCTAAAATTGAATTCTTATTCAAGAGTAATTAGGTAGTACACAAAAAATTAATAGAAAAACAAGAATCGAAGGATTATTTTTAACGTTTACGATCTAATATTTTTAATCACTAAATAATTACAATTACAAAGCCTGAAACGTGCTAAACACTCGGTGAAACACGGCTTATTAATCCCATTGTCTGCCAACAGACACAGAATATGTGGATCTAATGGATTTTTCGGAAAACACTTGTTGTTCCCAAATTTAAAGACACCCCGACGTCTGTTATCCGTCCAAGTCCTGTGCATGTCAACACGTCTTGTTGTTTTTTTTTATAAACTGCTACAGGTATACGATAACCATTAACACCTCCTGCTCACTATATTTCGGTTAGGGATGTGTAGGGTGACCATTTTTATGAAAAAATAAAAAACGGGACAAACAGTGTTAGGTTAACTTTTGGAAAATAATATTTCCGTTTTATTTTAGTAATTTTTATATTTCACAGTAACAACAGTTAAAATAATTATTCAGAAGCTCGATAGCTTAACGACTTTTGAACTTGATTGGAAACACTGCCGTGCATACCACTATAACCTTGGTTTCAAATTTTTCGAATAAATTTCTTTTTTCCTTTACACACATAATATAATAATATGGAGAAACTCCGATAACGGGATTAAAACCGGACCATCTTCTAAAAACTGGACGTTTTATCACCCCAACCTAGTGTCATAAATATTCATAGGTACTTTGTAATTTTGCGTAAAAATAATAATGATCAGTGACAACGTTGATTATTGTTGATCAAATAAATCTTATATTTTTTGCATTCAGTCAGCAGACTAAATTCGGTGCAAGATTTTTTGCGAATATTACGTATAATGTAATCTTACTTTGCAATTACGTACTAATGATTATTGTGTTTGTGTTCGATAATAATATATGCAATATGTAGGCCTAACCATACAATTATTATAATATAATGGTATGCTTCTAAACTTTATCGTACCTATTACGGTCGTCTTATAATTATATGAACGCAATGGAATGAAATAAATATCGCTAATGTTTCTTATTAATTTGATAAGACCTACAGTCACTCGGGGAATTAATTTTTATTTATATTTAATCCATGTTAAAACAGAGGTATTTATATTATATTTAATTTTCTGGCGTTCCGTTTGAACGTTGTAATAATAACGTGATAAAATTCCAAATATAAAATATGACACTCTAGAGATGTACAAAATAATGTGTCCCGGTGGCCGGTAGTTATATTTAAATAATTGTCCTATCCATAACAATAATAAATAAAACAATACGGTAAAAACTGAACAAATATTTTAAAACATAAGTTATTTAGTAATAATTCTGATATTATTAACTATAACTTTAATCGATTGTTTTTTAGGTATCTACTCATTTGTAACAGTATATTTCACTCCCAAATTTTAATTAATATTTTTATTCATGATTTTTAGTAATATTGTATTAAACTTTATAACGACTTTTTAATGACATGTTTAATGCTATATCACTCGAAATATTTGTATGTATAGAGAGAGAGAGAGAGAGAGAGAGAGAGAGAGAGAGAGAGAGATATTATTAGCTACACTTTTTATTTTGGTATTGGTATTATTCGGTTATTCGATGACAGTAAAAAATGCATCTATAAACTCAAGTTTAAATCTTAGTTTTTACAAGTCATTTGAATTTTTTTATTGGTAAAAAAGCTTGACGATTTCATACAAAGTTTCTCATAAGTTGTTCTTATAGCAATTTTAAAATATCGAAAATACTCGAGCACTTTTTTTTTTCTAAGCATTCGGAGTTCAAATGTTGTCAAACTCGGATATTTATATGAAAAATAATGATTTTTTTCTCTGACGATTTTAGTTATTTTGTTGTTGGTCCAAGTTGTTTTGTATTTGCCAAGAGTTATATATGTGACTTTTTGTTTGTCATTAGATTGTTGAGTTTGTTTTTGACACGTTGAGTACATGGATATCAACTATTGAAATCAGAGTAGACTGTTGTATTTTTTTTTATACTCAAACGATTTCAACCAAATTTCCCAAACTAGTTTTTTTAAGAAAAATGCTTTGGTTTTTTATACAACTTTTTAGAAATTTGAGTTATCAATACACGACTATTTTTTTATACATAAAAAATAATTGATTTTCAGTTAAAAATGATAAAATACTTTAATAATACGCAAAGTGAATACGATGTGGTTGTTTGATTATTTATTATAATATAGTAATTATTACTACAGTTTATCAACCGCACCATCCACGGTCTATAGCATTGGGTAAAGGAAAAAGTAGAGTCTATAATGAACTACATATTATTATAGATGTTATGATATAGCTTCATCTGGTTAGCTTTTGTAAGTTTTTGTAACCTTTTGTAAGCTAGCTATTGTAAGGCAAATGTAAATTATTTTCTTAAAGAAAATTATATCTAGATGGTTTGAATTTGACCAAACTTATGTCAACACGATTTTCGTAGGAATTTAAATTCACTCGTACTCGCACAATAATTATTAATGTTTAACAGATGACGTGGGCCGCCGTGTAAGGATCAATAAATTAATTCGTACCTAAGAAGTACGACGCGAGGACACACGCCAACAAATTTGGTAGAACGATCTCAAAAAAAAAAAAAAACGTAACGGAGAGCTCGCGAATCGCTTTAGAAGCAGAAAAGGTTTTTTTTTCCGAACGGCTATGAATATAAATGTAATTTATTCCATTTCGGCTGACAAGAAAGTTTTTGCAAATTATAAGTTTTCGTTAAAGAAGTGGAACATACAACGTACGTTCGACGAAAAAAAATATATATCAAAATTATCGTACCCATCCCGTTGATCGTGTACGGTGGAGCTGCAGGAGGGGAAGTCCCATTCATCACAAATACGTTTTAAAGTTGGGTCACGTATGAATTTTTCGTTTCATAATGACGACGGGTCTGCTTAAAAAATGATACTCCGCGTTATTTTTATTTCCTATTTTCGTCGTTAATTTTCTATGGGCAACATTTTTTTTATTTTTTATTACAGTCTCTCTACTTTCAATCAACATTTCAGTGTGTTACAAGAGGTATGCGTATAAGTAATAACACTATTGTATGAGAAAAAAAAATTGGTTTATATTTCTATTGGACACGTGGGATAGTATTTTAGACTATAAATAAAGCCTATTTACCTAATTTTATTTTTACTATACACATTTTGTCGTTCGTAAATATTTTGAAAACGATGACGGGAATTTTAAACGACCCTGCGACTAATTTTTGATAATAATATTATGTTGAAATGTTCATCATTAAATGATGAAATCGATTACTCACAAAATAGACTAATCAACATTTTTTTTAAGTAAATTAAAAAATAAACAAGAAGGAGATTCAGATGAACACGATAATAATATAATAATAATTACGTTATTAATACATTTTTATGGTTTTGGTTCTCAAAAGATAAATTATTTCTGACATTTTTTTTTTTTGTTCTATTAAGTACCTAATAAAAAGCACTTAGTAAATACCTTTATCCGTTGAGATTTCACCTAACCATTATCTACGTTATATCCTTCACGTTTATATTGGCGTTACCGTCATTTGCGGCTCTTTTGGGATTTCTTTACGAAAACCTTTTACGACTGCGGAGGAGAAAATAAAACTATTTCTGACAGATATCTGCGTGCGAGTGTGTGTGTGTGTGTGTGTGGTGGGGGGAGAGGGGTAAGTCGCGTACAAATTAATAATGCGCAGTTCATTCAAAAAACGTACAAAGTAAATATATTTTTTATTTATTCTTCGAGAAGCTAATTGCCCCCCCACCCCCCCCCCCCCCACCGAACAAGTGGTAAATACACGTATTATTTAATAATATTATGTCTGACAATATTATTAGTATGCATGAGATAGGCTGGTCGTAACATTATGTTATATGCATTTTTATTACCTAATGCGAATGTATATTATGCAATTTTATTAATACGAATGTATATTATGCATTTTTATGAATACCCCCGCTTTATAATAATAATATTTGAATATGACATCAACAGCGCATCTGTGAGTTTAATACATTTGAATAACGATTAATCCGAACGTCTATATTATAACCGTTGATAATTATTTTTATGTAATAAACATAATATAATAATATACACGAATATCGTTCGACATAAATATTGTAAGTTAATGTTTCAATGTCACAGTAGTAAATTTTAATTATGGTCCTATTAGTATTGCCCTTGTTTTCCATTGTCATGTTATATAATATCATATTAATTTATTATCACGTTACGGAGTTAACGATATATTTCACAACGCGGAGAAATAATTCAGTAATATATATTAAAGGTCGTGGTATTATCATTTACATAACTATCGACCTGGTAATAAAATTCCATATATTAATTTAAAGTTGAACGTTCTTAAAATTTAAATTAGTTATCAGTTTTGGACATAAAACAGCCAAAAGAAAAATAGTGAAAATATTATCTTCTCTCTATAAGTTTGGCGCTTATGCTCTAACGATTATTTACGCTTGGCATGTTTTGAGATTATTTTCTGAAACTCAACCTACAACTTATGTCTCGCATTAAGTTAATACTATTATTATTGTACTTAGGTTTAGATGCATTATAATTATAATAATATAGAATTTAAATTTAACATGAGCACAGGGATCTTATTATACTCGTTATGTTTTTGCTGATGTTCATCATTATTGTATAATATATAATATATATATAAATGCACTGCAATTTTACTAAGTTAAAAAAATTATATTGTTTAAAAACCGATCATTTATATCATAAAATAAAATATACTTGAACACAATAATTGATCATTTTCGTAAGAATATAAATTTAGACTTTTCATTATTTTTTGTTCAGTTTTCCAAAACAGTACTAGTAGTAGTACTAGTAGTTAATTTCAAATCCAATTACATTTGATGACATTCGAAATTTAAATATATTTGACGAAATCTCGTTCGTAGAGTTCTGTATTACCCCACGACGGTAAAATATCGCGACTATTTTATCACTCCTGCGAATAGAATGTCACGATATGATCCGTTAAAATATTGATATAGTAAGAAAAGTATTGAAGAGACTTTTAATTGATGTTAGAAATGGTGTACGAATACGGACGATCAAACATCACTCGACGACAAAACGTCCGACTATCATTTGTCTCATACATTTTTTTTTATCTAACGTTCATTACAACTAGTAATTATTTTCCTCGTCGATGTTTCCATATAAAAAAACGTAGCTTTCCTTTTTTACGCCTTCACTGACCGATGATACCGACGATAAATCAATAACGATTCGCGATATAAATAATATATAATCCCCTCGTCGTTCCCGATCAATACTCCCGGACGCAATCCTTCGATCGCAAACGGGCGACTTCGACCCGCACAACGGGGTGGTGTTGAGGAGGGGGGGGGAGAGGAGGGGGGGATTAGAAGAATCGCGAGTGCATTACACGATGCCATAACATTATCACGACAATATCTCGAGAATAACGTCTTGAAAACTCGGTGGAATTCGGTGATCCGGGTGGATATCTCTTCGCGGCTTACCTTTATTTTATTATATTAATATCTCCGGACGTTTCCGAAAAAAACTCAATTATGATATGCATAATATCATATCATCATATTATATCGTACTCTCGGCGGAGGAGCACTGCACGTCGGGCACACGCCGGCACTAATATGCGAATCGTTTGAATTCCGTTCGGGCGAAACAATGCGCGTCCGTACCGCGCCGACGACGGTTGACTGCAATGGGATTTTCACCACCGGCAAAAGGGGGATTTTGATGGTAATATGGCGAAAAAACAAATGTTTAAATAAATAGGATATCTCGGGCTCGCGCGCGTAACTCTCGATAGGCATAGGTACCTCTACTCCGATCGGGTCGGGACGTTTCTGTAATACGTTTATTTCGGGCAAACTTTGGAGAGCTCGTTGTTGCCCACATCCGGTTTACGACTGAATACTAATTCGGGATTTCAGTAGTCCAGGCCTGCTCGAATTGCCGAGGGACTTCAAAGTTTCGTCGACGGAGGACGCGCAAAGTATTGGCCGAATTCCTTTTGTCTCGCCGACTTGAAAGGACGACACTGTACATATATAGGTGGTGTAGAAGCTGAAGTTAGATTTCCCACGGTCTCATATTATACACAGACAAGGGAGAAAACGTACCACTGTTCCAGAAGTATCGTGTGTTTAATATTGTTGTCTTAAATATCGTTTACCATATATAGACGATACTACCTGTTCTAAATCCTACACACCTGTTAACTACCTACGTCGTAGGTCCTACGAATTTGATCGTTCGTGCAGGAACGCGTTTTGACATCATGCTCATGTTTTTTTAAAAACATTTATCATATGTTTTCGAGCTGGATACAAATTTTTTTCTGACCGATTTTACGCGTTACAGTCGCACTATGCCAACTGAACAACAATAAATATGAAATTAACGTTACATAATACGTTATAATAATTTTGCGCTACAGTACCTAGAATAGGTTATTGCGGTAGCAACCGAAGATTAATATAATTACCGCGTTACCATAACAACCTCGTTGGTGTATTTTTTTTTAAAAATTATGATTTTGCGGATGGACGGTATTTTTTTTTATACGTAATATTGTTTTTCCATATAGAACGTCATTACGCATAGTATTCACAAAGTGCCCAAATAAAACTTACCTATTGTATATATTATTATTTGTAGTTGGGTGGGCGTAGGTGGCCCCACACACACAGAAAGGGTTAACCCAACCTGCAGGGGTCGCTCGAACAGTTTTCGCCGTTTTCATCGAGCTGCTGGTTTAAAACTCAAATAATATATTATTATTATACCGCGCGGGTCTTGTATAATTCATGACGCGTGTGCCGCGGCCGCGAAATCGTGTGTCGCGCCACGTTTGGCCATCTCCCGCGGCGCATTTCATCTTATTAGGTGCTCTGCTTCTTCGATCGACCGAGATTTCTGTTTTTCGCTCTACAACGCCGTCGTCTCTTTTCTTTCCTCTCTTCGTCCTTTTCGGTCCGTTTACATTATTCAACGAGTCCTTTGCCCGGGATCGGACGGGACGGACGGACGGAGCGAGGTGCGATAAAAGCGGAACGGCGAAGGTTGAGAAAAAGAAAACACAACGGACGAGAAAACGAGATGGAAAATACCTCATACCTATACACACACACACACACACACACACACACACACACACACGCGACTAGAGAAAACTCACAGTGTATTACCTATATTATACGGATTTGCATCGCGTGGGTAGTCCGTTTTGTCCGTCGGCTGGCGATTCGATAAATTACGTATAATGCACGTACGGTGTATACATATATACAAGGTGACTTTTGTAAGCGCGCTCGCCCTTTTTGTACTCTTCAATTATGCATACACGTTCGAATTCTGGTTTAGGAATTTTTAAATACACTCAAAGACCATATACTTTCGAATTCTTAAGATTTTTTTTAACCATTAGAGGAAAAAAAGAAACGTCTGTTTTTCAAATAGGATTCCCCCTTTTTACTTAAAATCATTTATCAGTTTTTTTTTATGACTTTAAAATGTTAGTTATTACTATTGATCAATAAATATAAATAGCTTGTAAAAATGATCTGGTTTTAATGAATATTACATATAATATATAATTTAAGGTTTATAATTTTGTAAAACCATTTTTAAAGACTATTATCCTTAGTATAAACATTTTAATTAATCAGAAACTACTCATTAAAATGTTGATTTAGATACATTATCATTTCCGAATAAATTATCTGCTAAATAATTTACAGTAAAAAATGGAGTTCAAAAAATAGAAGTTTGCATCACCACAGAAATCAGAATTTAAATTAATATACTATTAAAAGGAAAATGAGGATGAGTCTGCTTAAACATCACTCTGTATACATGTATCATGTACGTGTGTATGAACCTTTATTATTAATTGTTGTTAAAACTGTTAAATAACTCTACTGATTGCACCTTTTTATTGGAATTTCCGCATTAATAATAATATACATAGAAGGTGGGTCACCGGGCAAGCTCGCCCTCAAACGTTCATTTAATAGGTTATAATGAATTCATTCAAATTTCGATTTTTGGAATATTTTTAAATATATTTACTCAAAGACCATATTTTTAAATGATTGAACTATTTTGTACCACTAAAAGAATTTCCGATACGATATCTCTATATGTTTTCAAACGACAACCTCCCTCTTTTTTAACTTCACTGTAATTTAGTGAATAACTTTATGAAAATGTTGATTTTCTCACTTCAAAATTGAACGTGTAGTTTTTCCGTCATTAAAACGGTTAATACTAAAGACAATATTATAGTCCTTAAAATCGGTTTTATAAAAATATAATATTATGTAATCTTTGATATAGTTAAAAACGTACGCGTACGCATTTTGACTCATGATACGTCAATATTTTCAGAAAAATCATTTGACAAATAATTTATACTAGAAATGCGGTATATAATTGAAAATTCCAAAAATCAGATTTCGGATAACTGCAGCATTACCGGAGAATAAAAAGGGGGCGAGCGTGCTCGGAAAATCGCAGTGTATAATGTTCTAGTGCCACTGTATTGGCCTTCGTGACGGCATAATAATATTATTATATAACTCTCATAGACACATCCGAAAAGGCGCGGGCACCACTGATGCAGCTTTACACTCTATTCGCCCCAGTCAAATAACCATAATATTATGTATTATTATGATTAAAAACTTCACGGGATTTTTTATTTTTATTTTATAATTTCGAAACTTGCGGCGTTTTTTTCACCTTTTTTTTTTTTTAACAATCTGTCCAACACGATATGCCCGAATGTATATTATTGTAATAGCGAGAAGGTATACTATTCTAGTCGTCGGCGATGACAATATCGAGGCGGCGGCGGGATAATCGAATACGCAAATTATTGTTATTAAAATTAACTGCGCCCGCAGAATGTTTGTACAGTCGAACAATGGATAATTGTCTTAATGGACTTGGTTTATTACCCGATTTGTCGAGCTTAATCGTCCCTGTAAGACGTATAATATTCTCGGAATTCTCGAAAACCCTCGTTTGTATCCGGCTGATGCCTAAACTCGTTCGTAAGTAAACTCGAGTCTTGTCCGTAGTATAGGTATATACGAGAGTAAGCCTTTCAGACGATTATTCAGCTCGACGGAACCGTTGATGTGTCTCGACTCGATGACTCAATAATAAGTCTCGACTGTTCGGTTTTATTATCTGTAAAAGCGCGCGATCGCGCTTAAACATAGAGCAACACGTATTTTATGTAATTTTTTTAAAAAATTTAAATTTAAACATCAACTACTGCCCCCGGGGTTATTTGTTTTCTTATTATTCACAAATCACTGGCTAAATTGTTTTTAATGGTTAAATGTCTTTGTAGTGACACACGATTTTATTTTGTAATTAAAAGAAAAATACCTCTCTAAAATTCATTAGTCGACAAAAACGCTATATATTATACAATAAAATAGGAATTGTTGTTTTAAGACTTTCATAAAAACGCAAAAAGCAAAATCTCTACACGTTTACATCTATTTATGTGTTATGCTTAACCTAAGTTATATTTCAACTCTTACTTTTCGCTTTGGACAATAACGAAACGAGATCAAAGTGCATTGATAAAAATGTTTTCTATAGGCTTCGAGTCTCTTTCGGGAAAGCTGATGTAATATGATTTCACATAAACATGGAAATAATTTAAATACGGCTTACAAAGAGTTACAAAGATGATATTACTTTCATCAATTTTACATCTGTACTCGAGGTCTCAAAGCGCAGATAAAATGTCGACTCGACTATAAATTAATTAATTTTATCCGTACAATTTTGTTTTTAAATTCATTTTTTTTTTCGAAAAAGTAGTTCTGGAAAAATATTATTCTCGCCGACGTTGTTTTCCCAAGATTTTAATATCATAATGGCAGTGCATTTATTCGTATAGGTTTTTTTATATTTATATTATATTTTGTCATTCGTGTGGTGCATAAATACGCATATAAATACGCAATACGCTGCAGTCATACCGTCGCGTACGTGTACTTAAACTCGATTTCAGAATATGTACTTTATTTAATACATTTAAAATATTACAATCCATCTCGTTATAATTACTAAGAGCACGGGGGCAAAAAAAAAAAATATAATATTACCATCTTTCGCCCCCCCCCCCCCCAACAACTGTACGATACCTACCTATTTATTTATCGTGGTTATAACCCGTTGTAGTAATAAATATTATTATAAATTTAAGGCGATAAACAACGCAAACATATATTATATAATATATCATTAATTATGCGTACACCGCGCTAATATTGTTCGCAACGTTTAAAATATATCCTCGGGTAAAAAACTCGGGGAAGTCGTTCTGCTGTATAGTAGGTACCTCGGGTCACTTTAAGATCACGATTCTGATCGGAGACGGTTTGTCTGCCTGCGTTTTTCCAAAGACGTTTTAATATATTTTAATGTTATATTTGTGTCGCTATTTGACGTATTATTATTTCGTAATCAGCCACTTTGAACTCATTTTTATCAAAAACACACAGTATTTCTGGGTTTATCCAAGAACGACTTATGAATACGGCGTTTACCTATTTAAAACGTTCAAGCTTAAGCTATTAAAATCGATTGTTTTATACGTTTGTAACACGTTTTCAAATTGTGTTGAATTTTGTAAATATTTTAAATTCAAAATATGCTTTTAAAATAAATTGTGACCATGTATATAATATTATGATATAGTTTAATTTGGTATGAACAACTACTTATGAGAACTTTTTACAACGTTTTATTCATTTGGTACCTAGGAAGTTGTTTTATTTAATTAAATCAAGCTTAACATAAAAGCCAACATAAATATTCAGCACAAAATTAAGTCTCAATAATTTTTCAATTTTTCAATAATTACAACCGAAACTATCGAAGCATTTTTATTTCTCCAAAAGGTGATGACAGGCAAAAACAAAAACACCACGTCATAATGCTCCATTGGTGTAAGACCAATACGTTTATGTTTCTTGCTCGGAATCCAAAATTGTAAGACGTAATATATAGATTTTTTATAAATTTATAAATAATATCTCGCCTTGTCAACCGCGTGTGCGTCTATTTCGACGGATGAACGCGGGCGACATATTATTTTAAGACGGTGCAGTTATACGTCATATTATTATCATTTTGTCACTTGTAGAAAAACGTTACGGTCACATTTTTTTTGTTTTATTATTCTTAACGATTAAACGACCCTTCAGAGCTCGTCGCACTCGAGCGATTGGTTATTAATAATATATTGTTCATTCGGACATTATGTGTCGATCGTGATGATGTGGACATACGTAAGCCTTTTATATTGCGTCCTACAAATGAGCCGTCGACACACGAACCGATGAAATGACATTTTATATACACACAGGCACACCGCGACAACAGTATTATTGTTATCTGAAATAATATTATTTATTACGATATTATTCGCGTACGACCCCGTCCGTTTTTCGTGCGATCCAACGACAGCTCATTACAGGTTTTTCGCGAACCTTTATCACGATATTTAATTAACGACAGTTTATAAACCCATCAGGCCGACGGCGTGAAAATAATTCGTAAAACATTTTGAGCGCGCGTATTATAGTAATTTTCATTATGTATACGACCGACACGTTCGCCCGCCTTTGTGCAATATTATGCTATAATAAACGTTTCAACGTCCCTCCCTTTCCTCCCCGAGTACCGAGGTATCTAGGTAAGTACCTGTCTGGTCTCGTATGATATAACAATAAATTGCGTATAGTATTTTCGATTTCGTCATTGAAATCAATCGCGCACTCTACGCCGGCCAATTATATCAAATCTTCGTTTACCAGTTACACGATTGTGTGCTGCACAGTTAGTGCTTCGACGTCAGAGTGAATCGACCTTTGATCAACGATAAGAAAGTAATCCGGGCGTTTGGTATTTTTTTAATTTTCGATTAATAACGAAAAAAACCGACGCTCGAGCACAGATATAGTGTTCTCGCCTAAAAGGTTGATCATAGGTCTCCGCAATTCACTACTGTAATATCAAAACTGACTACACACGATCGAAACAATAGTGAGCGAAAGTTTGCTAATGTCGCGCACGTTTGTCCAAGACGGACACAGCAAACGCACAGCAGGTAGAGTACTCTTGGAACAATAGGCAATCGATTGATTTAAATCACAAAATTTAATTATTTCTATATTCTATGCCCCGCGCATACGATACCAGCTAGATGCTTGGGAGGGGGGGCGTCCTATTATGCATTATATATTTATATATTATTATATATTTATACATTATACAATGGTGGTTACGCGATAGTACCTCGGAGAGTTAATATTATGATTAAGCTGAAAATCAAACTTTATTCAGTAAAACGTAAATGAATACGATGATATTTATCGCTACGTATTTTCGTCTTTCGTTCCGACGTCATTATATGATGACGATATTATAATGCTGCAGCAGGAATAGCTGATTTTTTTTTTTTTATTCCGAAAAGTAAATACGAAACATACAAAGCGCGTAGTATAGTGCGCTCGTGGAAGTCTCTCGTAAAAAAGGGAAAAAAACGAACGTTTAATTATTGTTCTCGCAAATGTGAACGCAGGACAAAACGCTAAACGCTCGCAGAATACATATCGTATTGTTTCAAACGAAATAATAATAACGGTAATAGTAATAACTATTCTAAAGGCAAACAGCGTGTCTGAGCGAGTAAAGTTCAATATGATATAATTACTATGCGTGTGCAATAATGCAGTCTCAAATTTAACGGGACATGTACCCGTGTACAGGGCGATTCGCCGAGCACGCTCACCCCAATTTTTTTTATTTAACGACCTTTTTTTTCGAATTCTGAATTTTGGAAGTTTTAAATATACTCGAAGACCACATTTTAAAATTCTCGAGATTTTTTGTACGACTCTTAAAGAGTGCCCCGCGGAGATACAAACTTTTGTTTTTCAAATTACCCTTTTCGATGGGTAATAAATTATTAAGCAGACAATTTTTCTGAAAACTTTGATGCGTCTAGATCAAAATTCGAACGAATATTTTTGAGTTATTTAACTCTGTGTATAATATAAGTCAACGATAATGGGTTTGGAAGATTGGGGGCTGTTGTAGCTTACACATTTGAGGGATTAATATTATAGTCTATAAATATTTATAATAATTTATATAAATGGTCTAATGAATTCTAGACCTAATACTACACATATTTTTGTAATAGCGTTGTTAAGGACTATTATTCTTAGTATGGATATTTTAACAACTGAAAAACTATACTCGTTCGATTCGAGTACACCAAAAGTTTAAAAAAAAAAAAAAAAATAGTACTGAATAATTTATTGTAAAAATGAGGGATCGTCAAACATAAGTTTGTATCGCCAAGCAGAACACTCCTCGAGTAGTACAAAGAGAAAAACTCAAGAATCCGGACGTATTATAATATATGGTCTAAGCTAGTATATTCCGAAATCCCGAATCCGAATAAATTCATCATTAAACGAAACACGACGACGGGGCGTGTCGACGTGCTCGGCGAATCACCCTGTATAATATTATAACGTTTGAGAAATCTTATATAATAATAATAATAATGTATACATAAGGTAAACGTATGACATTATGAACGATATCTATGCGCAGACATGTGTACGCGCGCGTGGAGGTATTATATATATTATATTTTATACGCGAGTCTCTTGTGTTCATAATATTATATAACAACCACTACGCCGCCGTGTGCAGATAATCCGAAAATCACTTTATGTATAATATACGGAAAGCTCAACAGTCGTCTATTCAGTGCGATCGTTCGCGTGTATACCTACGCTGCCGCCGCAGATCGTATCGCGCGCGCGACAAACGATATTATAATGCGATCCGCGAGGTGTGCACCGATGCGTATCGATGCGATTTTCAAATTAATAGCGGCCCAATATCAAATAACGGTTGTCGTCGCAGTGTATTCGGAAACGGTTTCGACCGTCGCAACAATAGGTACCTACCTCTACCCGGGTAGCGGTATGGTCGTCCGCAATCGCCGTCCGTGCGTCGTCTACTATATGCGTCTGCCGCGAATGAATTAATAATATAATTGTTACCGAGCGCGCCAGACTTGTGCTCCGATCGAAAAGGATTTTTTTCTCTTAAAATGTACACGCACATCATCGCGATGTATATACATTTAATCGAATGCTGTTCAGCTTTGTGTCATACGCGTGTATATTATAATATACTATACGACGACGATGCCAATATAATTATTGTCGAATTAATTAAATTGTGATTTCGTCTCGACATCAAATCAGACCTCGTCACATAATAATAATAATATATTATTATATCGCCTGCGGTGAACGAATATGATTGTGTACTTGGAAATCGTCTTCAGTATTACTATTGCAGTACCCACTGCGATAAAGTGAAGACGTTGTACAAAAAACATAATATTATATAATAATTATTAAAGTAATTTTCCCCTCACCTTTATAATATTTATACGCAATGTCATATAATATACAGGATGTTCCTCGAGAATTTACCCGTTGCGATGTTTCCTGCAGAAATAACGATGGAGTTATCATAATTATATTCTGTTGTTGTTTTTTATTTGTATTTAAGACTCGCGAGGACGACAAATATTTCATGTTTTGATTAAATTTAATATTGACGATATCGATGTACATTTTCGATAAAGATATCGTTTTAGAATAATTATTATCTAATATACATCGCGATGTCAAATGTATTCATCATTTCATTCGTTTTTAAATGCATTCAAACTGGGAAAACTCTCATAAACCGCTACTATCTAGTATCTACCTGCTTATTAAAAATTATAACCACAAATAAGGTAGCATATTATACTTATTTTTTCAAACAAAAAACAACAATTCATCGATTTGAGGTCGTTCATTATTTTCTTTTCTTATTTCCATCACTATACTCAGTACTTATACGAAATATGAAAAAAAACAAAAAATATTTTGTTTAATAAATTCGATATAATATTATTTCGACACGATTTGAATATCGGCAACATTTTGGCGATATCTATACTTGGAATTATTATTATATCGTCAGCCATCACGACAGTATTCGATATTATGCTGGATAGTTACATTTAACAATATTAAATTTGTCTCGAAATCGAACCAGACCTTTGTGTTGTAATATTATATCACCAGCAGTGAACGACGTGTGTTCAATTATTCCGTTCTCGTAGAAATCTTAGTTTTACCGCGCGATAAGGGTGAAATGACGTATAATAATATGTTAGACGAAATATTATAAAGATCAGAAAGAAAACATATTTATTTCCACTTGCGCGTCACAGATAATTATAATAATATTGTATTATGATAATACTCGTGAAATAAAACATATATTCTCACCACGATGAAGTAATACAGCGGCGTGCGTGTCTAAAAGCGTTTCAGATTTCATATTTTACACAATATAATATGTTATTCGTTTACATTTTTATAAAAAAATTGTATTCACGTTTTGCAGTTCTCTTTGTTTTATTCGCCGAAATAGCACAACGACAATTAACCACTACTCGGTAAACGGAATATTAAAAAAAAAAAAAATATTATGTTTATCGAATTCTAAATATATTATTTCGATATCGTCAAAGTTTGGGTGATATCTATACTCGGAATTATATCATCTTCGACCATCACTACAGTATTCGGCATGTGTGTTCAACTCCGCTCTCATAGTAAATAATCAACTTCTCAAGTCTTATATAGTGCCGTAAGGGTATGAAATGCGTGTCAAACGAAATATAAAGGTCGGAAAGAAAACATATTTATTTCCACGTGCGCGTCACAGATGACAATATTGTATTATGATAATAGCGGGTACTTGTGAAATAAAACATAATATAATATAATAATATTATATAATATCGTTTACTTTCACGACGAAGAAATATACGCGGTGTGCTCAAAAGCGTTTCAGATTTTACACAATACGATATTTTATTCGTTCAGATTTTTTTTTGATTTTTAAATTGTATTCACTCTTTGCGGTCCTCCCCGTTTTATTCGTCACCGAAATAGAGCACGACGACAATTAATTGCGCGGTTGCGCATGTGCTTTATGCCGACCCCCTAAATGCGGCCAAGGGACATTTCACCGATTAAGCAGCAGACTATTACGTTAGCGTCGGCCAATTTATCGTCGGTTGCATTTAACCCGATATTAATTAATATAATAACTACTTAATCAAAACGATAATAATCTATGCTAATAGTTGATTTAATATAGCTTAAAATGTCCAATAACAATAGTCATATCACTCATATCATTATAATATACGACAACAATAGTGCGCACAACACAATAACGATATTATATTTTTTTCACCGACAATATAATATTCAAAGCTCGAACAGGTAGGTGGGGTTACAGTTATTGTGCATCGAAAAAATCAAAAATACAATATATCGTTGTGATGTATTTATATTTATTTTTTAACTCTGCGTTCTGTTTTTCGAACGTTACGATGAATATTAATCGGACTATGGGCGTATAGGTATCGTTTATTTGATCAAAAGCGTTGTATGAATCATAACGGTTTAAAATTTAGAGTGTCTAAAGTTGTTTGTAGAAACTAAACTTTACATAACATAATACTTATATACAATAATAATACATAATACGTATACTTACAAACCATGAGAAGTTACATTTTAAGCTTACTATTAACATAAAAAAATTAGCATTTTCAAAACAAAATAACGAAAAACAGTTAATTAAGTTTTCAAACTAATGAGACGATTTTTGTACACGGGCTTTTAAATAATTCTCGGCAGATGCCTTTATAAATATCAATTGAAATAATTATATATTTTTTGTAATAAATTATGAGGTACCAATTATTTTTATGCTGCCAAACATCCCGAACCTTGACAAAGTAGTTTTAAGACGATTTTTATCATTATATTTATATATACCAGTAAATAAAAAAAGATCGCATTAATTTTTACGAAATAATTAAAGATTTAAATACGAAACGTCGTTGGGTTGAAAATGTAAAAATAGGCTTGACACCAAAACAGTTATGCGTAATTTGTTGTTGAAAATACGATCACGCCAAATAATAATTTAAAACGATGTGTAAACTATAAATCGTGTTTAATGTATAAAAATAAATAAAAAAATATAAAAACGTTTATTTTATGCAATTAATGAAAAAAATCCACTTTGGTTGTGGCGTTTAATCCGTATTTAGTTATCTATATTTAAAGGACATATTTTTAATGATTACTAAACAACAAAATATGCACATTTTCTTATTTTATTAATAATTGTTGGGCGGTACCGTCGGTCGCGACCACACTTAGATTTTCTAATTATTTTTTAATTAAAAATGTAATATGGATAATTTCTTTATGTTAATATTAAAACCACGATTTAGAATTCATTTTTGTATATGAGGTTAAAATTAAACACTTGATTATCGTTGAATATCAGTACAATAATATGTATATTATAATATAAATGAAATTTACATTATTAAAACTTTATAATTGCACTTTATTCCTGTTAGAAAGTATATTTTATTTTTGTGTTCCCCGATAAGACGTAGAAGAAAAGATTTTTTTGTAAATAAATTATACGATGATCAAAAATGTATTCCAAGTTGTATTATACAGTTACTGTAATCTTTTTTTTTCTTCACATTTTCATTTGAAATTCAATCGTTAGTGCTTTCTTTTTGTTTTGCATTCTGTGTTCGTAAAATGTTTGATTTAACCGATATATTAATAATTAGTATATAATATTAAATGAAAAATTTGTCCTATTAAACATTTTAATAATTAGTAATAAATAAAATGACTGTTATTCGTATATTATAAAGTGATCAAGTTCTGCATTTGACGGTCAAAACTAATTTTGGATGACGTTTTGTTCCTTTGATGTGCACGTCGTAAAATACTTCGGCGATGGTTCGTATATTTTATGCTTGAAGTAATATTTTAAGGTTATTTAGAATAATATTCACAATTCACTCATTTTAAGTACACCATAAAAGCCACGTTATGTTGGTTCAATATATTTTAAAGAAAAAAGAAAGAAAAATAAATAAATAGTAACCATGACACTCGAGGATTTTTTCATTACGTCAAATGTGTCTGTACATTTTATTTTCAAACATTATAAAAATAACGATTTATGCGTATCTACTAAACGTATTAATAATAAATGTGATGCAATACCAATTCATAATATAATATTATGCTGTGGCCATATTATTATCATGAGTGGTTAGGTTTTTAAACAGTAAACACGAAACAAATATTTATTTTTAGCCACTACCTATAGATAGTATAGTAGATAGTATATGGCAATAATATATATAACAAGTGGTTACCTATATCAGTGGACACCTGCAGAATGTTTCGTCTCCGCCATTACAGACGTGTCAAATTTGTGTTCAGCAGTTCCGATTTCGTGTTGTTAGTTTTAATATTTAGAGCGAATTGAACTATAATCAGACTTAATGATGGTAAGGACATATTTTCCGTCATTCGCATTGATAACGTTCTCATTGAACGTCTCATTGTGTTCCAATTAATGTGGTTCCTTACACTCTGACTGTTAAGCAGCGATCCTTCAGGGTTCGTTAACCTCGTGGAATCTGTTTTATAGCCGAAAATAACGAGTGTGTTGTAACGATTTCATTTTCCGTTCAACTTAATAATAATGTTTGCAGTGTAGAACTAATAATATATTCTTCAATGACTTACTAAAACTTTTAGATAAGAGAACCAAATGTGACTTTTACTTTCAAAACGTTTCACTGAGTTTTCAAATTCTCGCTGTAAATAATTAATGTCTATCAACATTTGTATTATTACTGCCACTCACACTCGTGTGCGATGTGTTTAATGTATAAATTATAATAATATATCGTTTGAGGAAACTCAAAAAGATTTCCCTTCAAACTTTGTTTCGTTTTATATGGGAAAAATACGCACAATGGGATTGCCACGGGACTATATTATAATACTACGGTATATTATTTTAATACCACTAAAGCTTAAAAGACGTTCATCGAATCATTTTGGTTATTTTATGACGTAGGTACAAAAGTAATAATTTCTTTACCGAGACAAAGTGGCAAATCAAATTTTCAGTTCCACGTTTCCACTTAGGTACAAACATTTTATAATCGCAATTATTTTTGGTGTGCCTATACGCTCAAATAAACATTATATTTATAATCAAATAAAAATTATAATCGTAGAATTCAATTATTTTTGCAGAGTTATACACACACGAGTTATACGACATGCGAAACGCAGTGAAATCGTTATTTTTTTTTTTTTGAATGTCGTATAATAATTATTTAGAACAGCTGATGTCTCTACTTTTATTTGTACTTTAATAGTAATACTTTTATCCTTTAATGGGTAGTCGGTGCCCTCCACCGTAGATATAATACAGCAGATACGTGCAGATATAATATAAATTATACATATTATGAAGTATAGTGTTTTATTACGAATTCGCTGGACCTACCCTATCATATTATTATTTTTGTAGATAATCGAGAATACATTAAAATAAACGTAGGTATAGTGCGCAATAATCAAAACGCATAGATCAATGAACAAAATATAACCATCAATACGAAAAAAAAAATGTTTTTAGAAAAAAAAAAAACGACATGCAACAAATATCGTGCAATGTTTTTAAAATAATAATATTATACACGATCGATCATTAATTCTTTATTATCACGAGTCGTACACGACACTATATATTTTATCGTAATAAAAAAAGTAAATACGCGTTAATATTATTATTATATTGTATTATACCCAGACAGCAGAGTCATGATTTCGAATTTAAACTGAACAATAAAATTGTACAAATTAATAATATCATATTTTATGGATTTTTTTTTAATCCTATAAGTATTGCGCTCTCTTTTCGTCAAATTTGACCAATCGAAAGTCAATTATATAAGTTTTATTCGTCTGGGGTATTATGGTGTCCTACAGAAGAAAATATATATAACAAACTTTTGTTACGGGTTATTATAATTTCAGGAGGTTTTCTCTTGACATAAAGTTGTAATAATAACTGCTGTGTTTAAAAGTAACTCGTTTATTATGATTTGCGTCAGTCGTGCTTTTATGTTTCGAGATCATTATTTATTTAACCTCCAGTACACTCGAGTCGGAAAATTTGGAAGAAAAATTAATTTTGAAAACCATTGCGTGTTTGACCGCGCGTACAGCTTATCAAAACGTATGAAAAATTAAATATTATCGTCGATTAAAACAATATTTATAATATCAAGCGGCTTACTCCTACACGGTATTATTACGAATTATTATTATGGTATAGCTGATAACGCAAATGCAGGTATCGTACTATGGTCGTGTTGATTGAACTTACCGTGTTTTTCGATAAAAACATAATGCGTTTTGACGAATTTACGATTTCGTAATATATTATAATGCCGGCACCACCGGAGTACGCCGTAAATTATCATTATTATTATTATTTGAAACGATAGGTCGTGCAATCATATAATTTCGTCCTCAAACCGCGTTCGGATAGAACTCCAACGACCACGACGGTCGTCGCCATTTTGAGTGATATATCGTGTACCGTGGCTGTGCGTTGTGGCGAGAAATTATACAATAATATAATGACGACAATCTTTTGCAACGGACGAGCAGCAGGAGAAAATAAGTATTACTATTGTGTTATCGGTTTAAAAGTAAAGCGATTTTTGGAACCTCTCGACGAAGGAACACGTCATATCATAAAAATTAAAAAAAAAAAAAACCCCGTCTACTCTTTGTGGGACTCTATCTCTAAAGTCGGATCGATCATCGCCGCGCGGCGGCCGCGGGCGAGAGCGAAAGTATTCGCGTCGCAATATTATTATTATTATTATTATATTAATTCAAAATATCATACACGCGCCTCGGGCACGAGGGTTGCAAATGCGGTATCCGCCGGTTAATACCACCGGGGATCACTATTTTCGGATCGCCGCTTTAGGAATTCACGAGGATTTCGGGACGTAATGTTTCGCGATGTACGGACGCGCGTCTGTCCGAAGAGAGAAAAGGAAAAATCAAACTGTCGGCGGAAACCTTTTGTTATTGGCCGTTTGCCGTCGAAAAAAATAATTTCAAAAACAAGTCAGCTTGCGGGAAGAGTTCGTCCACGCTGGCCGTCGTTCGGCGATCCCTGGCGAACGCATATAAAGTTTACGCGGCGGCCTCGTTTACTAGGATGGCCGTTCGTCCCGGATTTCCCGGGACAAAGTTTTTCTGGGGACATCGTTTTGTGTACCGGTTTTGAGCTTTTTCGTAGATATATGTTCAGGAATTCAAAATTGTTTTCATAATTCGTATACCTATCTCAGTTTTATTCTGATCAAAATGCAATAACTAATCGCAAATATTATAACAAATAACAATATTTGATGACGAATGTCGGAACCACGATAGACCTATTAATTATTGTTTATAGAAAAATTATAATATTATATAAAAATTGCATCCAAGAGATTGTTCAAAACAAAAAAAAATATTTAGTTCTAGTTTCAGTAAATGAAATTTATTAAAACTATTAATGAATTTAATATATTTAGAGGACCGTATAGTTTTATTTATCAGTGAACCGAAATCGATTATTTGACCGTCAAAATGTTCAGTAAAAAACTTCAACTTGAATCTACTATAAAAATAGCATTTATTATTTAAAACAATTAAAGTTAATTTTTAAGTTGTTCCAACTGCGTGCATAGTTTTTTTTTTGAAATTGGGATACAATCGTCATGTTAATTAAAATAAAGAAACACGTCTTTTTTGGGTTTTTTTTTTAAATTCCATATCATTGATCTGGATAATCATTCAAAAACCACGTGTATTACGACATAAAATACACTCTGTGCAATGTATACCGATACATATATTTACCTGTTTTTTTTTTTAGTAATTTTTTTACGAGAACAATTATTCGATTTTGGAGTCCAAATTTCTTAAAATGTAATCTGCCCACCTAACATAATATACCGCCCGCAGCGGTGCTACAACGAGATTATTATGTCACACAGTTTATATTAATATCACGAGACCGTATAAAAGCAATAACAAAATTGTATTTTAATAACATATCATTATGATAGTAATAATATTTAGTGATATTATAACCGCCGCCGCAAACCGCCCTCGAGTTGCTTTTGGTCTTAAAAATCGTCAGACACGTCGTGTCATTCCGTGCGACTCGTGACGATCGTCGACGCAGATTAGGGGTGGCATTATTATACTATACAGACGTTTAGACCTTTTGTGTACGATATATGATATTATCATAATAAAACTGCTTCTCGGTTTTGCGACTACGAGCAGCTCCTCTATATTATTATTATTATTATTATTATTATTATTATTATTATTATTATTATTATTATTATTATTATTATTACCATCGTTTCGCGGTGATTTAAAGGGCCGGCGTCCACCCCCTCCCCCTCCCACCCATAAGATTACCGAGTGTTGTGCCATTGAAATCGAATCGTAAATAATTACCATCTCCGTCGTAGCCCGTCGGACGTGTTTAGCCGGTGCGCAGGAGAATGATAAAGTCTCATAACGCAGCGTTTATCGGTGTTTTCCAACCCGGGGAGGCGCAATTGGTCACCACCACGAAGTAAAATTTGTATTTATTAAATTGTTTTTATTTTACAATGGTTTTTATGTTGTATTGTGTAGTTTATGTGTAAGGTATATATTATTATACAAAAAAAACTTCTTTAATTATGATTTTATTCAAATTCTGATTTTTGAATTTCTTAAATATATTCAAATCTTTGAATATTTTTGTACTACTTAAGGAGGGTCCTGTGGTGATTTTTAATCGTTTTAGTTTTGAATTAGATACATCGTTATGTTGTGAAAAATTAACTACCAAATAATTTACAGTAAAAAGGGCGTTTGAAAAACAGAAGTTTGTATCTCCACGAAACACTCCTTAAGTAATATAAAAAAAAATCCAAAAAATTTAAAAATAAGGTCTTAAAGCATATTATGTATTTAGAAATTCCGAAAATCAAATTTTGAACAATATACTATATAATTAAATGAAAAAATGGGAGTGAACACTCTCGGGGTGAATCGCCCTGTCGTATATTATTATAATATAGTCGTACGATTTTAATTCGCAGACGTATGTCCGAAAGTCATAAAAAACACATATTATAATATTCTATAGTATTATATCAATTCATCGTGCGAGCAATATTATTATTACTATTATGGCCGATAACGAGCGCCGATGACTATGGGGACGCGAATTTAAAACGCTGCCACTAAAATGCCTACAACAACAATGCACGACGACGGCGTATAATAATAATAATAATAAAAATAATGCACGAACCGTAGTGAATATTATTGCGGACAGACTTATTTGTATTATTATTATTATTATTATTATTATTATTATTTGACGAGATATTATTTTCGCAGACCAAAAAAAAAAAAAAAACACTGCACGAGTAGATACGTGCGCGGAATATATTATTATTATAAAATATATCGTCCGCGTCGTCGTTATTTCTGCGGTGTATATCATTATAATATTATTATTATTATTATGTTATATACGCTCTACATAAATACACGATATTATTATTGTTTGCGAGGTATTATACTTTGCCGTATCGACGGGGCATATCAAAACGTCCATCATTAATTATTATTCAAGCCTACATTATAATAATAATAATTATTATTACTATTATATATTTCGATACCTATACCTACCCCGTAGGTACCTAATGCCTCGTCGGGAAAGGTCCCGGCCCCGGGAGTTAAACATTTCGTGAGGCGTGCGCGGGATTAAACGACCGCGGCTCGGACGTACATATAATAATAAATACGATATTATTGTGGGTGTGTGGGTGTGTGTGTGGGTGTGTGTGTGGGTGTGTGAGTTTGTATGAGGGTGTGTGTGGGTGCGCGTCCGTACACAGTGTCGAAACATATTCGTGTTTAATTAGCTCTCTCGTCGCCCACACCGCAGTCCACTCCACTCCACTCCGGGGTTACGCACGCCGCCGCTCTGCGTATTTGTTTGAGCCGTATTTTTTTTTTTTTATTAGCGTTTATTCCCGTAATTTTTTGCACGCAATACTGTCATTGCAGTGCCCCTCGCTCGGAATCGTCACCGTAATCATATACGCGTACGACCGATCGAAAACCACAGTCGATTCACGGTGGACACGCATATAAAGGCCCGCGCAGGTACTCGCTCGCGGTCTTATTCTCGTCGTCTTTGCGCCGTTGCATTGGCGGCGGACTAGAACATTTAGATCGTTCAAACGCCAAGTCTTGCGTCCAGTGTAGTGCACGGACAACTACTTGACGATTGTCCGGATGAGATGACAGCAGATACGATGCGTTGAAAATTCGTAGACGGATACGATCCACAGATAAAATGAAGAATAAATTATCTAGATGAGATAATATCAATTCGTCTAGATAAAAAAAAAAAACAGATATACAGTCGAGTCTCGATAACTCGAAAACCCCGACAACTGGATTTTTTTTTATTGCCCCTCGAAGTGTTTTTAAGTCGTGTTTGAGGTATACAACTCGAAAAATGCATAAGTCGAATTTATTTTTATTTCCCCTCGAGATTCGACTGTACCTACTTTTTAAGTTATGAAAATCTTTATAAATCGAGTTATAATACTAGCACATACTTATAAACTTATATTTTAGATTATATTTTATTGTATTATATAAAAATACAATATAGATTAAATGAATAAATTTGAGAAAATGTGTTTAATACATATTCGTATAATGCACATTTTATAAACTGTCTGGGCACTTCGTTTTATTGTTTAATTAATAAATTGTAGATATCACGAATCATTGTAATAAAACGACAATAATCAAAAAATCAAGTGAAATTAATAAAACAGTTATTCAATTATAGATAATCGGATAAAAAAGTCTTATCCATCTAGATAAGACAAAAAGATAAATATTTGAATCCGAATAGCGTACAACACTGCGAAAACGTGTCTTGCGAGCAGACGACGCCAATCGTCGCTCGACGATGGCGATATTATACTCGACGTGCAGATATTATACGAAGTGTGATGAAAACGTTAATTATTATCATCATCACACTAGTAGGAAAACGCAGACGAACCCGCGGAAGAGCGCAGGCGACCAAATTCTTATACGCATTTATATGTATATAAATTTATACAAACTCGTAATGGGCATATACATAACAATGCATGGTCTACACAATATTAAACGTGTCGGAAAATAGTACGCACGCACGAGAGACAATATAGTGATTATAGTGACGGACGAAATACGAACAGAAGATATAGAAGCACTGTAATATTATAACAGACGAGTTGCATTCATCGTTCGTCGTTTTGCTAAATATATTTTGAAGTAGTGCAGCCGACGACTGACGCAATTCGATACAACGACGGAATCGATAACAAACACCACATATAGTGCGTAATTTTTTGTCCAAAAAAAAACTACGACATACTATTTACATCCCAATTTTTTTTTTATCGAGAAACCGCCTCACTTTCCGCCTCCCACCCCCCCCCACCAAAAAAAAAACAGCCGTCGGACACTAGAACGGCACTCCTCGAACGATCGTCGTCGACATTCCGGCGGCGACGTGACTATACTATGTATACGCGTATCCGATTTTTTTTGTTAATCCTAATTTTCTTTGTTTTTCCTAAGCTGATGACGTTATCGACCGCATAACGCGCGAGGTGCACAAAACTTATGTACAATACAATCGCAGCAGCACTTTTATCATAATGCGCTACAATGCAGTTCAGTTTTCCGCACACTCGATATCACACATACTATACAGGGTGATCCGTCTAACGTGAGACACTCAATATTTCAAAGAGTATTTACGTTGTTGATAGTATTTTTATTACACGGTATCAAGTGGTTACAAAACAACATTTTTTCGAAAAATAATATTTTTTAACCTTATGATTTTTAAGTTTTTTACTTTTTCGAAATACAACATACAGTTTTAATTTTATAATCCAAAGCAGAATATTTTTCTGAGTATTTCGATACGTTAAAGTCGATTTTCGGACGAGTAGTTTGTGAGTTATGAGTATTTAAAGTTTAGATATGAGCAGTGTGGGGTGGCGTGCGGATACCCCGCAAAAGGTTGGTCCACTACTCGCCGCTCATCTAAACTACAAATACTTAGAACTCACAAACTACTCGTCCGAAAATCGACTTTTATGTATCAAAATACTCAGAAAAATTACTTTTCCTAAATAATTATTGAAATAATATGAGTGTCTTACGGATCACACTGTATACACTATATTATACAAACGGGCGCGCCCACACACACACACACACACGTCGATAAGTGCTTTTTGGGGCGAACACGAGTCGTCGCGATAGAGTTTTTGTCACGGAATCGGTATACGTCGTATGTTTATTATGATATTATTATTATTATTACTTCGTATAATCGAAATATCGAATATCTGTGACGGAGTTTTCAAAACTTTTGCATCTCGAAATTTACACGACGCGTCGTGCAGCACTTTGGTATACATAATATTATATATGTGTTACGTGTCATAATAATTATATACTCCTCATTAGCTATCGGCAATAATATTATTATTATTATTATTATTCAGTAATGTTTTACGTGCTCTCGGCGCTTTTGAACGTGCACGTTCCGATATTATGATATTATTATTATTATTATTATTATGTACGATTTGCGATGTGACGAGAGCAGAGTGCTCGCGTGGCTGTACGCGTGACGTGTCCGCGATCCTCCACGGCTCCACGCCCCGCCCACGTCTCCCCTTCTAAAGACGATTTATATATAAAAACAAGCAGTCTGTCTTGAAATCGAATTTCGGAAATTATTACCTTGTGAGATTTTAACTTGAAATCATTACATATTATTTTACCTATTATATCGTATATTAAGCAACGAGCCGCGGAGTACAACGTAATATTTCCGATTATTTTTTTTTGAGACACACGATTCGTTAAATCCGAGTAGTTACATTTTAAAGTCTCTCTTGATCGCTGCTTAAATACGATGTAGGCATTCGTTCAAGTCGTACGAGTCCAGTAGAATCCATTAAGACTCCTTTGCAAAAAAAGTATATTTAAGTATAATTTAAAGAGGTGCTCGCACGAGGATTTTGAAATTCATGATGAAAATCGAAAATTTGTAAATCGTTTATAAATGGTTGCTATTGGTTACAATTGTTGTTAGTTGTTATCGGTTATAGTAACAGTTTTTTCCTACGTACATAATATTATACGCTAAAAATTCTGGAAAAACTGAAAGTGCTATTTTTAAAGAGATATATTATATGAAAAATCTCTGTTTATTTATAGGGTTGTCAATGGTTACATAATATCTTATAACTATTTTAATTAGTAGGAATATGGCATATGCATATTTTTACAAATACATTTATGAAAAAAAACAAATCTTTGGCACAGGCCACCACTGCGATGTTTTTCGTGTGCCTAATATTCTGATAATATCACTTACTCACTTATTTCATCTCTGACTCGGGCAACGCCGGGTGGGGGGACAGCTAGTTATAATAATATAAAGTTAGATTTGCCTCATACGTAATAATTAAAATTTAATGTTTTGTGTATATTTATGAGATAAAGTTATATTTGATTTATATAAGATGAGTTTCCGACAACAGTCGAATGATATGTTTGCGACATTCTTTGGTTCTGGGCTTAGTATTTCATCCAGGTTTTTGGTTGTGCTGAATTCGTCCTCTCATTATCTTAAATTCTGCATTCAGTTAGAATGTGCTTGGTTGTGGGAAGAAACCCACATCATGTACAAAATGTGGGCTGGACATCTTTCGTCATTAAAATATATATATAAGTGAGTCAGTTGGGGCTGGAGTGGCGCAGTGGTCACACAGTTGACTGCGACTCACACAGTCATCGGTTCGATTCATAGCAAGTGCAAAAAATTTGTGTGATTCTACGCAATCACCATTTTCCCGTGCCGTTGTCCGATTGCATCATCCGGTTTCCAACTAGGTCCCACTCCACTGGGAGTGAAGACCACACATGTCTCCTCTTGGAGAAGGGGGGTAGTATCATGCATATAGTGATATATACATAGATAAATAGATCACATGATCACCCTGCTACCCACTTGTGATAAGCATTGACGAAGACCTTGAGGTCGTTTCAATGTACATTAGAAAAAAAAAAAAAAGTGAGTCAGGCAGGAATGTCCGCGGATCGTCAGCTAGTGGCTGTCGATTGTACTTTTTCGGAGTGCCGACGGGAAAGGTCCAGGATTTGATGGTTCTTTTAAGACAAACGTGCCCAGAAAATCCATTCAAATTTCAGAAGGAGCTTACAGTTTTAACATTTGCAATTTGAGTGGTGGGGTGGAGAGGGGGGCTTCGATTCCACTCCACTAATTGGCTGTCTGTTTTAGGGGAGCTAAAAGATATTGGAGGGGGGAAGGGTTATATACATATGTTTATATAGATATAATATACTGTTTACACGTCTATATACATATATATATACTCAGATCTGTCTGGCACGTGTTCAAATTTATCGTAAAAATACACGACGTTCGTATGATAAAACACTATGCTATATATTAAACCTACTATACAGGATGGTTCACATTGTTACGGCGTTTGTATTGATTCAAAACAACGAATGGTACTAAAGTTTTTTGATTTAGAAACATCTAATATGATTTGTACACTTTATAATAATTACTTACAATATTTTAGGAGGGTTTTTGGTGGTAGACTGGACCATTTTAAAAATTTTAAATGTCTCTCGAACTCAGTGTTTTACATTGGTTAAAGTCGTTCAAGCACTAAAATGTATTAAAAAAATATCTTCATATTGTTATGTTTTCAAAAAAAGTGTGGGTTCCCTTTAGAGTTTCTAAAAATGACACCCTATAACCTCTCTAATAAATTGTAAAACATTATGAAATGTACAAATCGATTTAGATGTTTCTAAATCATGAAACTTTCGTACCATACATTTTTCCGCGTTTTAAATATTTTTTACCTATGTGATAAAATGGTTCTAACATAAATTTTAAATCACCCTTCATAATATAGGCCTATGATGTACTCGGCATTCGCCCTCGGGTCCTAATGAATTCGAAATTTTACACATATTATAATGTGCCTTACTGCCATTATATTATTGTATTAGGTCGACGAAAATTTCGCGTCGATCGCGGGATAAAACGACACGAATTTCCGGGGGGACGAATACAACTATAAATTCGTTATAAATATACGCAGCCCCGACGGGGGCGCAGCTGTAATGGAAAATTGATCTCGCGAGCGGGGAAATACTGCCGAGGAAAATAATAATAGTGGTTAAGGACGTTGAAAATATATTTATAATGTTATCAGTACACGGTAGTGTAGTGATAGTGGGAACCTATACTTATTTTTGCAAACATAATATGAAAGCATTTTCGAAATAAATTTTAGTGCTCGAACGAAATCAATTCATGAAAAACTCTATGCTTGAGAGATATTTAAAGTTTTTATAAATGTCTAAAGTTCGCCACCCAAAACCTCTCATAAAATATTGTAAAAAATTATAAAACGTAGAAAAACTTTAGTATCATGCATTTTTCTCTGTTTTTAATCAACAAATTGGCCGTAACATAAATTTCGGTTTTGGGCTGCCAACTATAGAAATTTATAAAAACTTTAAATATCTCTCAAGCAAAGAGTTTTTCATTAATTAACGTCGTCCAAATGCTAAGATGTATTTAAAAAACGTCTTCATTTTCGAAAAATTACCTTTTGAGTTTTTAAAGTCAACCCCTCCTAAAACCCTCCTGGTAACATAGATTTTTGAACCATCCTGTATAATGTAGGTACCTATGTACTCGCCCCGGCGTCCTAATGAATCGGAAATTTCATCTATACATTATAATATGATAAAGAGTATTACGTTGATGAGAATTTCGCGGGATAAAACGACGCGGATTTCTGCGGGGACGAATACAACTATATAGATTCGTATATAAATATACGCGGCCCGGGCGGCGGGGTAATGGAAAATTGATCTCGCGAGCGGAGAAACTGCCGAGGAAAATAATAATAGCGGTTAAGAACGCTGAAAATATAACTATAATGTTATCCGTACGCCGCCGCCGCCGCCTCGAGTATGGGCATTATTGTCCGATTGCGATTGGCCCCATCCACGCGAAGACGAAAACCTTTTATTACACTTTGGTCACGTAATCTGCTCTTTCTCCTGTTGTTTTCGTATTTTGTTTTGTGGTTGAAAATTAATTTCGTTTTTGTCTCTCATATTAAACGCTCGTACGTGTCGTTATGCGTGCGCGACAACTAAATACCATACATTATATTATGAATTATGATTGATTAAAAACTGTCGGGAGATTTTAAATATATTATTGTTTTTTTTTTCAAAATACCGGCTACTGATACAACACGCGACGGTGCAACTATGAGCCATCAATATTCATATTATATTATTATAATGAAGTAGCTTCAAAATATTCGCGTGTCCAGTAATAATAGTATATAGTCGTGTTCCGAAGAATCGATGGATTTCTAATTATGTCTGTTTAAAAATCGAACAACCGTAAGTCCGCCATGACTCCATTCATCATTACGATGTTAATAGACGTTTCGCGTTTTAGATTCGAGAACTGATTAATTTATTCGAGAACGGACACAAAAAAAAATCAGTCAACCTGTCAATGGTTCGTCCATTAATTTGCTTCTGAAAATATTTCAATCTTATTTGGCAGGTATTATCGACCTTTTAGATCCTGAGCGGAGCGATAAATGTATGGTAATGGCTGTACTATGATGACGCGCGCCTGTCTGTTTTTTGTTTTTTTTTTATATCCGTCATCTCTTTTTGGAACAGCAAATCGAAATCGGAGTTAGTTTTCTGGAAGAAAATCGGATCTAATTTGTACTTTGGAGTGGTCAAAAGTTAAACATTTCCAATGCTTTTCAAAACAATCGGGGGAAATAAAAAACAACTTATGATGCAGCCGGTGTATACGTCGGTTTTGATTCTAGTCGAAATTCAAAAACGAAATACTGTGGATTTGAATTTATTACCAAATATATATTTATATTATCAACGTGTATCTATGACTTTAAAAAAATGACAACGTGTATTATTATATACTATACACAACTCAATTTTTCAAATATTTTGGTACCGATGCGATGTTGACTTATAAGGTAATTACATCAAATTAGTTCAGACCACTGTATTACGCTAATACCAATATAAATATAATATAAAATATTGAAATATACTTGAAAACATAATAATATGTATATGTATTAATCGGAGCTGTAATAATTTCAACAATCCACAGGTCCTCGTGACTTTACTATAATCACTGTACGCTGTTCTTTGGACCTATTGGTTTTTGCAGATAACAACTCGTTAATTTGGTACCCTCATTTTAATGGCTCTATCCAGTCTTTAGAGGCCACTCAAAAACTTTTTTTTTTTGAACTAGTAAGTACAACAAATGTAATATTTAACTTCAGCCCCCCTCGTATTATCGACCCTCAACAACTTACGAATTGGAAGGACACAGCAGGATATTTCCTTTGATTCATTTGTGGGTGGCTTTATGTATACTTACCAGATCTATTATTTAGAATTTGACGCCTATAAAGTGACTTTGCCAGTTTTTACATTTCTACATGATTGCACTGGGTATATCATATGCCATTCTGTAATTATTATTTGGGCATATAAATATAATACGCGGCAGGCCGAAGCTGCAATAATGACTTTGTAGATGTTTACAAATCTATGGTATCAAATACAATCCATTAGAATTTGGTCGGAATACGATGATAATGTTAATCTCTTTTTGTGGTTCATCGAATGTAAAATTATTTACACAATGCAAACGTTGTTACATCAAACGCAGATACATCTAAATTTGTCATGTCAAAGTATAATATTTTAATGTCATGTGATCCAGTTGATTTTAAATTTAAATAAATTCACGGTAAACCGAATTCAAATATACATCAAAAATGCCGTATTAAATCAGTCTACATACGAATAGTTTTGCAGTGTGAAATATTATTCTACAAAAACTCAAATGACAGTAACAACATAATAATATATTTTATAATACATACCTTAAATACTATATTATATTTTAACGATTAAAAAATACAGGTTTATCATTTTTATGCGTTAATCGTTTAAAATACGATTTTTTGTCCAAACATCATTACAGATATTTCGAGTTATAAAATATACTAAATCAAAACTAAACCAAATCCAAATATTCCTGTTTGGATCTTTGTAAGATTGGTCTTCGCTCGGCATCAACCGTATATACTCGAGATTATTACAAACGTACTGTTAGCTTTTAATTTTTTATCAGTTGTTATTTTAATTAAAAAACGTCTAAAAAAATGATCACCAAAATAAATGTATATCGACAAACGATCATATACATTTTTGACATTTTTTTATTTATGCGATATTGTTCTAAAGTTTTAAACACAAGCGTTATTACGGTGTAAAAAATAAAATGTTCTTCAATACGATTTCTGGGTATTTTGATTTTAAACCATTGAATAACGTTATTAGTTTATCAAAATAATATCCGTTGAATTATTATAACCATTCAATATAATATCAATACTCGAGGTAATAAAACCGCACAATTTCACGATATAAACGTAAAAAAATAAAATTAACATTGTGCGATAGAATTGAAATTTGGCCATTTCAAAACACGTTTGCCGCGTTCGCATTGAAAACGAATGAGAACTTTTTTTGGCGCCTCGTTGTGATGAAATATATTATTATTATTATGATAATGCGTTGTTTAATCGACATATGTAAATAACGCTATATATATATATATTGTTGTGTTTTTGACTCGAAATGATTTTAATATGATACCCCGTGTCTGTTAAAAAAAGGGGGGAGGGGGTATGCATTAACAGACCCATAAAATCGTGAAAACGTTACGGTGTTTTAATATAGTTAGGTGCGACGCAACGATTTAGTTTTTAAATATTAATTATGGCAAATATTTTATTTCGACGTTGTTATGATATTTATTTTAAAGCGTTGTCCGTTCGACTTACCTATTAGAATTTAAATTGCCAGCCTCGCGTCATTATAACGATTAGCAGTTTAATATTATGGCCTGCAAATCGCGAAATAAAATATAAATTACACCGCAGCCGTATTTACCTACATAATATTATTATATGTACACAGTATTTTAGCGGATCATTAACGTCGTCCCTTCGACAATAACCATATTATATTAATTGATATGCACGCGATGTTTATCTTAATTATTGGGCAGTGGGTACACGTTATTCAACCTTTGCGCCATAGGCACTGCAGCGAAGGTCTGCGTGTTCACTTGCGTTATTATCTCGAAGGGTCTGTTCGATCGAAAATATAATAATTTCCGCCGACGTGAAATCAAATATTATTATACAAAGACGATAGACCGTCTGTAAAGGTTATAGATTGCTATCATAATAAGCCACCACCCGTTTGGAGTTATAGAAATAATAATACTCAAAGATCATAATATAATATGGTTATTGGTTATATTATGTGACCCGGTTACACACAAGTCTTACGAAGCCTAATTTCGTGTGTGTTATAATATATACTTACTGCGAACTTCAGAGATCATAACGGTCGGGCAAATGCTTCTACTTTTGAAATTTTTAAAATAAGAAAAAGAACTCCCGAAAACATAATAGGGTGTCGTTGAAACGGTCGCTATATATAATAATATTATAGTAGGTACGTCTTTTTCACAGCGCGTTAAAAGTTTTTTTTTTTTTTTTTACGATTAAATGTCTTCCCGGGATCGTTATTCCCAATGTATTTGCCGTATAGTCGCTTTCAGAAGAAAACATTTTTTTTTTTTATTTCGCAGTAAAAACGAAAACATTCGCTCCGGTCTTTCGCTGCGGAAGAACAGTGCACAAATATACCTGACGGTAAGGCCTATATATACACTCGCGTCACTTCAATTTTTTCTGTTCTCTCTCTCTCTCTCTCTCTCTATATCTTTTCGTAATGGCATCATAAATCGTACAAAGTTTCGCCGCCAAAGTGTTGCGCGCTTTCAGGTGCTCCGAGGACCGTTGGCCTAATGAATCCGCCGAACTTTTAACGCGCGGGTTTCACTTTTACATTAAACACGAGGGCACGCACCCTCACACCCTCACACACGCGCACACCCACACACCCACGCTCGAGAGCATATACACATGGAGTTTATTACGTAAATACAGTTAAAACAAACCCACCCCCACCCACTCGTGCCCCGTATCGTACAGGCGAACAGGTACGACGACGACACCTTTAATACACCGCGGTTTAATCGATAGCAGGCGGGCCAACGCAACAGACGTGAATGGTCTCGCGGGAAATTTATTTCCTCTCCTCCCACCAGTGCCACCGTACCTCGCGCTGGCCTGAAGTATATATTATTATACCGAGCCGCAAGTCGGCCGCTACCTCGGACGTCTTCGAGTCTGAACGCCGCCGCCGTTTCCCTGAACCGCACGAAACTAAAAAAAAAGTCAGACAAGAGGAAAACCAGAAAAACGGGTCCGAGACAATAAGCAGAAAGTTTTGTAGGCGTAGTTTGGCTTTCGATTGAACCATATATATATATGTATATATATAGAGGTGATAAATCTCACGAAATCGGTATCACATTTCACCGTTTACTGGAAACATTCGAATTCAATCACTCGTTTATAATGTAAAATATTTCCCCGTTATTCGTGTATCGAGTTAATTCTATTATTTAGGTGAATTATTATTACGTCGTCGTCGTCTTGACGACTGTGTCCACAGCGGCGTGCGTTATTTATTCTCTTCTGTGGCTGTTGAACGGCTCGTTAGCCACGGAAAAAAAATCATATCATCCGATTCGCATGCGTTACGTTTCTGCTGTAGACGTGCGTCGTCAAGTGTGTCGACGACGACAATGTACGAATTTTTAATTATTACATCATACCCCCCTAAATCGTTACATAATAATAATAATATGTATAAAACGTTTTTGTCGTTTCGAAGCGGCGCGCGTCCGAGACGGCCACCTGTCGATCCCGTCGAGTCTCCGGGCCCCGCAATGACGGCGATTGGTGACATCATAATATTATTAGTATTATCGTATGTACGGCAGTCGTCAGTTTTATTTTTATATTTAAATTCCAAAAATATCACATCATTGCAATCGATACAGTCCATCACACACCTTCTAGGCCGCGGGTTGCCGACCGCCACCTCCTTCTGGACTAAACATTTAACGATTCGTGCCGCGCACTCTTCCTAGGTTGATTAGACGGTGCGACGATGTATTGTCATTACCACAGTCCTCCAAATCTCTATTTCCGAACAGTCAAACGTTGTCGGATAGTACCGCGTAGGCACTGTTCGCGAGCTGCGGGTCGTATATATTTATAATAATATCAAATATAGGATAAAAATCCACGGTTAAAAAAGTCACAAAATGGTACATATAATATCATACCCACTATTAAACCCTTATATTTTGTATGCCTATAATATAACGCCGAGAGTTGATAAATATTGTTGATAGGTACATTACAATCATAAAGTGATAACAATCATATGTAAGTAGTAAAATAATATTATGAACAAATTTCACTGATAATAATAATAATTAATAAAACGAAAAAAAAAAAGGTTAAATAATATAACTATAATACTGTATGCATATAATAATATATTATTATGTCATACAAATTATAAGAGTTCCTAGATATTATAATATATACTTATTTGTTTGATTTTATTGATTATTATTGTAATTTTTTTGTAGAATATGATTGTACTACCTGCTAGTAATAGTAATAAATTGTATTAAATTATTCAATCACAAAACTATATTGTATAAAAAAGTTGATAGTTGAACGTACTCAACGAGACATCCTGTATAGTTTATTTCGTGTCTTTTTTGTCCGTGGCTTTATATCAGTGTCTTTTTTATTCGCGTCTTTTTTTCCGTGATTTTTCTATCCTATTACCAATAGTATCATATTATACAGGGTGATTCCAAATGTATGTTATACAGCCATTATATTGATTAAAAATAGAGAAAAATGTGCGATATG
Organism: Neotoxoptera formosana; assembly: GCA_022818045.1. Taxonomy (NCBI): domain Eukaryota; kingdom Metazoa; phylum Arthropoda; class Insecta; order Hemiptera; family Aphididae; genus Neotoxoptera; species Neotoxoptera formosana. The sequence continues at coordinate 23,190,112 of CM040634.1, forward strand.
AAAGGTTTTCGATTTAGAAACATCTAAAATGATTTTTAAACTTTATAATTTCTTACAATATTTTAGGTGTGGGGGGTGGGCGTTAGGGTTGGCGTTAAACCTTAGAATTTATAAAAACTTTATATATATCTCGAACATACAGCTTAGCATTAATTAATGTCGTTCAAGCACTACAATGTATTGAAAAATACGTCTTCATAATATAAAGTTTGCAAAAAAAAAGTATAGGTTCCAATTCGAGTTACTAAAGTTGATCCACAGTAAAACCCCCCTGGTATATTGTAAGACATTATTATTATTATTATTATATGTTTGTGTGATAAAGTAACATAGCCATTGGAATCATTCTGTATAATGTAAGTAGGTATACTCGCGCTCGCGTCCTAATGAATTCTCGAAATCTTACCTATATAATGTAATGTGCCACGCGTATTACGTCAATGCGGATTTCGCGTCGAGTCGGGATAAAACGACAAGGATTTCTGCGAGGACGAACTATAAATTCGTAGAAACGCACGCGGAAGAATGGGGGCGCCGCTGTAATGGAAAATTGATCTCGCGCGCGGGGAAACTGCGAAGGAAAACAATAATAGCGGTTTGGAAGGATGCTGAAAATTTAACTACATAATGTTATCCGCACACCGCGCGTAGTGGGAACGTATAATTTTTTTTTTTCAAACGTAATACGAAAACATTTTTTCAATACATTTTAGTGCTCGAACGACATTATAGTAGTTAATGCAAAACTCTATGCTCGAGATATTTTTAAAGTTTTATTGGATTTCTAAGGTCGACCGTCGAAAACCCCCCCAAAAATATTGTAAACAAAATTATAAAATGAGCAAATAATTGTATATGTTTCTAAATTATTTCGAATCGCTCTGTATATACATATTTATACACACGGGGGAAATCATCTGCTAATTAGACGAGTCGGGTCAGGAGTCGGGGGGAGAGGGGGGGGGGCGAGTTCAAACGACCTGAGTGCGCGGAGCAAGCCAATTCAGTGGTGGAGGGGGGTTGGGGCAGGTCTATGCGGAGGGCGAGGAGATCGGAGTCCCGGAAAACCCATGTTGCGGGTTAGGTTAGGTTAGGTTAGGTTACCAACGACCGTGTGTATACAACGCGGTAATGGCGCATTGTTGCAAATCGTCTGGTGACAATGATAATTGGTCTCTGGTTACGATTGGACGTACGAAATCTTTATACTGTTATCGTCAGTTGTCGTCGAAGCCGAATGTGTTCGAAATATGTAACGTCAGAGTTGGACTTTTTTTCCGACTAGATTTTGAGTCTCGTCGAGCCACGCAAAACACACACAGAAAACGCGGTTTCTTTCAATAACGGTCCGCGGACCTATCGAGTCGGATACTTTTTAACTTCATTTTTCCCGGCGGGGCCTAATTTACAATCTCACTCTAACCGTTTACGAAAGCCTCTCCACTATCCGCGATATCATACAGTAAATTATTGTAGATTTACCTCCGAAATTCGGGGCCGGGCAAGTGGTAAGTGGCACGTCTTTTGTGGGGCCGTGATCGATAAAATATAATATGTCCGGTCATTCTAAATATTATACGATGACGAAATCGGCATAACTAAACGTGGATTTCGAACGACGTTGCGAGGTGCTGGCCATCGGAGTTTGCAGGCCTGCAACCACCGATTTCGGTGAAGGACACCGATTGTTCTCCTCGGTCGACTCGCGGTAGGTACCGCGGTTACCGTACTTCACCGCGCTATCAACCCCCCCACCCTCCGAACAAACCTTGCATAATTGTTTTGTGATATCGTAATATTATGGGATTGGCATGTGGCTTGGAAATCGATTTCACGTTTAGATAAAGGCAAAAAAAACATTGTTCTCGATATAAAGAAATAAGTAGTTTTTCATTGTATTTTTTTTAATTCCATTCTTTCGATCCGTAATCATTAAAAAACCTCGAGTATACACAACGACATGAGCTGATGGTCCTGCATTTTTTTATTGAAAATAATTATTGAGTTATGATATTGAATAATTATATTTCTTTTTTTTCATTTTTAAATTCGATTATAATATAAATAGAGATTAAGAACGAAATAGAATAATATACTAGCTATTATATTTTATACCTACTCGTATAATATTTGTAGTCGGTAATATAATATTATTATGTAGGTTAGTTGTACAGGTCAGGCACAGGTGAATTGAAATATTTTAATTATTTATTGTTGATAAATCGCATGTATTTTACGTATGTATAGTGTGTATTGTGAGGTTATTCGGGACTGTGCGAAGGATAATAATTATATAATTCCGCAACAATCGTACGTACATAAACATTCTTTGATGTCCGTTCAAATGCCGACCACATTTAGACCTGTTACGCTGTTGACCAAATAACTTTGTACGCTGCGCTGCTGCATAACGTCGGTCACACTCGCGAATTACAGTTGAGTTTCATTGAAAATGTTCTCAATATTATCACGTGGCTCAGGCGCATACGCAAAATAATTTTTTTTGGGGGGGGGGGTTGGGGTTTAGGGTTGTACTTTAATATTTTATGAATGAATACAATTTCCAAAAATAAAATAGCTAAAAAAACAAAAAAGCATATTTATTAAATTTTTTTGGGAAGGGTTTTTGAACCCCCCAAAACCCCCGCTTGTATACGCGCCTGGTATGGCTTAAATACAAATTGACGATAACGAAATATGATAATATTATTATCTTCATTATTTGCAATGGGTGAACTAATGGGGCACCCTGTATAAATGCCAAGTACCACTCACCGGACTCACTCACTGACAGATACTTTTGAAAAAATTACAAAACGCGTACGATGTTGAAATTTGGAATAGAGCGGTTCCTCTAATGGTCTGTATATAGATGTGCAATAACGAAGGATTTCGAACAATTCGCATTTTAAAGATGGGCTCATATCTACAGATATTTTATTTCGGCAAACGGAAATCCAATATTTTTTTATATTGTTCGTATAATAATATAGTATCGGATAATTCGCCCCCTCGTCGGTTACAGAAAATAAAACGTTGTTATTACGATCGGATATAAATTTGGACCTGTATTTTATATTCGTTCAAAACGACCCGAATAGTTGTGGTAAAAATCAGTGCGGCTTACATTTAGCGAAGTCCGCGGGCATTTAATTTGGCGCGGGCGAGGATTTTACGTGCCGGATAAGCTATCAATAATAATAATAATATTATATGTCGCAAACTCAAAAACAGACGGGAATCGACGACAGTTTCATAAAACTGATAAACGCAGAAAATAATACCGTGGTTACCCACGATCAGGTACTTGCCTACCGTAAAGTGTCTGGACTTACCGCGGTCGGACCGTGGTGGTTTAAAATCTCACTGGATTTTTACGACGAATTTCCGAGTATAATATATTAATATTCCTCGGCGAGGTAGGTTTTATAAACACAGCCGGCTTTCCACCGAATCGCGGAATAAAAATTCCCGGGATGAAAAATCCCCGGAATGAAATATTACTCACACGGCATTTTTTAATGAATGCGATTGAGTAAATGTTTTAAAAACGTGTAAGTACAGCGTTATACCTATTTTTAATAACAAAATGATTATGATTTAATGAACCGGCGTATATCGTATTTGAATATTAAACATATTCAACAATATTGTTAAAAATTAATTAAATTAAAAAATACCGCTATATTTTATCTTTCAAATAAATTTTGAATACAATTTAATTTATATTTAAATCATCATTTTCAAACATTAACAATAGTTGTAGTTAGGTACCTACTATTTTGTGTAGATACATAAATGAATAAATATTTTTTTTAAATATAATATTTTTGTGAATATTTCTTATGATGTTTCGTATATCGCCAACAACACTAAGAAAGCGCCCTCTAAAGTTTTCAAACCTATAATCTTGCGGGAGTCGTGACGCGACTGCGAGAAAATAATAATACTCAAGACCTCCTCCACCCCCCGAAAAAAAATCCAAATCGAAAAATCCTGTGTTCGCCGCTGCGGATTTTGACGTCACTTTTCGCGAGTGAGTAGTTTATAATATTATAGTGATGATGGAGTTTCGACTATACGAGTCCTAGACAAGCCTCCATGTCACCTGTCAAAAACACGCTGCCAGATCGCCAACGTTCGTGGAGTGAAGGTATAATATAGTACGTAAGACATCATAGCAAGGCCGTATCCAGAAAAAATTTTCGGGGGGGGGGGTCCAAAATCGGTAATATTTATGTTGGTATTAAAAATAAATATTTATTTAGTTAAACATTTGTACACTATTTAGGAAATTTCGGGGGGTGTCCGGACCCCTTGGACCTCCCTTCAGATACGGCGTTGCATCATAGTCACCTATTCTATTTCAGGTCATACCTCGTAGGTATTGCGAAAATCGCGCAAGCCTCGTTAGCTGAATTGTAGTATTGTATTGTAAACGTTACGAACGACGCGCGTTTATCGGATTGGTTTGGAAAATCCAAGTCGAACCGTGGTTATATGAATGGTCACACGGTAACGTGTATGAATATCGAGTATTATTGAGCCTTATCGTCGCTTTTCGTATTATCGTACAGTATTGTACCTAACCTATATGGGTTCAGTCCCGCGAGGATTTACCCGTTGCGACATCATCGCCTGAAATAAAGAAGATATAATAAGATATTGTGTTTTTTTAGTTTTTTTAAAAAACTCACAGGAGAACAAAAATAATTCGTATTTCATATTTTGACAAATATTGACGTTTTGGTAAAAAAGTTAATACATTTTATTTTAATGATTTCAAAAAAATTGAAGATTGTAAAGTTTATTTTTTTTTGTTTTGCAAAATCTTATTTTCATTTGTCTCTTGATTTTTAATAATTTGTTTTTAGTTTTGAGAAAAATGTTATTTAATATCATGATATAGCCTATATAATTTAATATTTTGATATTGTCACGTCTCGTTATCATATAAGACTTATTTAATTGTTGGTGTTCTATAACAATAACATAATTCTCGAAACTAAAAAAAATATCGCTAATAAGACGTGATAACATTACATTTTTTTTTTCAATAATATTATGGTATTTGGGAATTCAAACAATATAATACGTATAACGCATTGCTTTTGTATTATATGTTATTAAAATCGAACACACAAAACAGTTTCAGCCGTAATCAGCTACTGCAGTGACGGTATTTTCAATCTCTTATTCGGCGTACGGGCGATTTGGCGACTTTGGGTGTGATGTCTCTCAACGATATTATTATTGTGGTCGACAGCCGCTGTGCTCGGACGTGCTCGAGTGCACATTCGGAAAGACAAAAGCAGACCCGTTTTAGTCTTTAGATAACTATGCATTGTTAACGTGACAATATGATGTTATTATTATTATTATACGTTGATGGAGTAGCAAACCATGGTCGAGACATTTTTTTTTTTTATATATATTTATAGACTGTATAACGATTTCATCATTTGACTTCTGTCCAGTGTTGAGACTTATCTAGATATTTCGTCTAGATAATATTTATTTATATTTTATCATATCTAGATGAAAATGTGGATAGGTATCTAAGGGTTATCTAAGATAAAAAAAAAAAACAGTTTTATTTTTAGTAATTATCTAGATAATATAAGTAATCCGAAAATTATTTTTTTGATCGCCGTGTATGCATGCGAGTTAATATTATGGTCTACGGAGTCCATTTTATAAATGTCATATAGTCATAATGTAAAATATAATAAAAACAGGATCAACAAAAATAATCTACGAACGTCATAATATAGAACTATCAAGCTTATAACAGGAAAAAATTAATTACCACTCTATAAATAGTCATCATTTATGTTACGATTAAAAAATCTGTGATCCTTAATTTAATATTTTAATCATTGGTAGATATTATATTAATTTCCATAGTAAAATATAAATTTGATTGTTGGTTAAATAAAATTATTTTAAATATTTAAATTTTCAACTTTTTTTATCTAGATACATTTTGTTTGTATTTTATCTTATCTAAGATAATTAAAATACGTGTTATCCTATCTTAATCTAGATAATTTGTACTTGTCTGGTCTCAACACTGCTTCTGTCTAAACTATTTGATTATTCGACCTAACCTTGCACGTTAAAAAAATAACCAACGAATATTTTTATTTTTAGATATTATCTATTATCTAATGATATTGTCTGTTTTATAAAAACGATAATTTTCTCGTACGAAGAACACCAAACCGCAAATGCGGGTTGCTCGCGAATTCGCGCTTTGCCCGAATGAAAACGAATTTAGGCCAAATCAACACGATCCGATGACACAAAAACGACCTAGGCAAATGTATAGTGTACATATTCATTTCTCGGGATCATCAAAGTCATCGCAGCATCGTTCCAAAGCGACTGTTCCAAAATGTAAATAATATTATACAGACGTTATTACCCGTCTGTTTGCCCAACTCGGATCTGTCTAGGATATTGTCGTACTGTTTACAATCATATTTCGGTATTATAATATTAATTAATACAGTCACTACAGACCTTCCGCGACTTTATTGGTCTCCAGTCGTATTAATATATTTTAGTTTTCATTTTATACTGTACTTGCTCAATAGTACCTTTCCAAAAATTATTCCATAAAAACCAAAAACCACGGAGAATATTTCGGCGGCCGAATGACGTCTCGGGTCGAAATAGAGTTTTCAAAAGAGGCAAAAGGGTTTACAGAAAAACAAGTCTTTAAGTAAAAAGTTCGATGCTTTTGGTACGCGAATGCTCAATACAACATAATACTCATATTTCTTTTGAATGCCGCGACGACGATAATAATTATTATTCTTCATGGATTTCGATAAGCTATTCATTTTTTTAATGTTTGTATAAAAAGTTTTTTATCGCATAAAAATTGATAAAGTTAGAGAACAAATCCCCCGAAAACCTCCCGATTCGAGACAAATAAAATATTTAGTGGTACCTCTAAGCCTCAACAGTATCCTGAATATTATTATTATTTATAAACTATGTGCACTACGCCTAAAATAATAATTATTTTACTGTTGCTTTGATGTTCCGAATTCACTATTATAGCTATTATAATTAATTAACTCGAACATCAGTTCCAAGGACTTCGCCAAAATAATGTGTACACATTGTAATGTAACACAATATTCATTGTGTGCAAAGTATTTTCGGCTAAATGAAAGTCGATTGTCGCATATATTACTATCGATTGTTTGTGTGCTGTGCACTAAACGTGAAATTAATATACCTAATATTGCATGGAAATATTTTGTATCAAAACATGTTTGATGTAAACAAATTAAACCGTCTCGAGTGATTTTCGCCTACGCCCTTAAATCAAAACATCAAAACTGGAAAGCCGTTCGGTTATAAAATATAATATATTAATAAAATAAAAAAAATAAAAATACTATCATCGTTTTCGCAGCATAAACGGCTATTTTATAAGCTCGTCGTATCGCATAAGAATATTCTCGCATTTCCTACAAAACGCATTAGGTCTGTACAACATAATATGTCACCGTTCAACAAGTGTTCTGACCGGTTACGATTCAGCGGATCGTGGTCGTATGCCTTTTAATCGTTACATAATGTAACGAAATTACACGAACCATATGGTATAAAATATGCGGTGCTCGGTTCCCATCGGCGAGTCCTGATAATTTTTCGACAAGTATTTGAAATTAACTAGTGCACTTAAAATATGCGATTTGCCCGTTTGCGACGGAAGTAAAACTTTATTTTGGTCATATCACGCATATACGCGTATTAAACGTGAAATCAATATGGCTAATATTATAATATTATAGAAGTCATTTTATCAAAAGTTTGAAGTAAAAATAATTAATTCGCCTTATAAGTGAGAATCGCTTACGCTCTTAAATCAAAACATCAAAGCTGGAACGTCGTTCGGCTACAACTCACTATAATGATGAAAATATATACTATCATCGTTTTTACAGCATAAGTGAACATTTTATAACCTCTTCGGTGTACTTCAAACAAAACGCGATGCACTAAATATTTTGTACTACATGTCACTGTCCGACAGTGTTCTGACCGGTTGCGTAAAGTCTTTGCGCAGATTTAGCTGCAAATCGTCGTCACATATGTGACTTTTAATCGTTACATAACGTAACGGGCTTACACACAAACCGTGGTATAAGCGCGGTGCTCGGTTCCCACCATCGGCGAGTGCCGATAATTTACGACTCGTGTTCGAAACTATGTACAGTGCACTTGAATGCAATTTACGCGTTTGCGACGGACGAACAACTTTATACGACTTCAAAAACCTTGACTACACAACTATATTACTGTATCTACCAACTACTGTGACATTATTATATATTATATTATGGCGTTCGTTTTTTTTTTTTTGCAATATTTTACCATACAAATGAAAAATTATTATACGCGTGGTAATGTAATATTATTATCGTGTCAATAATAATATTATATCGTAATGTGTGGTTTGCTCCGACCTGTAGTATCGTTTGATTTTGGGTTTCCGTGTATAGCGTATTATATTATAATATGAATATTCCTATTGTCGAGTAAATTGATAATAATTTTTTTTCACATAAATAACAAAATATGTTTGCGGGCTGGATACGACTTTTTAGGCCATATCTTGTAACGTTTTCGTTACCGTGGTTATTAATTGTTGTTATTATTACGTTTCCGTTTTTTGTTTAGAAAGCGAGTTGCCATTGGTCACATAATAGGTACTTTGTAGTGCACGGACAAAATTAACCGATTACGTATCTGATTTCATGATAAAATAACGCTGCACGACAAACGCTATATTCTTCCTCTCTCTGCGAGGTAAACACAATTTACAGTTTCTCGTATTGTTCAGCAAAAACATAATGTTTACGGTTCATAGATTTCCACTGTGGAGGAAAAATACCGAGTAGCGTGCCACGGTTTTTTTTTTCATAATTATTACACAATAATTTAATGATAATATTATTATACGACACAATAACTACGTTCCATTTATTCGATACACAATATTATAATAGTGTGTGTACCTTTATTATTGTTATTACGTATTATGATCGCAGTGCGATTTTGCGAGCTCAAAATTCAGAGTAAATCGACTGAAACAATATAATATACAAAATATATATATATATAGCTCGATAACTACGAAGCGTTGTTGTGTAGTTTTTCGTAGGGAGACCATAATATTATGCCTATACGTATAGGTTATCGTGTAAACAATATAATGTTTTTTTTTATTCTGAGAGAGATGTGCGCACAATATAAAATATTATATAATATAATACGACTACGGTGTACCTATTTAGATGTTTATTTTCCGGCGGTCCGCGGCGGCGCGTCGACAATGACTAACCGTTATATGCACACAATAATAATATGACGACCGCGTGCAGTTGTTTTCTCGAAACACGTGTGCGCATGTATGTGACTGTATAAGGGTCCGTATATAAAAGGGTGGATATAGAAAACGCACGGTCTGTATAGTGTGCTAGAACGGGGGAAATAAAACCGAATAGTTATGGTAATTTCTGGGCAAAACAACCGTACTGCGAGCGAGGAGGGTTCGGAGCTGTTGTCGTTATTGTTTCTTTTTCGTTTTTTTTCCGTACACGAATCGTCTTTTTGTTTTTCATTTCACCCGGTTGTTTCGAACGTCGCTCGGAACACGAAACTTAATAATATCGTGTCATCTCGCCGAGAGTTTACCATTGCCCCCGTATACCCGTATATTATAATACGCGTATAATAATGTACCGATAAACGTTTGGTTGTAGAAAACTGCGGTTAAAACTCTGCACACACACACACACACACACACGTGTCGCGTATGTGATGAGTGTGCGTGCGAGTTTGTCTTATATTAAAACGTCCATTCAAAAAGGAAAACAAAATAATAATATGCTCTACTCGATCATAGTTCTATATTCGTCTGATGCAGTCAAATACGTGTAAAGCTACGCGTCGTACCTGCGTACTACGGGCATATAGATGATAATATTATCTAGAACACGACATTTGGGGGAGGGGAGCTACATATTTTTCGGGAAAAATGTGATTATAATAAATTATTTGTAGATATCATAATAGATTATGGGTAGCAATATTAAGGATAACATAATATTATAGTGTTTACAATTTTATTTATATTTTAAATTTATGGATTTTAAGGAGTTTGAGTAATTTATTACACGCACATAAATGTATAACACGTTTCCAAATTGGGAGGGGGCTAAAACCCCTTAGGTCCCTTCCCTTGGATCCGCGCCTCGTATATATAGTACGAGACTCGAGCTGCTGCAACGTATATAGGTATATTATAGTTGTAGGTATTTCACAAATAGATGTGTGTGCGTGTGCACGAGATGATTTATGCTCTAGAAATATTGTTTCGGAAATATTATATACTCTCTCACACCTAACCTACCTATGTATATATATATATATATATATCTGTTTTACCATCGACTAGATTCCAGTTTTGTTATTTTCCTGCGTTTCGTGATGAATTTAGATAGCTGTCCTAGACGACGCGACCCTCTTTCAAAGATATTGGATTTTTTTTTTCATATACCGTACACGATAGCGACGTTTACGAATTGCATTCGATAGTATTCTTTGAACCATTCCGATCCTATGGACATAATATTATTACGATAATATCGTGTCCGGTCGATTGTCGCCGCACCGAAGTCGGTCACGAAACTCGGACCGAGAGACACTAGGAACGTATACGAACTATATTAATTCGGCTAGGTGGTAGGGGCCTCACATTGCTATATTATAATGTTCTGATAGTAAAATATCATAATAAGCGTGTACGACGTGTGGCACCGTCGTCGTCGTATATATAAAAAACGAATGTCCGACGACCCGCGAGTTCCTACCCTCGATTTCCGTCTAGACGCGTGTAATATTATGCGTCGGAGAGCTGCAGGAGAGTGCTCGCGAGGGCACGGGGACGAGGGTGTCATGTCACCACCCCCCTTTAGCTTATTTTTGCCGTATAGTCATAATATAATATACTGAGATAGTGATAATGAATAAGTATATCGGTCTGCATCGGAGAACAGTCAAAAATGCATATTCTCCTACCTCCACTCAAAAAAAAAAGCCGAGCACGCCACTACCGGAGAGAAGCAAAAGAGACTGCGTATGCTGATGACAATATAATTGTTCGCCGCCGAAATCCATCACCGAACCGAATGTCGTCTGGAAGCGTCGAGTCGACCGTGGTCGGGTTGCTAACACAATAATATTATTATTTAACTCGCACAGATATATATATATACATCGCACGCGTGTCTCGGATAAAAGCCCGATCGATCGCCGCGAAAACCGCATCCGACCGACTGGCACTCAGCTACAACCTCTCCGCCGCGAGGACTTGCTCGCGCACGCGTGTGACGTGATCGCCGGTGACGCGATGGTGACACACGATATCGTAATGTATTATTCATGTTCGGCGAGGACGATGTGTAAATTTCTCGAATAATATACGCCGTATAATATAACATCAGGTACCGCCTGATATATACCATTATATATACCTAGGTATGCGACGGCGGCGGCGGTAGACAAATATTCCGTGTGACGGACCACCACCACCACCACCACCACCACCGCCGAAGTGAACTGTCGAAATTATGCGGGCAAAACTTCCGGGACGGCGGTCTTCCGAGAGCTGTCGCCGAGGTGAAGTCTGTTCGCAGCCGCACAGACGACATTATAGTGACGTGTCGGAAATAGATAGTTTGCGTTTTTTACTTTTCCCCTCGCCCCCTCGCCCACCGCCACATTCGTTAACCCGGTAAAAAGTTACGCGGCATAGTGAAATTCCGTGTTGCCAGCCCGTAATCTATTCATCGCGTGTTAAATATATATATACTATGATAAGTATATAGGTATATAGTGCGTGTGCTCATATATGTGTCAAGTCTGGAGGGGGCGCGGGAGAGGAAAAGCGTCGAGCTCGTGTAGCGGAAAAACTGTCAACCGGCCGACAGAAATTTCCACGGGGAAACGACGGCGGCCACTGTAGCCGATGATGACCCTCGTCGTAGTCGCCGTCGTCCTTTTGTCCGACAAATTCCTCCGGCGACCACCGCACACACAGACACTAGCGATCGCCTCCCCCTCTCATCCCCTCACTGTTCGCTCCCGTCACTCGTGCGGAAAATAATTAATATTACATTTAATATTTTACTGTTATAATAATGCGCGTTTCGCGCAAATAATCGTGTTGTTTAAATAATATTATCATTTTGCGGTATTTTAGAGGACTTCCGCAACAGAGTAACATAGTATTATTATACCCTTCGTTCGCGTATCATTACCGTCGTTCACGGTATCGCTGTAAAACCAATTGGTTTTAACCGGAAAAAGGATCAGTTTTTTTTTCTCCGAAAACGATAAAACTTCTAACACGGCGCATCGTATAGGCAATATAGGTGCATTTGTGTGTAGAACGACAACGTCATTGTATCTATCTGTGATGTGCATTATCTAGATAAGTTATCATGGTAAAAACGATTATGTTTTTATCTTATCTAGATTAATTAAACTTTGATCTGATTATCTGTAGATAATTAGATAATTGTTTTATGAATTTCACTTGATTTTGATTAATATGATTTTATTATAATACAAATATTGTGTCTATATAATTAATTAAACAATAAAATTAAGTGAAACTTAAAATGTTCAATATATTATGAATGATATATATTAAACATTCTTTTTTCTTATTAAAATTTATAAATTCAATCTATATTGTATTTTAATATATTATAATAACTAAACTAAAATATAAGTTTATAAGTATGACGTGTACACATTATAATTTAATTTATAAAGTTTTTCCTAAATCTATAGGTACATAATTATCTGTTTTTTTCCTAGATAAAAACGAGATTATCTTATCTTTTATCTAGATGATTTATTTTTTATTTTATTTGTTAACTCATCTAGATACATGTTTAACGCATTATCTGTTATCTTGGATAGTTTTTAATTTTTTTGTGCACAACATTTTTGTAGGCATTGGACGGGTCGCAGTAATAGTTTGGTAAGGTTAACTAGGCAATTGTACTGATTTTAAGCGACTTTAATAAGTGGCGTTAAGTATCCCTCAGCCGATTCTTCGATAAGTCTGTAAACCCATCGATTTCTCTCAAAAGTTTATAATTTCTCGTGAGCGTTGTAAGTCTAGCTACGTCTCACCCACTTTGGCGGTCGAATAAAGTTCAATTCTATACGACACCACTTGTCTCATAACCATTCGACAAAAGTCTTTCATTTCCTTGGTCTTTTGATGGTTACCTTTTTTTCAAATTTAGTCTGCGAACACATATTTTCCACCGTTCACAATGTCCCTTTATTACTACGGTTGTATATGTTTTTTTCCCTACAATAACTCTACCTATCAAAGACTGCGTTTCTTTTGTTAGTCGAAACCATATACTTAAACCGGCGGAATTGCAATTTTCTAGAAACTATTTTTTGAAAAGAAAGATCAAAAAACGTAAAGCATCGCTGTGCTCCAATTGAATTACTGACAATTGCTATTTTTATAAGTTGGGCATTTCAAAATAACTATAACAATATATATTACATAGCTGTTTTTTTTTGTGAACTCTGTACCTGCGTGTGTTCTCGGAAAATTCGAAATTGCTTTTCGGTATTGCGTATCACCGCGGTACAGCGCAGATTCATATTTATAAGTTTTTTGATAGTCACGAGTTGTAATGTAGTACTATAGAAGAGATGTAATATTGTGTTTCGGAATTATATCGCATTGTTACGTTATAATTATTATTAATAATATTATCATTTTACGAATACGTTAATATTCCTCTTGTCAAAATATAGACCAAACGCCGAGTTTTTATTCGTTTAGAATTTTCTTTTGTAATAATATTTTCGGAGCTCGCAAAGTATTCCATTTGGCCATCACTATATATACGCATTGGATAGTAATAATAATAATATGCGAGAAGTGTCGATTTAGAAAAACAAAACTCAGTTAATCTCTGCTAAACGACAACAATATCGCAACTCACAGGTGATGTGTATTCGTACGATTCGTAGAAATAAATAGTATCAAAATATATTATACTGTTCGTGACACGTGATGTACCTGTACCTACTATTAAACAATAATGTAACCGATTGAAGCTAATAATAATTAATGTTATCGTTTTGACGGCGCTCGTCATCCCCCCACCTGTTGCCCTCCCCCTCAAGATAATAATAATTTGGAGCTCATATCGCGTCTATATAATATAGTTCCCTCCTCGCCGACGAGAGAAAACGCGAGTGAGAGGTGTATTTACCGTCGTTTGCGATTATTATTATTAACATAACTCACCGTACCTATGCCGTCTGACATCACTCGGAAGACGTCGTATAATACCTTAGGAATTATTATTACATACTATGCTAGTCTCGCACGATAACAAATCTCGACTGTTGTACCGCAGTCACAGTAATATAATTATTATGAGTATTAAATTATTATACGCTCACGTCCATGTATTAAAATGTATGAAAAAATTACAAAAAAAAAAATTAAAATAATTTGCGCGGCGGTAAAAATATTATAAATAATGCATTCGTATGATGATGATAATAATAATAATACATTTACTGACAGTGCGCGTAATATTATTATGTTTGGTCGACTTCGTTATACCACAGAAACTTTTGCGCTAACTGTGCTGATATTAATAATTGTACTTTCCCGGGTAGACAGACCGTACCGGAGCATAAATTAATTTCACCGGTGTAGGTGTAGGACACATCAAACATTGAAATTTTTTCTCGACTCGAATTCGCAATTTTTCGACCACATAATATTATTATAATTTATAACACTGTGTTTTTTAATAATAATTTACCGTTCGCTCACGCCGCCAGGACGCTGTGTTTAAAAATGTTGCGTTCTCGGGCTCAAAATTCGCGGAGCCCATTTTCAATCATTTTTTTTTTTTTTAATACCATATTATAATACAGCGTGATGTCTAGACTTTTTTGAAAATCCAATACAAGGTTCTGACTTGTGTGACTTTTCCGAGTAAAAAAAAAAAAAACAAAAGTAACTATTTCAACTCAACTCACATTTGTCTCTATCAATCGACGAGTTAAAAAAAAATAGTTGACTTGCCCAGCCTTGACATAACAATATGTCGAGTGTCGTACGTACCACATAGTTTCAGCCGACTGTGCAATGTACTGTTCAATATATTATTATTCGTGTATTATATTGTTATTATCGTAATACGCAGCGAAACCTCGATAAGTCAAATCTCTCAATACTTCAAAAACCTCGTGATATGGCAAAAAAAAAAATTTTATTTCCTCGAATTTGACTTATCGAGGTTTCGCCTTTATAGTATATTATTTTACCGACCATCGGGGACCATCACAACGAAGGGGGAGGGGGGGGGGGTTATTCATAATATTATACCGTACACTTGGACCCGCATACGATTAATGCTGTTGCGCCGACACGTGACGTATATATTAATATATTATATTATGATGTAGCTGCAGCCGCTGCTGTTGCACGTCGTCTCCGGACGATGTCATTTTTACGATTTTTTTTTTCTATTATTACCGTCGTCGACATTTTTACGCTCGTTATCGATTAGGTCTTCGATCGAGAGAGACGATTAGCACACTCTTCGCTTTTTCGAAACGCACCGTAATAGTTATATTATAATAATGCGGTTTGAACGAATTCTCGCGCCCAAGTCGCCCGACCGCCGCCGACGAAGAGGTCATCACCACTATACCGCGCCCTCGACTACCGCGACTACCACGACTACCGCACTGCCGCCTTCACAAAAACTACTGCGGCGGGGGGGTGCGAGCGCCTGCAGATAATTGGTTTTCCCGTTCCTCGTTGTTTTTTTCTATGACCTGTCGGGGTTTTTCGATTTTTTTCTTTCCACGCCACGTCTCGTAATTCCACAAATGTGTATTCAGCCACTGCACAAAGTCACCGTGTCGTTATCCTCTATAATACGCCAACTATTCCGTTTACGTATATATTATTATGGTACGCGTATTATACAGAAATAAGAAAATTTTCCGAGTCGATGCGTATCCGCGAGTGATATATTTTATATTATTATTATCACGTATTTATTATTGAACTTTATACTATGACGGAGTACCGATTTGCACGTGAAACCAATGTTTGAACTGACTATTATTATTGTAGGGTATATGCATCAATACCGCGGCAAGACTTGTTGGCTATTGAGCTAATACACCTCAAAACAACAGAAACAATAATTATTGTTTTTGATACAACTTTATCCACTTGACTTATTCATGTCTACCTGTGTTCGAGCGCTGTTTAATCTCGAGTGCAATCCAAAGATTATTTCAAAAGTTTTCTTCTCAGATATCGTATCGTCTTTGACGTTGATTTGTGGATATGATAATGTTATATTGACCGCCATAACTGATGGACCTCAGGGGATGTTTTTCGATTGGTGTATTAAAAAATGTTTAATTACGACGACACTATTAATTTTGTTTCCAAACGGTTTGATGATATTATACTCTGTAATAGAGATGTAAATGGGAAATGCCTGGTCACCGGAAATAGTTTTTTTAATCAAAATAAAGAATATAATGCAAATAAATCGAGTGAAACTAATAAAAAAGAATTTTAAATTAGAAAAATATTTTGAATTTTTACCGTATCGATATCAAAAGATAAATTCAAGTTGTATTTTGAAAAAAAAAACGTGGAATTTTTATGTAACACACAATTCGGAAATTCCTCTGAAATTTCCTCTATGCGATTTGTCAAAAGTTTGAATTAATGATATTTGACATCCACTACTCCGCGGCAACGATGACTTTTGATGATAAATTCGATTCAGCGTTGAAAAACAAAACGAAAAAACAAAAAACCTACACGCGCGCGTGTGACAAACTGCAGCGCGTAATACGATAGATGCTTATCACGACGATAATGAGTGTGTTGTATTGCGTTCGCCGATGCTGACGGGTAGCATTTAACATATTATACAGTCGTGTCCGCCGCGAGCGAGCCAATATTTGTACAGTGAATCGGACCACTTGGCCTTTGCGCTAAAATGTCATCCGTCCTGTCTATATATATATATATATATATATATATACACACACACACACATTATATACACGTACGGTATATACCTGCACAGTGCGTACGCGTAATATTGATTGGCCCCCTCGAAAATCCCGTCACGGCGATCGGCCGGACGGTGCTGTTAAATCGCACAACATCGGAAACGGTACTCGTCTATTGTATAATATAAATTGTATTATAATATAATACACACCGACGGCGGACCAATTATATATATTACACACAAAACGCTATTATTATTTGCCCTTAATTGCAAAGGGCCGGCCTGTAACGCAATACTCGAGCGTACGTATTAATATATATTATAATATATCGTTACGTATTAAGACTAGCGCTATTTGTTAATATTTCAACTATCTGAGCCAAAGATTAAGTCAACAATAACCACGAGTGATTTGAGTGCGACTCTCGCATATAGCTAGCCGGGCAATCGAAAAATATGCGACCTTTGCGGTTCGATTGAAGTGGACCCCGCGAGGTGCGTTTGAGTAAGTGAAATCAGAATATTAGGCGCACGAGAAACATCGCAACGGTGACGTCCAACGCCAAAGATTTGTTTTTTTTTTTTTTTTTCTTAAAAATATGTATACTATGCCACGTCATATTCCCACTAATATTGCTATAATAGTTATAAAATATATTTTAACCATTGACAAACCTATAAATAAACATATATTATACATAATATAATATATCCCGTCAAAAATTAGCACTCCATCGTGAATTATCGAAATCTATGTGTAAACCCTCTTTAACATGCGAATTTCGGATATAAATAATATAATTTTATTTTTTATTTTATTTTATATTTATCTACCGTAAAAATTTAAAATCTATAGCCCTTATAGGTTCTGCTCTCCGTCGATTATGAATCGGTCACTTGGGACACTTTTGTTTTGTATATTATATAGATAACAATATTGTAATGTCCGATCGAGAGGCCGCGCGTGCACCGCGCCATATAATTAGCTTATTCATCATTATTATTATTATTATTATTATTATTGTCGTAAACGGATTTTATTATTCGTATAATGTATAGTACTACTACACTGTTGCAGAAGTACACTTATTATTATTAAAATGAAAAGGGACCGTACATGACGTGATTCGCCAATTGCACGATTACCACGCTACAACAATACATATGCGCGTGTATGTACTTACATAATATTTTGTTCATGGTAGTTTTTAAAAGTTATAACAAGTACCTATTATAATCAAATGCCATATTTACGATTATTTAAATTTGTTATGACGTGATTTTGGGAGAGCGAGGACCACCCTCTTTTTCATTTAAAATTGTTAAGTACCTAGATGATTGTTTTTGACAGTTTTGATG
Organism: Neotoxoptera formosana; assembly: GCA_022818045.1. NCBI lineage: Eukaryota > Metazoa > Arthropoda > Insecta > Hemiptera > Aphididae > Neotoxoptera > Neotoxoptera formosana. The sequence continues at coordinate 23,208,615 of CM040634.1, forward strand.
TATCCAAATCAAAATTTGACCGAATACCTAGTTTTCGACACATCACGTCATAATAAAATAATAGCGTTACGCTAAGACTCGGCTCAATTTATATTTTAATAACAATATTGCAAGTTCCGATCGAGAGACTACGCGTGCACCGCCAAAGAATGAGTTTTATTATTATTATTATTATTATTACTGTCGTGAATGGATTTTATTATTCGTATAAATATGTAATACTAGTACCTATAATGTAATATATATATGGGTAATAATATATACCCACACTGTTACAGAAGTACACTTATTATTAAAATGAAAATTGACCGTACATGACGTGATTCGCCAATCACGCTTACAACACACGTATTACGTTATATTTTGTTCATCGTAGTTTTTACGCGTTATAACAAGTACATATTATATATAGGTACTCAACATATTTACAATTTTTAAATTTGTTTAATTCAAGAGTGTCCTGTATTTTAATACAAACTTTCTTTTTTAAATGAAAATACCCTCCTTTTTTAATTTAAAACTGTTAAGAAGATGATTGTTTTTGACATTTTTGATATTTTTAAACTAAAATTATTTGACCGAATACCAGATACTAGTTTTTGAGATATTTTACAGTACTTATATATAATTACAATATAATACTTATCATACTCGGTTAATGTTCATATTTCTACATTTTATTATAAAATGTTGATAAATCAATATTAATTGCTACAATATTGTCCGATAGTCGTATTTTAGATACCAGCTATTTGAAATTTAACACCTAAATCAAAAACGACACCATATTTGATTAAGACGCATCGACGTCACAAAAATAGTCACTTAAAATCAGTATCGTTATTGTAACCCCGATCCGAGACGTTTTACAGTTATTACATTCGCAAATGAGCTTATAATAAGACACATCGATAATACGACGGTCAATCAAAGCGCTGTTTAAAAATTATAATAATAATAATAATATGACGTATAATCGCTTTACATACATATCGTGTACCCATATTGCCTATACAACGCGCCGCGTTATCGATAATATCGGTGTATCATAATAGTACGAATATATTATGTAAATAAAAAAAAAAAAAAAATTCACGGAATAATGCACGGAACTCGTCTAGTTGCACTCAAATCGACGCGGAATTTTCTTTTTTTTTATTCTACGTGCAAGCGATTCAACGAAACTATGCACATCGATTAGTAATGTTTACATTCCGTCTGAATTATTATTCGTTCGCTTCGGAATTTCCTGTCTGTTATTGTAATATTACCACCGCGGTATATTATACCACAAGGTGATTCACTAAACTTAAAACACTCATTAAATCGAAAATTGTAGACTTTTTTCAAAATGTTTTGCATAAAAAGTTTGCAGGCGTCATTACAAAACAACTTGTAATTTTTTCATATTTTCCATCTTTATAAGTTTTTAATTTTTTGAATGACGACCTACAGTTTTGATTTTAAAGCAGAATATTTTCCTCGATATTTCGATACATAAAAATACAATTTTGGACGAGTTGTTTATGAAGTATTTAACGACTGGACTGGCGGAGTAGTGGTCCAACTGCCTTCGTGCATACCACTTCACTCTGCCAGTCTATAATTTATAATATACAACTCGTAAACTACTCGTTCGAAACTTGATTTTACAAGTCTCGAAACCTTGGAAAAAAAATTCAACGCGTCTTTTCGATTTAACGATAGTGTTGTAAACGAATCACTCTATAATACTTAATATATTTATCAATCATTATAACGCCGTTAAAATCACTGCGCAGTTTCACTGTCGTCATTACCGGCGATAACCACAACTATACACGTCGTCCCGGGTTCGACGTACCTCGGTATACGAATATTATACAACGGTAATAATAATAAATTCTCGGCGGTTTCACGTGTCATATATCGCATTAAACGCGAACGTTTTTCGTGCAATTATTCTAGTGTTCGCCGATTGCGTTTTTATAGAACCGTCAAAATATAACGTCGTCGTCCGTCATCTCACCGCTAGTTTTTTCACCTACTTTTCCTTTTCCCGCCCGGACCCGTCTGCCGCGGTTATCATAATTCAGACGTACCTGGGCTAGTGTGTGTGTGTGTGCCGTGGTTATAACCACCCACCCGTACAATAATATGATAAGGTATAAATATAATATACGATTCGGGTCGGCGTTAATTGGAACACGTCCCGAGACGGAGGAGCCGGTTCGAGAGAGAGAAAGAGAGAGCGAGAGAGAGAGAGAGAGAGAGAGAGAGACGTCGGGCAAAAGTTTTCTTTTGATTTATATACCGGGAATATTTGTTGTTTTTCCGACTTTACTGAAATCGTATACAGCGAGCCGCCAAACACACACACACACACACACGAGCGCGCGCCGATTGTAGAAGTTTTTGAAATATTGAGACGTGTTATACTCTCTCTCCATATATATATAATATACAACTGTAACAACAATAGTTTCGCTTCCCGGGCTCACACACAGTCGGTCGGTCGGTCGGTCCTATTAATATTTCAAAGTACTACTTTTTTGATTTAGCCGATGGACGCAGTGCCGCGGCATCGACTCGACTGTAAACGCGTCGTGATACGCGTGTATATATATAGTCCTTGCAAATCTTCGCCGCCGCCGCGTCTCGTCCGCATCGTCGCCGTCATATATTATATTATTGTTATTATATTTTAAGCGGCCTCGCCGCCTCGACTTTCGCCCTACTTTATCGTTTAAATTTGTTTGTATATTATTTTTTTCTTTTATTTCTGTGTGTGCGGTGTGCGTGCTTTCAGATTTATATGCGAGATACGCTTTTTTTCTTTTATTTCCATTCGAAATCTTTTTTTTTTTCAATTTATTACGCGAGGCCGATTAATGTAACGACACGCTTGCCGCCGCCGCCGTCGCGCGGCCATTCCGTTCAAATATCATTCATATTATTATTATTATTATTATTATTAACTTGTTACGATAATTATTATTCATCGAAATAAAAACTGTAAAATATTTTACACTGCGGGATGATGACTTTTATTCATTTTTACCGAGAACCGACCGGTATACAGTATAATATCCTATTATCGCTGTATTATTTTGTTTCATAACTTTTATAATATAAGTATAAGGATATTTACATTTTTTCATTTTTCATAATTCAATTATGCTTATTCTTTAACGTTGAAAAAAAAATGAGATCGTATAAACTTTGGATAAGACTTCGTGAATATGAATCACTCTATAATTTACACTTATAATGTGTATAATAATTCCATTTATTTTTCTATATACTTCGAGTGCAGTCGCAGACAGAGCAATGTTGACGGTTTTAAAACGGAGCTTTTTTTTCCGCAGACATTTTTTCGCGGTAGATTTTAGTTGAGTTTCGAACATTTCAAACGGAGATCTATTAACCGTTCGTTTTGTCGACGGTCGGTATACTTTATTTTTTGTAGTAATTCTTATTGAGTTTCCTTGTCAAATTTACTGAACGTAGGAAACTAAAACTTTATAGACGAGGCATTGACTCCTCGCCGGAGTCGTCCTGTGTGTATAATTTTGGGTTTGACGACATCGGTACCCTTAGCTACGAAGCAAATATCAATATTTAAATAATATGATGTACAAAATATGATTTAGGTTCAAACATTGCTTAACCAGCACTTAACACAACTATGTAATAACTACGTTATAAACACGAATATGTGTGGCGTCCTCCCGTCAAATATTATTTGGCTTAAACCGGACGTGGATTCGATATAATAATATGATATATTGTTCGTACAGCAACGAAGTCTATTAACAAAGTCCATTCATAAAAATGTGAATATATATATTTTTTGTTATCGAAACATACAGAAGACGAGTTTTATTCGAGTTAAAACCGTGCCAAATGTAATGTGATTTATATTACATTTTTACTTGAACTAATGATATTGTATCTTCCATAATTGAAGTAAAATGAATAATAAACATATAAATGCAATATTATTGTTCAATTCAATACCACTACTTCCCATATTAAATACGATAATTTAGTCCTAAAACTTACGGAATACTACATTAGTTTGTTGATATATTTTCTTAAATTGCAGATACAACTATTGCATTTTAATTATGAAACATCATTCCAATTATATTCATATTATAATCAACTATTTGGCATTAAAACTAAGATTAATTTTCATAAAAACTTAGAAATATACACACGAAAGAACTTACATAAACCTAACCTATGCAAACAAATAAAATGTAATTGTTTTTGACTTATACAGCAAATAAATTATTAGAACTAGGTACTTAATCAGAATTAAGAATTAATCAAATAAATTATGAACACGAGATTATTCATTTTATAATATAAGACACTCATTATTTCAGAAAACATTAACGTTTTTGAAAATATTTATTTTACATAGTTTTAAGTTGTTACAAAACAAAATTATTGGAAAGAAATGATATTTTTATCGTTTTTTTTATTATTCTTTACTCTTTCGATGACAACGTTAAGTTTTAATTCGTAAAAAAAAATATATCACTTAGAGTTTTTCAATCTATAAAAATCTAATTTTGGAAAATGATTTTGTATTAATAATATAAGTATTTAAAACTTAGACTCCCTTCCATCAAAACTCTAAGCACTCATAAAAGACTTGTCCAAAATTCAATTTTTATACATTGAAGTACTTCAAAAAAAAAAAAAAAATTTAAATGATAACCATAAGACTATTAAAAATAAATATAGTTTCTTAGAGGTTTCATATTATATAAAAACGTTAGTATTTTTTGAAATGTGAGTGTCTTACGTTAAATTGATCACTCAGAGTAATGTTATAATACGTATATAATATTTGTATGACAGAATACAACAAATACTATTGTTTATAAGATGAGGAAAAATATATATTTATATTTTGGTAAATAATTAATCTTCACATAGTAAAAATGTTACGAATAAAAAGTTATGAAATTAATTTAATCTTACAACTTATTAATGATGAATATGACTCGGAAAATCGTATGAACGAACTATATAGTTCTTTCATTAATTGTTTTTTAAAACATATTGTTCTCTTTTGACTTTATTTTTTATTTTATAGCACGCTAAATGTTTGTCATAATTAATAGTATCAAGTCTTCGACAAAAAAAAAAATGTAATTGTTTCTTTTTTTTAAGCATTATTTAACGCATAATATTTGTTGTTTCAATAATTAAACTGATAATTAATTTTCACGCTTTAACGAAGTATAATGGGGACAATAACTAAAATGTTTATTATTAGAGTATAAATTATCACCGATCCGTTCAACATAATATTATTTAGATGTATAAATAAATTGAAAAATACTCTTCTAATGCGTTGGTGTATAAACGATGAATTATTATGAAATAAGTTTCAAAGTTACGAGGACGAGTTCAGTGAAATGTTTGCATAGTTTGATCCTAAGAGATCGGAACGTTTCGGATTTTACGTCGTTCGCAAAAATGTCGAAAATAAGTGAAATATTTCCGATGAGCGTATTTAAAATGTTATAAAATCGCGTTTGTACATTATATCGATTTTATAACGAACGGTACGATTATTTTAAACGTATTACGAACAATAATAATAATTAAACAATGTTTCGATACCGAGTTTTTAGTTTTATGTATTTCTTCTCGAAAGCGGCAAAACGTAGTTTGTAATGATTTTAATATTTGCGTTTAAAACAACACGACGATTCCACAATGCAGGGGGGGGGCGTACGCTGGAAATTATAATTTCTCTTATTTTAAGACATTATTATCGCGTATTGTCTCGGCGAATATCGCAAAGTCTATTTGCTGCACCGTCGTCTCGCGTTTACCGCGTTATTTTCAAATCGATAAAATATAAGTACCCAAACGTTTATTTTCGTAACATTCGTTAATTTAATTATATTCTGTTGTGCGTAACACAACACAACGAATGTGTTTACCGTTCATTAACGCCGAGTCGGCGGCCTGAGCACGAAATTGTTTGATGTGTAACGCACGGTAAGTCTTTATTGTACGTATATAGTCTGCTCTGCGACGGTGTACGGCGACAACGGCGTAAATATTATCTCATAACGAGTGCAGTATACCGTTTCGATAATATTATTTCGTTAAATTCGCCGCCAATAATATCGGTAAGTATTGTTTTTTTTCAGACGTCGTATTCGGCAGCTCTTGACGATAATAATTCGCAAAACAATTCCACCACGAAGTCATCGAAATATTGCCACAAACTCCCGTGACATCACGGCACACGCCGCCGAGTGATCCTCGTCACTATAACACGTCCCAGAGACACTATAATAATTAATATTAAGTCACAAACGGTTGACGAAAATGTTTTTTTTATAAATTTAGACGAGAGGAGTGCGGAGTAGTGCACGGCAATTAATGGTTACCGTGCAAAATGTCTGTCCGCACTTTTTTAACTTATAAATCGGATACCTATTCATATCACTAATACGATAAGCCATCAATAATTCGTCCGAAACTATTGATTTTCGTAGATCTGCAAATAATATATCGCGCTTCAGAATATGAAATCAAAAGTCAAGGTCGTGGTCGTCAAACGAGTAGAGAACCGAGTGATATTGCAAGTATAAAAAATAGTATAACGTTTTGTTTTAATAACGACTTACGACACTATTTTAAAGGAATATTTTCAACAAATTTAGAGTTTTCTGAAATAATGTGTGTCTTACGCTCGATCAATGCATACCCCATAATCAAATTTATTGTAAAAAGCGTCACTTTTTATGGTAAATTTGAAAATATCTGTGTTTCGAAAAAATCTAGCTCATTAAATATTAATCTCAAAAGTGAAATGTATTTAAATCGTTTTAACGAACGAGTGGTACATCGGTTCCTCGTACCATAGAAATAAAATGACTTATATTATGTTTAAATTTATGAATATTTAAATTGTATTGTGCTATTATACTGCTTAGTATAAAAATGATAAAATATGTTTACTGAATTGAAAAAAAACCGTCCATCCATCACGACACTTAATCCAATAAAAATAATAATTTCATTTAGACATTATTATTATTTGTTGTAATTAATTATTGTTTAGTTTATGACTTTTATTATTAATTCTATCATTATAGTTATTTATAAAGTCAAGTTCGTACACTAGAAGAGGAGTGGTATAAGTGATAAACGAAATCGGTAGTTGGGCGTGAGAGGGAATCGTTTAATTATTAAAAAACAAAAGACGGAAAAGTCCAAAAAAAAAATGTCGATTTACGAATTATGACGGTTTGCTGATTCGAAATGCCGACGGCGGCGTATTGTCAACCGTCGCAAAGAAGTGTAGAAAGTCGTGACGAACGGTTTAATAAATAAAAACATAACAATATAATGATTATATAGTTTCGAAATTCAAAATTTTTAATCGATGAGTGTTTTTTTTCCGTGCCGACAGTGTGGAATTCTCGACCAGGACGTCGTAAATCTTGAAACTACGTGCGCTCCGACTATTGGAACTCGATTACGTCGGAAACCGTTTTCGGGGTGATAATATCATTGCGAAACGACTGTAATAATAGTTCATATAAAGTTGGGCATTTTTGACGTGGCCTAGACGAGTATACTGCAGATTACTGCGTATAATAATATCTACGAACGTCGGGAAAATGAAATTCGTTTGAATAATAACTGAACTCGTCATGATATGATAATATGCAGAACGAACGTGCACAACTGTTTGAAAAATAATCATTTCGAAATCATACACTTTACAACTTAAAAACAAAATATTAAGTGTTTGTATTATAGATTTAAGTTTTATATAATATAATATAGCGAAGTTAAGTTATTATTTAAACGATATAAAAAATAATTAACCAACACGTGCATTGGAAAATATAGAAAGTCGAAATATATTTCTAAAAAAAAACAAACATCGCCTGTCTTAGATTTTCAATCGAATAACGATAAAACTAATAGTCCTGCGGACTAGAAGATGAATGGATAGACGCAGTACCTTTACATATATATATATATATATATTATCATACGAACACAATGCATATATTATTATGTGATGGAATAATATAAACTGCACTAGGTACACGAACGAATTCAAATCGGTATAAATTACTTTTTGCCACGCGATTGCAATTATTGTTCTCAGCATTGACGATGGTTGTAAAAAGTGAGCAACAAATTGCTGCGATTGAAATGCAAGCGCGTGCGACGGAGAGAAATTAAATTTATTAAACTTTTTGTCTGCCATGTTTTTATTTACGGAATTTTCCGTCATTCCGAATACTACTGTATAATAATAATATTATACTCGCGAGCAAAGCTCGAGGCGAAATCATTAAAACGCCAAAATATTTGTAAGGTTTTGTTTTTTATTTATTTTTTGTAAATTTAATTTCGCGTGATGCTTATTATTTAAAAGTTATTCACAGAATATTACATACAAGCACGTAATGGTAATGCAATCCAAACGGAACCGTTAAACGAGCGGGCAATGCGCTTTCGGCGAAGGCAAAATAACATCTAAATGAGTTTACTTTTGAAAATATCGCACTCTATTCGACGCGGCCAAAGACGATTTTTTATTCGATCGTTAACCTGCCTATTTAATATTAAAAGCAATTTTGTTATTTTGTTTGATTTTATAATAGATTTAAGTATTACAGTATATAATACGTATTTACAGAAATTTATTTGATGTATACATTTATTTGAAATTGTTTTAAATTACTATGTTATTAGTTTGCTATAAAGGTCTGATTATAAATTGTATGCAAAAAAAAAGTAACTAATTTTTCACTACAAGTTAAAAAAAAGAAAAATAATACTTTTCACTTTAAACTTAACTTTCATTTGTCTGTATCCGTTCACCTTCAAGAGTTAATAAAAAAAATTAACTTGCCCAGCATTAGTAATCAGCATATTATTATACTTTGATAATCTACCACAAATTAAAAAAAAAAACGAAATTCAGGTGCTTATCAATTTTGCTATATATTAAAAAATATACTCCTTCGGTGGGGTTAATATTATGATTTTGTTGTAATAATTGAAAATACAAATAAACTCGTTAATCCGAAAAAAAGAAACAACATTTTTTTTTTATAACAAAAATTGTATTTATATGTATTTATTTATTTATTCACATCGTAAAAAATTTAGAAAAAAAATCAAAAAAAAAAAACAAGATACTTGATGTGGGTTAAAAAAAAAACAACAACAATCGGACGAGACACGGAATGACGAGGGGGTGGAGGTACGTGATGGCATGTGGTACTGTAGCGTCGAGCTATTGGTCGGCATTTACAAAGGCTACTGGTCACCTCTGCACACACGTTTTCGCGGCCGGACCCGCGGGTGGACGGGTGCAGTGGCCGGCGCGTTTGCTCGCGAACGACGACCGTTTTAGGATTCGTTTTTTTCCCCCAAAGACCACCACATCTTATATAGGACTTACGTGTATACGTGTAATTAAAATAAATTGTATTATTTTATGTTTTATTTGTACGTTGATTTGTATTTACAACTTCAACTTTTGCACTCGTCAGTCGTCAGATTAAAAAGTAGCATAATAAATTGGATTTTTGATTTAGACCTAATTACTGATTAAAATCGCGGACGTCAGGTAAATTTGAGTTATTTTATAGCTTTATACCGACAACTTTCTGAGAGAATAAATATTAACTAAATATAGACTATGATGTTATGTTGCCAGTTCGACGATTGGCTTTCACAACGATAGCGAAATTGGACTTCCGTTTTATTGTAGTAAAAACCAATACAAATTCTGAAGTCGAAATCAGGTAGGTACACGTGACGGGACCAGACACTTTCCAAACTACAGGGGTCTAAAACCAAAATTGGGAAACAAAAGCAAATGTAGGAAAAGTATTTTTTTTTTAATTGTACCAAAAATTCTAAAAAAAAATATTCCCCAATTTATTTTCTTATAAATAATAAGGATACCTATCGTTAAAATAATATCAACTTGCAAAGCATAATATTATCATCTTCCATTAATCAATAAATACAAATTTTTTAATTTTTTTTTTCTGAATGTTGTATTTAGCAACTCAACTATAGATAAATAAATCATAAATCGATCTTTAAGGAATATTTTAAGAGCTAGGTATGAGTACCTTTTATATAGAATGAGTACAAAAGATACATCACGCCGTCTAGTAAAGATTACTTTAAAATATTTTGACGTTCTTCAAAATGATTTATATTTTAGTTTTTTTAAATAATGAAAATAAATATTTTATAGTAGCATAGTGTATAACAATTTATGTGCATGACTCGATTTCTTAAAATGTTTGGTGTTTATTTATGAGTCGTGGAAAAGTACATATGCCCCAAAAATGTACTCAGAAACTCGTTTTTATAGCATTTTTGCTGAACTGAGAATTTGAGATTAAAAAAAACTATAAATATGGTGTATATATAATAATAATATTATGCAAATTTGACTTAATTTGTAGGTACATGGATTAATATTATAATATTAAGCGTACTATCGTATATATAAATAATTCACATTGAACATTTAACTCGAAAATGTAGAAGCATCACACAAAAGAGAGTCGAGCCGTCAAAGGACGCCACAGAATCCACCTCGATGAATGAAAATCTTAAATTATATACACAGGGTGAACCATTTAACGTAAGACACTCATTATTTAAAAAAGTATTTACGTTTTGGGAATTTTTTTTGTTACATGGTATGAATTTGTTACAAAACAACATTTATCAAAAAAACAATTTTTTTAAATTACAACATACAGTAATAGTTTTAAAATCCAGAGCAAAATATTTTTTTGAGTATTTTGATACATACAAATCGAATTTTGGACGAGTATTTTATGAGTTATAAGTATTTGAAGTTTTGATGTGAAGTGTAGGATGGTAGCGGGTACCTCGTAAAATGTTGGTCCACTACTCGTCGCTCATCTAAACTTCAAATACTTATCAGTTATCACTCATAAACTACTAGTTCAAAATTTAATTTTTATGTATCAAAATACTTGGAAAATTATTCTGCTTTGGATTATAAAATTTAAACTGTATGTTGTAATTTAAAAAAGTAAAAAACTTAAAAAAAATAATAAGGTTAAAAAAATGTTGTTTTGTAACGACCTGTTACCGTGTAATAAAAATATTATCAAAAACGTAAATACTTTTTTAAATATTCAGTGTCTCGATTCTTTTGAGCAAAAGCGACCAAGGCCAATGATACAACTATATCCAAAGCATATTATTATTGTATCCACCAGAAGAATTGATTTTTTGGCCGTAACGTCAAAACAAAAACACTGCTGCAAACCGTCGAAATTCGTCAAAAAGTCTTATTATTTTTTAGTCATTTATTATAGTTATGAATGAGAAGCGGTGACGAGGGTATTCGTTCCATACAGCAAAACGTTGGTCGTACCTACGTGTATAGTAAATTATTATAATAGATTGCTTAAGTAGTGCAATAATCGTATACGTTTTGTTGTGAGCAATATGTCTATAATATTTAATATTATGTTCTTGTAGTAATATTACCTGCAGAATGTAAGTTTTTTTTTTATTTAAGAATTTCGATAGAGAAGCTATTTTAATTATTTAAGACGAGTGAACACCGCGCGAAGCTTAAAATATGAAATGTTGCGTATACATTTCTAAGTAATCGAGACCAAACAATAATTAATAATGTATTACATATGTCATACAATGCTATTGTCTGTAGCCTTATAGGCATTTGCTCGTGTGGACCTGCGCATTAGGGTGAATAATATTAAACGCCTGTTGCCCGACATCGCGGTCATTGGTTTGAAACGACTTTTCGCCATTATTATATTGTTATTATTACCATCATTATACACTATACGGAGGAACGAGATAGAGTCGAAGAAGTCGTCCGATTATAGTAATAATTATTGTAATTCATATTTTCACACATTTCTGCTCAATCGACCGTTTTACAATAAATTATTATAACGATTTAAATATTGTGGAAAATAATAATATGTAATATTTTAAGACGAAAAGACTATCGATTTTTTCAAATGCAATGTTTACGTGGTTTTATCAATAACCTAACCTATAAGTTCGTCCTTGTGATGAGGATCATGTTTTTTTCTCCCCGACAATGTAGGTAGTTATTCGATAAATCGAGTTTGATACTTACTCTTTCGGAGGAGAACACCAAAGCGTATTACACACAAACCATATAATAAACACCGTCTTGTGTATTGATTTTTATTTTTTTATTTAATTACGTTTACTATAATAGAAGAACGGTTTGTTGAATCAAACGATATTATCGGAGCGACGAAAAAAATCTTAAAAAAATGCGAAACCAATGCGAATGCCGGCTAATGTTGTATACACATGTTATTATAGAGTTATACCTTCATAATCCCGAAAGTCGCGACCAATGACGTAGCAGTCGACGACGACGCCATTTTCTTTTTTACAATAATATAATAAAAAAAAAACACAACAAATTTCATCATTATTATTCTTTATACATTTTAATCAGGATTATCCGATAGTTATTATCAGACCCTTAATATCGAGTATTCCGTGAAAGTTTTCCCTTATTATTATAATAGCTATATATACGTCATAACGTTTAATGATACGAATTTGATTTTATAAACTTATAAAATGTAAACTGTTAATAATATTATAATATAGTACACAGCAAGGCGATTCACTAAGCGTGTCTATTGCTCACTCCTTTCTTTTTGATTTAATAACGAATCACAATCTGATTTTTGGAATTTTCGAGAATATAGAAGCTCGATTATGTAAACACCAAAATTCATTTATACCGTTTAAAGGATTAGTGTCCTGTGGCGGTATCGACTACGTTTTTTTCTAAATGAGAACCTTTATTTTTCTTACCATATATTGTTATGATGCAGATGATTTTTTGAAAACATTGTAGTACCTATCAATCTAAGTCAAAATTTGAAGTAGTAGTCTCCAGTTTATTAAAATGTAAATTATATTGGATTTATCGATTTATATATTGGAACTCGTACTGTTCTTACAAATCATAAAATATAAAACGATCATTATATCAACCACTTTAGTTTTCAAATCGTCATTGCCCTCATATCTTCCAAACCTATTACCACGAATCCATTATCTATAATAAAGGTACAACACAAAGTTAAATAACTCGAAAACTACTGGTTTGAAATTCGATTTAGAACCGTCAAAATTGAAAGAAAAAAAAACAATCTGTTTAATGATTTACACGAAAAAAGGTTACCTATAGAAGGTAAAAAAAAAGCTTGTTTCACACACCTGCAAAAGACACTCTTCAAGTATCTCTCAATCTATATTATATTTGAAAATATGGTGACGCTTAATATGTGGAAAAAAGGTGACTCTAGCACTAAAATATGGAAACGAACTTTCGTTGATATATAGTTTATTCGAATGTAGAACACGTGTGGTTATATATGGTATAAAACATTGCGGTCGACCGAACGTGACCACGTGGGTGTTTTATTGTGCATTGAAAAATAATACTACGGTTTTAACACTTAACGTTGTTAAAGGTATAAATCTTTTTTAAAAGATGATCCCTAGGTGGCTACACCCTGGGGTCTACGAACAGGTGTCTCGTAGCTTTTTAATGGCCACGGCGTGAGTACGAAAACCAGACTGCCCGTCCGTGGGTTACCGGAGACCGTCTCCGTGAATCAAGTGGATCAAGAGGTCATGCGTAGCGTTTTTATGAAAAGAAAAGCCTCGGTATACATAGGGTACAGAATTGTAAATAATACTTTTAAAACATATTTGAGTAAGTAAACAAAATATCATTTTTAAACACTAAAAACAAAATGTTTATTCTTAATATTATGCATGGTAGCACCGCTTATGCGATAAGTGGAGGATACCTACCTAATTTCATAATAATCTGCAGTCATTAACTTTCAAAAAGCATAAAATTCTCTAAATATTGCATAAAAATAGATAATTTAACAATTCTATCGAAATAATTTAAAAGTGTCTATATAAAAATATAGTTCGGTTCATGAAAAGTGACATCGGCGATAAGGGATTATCAAACCCATAATATGCTGAAACGAATCATAGCTCATGCGTCGGCCAGGGTACCCGGTCACTTCCCCGTAAGACATTTCCCCGTCAAACATTTCCCCGTAACCATTTCCCCGTAAGACATTTCCCCGTCCAATTAATAACATAAAATTTTCTGTAATTATAATATTGTAAAAAAAATTGTAAAAAAAATTTTATCGTATAGTCCTTTTCAAAAATATATTCCGCATATACTAATAAATCTTTTCCCTTGGTACTTTTTACGTAAGTAATTTCAATATAATAAAAAAAAATTAGGTTAACTGAAAAAATCTTATGTAGATACCTATTGTATCGTATTACGAATGTGACGGCGTGACGGCGTATAACGACAGAATAACGATGCGACGGCTATCGAGAAACTGTTCAATTATTTCAACTTAGAATAACGTATATTGTATATCGATAACGCATATCTTTATAGGCTATTTGATAAAATCTATATCGGCACCGATAACGAAAAATATTTAGCTATAAAAGTTTTGTTGTAAAATCATTGAAGCCGATTTAATTTAGTGTAACAAATTGGGAAATATAGAAAAACATAGAATATATTGTGTCTATATTTATACATATAATTCTTACTTATACATATATATATAACTATATATCCAATGACTAATTTAATTTTACGTATTGGACGGGGAAATATCTTACGGGGAAACGTAATGGACGGGGAAATGTCTTACGGGGAAGTGGGTACGGGGAAACGTCAGACGGGGAAATGACAGACGGGGAAGTTTACGTGAATCGTCGGCCAGCGTGGCAAGTACTACAAAACGGAGAACCACTGGTTCCGACAATATTTGGGCACCACCCATCGACCTTGAACGTTTACTTTTCGTGAGCCGGACTGTAGTGATCTGCGTGGTCCTTTATTTTAGGGGTCCGGACCGGACTTAAAATGTTAATAAAGGACCGAACCGACGGCTACATTTTTTTTTTTTTTTAATCGGACTAGAATGGTAATTTAATCAAATTTAATAAAGTAGACCCGCAGGACCAGACTGATCTGAAAAAAATTGGACTGCGGACTGTATACTGCTCTGGTTGTAGTAGTAGTCCGGACCCGACGATTATTTTGGTCATTCAGTATAATGCAACTATATAAAATATATATTTTATAACACAACGATTGCCCGTAGTTGGCGTTTGTCGTTTGATTTTACGCGTATTGCAAAGGCAATAATTTTAATAGATCACAAAAACCGTTATCCTGCGAACTGATCGGTCCAGACCGAACTGCAGAACTGACAGTATTTTTTTGCCGAATCCGGACCAAACCAAACCAAAAATTATGTATCATTTGAACCGCAACTAATATAGACCGAATCGCTTCCAAACAGTATATCGAACCGGACTATACTTTACTGACGAGCCGACAATTATTTTTATATGTCAGGACCGGACCGTGCAGAGCACACGACTGAGTGTGGCGCAGCGACAAGTCGGCAAAGCGGAATACCTCGACGTTATTATATTGAAATCGATTCTGTTTCGACGAAACAAATTACTATAATGTCTACTAAATGTAATGAGCTACCCAATCAGCTATGTATTTTATACGATAGCACAAATCAAACTTGCCCGCCGACGAAGCAGCTATTATGGTTTTCCGCCGAACGCGCTTAGTCCTCCCACTTAAACGGATTTTCACGTTATTACGCGTAATCGAGTCACTGGCACGTAAGACCTTTTTATTCGATTTAAATCGATTTTTTCTGTTTTGATACAATATCAAAATCCATCTCGTCGACCGTAGTTCGAATTACGCGAAAATCCTTGACCCAAATACCGCATAATATAATGTAAACTAGTTTGCGAGTAAATATTATTATTTCCGGTCGATATACATTAGTGTAGTATATAGGTACATTAGGTGTATTGTTGCGCTTTTCGTCGAAAAAAACGTTTATATATATTAAAATAATTGATTAAAATAAACCTAACGATGTATATTTAATACACTGCAGAGTGTAACAGAAACACCTGACAAATGAAATAACTTTTGTTCTATTCAGTATTTTATTTTTATTATTACATTTAATTTACATTGACGCTCCGCGATATCATTTTTATTTTTTATTTTTCAATACAGAAATAGTGAAAAAAAATGTAATTTAATTACCTTTATTTTTTTTTTTTACTTTTAAACGGCGAAAACGTTTGTTTAAATCAAGTAGTTTATTTATTTTTTAAAATATCAATATGTTTATGGAGAGAATAAATTCAAAAATAAATATTATTTTTGGGAGTTGTCAGACACGAGTAAAAATCCCAAATCGCTAACTAATTTTCCTAATTTTTTTCATACGTTTAACTCGTATCGATTCTTTTTTGTTTTTATTCGCCGGTGCTTTCCGTTGCACTCTGCTGCGGTATATTAAATCTAAAACGGATGCAAAAAAAAAACAATGGAACAATATCACGAGTAAACGGCGTTTCATGTGTCTGTTGTGTATTAGTCTGGTGGTTAATATCATAATAATATTAGGTACGCGTAAATATCAGCGTAATATTATTGTTATCGAGAAGACGGCGGCGACGGGCCGATGTAATATTATAATAATTTTAATATATTATTATCATAATGTTCGACTGTCGGTGGAATTGGTCTACGGCCCGATAACGATGGCTTATTTTTTCTCCGTGTTCGACATTCGTACCGTAAAATAATGATAATTCATCGGTCGCCATTATTATTGCGTTTATCGTCGAATCGCGCGGCGGCGGCGCCGGCCCTCGTATTCTGTATATTATTTTATTATTAATATATACTGCGTGCAGTTAGATGCACGGGGCAGAGCACGGCAGAATAATAATAATATCGTGTCATTCGGTTTAATATTATTATCTTTTAATTAAAGTATTGACTTGACTTGGTACTACTGCGTACCGCAGCCGATGCTCGAACGATCCGATATCGGTCTGTCGGCGCACTGTATGGCGGGTGTGCCCATACCGTCTCGCGTTTGATTAAAATATAAAATAATTTATAGTATGCGACTTTTTTTTATTGAATATTTTACAATAATATATTATTATATTATAATCTCGTTGTCGACGAGTATGTGGACGATACCACCGGTCGCCGTCTTAATATATATATTTTTTTTTATTATTTAAAATAATATTTACAGTCTATACAAAAATTAGTACAATAAGCAAATTTGATATCTTAATATAATGGTTAGTGACAGGAGTTTAACATTTATGGGCAGGCACTCAGCAGTACCACCCGGCCGGGTACATTTTAAATATTATTATAATTTTTATTTTTTTTCATTTTAGTAGGTCTCTAAGCCACTGTTTTTTGAGTCTTCTGCGTGCATTACCAGGAAGTGAATTGGAGGATAGTTGTTTTATTAATGGGTTACTGTGAGAGTTTAAGTCGTTGTGAAATTTAGAGTAATATAATTTTGCTAATTGATTGAGAGTAGACATTTTTTGTCTTTATATTAAAATTATATTATACCAGCATTTGATCCGTTCGTGTTTACACGCGTCTCGTTATTTCGAAGAGTTTTGGCTTTTTTTAAAAACAATATTCTTTTCGAGTATTGGTATTTGATGTGATTTAAAAACGAGATTTCTGATAATGAAATATGGTTTCTACTATTTTTTTAAGTTTGTATTCTTTTGAACGACACCATATTATATTATATTAATATAATTATTGTTTCTTGTGTTCCAAAGCAGAATATTGTTCGGATCATTTTAAACTTTGATAAAAATTTTCAAATTTCGGACTAGTATAGTTCACCAGTATATAGTTATTATACTAGGTGTTTAAAGTTTATACCGGTGGAGTAAAGTAGACAACATTTTGCTGGGTACCATCACTCTACAATATCATCGCTCGTCTAAATTTTAAATGCTTTTAACTCATGAACCACTCGTCCAAAATATGATCTTTATACGGATCGAAATACTCCAAATAATATCCATCTGCTGCTTCGGGATATGAGTTTAAAAACGTAATATGACGTCATTCAGAAAAGTAAAAAACTTTAACTATAAAATATATGATTTAGAAAATATGTCGTTTTGAAATAATCAGTGCAGACAATTGCACGTGGATATCGCCCTGTACGGATATCATACGTTGTTGCTACAGGCTCTCTGTATATTCAAATTTGCTGTTTATCACTTACAAAATCAATATTTAATATCGAACTCGTCTGAGCCGCGGTATTTTTCAATCGACTGCTAAGTTATTTTAACAACAATAAATTATTGCCTTATTTCGATCTCCCGCCGCAGACGAGTCAGACAGATTGCAGAACGTGCTCGTATCGTCAACTATCGCGTGCCAATAATACACTTTGCTGGCCCGCAAGTTTGGATTAATTCACTATAGGGGGAAACGCGATAGCCAGAAAAATAACGAAATCAATAATCATATTATTATTAAAATATTAACATAATATTAAATCTACACCGCGAAGACCTAATACCCGTGTAAAAAGTATAATCCAATTTATATATATAATACTAACATATATTTTTATCCCGTAAATTATAATCTTTATGGCATATATTATATTAAACATAATATATAGCCAGTGGCGGACTGGACTTGAATTTTAAACGACGCGATTCCGTATCATAATATTTTAAGTATTTACCACCAACCCGGCTCCACAATAATGTACACTCAATACAAACGAATTACAATAAACTTAATTCGCTATTGTGACAAAGTCATGACGTAGGCAAATGAAAAGAGGCCAAAAGAGGTCGGGACCTTACCTCGCGGCATCACCACCTATTCGACGTTTGAAACTGAGAATTTCAGCCCGCCAACGCGTACTTGGAATCGTACGTGGTATCATAATAATTTTTAGAGCTGGGAATATAATGCCCTGAAAACCCCAAAAAAAATTCTAAAAAAATTCTCTTTTATAGTCTAAACAAATTAAAATAATGCACTTATAAAATGACTCGATTTCTTTTTATTTTAAATTAATTTTGAACCGTTTTTTTTTTTAAATTCAATTGAATAAAAATGTTAGTAGTACTGCATGATTATAAATCTTCTACGTGGACTTTTATTCCGAAATAAAAATTATTCTCATTTAATTTTCCGTTGCCACCCGTAATCTCGATTTGTATACGTCGTACATTGAATTTAGTATTAAATGCTCTAAAAACCTTAAAATGCTAAAAATTTAATCTTTAAGTTGAACATTTTCGAAAAACCCAAAATAAAAACTTCGTATTATAATTCAAAAATACATGAATCGTATGTATCAGATAAAACCATCATATCGAATTTAATTTTAGAAAACAATGCAATAAGTTCACCTGGATCTCGGCCGTAATAATTATTATAGTCTTCATTGGTCATCGTCGTTTGGTTTCTATGGAAAAACTTCCTGGAAAAATACCCGAGGGCCCTTTTAAGCAGTCGGGCGTAATTAAGGGTGAGAGGAGGTGAGGGGGCTATACCTCCCCCCCCCCAATAGAGCCTTTGATGTCTGATAAAATAGTGTTACCAGGCACCAGCTACCATCGTGACGGTGGTACTCGGAAATATAGAAAAAATGTAGTATTTCGAGTGTAAAAAAATTGTCTATCCAGGACAAATTCCTATAATTACGCCGCCGAACTAGGATTAATTAACTACGAACGATCATAATTAACGGGCGCCGCGAGGTTGGGTGAGAATTTAATATCCATTTCCCGTCTCGCGCCCCCCCCCACGATTTTCCACATCCCGCGCACGCATAATCGATTCTCCGGGTACGCGTATTGCGAGCAGCACACTCCGTTTAAGTTGCCAAGTCACCGCATATGGCGCACACAAATCATATTATTATAATGAACCCTCTGGACGAACGATAATATTATTACGCTACTGTACGAGATTGCGTCGTTTCCGAAAACTTTGAATGAAACAAAATCACTGCGATGACGATATCGGTTGCTCCCGCGTCCGTTGATTTCCGCGACGTACAGTTCCGGTGAGCGCAGTGTTCCCGGGACCGGTGACGATTATAAACCGCACCGACTCCTCAGACAGCTTAACCTTGTTGACCATAATATAACACATTGTTTATTCAATTGTTTGGTTTATCTAAAAGGGCTAAAAAAGCTCAATACGTCTTATAACTCAATATTGAGTAGTCACTATACTATAGTAGTGATAATAAGTCCAATTTTGAAACGAGTGGGGAAATCGAAAAACGATTAAAATATAATAGTAAAAAAAATTAATATAGTATACTGCACATACAATAATAATATCTAATAATATAATAATTATAAAAACACACAGTAGAGTTAAGACGATAAATTTGAGCATCATTAGCAGCTAATCTCGCGTATCTAATTATGGGACCATTCAGAGCAATAATTGTGCGTGAAAAGTATAAGTAGACCTAGTTTGTCGTCGTCGAGGGACATAAAAATGTATAAAATTAAGCAATTTTATTCTAAACAGTCTAATATGTAGACATTTACAATTTAAGCAAACATTTTAAATTATATATATATTTCTCCAATCAACAAGGCTGCTCATATTTAGTATGGTGTATATTACACAATATCTTTTTAATATGCGATTGGTGGTTATTGTTATAGGTCACCACGTGTGCACGCAATAACCGGGTGTTATATACCGTATACCAGAGAATATCAGGGTATTAAAATAGTGCTGAGATGAGATTGTCAGCCATCGGGCATTGTTGTGGCTTTATAATTCGTGTTTTATGCAATTTATTTATTTAAGCGTTTAAAGTTTGGACAAGAGGTCGCGTGTCGGCATATCGCACGGGTGAAATATAAAACATAATATTATCGTGCTTCAGAATAAGAAATTAATAAATAATATGGTAACAGATTATTATAAAAAAAAAACTTAAAAGAAACTATCATAAAATCTAGTGATAATAATAATCGCTAGAATGAAAACTTTGTTCGAACAAAACTCTAATACTACAATAATTTCGCACGAGAGAGTATTTCAAACTATGTGTAATAAAATACTAAAAAAAACCAATATCGGAAATGTATATTGGATACCTACCTCTTACGGATGACAAAAAACTCACCTTATAGGTACTCTAGGTAAAGTCTTGGGATATCGAATTTAAAAATGGATGCTTATTGTTCATATAATATTATAAAACTATTCATAAGAGGTTACCTACACCGTTGTTATACGAGTATACCGCGTAACACCAAAATACATAACATATACAGATATTATATATTTTTTAATATACATATTACATTTACAAGGTATATTAAAAAGGCTTGACGAATAAATAAAAAAAATTGATATTAGTTCAACGTCTGAAAAAAAAATATATGACTGATAAACAATTTAAAATATTTTACTATTATGTGTGAAAATGCCCAAAAATAGTATTTTGAAAAAAGTTATCACGTTTCAAATTGATGATTTACCCCCCAAAAAATATTGATATTTAAAAAAATTGGAAATATCGAACTAGTTTACTTAGTAATTATAATAAACTTATTTACCATCAAAGTTTTTCTAAAAAGTTAGATTTTTTTTTTTTTTTAATTTTAAAGAAACAATAAGGCCTCGACTACATGGGTCATTGGCCGCAAATTTGCTTACACTCAAATTAACACATTATAAGTAAATGATTTTAAATACATAATGAGTAAAAATGTGAGTTAATAGAGAAAAGGGATATACAGAAAGACAAGAAAAGAAAAATAAAAAATTATGATTTAGGTTAAATGGTTTTGTATAAATTGGTGTCTCTTATAGAACTAAGTGTATTGTAGATGTTGAGAGGTTCATTGTTGAGACATTCTGAGATAGTGCTTGGCATGTTATATTTATTTCTTTCATCATTAAATTGGCGACATTCTAATAGAAGGTGTTTGATGGAAATTTCGGATCCGCAGGTGATGCATGGTCCTGGGTCAGTTTTGTCCATGAGATGTTTGTGGGTGTGCCAGGAGTGTCCAATTCTTAAGCGGGTCAAAATTACTTCTTGTTCCCTTGTTAAGTTTGTTGGGTTAATCCATCTATCGGTGGTGGGTTTAATTTCTCTTAATTTGTTGTCCCTCAGTAAATGCCATTCCTTGCGCCATAAGTTTATTTTGATATTTTTAGCTTCCCTTTTAAGGTCATCTTTGGAGAGAAAGTTTAACATTTCAATGGTTTGATCACTGGTTGCTTGTTTCGCCATCATGTCAGCTTTTTCGTTCCCTTCTATTCCGGTATGGCTAGGATTCCATGTTAGATCCAAAGTTAGATTTAAAAAGTTTAGATAAAATAGATGTTATATGAGTGTCATTAATTTAGGAATTGTTATAGTAAATTGTGCTCTAAAACACTTATCTAGCACAAAAAAATAAAGTATACAAATGTTAATATTATGATATTTGCTTATAATGTTTAGCAAAATAAAGAAGACGACCCAAATCAACTATCATATATAGTCGTTATTATTATTATTGTAGTTTTGACCGTCCAACTCGACAGTCGGTAAGTGGTTACCGTCGCAGTTGCGACTGTATTGGTATTCTCGTCGCAACGTGTGTACAGTAATAATACGCATTGTTTGCAATAATAATAATAATAATAATAATAATAATGTGACGTTCGTCTGCAGCAGTCCATTAGCGAATTGCGAGCGAGCGGATCACCGGAAAACCGTTTAAATATTAGAATAATATGCCACTCGCCGGTTTAATTATACCTCTCCGTATAATATTACGACCGAACTATAATAATCTAAACTATATATAATATGCATTACAGCGTTATATAATATATAATTGACGTAGACGTTAACCCGCGAGTGACGGACAACGGTTCCAAAACTATGGCATATTCTATATTTAGATATACATTCATCAAAGATTCCCAAACTGTGGGTCACGATTGGCCCCGAGCGAGCCGCGGAAAGTTTCGAAATGTAAATTGATTTTTTTTGTAATCGAAAATCAAACAGATCATATTAATAAACGCGTAAACGAGAAAAAATATATTCTATGTACCTATAAATACGAGTACCTGTGCGTATTATGATACAGCGTTTTCCGTCTCTATATAAATGCAGCAGTATTTAGTATCCGCGATGTGATTATCGAATTGTTTTTTGTCATTATTCCGGCGACGATTACAAGACGTGTGACCTGTGACTGAGTGACGATGTCGTGTCCCCTCACGATGCTTCCCTGCTAAAAAGTAGAATTCAGTAAAATTCAACGAAAAAAAAAACGGTTATTAAAACAGTATGTCGTGGGTCGCCGAAATGTAATCCAAGTATAATATAGTTTCAAATGTATTGTTCGTAACGTTTTTCCGAAATCGTGTGACGGCGCGGCAACAGGTATCATTACACGACCAGACAACAAGTATTGTCGACGCGAAACCGTTTTCCCGAATTCGACGTACGATTTCGTCACATGTAATCACGCGACGACCTATATATGTAATGTTCTGCATAATACAATATATTATTGTTTAAAGATTATATTTTTTACTGATTTTTTTTTTTTTTTATCAATATCGGTTTTTATATAAAAGTTTTTTACTCTGCTGAACGACGAGATATACTTTAAATATCGTTTTTCGAAGCAAAATATTATTTTGAGTATTTGAAATTATAAAATTATCAAATTTTGGACCAGTATAGTTGTGAGCGTATAAATAAAGTTTAGATGAGCGAAGTAGTGGACCAACGTTTTGCGGGGTGCCCCTCCACTCAGTTGATTTAAACTTTAAATACTCATCATAAACTATAGTCGTCCAAAATTCAATAGTTGCAGCACTCCGAAAAGTATTCTGCTTTTGAATGAGTAATATTAAAAACGCGTGAAATATTTTTTAAAATAAAAAATATAACGATAAAAAAATAGAAAAAATACGATTTCTTCCAAAATGTCCGTTTTGTAACGACTTGAAATTACGAAAATAATTATTTCTATAGTTTTTCTGAAATATGGAGTGTCTTCCGTAATACCGTTATGTTTCTACAGCGGCGGTCCAGGTTATCATACATAGGACCACTTGTGAAATTATTATTTCGTAATATATATCCGATATCTGCAGTCAGGTGAGGGCTGGATAGGTAAACCACTGGTCGCATTATCAGTGCTGTACACAAATGTATATGAATGTCCGAGAATCTCTAAGAAAATCTCTCAGCTTTTTATGGAAAATCTTTGGAAGTCCGAAAATATCTGATCTACGAAATAGCTACGACTAGTGATTCACCAGGTGTACGACCATAGCTACAGAAATAATACGATTGCCGAATATTTCCCCTCATATATACCTCCACAGGTCCAACTATCCGCATAATCCAATGATATATATGATATACGTAATACGTATATTATACCAACAACCCTCGACTGCATAATATTATACAGACAGAAACCTCGACTGCTCCGGCGCGGCGTACGCTCTAATCGTCGTCGTCGTGTTCGGCAGCGATGGACGACCGTGACCCGCTGGTCCGACGACGTGTGGTGGCACGTGGTTAATGGCCGACCATTAACAACAGTTCGAGGGATCGGTCATTACAACCATAATAATACTACAACTGTACAATATTATTATTGTCACGATATCGGCCCCCCGAGCGATGAATATTTAAACGTCGCTGCAGGGAGGTCCGAGTCGTCGATATTCGTGTATACATCGCACACTCGCCCTGCACATACACCCACACATACCCACCCACACACGCACTCACTCACTACGATGTCGCATTAGTCGTCGGCCGTTGAATGTTTAATGCGACTATACGGTTTTTTTTTACCCTCCTCTGGCCACCCCGCCGCCACCGCCTTTGAAATGCGATATGGTATTATAATATTCTACCGGAAATCGTATTATTATTATTATTATTATTATCATCGAATTGGAACTCCGCGCAGACATTATATACTAGCAGCAGTATATTATATATACCTTCCCACGTATTTTCTCATATTATACGATATGGCGGTATTTCTATTCCTAATAATATAGAATAACGTCATGTATATATTAGAATACGCGAGTAAAATATATTATATCATACATATGCCGTTGACATATCGATCGTTTACCGTCCCATATAATATATGTATGTACAGGGTGATTCGCCGGCCACGCTCATCTGATATTTAGACTATTCAATATCGGCACTTATAAGCTTTAAAGACCATATAATTATCTTCAAATTCTTGAGATTTTTTCGAACTAGGCGATTAGGAGTGAATACACGAATTTCCGTTTTTCAAATTGAAATCCTCCATTTCCCCACTGTGAAATTGTTTGGCGTATAATTTTTTTGAACATTTTGATGCACCCAATTAAAAATTTGAACGAGTAGTTTCAAGTCATTTAACTTCGTGGAAAATTGCGGTCCATGAAAATTTGTTTCGAAGATTTGGCAGCTATATAGCGATTTGGACACTTTTACCAATAATTGATATTATTATCGACCGACATTAATAATTTTTATCCGCAAAAAAATCAAAACGGGTGATTTGAAAAAAAAGTTTATATCGCCACGGAACACTTCCTCAATAGTAGAGATACTAAAAAATCCAAGAATTTAAGAAAAATGGGCTTTTTTAAAAAACCCTTAAAATCAGAATTTGAACAAATTTGTTGTTAAAGCGAACACATAAGGGTCGAGCCCGCTCGGCGTTTCACCCTTTGCCGTACGCTCGTGCACATTCGCTATTACGTGCATAATATAGTCCACACAACGTTAAATTACAATAATATTATAATTGACTGTTCCCATTTCGGGAAACGTACCTATGCAATTATTATTATTATCGTATTACGTCCAACCTGTAATATCGTACAATAATAATAATAATATAATATTAGATATACGTATATATCGTTGAAACGACACGACGGGCTGTATCCGTTCACGTCATCGATCAGGGCTGGCACGTTTAGGGTTGAAAGAAAACGTCATAGAATAGGCGATAGAACAACACGCACAGTTATGATATGATATCGCGGCCCTGCGAAAATATTAAACGATTTTAGTTTTAAAGAGGTGAGTGTCGAGTCGGGATTTTTCGTGACTCTTTCGGTATTACGATAATATCGTGTCGTTTAAATAGTCTGTTCGTAAAATCCGTTTGTTTTCGTATACAAATAAGTTTATTCGAACGATATTAATTTCAACACGCTTTTCAATATTTAAAACGAACAAGTCAGTAAACCGACGCTTTAACGATAAAGTTTACTCTTGTACTCGACCAATTTTCGATTTGTTGCATACCTACTCCGAAAACTGCTTTCAGCTGTCGCAGAGCTTATTGGAATTATTGTTACTGTGACCCGTTTAAACAGTAGGAAAAGCGTCTTTTTGATTTTTTGTTTAATAAAAAAAAATCCCAACACCTCACTTTTTCTCACAATATTTTTGGTATGTTATAACTGCAGGTACCGGGGAGTGAGTAGTCAGAGCTTGTGGTGCTCCAGCCCCCCCCCCCCCAGTGGAGCCTATGATTATTGGTCGGTCGTGTTTCTGTTCTCGGCTAGCAATCGAATTTATTATATTTTAATCATTCCGACGCTCAAGAGCTTATAGGTTTTTACAAGTCTTAAATGCAGTTGTATACTCGAGCACAGACAATAATTATATATTATAATATGAAAATCACAAAGAAATGGTCATCGCATAAGTCATAAACAGTTTCGTCGTTACAAGCACTAAAATTATTATTATAACCATACAATAACAGTGTGAGTAGGACGGTTGTTTGTAAATATTTTCATTGTTTCGAAGATAATATGATATGATATAAGGCAGCAGGCGGTACTTATATATATATTATCACAATATTATTCACCGTTTACCACGTTTTAATTATACAATAAAATATAATATTATACGTCTAATGCAAACGATAATGTATGATATTATTATTCATTTGTTGGACCCTTTTTTTGCCGGAAACGCGTTTTAATTAGTAGTTGGAATTCATATCGGCCACCACCCCACAGGTATTATTCTTATTGTTTTTGTTCGTCTAGTGCGAGAGCACTCGCCGCAAGTGGTTATGTGTGACAAAAAGACCCCCAAAAAAAAAAAAAAAAATGTAGAGCTGAGGAATTAAATACTAGAACCCCCCGCCTATTGTTAGACCGCTAAGTATAGGTTATTACGCGTGCTCGACGTGATTGTGATTTGTGGTCATAACATAATATGTACCTGACCTTTGTGGAGGGCGAGCACTTAGTCAGACTATTAACTTACTATTGTGTTCGTTGTGGATTTCAAAACAGTGATAGTAAGAATAATACTAATCGAGTTTTGGAGTAGGTACAACTCCTGACATACAAATAATACAAGCACACATTGATATTAGAAATTTAAAAACAATATTATTATCGTTGTTGCACTGTTTGCGATCAACCAATTTGTTTTCTTATAGAGGGCTATAGTCCGACTATTGACTACTGTTCGTTGTGGAATTTCAAAACAGCGATAGTAACAATAATAATCGATTTTTGGGGGTAGGTACAGCTCTTGATATACGAATAATACAAGTGAGAATTGTAAAAACAATATTATATCGTCGTTGGACCGTTTGTGATCCACCAATTCCATTCCTATAGATAGCGAGAGAGCATTTATATTATTTTATTTTGACATAATAAACGGGTTTGAAACAATTTTGAAAAATGTATACTAATAGTAACATATTAAATAACTAGTAACTAATAACAACAACTATAAAAGAAAACATGGTCAATTACAAGTTAAATTATTTAGTCAGACTATTAACAATATTGTTCGTTGTGGATTTAAAAACAGTGATAATTATAATTATAATTGATTTTTTGGGGGGCAGGTACAACTCCCGATATACAAGAATACAAGTGCGTGGATATGAGAATTTTAAAAACAATATTATCGTTGTTGCGCTGTTTGAGATCAACCGATTGTTCGCGTTTATTTTTTTTTTAAATGTATATATTATTATTACACCGTATCGCCAGTTCGATACACTTATTAAATTACACATCGCCTACACATGTACGATATACCTTAATATCTGAATATTTTCATGTTGATACACCTGCGTTGAGTATTATAAATTATTATTGTTATATAAACACCGTCTTTACGATTCGTGTATAAATCGTACAACTATATAATACCTTTTTCGTCCGGCGTATAATATTATAGTCTAGAGATATTTCCCCCCCCCCGCGAATCCCTTAAAAAACGACACTGTACGTTTAAGTATAATTTTTCTTATTTGCTTTTTTTTTTTTTTTACGTCGGTCGTTGTTTTCAAGTCCCTATGGTCTACTCAGAATTCAGCAGCAAATTTAATGGCTGCCGACCAAGAGAGGTAGGTAACAAAAAAAACAACCACAAAAAACCTTGATTAAGTGGTTTCTCGAGTCGAAAGTATAAGAAACTTCGTTTCACTCGCACACACACACACACACACACACACACACACACTAGGCATACAATTACCAACACTGGAGAGTTGATAATCAATATTTTTTCGGTGTCCCTTTTCCATTTTATTGTTGCTACCCACTACAAAAAAATACGTTAAATATCCATATTTGAAACGCGCATAAGACAATGCGTTTTTGTGTTGGTTAGTTTTTTTAAATTCTCGATTTACCAAACTATTTGTACAATTATACAATAATAAACCTATAGGCGAATAGGAGTGATTGGAGGATAATAGGATAATAGGAGAGTGTCTTGCAACTGCTGAGCAGACCGCAAGCGTGTTTCGTCCAACTTTTCCCACCTTTTTTGAATTCTTATGAACCGATTATAATATCTTACATCAATTTAAATATTCGAATTAGGTATATTAATTTGTGTAGAAAAATTTGGATGTATTTTTTTTAAAATTTTTTAAATATTGATCAGAACACAAGACGTTAATTCGTTCGTCAGGTCTTTCTTTTATACCCTGTACGGATATTAAAAATGTGAAATAAAACTACTTATTTTAAAAAAAAATTGGTGAATATACACGATTTGAATGAAATAGGACGCCAAGCCAACCGATGGAAAACGTTCAGCTGACTATATATTATTATCTAGACTGTCTAGCGGGCGTCTTGTTTATAGACGAAACGAAAAACTAATCATCACGATAATGACGGCCGACGACAACGGATTAAACCGTACATGATGTCGTTATTCAATATAACATAATATTATGTACAAAATCCGTTTTGTAAGATAACGACACGATAATCCAATATGCAGTCTGATGAGCTGCTTTTCGACTACGATCGCGCACAGTTGTTTCGGATAGACTTTTCTAATTTTGATTTTTTCAAGATTAATTTCTGTTTAGTTTAATGCGTCGACGCACTCTGTTCATAATGTAATAGCTATAAAATGACCGAGTCGATAGATTACACAATACTGCAGATACGATATAGGTATATATTATAATATTATGGTAAAACGTTAAACTAAACGAAGCATAAATATAGCGTGGTAACTAAAGCAATAATTTACCGCGACAGAATACGATTTGTTTTATGTTTTAAATGTCTCATTAAATTTGATTTGCTAGTCAGAACGAAAATAAAAACAAAATCGCATACCGTCTTAATATTTTATTGCCGAGACCCGTCCACAGTAAAACAAGTCATTATCCGTTTACGGACTATGTGTGTATAAATACATAAAAATCAAATTCTGCTACTTGGACCGGAACAACTGCCATTAACCGAATCTTGTAATATATATATATACGTATATATAATACTCATTGCTCGGCGCGATACTATTATAATGTTATATAATATAGCCTATCAGATAAAATTGTTCAGTAAAACACTCGCTCTATATCGCTTTGTCTCGACAAACCGAAAAGAAAAAAAACGCGTCCCGAGAGTTTTTGATGAAACCCTATAGCGTATATACAATGGGCGTTCGTTTCGGGAACACTAAAACTATACGGCGAACCGAACCCACTCCCCGAACAGTGGACACCTCCGAATAGCTGACGAAATTTCAACCTGACCAAGAGTGTCCGGTATTTAGAGGTGTGTACCGCGTGCGCGAAAAGACTCGACCCGTATACAGACGCGCGTAACTCGCAAAAGTCCTGCTATACATATGTATTCCTAGGTGTATATAGGGTCCGTCTGCTCGTTTAATACGTTTAAAACGGAGCGTTTTATTAAAAAACATAAATATTATTGTAGCCGTATCGGCGGTGTTCGTTTAGAAGTCCATTCGGTCGTAGGTACACGTTTATAGAGGATATCTCGACCAAATCGTCTACTTAACGGAACGGTCTTTGGCGACTTTCTGGATAATAATATCATGTCGTCCGTTCCGGCCGGCGAGTGCGACGGGCACGACGTGAGTTTTACTTTTATTGCATATATCGTAATAATAATAATTTACGCTGCGCACTAAAAGTTAACTCGCGACGTGCATGTTTCGGACGCGTAATCGGCATTTCGTGGAGCTCAGACAACTTTTGTACACCGTTCGTATTTTCACTTCGTCCATGTAGAACGCGGATTTGTATCGCGTCGGTTAAATATACGTAGCTATAACATATATAACTACTATAGGTATAGTGAAACCTACGTAAAATATCTGGTCTCCTCGTATCGCGCTTTGTCTCGATAAACCGAAATAAAAAGAACGCTTCCAGAAAGCTTGAAAAAAACCCCGTGTTATAACACTGTAACACCTCCCCTGACAGAAGCCTCTAAATCGCGGACACCTCCCCGATAGCGGACTGTTTATAGCGGATATCTCGACCGTCAAGTCTCCGCCTACTCCTCGGCGGAAAGGGCTTTGGCAACTTTCTAGACGTCGTCGTCCGTTCCGGCCAACGAGTCCGACGGCCACGACGTGAGTTTTACTTTTATTGCACATTTCGTAATAATAATAATTTACGCTGCGCACTAAGAGTTAACTCGCGACGTGCATGTTTGGAACGCGTGTAATTGATATTTCGTTTATGGAGCTCAAACAACTTTTGTACACCGTTTGTGTTTTCACTTCGTCTAAACGGGCTTCGCGCTTCATACGGTTTTTATAAGAAACCTTTTTCAGAATATTATCAATAGTTTAATATGTAGTAGAGATGATTACAGTAATCGGCAACGGCTAATAACGACCTAGTTAAAGTAACAGAATAATATCATTTGATCGGTATGTGTATCAAATTATGATTTACTTTGTGTTTAGCACCCCCCCCCCCTCACATTAATAAGATCCTGGGTACGCCATTGACTTTTATCGATGATATCTCGTCTCGTATCACGCTTTGTCTCGGTAAACCGAAAAAAAACACACACTCCGAATGGTGAACGAACCCATATTATAATACAGTGAAACCTCCCTTAACGGATACCTCCGAGTATCGGACGGTTTATAGTAGATATCTCGACCTAGTCTCCGCCTACTCGATGGAAAGGGCCCCAACTTGGCCACTTTCTAGACGTCGTCCGTTCCGGCGAACTGACACGTACAGACTTTACTTTTATTGGATATCGTAATAATAATGATATTAAATTAAACACTGCCCACTAAAAGTAAACTCGCGACGTGCATGTTTGGAATGTGTGTAATTGATATTTCGTTTACGGAGCTCAAACTTTTGAACGCCGTTTGTATTTTCAATTCATTAATCGATACGGATTTGTGTCGCGTCGGGACATTACCTATATATAACTACTACACATACCTAAGTATAATATCTCGTATCGTATGACGTTTTGTCTCGATAAATCAAAAAAAAAACGCTTCCTTAAAGTCTAACAAAACCATATTATGATACTGGGAAACCTCCTCTAACGGAAACCTCTAAATTGTGGACACCTCCGAGTAGCGGACACTTTCGAATAGCAGACTGTTTATAGCAGATATCTCGACCTAGTCTCCGCCTACTCCCCGACGGAAGGGACTTTGACAACTTTCTAGACGTCGTCCGTTCCGGCGAACTGACCCGTGTAGACTTTACTTTTATTGGATATCGTAATAATAATAATAATAATAATAATAATAATAATAATAATAATAATAATAATAATAATAATATTATATTAAACGCTGCGCACTAAAAGTAAACTCGCGACGTGCATGTTTCGAACAACGCGTGTAATTGCAGGTATTTCGTTTAAGGAGCTCAAACTTTTGAACGCCGTTTGTATTTTCACTTCATTAATCGATACGGATTTGTATCCATATAACTACTTCTAAACGTGTACCTGGTCTCGCAGCAAATAAGCGATAATAATATTATATTATTATAACCCAGGCTGCAGTCAACCGCATTTATTCGCGGTTTATTCGAGATCGTTTCGCGTGTTATGATAATATTATCGATGTGTTGTGTAAAACTCCGCGAGGCCAAAATACTACGCGTAGCTGTGTTTTTCAGTCGTCGTATTGTTGCCAAAGGTGTTTGCGATACATTATTGTACACGTGGCGAACGGCGTTCGAAACTTGTTGCTTCACACACGCGAGTCGATTATTGTGTCTGTGTGTATAATAATAATAATAATACACAATAAAACTCACTATTCGCGTGCGCGGAATACGCGTACAAATTTATATATATGTTTATTTATTTGGACTTGGGACAGTACAATTATTGAAAAATGGTAAAACATAGTGTGCAATCTTCTAAATATTAATATCGGCTTACTATAGTAATATAACAGGCATGCGCGGTTATCACTTTTATATTATGCAATATATCGATTAATCAAATCGTTTAAATGTCGGTAGTAGCAGTAGTAATCGACACCTGTGGGTACGTGAAAATAAATCGGGAACTAGTCGAGTGTTCGAATGAATTGTTTTCGAATGAAGAGTGTTCGAACAAATCTGTTCGAATGGAATTGTGTTCGAATAGTATTATGTACGAATGTTATATTTTCCTATTTGAACATAATAACGCATAATAACATAATAACATTATACGAATATCGTTCATAGTCACAGATATAATTCACCTAATAATTTGTTTAGCCAGATAATAGATATACTTTTATGATCGCTCGATAAACCAGCCATAATAAATGTATATATAAAAGTGTGTAGTCATCATTCCAATGACTACAACGATATCGGATAATCGAGATTACATTTTATTCGTATCGCAACATTGAAAGTTCGATCGAACAGTTGATTCAAAACAGGTTTCCAAAAAAGTTCAAAGAGTCCAAACAAAAACGAGAAGAACGTATTAAAAATCTTGTTCTAAGCTGTAAAAACAATGCTGATTTTAATATTTTAGAATATTTAAGGGGAATTGCTTATAATTTATCTTTTTAAAACATTTTTTTTTTTTAGATAATATAATATCATATTTAATTGTATAGTTAAGATTAATAATAATAATAATAATAATAATAATAATAAATAATTTTTATACCGAAAAATTACATTTTGTTGATTCCACAATAAAAATAATATTCGAACATTTAAACTTTCTAACAGATAACATTCGAACACTTTTAATTCAGACACACTCATTCACACATAATATTCGAACATTTAAATTTTCTGACATATAAAATTCGAACACTTTTCATTCGTACACATAATTTTCGAAAAAACAACCCCTTGCCAAATAAATCAGTATGAAAGGTATTTTATTGTATTATAGACGAATATTCCAAACGACAGCTATTCGCATGGCGATTTCGACCCGGATAATTCGTAGACTGGTGCCGATGGCACTTAAAAATTAATAATGTTTAACTGTCTAGTACGTCCTACTACGACCTGTAGGATCAAAACAAATTTGAGTTTGATCGCAAATAAATATAAATATTTTATACACCTACACGTAAGTAAAACTATAGCTGCGATATGTGCAGCAGATAATACATATAATGTATTTGCAGTCGAGATATTATGTGCACAATATAATATATTTGAAGGAATGTCGACAACGTTTATCGAAATCTTGAAAATTTGCAAATTAATTTAAAAACGTAACACGAGATAACTCACGAGTTATAGTAACATAATAATAAAAAAAAAAAAACGTTAACCGAAAAGTCGCATTAATTTTTTAATAATATTAAGTAATACACGATCTGTGGCATATCGATATTTCTATGGCATATAATATTATATTGATATATCTGTGGCATATTGGCTTATTATTATGTCCGCTATGGCCATGACTATTTTTTTTGTTTTCTTTCTGTGAATATATATTTTATTCGTTGTAATAATATTACGATTATAGTCGTATAATATTATATTTTTATAATAAATACGATTGTTATAGTATTGTTACGACGGTTGACATTATTTCAAATTCCGAATCATTAATGTATCATAACGTATCCGAAGATACCTATTATGTTTCCGGAAAGTGGTTTTGTTGTTCAACACTACGACCAAATTAAAAGAAGAGTGTTCGTTGCCAGGTGCTTAAAGGTAAATTATTTTTATTTTTACTTTATATTATTAAAATACCTTACCTTATGACTATTGTGTTACTTATATAGGTTACTACTATAGTATACCTTCTTCCATTTGTTTTATTAAAAGTAAAACAATTGTCAAAGTATCTTTTTTATCAGGAGGAGTCTGAGGCGTATCTATGGTAGGTGGGAGGGGGGGGGGGGTGATATAGCCCGCAGACCTTTTTTTTTCACGCAGTCGATTATTTTTAGAACAAAACATACTTTACAATTTTTTAACTGAGCAATTAGTACTAATATAATTCATCAACAGTTTATTTTATTAACTAATATAGTCATATTCCATTAAAACAATATTATGTCGATGTAATTATTGACAAACTAGCCGAAAAACATCGAAAACATGATATTTTGTTATAATTATTTAAGTTATATTCAAATATATTTAATAAATAAATAAAATTAATTAATTTAAAAAAAAATTTTTTTTTTTTGTAGGTACCTAATATTTTAATTTATCGATTTTATTACCATTGATAATTAATTCTATTAAACGACATCTTATATTTAAAGAAACAATATTTCTTTAATATTTAAAAAGTCATCATCACTTTGAAAAGCAAATATTATTTTTTCTAGTACCTTAAATCTTTAATTTAAAGATAATAAGATTTTATTTTAAAAATGATATTATCATTGATCTTATTGCAATTAATATTTATTTCTATTAAATGATCTCTTATCATCAAAGAAACAATTTCCTTTAACAGTCTTGTACAAAGTCATCGTTAATTTAATAGAAAATTTGCTTTTTTCGAGGATTTTCAGTTTCATTGATTTAATGAAATACTTTTCCTGAAAATAATGAATTGACTTCATTTGATCAAAATCATACCATATTTTCATTAGTTTAACATGCTTTTTTCATAAATTAAATTACACGTTTTTTCTGATTGTGGAATACGTTCGCGGCTAATCGCGAGGGCCGTTTTTGAAATTAAAAATATTTAATTTATTTTCGTTTTTATTTTCTATTGAATATAATATTAATATTCAAACATATTTATACGCAAAGATCGTTGATATACGAGCACACGCCGTCTTATGGGTTACAGTATAATAATTGTAGACTATCGTTTACTCGGTAAAAATACTTTTTAGAAGTATTTCAAATAGGTATTTAAATACTTAAATTAAAAAGCAATTTCAATATGTTTTCCAGTGTGTTCACCAAACACCAACACGCATTAAACGAGTATTTCAAATACGTTCGTTCATATACTTACATTAGTTGTATGCAACAATATTATTTCCACCTCTTGAACCGCGTTTGTTAAATATTTACAGTTCCCGCCGATAACACGCAGTTTGATAATCGTACGTCATCATCGTCTCGTCGACGACAAGAGAAATGGTCGGGAAACCCAAACCGAAAAGCTAAAAGAGTCTAATACGAAAGAGTTTCGTATTCGATATTTTTAAACACCTACAAAATAATACGATAAAAAATAGTTAATTTATATTAAATAATATTATATAAATTTTATACAAACTATTTGGGTAGATATATCTGACGAGTATGACGACGAATTCATGTACAGCGTTATCGCCTTTTCAGTCGTGCTCAGCGGTGCGCGTAGAGCGCTTTTGGTGCTATGCATTCGTATGTTATCGTGTTAAAACGTATCGAAATTGAATTATAGTTTTATACCGATCGCCCCCCCCCCCCTGCAGCGGGTGACCGCGAGCGAGCTAATCAAAATCAACCCTTACAACCTGTATACGAGCGTCGATGACATTATATGTTCTCCGATAGCACATAAATGGGTATAGGTAGGTAGGCAATCGGTTTTATCGAACGAGTATAATAATAGAGATTATATTAACACCATGTCGTTGTATTATTATATCGAACCTATTGCGCTCTGTGTAGCAAAATAATATAATAATTTCGCTCTAAACGAGACACAATATAAGGACGAAGGCAATAATATAATATACACATACGCTCGCGGTTATCTGCACCCCTCGCCCGTCGCGAACAATCGCTATTATTATTATTATTATTATTATCTGTTTCTATATTATCAACTATACACATATACCGTTAGAGCGATACGCACCCTCTTTCGACATCTCCAGACTAGTATTATTGTTATAGGGGTAGTTTGTACATTTGTATATATATATATCACCTCCCCTCTTCCGACCAGGAACCGCGTATCCGTGAGAATATTACGCTCGGGTACACACAGCATTATAAACGCTTAACGGACACCTAAATAAGCAACTATTTAAACTCTTATTCGGCGTACCGCGTATAGTCAGTGTGATTTTCCTAACACTCGGCACTTTAGTTATTTCCTTGTCCGACCACCCTTTTGTATACTGTGTATTATTAGAATATTATCGGTTTACTTTTGTCCGTCAAATTCGTATTTGAATTATTAATGGTGCGTATTGGCCTACGATATAATATCGATATTTCGATAAGATTTTTTCTCGTGTTTATTTCGATTTCGATATCGAATTAAATATCGTCGATATTTTAGTATAGCAAAGACAAATAAACAAATAACAATATAAAATAGCATACATAATTAATATTATAAAATATGTAATTACTAATTTTATTTTGTCCATTGATTATTATTTATATTACTATTTTCATTATATGGGAATATGTACTAAATTAAAGATT
This sequence comes from Neotoxoptera formosana, assembly GCA_022818045.1. Lineage (NCBI taxonomy): Eukaryota > Metazoa > Arthropoda > Insecta > Hemiptera > Aphididae > Neotoxoptera > Neotoxoptera formosana. The sequence goes on from CM040634.1 coordinate 23,245,782, forward strand.
TAGTGATTAACTAAATAGTAAATTAGTAGTTTATATGAAAATCAAACATTTTAATTTGTTACTTATGAATTCATTTAATATTATACCTATCAAAGTATATACGAAATAAAAATATTTTTAAATATTATTATTAAATATCAATAAATAAAAAATATTGATGTTTGGGTGTCGCGGTAAGATGATATCGAGAAAAACAAAACGATATCAGTATTAAAAATTATATCGTTGTGAAACACTAATATTATTAATAATCAACCATCTGCACGACTGATAACAATATTCTGTAGCTATCGTTTGATATTAAAGTTTTTATACCAGCGGCGTGTCTGAAGCTCGAAAAAAAAAAATGAGGGCAGGTGGGTGATTAAAACGGTTCTTTTATACAATTCTTAAGATAGATAACTTCTTCTGGGGAGCCCTCATTAATCAGCTTCTTGCGTAAATTGTTTTGTTCGACAGTAATAATAGTATACGATTCTATTATTTAACGACAATTATACAATCGTACACATTATTATAATATTATAAAATATGACAAATACACAGAAAAAACCATTTCCAAATCGGAGACCAATCACGTCTTATCTTTCCGTACCAAATATGCCATTGCTAGTGTACGCTCGATCAGGTGGTGCACCGACTGATAACAATATTCCGAAGCTATCGCTGTTCGGTTTTATAATTTCATACCGACCGACCGACGTGGTAATATTTTTTGTGCAGAATTATTTCGTCTTTCTATTGTGGTGCACGATTTTCATAAATTTATTTTTTCTTCTCGTTGAAATCGACGAGTTTTGAAATGCAAATGGAAAAAAAATGTTCTTGAAAAGCCATTCGCGTCAGAATATTCAATACGCGCACACGTGTGCGCATTGTGATCGATTCATAATAATATTATAATAGTAATATTCTACTTAGATAATATAATATGAAAATATAGCAACTCCGTCGGTATTATAGTTTAGGTCGTATATATTATAATGATTACCTGCAGTTCGACACTAAAAAAATCATTCCACATTGTACAATTATGATACAGCTGCAGTCCCTACACCACTCAAAGAACTGTTTCTGAAATTCTATTTTTACACAACAGTTTTGTATATTATGCGTAATTTTAGAATATATTTTTTTGTGAGAATCATATCACAATGTACTCGATATGGGTGCCTTAAAATTGTCAAAGTTGTAGTATAATATTATACAATATTATATTGCTCATTCAATATTCACGCGTGTAGTATAATATAATATAATGACAATATAAAATAAGATACGTTTTTGAATATGTATATCTCCACTCTAGTACAACAGCAATATTATGCCAGCAATATATTATATTATATTAAGAAGTAAAATAAGAGTTTTACAGATATATTTCGTTGGATCGAACATCGTTTGCCCGTATCTCATTTGTTATAGTGTTCAATGGCGTAGGTAAATATAAATTATATTTTACTCATCAATATTACACACAAACTGACCTGTTGGCAATACTTGCAGTGTTTACTATATCCGAACTTTCGAGTAGGTATAGCAATGACTAATAGTGAACATCATCAATTATATTATTATCGAGGATAAGACGTAACATCACAACTTACTGCTGATCACACTTATTAGTTGGGCAAAGGTTTGTTTTACTATTCAATATTGTGTTCATAATATTATTTCGTCTAACATAATAGTCAATATCAAACGATTTTTCTCCACCACCGCACTCTGTTGCTCGCAATAATGTCCATTCGACATTATCGGTAGTAATCGATACTCGTGTGAAAAACAACAGAGACAACCGTGTACAGTAGTGAATCCAGAAGTAGCTCAAAGAGGGGGGGGGGGAATGAGAATTTTCAAAAATGTAACTAACTTTTTTTTTAACCCGTATCGAACGCTAATCATTTTCATTATTCCACCCACCTATACTGCAACAGTAATTACGGCCTGAGGGGGGCGCCTTCACCCCTTCCTCACCAATACCCGCCACGTATCCACCCATTGGCGACGGCTATCACTTATTCGTCTACAACTTGACATTTAGACTGTTAAGTGGTTGCTCTGTTGCTCGCAATAATTACCATTTGACATTATCGGTAGTAATCGATATTCGTGTGAAAAACAACAGAAAAACCCGTGTGCAGTATCGGATCCAGAATTCGCCCGAAGTTTTGGTAGCAGAATTTTCAAAAATTGAATCTCTTTTTTATTAACCCGCATTGAACGCTATTGGCATTTGCATTATTTCACCCACCTATGCTGCAACAATAATATTATTATTTCGGCCCGAGGGAGGCCCTTCACCCCCACCCACCTCGTATCCACCCACTGGCGGCGGCCATCACTCATTCGTCTACAGCGTGGCATTTGGACCGTTAAACGGCCGTGCATTGTACACATATTACTGCTGTTGCACAGACATTATTATTATTATTATACAACTACAACGGCGGCGGACGCGCATTAACTGCGCGTGCCAAATATTTGTTTAGGTACCCTACGCGCGTTTCGCCCCGTTGTCAATTCCGACGGGAATTGAGGAGTTTATAATGGACAGAGATTTACTCGCGGGCTCGTTGGAGTGGCATACGCGCGGTTAGGTATCTCGCGATTGTGGTTTTGAAGGGAATGGCCGACCGTTTGTGCATTATACGTCACGTCTTTCTCAGGACTTTATTTCATTTTCCCGTCGGCGAAATAATGCGAACGATTCTAGTGCGTTCGAACAAATCCTGCTGCCGTACACCGTCGTCTCGTCGCACGACATAATTACACACTATAAACAGAATGGTTCGTTTAACGCGTTTACCACTATCACTATACCCATCGAAAATTATTGTATTTTTTTCAACATTTTTTTTTTTTACGTTGTTTCAAGTCATTACAAAAACAACGTTTTCACCTATTTTTTTATCCTTTATACATTTTTAGGTTTTTTAGTTTTTTGAATGACAACGTACATTTTTAATTACATAATCCGAAGCAGAATACGCGTTGCACAATTAATTTTTTAAGTAAAAATCTTAAAATAAAATTTAAAAAAAAACCTGTTTTCAGTATTAATAATGCTTTAAAAAACTTAAAATGAAAAAAATGACTTCAGAGGAGGGAAAATCGTCGAAAAATCCCACAAAACGCTAAATAAAAACTTATTCTCGTTATGATTCAAGAATAAAAAGACAGCAATATATCTAAATATCGGTCCCAATTGTTTACCGACCGTGGAGAGAGGGGAGGTATAGTGAAAAAATGAAGCGAGGTTCCGTCATAATAAATGTTTTAAAGACGTCGGACTAGGCCGCGTTTCAACTACAAACAGGATTCGGCGCCATCGATGTTATAATAATAATGATAATGACGTATACGATCGCGTTTATTTCGAGAAACAGCTCAATTAATTTTTTAAGGAAAAATCTTAAAATAAAATTTTAAAAAAACCTGAATTCAGTATTAAATGCTGTAAAAACCTTAAAACGAAAAAAAGTGACTTCAAAAGGAAAAATGGAAAAATCGTCAAAAATCCCACAAAAAGCAAAATGAAAACTTCTCGTTATATGGCTCAAGAATACGTGAAACGCATATAAAAAGGCAACAATATATTATCTAAATATCGGACCCAATGGTTTGCCGGTGTGGTAGGAGGTGTATTGAAAATATGAAGCCGGGCTCCGTCATAAATTTTCAAAAGACGTCGGACTAGGCCGCGTTTCGACTACACACAGGATTCGTCGCCACCGACGTTATAATAATAATAATAATAATGACGTACACGACCGCCACGTATATTTCTAGGAGCAGCTGAACGTTAGAATATTATAATAGTAATATATGCGAATTATTTTAGACATAAAATATAATATATGTTTGTATATTATTCGTCCGGCATTCGAGTCATTAGTGCGAAGATGTGCTCCGCCGCCGTTGCAGACACAATATCGCGTCGGTTGTACAGAGATGTAAATGCCGTCGTCTCTTTCTCTCGTTCTCTTTACGATCTATGTAATATACATATGTATAATATTATATTATATATATATATATATATATATACCATATTATACATCTCAAGAGGCACAGAACGCGATACTATAAAAGCTAAATTTGAATACGTTACCATACCACACACACACACACGCACATTATTGTGCGTTATAATATTATGTCTCTATATTATTGTACTTGGCGAATACTTTTTACATAATAATATAACATCAATAACTCTGCGGAACACGCAAAAGCTGTTTTTTTTTTTTCCCCGGGAATATTGCCCAGAATTCATATGGCATCACATATTTTAAGCATATAATATCGTATACGGCTTAAAATTCGGGAACTTTAAATATATTATTTTTTGTAATATAAGTCCTGAGTGCAACTACGTACATTCATCAAAGTATTGCCTTACCAAATACACGACTTTATAATAATATTATAATGTATAGCCTTTCGGTTATAAATTCGGCAGAACGTGCGAATTTCGCGATTAGCTATTAGCGCCGCGGTGACGACGATTGATCGATACGATATTTAAATTATTTAATGTTGAAAAAACAGCTGAATTTATTGGATAAACTAATAATAAGTAGTTTACTCCTATACTTACGTAAATCGTTGTCCACCGTTAGCACCCGTCCTATTTTCACCGTCAAAATAATATGATATATTATACAGAGTTAAAGGTATTAAAAACGGAGGAATGACGAAGGTTTTTAAATTTCGAATAAAAACTCATGTTTAAAAAGAAAATCGTACTCAAATCGTCCGAGAAACGTCTTTGCAGATTAAAAGTGTATTTACAATATCATATCAATATAATAAACAATTTAAACGTATTTGCTGATCCCAACACAATTTAGTCGATAATAAAATATATTTCAACTAATATATTATATGATTTTCGGACTCTATCGTGTGTTAGGATTCCACAAGGAGAATATGCATATTTTACGTTTATATTAAATTTAATGATTTAAATAATTATTTTGTCTTTTGGATCTTCGTCAAATATTATTCGTTCGACGAATTATTGGAAAGGTTTAATACGTAAAAAATAACAAAACGATTGGTCCGTGTTTTATTTTTTGCATTCGTCGTGAGAACATTAACGGGTCTAAGTGATTTGAAAAACAATATTATTTTCGAGGTTTTTTCATTCGTGGTTTTAAAAACGGCCGTCATTTTGACATATAATACATAATATATATTGTATTATATTGTTGACATGTCGGTGACTCTGAGCATAACTACTACGGAGCCCGGTATAATATTCTCCGAGATCTAGTCAAAGTGCTCGCACCGAATCACCAAACTCGTAATGATTTACCGTGACGATATCCAAGACCACATAATATCTCTTGCTGGCGATTTTCCAAAATGTCGTCACGAAAACGCGCGAGTACGTTTAAACATTGTAAGCAGTCATAATATTCTGCCGTCGCGGTATTGTTTGCTCGTATTAAAAAGTATTCGACTCGAAACTCGCTGCACAAGCCGCGGACTATGTTATGACGATTATAATAATATTGTGTCTGTCGTCACTAAATTAAACATCTTTTTGCGAAGATAAACATTTTAAAAAAACGTCTAGCTCGAGTTCTCCGCCGCCGTCGTCTTAAAAAGTCTTAGTGGCGCGCACTCGGCGGCTGTGTACACACGCGCTCTTTTACTCGTACGAAAATATTATATCGTGACGAAGACGCATATTGTGCTCGTTTTTCATAAAATACATAATATTATTATTATTTTATACGAGTAAAATAGTAGTAATAATGTGATACTCTCTCTCTCTCTCTCTCTCTCGATGAGCCGAGCCCAGAGAAGTTTATCGCATTTCGCTTCGTAACTTTGCGGGCTTATAATAATATTATTATACTGTCGTCGCCGTGTGTGCGCGACAGTCGCTTCGCATATTATTATTTCAAAGACCTCTCAGCCTTCCGTCACGCAGAACTTTAGAGGCGGCCAAACGATCCATCGCGAACGACGGTCCGATCTCTGAGGATTCCCCCCAATTCCGATCATTATTTATTTAAGCATGACGTGTTAATATTAGTGATGAAGACTTAAAAAAAAAAAAATAATCGTTTTTACGTTTGTCGATCTTTAAAGTAAAAATAGTTCATTCTCAGTAGATTTTAACCAAAAAAAAAGCTTAGCCACCCATGGTTGCTACGGTTTCGCCGTATACGTTGCCACCTGTTTGTTATGCATACTCGAGCCCGCAATAATATATACGACATGCCTAGACATGATGTCTGGAGCGGTGGATCTAAGTATGCGAAAAAACCACCGGCTAGACGCGGCAAAAAATAATAATAATATGCATTTGTAAAAATAAATTAAATAGAATAGTCCATTTTTTTTTTTTAAATAGAGTGATAAATAGTTCTCCGATGCGCCGTAAATAATAATATTATCTTAGGTATTTTGTTATTTTTTTCTATTGATCTTAAATCATATACTGTATGAAGTGTAAGCGACCACAAATCGCGTACAGATTCAAAAGCTCTAGTGTACAGCGACTGTAGTCATACATAGATCAGTAGATACTGAAATCAAAGCGATTAAACGCCAAATAATGGGTTAAAGAATTTTTAGTGTTTTTCGTCTGTACTTTAAGTGCTGCTGTTTTCAGAGTCATTTATAGAGCAACGACGTCTACGCATATAGTGATAAACCGTAAACATATTATTAAAATGTGTTCAGACACCCTACCGAAATTGTAGTGAGATACGACTATAGATTATTACACATTTGTTTTGATTGCCCCGCAGTCCTCGTGTATCCGACTCTGGCCATACGTGGCTCGGGTTTGGTTTCGCTTGACGACGTCGGAAAAGAAAACTTCTCGAGAATCCTCGCCGCTACCGGGATTCGTTCACTGCGCCCTTTTTTCGTTAACAAAATATAGCGATTAAACGCGACGCTCTGCACACTTGTGGGATGACGGGATTCGTCGTTCTCTCGACCGTTTCTCCGCTCACGTGGCGAGGTGGAGAGGGTCGAGGGAGCTAGCATGCACCGCGAGCAGGAGGTGGGTGCAGTGTGTATGTGTGTGTGTGTGTGTGTGTGTGTGTGTGTGTGTGTGCGGAGTGCATAATAAGGGACGGTGGTATACGCGTATACCACCGTGAGTCGGAGAGCGCGGTACGCGGCGCGAAGGGGTGTGGGCGTGGGTGCGGGGAGTGAACTCTGACCTTTGGCGTGACCCGCGATCGCACACTCCTCGCCGGGACCTGGAATCGGGTCAACACCGATGGCGTTATACGATAAACATCACGAACCGGCACGGACGGGGTGCAAAATCGAAAGAATAACGCATGCATGCCCGCCGCCGTGGGGGGGGGGGGTACTCGTGCACTCGTCGATTGCCCGAGAATGGAAAACGAAAAGCGTACATTATATACGAGAAGTGGGTAGGTACTATACGCGTACATATACGCCTAATTAATATAGTCGTGCAGTACTTGCCGAGTTGAGATATTAATATTATATTGTTCTCTACGCGACGTATGATAATTATGACATATTACACGGATTGCTCGAATAGTCTAGAAACGGTCTTCGGACTATGATTATTATAGGTAAGGGTTTTTTCCCATGTATTTTACTTTTTCGTATGACCCTCCACGGTTCTGATTTCGTCGTGTTCCAAGACAGAATATTTTTCTCAGTATTTCGATAGTGTTCGAATTTCGGACGAGTAGTTTACGAATTAAAATAAGTATATTTTTGAACTTTTGACGAGCGGAGTAGTGGTGGACCAACATTTCGTGGGGGATAACCACTCCGCTCCGCTCATCTACACACTTTGAATACTCGTGACTCATAGGCTACTCGCTAGAAATTCGATTTTTACGTATCGACAAAATATTCTGCTTTGAAATTTGAAATCAAAACACTGTACCGTGTTATTCAATAAAGAAAAAAAATATGAACGACATTGCTTTTTGCCCGTCGTGGGTGTAACTGTGCCCTCGTCGATGATTTTCAGAGAATACGAGAATGGAAAACGAAAAGATTATTATAATATAAGTGGGTACTCATACACGCGTGTTGTACACCTAATTAATTGTGCAGTATTTATGCCGCGTCGAGATGATATTAATATTATATTGTTCTGTACGACACAATAATAATTAATGCTGGGATTTCGATGCATTTTGCATCGTTTTCGTATACGTTTCATGAATTTTTAAATCAGAATAAAAAGTTTTAATTTTACATTTTTTTTAATTTTATAGGAGTTTTTAAATCCAAAATTTAAATTTAAAATTATATTTTAAGATTTTTACTTTGTTCTTGTATACTTCTATCTAAACAAAAACACTACGCCAAACTCCGTGTAAAAAAACGCTCAGTATAAAAAAAAAACCAACTCAAAAAGTTGTGATATCATTTTATAGCTATGTATTTAAACTATATAGGAATAGATATATTATTATAATTTATGTTAAAATGCATTGCTTGTAAATTGAACTTAGCTGGTGACTTTAAAATTATAACACTTAATATTAGTATCACTCATTTTTAAAGATAACATGTATAATACTCAATACGAAATGAATTCTCATGAGTTTTAAATAATGTCACCAGCTAAGTTCAATTTATAAGCAATGAATTTTAACATAAATTATAATAATATATCTATTCCTATATAGTTTAAATACATAGCTATAAAATGATATCACAACTTTTTGAGTTGGTTTTTTTTTATACTGAGCGTTTTTTTACACGGAGTTTGGCGTAGTGTTTTTGTTTAGATATCACTAATTTTTTTTACGTTATTATTATTATTATTATAATTATTATATACGGGTCATTCTCAAAATTTAATGTGTACGTATTTTGATACTGCAGTCAGTAGGCACCTACTCAGTTAATAACACACAGTTAAAATAATAATACAAAATTTTATGTATAAATTACGTAAAATAATACACAGTCAAAATAACGTGCGCGTATTTGAGGTTATAATACGGCAGCGTAAATAGAACATAAAACGCCGGACGTGCAAGACGGACGGCGGTCGACGCAAGAATGAACAATATTGAATATAATATACGCGAGCCGTTACGTATTAACTGAAAACACCGCCGCCGCAAGAGCTGTGACAAGGCACGCGCGTACGGTCAGTGCGTGTGTGTATCTCCTCAGTGGGCGGGGAACTTCATGCGGGCCGCAGGGAATATTATAGGATAACATTTTCTTTTTTTTACCATAAAAATTCATAATATATTTGGCTATAACTCCATTCATAATGTTCAGATCGGATTAAAAAGTGCAGCATGCACTTCTACGGGACATTTCCAATAAGATTGGTGCATTGTCAAACTAAAATAATTATTGTACAATAAATTAGGTATGCATGGACAACTATTTTTTTTCGTGATTTCAGATGCTTCGTGTAATATTAATATATTATACCCGGCAGTTGTCGCGCGTTGTGATTGCCGATGCGTTCATTTTAAGGCGTTTTTTTTTTTTATACTTAGCGCGACCCTGCCGGGTCGTTGGATTTAACAAACTGTATATAATAATTTATCAATTATCATTTACACCAAAATTATTAAGAATAAAAAAAAAGTTAGTGCATTTTGATGTTGTATTATTTAGAATTTTTAGGGCATTTTTCGGATTTTTTTTGGGGGCATTTAAGTCCCAGCCCTTTAATAATACACGCGGAATATTCAAAAAGTCTGGAAACGGTCGTCAGACTATAATCAGGTATAGCTTTTTGCATTTAAGTATTTTACTTGTTTGAATGACGACCTAAGGTTTTGATTTCATCATGTTCCAAGGCAGAATATTTTTCTCAGTATTTCGATACATTAAAATCGAATTTCGGACTAGTCATATACATTTTTAAGCCGTTGATGAGCAAAGTAGTAGTGAGTCAAAATTTGTGGGGCAACTGCGTACCACTCCACTCTGCTCATCAACACTTTGAATACTTGTAAATCATAAACTACTCGTCTGAAATTCGATTTTTTTGTATCGAAACAATCGGAAAAATATTCTGCTTTGAAATATGAAATCAAAAAAATTTATCTTGTCATTGAAAAAAGTAAAACCTTAAAAAATACGATTATCGTTGTTTTTTCGAATAAAATATGTTATGGCGTTTTGTAACGACTCAAAACCACGTAGAAAATCGTTTTTGAAAAAAGTCTGTCTCAAAACAAATTACGATGTACATATATTATCGTCGTCGTTTATCAGTCCGAATGATCACTAGTCTGATGAACGATTCCAAACTTTTGAGCAGCCCGTACCGTAGGCATTCGAGGAAATGGTGAAAAAAAATTAATCAACGTCTACCTAACGGGCGGTTATACAGCTGGTCTGCTGCGGTCTTACGAGCTATAATATAATATTTTCGACTTGTGTGAGTGTTTACTGCAGTTTAAGTCCCCCGAGTCTGAGTATATAATATTATAATATAATATGCGTATATCGATCCGGGACATCTAGCGAAACGATTCGATTTTTTATAATTATTATTATTATTGTAGTCGTTATCGGCGCGATGGAATTCCATCGGCTCCGACGTGACTTCGAGTCGCGACCGGCGGCGGCGGCGGCGGCGGCGGAGAAGAAAATGTTTTTGTATTCGCAGACGAATATAAGAGAAAAAAAAGTCCATAAAACGCCACGTCCTTATTGTCTTACGGCCGTCGTCGTACTATAATAATATGTTGGCATAGGTATTGTGTTACAGGCGTTTTCTCGGAAGGAAAAAAAATTTCTAACGAGATAATAATATTATTATTATTTCGACCGAACGGTTTAGCGCCGCAAAAACACATATTATTACAATATACTATAATATTATTATACACTATTAAGTGTGTGTGTGTGTGTGTATAGCATAATAATATTATTATGTCTGTCGTGTCATATAATAATATAAATGACTTTCGGTGGATTAGTTGCCGAGCAGCGCAATAGCGCCGACGAAACCAAAACGTTTGAAAAATAATAAAAGGATAATACGACGTAATATTTCAAATCTGTTTGCAATGTACAGGGTGATTCAATATGTAACGGCTACTCTATCGATTCAAAATAGAGAACAATATATGATACGAAAGTTTATTGATTTAGAAACATATATTATGATGATATATTTCGTACATTTCATAATTTTTTACAATATTTTAGCTGTGTTTTTGAGCGGTAGACTTTAGAAATTTATAAAAACTTTAAATACCTCTCGATAAGCACATAGAGTCTTGCATGTATTAACGTCGTGTGTTAAAAAATATCTTAGTATAACGTTTGCAAAAAAGTATAGGTTACCATTTGACCGTTTCTAAAGTCAACCCCCTCCCCCCCCACTAGCGTATATTGTAAAAAATTATAAAATGTAAAAAAATAATTTTAGATGTTTCTAAATCAAAAGACTTTTGTACTAAATATTTTTCTGTATTCTTAATATTATTTATACGATGAAATAGCTGCAATATACATGTTGAATCACCCTGTATAATATAGTACTATATACGCTTATCGTAAAAGTGTTCGAACATTTTATTTGTTTCAAACCGAAAATGTTTGGGTTGGATTTAACTTAGGGTTGCTTTATACGATATATTATGTGCTTCTATAATTTGATGGTATTAAATGAATGAATTTCGCCGACAACAAACATTTCACTGTTTACTATATTTTATAATGGACAACATTCGATTCACGCGAACGGACAGACCGTAGTCCCGCGATAGTGGTTTATATTTTATTTTCAAATAGAATAATTTCTTCACATAAATTTCGAAATGTGTGTTTGAGGAGTGAATTGTGATCCGAAGATTGTAATGAAAGAAATATTAATTTTTTTAACGCTACATTTTTGAAAGCACAATTATTTTGACAAGCTCAAAGACGTTGTGCGTCGTTTGAGTGTTACCACAGTCGCAAAAGAAAAAAATGTATTTTATATGACTATATCGTATGTATATACATATTATATTGAACTCGCCGTGCGTTTAGTAAAGATTATTTTTCAAAATCTAGATTTTCAGTCATATCATGATACGATCATAAATTTCTACAATCTGCGACAGTTATCTGCGCATCCCCGGAGACTGATATTATCCCAAAACCAATAACAAAATGTACAGACTTGACTGTATTTTATGTCAAGAGAACAATGCGTTCGGTTATTCGCTATTACAATAAATTTAACGAATATAAAAATAAAATCACTGTTATAGTTTTTTATCCTTTATGTTTATATCCGAAATTGAATAATATACTTTCTGTTATTTCGTGTGTGGTATGATTTTTTTTTTTTTTTATCGGTATATTAAGTAATTTACATTTTTTTTTTTTAGCGGTTATGTATAATATAACGAATCGTGTTCCGCGGGGGAAAAACGAAAGTCCGATTTTTTCATCGTCCGTTTGATTCGGCTCTAGTAAACAAATGTATAAAAATAAAAATATTTGTTAATATATTACTATACGCGCCGGTATAATAAATATCGTTGAATATTGAAAAAACAGCAAATTCAAATACCGACGTAGGTTTGAGCGTCAGGTCCTAATACCGTTAGGAGTACTCTGAAAAAAAAACCATCGAAAAATAGAATAAATTATAAATATTATATCGACATCAGCTGAACTACCACATGTGTTAGTACCGTTTTGTGTTCACCGATACTTTACGAGTCTGAGTTATAGAAAGTTATTTGTTTTCGCTCCGTCCTACTCTGCAGTTTTGTTTGTGGTACATTATAATTATTGTCGATTTCGAATCGAATCGTTCGATAATTTTATCGCATTTCGAAATACTCACCAGCTTTTTAGACCGCAGTAAAACTTTTACGGGAATTTTTCCTAAAAGTATAATATTATATTGCTAGAAATGCGACTAAACCGCGTGTAAAATACCCACGAGGTTAACAGCTACCCGTAACGTTTTAAAAATTATATAAGAAATAAACAAACTTTTTTTCAATTTTTCCGTACTCGGATAATATTATAATTTATGCGCTGTCGCTTAACATAATATTATCATCATTATATTTTAGTACAAACGTAACGCATTGAAAAATTGTACAGGAGGACTGTTAACTTTATATTAGCTCACTGCAACGACGTGTGTTGTTAGGTTTGGAGGAACTCTTCTTCGAGTACATTTATAATATCAATTGTACGATTAAATTATTCAGTAGCCAAAGTCGTCAAAAAAAGAAGAATATTTGATTACGAAAAAAAAAAATTCGATTTCATAATCCGATAAAACGAAAATATTGCATTGTGGGCGCTTACGGTTGATTTTGAATAGTAATTAATTAAGTGGCTTAGGTACGCACTGCGGGTCCGCCCTAATCAATGAAAGTAGATTAAAACCGAGAACACATTTTGATTACAAGTATACACTGCACAACACTGCAGTGCACTAATAATATTATTATTGTCGCTTTACGCGTACAAATAATAATAATAATAATAATAATATAGTAATTACTTTGTACAACGACCCTTTCACAAATTTAATTTCAATATGGAAAGTTTGGTATCGAGGACACGGACAAAAGCTGAAATCATAGTGAACAAATTTAAAACTAATTAAATTAAATACGCGTGTCGTTAATTATTATTATTGTACAAACTAAAATGGTGTACACTCAGTGCACTCGCGTCGAGAATGCGATAACGATATTGTGTTCGGGAGATAAAATTAATTTTTTTTTGCAAATGTCGTACGAATTTTCATAACTATATAATAATATTACGGTTATTATATTGTTTTGTACGTTAAAAACGTAAAATAATTATAGTGCGCGTACAATAATAGTGAGCAATCAACGAAGAAGGGAAAATTAAAGTTATTAGTTTTTATCGAGTGTACAGGCGTTTTCCGATGTGTATTGGTTGTCATAATTATTATTGATTCTGCCGCCCAATAATCACATATTTTGTCGGTTCGACGAAAGCCATTCATTTCGTTTTTATTTCCCTCGCACGCACGATTGTGCGCTTTTTTATTTCTATGACGCTTTCGGACACGATATAATGACGATGATAATAATAAAATAATAATATTACACGTACATATTTTACCGTGAAAAGGATACGAATTGTGTGGGTATATATAATATATTATATAGTACGGCGGACAAGATTTTAACGATGCGAAGAGCAGCAGCAGCGGTGCGGGACGAGTGGACGACCGTCAGAAGGTCGGAAGAGCGAATATTTTTTTAAAAATAATACCCGGCGAATAGTAATAAAAATAAGTATCGAGACTCGGCGGGTTTTTGGACGAGACGCGGTTTCTTCGACCTGCAGGCAGCTCGGGGACGTCAAGACGTATTTGCTCGTTTATTTATCACTTATTATGGAATCCCCGAGCGCGCGCTGTACACACAGACAGACTGCTGCGCGCCCGGCAGGAGAGACCGAAAACCTGTCGCAGCTCGCAAACGTTAGGAAGCGCGCGCGTGTTTTCATTTCCTGCCAATTCTAATTTCGAACGGTATATACACACTCCGACACGCAAATCCTAGACACCCGGGGCCGTCCTCCGGCGGTATTTCGGAAGCCCTTTGTGTTACTTTCAGAGATGTTTTTTTTTTTTTTTTTTAGTATCTCGGCTTTGCACTCCGAAACTCGGCTGCTGTTTACACGTTAATAAATCTTCAAAGGCGAAACGTCGCGTGTCGTAGGTATCCAAGTGCCGGATCCGAATGTCGGAAGGCCGGGGTGCAACTACCGATATCGCAGGCCCATTAAAAAATTGCTGTTTTCAAGTCGTTGATTACATTTTTATGGTATTTGATAAAATATGAAAATGGATTTAAAAAAGAAAATATTTCAACTAGACGGTTCAATAATAATTACTCTCTACATTTTTCTGACATCCTCGTGAGGACTGCAATCTCTCTCTCTCTAATAGACTCGATATTGAATTTTAATTTTTTTGTTTTCTTACACAATTCAAATCCATATACTTGTCAACAATAATATTTGCTTTCAACGGACGCATATCACATATTCTAATTTCAATCGGTATACACTCCGACACGCAAATCCTAGACACCCGGGGCCGTCCGCCGGCGGTATTTCGGAAGCCCTTTGTGTTACTTTCAGAGATGTTTTTTTTTTTTTTTAGTATCTCGGCTTTGCACTCCGAAACTCGGCTGCTGTTTACACGTTAATAAATCTTCAAAGGCGAAACGTCGCATGTCGTAGGTATCCAAGTGCCGGATCCGAATGTCGGAAGGCTGGGGTGCAACTACCGATATCGCTGGCCCATTAAAAAATTGATGTTTTCAAGTCGTTGATTTCTTTTTATGGTATTTGATAAAAAATTAAAATTGATTTAAAAAAGAAAACATTTCAACAAACGGTTCAGTAATTACTCTCTACATTTTTCTGATATCTCCTGATCTAATCTGTACAACTTTCGCTAATAGACTCGTCGATATTGGCTTTTAATATTTTAAAATTTTTGTTTTCTTACACAATTTAAATTGTAATACTTTTCAACAATCATTTGCGTTCTACGAGAGCATATATATTCTAATCGTTGTTCAGGGCACAGTTGTTTTTTGCGAATATTATCGTACCTGCAGGCCATAATAATATAATTTAATGCCGATAAAAATACATTACAATATGTATGTTACCTCAACAGTTTCTTAGAAATAAAATTTTTCTCTTCTGTTTCTTATTACCATCTCGTTATCAACGTATAATGTAATATGGGACGGGTACTTTTCGCGACTCTTGTTCACGGATGATATTACAGCTTCAATTCCTTTTAATGGACAAAAACTTTTAGCGTATACGATTCCAAACACTGGTGTATGTATACATATAATATGTATATTTATATATTTTATATATTCTATATTATACAGGCTGTTTCAAAGGTTCCCGAATAAGCTAGAAAGATCTTATGTCGGCGAGTGAAATTGAAAACTTATTTTGCATTTTGCGAACGAGGGATTTTTAAGGGTTCTGATTTTTTTTTATATTTATTAAATATTGGAATATTTGTAATGATAATATATTCTTAAAAGCAGTTTATTGTGCTATTCTAAAAAACAGCACAATAGGTTATTTTTTTTTTTTTGTTTATGTTTACAAAAAATAAAAATATACTTTATACATATTACATGAATACATGGGAGAGGGAGCAATCCTGCATTAGTAGCACATTAAGATTCTTCATCTTCTGGTTGATTAAATCATTTTATCGATATTCAAAATGCATTCGCCCTCTCATGACAAACTTATCATTGGAAATTATCATTTATAATCTCATTTGATGTCACTCGATTTTTTAAGGAGAATTTCTGATAACCGTCTTGATCCAGACACATCATTACCTGTATAAGAGTATACAATACGATAGAATTACCTTTTCCGACCATCGCCATGGCGTTGTGATTTCCGGAGTTGCAATGTCATGTGCATATAATACTGTAAACATATTATTATGATTGAAACTAACTTACCGATAACGAAATTACTACCCATACAAATATGTATTTATAAATTATAGTTAATTAGTTAGAATTTGAGGTACCTATATTGACTGTATCGCATCTTATAATATATAGTTCTCTGCTAATCGCTCGGTCTACTTGAATAAGAAGATTTTCGTCAATGGAATAACGACTTCAGACTTTCTACTCAAGTTAGAGTATAAAAAACCGTACAAGGTATTCATAATATTATTTGCTGAACAAACTCCTGTCCTCCGGTTCTTCGGGTATACCAAATTCACCTCACGATGAACAAACACGTCTTCGTATTATGCGTTTCATCTCGCGATGATCACAACATGTAACTCAACCTTCATCAAACGATCTCTTTTCCGTCAATGTAGTTAACTGTCAATCACACTGAATTTGCAATTAACACGATCTACTTATCTCTAAAATGTCCTTCATCCCGATTCGGGAACGAATAATCAAACACGTTCGGCACAATTCAGTCCTAATCAAGGCGAGCGTAATGTGTATGGAGGGGGGGGGTCAACTCGACTCGAACCAACAGATATATCTGATGACCCCTAAAAAAGTCAAAAGTACAGTGATCTCCGTGACATAATATAGTACTTGTAGTTAAAATATAAATAACTACACGATTATTGTAGCAATAGCGTAGTTCTAATAATTTATCATTCACTATAGGTTTTAATTAACCCGTTTATTGAGAAACCCGCACATCAAAGGTCCTTCAGTGGGAGGATTCTTCATTCCGCGAAAGGCGAAACATGTAATAATTGTCTTTTTTCAAAGGTATCACACTCATTTATTGTTCGTTATTATAATATTGCATAAGGTTGTGAAATAAAAATGTGAGTTTAAGAAGAAATCAAATACTGTTTACTCAAATATTTTTTAATTATTTTCAGATAAAACAAACTGATGAATTTACAAATATTTTATTTATATTCCAATTCAATGGAATTTACCCTCACGTATTCGTGCATTAATTTTTTCAATTGTTTGTACATATTGTACAACACAGTCACTAAATGATATTTTTTTGTGTCTACTGCAGTCCATACAATACAAATTACCATTTATTAAAGAAATAAAATATTTTTTTTTAATTTAATTTTGTCTTGTATTTTAAAACCTTTTTTTTAGTAAACAGACAAATAAATAAAAAAATGTACTTGAAAATCTACTCAACGTATGTATTGCTTCAGTAAATATTTAAAAAGAAAACTTTGTGTAATAGAACTCAAAGTTTTAAATAAGATAACGCATTAAAAACCTTAGAATGCACATCTATTTTTTTTGAATAATTATCTAATTTTTCTCTTTTGGTTGGAAATCGCTTACGTTTTTATTTAACTTCAAATCGATATAAAAATAAATATCATGGACAAATAGTTCAAGACAATTATCATAACATAATTATCGTGATTTATATATGCGGCCGATGATGGATTGTAATATAACATTTGTATGAGTTCCATCTATTGGTTTTTCTTTATCAACTAAAAAATGTTTTTGGCATTTAATTTATTCTACTGCACCTTATATTATAATAATATAGTACAACTGCACACTCGCGTGATAATATACAATATTATCTTTTGCGTTATACGAGAATATGAAAAAAATAACAAAAACGTTGTACGGTCTGGTAGTATAATAATATTAATAATGATGATAATAATAATAATAATATGAGGTTTCCACTGTAAACACATTTAGAATTTTTCCCTTTGGGAGCGGTCGGTCGGGAAAAGTACTTTCTTTTCGAGGGGTCTCGACTTGTTGCTCTTCAAACGAAATAATATAATAATATGCGAGCGTATACTACTACTACTAATAATAATAATAATATGTATATCGTATGATGTATAAGTATATAATAATAATAATAATAACAACAATAGTGTTCTCTCTTCGACTGAAACGTGCGCAGGTCGTGCGGAAACGGCCTCGGCTGCCGTTACGTCTCTGCGCAGTGCGAAACCGACGGCGCAGACGCTGCGGCCGTGTACGATGCGAATTAATTTTTAACCGAAAGGAAACGGAAAAAAGGATCGGTAATAATAATAATAATAATAATAATAATAATAATAATAATAAAAAAGAGAGTGCGTGCGGCCATTATACGATATATCAACGTCCCGCATGTTCGACCGCCGTTCGGAAAAGTACACCTATACGCGCGTGTTGCGGGGCTGCGGTGCGTGCGGCGGCGGTGATGGGATTTCGAATGGACGTCGTGTGTCCGGAAAATTGATGCGAAACATCGAAAAGGTCAATAGAGTACAATAACAATAATGACGACGACGGCGATGATAATATAATGACGTCGACGATGACGATAATGACGATATTAATTATGTGTGTTTTCTAGATTCAAAGCGACGTCGGCCGGTGAACGATAAAAAAAACATTCCACTTTTGTTTCGGACGGACGTTTTATCATACAATAATAATATGTCATCTTCACTGTAATAATAATATCTGCGGCGACGACGTGCTCGGCTTTTCTCGAGCAATATTTTCTTTGAATCGATAAATTCCATACCTACGTCTTATATTGCGAGCCTTAAAAAAACGGTCTCCATCGCACGTCATCGCGTCGTGACAAAATTTGACGAATATTATTATGGGTTATTAACGGTATTTTATTCGGCCAGAGTTCGATTCGTCTGTCGCAGTTGGCTCCGTGTTCGATTTTAAACGACTCACGATTGTAATATATTTCTTTAAAATTAAAAAAAAATGCAAAACGATTGCAGTCAAATTTGTTTGCGTCCCGCGATTATTATATCATAATTAAAAACCGGATTTAATTGATATTGCGACTTTTTAGAAAAATTGAAGATATTTTAACAAATATTCCTGGTCCAGATGGAAAATAGATTAAAGACAAATTTACGTATGTTATTGAAAAAAATGAAGGGTATAAAACTATTAAATCTTATTATGAAGTCATGTCAGGTAAAAAATATGTTAATTTAGATATAACCTTATTGAATTGTTTTAAATATTCACCAATAACTAGTGTAGACGTACAACGTAGTTTTTCTTTGTACAGACATATTTTAAGTAATCGAAGATTTAATTTTAATGAACATCATTTGGAAATGTAATTCTAATTATCAATTTTAATTCAAAAAAGTAACATTTATCTGAATGTTTTATATAAATTTTGAATTTTTATAGTGCAATTCATTACGCAATTCTTACACATTTTTTTGGTACAATTATACAATTTTAATGTGCAAAGTTTGTGTGTCTTAATTGCAATTAAATCTGGTCTTTAATCATAATACTCCAAAAAATACCTAAAACCTTGTACCTTAAAAATACGGACTCTTTTGCACACGTCATCGCGTCGTGACAAACTTTGACGAATATTATTTTGAGTCATTAACGGTATTTTATTCGGCCAGAGTTCGATTCGTCTGTCGCAGTTGGCTCCGTGTTCGACGCACGGCTATAATATTCCTTTAAAATTAAAAAAAATGCAAAACGATTGCAGTCGTAAATTTGTTTGCGTCCCGCGATTATTATATTATTATTATTATTATTATTATTATTATTATATTATTATTATAATAATATTATAATAGTAATGCACCCGGCGTCATTTTACGCGGGAATAAACAACGCGGAAACGTTAAAAAAAATAACAACAATGTAATACCTGCGAGCACTTTGCGAGCTTAAGTGAAAACGTCGTGTGGAATTTAATTTAAAAATTAAAAACAACGGCGAATGTCGTTAATTAAAATAATTTTTAATTAACCGAGGCGCACTGTTGTGCAGCTTGACAACGGTACATTATATATATATGTATATGTATATTCTCGTGGAAATGTTTGGACGTTTTGATTGTATATATAAACGGAATACTTTAAAAGTAAATAAGTATACCTGGCCGCCGCCGCCGCCTACGTCTTTACAACTGGCCGCCGCCGGCGACCGTGTCCAAAATAATAATAAAAAACACAAACAAATCTATAAGAATATTCGTCGTATGGATTCGCTTGGTCAGCGAATGATATTTTCGTTTAAATCGCACTTGGACCGCGTATACGGCCTTAGCGATATGTTATTATTTAAAACGTTTTTCAAGTTTTATGTTCGACACACAAATAATTATAGTATAATATTCGTTGTAATCGTTAGGTTTTTGTAATATTTTGTACATCGCGTCTCTCGAATTCAATCTCTGCGGCGGGCGGGTGTCTTGAGCGATTCAGCGGCGGAAAACAACTTTTTCAATTAAAAAAGCGCGGACAGAGCACACTGAAACTTTGCGAATTTCGACTAAAATTCGAGCGTTATAAAAATTCTTTCGTTTCAAAAAAAAAAAAAAAAATGTAATAACCACTTCTGAAAACCAAACGGTTCTCGGAATAATTCGTTTAATTTTTCACTATATTTGAATAGCCGACTGCTGTCGCTAAAAAACCATCAACGGTTTTAACCAATGACGACAACACATCGCGATAACTATTTTATACGGTGAAAACTTTGACAAGTCATTAATACTCGATGTGATATGGCAGTTTTGGATTCCGAACACTTGATTTACACATTCGCTCGATCCTTCCACTCTGCAGGTTAATATAATATCGCTTATTACGTTTGTGCGGAGATGTTTCACAATATGAGATTTTTTTTTTTTATCCTAAATGTAAATTTAATATCGAGCGTTTTGAAACCGTACGACTCCTAATCCGTGTTTAACTTTACGGGCCATAATTTACATATCTACTTAAAAACTACTAAAACAGAATGAAATCTCGACCATAATCATTAAGTAATTAGAACGCTGTTAAAAAAAAAAAAAACTGTACGAAATAATATCCAAACTCAGTTACTACGTTTTAATAACAATATAAATCACAATATTTTAAATTCAAATTTAATATTATGTAAAATTTAATTCAGCATGTTCATATTATATTAAAATAATAAATTATTATTTATTTATTAACCCTCCACAACAATTTAATATACATATTTTAATATCAATTACTAATACCAATACAACAAACAAGTTTATAAAATAATAATTCTAAAATTATATATTATATATATGATTGCAATTATATTAAGTATCACTCGAAAACATATATTATATATTTAATTAATAATCTAATTTTTAAATTATTTTAAGTATCACTCGAATGTGTTTTTTTCTTTTAAAAATATAATATAAATTAATAATTAATTACCTAATTATTTTTGTTATTTTAAAAATCATTGCCGATTGTCAATAACTCCACGTGTTTTCAATGGGTTGCCAAAATATACAAACTGAAATTTGTAGTGGCGGAAAAGGGAAATATATATTATTATTGTACTGGCGGTAAACGGACTATTGGCTGTATGCGGAAAGGTCGATTTTGGCGGAAAAGTAGATCACCCCCTCCTATACTTCAATAGCGACATCGCACCTTATCGGTGATACAAACTAAAGCGATTATTATAAATATATCAAAATTAACGAAAAATGTCGCCGGTCGCCGCGACGAACGACGGACGTTTAATATTGTCAAGTCCTTATATAATATAACCGTAGAGATACATTATATTATTATTATTAACCTGCTTAGGCCCTTATAACAATCTCTAAACAGAAAATGTCTCCAGCGGGAGTTTCGATCCGAAAGACAAACGCAAAGTTGTAATACTAACTATTGTTTATCGTTATTATATATATATATATACGAAAATCCCTTCTTCTCGAGTCCAAAACGTGACGTCATCGTGATGTCCGCGAATAACTTTATTTTATGTAAATATTTTAATCCGCGACGACCGACCAAATGAAACATTATTAATTGGTAACGTAAAATATTATAAACTTAAACGTTTTGAGGTGCGCTGAATTTTGCGGGCAATTGTGAGTGTCTAATGCTAATCGGTGGTAAAAATATATCAAAATGTATTATCAAACTCTCCTCACAGCTGATATATCTGTACCATCGACGCAAAAGCCGAAAAGTACCAAAACTCAATTGTTCAGGACGGACGTCATTTAAAAATTTTTTGAATTTTCATTTAAACGTCTTGAAATTTTGTGTTTTTATGATAACTCATCGAATAAAAGGTATTCGTAGATAGCGCTGATACGCTAAAAGACATTTATAATGATTTTAAGCTGGTTTAATTTTTATTTTTCAAGACTTATTTAGAACTAAAAAATTAATAAAACGCACATTAGCATATTTTTCGACGACGCTTATATTATTATATAGCTTTTAAAATATTAATTTGGTATTATTATGGTTGCCTCGCTTATTAATAATAAGTTTTGGACATATTTTTTTATCTATATAGCGAATCAATGTGCGTATTAACCGTATTTCTTAAATAAAATATGTTTTATACGACTTTTCGACAAACTTTATTCTCCGACAATAGCTTAGCTGCAGTTACCCTTTATTAAGTATTAACAAACACTCTTGATTGAGACCTTGGACAATAATTTTCAAATGTCATTATACAACTCGTCAAAACAGAAATGTCTAATAAATAATGCATACGACACAATTTATTTAACTTAACAATTCCGAAATCTTTCAGAAAACTTTCTCGGAAAGTCTCACAATGTTATTATTGTTTGAGATTTTAAATGTTTTAATAACTTTTTGACTGCGACGTCATTAGAAATTTAAAAACAATTTAATTGATTGCACACTTTTTCTTATAATATATAGTTGGGTTACCTATGATTAGTTCTCGTAAGTCTTATGACTTATTTAAATTTCCGTTTTCATTATTGCTCATATTTTTATTATTTTTATTTTCAATTCAAGGTTTATAACATAGTTTTAGCTCGTGAATCTTGGTTATGAGATAAGAATAATTACGCGAATCACTTTTGGAATAATTAAAATTAACATATTATTATTATTATTACTAACAAAAAATAAACAAATTAATAACAACGCGGCGTGTTCCAAATTAAACAGTTTTCGTTATAGTGATTGCGATAAACTTTATTTTACAGTATTATAATATTCAGAGAAATCAAACGATATCGTAGACGTTTTTATTTTTAATTTTCTCATAGATTTATAATTAGTTTATAATATGCTTTTAGTGGCCACTCGGCTTAATTATTAGTCAGTACATATCGCGCACATCACTGAGCGATTTTTCAAATAATTTTTGCTTTACTGGACGATATATTTCACCGACTTTGAGTCGCGTTAGCATTCTGTCTGTCCGCTATACAGTGTGTAAACGGTAATCATGAGAACACTCAATATCTTTGCGTAGAGCCATGCGAATTGAATTCTGTTTTTTCGTATGTTGTATTATGACATAAGAATACACATTTTTGTGATCTTTTTTTTTATACGCATGGCAACTTTTCAGAGCAATCACTCGTTTTAACCGCTAATTATTTTTTGCCTAATTTTGTAATGAATTTTAGTAGTTTAATCAACTTTCTAAGTCCAAAATTGACCAAGTTACAGCAATTCAAAAAACGTCATGACGTTTAAACGATGAAAAATATCAAAATGTTCGAAAAACAAAAATTAAAACAAAAAAAAATATAAAAAAATGCGCATAATTTTCTGCTTCTTGACTGCAATTAAAATTTTATGACTGAACATTTCGATATATTTTTTCATCGTTCAAACGTCATGCGGCATAAACGTATGGCGTTTTTTGAACTGCTGTAACTTGGTCAATTTTGGAATTAGAAAGTTGATTAAACTACCAAAATGCATTAAAAATTAGGCAAAAAATAATTAGTGATTAAAACAGGTGGTTGCTCTTTGAAAAAAAAAGTTGACTGCTTATGTCAAAAATAACATGCGTATAAAAAATTCAAAGATAATAAAAATGGGTATTTTTTATGTCATAACAACATACAATAAAACTACAACACTTTGTTTATTAAAGTAACTGATATGCCGGAGCGCCATCATATTTCATGACATTTTTTTTAAAAACGTTTTTGTTCGGACTGAAAAAAACTGAAATAGACTTGGTAATGATTTTTTAATTTAGAAAAAATAACTAGAATTAGGAACTGTCTTTGTTTGGGAAAATAAATAAATAGAAAATGCATTAATAGTAACAAATACACTTGGGATATTGAAGACGTAAAACATGTTATTTGGAATCCACATGGTTTTGAAAATTAACAATTGTGAAATACATATTATTAGGAAAATATTATAATAAATTGAAAAAATATTTTTAAAATCAGATATTGATTGGAAAAAATAGGAAATTAAAATGATGGATAATACATACTATAACAAACAGACATTTATCGAAAATTGAATCCACAGAAAATATAATGTTACGGGCAAACATTGTTTAAAAAAGAAATAAAATTATCACAAAATTAGTATATTCAAAAAAACACAATATATACACATGTCATTAACAAAACATATTCAAAAAAACGGGAAAAAATACATTTAACTAAATATACGAGTAGTTTCGGCTTCTGGTTAACGGCGACTCGGCACACAGCAGATCAGCCTTCTGGCTACCCTGGTGACCCGTCGTCCGAGGTCCGACCAGAAAGACTTGGAGGATTTACCTCGCGGTTTTACGGCTGCCTTAGCGGACTCGACCACAGTCGTTGGATCCTCTTCCAGTCCGGTGCCATCACCATTACTATTGCTATTTACATTCTCATGGTCATCGTCTTCTATACTATCGTCATGGTCATGGTCTTCGTCTTCTTTACTATCGTCATAGTCGTGGTCATCGTCTTCTTTACTATCGTCATGGTCGTGGTCATCGTCTTCTTTACTATCGTCATTGCCGTGGTCATCGTCTTCTTTACTATCGTCATGGTCGTGGTCATCGTCTTCTTTACTATCGTCATTGCCGTGGTCATCGTCTTCTTTACTATCGTCATTGCCGTGGTCATCGTCTTCTTTACTATCGTCATGGTCGTGGTCATCGTCTTCTTTACTATCGTCATTGCCGTGGTCATCGTCTTCTTTACTATCGTCATGGTCGTGGTCATCGTCTTCTTTACTATCGTCATTGCCGTGGTCATCGTCTTCTTTACTATCGTCATTGCCGTGGTCATCGTCTTCTTTACTATCGTCATGGTCGTGGTCATCGTCTTCTTTACTATCGTCATTGCCGTGGTCATCGTCTTCTTTACTATCGTCATGGTCGTGGTCATCGTCTTCTTTACTATCGTCATGGCCATCCCCCTTTTTATCGTAATCGTCATTGTCTTTAGTGACGTCATCTCCATTGTCTTTACCATTACCTATGTCCACCATCATTTCAATCTCTGCCAGCGAGACCGGCTGGGGCGGCGACAGCACTCTACCGTCGTCGTTCGGCCGCTGATACAGGCTCACCGGTGGTAGGAGCAGCGACCTCCGGACAGCCGCCACCAGCAAGTCTCTAGCTACACCGTCCAGGACGTCCAATTGAGCCGCTGTTAATGCAGTCGATGGGTTTCCGCGAAGGTGATTTACGCTTAAATTTATCGAATCAACATTCAATTGAATAAATCCATACCAACGAATACGATCAAAAAAAAACATTGCACAAATGAATATAATAGACGGTCAATATATTTCCAAAGACATCAAACATGAATATTTCAAATGTCGGTTGTAAGATTTAGATTCTTATATTTCTCGACGCTCCCAGCTGAATTTGACTCGATTTGGGCGTATTAAAATATTAAAGTAACTAATTTATCATCAAGTTAATAAGCTTACACGATTTAAAGTTAAAATGTCAAAAATTACAAATACTTGCAAATCAGAAGCTTTTTTTGATACCCATTTCGAAGTTCTGGTACAACTTGAATGGGGTACGTGAAGTTGGCCCAACTTTTGTTTTTTTTATTTTACAGTGAAAGTTTGGACTTGCAAATTCTAAAAATAGACTTGCAATTACTTGCAAATAACTTGCAAAAAAAAAATTAAAAAAAAATTGCAATACTTGGGTGGGCCAACTTCACGAACGTGACAGCAGCACTGTTGATTACCGCGTTTTGAATACGGATTTCGTGTAATTACTTTCAGGTTTTAAATTGACTTTAAAACGGATTAATTTGTCAACGTCGTTCTCGTCCGGCAAATGGGATTTCAGCACCGTATCGATGTAATAATTTTGGTAACCACTCGATCGGAATAAAATCGAATTCGACAAGCCCGTGGAATATAATATGTACTCGACAAAGACTCCCGTCATACACGTCTACCGCGCCGCCGTGTTGAACGTTTAGTTATATTTTTCACGTTGTCGTCTTAGCTCTCGCGAATTGAATAATTATTATTTTACGATGTATATTATTATTATCGGTGTTTTTCGAAAGACGAAACAGTAAAATATATAAATGCGCTTTTATTATTCTCAAGTCAAGTCATTCTCGAGTTTAGAAAACACTGGAGGGGCCCCCTGTTTTCATTTAATAATGCATTTATTCGAATTCTGATTTTCGGAATTTTTAAACAACATACTTTAAGACCGTCTTCTAGAGATTTTTTGTACTATCATGTCCTCTGGCGAAACAAAGTTCTGTTTTTCAAATGATAACCCCTCTTTTTCATTGTAAATTATTCATTGCTTATTTTTTTTCGAAATTTTTGATGTACTGGACTCATAATTCGAACGAGTAGTTTTTCAGTTATCAAAATGTTTATGCTAAGAATAATATATTATAGTCCTTAAAAATGGTATTACAAAAATATAAAATATAATATGTAATATTGGACCTAGTATTTATTATACTTTGACCATATTTATAAATTTTAAATATTGATGGATTAATATATTTTAATTACTAAAATTTTAAAAATTTCCATAGTCTCCATACTTTCTAAACACATTTTCGTGTACCTATATTATTTTTAGAACACAAAATTAAATAATTCAATAACAATTCGTTCAAATTTTGATTTTGATACTCACAAGTCTTCAAAAAAATATCGTGCTCAAAAGGGACCTGAAACTAAACCTCCGCAGATAACACTTTTCGAGTAGTACCAAAAATCTCAAGGAATCGAAAATATATGGTGTTCGAGTATCTATAATATTATTTAAGACTTTCAAAAATCAGAATTTTCAAAAATTGATTAATAAACGAAAAAATGGGATGAGCGTGATCGGTGAATCACCCTGTATCGAGTACCTGCGTCGAGGCGGTACATAAATATTCATAACTTTTAACTCGTTTCGTTGTTTTTTTCGATTACACGTAGGCGAATTTCAATTTCCTTTTATCGAGTTTCATAAGGGTGTTATATACTATGAACGTGTTACTAAAAAATACGGACAAAAGTAATCAAAATAATCAAAACGCACACTTCACACATATTCTGATTAATTTTTTTTTTGTTTATAAGTATACTTGACAGAAAAAAAAAATGTTTCTCGTTATTGAACTCGCGAGCATGTTGAGTACTATTACCTCTCATAATTCCGTAGCTGGTTACTTTTAAGGAAATTACTTTTTTTTTTCTTTCTTTATTTTTTTTTTTGTTTTTCCTAAAGAACAATAATATTTGATTGCGTCTCTCCTCCGTTTCGCAGCTGCAATCATAATGCCGTTGGCTTTTTTTTGTTGTTGTCGGTGTTGTTTTTCAGCGAGATTTGTTCACGCGTTACAACGAGTTGTAAAAATTAATTATCTCCTCTTTAATTATTCATAGTTTACAAGACCGCGATATTTAACCGTTTAATGTGAGTTGCAATATTGTTCAAACACGTAGGTATACGTCGTACATATTATTATTATTATTATTATTATTCGCATTGTTCTCGCGTGGTATAAGCAGGTGTAATGCTGAAACACGGTTGTACCTACCTGCCGCGGACGACTCGCGTGTAGGTGGGCTAACCGCGACGTGTTTGATTTGAATTTCCGTCGAGTTTATTATTATTATTTCTTCGGAAACGGCATAGTTTCGGACAACCCGATTTTTGACGACTTTAATAATAATAATTTATATACGAACGACTCGACGCGATAAAATAATGTATACGACGAGTGAGATTATATTATTATATTGTATTATTTTGCGTTCGTTTTAAAAACATTAACTCCGGAAGAAAAATAAGCTTTTGTAACATAAAATAAACTTATCCGTCACACCCGCGTCGTATACACGCCACTATATCGTCGTATACATATTATATATATATATATGTTTACTTTTTATTTTCATGTTTTCAGAAAAGTGAGCTGCACATAGATATAAAGTCAATCTACGTTTCGAAAAAAAAAAAAAAAAACGAATAAACTGACACGTAAAGCTCTCACTGTGCGAAATGCATACACATACACACACTTGTTCTTTTTTTCTGAAAAGTTTCCAACCGAAAGTTTGCCTCAAGGTAAACGAATAACCAACTCGGATTACGCGTTTCCCTCGCTGCAGTACACCGACACAAAGTTTGGGACACTAAAGCAAATATCATACACGAGTCCATATAAATATATATATATATTAACCAAAGTTGTATAGTCCGACGACGTAAACGTATAACAGTCGTTTGAAAAAAAAAACATCTTCTATACAGCGACCTCTTTGAGAACAAATACCAAACTACAATATGTGAAATCGTTGTGCGGTTACCGTCGTCTGGTATATAGTTTGGTAATAACCGCGCACGTCATACGCATACCCACCGCGCCTTGTTTATGTACTATGGGTATGCGCTACAGGTACAATATATACCAGACTCGAGGGTGAAACTCGGTCTGAAATAAACAGTGGCCTCGGTATAAACGTACAGATTTCGAATAAGCTGCTATTCTACTCACGACTAAAGGCCACAAATCGTTTTTACATCGCTATATACTGCTCATACATATTGATTACGAATCACGTTAATTTCTTTTTAATCTGTGGTTCTATTTTCAACTCTTATGACACACGTCTGAAATCGATTTTATTTTTAAATCTTCCAACTTCAACCCGACCGATTACGAAATCATGATCATCTAATCGAATTGAACGCGAGTGGAGTTTAAACCGCGATTGGTATGCTGCATAATCTGCAAAGTCTATTCTCAGTGTTTTTGTTTTTATTTTAATATTATATGACACATCACAGCGGGGACGGATCGCAAAATTGTCGATGGCCCTCGTACAAACGCGGTCGCTTATAATTTAAGTCTATTTTTTTCTCAAAAGGTTTCTCGTATTTTTCTCATAGCGCTGCAAAGCGATTAATGCAACAGTCAACGTCGTCAATAAACATTTTATAATAGTTTAATAACAAAAAATCAATAAGACACCTAAGTATGATAACTGTTTTTGAGTTTGTGAACGTTGTGTAGGTACTGCTCAACAACAATATTGTTATCGTGCTTGATAAAACAATATGATCATCTCAATGAGGCAATATTAAAACAGTAGTTCGGCTACGGGAAAGGACTTAAAATATTTGAATTTAATTTGAACTATTATATTATGATATTACGATAAACACTGCGGTACAATACGCAGGTTGCCTATTATTGGTGGTCTGGTGCGTTCATAATTAGTTTTATTGTCTAAAAATAGAAATACCGATCCGTTCCTGCACGTGTAGGTATAAAACACGCATACCACGAGTGTATACTCGGTTTCGAGTCGAAACTACACGCGTATAATATAGAATCTGTTTTTTTTAAATTCGATTTTTTAAATTTTATCTCGACTTTTGCCACCACTATTGTCGTATTTATATTCGTTATACTTTTCGTAGATATCGAAAGCATATAATATTATCGTACACTTGCGGTCGCTGCACACGCAGAGTCCCGGACATTTCGACTTTTGCCGTTTCGAAACGACGAAACTCGCGTTAAGACACGAGGGATGTCGAGGTGGTTCGTGTGAGTTTAACTTGCATATATATATATATTATATAATATTCTACACATTATTATACGTTCGGTTCGCCCGGGGGAAAAGCTCTTTCGGTTCAGTTATACGAATTCGTAATATTTGTGTGGTGCCCACGTGATTCGCACACAGCGCGGGAGCTTAACGCGTAATAATAATAATGCCTTATACAGTTACCTATTGCGTTTTGCGTTTTAATAAAACTAACATATATTATTATCTACCTACCGCTCGTGTACATTATGACGACGACGCGTGCTTAAAAAACAGCGAAATGCCGGCGTGTAGTGGCGTACCCGCGTATTGCGTATTATTAAAAATAAATTAAACGAAGTTTGTTGTATATTATTGTTGTCATTCGAAAATTCCACCGAAAACATAATAATATAATAATATATGTGGATCAACAATTTTCGCGGTTCACCGGGAGCTTGTAAATAACAAAAAAAAAACGCGTTCGCGGAATAATAATATTTATTCAATATATATTATTATAAAAATCGATTACCTTTACAGAGACTATGTATTACTATTATAATATCATCGCGGCGACGTACGCGTATTTCAACTGACTTAAAAAATATTTAAATTATCGTACTCCACATCGTCCATATCGCCCGAGCCCGTCAATATTATCACCTTTATTGCTTTATAACAGGTGTAACAGACTTTTTTTATAGACGATATGAAAATCTATCGTTTAAGTTATTTGCGTGTTCACTCTAAATGCTATACTTTCTGAATAAAACAAAAAAAATACCCCTTTTTTCATATTTCAACCCTATTGCGGTACCAGGAAGGGGTTGAGCGAGACCCTCCAAATTTCACCCGAATTACTCACTCATATAGCTTAACAAGAGGGTACTGTATTAAACAAATTACATCGAAAAAATAAGGACCTCCCAGCTAGTGTACCTTGAGGTCCGGCTCATCACCCTGCAGTTTGGATGGCTCGGGCGACCGACAATAAAAATTACAACATATTATATTATTTCTCGACTTAGCTGGTAACATATACAACTTAGATATTGCATCGTGTCGGAACGATATAATTATGTGGTTATAAAAATATTATAACAAGGTCGAACTCACATATGATTTAAAAAATATATAATGTATTATGTATTATATTATGTATTCTATATGGTGCGCAATAGACTTGACAATAGTCATTAACCAGTTAAATATAAAAAAAAACTACTAGGGGAGGGTTTTTTTTTTAAATTCAGTTTATTAGGTATATAAGACCTTTTGAAAAAAGACCGGAACAACTTCGAGCATTTTCGATTGCTGTACACAACAACCCATTTGGAAAAGACCGGAACTTTGTAGTGCATTTTAAAAGGCAAAAAGGTTTTTCTACCCAAATTTTGTCTTTCATATTATTATAATTTAATAAAAAAAAAATCATACACATTGAATAAACATTCGTATGAATAAAATATTTTCGAAAAAGTAATATCAAACTATTGTTGATCTAACCTACTAAAAAGTATTTTTTTAAACGGCGTATAATTATTTAAATTTTAATCCATAAAGTTTTAATGTAATTATAAATTGTAATACTTCAATTATTATAAACAGTTTCAGGTTCAAAAATATAAATAGGTTTGTGATTTATCTTCTGTTTATTATTATTTTTTTTTTTGAAAAAAAAATGTTCAAAAAACGGTTTTTCCACACGCCATTATAATAAATCATAATAATAATATCTAAACATAAAAAATAATTTTATAAGTCGTATTTGGATTAAATTCTAGTAAAAAAATAACATTTATACACACGGATACGTCATGTATATAATATTCGGATTGGTTTTCATTTTATCAGTCGAAATGCTATGAAAACCGTTTCGAATTAAATATTAAGATCATTTACGCTTTTTACTGAGCTGCTAATATCGCTAGTGTCTCAGGTATTTTTTTATCATATATTTTGAAAATATTGTGTTCGCGAGAAATGATAATATCATGAAAAATAACCTAATCCCAACTATATATAATCTATAAACTTTAATAATATATTATTGTCATCGCAACCCGTTCTTAGTTTTATTTTGTAGTCTATAATATTGTTATCGAACGAATTCGTTACAAATTGTTTTTAATAACAAAGCAAACACCGCGAATACCGCAGTTTAGTTTAAAACTAATTTAAGATTAAAATAAATAAATATTATTATTCGGAGTATTTCTTTCAGAACGATATTTCGCTGTGGTATTTTTTTATATTTTGCAGTTTAGTCATACACACCCGATAATAAAAATGGGTGTTATGATAATAAAGTGTTAATAGTGAGAGAGAGAGAGAGAGAGAGAGACATATAAACCGAGTGAAAATGTCGTCTAGTTAAAATTGCGGGGAAAAAAAACGTTCTAAATCCCATTATTATACTATATAATTCATACATGCACTTACAACCCAGATTTCATGTTAATTTATAATTTATTCAAGTACAAAAGCCATTAAAGATTTAAATAATAGACCTATCTTTCGATTCGACCCTAGCAGTCCATAAATTATTTTGACACAAACGTTGTACTATAATACTGTTGTACGCAGACATAATATTTATCGTATTTGGCTTAGTTTTACTACGAATTCCGCTCGTGTGACGATGGTAATAATATTATTGTTATTTTCGTGATTCGCCCTTCGCGTCTTCCGAAAGGAAAACACCAAAACAAAACACAGTACACCGCCGTTCCGATGGCTAATCGCGTTCTATACCCGGTTATTGGTTATACGCGCGTGTACGGTTCTCCGCAAATACAAACTCGAGCACACTGAATCGAAACCGGACCAAAACTAAGGCGACAAAAATAATATTACGATTATATATTGTTCGTTATCATAGTAGTGTGTGCAGCATTCGTAATCAGCGCTTGAATCGGGAAAAACTCGTGAACGGGATGCAAAAGTGTGTAAAAACAATGTGCGATCGCCGATCATTTAAACGCCTCGGATTAGAGTATATTAGAAGAGAAGAAACGAGAAGAAGTGATAAATATTTTTTGAAAAAGAAGAAGGACTCTGTTCTCCCCGCTCCCTCTCTAAATTCAAGCACTGTTTGTAACCATCATAATATTCTGTAGTCGTTTTTGGTCACAGTACAATACTTAGAAATAATAATATTCGTTATATATGATGTCAGAGTACCGAAATTAAGGTCCACATTGCCAGCCTGCAGCACCAGTACTCCCGAAATCGTACGTTTTGACCGTAACGTTATTGTACTTTATTTTGTACGACCCCCGAAAATCCCTCAATTTTTTTTGTAAATGTCTTGGATTAGAATATATAAGAAGAAGAAATGCGAGAAGTGTGTGAAAACAATGTGCGATCGCTGATTATTTAAACGCCTCGGATTAGAATATATAAGAAGAAGAGATGCGAGAAGAAGTTAATATTTTTTTTTAAAGAACAAGCAGGATTCTGTCTTTCTACGTCCTCCTTCAATATGCACTGTTCGTAATCATCATCCATAGTGGTTTTTGATCGCAGTATAATAAATTATACTTAGAAATAATAATAATCGTTATGATCATATTATAGCTTATCAAAATTAAGGTTCATATTACCAGCTTGCAACACCCTTACTGCACCCGAAGTCGTGCATTTTAAACGTGCAGTATTTTGTACTTTGTTTTGCCCCCCCCCCCAAAAAAAATTCAATTTTTCATCGTACGAGTGCAGCGATGACGTCGATCCGGATTCGTTATATCTTGGACAAATTTCGACTTTCGACCAGTACAGTAATCGATGTCATTTCAGTTTTTATAATAGAAGGTGGTAAAAGTTTTGACCAACCCATACGTATGTCTGAGGCAAAAACTGTCTTGTTTAAAGGTAAAAAATTGACGCTGAGAATCTACAAAATGATGGTACTTACTTCATACTATACGAAAGAACTTTATTTCTTATAATATATTCGAATATTTCATATCATTATTTCGAATCACAAATCCACCGGAGTCGATGCCTCCCGCAGCTGCAGCAGTCACCATAATATTATATTTTCGTCCAAAAACCGTGAAACGACATCATCGATATCATATTATTACTATTACAACCGTTGTATTATTATGAATAATTTATCGGAGGTGACGAAATCACCGACGACGACGACGACGACGTATTATTACCTACCGTGTGCGGGGGGCAATACGCTCGATCACGAGGGCATAAAATACGCGACGTCAAACGGCAGAATTATTATTATTTCGACTCGAATCGCCGTAATAAAACAAACGCGAAATAATGCATAATATTATATTATAATAATATATCGTAAGAGATGAAACTCTCGAATAATAATAATAATATTGTTGTGTTCGATATTATATTATCCGAAGCAAAATATAATGAAACGAACGCGTTAAATCGTTT
Source organism: Neotoxoptera formosana (assembly GCA_022818045.1). Lineage (NCBI taxonomy): Eukaryota > Metazoa > Arthropoda > Insecta > Hemiptera > Aphididae > Neotoxoptera > Neotoxoptera formosana. The sequence goes on from CM040634.1 coordinate 23,280,469, forward strand.
TTTTTTTTTTTTTTTAGTGGCTATTTATCGCGCTCAAATCATCATACAATATTCAGATCCGGTTTAATAATAATAATATAATTTATGACGAAACCGTGTAAACACGCGCGGCTTCGGCGGCGGCGGCGGCGGCGGCGGCGGCAGGCTTAAGTTTATCATATTTTATTTCGTTCTCCCGGTGAACTGCAGCTGTGTGTATTTATAGTATACAACAACAATTGCGCGCTGTTACGCGAACACGTCGAAACAGTTTGGATTTTTCGTTTTTACGTATTATTATAATAATATTGTTACCGACTCGGCAAAATACGCATGTTTTGAGCGTCCTCCGAACGGACGTGGGAACGTAAATAATTACGCGTGTAAGAAACAATACATAATAATAACAATATATAATATATTATCGCTTATTCGAAATGCACACACTATTGCCCGCACCGGCTTCGCTTGATTGAAAATCCGACGAGCCATTCGTCTTTGCGCGTGTTTAGACTTTTCCGACGTGGCCCATTTATTATTGTTATTATTTCGACGTCTGCAGTTGTCGATAATATGATATATTTTGCAGCAGTATACCGCGGTTAGTATGGTAATAACGATCTGCTCGTCGGGCAATACTCTCGAGACGTAACCGCGCCGAGTTTTCCGAAAGGATTTCAAATGAAAAAATACGATTTCAGAAACCGCGACGGCTGTCTTCGATTTTGGTCTACAACTGTTCCTTTCCATTGGACGTGTGTGTGCGTGTGTACCTACTTTTATTCGTTTCGAATGATCAAATGGATTCACACACAAAAACAAATATATATAAAGTATATAATAATAATACTTTGTCAAACTATTATCCAGCCCACCACGCGTAAAACTGTCACCGGAAAAACACTACCCCCCCCCCCCACTGTCCAGTTCGCGTGTTTGCAATCAATAAAACAATGGCTGAACCGACTAAACATTTGGACATTTATTCTATATCTAGTATATATACTTATTATAAGTCTATGGGCACTCTCGAGTCTTTGCAAAAGATGATACAGGGTGATTTTTTAAGGATGCTCACTCCCGTTTTTTTTTTAATATTACATATTTTATTCGACTTCTGATCTTTAGGGTTTTCAAGTATACATTATGATATGTTCAAATTCCCGATTTCGTTGTACCATTTAATAAGGATGAGTGTCCTGGTGTAAACTTTTATTTTTAAAACGAGAGCTTTCATTTTTTTTACTGCTAATTATTTAGCGGATGATCTTAACGTGCAGTATCTAAATCAAAATTCTAATTAGTAGAGTGGTTTCCGAGCTAATTAACGTTTATACCGAGTAAAGCAAAAAAAATAGTTCAACCACCCCAGCAGCAGCGTTTTGGCTTTTGGCCCTCCAGGTCCGACACGACCGTATCCGGATAGGTATACCGCCGCCCACGCACAATATTATGTTCATCGTCAAACCCGATGACGATAATAATAACAGTAATAATTATGATTCTCCGGTCGTCGGCCGAACGGTGTCGGTTTCACATCACGTGCCGTACATCGGGTCTCCGAAGAAAGGCCGTGATCGAACGGCTTGCGAGGTTTTCGGGGGGGGGGGGCGGCTCGCGTACATAATTTTCTTCGGAATGCCGGTCGCGTATATATATTTGTATTATACATTATAATAATAATAATAATATACTGTGCGTACACGCGGCGAAAGTGTTTTTACACACATGTGCGACCGGGCAAATCGACCGAATCTTCGGACGACAGCATCGGTCGGTTTATTTTTACGATCATCCCCTTCGGTCGCACTCCCACCCCCTCCTCGAGACCCTTAATCGCGTTGTTTCGGGCGGAAAAATTGACAACGTCGCAGCGCGTACGATATATATATATTATTATTATGATATACGCGTAACTACTGTGTGGATCGTGCTCTACGACAGAGTTCAGCGAGATGTTCAGTCGCTCATATTATATTATTATTATATATATATATACGTTATACGATATTATGTGTGTGTGTGTCTGTGTGTACCTATCCTATAAGGAATTTAAAAAAATATATATAAATGCTCGCGTGCAATAAAAGTCGTCGGCGTACAAAAGGTCGGGAAAATATATAGTGCCTATAACACTTTATTGTTTGTGTTACGCGCCCGGGCGACGATAATATTACGACCGATATCGTCGCACCGTGTTTGATAATATTATATATTTTCGAAAACCAACTCCCCCCTCCTCTCTCGCCCCAGATCTTGGAGGAGCAGTTCCGACGCAGCGGCGAGATCGGGGTTGTGTAAATTAGTACCCGTGTGCCCCCCCCCCACACGTCAAACTTTAATCTTTATTCAAAAAACCCGAGTCCCTGCACTATCGTCTCGAAAATTCGACTATTTTTCCGTCTATATGGTGTCGTCTTTTGCGAAGTCGCCGAAACGCGTACGCGAGTGGTATTATTCGATTATTATTTAAACGTCGTATATTATGCATCATCATCATAACACTAACTATACATTTGAAAAACAATTTTCTTTTACGAACAATATAATATAAACTGTATACAGGTACCATAATATAGACTATATTATTATTATTATTATACGAAAGTCGTAAGTCGCGAGAGTCTATCAAACCCGCACCGGCCCGGCGGTATAAAACGCACTATATCGTTTATTGTCTTTTGAAGTTTATCGCATTTGTTGTCTCGGTACGATGCCATTGTTTTCGTTCTGTGTTTTTTAAAACGAGAAAATTTTAGCTCGCTGGCGTGTGGGTACAACTAAAACGCCTACGCGTTTTATACGTATCAAGAATGATTAGTCTTTGGTTTTTCGATTGGTCCAACTGCAATGTTGTTCAGCGAATGGAATAGTTTTTAATAACGTATAATATATTATATGTCATTACAACAGGTAGATAAACGCGTCTTAACGTCCATTTTATTGCTAGCTAAGGGTCGTAAAATGTAACTCTGTTGTGTGTGTGAAGTTGACAAAACAGTCGATGTGATTTAAGTTTAATACGCCGCGGTTGTATTTACGAGAAAAATAATACAATATTATTTTGTTTGCTTATAAGAGAGACATGCGAATGTCATATTATATTATATTCGTTTCTAGAGTAGTTTTTTTTTTTCAAACAAAGAGAAACAATTTTGCAAATCGAAATAAAATGATGTACTGTGCTGCAGCACAGTCGTCTTCGTTCGGTGATTATCATTTCACCGGTCGCGAATAGTGTAATGTATAAGTACTTTTCTCCGGTGTAAATAATCTCTCTCGACAAATGCTCGCTTTTGGTCAATTAAAACGACGGTGGTCGCTGCAACACTAGCTCGGTACAACAATAGGATTATTATTGAACGTCTTTGTTTTCCGTGCGCAGTCGCTCAAATAGTTAGGCGGTAAAAAAACGACAAACCACCAGAGACGATCACCGGAAAATATGGCGCTTCTAGATTTCACAATCGTCGTTTTGGCAGAGTATCCGAGCGCGAATGAGCTGCAAGTTTGTTCCGGCTGTTCGGGACTGATTGAACGATTTTTCCACAAGATGATTTTTATAAATTTTCGATTTCATCTCGATCCTCTCCTCTCGCTACCCTCCTCCCTCACACACCACTATCACTTTCCCGCTATATTATAATATTATGTCTTTTGCACGTCTAGACGCGAGCCAGTCGGTCACCGATGGTCCAGCCGTACGAGTAGACATTTCCTCCAAGTCGACGACGTTTTCGCAGACCGCCATCTCCACTATCATCTTGTTCGCCGGGGCCCTATCTGTAGCTGTTCATCGCTCACCACGATTTATCATTCGTCAATAATTGTGGCAAAGTGCCCAAGCTCGAATGAATCAATGAGCTGGTTTTGTTCCGCGTGTTTGGGACTGATTGAACGATATTTCTGACTATCGAGATGATGATTTGATAAATTTGTGAATTTCTTCTCGATCCTCACTCTCTGCTCTGCTCTCCTCCCTCATACACCACGATAATACATGAAATATGCATACGAGTAGAGGAGTATTGCGGTCAGCCAAGCGTGTACATTTCTTCCAGGACGCGTTTCCGCAGACCGCGATTACCATGATATCTATGCGTGGTACATTTCATGATATTTAAAGGGCTATAATTAATAATCATATTCCACGCTCCTCTCGTGCGTCCGAGATCTCCACTCACCTCTCGTTCGCCGCGGCCCCCTCTGCGCAGCCGTTCATCGCTCTCCTCGATTTATCATCAGTCAATCATAGCAGGAATGCCGGGAGCATCATTACCCGGGAGAAACTATATAAACCTACAGAAGCCGACAAAAAAGCCGACCGCCGCGCGAATTAAAAGCAATGGCTCTTCAGCGCAAACGTCCAATTAAAAAACACGGCGTTCAAGAAACGTTATATTTATATTATTTTCCGTTGTCGGCTGCAGAAAGGTAGAAATGTAGGTTAAAATATGTACCTACACCTATATTGATGTACAATACTGCCGTAATATTATTATTATCATTAATTATTAATCGTGTTTACGTCGATGTATAAAATAATAATTAGTGTGAACTGCTCTCGAGAATAAACGCGCGTACCCGTGGAAAATAATACCGATTCCATTATTATTCATTATAATTTATTTATAGTCGAAACAGCACTTATATATAGGTATATAGCACCCATATTGATGATGAAGACTACGTCTCTGCTGTAGCAGCTGTTTATTTATCACAAATAATAATTATGTTCGTCGTTATTATTTTAATATCGTGCGATTTGAGTTATATTATATGATTATAATAATATGTCGATAGTATTTTTTTAAACATCGATCTCCGACCACATTGTTGAATACTATGCTTTTCCGGCAGTTTTTAAATGCGTGACATAAACCGAGTTTTTTGAATAATTTTTGAAATTCAATAGCGTTTCTTGGCCTTCTCGTTGAAAACTATTGTTTATGTGTTTATTATAGGATGTGTGTGTTTTTTTTTAATCTTTATATATCGCTCGACGATTTTAGCGACATCAGTGTTATTTTGAACGAGATTTAGGATCCTCCCCCCACAAGCACGGGTTATATTATCATCATCATTATGCTTAGCGAATCAAGCTTCTCGTCGTATATTAAACACCCACACACACGTGCCCATATTGTAATAAACGCTATAATATTATAATACTTGTCACTCGCGCGTTTCCGTCACGGCGTGCACGCAAAATTAAAAATTGCGATTTAATAACCATCTCACGTGCGCACAATACGGTTGCTGCTGCTTGAACTCGAAAAAAAAACTGCTCTAGACTGTAACTGAAGAGCTCGCGATAATTAGTGCGAGGGATATAATCACTGGGGAATTTTTTCCTCTACGAATAAGACAAAAACGAAAAATGTCCGCACGGAAATAATACGTTTAATAATAAACTTTTGTGGTTTCTCCGCCCTCGTCGGTTCGAGTGCGTTAACCGCGTAGTCCGCGGTATATACCGCACGCGATACATACCGCGATATATTATACTCGTACGCTCCACGCCCAGAACCAAGGACCATGTATATAGGATAAGACCATAAACGTCGCCGCCGTCTTCACCTGCAGCAGCGCGCGTGATATCGGATAATATATTTTACCGTCCCGTGGGAACTGTAAGTGGACTACAGCTGCAATCGTAGTTTGTACTGTTTCGATATTGTCAGCAATTTTTTCCATACGCCGAAACGTAACGATTTATAACAATATAATATAATATCATATTTTATTTTATCGTACGTGAAGCATCGTAAGCTCGGCAGTACCGAGTCTCTATATTGTCAGTCAGAAATCAATTGCTATTAAAACTGTATAATATTGTCGATTCAAATCGACTTTTTTCTCGACAATTCTGTTTTTATATGACGTTATAGTTTATATCAGCAGTCCTCAACCTGGGGTACGCGTAACCCTAGGGTTGCGTGGCATGATCTCAAAGGGTACGCGAAAAAAATTGAGTAATGGCGGAAAAAGTGAAATTTAATGTAACTGAAATAGTTTGCTACTAACAAAATATTTAAATGAATATTTCCAAATTCCCTTAAAAATTATTATTATTATTATTATTTTCCATTATTTATATTCAAAATTGATATTTGGGGTACGTGAAATAGTGGTGAGTGGTAAAGGGGTACGTGAATAAAAAAACGTTGAGAACCACTGGTTTATAATATGATACATTAATACGGGGGCGTCGCCATCGATTTAAAATTGAAGATTACGTTATTATTGATTTATGTTTAACATTTTTTTAAAATATTTACTCGATAAATATGAAAACATATTATATGGACCAGTCTATTTTAATGACGCGTATAATATGACGATAAAGAGTGGCAAGATTTGCAGAATTCAATTTACTAGCAGATCGCTGTTTTAATAATATAATATGACAGCCACAACTATAATATATAATAGTTCACCATAATATTATATTAATTGTATTTATAAGCTCATCGTCGCGTTTGGATCGTTGTTTACAAACTCATCGTCGTGTTTAGACGATATAATCTCACACGTCACGCCACGGCGCTAATCTCTCTTGATAGTACAACATCAACGTCGGCACATAGTCTTCGACGGAGTCTTCGTACTTCAGGGTGACGCCGTTTTGTGACAAATTCAAGTTTCTGTTCAACGGTCGGCCCAAGTACTTCACCCTGTACGTACATATCTGCGGATTGTACACCGAATAACGTTCCATTATCCGGCGAACGGTGTCCTCCAAACATATCTAAAACGTATGTAATTATTATATTATAATAGTAACGCGACGGATATAATAATTGTATTCATTATCTGGTCGATGTAATAATTCGATGGTCTTGCCACTGGAATAGACTCTAGTGCACATAATATTATGTGGTAAGTGACATTTAACGATTTGTTCGCGGTAGAGGCGTTTGAAATAGTTTACACCATTTTTACAAGAACTTTGGGTATAAGTCGTAGGAGTTTTTTTTATTAGTCCTCTAGTTTTTGTTTAATTATGTCTTTTAACGTGTTTGCAACTCAAAAATATTAGATATGAATATCCTATAAGTTGTATTGAAATACTTTCGTCGTAAGTGAGTATTACACCACATTTAAATGCACAACGTTTTTAAACCATAGTACGTCATATTTTATATGACAATGCAATCTAGTGGATAAAATATTAAACAAACACATACAATATTTGTGCACCAAATGAAAAATGAAATTGAAAATTGTATAATTGTAAGAATAAGTAACTCACTTTCGCCAAAAAAGATCACTTACCTCACCAGACTGTCGATATACGCGTTACATATTTTATTTTATATTATTTAGAAATCACCGCCCCCGCGTACACAATACGTGTCAATTCGTGGTCAAATCTTGTCGAAATTAAAGATGGAAATTTGCTCGTGATTCACCGCGGGGCGCTAACCCCCTTTTTGTTTTGAATAACGCTTTTATTCAAAATCTGATTTTTCAATCAGAATCGCTAAAACTAAACAGGAGGGTTGTCATTTGGAAAACGGAAGTCTGTATCGCCACAGTTCTTGAGTAATAAGTACAAAAAATGAAGCTTTGAGTGTATCGTTTAAAAATTCCAAAAATCACGATTTGAATAGATTCAAAGCTAAAAATGGGGGGGGGGGCGAGCACTCCCGGTGGTGTGAATCGCCCTGTATATCGATCGATCGCGAAAAAAAAAGCTAAATAATAATAATAACAATCGCTTCGACTCGTCCACTCGTCCTCGGCCGTACCTTTATCGTCGCACTCCGATTAATGAGCGGATTAATCACTCGGACGTTGATGGGTCGGACCGTCTCCACGCCGACGTTGTACTTGTCGTCCGCCCACCACGGGGTCGTGCTCGGGTCCGGCTCCCAGTTGACGTCCGGTTCGAATTTCGGCTGGTGGGGTATCCTGAACGGCAGCACAGACACGCGGGCGCCGGTTTCGGGGTGAAGATGCGTTTTCAGCTATATTATAATATTAAAGACCGGATTTAATTGCGTTGAAAACACACGGAAATTGCATATAAAAATAATTGTACAATTGCACCAAAAAGTACGTAAGAATGGCATAATAAATTGCACTATAACAATTCAAAAGTTATATAAAAAAATTAGATAAGTGTTACGTTTTTGGATTAAAATTGATAATGAGATACATTTCCAAATTATGTTCATTAAAATTAAAAATCTTCTATTACTTAAAATATTATGTTTGTACAAAGAATAACTACATTCTACGCCTACACTAGTTATTGGTGCATTTTTAAAACAATTCAATAAGGTAGGAGTTATATATTATATAAACTAACATATTTTTTACCTCACACGACTTAATAATAAAAATAATTATAAACCTTGGAATTTTTAATATTACGTGGTGGTAAGTCTCGTTAATATATTTTATTCGGCGCGTATACAATAGAGATCGCATTGTGTGTTTGATAGGAGTTTGGTATTATTATTATTATTCGGGACTTGCATTCGAAAAGAAAAGATTTGTTTTACGTCATTAATAATATTATACAGTCTAAACGTTTTGGAAAATGTTTTTCGTTTATCGTTAAAAATAATATCTTATATGCGGGGAACGGCCCGGATACGGAATACAACAAATTCTTCGATTGGTTGCTAACATAAAAATAAAATGTCACGATATTTAATATCGTGAAATAAATATTTCTACGAAACCTGCAATATCATAACTTTTAAGTGAATGGATTTTAAATTATTTCGTTTTGTGTTATTTTTCGGTTAATGGTATAATATTATATACAATATTTTGATAATCGTTATGTTTTGTTTGACGATATATTATACATTTTGAGAATCGTCATGTTTTGTTTTATTTAATTATTTTTGTTTACTGTTTTCCTTTTTTTATTACGTTTACAAATTTCAATCGTTTTTTTTTTTTTTTTTTGGTCTAATATATAGTCATAAACATAATATAACGTTATTATTGTTCTTTTTTTATTCCACTGGAAAAAAAAATCTTATTATTTGTGACATCGTGTAAAAATGATTTAAATCGGTCGTATACACAAATAAAATATGTATCTGCGAACGTCGACAATTAACGAAAACTAATTCATTACGCCGAAATAGTGTGATAGTGCGATATTGCGAGTATCAAATTAAATAACAATAAGCATCGGTGTCGAAACATATAATATGTATAATATCGTCGAGAGGAAAATAATAACTCAACGAGCCGAATCGCAGCCGAACCGACGTCAAAATCATATAATAATATTTTCGGGCTAATGAAATCGAACGTATTTATGTTTGAAGTATATTATATTATTTTATAGGTAGATGCAGCGTCTATATTAAAGTAAGAGCCGCACAATCATAATGATTATCAGCTGTCGTACTAATAATCTTGATTTTAGAGTTTATAAAAAGATTAAAAAATATATTATACCGTCGTCGAGTATTTTATATATTGTAGTACCTGAAGACGACTAGAAATAATAATATTGCGAAAGTCAATTGAAGCTCGAGCGACGAGTGGGCAGTCAATACGTAACTGCAACGTTTTCCAATCGAATTTTAGATATTATTAATATCGGGGCGAGAGCTCGTCTAAGCCTTGTGATCTTGAAGACGGTTTGTTTTAAAACGATTTGTCGTTGACATCGTAATACATATTATATTATTATACATATAGTGTGTCCCACAAGTTTAAAACGGACATAAAATGATAATAAATGACATGAAATCGTACGAAATCGCGTAAAAATTGTATTTGCGGAATCGTTCTCCCCCGCCCGCCGCCGCCGCCGGTATGATAATAATTATTATTAAATATTGTCGTCGTCGTGTGCTCACGATGATCGCGCCCTGTTCGTCCTTTTCGAACCAGAAGGACACGTCCTGTCCGGCTTCCCGGAGCATCGGCTGCACGATTTCCCGGTCGTGTCTGAACTCTTCGATCAGACCGGAAACGTTTTTCACCGTCCCGTGTACCGTCATCCAACAGTCCTCGGGAGTGTTGTGGCCGGCCACTTCTTCCGGCAGGAAATACGTATCGCGCCACGTCATGACAACAACAACAACAACACCGATGACAATGATATAAATACGCCTCGTACCTATATAGCCACCCGTAGGTCGGGTTAAATTATATATAATAAATAAATCGTCAAATCAATATTTAAATGTGAACTAACCGTATTATAATAATAATAATATAAACATATCTTAAAAATATGTTATAATTGAGTTATTTATAATATTATATAGTATACTCGATAGTAGTTATAGTTTTTTTTCGTTTGGCTCAATAGTATTGTAAATATTGTTTAATAATAATAATATTGTTGTCGTCGTCCTGGCAATGGAAAATTAGATTCTCCACCCGAAGCAGCTGTCTCGATACGCACTATCAAATCGTTATCTTCTTTGCTATTATTTTAATAGTAACAATTCTAATTATTGTTTTTTTTTTATTGTTACAGTGTCCGATTTTACGCAAGAGTTGTCCCAAATGTACGAACAGCACGCAGCCGAACTGCAACTGCTAGTCACGAATTTCCGAAAGAAAAACACCGATCTCAGGAAGGACAGGTAAACCAGCTCCCGTACAAGGTGATTTCTTAAGCATGCTCGCCCTTTTTTCATGCTTAAATTATGTACAAATGTTCAAATTCTGATTTTTTAAATTTTTACGTACACTCGAAGACTGTATTTTTGAACAGTTGAGAATTTTTGTACCACTTTGAGATGATCCTGTGACGATACAATTTTCTGTTTTTTTTCGCATGTACAAACCACTTTTTTTCATTTTCAATTATTCAGGAGATATTTTTGTTGAGAATTCCGTGATGTATCTAAGTTGAACGAGTAGTTTTTGAGTTACATAAAACTTTGTGTACCTACTACGGATAATATGTTTACGGGTCGAGTAGATAATGTGGGGGGGCTTGGTTGTTTTGAAAATGTCAGTAATATTATCAATGTAATATTATTGATTTGTAAAAATTGTTCAAGTATACCTACTACATTTATATAATTTATATTTTAGTAAAGCCATTTTTAATGATTATAATCCTTATAGTATAAGCATTTTAATGACTCGGTAACTGCTCATTATAATTTCGTCTTAGATACATCAACATTTTTAAGAAAGCCATTCTTTAAATGATTTAGGAATAAAAAAGGGAGGTTAATATTTGAAAAATATAAGTTTGTATCACCTCAGGACACTATTACATTACTTGGCAAAAAAAAAATCAAGAATTTGAAAATATTATGGACTTAAGTATTTTACTAAAGAATGCTGAAAATCAGAATCAGAATAAATGTACTATTAAAGAGAAAATTGTGCGTGAGCATGCCTAAAAAAACACCTTATATAACATTATATATATTTATATATATAATACACGGTTACGAGACCTATTACAAAGGTTGCCGAACGAAAAATTAAATAGACTTTGAGAGAGAGAGAGAGAAAACCGGACGGGAAAAGGCTTTTTTTACTGGAGCAGAGGACGTGTACAAGTCGGGTTACCGGCTGGAAAAAACCTATACCTAGTTAAGGCACAGAAAACGCCTTTACCGTTTCTCGTTTCACTCGTGAAAAACGAGTAATTTAATATTTTTACCCACCCGAAAATAACTGCGGGCCTCCCGAGAAATACAAAACTCCCCATTTTCATTCCACGGCCGCCGGGAAAAAAGGAGGAACCTTCGCTCGTAATTTAAGGACAATTAGTATAGGTTTTTAATACCGTCGTTTTTGTCGTCCTCAGGCCCTCATTCCCCAGCCAATTATTCTACACGTGGGAGACGTTCCTGCAAGAGGTGGAAACCGACTCGAAGTCGATCAGCGACGTGGCCACCGTGCTCGGCCGACAAATCTCTAGACCGCTTTTGGACAGATCGTTCCACCGGAAAGTACAGTCACGCAAAGTATTCAGCCAAAGAGACTCGTTGGAATTGATCTTGCAAAAGTCCGAGGATAAACTATCAAAGGTAAAATAATATGTTTTTGGACTCCAAAATAGTATCAAAAATGTTTAACTAATATTATTGTAATCGTTTTTCGTCGGAAATATTGAATTAAATTTAAATTTATTTAGTTCAAAGCGCCTCCAATAATAATTGCCTCTTCAGTCTCCACTCTGTTATATATTTTTTTTTCATTTGATTTGCATTTAAAGTACGATTATTGGTTATTGTTTCGAGTTATAAAAAATACTTACTAATGACGTCAACTTTGGTACAGTTTTTTACGAATTTCTATAAATATTTTGTAAAATTACTTATACAATATTATAAGAGTACATAAATTTGTTTCGGTCAAAGTGTTTTCTTTTTTTTTTAAAAAAAAATCACAATTATTTTCGTTTGTATAATAATTATTATTATGTTAAAATATATTAATATTACGGGGGTGGGTTTTTAAGTTTATAAATCAGTAAAATCAATATTATACATTTGGTGGAACGCGAAGGCAAACTCGCGTGATGTAAAAACGCCCTGACTTAAACGAATGAGACTTTTATTTTATTTTTAAAGATTGGTTCCAAAACTCAGTGCGGCGGGAGGTTTCTCCTTGAAAAATAATCATTAAAAATCGGGTTGTGCTGCACACACGCTCAAATATAATAGTATAATAATCGTAGAACGGGGAAAAAAGTGGCCCTATAGTTTAGTTCCAAAACGTCAAATGGTTGGGTGAGGGGAGGGAGGAGTGGTGCAAGGAAAACGCGGCTTTTGTTTTTTTCTTCGCCGCGTCCAAAGACGCACTAAACAATAACGCGTCACGCAACACGCCTTATTAATATCATCGTATTGTGATTGTCGGTCAACAGTGCAGAGAAGATTACAAACGTTCTTTCCTCGCCCAGCTGTCGTCTCCAAACAGCTCGGCGTCCCTGTCTTCGTACCTCGACGCCCACAACGCCTACGTCACTCAGCTGCACGCCACCAACGGCATGGTCGACCAGTACAACCAATACGTACTACCGCAACTCTTACAGGTAAAGATGACCGACATTCCACCGCGCGTTACATTATTATAATATGATGTCTAATATTATATTATATTTCGTTTTCATGTATTACCGCGACCGCGGGCGTACGGCAGTTTTTATATATTATGATAATAACATACTATTATTTGACATCATTAATTGACTATTTCTAACACCGTTTTCGTCCGTATACGCAGGAATTAGAAGACGTTTACTCGGACTTGTGTATGTCCCTGTCGGACGCGGTTCTCCAAGGATCCGACGTCATATACAACAAGGTATACTACCCGACGATTAAATAATAATAATAATAATACACGAAATACTACCCCTCCGCACAACACCCCGGTCTATCCTAACCTAACCGTCCAGCGCCAAATATAATATTTTATTAATTCACTTGTCGGTTTGTCGCGCACAGTCCAGCGACCAGTCGAAGAGATACAACGCCCTGGGATCGCAATGCCGACAGCTGACTCCTGGTTCGGACTTGGTGGCGTTCGCCAGGTCCCTGACTCCACTGCCCACCACGCCACACCCTTCGCAGCGGACCCGAAGCTATTGCCCGCCACAAGCTCCGGCGGACACCGAAGGGATGATCTTGGAACCCGGGGTCACGGTAAGTGGTACCGACTTCGGTATATTATTATGTGACGAATGTCCGGTTGGGTGGAGGTTTTGCTGACACGTCGTGGTTTTTTTTTTTACTTCTTTCAGGAGGCCATAGCACAACTGGCGCTGAAAAACGAGCTGGTCGTCGACAGGCTGGCCAACTTGGACGTGCGAGCGGGATACGACACCATAAGAGCGGAACTGATGGACCTCGAGTCTCAGATGAAACAGATACAAGATTCGGTGGAAACGTTTAAGCGCTTACAACAAAGGTTTATTTACTGACATAGAAATAGTTATATTATTGCTACAACAGGAGTCGTATTCACGACGACCAACGAAATTAGGAACCTGTGAAGGATAGTTAACGGTCATGAGTATAGCTAAATATTGTTATGATAACTATAATACGGGTACTGAGTGAAAATTCAACGTTTAAAAAAAATAAGGTCGTTCATTATTATAATTATGATTATCAATCATAATAATATGGTATTTTTGTCTTATACATATTGTAATTATTCATAAACGCTCCCAATAACGAACTCTTAACTTATTGTGCTTGGGAAATTACACGGAAATTAAACATTTTTTTAACGTCTGCGGTACTCTACACACCCATTATGATATTATACTATAGGTAGGTAGGTACTATAAAGAATATTTAGTTTGATAAATACTATTAAACCTTTGCCGACTTTAAGAGGCACGAGACTTCAAGTGACATAATATTATTATTTTAACTCGCCGAGTATAAAGTAAATTATTCAATCCGAAAGTCCAACTGTCGCGTAACAATGCGTCAGCGGCGAAAATGTTGTCATCCGCAGTGTTTTATACACAATACCCCAACTTGAACTAAACTTATTTTAACTGACGGACTGCCGGTTTTGTTGAAAGTTGAAACTAGAACTCTTATGCGATCCGTACACTTTCCGAGTCACGATGTATAATATTTTGATTAAACACGGCCTCCGTCAACGGTTCGCGTTACACGAATTAAAGTGATACTGTTTCAAAAACTTTCTTTTTTAATCCTGCGCTGCTACGATATTAAAATATTATAAGATCATGTTATTATTATTAATATGAGCTCGTAATCCAAACAATACGAGATAAGTACCTATAATATTAACACCGTCGTCTGCATAAGTTTCGCCGTACTAATCCTAAACCAAATGTTTAAATGTTTAATATTTCCGTTAAAAATTCATTACGCTAATACGATTTGGCCGCCGCGGCCGCCGCCGAGCTTTAGACATTTCAATTTCGTCGTGCGCCTTTGTTTTTAGAAGCAATTAAAGTTTAAATAATATATTGTACGACGGCGTAGGCAAAGGCAAAGGCCAAGGTACATACATACAAATAGCCGTACGCGTGTGAATATATATATATTATTATATACGTTGCCGTGCCGCAATCTCCTATAATCTTTGGCGGAGACCTCTTAAATCACTTAAATTTTATAAGGTCTATCGCTGTGCACTAATTTAATTGATGGTTCTGCGACCTCGGGGTCTCGGATAAAACTCGCGCTCGAATTCGTGTTTGAAAACTGATTAAAACCGAAAATAACTCAGGTGTATAAACAGGCGTATTATTATTATTATTATATACGCGTGTATAGTGGAACACAATATTATTATACAAGAGTCGCAATTGTTTTAATTTACGGCGTTTGAAATAATATTATACTGCAGCTGCAGGACGTAGAAAAACTCTAATAATATTATATACTTTTATTTATAATATGGAAAAGTAATGCCTTTGTTTTTCAACGATTTCGTTTTGTGATTCAATGTTGTGACAACATTTTTTTTCATACTTATAATATTTTCTATGCTAAAAATATTCTGTAGCGAAATATAAAATCAAAACTGTACGTTTTCGTTCAAAAAATAAAAAACTTAAAGAATTACCGACAAAGATAAAAATATGAAAAAAAAAATTATTTCTTTAAAAAAATGTTGTTTTGTAACGATTTAAAACCGTCCAAGGAAAACATTCGAAGAAAGTCAATGAATTTCGATACAATATGAGTGTTTTACGTCGAATAAACTACCTTGAATAATTTTATTTTGCGTATAATTTCAACTATTATAGAGACATGAAATCACGTTTTATTTATTTATTGTTTTTAACGACTTTTGTTCGACCATATAATATTATATGGTAAATTCCTTCACGTTCCGCTCAATGCCGGAGCCCGCTAGATTTAATAGTTCTAAATATTGGCCGCCCAAATTACTTTATGTCGTCCATCCCTGCCACATAAAAATACACGAGTGCATTTTTATGGAGAAGTTCGCGTATGACTTTCAGCGTGAGAAATCATACGCGCGTGACGCGTAAAAAACTATAATTTTCGAGTCTCGATTTCGCCGACGTCCTCTCTGGCAGGCGTAGCGAACACAATATATTTTTATTATATAATATTTAAACGCGTGTCAGTGTCGTCGTAGCAGTTTTGACGAGTTGGCAAACACAATAAAATATAATATTATAAGCACGAGCAGTTTATTCGACTTTTGGTGACAAGTTTAATGTTCAGTGGCAAAATACACTGCCGATAAGCCCCGCCGCGTGTAGGCTGTCGAATCTCTCATAATATAGAATCCTCTTTACATAATTATAGTTTCGTCACCTGCCGGCATCGAGTTTAAAAGGCTTTTTCTTTTTTTTAACTCTGGTGATATTACAATATTATATTACCTACATACAGCTGCTGTCTCGGATATAGCAACGATATAATATTTTAACCGTGATCAGATTTATTTCTTCTCTTCGAATAAAAAAATTTCTGTCCACTGACCCACTGGCGGCATCAGTATTTTAACTCGGACGAGGGCGTTGTGTGATGGAAAGTGCAGCTCGTAAGACGCAGCGCAACGAGAAAAACGATGTCGCGAAATGACCGAAACGTTTTCTCCGTTATACCCTGACGATATAAGTTCAATAAGTTCTTAGAATTTGATTAAACCGAAAAAATCGTCGTCACCTGCAACAATGGTGCCCAACCCCGCGAGCAACAGGCGTAGCTGCTAAACATTAAAAATGAGTTGGTGGGAGAGGGCGAGAATATTGAAAGAAACATAACAAAAGAACATATTTATTTACAGTAAGATGCTAGGAATTATAATAATATATTATACTCGTCTGGGTCGCTTTTTGGTTACTTTTATGATTAAATCCAGCCACTATATGGGTCACTGTTAACCGATTGCGGCCCTTATTTAGGTAGTCGTATTTTATCCCTAATATAAGTATCCCGATTGCGTCCAAAGACACATTGGTTCATAAAATGCTCATTCAAACTTTTATTATAATATGATATACGCGTCATATAAATGTCTCGTTTATGATTATTATAAACAATATACCAACTTCTGAGACCTCTATAAAAAAAACTAATGATTTCTGATTTTATTAACAACTATTTACTGTTTGATTACCAAATAATAAAAAATTTTCAAAATTATTACAAAACAAGTCTTATTTATTTTCAGTATAAAAAGTATTTAAATACACGGCAAGTATATTTTGTATATTTTGTCTTTTAAATACTTTCTGAATGGATGTATTAATAATTGTATAATTATTGTATCTGTATTTCAGTATACATAATTTTAAAATTATTATCTTTTACGGACTGTATGCGTATATCGGACGCAATCGGGATATTTATTTAGTTTTGATAACCACTTAAATAGTATTTCCTACCTACTGTGTACGGGCCGCAATCGGGATAGGTAAAAAGGGTACTTTTGGCCGCAATCGGGCGACGCCCCTTATTTTAATCATTTCCAGCCCCTATATGGGCTATATGATACCTTGGGTATATATAATATTATTATGACTTTCTACACGTCCTGAAAAAAATATACGTCTCGGGTGCGACTGGTCGTGTTGCCGATGAAATACCTATAAAATAATAATATGTCATCTTAATTATTATTTTATTGTTGCGTATTACATTGATAATATAATATTATTATTATTGTGCTCGACGACCGGACCGGAATTCTGTCGAAATATACGAGCTTATACTATTATTATTGTTATTATTATTATTATCGTTACTATATATTATAGTTCGACCGTGCGGCGAGAGACGACATATTATTATTATTATTATTATCATCAGACGACGGAGACCTTCCGGACACATCGTCACAACACTCTGGCGGGACGAGTTTTATCGTACGGAAACCGCAGCTGCAAACGGATACGAAAAACCGTCGTTTCCTACGCCGCCGAGCTCACCGCACAGTTATCGCCGCCGCCGCCGACACGAATATTATGAAAAAAAATGTTATCGTCGTCGTCTCTACGCGGGCGCGATTCTACCGGACAAAAAAAAATTGGACGCTACTATTTAATTTTTATTCATTTTTTTTTTTTTTTTTTGGCCTATTTAGCCGTTATTATATATATTTTGTATTATATTATTATTATTATGTTATGATTATTTATATTCCATAGAAAAGTCGTTATCTTTTTGTAACATTTTTTTTTCCCGACAACAGCAGTGTGCGAACAAAAAACCAAGCTACATAAACCCTATTGTTTCATTTTTTTTCCTTCCTCTACCCGCTCTCCGTGCCGCCCTCTCACCCTTTCCCTATGCCCCCCCCCCACCACTGACCCCCCTGACGAATATGTATCTTCATTTATCATTCGTGTAGAACAATACGACGTTATTATTACTACAAATAATACGTATAAATATAATATTATATAAAAATACGTGTAGAGAATACTACTACAACTGCAGCCACGCTGTATACTTACGATGAGATACGAGGAGGGCGATTTATAGACCTCTCGCCCCCTCCTCCCGCCACCCACACACCGGTCTAATCGTTTGCGATTTCCGTAATCGAACTCGACTCTCGGATTGGCGCACTTTGGACTATTCGGACTTTGGTGGACGATAATTAATCGAAATCGAATACGTTCGACGCACATCACGTCTTTATTATTATTCCGGTCAATCAGTCCCGAGCAACGTTTATTAATCGATCTTTTCAAGCTCACAAATGGTGTAGGCAGCTGCGGTACGTAGAGCAAACGAACAGAATTCGAATAAAAATACCCATAAATCATCATAAAATAATGTAAAATGTTTTTGCTTAGTTTCTACATTCGCCGTTCGCTCCCCGGTTCGATTTGGTCGCGCTCGACCGTCGCGGGTTTTAAGTCGGGTCGACGCCAAATCGACAATTTTTAAGAAATTATGACCTTATACCAGCTTTATCGAGTACCGCGGGGCCGCACCAATTTTTACCATATTTTTGTCCATAACCTATAGGTCCAGGTACCTATAACCCGAAGAGGGCGGATATTTTGACCCTTCGCACATCCGGTGTAATCGAACACGACTCTCGTTTCGCGGACGATAATTAATCGAAATCGAATACGTTCGACGCACATCGCGTCTTTATTATTATTCCGGTCAATCAGTCCCGAGCAACGTTCATTAATCCATCTCTTCAAGCTCGCAAACTCTGTAGGCAGCTGTGGTACGTAAAGCAAATGAACAGAATTCGAATAAAAACCCATAAATAATCATAAAATAATAAAATACCAAGTTTTTTCTTCGTCGTTTCCACATCGAGTCTACCGAGCTCCTCCGTTCGATTTGGTCGCAGGTTCTAAGTCTGGTCCACAGCGACGACAAATCGATGAAAAATCGTCAAATAATACTTAATTCGAGTACCGCGATGTATTGCTTCCCCCGATGACGATTCGCAAATTGTATCGTATTTTAACGATATGCGTCAAGTATATAACTGGATCAAAACATTTACTATATTTTTGTCCATATCTACCTATGACCTAACGAGCCGATTTATAAACGTTTCGTCGCCCCCCCCCCCCTCCACATGAGGTCTAATCGTTTGCGATTTTTGTAATCGAATTACAGTAGTCATAGTCTCGTTTCGCGGACGATAATTAATCGAAATCGAATACGTTTGACACACATCACATCGCAATTATTATTCCTGTCAATCAATACCGAGCAAAGTTTAGCTGTGGTACGTAAATCAAACGAACCGAATTCGAATAAAACCCATAAATCATAATAGTAATATAATATAAAATGTTTTCGAGCCTACCGAGCCCCTCCGTTTCATTTGGTAGCGGGTTTGAAATCGGGTCCTCGGCGACTCAAAATCGTCAAAATATAATTCTTATTTTGAGTATTGCGAGGCTGCATCCCCCGATAACCCTTTCGGTAATATAACGGGTCGACTTGGTAAACTAATTATATTCGACATTAAAATCCTTTTTGCATTTGAACGATACGCGATGAGCTTATAACTGGGCTAAATTTTTTGCCATATTTTTGTCATTCAAATATTATCGTATTGCGATGCCAAATAAAATATAATTTAACTCAGCCAAAACCGTATTATTTAATGGGACGACGATAAAATATAGCGAAACTATTATAATTAGTGTTCATAATATGTTTCCGTTTATATCGACAAATATCCCATCGAATCCCATAATATTATAGTTTAATACAAGTCGTACAGTAGTAAATAGTAACACAGTCGACAGAATATATTATATACTTTTGCCATTTCGTAATTTTTCTATCTGTTTATAGCCAAAACGAATTTGCATCCGTCGAAATAACCTTATCAAACTAATCCAATTTAAATTGTTCCTAAGTGACGAGCAATATTCCTCTATAAATTGCCATACAATTATTAAGCTGTTTTTGAATTTATATATTCGAAATTATATTGAATGGAGTCGAAATCCATAAATCGCGACGATGTTCCTATTATTGTACTCCGTGGACTTAAATTCCGAAATATTCGGTTTATTTAATAGGTGATTTAAAACTGTTTTTGAATTTTATTTTGTATAAGATATTATTTTTTTTATTTGCGAAAATAACAGATTGTATAAATAGAATAAGGTCAGGACGCATATTTCATTTGTTTTAACGGTTAACATATTTAAAAAAGATTTTTCAACGATCAGAAAACAATAGAACTGTGTTTTTGTCGAACGATCCAATTCGGAAATAATGTGTAGAGAGATTGTGTCATTGGTGTGGAAATAGTTTTTATTCTTGTTCACAAAATTATTTAAATATGGTACTCATATTATACCGCAAATATGATTTTTAAATGTGTAAAACAATGTATACTTTTTTTTTATATCCCTATACGTTTGTTTTTTGTTAATATATTTGTTAAAACGATATTTTATCTTTTGTAAAAATACTTTGATGGTACATAAATCAACTGAAAATATTATTTGACCAATTTAAACTTCTCTTTCGTTAACTTAATAACGTTTTAGACGATAATTTATTTCTTATCATATATCTATGTAATGATTATATTTTTAACAACAACAATATTGTGTCGTTTTAAGTTCGATTTGTATTTCGCGAACACAATAGTAATGCTTGTACCTTGGAAAATGGGTTTCGTTATTGTCCTCATCGAGGCAGTTAGTTTATCGTCATGTTTGACACTCGTGATCTCGTACAATTAGTGATGTAAAAATATGTCATAAATGAAATTGTTCAGAAATTTTCACTGAGACATCTCTAAAATGTATGTAATATAACAATTACATATTTTTTTTTTGTTTTTAAATAAAACTTGAATTTATTTATTGGTATTGGCCATCGCCAATCATCAAATTGCCACATTAGTATAGTAAAAATTCAAATTTATTTTTTATTAGTTTAACTCAAACTTTATTATATTATATTCTTTATTTGTATTGTGCACATTTTTCAAGAAATTGTTCATTTACATCACTATACACAGTACACGAACAGCAAACGAGACAATCATCGCTTTTGATGATAATAATTTGACAATAATATTATTAGTGTGAAACAAAAAAAACGTGTAGAATTTATTGTTTTAACCGAGTACACATAAGATTAAGTAATAATAATATGTCAATGTATGTTATAATTTAAGTATATTATATTATCTTATCGTTCACCGTGATTTATCTAATAATTGTATATAATATAATATTATCATACACACGAGGCGCTTAGGCAACCGAATTCTACGCTGTCGTCAAATATAATGTGCTAATTATTATTTAATAATTTTAATATGATAATATGTATAGAATTATTGTAATATTTATATAGATTTTAATTTTGCTGACCGTCGTCTGTACTGCCTACATCGTATTCGACGAGATTGCGCTCAAACTAAATTTATATAATTATTTTAACTGGCTATCGAACCACGACCAGGTAGTTGACTAGACTGCCCGACTGTGTATTTTAAAATATAGTTTATACAATTCAAATGGCGAGTATTTAATAGGTAATCGGTCAAAGAAAATATTTATAACTTTTCCATGTCTTTATTTTTTATCAAAATGCAATACCTTTTTTTTATCAATACCCCTATGACGTGTATTATGATTTCTATTGATTATATTTCGGGAAATGTATATCCGACTGATGGCCTAGTTGGATAGTCGTTACACATTGTACGTTGCACAGTACCTGCTATCTGATTATTTTTAAGAGCACTTTTGTTTTTATTTTGTTTAATTGTTCAACTACAGTAGTTATATCCAGTGTTATGATTAGATAAGTTATTTTTCATCTAGATAAATGTATAGATAATACGACAAACGTTTACCTAGATAAAGATAAAAGATTAATACTTTTTTATCGAAATAAAAAAAGATACATTTTTTTGTGATATTTGAATCTAACTTTTCAAGAGTAGGTACACCTATTAGTTACTGCTTGAATATGATTTGAACACAATAATTATGTTATAATAATACATGAAAGAACACTTTCTTGGATGTTAAATATCAGTATAATTCATACATTATAATATGAAATATTTCAATTTGATTATTATTTAAAAAGATGAATTTATGTATAGAGAGACAAATTTTTTATCTTTAATTATAGTTAGATAACTTGCAACTGTTTATCTAGCTGAGATAAGATATAACTAAATATTTATCTAGCTAATTTATTTAAATACATTTATGTAGGCAGATATATGTCTCAACACTGGTTATAGCGCTTGTAGTTTGAATGAAGATTTTATTAAAATTAATGCAATATTACCATGTACCTATATGATATCATGAACAATAATTGTGTAAGAAGCCATCAGAATGGTTTTCCCAAATAAGATTTTCAAAAATCCTAATCTCATTTTGTCGAGTTCTGCGCTTCTGACACAATTTTTCTTAACCATTAATGTTTTATTGAAGCAACGATGCTCATATAGAAGTAATAATTTTAACTTTGTCATAATATTATAATGAAATTAATTGACATTTGTATAATATTCAACCCCGATGTACCTAGGAAACAGTATTTTAAACACATATAGCTGGTATTAGTTGAATTTTCCAATACGTCCGTATGATTTAAAGAAATGCGTCTTAAACAGTGATATAATATTTTTTGAAAATATTTTGAGTTTAATTTATTTATTTTTAATTATATAGCATGACTCTTTGGGACGAATTAGTTTTTTATAAATACAAATTACATATGACCAACACAAGCAAAACTAATTTTGAAAAATACAATAAAATAACAGTGAACGAATTAAACTGCTCCTCTTAATAATTTCGCTGCTCACTATTGAAACTCAAAGTTAATTTTTAAACCCTATCGAAGTGCTATCATGAAAAATATACAGTTACAAATCTCAAACATACAACTGCAGTTTGTAAGTGACTAGTCAAATCAATTAATTGACTCGGTTCAACTATTACATCACCGGACAAAGTCGTGTCAAATAGTATAATATGATAGACAATAAATTAATAAGTATATTATAATAACCGACCAACAACTGTCAGAATTAAATTACACGAGTGAAACGCAAATATTATGGACGGGCACTAAATCAAAATATTAATTTCGATTGTGTTAAACATTGTCCTTTATTCGGTAATTATTTAAGCGATAACTATATTTCAATTTATGACGAACGATTTATAACGAAACGGTATTATTTTATACTGCCACAATATTATAACAATAGTATATATTATAATGAATAATCTGGGCCATTGTGATTATATAATATCTCAAAGTGTGACAAAATATATAAAAAATGGATCAAAATTTTATGATAAACGCATTATCGTTGTTGTTGAAATCGTTTCGATATTTAAAACCCTAAAAATCGATTAATGAGTATTATATCGACTGTTATTTTCGACATTATAACTTGACGAATTTACTTTTCGATCGAGTACTTAATATCTATTTTTTTTTTACATCGGTTCGTTGTATAAAATATTTTGTTTTATTTTTTTTTAATGACGCAGTGTGTTTACAACATATTTATTTTATGATAAATCAAACAAACTTCATAATATCGTGTACTCACTGACTATATAGTAAAAAAAACGAATTTGACCGTTTGACCTTTGGCGCCTCTCACGGAAAATTGAAACGGCGCCACCGCAACGTCTATCATAATATCATATCCGATAGGTATATTATATTATTATTATTATTCGTTGTTTGTGTTTACTCGCGATTTTAATTTACTAAGTATAATATCGTATCTACACGCGAATGTTCGGTTAAGACTCAAAATAAATGACAGCACAATAATATCGTTAATAATTATTGCCATCGTATTGGCGACCGTCGAAAAGTATCGAAAATTGCAATCAATTATTAAAAAGTCTTATCGTTTTATGACAATATATTATACGCAATTACCACAAATTTGGTTTCAGAACACGATAACTACCTACAATATTATATTATTGATAATGCGGGAAAACAGATATTGCGCAACACTTGAAATTAGAAATATCCGCGTCATTGGATTATTAGTTTTATTTTATTCCGTACAAATAATAATATAATAATAATATGTCGTCTGAATTTTAATTTTTTCGTTACTTATCAGCATGGGCAGAGCTTGAAAAATGTAGTTGTAGGGGCTCAAGCCCCAGATTATTTTCTGAAAATAATCATTAATAATAATAACCTGTGCAGTTTCGGTATACATTTGTAGTGAGGGGCTAATCTAAGACTTGGGAGGCTTGGCCCACTATTATAGCTCCGCCAATGTCATTTATCACACGTCAAGACTGCAGTCTGCAAAGTGGTGATGCTAAAACATTGACAAAATACATTCCTATTTGAGTTTTAATAACCGTCGTTTAACCGACTTCGTACTTTATGGTTTATAAGCATTATCATTATTGTTTACTATCTAATTTTATAATTGTATAGTAATGACAATAACACTGACCACCCGCGTAGAATTCGACTCTACGACATGAACACAAAACGTCACGGTCGCAATTTTTTCCGGTTACTATTGTCACGTGTTATTTTTCTATTTCGGATATACCTGCGTACGATATTATTCAGGACGACGACGTGACAACAATTTATTATGGTCAAACAGGTTTTTGCGGTCAATGTACACCAAATTTAAATTCAAATTTATATTTTGATATAGTGCACGGACGACGTGTTATCGAGTTCAAAGTCACCACCGGGGCTAATATTAATAATAATTATAACAATAACAGTAATAGCCTATAGGTCATTATAATATTGTTTTGGTGCTGGTTAAATTAAAGTTTCACAGTACATATAATATATTATTATATAACAATAACCGAAAATTAATGTAGTGTAAAATCGGGGGCGACGTCTGCCTCCAACACCCGCACCACCCACCACACCCGCCTAGCACTGTCCCCCAGCCCGTCCAAAAGTAAAACGATGCGAACAACGAGCTGTCTACTCCTATACATTGGAGTAATAATATACGTATATTATTATTATATATTATGCACATAGAGGTGGCACAGGGTGGTTCTTTTTAACGGCGGGCGACAGGGAGTTTTTGAAAATATCGTTTTTTTTTGTTCCACTGTTAGTAAATTTATCGAAAAAATAACGTCTGAAAAAAATAATATATTATTTTTTGTATATCGTATAGTAATTTGAGTTAAGTTTTTACTTTTCTGAATGTTTCGAATAAAAGTAATTCATAGTCCGAAGCGGAACACTGTTTCTGCGAATTTCGATACACGAAAATCGAATTTCCGACGAACGGTTAGTATATATACCGCCACCATAACTTATAACTTTAATACTCATAAGTAGTTTTATAAATATTGCAAATAAGTATTTAAAGTTTTTAGTTTTTAGAGTGCGACTAAATATTGTAATATAAATTCAATTTTTCTGCATCGTATAATTCTAAGAAAAATATTCTGTTTCGCAACTAAATAATATATTTGTTATTAGACCGAAAACAAATAGTAAACAAATATAAATAAATAAATAAATATAAATATTTCTTTTCAGAAATGTCGTATTTTAATGAATTCGAATTATGTGAATAAAATATTTTAAAAAACGTTATAATACGCGTAGTTTGTCGAGATAAATAGTGTTTGATTTCGAACGAATCACCCTGCTGTGTATTGTACCTTACATGGTGATTTTTTTTTTATCTCTACCCATTTGGCGATTTTCTCGGCCAGTTTAATACGCCGTGTTGTTGAAAATATTATTTTTTACAATATTGGCAGTGCAGAGAGTTTAGATTGTGTTTGAAGCACGACGCTTGAAACAAAAATTGCACTACTTTAACATAAACGGGTTTTCGGACTGGATAGAACTTTTTTTTTTACCTAACCCTCGGATAATAATAATAATATGTACAATAAACTAGATAGCCGACTGCTGTATCCTACTAATGTGTTTAGTTGAAGCGGACGGCATCCATTTAATTCGAGGCCACAGATATAAACAGTATATTATATTATGCAGAGTGATTTTAAATGATTGTAACAGCCACCTATTATAAGTGATTCGGAATAGACAAAAATATATGACACGCGAAAGATTTTTTATTAGGAAACATCTAAAATGTTTTGTACATTTTATAATTTTTTACAATATTTTAGGGAGTGTTTCGGGTGATCAACTTTGGAAAATATTTAGAAAAACTTGAAATATCTCTCAAACATAGAATTTTGCATTGATTAATGTTGTTCGACCACAGTAAATATGTATTGAAAAAATGTCTTCGTATTATGTTTGAGACAGAAGTATGGGTTCCCGTTAGAGTTTCTAAAGTTACCCCCCTAAAACCCTACTAATATATTGTAAACAGTTATAAAACGAACAAATCGTTTTGGATGTTACTAAATAAAAAAACATTTTCATGTGTTTTGAATATTTATGTGATAGAATAGCCGTAACATCAATTTTGAATCGCCCTGTATATAATATATGACATACATATTATCTGTGGCCTCGATTAAAATGGCGGATAATAACTTAACTTCGTCAGTTAGCAATCTAGTTTATTCTAGGTACTTATCCGTGACCTGACCTAACCTAACCAGGCAACGTAAAAAAAAAATGAATATTTATTACTCGTGGATTTTCCTTGCAAACGAAAAATATCTTATCGAGTAGCGCACGCTACGTTTTGAAGTTTAAACACTTAGACACGAATGGTATTTGTTTTAATAATAAACGTCATTGTAATTTGTAATGAACTACCTGTTAGGTACACTTATTTTTCTAGAACTTCCGACCGAACGAGTCATCGATGTAGATTGGAAATTTGACACGGCTGCGATAGCCGATAGCCTTTGGAATTTTTACATTTTTTGTAATTCTTTTTTTGTCGATTTTTCGCACTCGAACATATGTTTTTCCGAAGCTTTGGATGTTCGAAAAACTTACGCCTCGCCGACACTCGACAACTGCTGTTTATTATAATATAACATGGTTATATGTGATGACGATTCGAGCATTTATGCGATTACACCGCAGACGAGCGATTAAAATCGACGAGCGGACGTTGACGTGTCGACGGCTCGTACATTTACCGAGAAAACGAGACTGTTCAGTGACACATAATAATATAACCAGTACCAAGCGTGTCCAAACGTGTCCGAACGTGTCCAAACTTGTCCACACATGTCAAAACGTGTCCAAACGTGTCTAAACCTGTCCAAGCGTGTCCTAAAGTGTTCACACACTTCCGTACATGTAATAATATAATAATACAGAATGATGCGCAGCGACACGGCCTTTCGAGGCTCAATATAATTATAATAATATTATCTTCTCTCTCTCGTCGTCGACGGTACCTAATCTCGTTTATGCGACGGCGGGGCTCATCGACACGACGGGATTAATCGACCGTTTAATATTATTATATACGTTCCGTTTCCTCCGACGATTTCCGTTAATCGAGAACTCCGGTCGTTACGACGGCGATGATATGATAATAATATGAGTTTGAAAATACTCGTACAACGTGCCCCCCTCCCCCCACCCACAAAACCCGCAATATAATTAATAATATCGCGTAGTGCGATGGCATGCTGCAGCAGTCATCGTTGACGGGTAACGAGAAAGTCAATAATATAATAATAATAATTATTATTATTAGTACCCGCAGCTATAGCGCATAATATTACATGTTGGGTTAGGTTAGGTTATTATTATTATTAAAAGTCTGGGGAGTTGTTGCGTTTGCGTGTTTTTTCCGGAGAGGGGAGGAGGAGCGGGCTATTGGATTAACGAGTAAGCTTGAAATTAATTTCACGACACCGCTAGGTACGAAAAAAATATCAATAGTTCGTAGTGCATAATATACTATTTATGCTGATTTTGTTGTTTTTAAATGACACATTCTTTAATTTTACCCTTGGTGTTTAGCATAATATGCTAAACATCATAATATATTATATTATGATTTCGATGATTAATGACGAGTTTATAAGTAAAAATAAATAAATATAAACATTTTTTTTTGACAATTGTACTTGTAATAAAAAACAAGTGCATATTTCAAAATAATATTATGTAAAGCATATTTGGACTTTTTTAAGTTTACTAGTGTTTGCATATTAAGATATTTTTAAGTCCCGAGTCCTAATTATAGTGAATCGCGCGGCTGTTGACGAGTGGGTTATTAGAGGATGGAGGGAGGGTAATATGATGTAAATTTTACCGTTTTTAGTTTTTCCAGTTTGTTGCAGAAAAATAAATATTATATGATCCGCGTAATCTTCATCGTTGGTATTCATTTTTTTTTTAACTTTAAAATTGCTCACGAAAACAAAAGTGACACAATGTATAAGGTACACTCTGTACAGAAATGAGACTTTTCCTGATGATATTAGTTATTTCGACTCGAGTGCCATCCGATTGTTTCCGGTCGGCATATAGACGGTGAAATAAATTTCGAAATTCTATAATATTAAGCGGACGGACGAAAAACGATTTCGATTTCGTAGAAGACTCCAGTGGCGTAACATGGATTTTTGTTAGATGGATGAATATTGTACATATTTTATACGATATACTTACAAACTATAATTTTGAATTAAATTACAAAAAAAATATTCGTATAATATTATTATGTATGCTATGATTGCCTATGAATATCTAATTATGACTATCAATAAAATAGATAACAAATAACAATAAACAATAAAAAATAATAAATAATCAAATAATAAATATTATATACTATATTTTATATTAATATTATTCAATATTATTAAATAATAAATCAAATCAATATTCCTTTAAAGTTTTAATTCGTGTAACAGTTTGATATGAAACGGCTCGAGGGGGGTGCCAATGTGCCACAACCCCAAACCACCCCCACCGGCAGAATCCGATTATGAATTAGTGTCGAAATCGTTACGCGTAAATCATACTCGCGTGCATGACACGTCTTTTTTTTTTTTGGTGTGTAACAAAATACGTAAATTATTATTATTATTATTTGTTTGACGTTTTTATTTATCTGTTTTTCCCGACAGGAGCCTGGAACAGTCGATGTTCAGCAAGGCGAACGAACTGCAAGAGGACATCAGCATCAAGAGATTCGAATTTCGCACCGCGCAAATGCACCTGGCGGCCGTCAAGTCGCAGGTAAGGCTTTCAAAAACGTATTTTTATTCCGTGCCATTTTTTATCTTATTTTTTAATTGGTTTTTTCGGTAATGATATATCAATGCATTGTTTTTTACCATAGCAAAACTCTTTCGATATTTTATTTTATAATAGTGTGTAAATTATGTATAGTTATATATAGATGCTTACGATTATGTCTCTCGGATTAAATATTGAAATATTTTGGTATTTGTGTTGCTCGTCGCTGAGGAGAGCAGACGCCTTAGACCGAATCGTCTGATTGATATAAAAAAACAAAACAAAAGAGCCAACGATTTGTGTTAAATTATTGATGGTAAACGTCAAACTTTTCATTTCGAATAAAGTTAAGCTTTTGCATAATATTATTATGACGGTATAATGTGCTGTGAGGAGTACACACCGAATACACTTACTTATTGCAGTTATAATATTACATAGTACTCAATGTTAAAAGATTTGTTTTGTCACGTAAGTGCACTGCAATACAAATACTAAACGAGACCACATTTTTTTTTTTATTAAAAATAATTTTTAAAGATAATTTGATGTTTTTTTGATTTAGTCCAACAAAATAGCTTTAGAAAGAAGTTGACCACGATGATTTAAAAGTTAAAGTTATCGATATCGAATAATCGTAATTTTATAACTTGTAAAAAATATCATAGTTTAATAAGCACTAGACTAATTAATATTACATAATATATTTTAAATTCGATAAATCATTGTTAAGGCCTATTATAATCCAGCTTAGTGCATAATGTTTAACAAATAAGAAACTATACCTACTCATTCGTATTCGTATGCTTTGAAATTAAAAAAAAATCATCTGCCTACCGATTATTAGCTCAGTAAATAAAAATTGGTTCTAATTAAACAAAAAGTTTCCATCGATACGGGATACTCCTAAGTATTTTAAAATATTGTGTTCTTCAAGTGTGCATAAAAATACCAAAACGGCAGAATTCAAATAAAAGCTTTATCAAAGAACAAAAGGGGGTGAGCGCATATTTGGTTGATCACCTTGTACGATAAACTTTTATTATTCTTACGATTTTCTAGTCCGTTTTACGGCCGACATCAAAGCAGACTTATTATAATATTATTATGCGTACTTATAGTATGCTTATACATAATATTATACACGCAATATTGATGACGGGCGGTGGTTATTCCGACAGCCCGGTGTGGTCTCTCGGGGGTGGAAGGGGGTGGGCGTTAGCCGCTCGGGATTCCATTTTTAACATTTTTTTTTTTTTTTTTCGTCGGCAATCGATTATTATATTGTTATAATATATATTGTTTGACTGCGCATAGGATTTCCACCCCGGGGTCGAGACTCCCGAGTGTGCAAAACACGAAAATTATACATAAAATATACGTGAGTGGCGAAACCGACGACAGGCGTGTGTGGAAAGAAAAAACTCAAGACGATAGTCCACGAATCGATAACCCGACAGAAATTAAATAAAAATGGCGTGATGCATTAATTCGTGTATATACTATTTACAACGAACCTAAACAATTAGGGAGACCAAGAAATCGATTTGTATTTCTGATGGGTGGTACGTTATTTAAATAATATATTTATAAATCGAAAAACCGACTATAAAATAACCGTAAAATCGTATGAAGCTTAGTTATATTCTGTATATTATGTACTTGTAAATGCACTAGACCACTAAACATAATATTATAATATATTACTTTGTAAAATCGTCGGTAGAAATTTCGTCTGGTATGACTGGGTGACATACCTGCTCTGAGCGTATAAAAGAAAGTCATATGAGTTAGGACTTTGTGTCGTTCATTGTTGTCTTCCGACTGTCGGGGTGACATCGAACCATATTAATATATCAAGGCGTCTTTGGAAATATTTGGAGACAATTATTGTGTCTTTATTATTATTATTATTATTATTGTATCGTCGGCTTGTGATGGATGTAAGAACATAAGTTTGCGCTAAAATGAAATATGGGAGACAGTACCGTACGCCAAAAAAATGAATAAAGAAAAGGTGCAATGCATCTCTCTCACCCTTGAAGTCCTTCATGCCAAGCACTGGTCGATGGCCTGTGCCACGTCTAGGAGAACAGCTGCTCGGTATATAGTTTGTTTTCCATGCTTAAGGACATAAAATCAACGATGCGGTAGAGTTTGTGAGTTGTAGATAGTTTGGTTATATTTATGTTTCAGTTTCGGTTTGATTCAAACTGGTGATTTGTAATGATTTTATGGTTCTTGGCATAATATAAGATAAGTATCTTCCACCTACACATCGAGAGAAATCAATGAGTAATCTATATTAATCGATCGATAATTCGTAGTTTTGATTTGTCCGAGTATAATAAACACTAGATCCGATTTTACATACTTTACTGTACAATTTTGTAGAACCGTTTTTAAGGATTACTATCATATTAATATGTGTATACAGTACACAATAACTCGGAAACTGTGCTCTGTCAAAAATAGATACATCGAAATTTCAAAAAATAACTATTTTAACACTATCTCTAATATTGTATAGTTGGTTTGTTCAATATAGTTTGTGTCGCCACAAGACACTCCGGTAAACCAAATATCGTTGAAAACATAATATAGTCCTCGATTATCGTACTCGAAAAGTCCAAAAATCAGAATACGATTGGAGAGGGAGAAAAAATAGGGTACACAGCATATCATTATACCCTGCAGCAGAGTATATTCACAAAGTTTTGCGCAACATTCTGGTGCAGTTGACCGGGCGAGCGACCGGCGGCCGATTTAAAATCCCGGAAAAAAAACCACATTCTACTGCAGTTGACCGGGCGAGCGACCGGTGATTTAAAATCCCGGAAAAAAACTACGAACATCACTATCGGCGGATCGCATCGGGGCAAACGTCCGAGAAGAGCTGAGATCTTATCGATTCGCCATTAGTGGCGGTGGTCGTTTCCCGTGTATCCGACTGTTTGTGGAGTAGACAGAGTGCAGTGGTACGTGAGGAGGTCCTCTCGGATTCGGGATTCGATCACGTCAACCGCCATCGTCGTGTATCCCAAACGGCCAAACGTTTTCGCGGTTAATGGTTTGTTTTTTCCCCTCTCGTCGTATATCATTCCAATCTAAACCGCGAATTAAGCCGGATTTCCGGTACGCCTCATATATGTCGTGACTCTACCTATTTTTTTTTTTTTATTATTACGTACCTATATAGGTAACAAAATGTCGGTATTCCAGTAGGTGGTTACCAGCTGTATACGAGTCGAATGTAATATTCAAAGGTACTACATACGCAAGACGCGGTATATTATACATATAGGTACCGGAACCCAGGCTTAAAGGTGATCTCTGCAGCAGCACACTTGACCCCGGTATAACGTGATTTTGCTAAAAAAAAAATAATTTTGAAATATATTATTATAATACTGAATACTTTTAAAACGTGGTGAAAATATAATTATAAAGCTGTCGCATCGATAAACTGAATTATTGTAAGCGCGGTACTGGTTTAACATAACATATTAGTCGAACGACTCGTCGAGCTGATGAGTAAGATTGGATTCTTCTAGCAGGTGCGATATAATATATTATACCTACTTTATTGTCATCTATATTATTATTATGTCTTTATATTATAAACAATTAATGGATGTTTAGGACTATCCGTCCGTTTGTTATCTGTCTGTCTGTCTGTCTGTCTGTCTGTCTGTCCGTTAGCTGGAGAGTAAAAAACTACTGTTTACGACAAAAAATATATCAATAGCAGGAGACTATTGGAGGGTGTTTAAAGCGTTGGTAGCGTTGGTTCAACCTCTTTAGACGGTAGCTGAAGGGGGTAGGTCAAACATTGACTATTGGTTTTCGGCTAACGAGAAACATTTATTTTTTTTATAGTTTGGTCATCGGTTACTTATATTAAATAACTGTATAATGATTAGTAGAACTATGATATTTCGCATATACATTTCTTTACAAATATATATATATTTTTTTTTTTCAAAATCTTTGGCACAGTTTTATTGACTTGTAAAATTTGAATTGAAATGAATTCCAGATTGGACGTTTGTGTAATATGTTTATACAAAAAGTAAATTGATTACTGTATTGATTAACGCACATATATTATGTTTTTGTCGAGTAATTCCATCGGTCTCTGTTTTAAGTATTACCGATCAAACGCCAATACGCTATTGTAACATTAATATTTATGGTGCGTGAAAATTGTGAGTAAGATGTTATTTTTACTGCTTTAAGAAAAATGTATACGAGGGACCTAAATTGACGTATTGCATTTTAAGACTTTTGACCTAAAAACAGAAATTTTGATCAACATACGAGTACTGCGAACAAAAAAAAAACCTGAAAAAAGCAATCATTTCAATTTTATTTAAATATATAGGTGTACTTATAGCAGCTGGAAAAGAAAACAAATTAGATTACGCGTACTACAAAAAAACACTTATATAATATAATATTACATTTTGTGAACATATCGAGTGACTTCGGTTGTTCATTTCTGAATTACAAAAATTAAAAAAACAACAAAATCATTATATAATAAACCATAATGGTACTCGATAATAATAATATTGTAAACACAACGCTGTGCGGTATACCACTGACCTCAAGATTTAGACAATCGCAGATCCGATTTTTCTTATTCTAAAACCGTCATATTATCAGGGCCGGATTTACGCAGAAGCCCGTGAGGCCCGGGCCTAGGGCGGAAAATTTTGTAAGAAATGAAAAAAAATCATATAAATATTTTATGCATTCATGTAACTGCGTAAATTGATATTATATAATATTAAATATACATATTATATAAAATATTAAATGTATTAGTAATAAATACTACATTTTGGGTGGGTTATAGTGGGGTAGGGGTGGCATCTTTAAAAGGGCCTAGGGTGGCACCTGTTCTAAATCCAGCACTGCATATTATATATATTATACAAGGTGTAACAGAAAGATATGACAAATGAAACAACTTTTGTTCTTCAATCGTTATTTTAACATTTTTTTTTTTTTTATAAAATGTATTGGCACTTGCACCACAAGCACATTGTTTTGGTTTAAATTTTCAATACAGAAAATAAAAAAATTTAAATTCAATTAAAAAATGTTTGGAAATATTCAAAATAGCTAATTTATAAGCCTTATTTTTGGAAAAATTTTAACGTTAAAAACGTTTATTTGAGTTAATTATTTATTTTTTTAACAATTTTTTAAAATGTCAACATTTTTTGGGAGTAAATGAATTATTTGAAACGTAATAATTTTTTTTTAAATATTATTTTTGGGAATTTTCAGACGTCGGTAAATTTGTTATTATTATTATAACGTTCATAATTTCTGTCATCATTTATTTAACTTTTATTATTTTTTTTATTTTTATCTGTCAAAACTTTCTGTTACACACTGTGTATATAGGTACCTATATAAATATATAGTTTACGGCGGAGAGTGAAGTCGCTTATAACCATGGTTACGTCGTCGTCGTCGTGCAGCAGGTCTCGTCGAAACCTCAATGACCGAAAACTATGACGCAACAAGGACGATGATGAGGTTATCGGGAATTCCATATAATACGTGTTCGGCGCGGTACTCGGGGGGATAGGGTAAAGTGCGACGAGTGCCACGATGACGAGACGAGGGTGTTAAATCTCCATCGTAATTTTTTATTTCACCGACAAATTGCGTATTGACGAGAGGACGACAAATATCTTGTCGACCGCATATTATATACTTGATATTAATTTCGCACCACACTCGCGGAAACGTCTCTCT
The DNA here is from genome assembly GCA_022818045.1 of Neotoxoptera formosana. NCBI lineage: Eukaryota > Metazoa > Arthropoda > Insecta > Hemiptera > Aphididae > Neotoxoptera > Neotoxoptera formosana. The sequence continues at coordinate 23,315,766 of CM040634.1, forward strand.
TAAACGTTACGGATATCTATTAATAATATTATCGCCGTCGTCTATACTCTGTGTAATAATAATGATAATTATAATCAGGGCTGGGATTTTATAGGGTTTGATAATTATTATTAAATAGGAAACAAATAAAAATAGCAGAGCGAGCTACACATTTGTCTTGCGCACCTGGGACTCCAAATATTATGAAATCTTATATTTTTTGTTTATTTGAAATGTTTTTAAATGTTTAGTGCTATTTTTCGCTAATATGTATGATTATATAATGATTTATTTTGTGTTTTCATAAAAATCGTTTATTTTGAATGAAAAATAGTAGAAAAAGTTTGTCATTTATATAAATCTGTATGAAAAACACCCACATTTTCGTTTCATGATATAATATTATATTCTTAGGTAGCCCGCCGTATCGAACAGAATATAATAATTATTATGACTTTTAATCAGTTGTACTCGACACAAATCAAGGTTTTTTTTTAAATTTATAGCACATTATTTTTAACTATTGTTAGCAGAAAAAACAATTGTCTTTTTGCTATTATTCATAATTTTAGGACATATTATCAAAGAGCTTGTTTTACGATTTTTTAGGTCATAGTATAGCTCATATTTCAGTACTTATAAGTGCTATAAAATCCGAGCCCTGAATTAATAATTATAATAAAACAAATTACGCGTAGAGATGAGTTTCGATTATTTATAGTCGGTGTGAATTTCAATCAACTCCGTCGTCGTCGTTGTCGTATAAGCCGCAGGACGCTCAAGTAAATAGATAATAATTTTATTAGTAATAATATAAATCATGATCATCCGCAGGTCGCCGTGATACGAAGCTGACTTTAATAGTATTATCATTTGCGCATAATAATAATAATAACAATATATTTTTTGCATACGTAGCGGTATAAAAACATATTTTATTATAATGTTATGTTATATATTATTATAAGCCCTCTCTCAACTCGGTCGAAATAAGAACCTATAAGGTAAAATCTCTGCGAATCGATATAATATGCACTTCGAACGTATCAATATTTTTATATAACTCGTCGTTACACGTGTTGTCAATAATATATAATATATAATGCATTATAATATACGTTTAGTGCTTATTTACGTGTAAAACAATATTGACGATAATGATTTTGTAAATTTACGAAAATTGGTTTTTTGTGGTCGTCTTCTTACATCACAATATTTTGCGGATAATGTGACTTCAGATATTATATTCTACGACCGTGGTTATATAGCATGGAAAAAAATATATAATATGTAGTATACGCGCATAATATAAGTTTACTGCAGGGGCTTAGGTGCAAGTAGGGAGGTGGCTTGGGGGACTTAGTCCTCCCCGCCAATATCGACCAATTCTCCCCAGTTCAAAAGTTAGTAATTATTAGTAGATATACTAATATTGTTATACCCCGTGGTACCAAGCATGTTATAGGGTGAGAGGAGGCTTGACTCATCTCCCCTCCAAAAAAAAAAAAAAAAAAATTAGGCCGTTTGCGCCGCCTACAAATTTTGTGGGTTGCAATGGTGTGCAAATGCGTCCCGTGACTTTTTTTTTAACACACCTTCAACATGCCCAGTAGATGTAGTAGATAATTTCGTATAATTTATAGAAAACAATAATGACGGTAATGATTTTGTAAATTTACAAAAATTCGTTTTTTGTGGTCTTATATTATCACAATATTTTGCGGATAATATGACTTCAGATATTATATTATTCATTTCATTATAATCTACGGCTGTGGTTAAATAACATAATATGGATATCACCGATTTTTTTTTGATGCTCGTTTGGCGTTTTGTCTTATAACTCATAAGGTATGATATATGCTTTCAATAATTAGACTGATAACCAATTGATAGAACAATTATTGAATGAATGTTTACTGAAAGTACGGCAATATACGATAATAATATTATCATGAACTAATTCATCGAAGCGTCAAACGACCGAGAGGAACTGCAACGAACGATCTATATAATACAATTCTGTATCTAAACAAAATCTTTGCATCACTCGCATTGTTTTTTTTTATATTAAATTTCTACCGATGTATAAGGTTTTAATCGAATGACATTTTTCTATAAATACTGTCCGAGCGGCTCTCGCTTATTGCTTTAGATTTTCGACTTCGCGTCCCGTGAAAAAAATAATATGTCAAATGACGCCCGTGCAGGTTATTTAGTGTCAGTAATTTAATAATATATTGCTTGTATACGATCGAAACGACGACGGTTAATCATCTAAAATCGCGTAGGTATTAGAAATTTAACAAGTCGCAATATCGTTCACCGCCCACGTACATTATAATAGTATCGATAATATATAATTTTGAGGTATCGTATATAATATGTTATTGTGACACGATAGTAAAATAATACAAGGCGTAGTGCTTCACGGCAAAAAACTTTTCCTACAACACTAAATTCCGACAAAATAATATTATGTAGCTATAGTGTTTCAATATAAACACAGTTAATATTTTTTTCTGACGAAATAATATTCAAAAACGTTTCGCTTTTGAGATTTCGGCATCGTCGCGGGACACGCTGCGCGCAATGCACAACATACAGCAGGGCGATTCAAAACGAATGTTACAGCCTCCTGCATTTGCCCGGATAAAATAATATTATTCAAAATACAGAAAATTAATATACGATAGTGAAAGTTTCTCGATTTAAAAACGTCTAAAATTATTTGTACGTCTTATCATTTTTTACGATATATATTATATCTGTGGGGTTTTAGGCGGACGACTTTAAAAACTCAAACGGGAACCTTTTGTTTTTTTTTTTTTCAAACATAAAATTAAAAAGACATTTTCCAATACGTTTTTGTACTCGAACGACATTAATTCTATGCTCGAACTCTATGCTCGAGAGATATTTAAAGTGTCTATAAATATATCGAGTCGACCACAAAAAACCTGAATTAAAATATTGTAAAAAATAATATTATATAAAATGTGCAAATCATTTCAGACGTTTCTAAATCAAAAAACGTTCGTATCGTGCATTTTTCTGTATTTCGAATCTCAATAATGTGGCATACGTTTTGAATCACCCTGTATATATTATTATTATGTTTAATATCGTATTATTTGCTTAAACCCCTAACAATTAGGTATGTTTAATATTATAATCATAATGCGTATTATATACATAATATATTATATAGTTGAAGACTATATATTTACTCGCGGTGCGGTGCACTTTGAGCAAACAGTCGAACGATATGAGGGGGCGGAGTTAAGAGCGTAATTATAATATGGTCGGAAAAAAAAAAATTAAAATTAAAAAAGGGGTTTAGTTTTTCGCACACTCTGACGCCACGCGAAGTACGGCGATGATATTATCATATAACACGTCATGTTATTATTATTATTATTATTGTGTGTATACCTTTTTATTATTATTATTAATTCATCGACACGGTCGTCCTCGTTATAATCGAACGTACCGATGACATTATATTATTTTAAATATCGTGCGAGCAGCAGGGAGGTGGCGATATTATAATATCATAATGTATACGTATAGATTAATATGCAAAACTTATTCCCGAGTGGGTAAACGGGTATATAAGCTGTAAATACTTATTATTATTATTACCTATATATATATTATATGTTTACCCCGTCAAACAAGGTACCTGTACTATAAAGGTATATTATTATCGTCGGTCGCGGAAATGTGTAATATTTTAATATATTATTTTAATAGTCTGACGAGCACTTGTTATTATGATACGACAGCTGCAGTGGACGTATAATTGCACATAATACCCGTATACATATAGTCTATATAATATATATTAGACTATACATATATATATATATATATATATATAGTATATATATATATATATGTATACCTCTAAATTAAAACACCAATATTAAATAAATATATATACACGAGCTGATCCGTTTAACGTGTTTCGTTGTATTTCCAGGAAACACCAACGTTTTACAAAAAAAATGTACATCATTTTAACCCGTTACGAAACGAAATTTTTTAATTAAAAATTGTATTTTTTACCATTTTTCGTCGTTATAATTTTACAAAAGTTGTTCGCTCTTTTCGATGGCAAAGCACAATACGATTCGTAGTATTTCGATCCATAAAAATCAATTTTCGACCAGTGTAGCTTGTAAACATTTAATTTTTAAAGTTTAGATGAGCTGAGTATATAATATTATAGTGGTCCAATATTTTGCCTGCTCCACTATCTGCTCATCTAAACTTTTTAAATACTTACGCATTTCGTATACACGACTACTCGTCCAAAATTCTATAATTTGTGTGTCGGAGTATTCCAAAAAAATATTCAACTTTGGAATGAGGACTTGAAAATTAGTGTTGTCAAAATTAAAAGTTTGAAAAACTACGACGATAAAAAAAATTTAATTACATTTTCTTACAAGAAAAACGTTGTTTTTTTTAACTAAGTACTTAAAATTGTGCAAAAAAAAAAATGCATATATTTTCTGAAACGTTAACGGATAATGAAAAATATTGAGTTTTACGTAGGAACGCCCGGTACCTACATATTATTATAAAATATAAAGTTCGAATGATAACATATAATAATAATGTGATGTGCAGCGCGGGGGAATATCGCATCGGTACCAGCGGCGGCCTGCAATCGCGACACAATGCCAAAAGTCGCCTCACTCGAACTACTGTGTTCGAGAAATCGGACGATCGTTTTTTTTTTTTATTATTATCTCCGATGAAATATTATATCGCGTAAACTCTTAACCCAGTTTCTTGGAGGTACACGTGCGACGGTGTTACCGTTTTCTCGGGAAATACCGCGCGGTATACCACATATACCTAAAGTGCGGTAGGAACACGAAGGTTATACATATTTTATATTATTATTATAATAATAACGTTATATATACCTACATATTACGTATGAAGTCGACTTCGACGACTTGCGGGATCCGTCTACAATACGTCATTTTTTTATCATAATAATATCAATATACTTACTGAATGTCGGCTGTTGATTCATTTAACAGTCAACGCTGATAATAATATTATTATTATTATCTTTAAAAGTGTAATAACGTTTTTGGAAATATTAAAATTTCTAACAAGATTTTAGTTCACTGCGCGAATCGTTATTATGAAAAAACAAAATTATTATTTTTACTTTTGATTGTCATCGTTGTGATGTTGTTTTAAATATGCAATTATATTATTTTATGACAAAAATACGTTTTCATAATCAAAATCAAAATATTATGCGTGTCTGAGATTCGGCGTACATAAAAAACAAATTTTGCGAAAGCGTAGTTAATTAGTTAGGCACAAGTATTTATAAAGTTTAGATGGACTCGGTGGAACTACGTCACTGTGGGGTGTACCCCGCAGAATGTTGGTCCACAGCTTTACGACTCATCTAGACTTTAAAACGACACACTTTAAATACTTATAACTGTAATATTAACTACGAGCTTAAATTCGATTTAAATAAAATGTAATGTATATTATAACAATTTACAGAACAATTTTCTGCTCAGGAATATGTAATGAAATAATTAAAAATGTATGTTTTAAATTATTTTAAAAAATAGGTTGTTTAAGAATTTTTAATTTTTTTTTTAAACGACTTTTTGTAATGATTTAAATTCTGCAAAAATATGTTTTCCAGACCGTTTATAATTTTTGTGATAGTGAGTGTCTGCTGTATGACTAAAATTCGATATCAGTTATTTTTGCGACATTTTTCCGTGTACCAGCAGTATTATGATAATAGTGAGTAAATCATATTTTTTCGAATTCGATGGATGCGTGCAATGGTACGGAGATCTCGAATAGAACAACAGAAGATCATATTGTGCCCCAGTTTATTGTTTGAAAACTAACATTTTATGTTGAAATTTAGTACTAAAAGTTATCGTAATCCGCGTTAAACTACTATACGCGAACGACGCTCAGCATATATTTATCGGTTTATAAAAAAATAACTTTTTCTCTTCACCGCCACTGCCTTTTCAACGACTATTGCGCCGTCCCAGTTTTTCGGAACTCTTTTAAAAGTAAATCGCAAAAGTATGTTTTCCGGAAAGTCGGTAATTTTTTGAGACAATGACGAGTGTTTGCTGTTACAAGAATCACTCTCTCTCTCTCTCTCTCTCTCTCTGCAGTATTATCCCGCTATAATATCTACGGTCTCGTATACCGACACCTGCAGTTTCTCGTGCGACATTTTGCCGTGTGCGAAAATCACGATAACAGTGCTTGAATCAGATATTATTCAAATCGGGTGGACGTCCGGAGATCGTGAATAATTGTAGATCATGACGTGTTGCCCTCGTGTATATATTATTGTTGTAACATTTTAAATTAAAAGTGGTCTGCAATGTGTAAATTTAATATTGCAAGTGTATATAATCTCACTTTGTATACAGCAGTAACGCCATAGTATGTTATGACGTCATACAAAAAGAATAATAATAAAATCGTACATTATTCGACGAAGAACCTTGGACGATTCGCGGGACTCGATAATAACATTGTTTCGTTTACCCTCTTATTTCACCCGATGGATTTTTTTTTATAGCGATATATGCGATAGGTACGCATAGCTTATATCATATTACTAGCTGAACTTGCACAGCCGAGACAAATTAAATGCCCTTGGATTTACCCCTTCTTAAACTCCGTTTATTGGTGAATTTTACTGATTTTTTAACATAATAATATACTTGTCTAGATAGGACGCTTAAGTTGTTTCGATCAAATATAAAATACAGGTCTAAAATAATATCCAATCATAATAAGTGGCAACTATTTTTTATTTTCCTCAACCAATGACAACACTACAAAAAATAAATAAATATATATTGGATTTCCGTTTGCCGAAATAAAATCTTTGCAGTATGAGCCCATCTTTAAACAATTGCAAATTGCAAATGCAAATCCTTTCTTATTGCACATATAGAGCATTTGGAGGAATCACTATAATTCCAAACTTCCAGTTCGAACGTTTTGTAGTTTCAGTGAGAAGTATATTGATCAGCGAGTGAATGCGATATTTGGCTTATATATATAACTAGATGTCCCGTCCAACGTTGCCTGAGCCAAATATTAAGTTAACCTCAATTGATTTACTTACATTTAAGCCACCTAGGTAGGCAATCCACTGCATCGAATCGCTTATAATATGTGATCTGCAGTATATTATCAGGTAGGCAAACCACCTACTTTGGATTGCATACCATCCGAGGTGCGTAAGTGAGTGAAATCACAATTAGGTATAGGTACGGTACCTATATGAAAAATATGGCGATGGTGGGCTGTGCAAAAGATTTTTTTTTTTTTTAATGTTTAATACTCCATATTTCCACAAATTATAATATTTATAAGATGTGTAACTAATATATAATATAACCCTATATAAATAAACAAAGATTATATGGATTATACATAAATCCCATTGAAAAAATCACTTTCAGTTTATCCGGAATTTTTTGATTTTCAATTATTAACTTAAAGAATTAAAATTAAGCTTAAAACCTGGTTCTCGGTGTACTCTTTCATTTAAGAATAAAATGAAGATAATCGAATGTGTAGTTTCAGGGAACACGCGTGACTAAGATTTCCGTTTTCACATTTATATATCATATAATTTATAAAGATTATAATATAGCCTATTGTTGTTCGAACTCGGTTTCGATGGTCTTAAAACGTTTCGAATCCCTTCAACATCTTTTGCTACCGCGATAACTTACTGACTTTATTTTTTATACTCAAACGTACGTACGTGTCATAAACTCTTTGAAAATGAAAATACCGATGGTACCTATATAGGTAGGTAATAATATACCGCGGTTAACGGTTTTCCGCGTGGTCGTACTGGCCGAAAACGAAAATCGTCGATAAATAATTATCGCGTGCAACTACGAAAACCGCGCATTAGTGTCGCGCCCTTTCGCAGCAGTGAAAAACCCTAGCCGGCGTGCTAAACATCTTTATTTTAAAACATAATCATCGGATGCCCTCTAATCGTGCACGATTCGTTATTATATACCGCGAAACGCGATAGTCCTACATATATAGTTCCTAATGCATTTTCCGGGCCACAGGTTCCCGCCCGTACTGTTGTCGTTATTATTTATTAAGTGCAATTAAGCCAAAGTGTATCTGTGTACAAGTTGGCGGGGTGAGTTTTGGTGGGGGGCGATTTATCGATTCGCTCGAGTATATAATATACTGCACGACTATAATATTATTATGATATTATTATATTATATACAACATAATGTGTTAAGAGATACTCGAGTCGTTATCAATCGGTTGTAAAAAAAAAAATGTTTTCAGACACCGTGTAATATGTCGGGACATAATAATATAATATTATACTCGAACGAAAAAAATTAGGGTAAACTCTAATTGAGTATTCATGCGAATAAACGGTCAACGACCGCCGCGGAGTGTATACCGTCGTCGTGCCGCACACGATATTATTATAATAAGGTACGACGAGCGTTGTGTACACACCGAATAAGGTCAAATAATAAAAGTCGGAAATAAAATATTAAATCGTCGAGCACTCGACGATGCGCGATGTAATATTTTCAATATATCGTTTGATTATTAATAATATATGCTTGATGAGCGCATGGGAACGAGTCGACGGCGGCAATTATTATAATCGATTATATTTTTTATTATTATTATTCGTATTATTATATTACCTGCAGCTATATGCCGTCCGGTAAAATACGATTGAGAACCGTACGATCGAGATCGGCATTTTTAGAGCAATACGATATTGAGAACTTTTTTGCAACGTTGCCAAATTTAATAATATTGTTATCGAACAATATAACAATATCGAGCATCACGATAATTTGTTGATATTTATCGAGCTTTCGTTGGATTCACGGATATTATTAGAAACTAAAGTAAAATGAACTCTATTATCGAAGTATATTGACCTTAGATAGGTACGATAGAATGTCGCATGTACGTTTTTACAGGCCTCTCATTATTATAATTACGATGGATATTAATTCCAAATATTATATGACAAACTATAGTTTATTTACAAACCTATTTGTGTTTTTATTAGATTATAAATACGACTTTTTTATTATAAGGAAATTGTCTTACAATATATATTATTATTATAAATATTTTTCGCTATTAGACTTAAAAAAAAAATAAAAATGATAATATGGTAACGTTGCACGTCAATTCGTTCAGCTCAATCGTATTGGTTTTTTGGGTCGTCGGTAAGTCCTTTGATAATATTTTAAGCGGTCTCAATCGTACTGCCAAAAAGGCGTATAGCGTTCTCAATCGTCCGATAGCAGCTATCATGACGTGTGTATCGCGCGTTATTATTACCTGCGCTACAACCAGTGGCGGTTCGCGGGGTTAATTATTGAAGGTGGGCAACAATATATTTCCCTCATTTTCCGCTATCACAACTTTGGACTTACCACCAATGACTGTTGATTTTTTAAATCAAATAAAATTTATATTTTGTATACAAAAACCTTTTAACGTCTTGCACAATAAATAATAATTATAAAAAGAAAATTATCGATTAAAAACAAACGATAAGACCGACGAAATCCCGCAAAGCGCAATAAAAATTGAATCCGGGCACAATTCTATATTGCAACGCCGTATTAATTCGTGTCAAAAAGTGGAGGAAATCTAGTAGGTACCGTTGATCGGTCCATCGGGGCACAACGAATATTTGTGCCCGCTGTCCAATGTCCGTATATTATATAGATGTACGTATTTTGTACGGTGGAGAGCATGTATTTGATAACAATTTTTTTTTTCGATAATATTATCTTTAAGTATAATATACCAACTATATAATATTATGATGGAAGAAAAACCTACTCAATTTTAATTTAATATAAATTGTTCTCCTTTCTTTCAATTTTGTAGGTGAGGCACGTGCCCGTGTGCCCCATAGCACGAGCCGCCACTGGCTACGACTACTATACGTCGCGCACACTATATTATAAATGTGCAGGACCTATGCAAAAAGATTTTTAAAAAAAAAAACTGTTCGGATAATAATTTTATTAGCCCATAAATCATTACGCCCCTCCACTACACAATAATATTATTATTATAAAATAATGTATATTAGTAGGTATTAAAAGTTATCGTAATCCTCGGTAAACTCCTACAAACACGTTACGCGCGTATATCGCACATAATAATATATAATAGTTCTCCTCGACGATACTGCAAAATATGTTTATATTGGCTTAAAAACGCAATGCGCCTGATATATAGTGTAATTTTATCTTTTCGCGGCAAATGCTTGATGATGACTATACCCTTTTGCGCTTTCCCGGCAGCTTTTCAAAACGCGTATAATACATATACGTATTGTAACGATCGATATTTTCCGAAATTCGGTGTACGAAAAGCATCACTGCCGCCGCCAAATCGGTCACGACGATTGCAGAGCGTCGTTTGGGCGAAAAGAGTCGTAAAAAAAAAACAAATATTTTTGATAACTCTATAGATGTTTCGGGTTTTTCGTCCAGTCCGGACGTTTAAAAAGTGACACGTTATTGTAATAATTGTGCTCGCGAGTATTCCGCCTTATTGTGTTGTGTGACGTCAGAAAGTCTTTATGTGTATCGTATATTATAAAGTATTATACTCAGATAATGCCGTATGCTCTCGGTAAATTATTACTATTATTTAAAAAAAAAAGAAAGAGAATCGTGGCGATAAGTGCGATACGATATTCCTTTGTCTCATAATATCAACGATAGAAATATTATTCTCTTTTCGTCGAGTAATAATATAATATAGCTTTGAACGAGTTTTATGAAAACGTTTTAGTGTAAACAGTTTTTTTTTTTTAATGGTTTAATGACTTTGTCGTACAACGTCGAACGTCTCCCTGTCAAACGGCGAACAGTATAAAATATGCAAAAAAAATAATACATATATTTTCTGCCGTATTCTTCCACGATTTTTCTTTCCGTACGTTCTATCGTATTTATTTAGCTCGCGTTTTAGCACGGGCCGTAATGCGACGTAAGTAGGTCAACGGAGTAAGCACACGTCGAGCGGCGTTGAGGCGCGAAGAAAACGTAAATAATAAAATATAAATAGTATACGATGGGTGCGATGGGTTAGGTTAGGTTAGGTGCGATGGGTGCGATGCGGGTTGGTCAGCGGTCCACTTATTGTTGTAGTTAATGGTGTGTGGGCAATCATTATTTATATTACGTTTGAGTGCAAGTGCAAGTGCAAGTTGCAGCTCGACGGGTGTTATTATATTATATAATAATAATTGTTTTGTGTGGGCGGTCGTTTGATTTATGTTCGATCTGTACACGACTTAGCTAGTTGTAGTAATATTTTTACCGGTTTAAACTATATATTCATATTGTTATTTTAAGATTACCTACAAGAGAGATACAATATAATTTATTGTAAAGCTCTTAATAGTTGAGATGTGGAATTTTCCGGCAGAAAAATGTAGTACATATACCCGCGGTAACGATTACGTGAAATTCGGCGAATCGGTTAATTTCTTAAAAAATTTTTTTTTACTCGTAATTTTCATATTATCAAGTATTATGATACATGTTCAAATTTTTTCTGTACACATTAAAAATATAATTTTTCTATTTTCGATACTAATCCTTTTTCTATTTACATTTTCAAAATATTTATACAGACCACAGACGAAATTCAGTATGACGTCTGTATGTGTATACATTTTAAAAGTATAGGTATACCGAAATAATTAGTAATTTAATAATAATTATTGTTGATATTAGATGATTGAGCGGTTTTAAAAAAATTTAAATACCGATTTTGAAAAAGGGTAAAAAAAAACCTTGGAAAATTTGCGTAAATTTACATTTAACCGATGAAAATTTACGGAGCTCACATCTCTCAATACTCTTAAGCGTTGACTGCGCTGTATATGACAAATAAAAGTATTATTATAGTCGCGTCTAAATAAATAAAACGAAAAAACCCGTTTTTCTTGAAAAAAAAAAATAATTTAAAATAAAATACGCTAAAGTCCTCTCGGGGAAAAGCCATTTCCGTTTATTGTTTACATCCCTCCCCCCCCCCCGCCACGGCCGCAGTTTACGCGGTAATTTATAATAGTCGTATAATAGTTGCACAACAACAGCAACAACAACGACAACAACGACAATCCACATATCACATTATTATAATGGAAGAAAACAGTACTTATCGTAGTAGTTTTCGCGTGTGACTGTCTCCAAACCGTTTATTATTCACTGCACCCACCTACCTACCTACCACCCATTATTGTGGGTTAAGACGAGACGAGCACAGAAATATTTATATTATTGTAATATTATTATTACCGTAAGTATTTATTATATAATATTATGTGTTACGAGAATATATTATTTTGCGCGGAGGGATTGGACATTTTTACTACGTTATGTAACGCGCGCGCGTTACGTAGTTACGCGGTAAAAAAACGAAAACGTTTTATCTAAACAATAATAATATGATAATGTTATATTGTCTGAGGCGACGTGTAAACGTTTGAAAAAAAAAACCGTTAGCGTGCACGTGCAGCACACGATATCATAATAATATCGTTAATAGTATATTATAATATCCGTCTCGGCGACATAAAAAAGTCCGTTCTCCCGACGACTACGTAATCGGACTTAATAGCGCTTACAATAATATTATATGCGGTAGGTACGGTACATAACAATAATAATAAATCTGTTCGTATATATAGCGTTTAGTTTTAGAGGAATAAAACGGTTTCCGTGAAGTATATATCAGCTATATTGTTATAATCGCGCCAGCGGAGACACGTCATAAAATAATAATATTTCGTAATCGATAATAACATTGTAATATTATTGTATATTATTATGTACACGCTGCAAAGTGGAACGGGCGAAAGACCAGCTGACAAATGAAAAATGAGAAATGTCACTATAATATAGGTTAAGACACGTAAAAACGCGTTAAACGCGTGCAAAAGTTATGAAAAATATAAAATTATATGGATAAAAACGTATACGTTGTAATAACTTATTTAAGATTGACTATATTATGTCTGATAATTCCCAAAGAGAATATTTTGAAAAAAAAATGATTTTTCACATTAATAAACTCCAAAAATTGATATCGATATTTAAAAAAATTTAAAAAATAAACTTTTCGGCTTAAGCAAACGTGTTTTAAACATCAACATTTTTCCCAAAAAAAATTGTTTCGCCATCTCATTAAACTCGTTAAACGTAATTTCCCGATTATTTCCCCGATTGTACAATATATATATATCAATATATAGGAATAATTATTATCGTGTGATTTGTCCTGTTAGCGTTTGATCGATACATAAATCGTAGGTACTTATTAAATAATTAAAAATAACTAATAATCGTGCTTTGAAAATATTATGTATACAGGGTGTTCAAAAGGTTTGGAAACGTGGACTGATGAACGATAATATCATAATAATATATACAATTAATAATAATAATAATGATGAGGTGACGATTTAATTATATTTCACCCAATAAACGTGTATAACAGTGTTATTATAACTGTTATTGCTCTGCGCAAATGTTAAAATATACAAAAACAGTAATTAAAGAGTTTCCAAACTTTTCGATCGCATTTTATATATATACATAGAGATGATAAAATACGGAATTTTTTTTTTACTTTCATACCGTATTGAACCTCGGAGTCCTTTAAACTATCGGAAATTTGAACACAGATTTCAAAAGTAACGACCGAGTTTAAAACTGTTTGATAATAATTGAACAGAAAAAATTGTAAAAATCAAAAGAATTCAAGAATTATTCAAGAGTAAATCAAACAATTAATATTATAATTTATTTAATAATAATATTTAATTTTTTTTTTTTTGATACCGTCTATAATTATATAGTACAACAATATTATTGCGTACAACTGTATAATGCAAATCGGCGTATCTATATATATATATATATATTAAAAGGCGTCGTATCATTGCATCGAATTCGTGTCCGCACGACGAAACCGACCAATCAGAGCGACGACGTCGTTAACTTTGCACAAATCTATTGGTCCGCTACACAATATAAACTACGACTTGCGTATACATCGCGTTCGCCGCCGCATAATGTCGTGCATTATCTATTATTTACAACGGTCATGGTGACGACGTATATACATATTATACTCACACACTATATATATAACATTATTGCCATTCATAACTATTGTTGTGACAAGATGACGGTCAGTCATTCGGCGTCGGTCGCAACGGTCGGAACTCGCGAAAACAGCTCGCAAAAACTTTAGGTGTTTTTTAGGCGAATTCTGTAGCAGTCGTATCAGCAGTACAGAGGAGGCGCACACTCTCCTTGCTTCTGAAGGTATAGGAACAACAATATTATGAGTATTACATACCTAGGTATACTATATATATATATATACACGCGCAGGCTGTTTTATTCATTGTTACGAGTCGTTGCCAGCTGCGGTTTACGTTTATATTTTGAAAGAAAAAAATGGAAGAGGGATGCAAAATTATAAAACAAATTGGCGTAATTGAAAATTTGAATTTCTTCTTCATTATAGGGTTTATTATTTGTAGAAGGGAACGTTAAGCTATCTTTAAAAAATAAGGGGTTCTCCGTCCACCCTCGCTCCCCTACAATTCATGCACCGGTGGTTATCGATAATTTTCGGCGTAAAGGCCGACTGTGACAAGCGGCGAAACGAATAACAATATTTTGATGTACGACTCTCTCCCCTCTGCCCCCGGCTCCTCCCCGACCCATGCATGGTCGTCAGCCAAGTTAACTTTCCACAATTATTAATCTATTGGTCAGCTACAGAATACACGACTTGCTTTTGTATACATCGCGTTCGCCGCATAATGTCGTGTGCAATCTATTATTTACAATGGTCACGGTGACGACGACACCGCCGCCGACGACGAAGTATATACATGTTATACTTACACACAATATAACATTGCCATTCATAGCTTGCTTGATATAACGGTCAGTCATTCGGCGTCGGTCACATCGGTCGGAACTCGCACAAACAGCTCGCAAAAACTTTAGGTGTTGTGACTTTTGCCGCAGTCGTCTTAAGTATCGGCGGTTTACGGGAGGAGTACACTCTCCGTGCTTCTAAAGGTAGGAACAAAAATGTAGTAATATATCCTATAGGTATACTACGCAGGTTATTGTCTTATTTATTGTAGCGAATATTTTTGAGGGTTTTTTACGAGTTGTTACCTGCTGTATATGTTATGAGACCGCTCTTTATCGTGTGTGGTTATCGGGGCTTAAATTTGGAAAATAAAATAAAAAACCTTAGGTACAAAAATATAATAACAATTTGCGTACCTGAAAATTTAAATTTCTATCAATTAGGATATACGTATTTAGAAGGGTACGCTAAAATATTTTTAAAAAATAAAGGTTACTCCGTCCACCCGCGTCCCCTTCCGCCTAATGTTGTGTTATCTATTATTTACAATGGTCACGGTGACGACGACGCCGCCGCCGCCGCCGAAGACTTATATACATATACTTACACACAATACAACATTGCCATTCATAGCTTGCGTGATATAACGGTCAGTCATTCGGCGTCGGTCGCAGCGGTCGGAACTCGCGATAACAGCTCGTAAAAACTTTGCCGGACTTCATCGTATATATAATATAGGTGTTGTGTCTTTTGCCGAAGTCGTCTTAAGTATCAGCAGTATAGAGGAGGCTCACACTCTCCGTGCTTCTACAAAAGGTAGGAACAAAAATGTAATTTAAATGCAATATTATACGCACGCTGTCTTATTCATCGCGTTACCTGATTTTTATGCTGTGAAACTGCTATTTATTATGTGGCGCGGTTATCAGTGCTTGAATTGGAAAAAATAGAAAAAGAGGGTGCAAAAATCTAATAATAAATTGCGTATATTGAAATTTCTATTAATTAGAATACATTATTTTGAAGGGTACGCTAAAATATTTTTAAAAAATAAAGGGTACTCCGTCCCCCTTTTCTAATTCAAGCACCGGACTGGTTATCGATAACGTTCCGCTTAAAGGCCGACTGCAATGGGCGGCGAATGGGTAACAATATTTTGATGTTCGGGTCCCCCCCCTCCTGCAGGATCGCCAGCTCACTCTCTGCCGTGGAGTCGTTAGCATAACATTATAACTCATTATTACATAGTGCCGTTTTGGTTTCGGTTTCGATTTCGATTTTCATACAACAAATTCGTTAATTCTTTATTATATTAATTCAATAACCGAATAATAACAATAATTGCCGATAACCCCATATTATAATATTTAGCTATTCGAGCGAAACTGTTCAGTGGCTGTTTTGAGGGACGAGGCGACACTCTGCGCATACGATTTGGGGTAAATCGTTTTCGAATTGTTTTCAACGACCGTATATTATAACAGTTATTAACACGTCGAGTGCCACAGTATATTCTATGATGCGCATATAGTATGTAATCGCGCCAAAACTGAGCCTCGACGACGTGTCGCCACCGGTTCCGTGAAATTGTTATTTAAATATTATTAAAATCATAATTAATTGCCGTTCATGGAACTTACGTTCTTGGAATATTGATAAAAATGTATGTTATACTCGTAAACAGTATATTATAAAATTATGAATATAGAGTGTACCATAGTCTGCGAACATAAATAATAAATATACACTTAATATTGTTATTATACACCCGAGCAAGATGATACACCCTGTACATTATTTAAATAAACTAATACTATTTCGTCAAAATGATATTATAGTAACAACGAAAATATTATTGGAAATAGCACAGCCTCGTCGGCGTCGTCGTCGTCGCCGTTCGGGGAAAAATAATTAAAACTCGCTAAAAATAGATACGGAAAATCCAAATGTACCATTAAAATCACGAGATCTTACTGAATAACCACATATAAATATTGAAACAGTGCGTCTATAACCAATCAAATAATACGCCCAGAAAGATATGCATAAGATATACATTAATAATTGTCGACCGTGGTCCCTGAGACAGTGTGACAGTTGTGAACTACGTGTCGACCGTGGCATTGAACTTGTTAATTTCCCCGTAAAAAACTTATATTATTATTTATACATTATTAACTATATTATATTGTTGAGCGATAGGGAAATCAGCCGACCAAAAAATACGAGTCGTGTCTCGTAATACATCGCAGCTATAATATGTGCAGTGTAATATAATATGTACAATATAATGTTTTTATTATTATTTCGTGTCCTTTGGCCGGCTCGTCGTGTTGGCAATTTCGGTACACGGGAGTGTAGGTGACATCCGAACGGTATCCACGGATGTTACATATTATCGCAGTAAACAAAATATTATAAATTAATTTAACATGTGCATTTTTATTTTTTGTTACAATACGACGACAATAATAATAATAATACGTGTGTCGATCACCAGTGACGACGGTGACTGTTTCTTTTTTTTCGACCACCTACCGCACGCGGTTATCAGAAAACTATACACTCGCGGTATACTTGCTGATTTCAAACTCCTCGACAGAAGGACGCCGCCGCCGCCGTCCGCTCAAGTTATAATAATAATATAATATACTCGACAGTTATACGTTTTCTAATGAATCCATTATCCGGTTACGATTTATTATGGAATCGTCGTCGCTGAACGAATTGTAAACTATAGTGCATAAATTAATAGGAACGTTGTAATCCTATTTTATTCGTGTTGTTTCTATATAATAATATACTCTGACAAAAAAAAAGTATTTTTATTCATTATACGAATGATTATTATTTGGTTTCTCTGTGTACGGTGGTATTTTTTTTTCCCCGAGAGGAGAAGTAATAAACATGTCAGCCCAAAATAAAATAAAAAAATACTACTAGAACCGCCGCCGCACTAAGCACAAATGTGTACCGCCGTTATTATCGCGATGTTTACAACTAGTAATAACTTTGTACGGTTTAGTCGCAGCTTATTGGACTCGTTTTAGGGCCACAGTGTTTTGAGTCCATTAACCGAACGAGTCAATAAGGCGAAAGGTCAAAGAATATAAACATATATACATATATATATCTTATGCATCTTAATAAAAAATTTAACTTTGCTGTGTATAGCTTAATAGCATATATGATTGCGTGTAGAATAATATTATGTATTTCAAATGTATGTCGTCATCCGTAAAGTATGGAAAGTAATGACGACAAAAAACGTAAATTTTTCTTTTTTCAAAAATGCTGTTTTGTAAATAACGATTAAAATTATGTAAAAAAAGTATATTTTCAAATCTATAATTAAACCCATTAATGAGCGTAGCGAGTCCAATAGACGAATTGTTTGGCATGTGTAAGTATACGTGTAAATCTGCTTAAGCCTGTCTGAGTCCAATTATTTTTAAAGGCGAACGAGTCCGTCAGCCGTGAGACCAATAAGCGGCGACTGATACGTAAGGTACCTACTAACTATATAATAATATATACTTACGTATATATATATATAAGGTGTCCGAAAAGTTTGGACTGATAAACGACGATCGCATATGATACAATTATTAATATTAATGGGGCGATTAAATATTTGACCTAATAAACACGCTGCAGCAGTGTTATATCTGTTGTCGTTCTGCGCAGGTATTAAAATAAACAAACAGTAATTTATTCGAGAGTTTCCAAACTTTTTTGACACACTGCGTACAGCAGCAGTAGCACATAATATATCTGCTAAGTTCGTCACAGTAATTTAGATTTTAGTGGTCGATAGCTGATATAAACGAACACGACGCGTGATTATGATTATTATTAAAGTCTCTATATATAGTGGAGATTATCGATTGGTGCATTATTTTAGCTACATAAATTAATATTATACGACGTGTCTCGGTTACTGCAGTAAAAAAATCTCGTTCTCTGGACAGCCCATCGCACGATACCCGTAATGACTGTAATATTTTAAAATAATTCGTTTCGATTTATTGTCGTCTGCAGTGCGCGATCATACAATAAAATCATCGCGACTGCAGCCCTATATAATATTATGATCGTGTGAGAGAGCA
Source organism: Neotoxoptera formosana (assembly GCA_022818045.1). Lineage (NCBI taxonomy): Eukaryota > Metazoa > Arthropoda > Insecta > Hemiptera > Aphididae > Neotoxoptera > Neotoxoptera formosana. The sequence goes on from CM040634.1 coordinate 23,334,848, forward strand.
AATTAAAATGAGAAATCCATACGGCCCACGTGAAACGCGAGTAATCAGTAATATAATATTAGGTACTGGTGTAGTCGACCACCGCCAAGAAAGTATTTCCCCGACGCCACTAATATGAACTCTCGTCGATCTCAACAATGATATTATGCGACCGTCTAGGAGGAGCTATTTTTGAATCGCCCAGGGCAAAGTGTCCACACTTCTCTAATAAAGTTATTCCAATTCACTTGCGTAGCTCATCCCGAATTCGCGTTTACGAAGTCCCGCGCTGATATTAGTTCACGAGCCCGACCATAATAATAAATTAAGTGAACAATAACGGTTGGTAACTTTGTCTTATATTGTGTTCGATTATCGGTGGTCTTAACATCACCTCTTTCTGCTCGACACGATCAGCTCTTAAATGACATCGCCTCCGACGCCCATATTTTTAATTTTTGATAGTTTTTCTGATATGCCACGACCCTTAGAAGATCCAAACGTTCAACCCAGTGGCGTAAAGTGTAGGTCGCACTTGCGACCCCTGAAAATATCACAGACTCGTAAGAGTATCTTTTCGCAACCCCAAAAATCACGATTTTCAGTTTTCAAAAAATTGAAATATAAATAATTATTTAATTGATTACCTAATTAATATTTTGTGAACCAATGTTTTATTTTGTTTTGAAAAACTGGAATTATTATTATATTATCCTTTTCACATTTATTTATAGTCTTGTTATTAACCATTTTCTATTAATATACCATATATGTATTTATTGTGATCGGCCGACTCGAGTCTCAATGGCAGCTGAATGCTGAAAACGTGTTTCATTGTTGTGTGTTTATAGCTTAAAACTATTATTTGTTTTTTTACATATTCATTTATTTTTTGACACTCGTATTGTATTTATTTCTAATCCGCGAACGATGCAAAAATAAAAGTGTTTCGAAGGCTTGCTAAAATGGACAAATTTCTTGTAAAAATATCGAAGTCGAATGTAAGATCGTGTACTTACTACTTATTATGTTAAATTTAGAATACAATGAAACTTTTTAGGGGGGTGTGGGGGGAAGGGCCCGCCCACAAGTCTGTCTAACCTGGAAACTGATTGCGACCCTCACGGTTTAGCCCAAATTCCCGCCACTGGTACAACCCGCGTGATGACGACCATGCGGTAATACGACGACTTGCTGCCGAATCTCTTATCCGTACTCGTCACGCCCTCCTGTCCGCAGTGAGCCCTACTCGCGATCAGACCGATATCGGCCGCAGACGGAATATTGTCTCGTGTCACGTCCGCGTAAAACATTATTATAATACGAATATTATGATATCGTAGCGGAGCAAATAATATAACGTGATGTATAATAATTCTACAGCACACGCGCACGCGGGCGGGTGCTGCCGTGGGGACGGGGTGGTTTTTTCCCGACACCCCCTACGCGCCACCGCTCCGAGTCGCATCGCGGCGGTCTATGTAATACATAAAATATAATACGTAAACTCATATAATATAATATGTACGTATATAAAATATATATGTTGTATAATATGTATATATGTATATATATATATATATATGAACGGTATCGCGGTGGTGTACGCGCGGCCATAAAAGGTTTCGCGTTAATCGAGTCGTTCACGTGCCCCGCGTACTATACCCCCGAGGAATAAAATTTCAACCACTCCGTTTCAAACTCGTGTTGTTTACGAGTTTGGCTGATTATTATTATTATTATTTTGGAATTCGAGTATAGAAAATATATATATATATAGACGACTTTTACCATTACACCGTGGGACTGACGCTTTAGAGTAATAATAATACTTAACTAATCACGTGCGTGATATCGTTATTATAATATATTATTATTATTATGCAACATAATCATATTATATTATCGTCTCGGCTTCGTCAAACTGGCGGAATGGCAAAAGACATGTTCTATGGTGTGTGAAGAAAAACATAATATTATTATAAAGTTATATAATATTGTTGGCGCGACGGAGAAAATTTTCGGACTGCAGCAAACTGCAATGTATATATAGCTCGATATGGCGCAATCCGTTAAACGAATTAAAATTCGTTGTTTAAAAACGGAGAAAAAATTGTGTTTTCCATGGAAAAAATCATCTTTTGACCACGGGTGTATAACAAATGACTATGCAAATCACTTTTGTTCAATATGGATATCTCCTGCGAATAACGTGTAGACGAGTATTGATGACGAGTTGACGAGTATTCATGACAGTATTGCGTAATACTAATATATAATATTATTATGTATATATTACAAACTTAAAAATAACCGTTAATTGTTTTTAAATGTTTACACGAGTATAATATTGTCTGCATCCGAGTTGGGTCTACAAATTAAATTTCCTATTCTGTACTTGGGTCCCGGATTGTTTTAGGTCCCTACTACACAAGTAGGGGTCCGGGCTTTTTTTTGGTAAGTATACCTACTACGCAGCAATACACTGACATTTTCCTTCACATTTTAACAGACTTTGGACTATCTATGATCTGTTTTTGACCACAAGACGTATAGTAATTGAACTCCCGAAATTATCTGATATCGTCCAACAGAATACTATCAATTTATCAGCAATATTACTCTTCACTATTTATACGTGAAACTAGGTGAAATGTTTAGATTATATATTATTATATCAACGAAAATCGGAGGAACAAATGAATTAATTTTGAATTACACAAAAGTGATATTTATTCGTATTTTATATTATAATGTATTTTTCATATTCGATTTTTAACATTTTTTATATATTTTTTCGTTTGTATATTGTGTAGTAATACTTACCTAAATCGAATCTGGGCCCGACTAGAACCTAAAACAATCCGGGATTCGGGACCCCGGAACTACTGTGCCCTACTCACGATTAATCCCTTAGAGTTTGGGACCTAACTCGAACGACCCGGTATGGTTATATGTATAGTACCCACAAGACGCCTCGTTTTAAATCTATTGACTTGGTTTTTTTCTCCTGAGACACGCGTTTTCCTCGCCGATATTTGCGGTGGGTAATTGAGCGTGTGGGTTCCACATTATTTCGTCCTAGTTCGCGGCAATAACGATAAAAAAAACGATAGTAACGATAAATATAACGATAAGCTGCAGGGGTCGGTAGCTGCTGCAGGTGTGCGCAGTGTCGCATATAAAAGCTGTCTGAAACGACGAAGTCCCCGGCGGCGGTGGCGGCGACGTCGTCGGTTTAGGCAAGTCGAGCGAATATCTACATTATTATTATTATTATTATTATTATTATGCCATTATAATATTATTACGGCGCTGCGGCGGTGGCGGTAATCGAGGCGACCGTTTCCGAGTTGCTCGAGAGAAACGAAGAGAGAGAAAATAACATATAAAAATAATAACGATTTTCGCGCACACCTACAGCGCGCGGCGTAATGTCCGTTTTAATTTCAAGCGTAAAAGCTTTCACCGCCTCCGCCACTTTTATTCGCCGAAACGCCGCGACGGTTATAAAATATAAAATAAAACGAGCGACAATGTACAATATTATATTGTCATAATATTATATAATATTAGCCGCGACACGAACGCGCAGTTCAATCTAAAATAATCGGGACAGGTGCCGGGTCTGAGTCTCTGAGACTCGGCGACTACTAGAAATCAAGGGGTCCCCTCCAAAAAAATTTGCTATTGTCAAGTCATTTGATACGTTAATTACGTTTTTTTTTTTTTTTTTGATATTTGATGAATGCGAGATCGCGGGTATAAAAAAGAAAACATTTTGACCGGGTGCGTACCTCTTGCGGGTTTATATGCCGTCGAGTAAGGATAAAACCGAGTTCATAACGCGGCAGCAGTTTCTTAAAATACTTTTGGCCATATTATTTAATCGTCTTATAATATTCATCACTCGAAAGAGTGAGAAAATCCGGGACACCGACCTAAGACAAACTCGTCGTCCTCGAGTCTCCGGTGCATTGCATCTCTCCTGCGACGTCCCTGCAAATCCGGCACTGGCCGAGACACTCCTTTTCGCGGTCGTCTCATGAATCGCGGCGAATCCATAGACAGCCGCAATGCTAGGATTTTAGGGGCCCCAGACAGTGTACTTTACGAAATCAAAGATTTGAAAATTTACCGAAAAGTCAAACTAATTTTTTATGCTTTATTATTTAATGAAAAAAACGGGCGTGAGCACGATTAGGTGAATCACTCTGTGTATCGCCATGATATTTTCCACTTAAAATGCTCGTAAATACAACACCCGAGCCGTCCAACAAACACGGGTGCTTTGGGAGTATATTATATGATACCGTTATAATATATTATATTATTATGTTATTATTGTCTACGATGCGAATCGTTTCCGAGAATTCCACAGAACCTTTATTTGTGTGTCTGTGAGCATCAGAGAGAGAGAGAGAGAGAGAGAGTTTCTTTTCTCTCGCCCGTTCCGTTTGATGAACCACGCGCGATACGCTTTGTATATATATAATATTATATATATATATTGTATTGATGTTAAAAGTTTCGAGGAGACTGTGTTCTATTTGTGACGGTGTATAGTAAATCGACAATAATAAAAACTTAAAATAAAAGTAGTAGTTTTAATCAAGAACGCTAAAAATTCTTTGGCGCTTCTCTGTCGGAAAAAAATATTAGCCCGGGGGACGGTGAGACAATGGGAAAACAAAGACATTTTCCGGAATAAACGCTCTACTACGACAGCGTAAATAAAGGCTTTTTATTATTGATTTTACGCAAAATAACGATATATATAGTATTGCAGAAACGACAAAAACTATTCTTTTGGTGTTTAGATAATATAATAGTAGATATATTAAACCTCTATATATTGTGTCATTTTTGTATATCATACGGACCGATCTGTTATTCAATATTTTCGACAATATTGTTGTTTTTGAAAAAAAAAATATTTCATTTACATATACATATATATTAAGTGGTCTGTATAAATAGCTATAAAACTTGATAGAAAACAATCTAACATTTTTCTTTTTTTACCATATAGGTAGGTGGTTCTTAATGAAACCTGATTTTTTAGTTGTGTCTAGCTCAGAAACACAATATTTTTTTTAAAAACATTTACGCATGAATACATTATAACAGTTGTTTACAACTTGCGGCTCGCGTCTTATTAACAAAAATCAAAATTGACTTACTATTATTATGAATTTTATTTTTTTAAATCACAATATGTATATATGGGGACTAGTCGAGTGTTCGAATTAATTGTTTTCGAATGAAGAGTGTTCGAACAAATCTGTTCGAATGGAATTGTCTTCGAATAGTATTATGTACGAATGTATGTGTTCGAATTGAGTGTTTGAACAAATCTGTAGTATTTGTAATAGTATTATGTACGAATGTTATATTTTCCTATTTGAACATAATAACGCATAATAACATAATAACATTATACGAATATCGTTCATAGTCACAGATATAATTCACCTAATAATTTGTTAATAGCCAGATAATAGATATACTTTTATGATTGCGCGATAAACCAGGACCAGCCATACTAAATGTATATAATGGAAGTGTGTAGTCATCATTCCAATGACTACAGTCTACAACGATATCGGATAATCGAGATTACATTTTATTCGTATCGGAACATTGAAAGTTCGATCGAACAGTTGATTCAAAACAGGTTTCCAAGAAAGTTCAAAGAGTCCAAACAACAACGAGAAGAACGTATTAAAAATCTTGTTCTAAGCTGTAAAAACAATGCTGATTTTAATATTTTAGAATTTTTAAGGGGAATTGCTTATAATTTATCTTTTTAAAACATTTTTTTTTTTAGATAATATAATATCATATTTAATTGTATAGTTAAGATTAATAATAATAATAATAATAATAATAATAAATAATTTTTATACCGAAAAATTACATTTTGTTGATTCCACAATAAAAATAATATTCGAACATTTAAATTTTCTGACATATAAAATTCGAACACTTTTCATTCGTACATATTCATTCGTACACATAATTTTCGAACAAACAACCCCTTGCCGTATACATAAACGTTTTGTTTAAGTTATATTTATCCATGTGGCTCACGAGCATATTCATGTTGGGCCACCCCTGATATTATATGATTTTGAATAAATATTTTTTTATTTATTATTTTTAGAAAATAATTTCGTTTCATACAAAATATAAACAATGAAATTACATTTTGGGCTGCTTTCGAAAAATTTAAAACCTAAAACATCATAATTATGATAAAAAATAGTAATAGACAATAAATATTTTATTTTTGTTAGATCTTGTGGTGTAATACCTATTAATTCTTCAAACCTATAAGAACGTTTGTCTTAACTGAAATCGATTGAAAGTTATATCGTGACCAAAAAAACGGTTCTGCACTCTGCAGTGTTAACTGCAATTGAAATGGTAACCTACATAACATTATTATATTTTATTTCCGCAGAGAATTGTGATTATAATAATTTATTAATCGGATTGTTTTTAACGAACACGCGCGGTATATTAATAAAATAGCAGCAGGTATCGACGATATCGGTTTTAGCTTATGATTCGGCGTGGCAGTGCTTAAAACATGAAACGGTTGGATTTCTTTTGATGTGCTCGAATAATAATAATATAATTACTATCTAATGTAAAATCCAAAGTCTCGGGAATCTGTTAAAATATTATAACACGTTCGTACATTAATTTCTACGAAGGCGTTCGTTAAAACCTGCAGAGAGCATCTGAGAGAAGGTATTTACCGTACGCCGTATGTATAATATATAAACAGTAAACACGTCTTAAAGGGTCAAATCGAAAAAAGTTCTCATCGTGATGGAGACGGCAAAGTGATCGAATTTTCGACTTACACAGCACGAGTATATATTATTATTTTATTATTGTATCGAGCGAGTTGAGAATGTGCAAGCTTTTTGATCTGAGAACGTGCTAAATTCACGGTAAACGTATTTTAATAAACAACACTATATGATATTACTTACACGATTCAAAAATAATTTGGTAACCTTTATAATACGATAACACGTCGGAACATATTTTTTAATATTTGCTGGTGATGGTCGGAAAACCTTGTTACGATATCGCAGTTATCCTGCAGGGAAGGTTTTCTATTCCTCGCGGTTAAGTTTTCCGCGGCTGAGGGCTAGATCACGTCGTGCGTATGAGGTTTTCATCAATGAAAGACACGTTTGGTTTTTATATCGGCTTTTTTTTTGTATATTTTTAAAGTTTTCCTGACAATCGGTTATCTAAACTTAAAGTTAACATAATACAATGTTTTGGCATTTAGAAAACGGTCATTATACATATTTACAAAATGAGTATGAAAAATGATGCTATATGGTATTTTACAATAGTCCATGTTCTAACTATTATTAGTGACCAAAATATGTACATCAGCTAGAATAATAATTTTATTATATTTTAAAAAAGTACTTAACTGTATAATATGGCCTTTTAGTATATTATGTAGGTATCAGTGAGTTGGCTCGTGTCTGTCGTGTCTGTCGAACTAACTAAATCTTATACGTGGTGTGTGTTCGTGATAGGCTTTACAACTATTATGTGTGTGTTAGTATTATATATTGTATCGGTCAACAGTTGATCGTACATAATGTATAGTGTTTACATAAAATATACATAGGTGACATAATGTAACATACATATACTGTCTGTGAATACTCGTATTTTGATGTTTTTTACTGTACGATTTTACTTAAACCGTTATGAAGTTATATATTTTTTTCAATTATTGTATATACTACAGTAAACCCTCGATTATACGAACTAATTGGGACACCGCACCTATAGTTCGGATACGTGAAAGTTCGGATATTGGAAATTATTTTTTAATAAATACAAATTGTATGTATACACACATATTTATGTACATTTTGATATACATATTTTATTTTTCGTATTATTATAATCCTACATATCAAAAAAAAAAGTTTTATTATTATACGCATTTTTAATTATTTTTAATATACATTTATTATAGTTACATATATTATAAGAACGTGTAAATATTTATGGTATTTTTTTCGACAAAATTATCGATTTTCATTTGACGAAAAGCTGTGACGTTCAGAAACGCCAATAATTTCAGTTCGGATAACGGAGGTTCGGGTAATCGAGGATCTCTACTGTAAATATTCAAATTTGTATATTATATTATATTATCGGTATGACTCTACTGAAACGTATTTCTAGTTTTTTGTCTAACCGTACGGTGAGCTCTCCCGACTCATTTTGAATATTATTATGAATAGGTACTTACAATATAATATCAAAAAAAAAAAAAAAATGAATATCAACAGTCATTGTGCACATACAGATGGGTAACCAACTGACCTGACGGACAGACGGACACGAACGAGAACAAAACAGAGTGATGTAAACTTATAACCTAAAACGACACAATATTATTATTATCATTCGTATAAAAGGTATATATGCACGCCATGAGCTATAAATACATTAATGGCCAGCAATTTCCATTCGGGCTACCTGTATAGATATTAATATATTGTTGCGCCCGTATTATATCGATCGCTCGGGAATAATCGATGTACATTAATATTATAATATTTTCCACGTGCGATAACCGATTCTGTATGACGCGCGTATAACATTGTTAAAATTGCTATCGTAAAAAAAAAAAAAACCTGAATAATAAAAAATACCTCTATACGACTTCTGTAATTATAATACATTATTGTTATTACCTATGTATATATATATACATATTATTTCATGCTTGGCATAATAAATGTTTGTTAGCACGCTACGTAGTCGTACTACCTATATATATATATATATTATTATATATAGTCGTATAGTTGTAATACGCGCACACACAATTGCTATTTTATACGCGTCGTCAATCAATATCAATGAACTATATATTATTTACACAGACCAACTATACTACTACCTAGGTATATAATATGTACATAAATAATATATATATGACATTATATGTATTGGGCGTGCGCCGTCAGCCGGTCAGGTATATATAATATAATACGACTACGCGTAGTCCTCCTGAATATTTATATAATATTGTCCGGAGGTGTTCCTGCCGTTGCGGGTTCGATCCTTTGACCGACGTCTCCTCGGGAGGAACGAATAAAAAAAGTATAAGCCGTTTGCTTTTTTTTAACGCACCGCCGCACGACGTTTTCGGATAATTCAGCGGATTCTGCGCTTAATAATCTCCGAACCCGCAAAACGCGGCAGGTTAACCGCGGTAATCGTCCGATGCGGGCCCATCGTAAACGTGTCGCGAGTTCGCGTTGATTACGATGACGATAATAATATTATTATTATTATTTATTACGCGAGCACGATAATAATATATAATATTATTATAATCTCTGCTGTACGAAATTTTACGGAGGTCGTTTCGCGTATTAAAATCATCGCGCGTGCGGCGATAAGAGGTGCATTATATATTAATCGTCTCGGCAGTAAATATAATATCTATCTAATATTATATTACTAGAGACAAAGAATTTACATAAACAAAAAAGAATATCGGAAAATTTACACCGATAAAGTGGTAAAAAAATGGTAAAACGACAAAATATTAGAGCCGAATTTTTTATTAGTAAATATACGATTGTTATATTTCTATTGTCGTAATAATAAGGCATACAATTATTGAGTTCTTTCTGATAATCATAACAATAAAGAACTGAAAATGGATCTTGATTCACATTTGACCATACTTAAAATATGATTAGTGCAGTAATATTGTTGTATTGGTATTTATTATGAGTTGATAAAAAAACATATCTTTTTACAATTCGGAAAATGCGTTTTCGATTTCATTTGATTCAAAGGGTCACACAGCATTTTTTTTGGTAAAAAAAATTGGCGAAATTTACAGTAAATATGTTCACCGATATAAATTAACCGGGTCAATTTTTACGGCACTTAATCTCTAAATAATACCTACCGGGGGAGGGTGTCTTTCTGAGTCGAGTAAACAGCATCGTAACGGTGCAAAAATACGACTAAGTTTTTTCTAAAAACTTTAGGTTGTTTTTGTTAGTATGCGATGCGTATTTCAAAGTTCTATAATTTGTCCACGACGACATTAATTTTTGTTCCCTTTATTTCGCTATAATTTTCAGACGTTAAAAAAAATATATATTATTATTATTTTATACAAGTCCTTTGCTGCGGCTGCAGCTCCAGCAGCAGTATTATAGAACCGGCTCTGACCTACATATAAATAGATATAGACGTCGTCATTATATTGTGAACGATGAGAAATTCGCTTTAATTAAAACTTATACTATAATATTATATACTTGTATAATGTATATACGTTGATAAATAAATATATGTATATATATATGCGCGAGCGCGAGCGTTTGACGTTGCGGTCGGGAGAGCGTCTATTTGAAAAATGTCAACCTACATTTGAAAACAACAAAGGACAGTGACGAACGGTGCACAAACTCTGTTGGAGGGTATCAATTAATCGAGCGACTATTATACGGCAGTTATCCTATATGTATATTATTGCGAACGCGTCTTTATAATAATATTTATATAATATTATCACGTCGGCGGCGCCGGTATATGGCAGCGGTATACCGTCTGAAGGATTTCGTGACGGCGGCTCACGGGCGAGGGGGAATGTACCAGTTTTATACCAGTTCCCCTAAAACTGCCTAGAGCAAAATGTACCAGTTGCCCCCAGCCGAATGCACCAGTTGCCCTCATATTATGTTAATATATAAACGATTACAATATTATATAGCCCGTAAAATATGGGAGGTAAATATACAAATAATAAATAAAATGCCGTATAATATTGTATTTTGTAATAATTACTAACAAAATAATACGAATAAAATAGTCAATAAAATAATAAATATTATAATTATGTGGCATTCAATGCGTGATAATTTGTCAAAAAAAAAATAGTGACCAAGTAGGCTATTGTTATTAATACAATTTTCATTTTATCCATATTATTTGTAGAATACGTATATTATATTTATTATTCATTACAAAATATATTATGTTTATAATTACAAGCATATGCATTTTTTTCCATCATTTTATACTATTTTACTTTATTTTTATAAATAATTTTATATTTATATTTACCTTCCCTATTTAACGGGCTATATATTGTAATCGTGTATATATCAACACGTGAGGGCAACTGGTACAATCGGTTGAGAGCAACTGGTACATTTTGCTCTAGGTAGTTTGAGAAGAATCGGTATAAAAAACCAATGTACTTTTGAGGCCAACTGTAAAACAATAATAATACGTATAATACGCGCGACGCGTCGAAATAATAATATTTAAACATTATCTTAATAATATATAAAACCGAAAATTGAAACCTTTGATGCTAATGTTTTCGGAAACGACTCGGCCGATTGTCTTAATTTTTTTTTTTAATGAAAGATTATATCAGGTTTCTATCGCAAAAGAGTATATTTAAGTATAATTTAAAGGGGTGCTCGCACGAGGATTTTGAAATTCATGATGAAAATCGAAAATTTGTATTTTATTGTTTATAAATTTATGGTTGCTATTGGTTACAATTACTAGTCATCAGTGACAGTAACAGTTTTTCCTACGTACATATTATTATACGCTGAAAATTCTGGAAAAAACTGAAAGTGATATTTTTATATGATAATAATCTCTGTTTATTTATAGGGTTGTCAATGGTTACGCATATCTTATAACTACTATTATAATTAGTAGGACTATGGCATAATATACGTATCTGTACAAATAAATTTAGAAGAAAAAACAAATCTCTGGCACAGGCCACCATCGCAATGTTTTTCGTGTGCCTGATATTCTGATATCACTTAGGTACTTGCTTATTTCATCTTTGACTCGGAAAACGCGCTGGGCGGGACAGCTAGTTTTATTATAAAAATCAACGTCCGAATGACGCGTGTTTTCGGAAGCCATCCAAAACCAGAGAGCACCGTCACATATTATAATATTATTATATTACACTATTATTGCTGTTGCGATATTCACGTCGTGCACAGCTTGCGCGAGGCGTCGACTAAATAATTTATGAAAACGACAAAATATCGCGCTTTAAAACCGCGCGTATTCGGGTTTATATTCTCCTAGACGGGTTCCCGTTTCCGACGAATATTATATTATAATAATAACAATAATAATTATAAAATAATTATTGTACATTTTTTTTTATTTATTGTTTTTTTTTTTAATTAAAAAATAGTGAACACCACTTTAGTGGGAAGACGGACGACCGTTTCAGGTATGGTGGAAAGTCACTATAGCGCCGCCGCCGTAGTGGGTTTTTATCTATTATTAAAAAGTATAGGTACGTAAATGGCTATTATCGCGTATTTTATATAGAAAATAAAACATAACGAAGAAGTCGAGCGAAATTGATTTTTAGGAAAAATATAACGACGTTCCGCGTAGGTATACAGTTCAAAAAATGTTTTTTTTTATAATATTTATATTATAAATAGTCGCGATGACGTGCTTTGCTCGTGTTTGTTATTATTACATAATATTATTATTATAAATATCTACGACCACGTTGGTTGCTGCAGTCCACGACACCACGCAAGTTCAGAGCGTTTAATAATAATAATATCATTACGGAGTAGGTGTTTACTATACGGTACGGCGTGCAGTAGATATAGGACGTATAATAATGATTACAACGAAATAATAATAATATTATGTCGCGAAAGAAAATATTATGAACTGACGACGACGGCGATAAAATTGAAAACGCGCACGGATGGAAATAATTAAACTACCCAAAAATTAAAAAAAATTAACCCCGAGTCGAAACACACGACTGGGAATGATATTTTGGTGCGTATTGTTGAATTTTAATCGATCTCCCAATGTTGTAATAATATTATTATAACCGTAATATATTTTTTGTCTTGTTATTTCGACCGTCCTTGCGTTTCCCCCCCCCCCCAAGGTGATCGCAGAGCCTCGGCCTACCAGCCGCACGGAGTCGAGTCGTCGTCGTCGATTTTTATTCTCTCGTTCCGTTTACTATAATCTGCGTAATTTAAACGAATAAATAAACGGATTTCGACAGGTCTGCAGGTCGACAGATCGTAACGGTATATTATAGCAGTTTTCTTACCCGTACCCGGTGGGTACATATTTTCGGCGCATTAATTTGCGATTCGCGCCCGAAACGGAGCCGAAAAAAACAATAATAATAAAAAACCCGTAACTGCTATTAAACTGCTGCTGCTGCAGTCACGACCGAGTGATTTGCACCGTCGTTTCTCACCCTTGTAACGATGCGTACAAGGTTGTATAAAACGTATGTAACGGCCAATGTATTGATTCAAAACAGATAACGATATATGTATGAGATACGAACGTTTTTTCGATTTCGTCTAAAATGATATATTTTGTACATTTTATCATTTTTTACAATATTTTAGTAGGGGGGGAGGGGTTAGGGCGGTAAACTTTAGAAACGTATATAAAAACATTAATCTCTGCAATATCTTTCGAGCATAGAGTTGTGCACTAATTAATTTCGTTTGAGCACAATAATTTATATTAAAGGAATGTCTTGATATTATGTTTACAAACAAAGTACGTATAGGTTTTCATTTACAAAAATGTACGATAAAAAGTCTTTTGATTTAGAAACATAATCTAAAATGACTTGTACATTTTATAATTGTTTACAATATATTAGTATTTAGTGGGTCAACTTTAGAAACTCAAATGGGAACCTATGCTTTTTCGCAAACATATAATACCAAGACATTTTTGTAATACATTTTAATACTCGAACAACATTAATCAAAGCAGAATTCTATAATATATTTGAGAGATATTTGATGTTTTAATAAATTTCTAAAGTTGATCGCCAAAAACCTCCCTTAATAGATATTGTAAAAAATTATAAAATGTACAAGTTATTTTATATGTTTTTAAATCAATAAACGTTCATATTATCATACATTTTTCTGTATTTTGAATATCCATATGCGATAAAATAGCTGTAACATAAATTTAAATTATCCTGTTTGTACCACCGCCGATTCCCTATAATATATAGCGACGGCCACGCGAGTTTCAATACGATACCAATACAATATTGTGATTTCGATAACGATACAAATCAAGCATTTTCACCGACGAAACATTTTCGAAACAAAGCGTTAGGTACCCATCGGAAATCTATTGAAATTAGATTCAAATCGTAATATTATATAATAATTAAACTCTCCCACCGTCCGACGTCGACACCCGTTGCCAAAGACTTGTTAATTAAGTAGGAAGTATGTATAGTAACTAGTAAGTACGCCACATTCCTACTATAATCATAATAGTATTATTTATTAAATATATATGTAACCGAAGGCTACCCTGAAAATAAACAAAACAAAACATTATGTTCTTTTATCGTGAGCTGAAAAAAAACTCATGTGGGAGCTACTCTTTGTGGCTACCACCTATGGAGGTTGAACAAACGAGCTATAAACACCCTCCGCACGTCTCAAATAATCTATCGATAAATAGCTTTTATTGAAAACGGTCCAAAACTTGTCGAGTCTATTTACTCTATTAATAATATTGCAAACAGACAGACCCACATCCATAATGTTATAATATATTCCGATACAATAAACTAATAAAGTATTATTATAATATTATTATCAGTCGTAAACTTTTTTAGAAAGATGTAAAGATTGTTGTAAAGATACAATTCGCTTTCGTAAACGCGCGTATAATGTCGGGTATTCGGTTTTAAGAAACGGTTACCATCTGCAGCCCATAATAATATGTAACATTATATAATTATTACCGCGGTATATTACCCGTTATATATACGGTTCGGTCTCGATGATATTATAATATCCAGACGTCGTTGATTAAAAAACCCGAGGAGGTACAGATAATGAGTGCACGAAATGCACGAAAGTTCGGTTAAGTATTGAGTAATGAAACGCACACACACACACAATGTTATGGCGAAGTTTGCGCAGTTTAATTAAAAACCGGTGAAATTTACATGCGCCTTGGGTTATAATATTATATGCCGTAATATAACGAAAGTGAATATGGCTTTGGGGCCCTGGAAGTTAACGACTTAATTATATTGTGTATTTAAATGTTTTTTTTATGCGACCACGGTTTCGTATAGCCAAAGGAGAGTCGTATTTTTCGCGTAAAAGATTTCGTATTAAATTTAATTTTACATTTGTTGATGTTTTAATTTTTTTTTTTTTTTGCTTACAATAGTAGCTTTTTGACTCGTTTTACGCTACAATCGTGAATTTATTTTACGGTTTGTGACAGAGTTCTAACAGAAAACATTTTAAAACTGAAAACGGTATAAATTATCGTAGGTACCTTTATCATGTTTTGTACTACACGTAACGCCGTTTACCGGTGGAGTGAAATCAATCCCGTAGTGTTATAGTTTTAGTGATAATTAATTATTTAAATGGCGAGTACCTACCTAGGTACTATTTATGATGTTATTTTGTGTCGGGGAATCGCAAGCGTGTCACGGACACAAATCACGAATACCGTTTTTTCGGGGACCTTGTTAGCTTTTCGACGACCCGAAACGTCACACACAACACAATATAATTATCATACAACGAACACGGCGACGAGAGGATAATATTGTTAATCTGTCGAGCACGGGGCTGTTGCATTGTTCCCTTTGACGACGTTTATCTAGTGAAACGCGAACGCGATTCGGCTGTCGGCGGATATTATTATTCGCAACGAATATAATATTTTGACGTAAGACCTCTCCGCGGCGAAAGATAATTATTTTGATTCTTCCGAATTATACGGTTATACAACCCCCCCTCCCTCCCCGCACCACAGTTGAGTTCATTTTTTTGAACATCGCAAACTTTGCGAAAACTAATTTTCATGCTCGGTGTAATTACTCTCGAGCATAATAATATTCATGTATTATACGTACGCCGAGACAACTAACGCTTATCTCTTGGTCGTGATGCTGCTGTGCAATTATAAAGTATATTATAATAACGTAAACAATTTTAAATAACACCGAGTACGTAAAATAATTACATCAACTTACAAACGCCAACTTTGTTAATCGCAATAACGACAACGATATTTTTGTACGCTTGCCATTAGGTTTATAATGACCGAACACCATCTGCTCGTTGAAAACATCGAAATCGGTTTTGTCCAAACTGCAACTGCGCCCCGAAATGTTTACGACTGCCGAGACTGCCATTTTTTTTTGCGCGAAAATTCACCACAAGTCAGTAAGCCATTAATAATAATAATAAATATTATCTACTCCCCTCGTCTATAATAAAAATAATGTGATGATCATATTAATATCTAAACCTGCAGTATACGGTTAGCAGTGGTTACCGATTGGACGGCATAGACGTATACCGCGGTCCACGATAATCTCGAACGCGCGTAAAGATAAATTCAAATGCGGCGAGATAATAATATACCGCGGTAGCTGACGGCGGCGGCCGCGGCGGTCGGAAAAAGCCGAGTCAATAAATTGACGGCGGACGGTACCTAAACTTTACTCGCCAAGAACAAATAATGCGGGGGCACCTATATATTTTACGTTGTATATATAAATAAACGTATTACTTAACAACACGCATTTATATGTATATACATTTTAATTTATACACGCCAAAACAAATGGCAAACTTTACGGGGAATTCGTCGAGCTCGAAACAAGAGCTGCAGGATCGTTTCCTGCACACTTGGGAAAATCGCTAAGATATAACATAATATTATCGTGAGCGCCCCGAGATAAGAATATCAGAAATAGAATTTCGTGAAATACGGTATTTTGCCTAGAAATTGCCCGAAGATGCGAATTTCGTGACATGTTAAGCGAACATTATCGTGGCCAGCCCGTCGTCATAAAAAAAAAAAATATCTTAAATTCCTCGATATTATGATTTTACGAGCAAACGACGTCGACGAGTGTGTACATTATTGGCCAGGAAGATCGCCTGCTCGTACGCTAAAACTATGCATATTTTACTCACATTCTGATTTTTGGAATTCTTAAAGTATACCAAAATAATATAATATAAATTTTTTTCTATCCAATGAGATTTTAACAGAATTATTATACATCAACCGTTATTTGAAGAAAATCAATACGCGAGAAGAGGAAAACAATTTCGAAAATAACAGGAGGTAAACAATATTAATAATGATAATAATAGTAAAATATAATGTAGATCACGTGTAAGACTCAAACAGTTCAAATTTAAACCGATCTAAAGTATACAATGGTATTTACAATACAATGGATGGCTTTTATGGTGATGACAATATTGGAGAAAAGAGCATAAATGTAGGAAAAGTTAAGATTATGAGAGGAAAACGTGTGATTTCAATAATATATTCCACGGCGAGAGAAAGAAAGACAATATTAGTGGTGAGTCTATGTCGAAAGTCACAAGTGGCCATACCGCAGTTAGACAGGGTACAGTATGGATTTAGGTTGAGTCCCAATTTTCAGTAGTGGTATAGGTTATATGTTATTTGCTATGGCAGTGAAAACAACCTTTAACGATTGAAACCACAACTGCGAAGGGATGTTATTGGGATATCGTTCTATATCCAGACGCGTTGGGTTCTTTAAGGTTTTCCCAGTCCAGCGTCCACAGTTTCTGAGTAAATATTAACGACGTAGAGGGATTAAATCAGAATAAGGGCACCTGCAGTAAGGGAACGCGCCTGTAACAATAGCTAGAAGTCTGCCTCGGGAATCGGAAATAATAAGATAGTCACCCGTGGAGGGTAAACAGCTAACATATACAGGACAGAGCTTCTAGAATTCCACAGCGTTCCAGAAGAAGACACACATAATATAATATGGAGATCGATTGGCAGCTGATTGTTTGTGCAGTTCGAGAAGAAAATAAGCGTATAATCCGAGTGCAAAACCGATGCGTCTATGAAAACCAGTGAACTCGATTTAATATGTCCTCAATAAATGTCCTTAAAATATTGTTAGTCGTACGCGGAGGCGGCAGTGGACGTAATTCGGTCGTGGTGTTGGCGAGGAAGTCAGGTGTGACCCGTCATGGAGGTTAGGGTATCGTAAGGAAAGGTGCACATCATGTCATCACTATATTATTCATATTTATATTTTAATCGTCTGTCGATTGTTAGTGGATTTATAATACGAGTAAAATAGAACAAAATAAATGTCTGATTTAAGCGCAGACAATGGTCGAGTGAAATTTGTCTCGTAGCGCCTAAAAGAAATATTATTATATTAAACCCCGATAGAGTACATATTTTAAAAAAATGCCATAATTTCAGTAACGTAAGTCGCGACCATAAAAACCTCCAATGTCCAACGTGGACATATTATATACGGATATTATTATTATTCTTACGGGTGTATTATTATAGCTCGCAGTTTTTCATAAGTCAGAATATATTATCAGTGAAACGAGTATGACGCGCTGTCGTTGTGTCGTCAGGTAATCAAAATATATATACCTGAAGATTATACTTCAGGTCACCTTTATAGCTGTATTTTATTATAATTATATTTGTTTTTTATTGAGGGGTTGTGGAGAGGTGTTTCAGGAATTCCGAGTCTACTGCGTAAAAGTGTATACGCGGAAGGAGCCGCCGACACTTGACGACGGCCGCGGAGGCGGCGTGGGTGTATATTAAATAATATAAATTCCAGTTGTACTATAGACGTTTTTACCGCGCAGACGACGAATTACGGTAAATTATTCCAATGGAAATAATAAATTCCAATAAAACGCGCGAATAACGGGTCTCGCGGTGTGCCTTTAGACGCATATTATAATATTATGACGTATACAATGTACGATATTAGCGCAATACAGAAGATCAGAGGCGCAAACTAATTCGAATTATGGGGGGGGAGGGCAAAACAAAAGTATTCGATACCCACGTATTAAAAAAAAAAGGCACTGCGCTCACATAATACTCTAAAAACGAAAACATATAAATTGGAATAATAAATATATCAATTATAATAAGATTTATCAAATAAAAATAGAAAATATTATAAACGAAGGGGGGCAGTTGCGCCCCCCCCCTGCTCCCCCAGATTTGCGCCTCTGCAGAGCTGATAATTTCAAGGTGTTTTTCGGTTTATATCCTCGTCGTTTCGAACCCGCACGCGACAGACGTATAATAGTCGTCACGCACGGACAATTTTTGATTTATCTCGGAATAATAATTTAGCTCCGTCCAAAAGCTGGCCGAATAATACACTGCTGCACACATGCGCCCGCGCGATACTCCGAAAGAGGATTTACCCGCGAGAAACGCCGTCGTAGTAGGTAGGTCACGTAGAGTATAAATTTATGTGCGCAATATATATATATATAATACAAATACGTATATATTTATATGTATATATATGTATATATCCGCGTATATACACTACGCTCGGGGACGCGAACGCGATTGTCGCACGGCCACGGCCGAGCACGCAGACTCGCTGAATTATAACAGTGGCTGCGGCGGATGTATAATACCTATATATATATATATATACGTATAGGTATATATATATACACGTAGGTATATATAATACCACGAGTACGTGTGTACCCGGCGAAACAATGAATGCGCGCGTACTGCTGTTTCCGATTGATAATAAAATTACGGCTCTGCCACAGTAGTAGTAGTAGTAGTAGGTAGTAGAATAATATAATACCCGCTGCAGTGGTATCACAAAGATATTATACGTTTATACGACGAAATATATTCCTGCGATGCTCTCAAAAGTGTATATATAGGTACTATCGCTATCGTCATTTCACACCGGCTGTCCCCGCAGTCGGTTCGACTGAATTGCAGGCTGCAGCAGCAGCAGACCGTTGCAGTTTATCCTGTGACTAGCTTTTCGAACCTTTCGGCAGTACCGTTTTTTGAGGTATTATTGTGTGTAGGGTTTTCACGATCTCGATCGACCGAAATACCGACACCGCGGCCGGACCGTGATCCGCGGATGATACCGCGGTATCGTCGGCTACCACGATAGACTTTATAAACAGTCCGCATCGGCTGATCCGGCTGTGTGACCTTGCTGTGGGTCAATTGGTAGTATCCACGCAAAGTTTAACGCCGAGTTTTCACCGAAGCTGCTCGTCCTAAAATGTTCAATTTCGTGGAAATTTCGAAGCCATAACACAGGGCTACACGTATATCATAGCTCTGCAGCAAGAATATGAGTAAAACAAACCAAAAACTAGAATAACATTTATAATGTTATTCGGAAATTTGTTGATCGATTTAAGTAAAAATTACCAGAGCGGAGTATGTGAAAAAGTTTTCTTCAAATCACAAGTTTTTCAGTGTTTATTCAGTTGAATTTATTTAGATTTATTTTACTAATATTTTTAAAAACTCAACACAGTTGTTTTAGATTTATTTATTTTGAACAACATTTTTAACCACACCTACAGAGGATTTCTTCTCACTGTCTCCAGTACTCGGCCCTGTAAATGGAAAGGAAAATATTGTTGATTGGTAGCCGATACACCACCGGCATTAGGTTGGAGCCGTATCAGGTCACCTTCAAGTGAAAGGTGGGAGCCGAAGCGAATAAACGGGAGCTGATGCGGATATACATCGCCGTAACCGGCCGTAACCTCATCCGGTATACAATTATTTGATATTCTCGATATTAGATGTGTTAGGGGGTATATTATGTTTACACTTATATAAAACATTGTCGAGGGAACCTTATCGTACGATTATTCGAACGTTATCCGGAGGAGGATATCTGTCCCATTCGGAAGATACCTACGTTTTTCCAAAAATGTAGGGTTTAAATAAGAACATAATATAATAATATAATACTGTTAAAGCGAAAAATGGTGGTGAAAGGGGGGGGGGGGTCGAGCGCGATTAAAAAATCACTTTGTACAGGCGGTGCACACGCATAAGTAGTCGAAACGGGGTAACAACAGCAGATAGTGGTGGTTTCCATTACACTAACTACCCCCAATATAATAATGTATAGACATTATACAGGTTAGCCGAGCAGCTACGACTGCGGCAGCACTATCGCGGGCTCTGCGCGCGCGGTATCTTCAAATAATAATAGGTATAATAATAATACCGTACATCACCGGGTGTATGTACCGACGCTGCTAACTGCACCGGTGTTATACGACCGCGTATACCTATACCGTGTTTACAGTTCTCTGCGAGAGAATTAATAATGGTGTTTATCGTCGTCGTCGCAGTCGTCGCAGTCGGCAGGGCGCGTATATATAACAGACGAAAACGGTTAGACAATGGCCTGAAAGATGACCCTCGTCGTCGGCACATATACGACCCGCGCGCGCGTATATATATACATTTATAAAGGAGCTTTTATATTATGTGTGTGTGTGTGTGTGTGTGTGTGTGTGTGCGTGTTATATACAGTAACTGCCGTTTTGTATTTTAGAGTGGTGGTAATATAATTACGTTTTGGCCGAAATTCCAAAGCGCGTATGTACAGCTGCACGCCCGGATGACCCCCGACCGTTTGTTCTCCGCGGTCGTCACTGCTGCAGACGTGTGTTTTTCATCGAGAGCACAATAATTAAATTAAATCGATTAAGTTTTTTTTTTTCCGGAAACTGCGCACCGAGAATCCGAGAAAATATTACGATAGTTTCGACGTTTTGTTCTTCACTTTACGCTTTTACGCCCCCACGCGAGCCCTTATATACCTACCAAGTGCTGTAATCAAAATATGAGTAAATCGGACCACCGCGCGGCGCGCACACGTGACACGATCTTTTGTCGATGTTTGCAGACGATGCTCGTGACGACCGTTTTTTTGTCCATTTCTGAGATTCGTGAACAAATTATTAAATTATCGTCTATTAAAATAACAGAAGTAAATTCAAAATTCGTTTCGAACCTAATGAGATATCTTTATTGTCGATGATGCTGAGACTACGACTTATATTTTGTTCATATTGTCAAACTACAACACGAATTACCATAGTATAAGCAGATAGAATAAAATAATATGCTTAGTTCACCATAAGATTTTGACCAGAAGACCAAAATTGTTTAACACTGAACGACCCCTCAAAAGAGTTGATCAAAGAGACGATCCGAAGACTATTAAATTCGAGAACCCACGTGGCTATTGCCCTCTTAAAACTCTTGTGTTTAACTTATAATAATCGTGTTTAAGGAATATTTGTTTCGTTTTTTATTTTATTAATTATTTTGTTTTTTTTTCGTGTGTGTGTGTTTTTAAATAACATTCGTCGATCCCAATGATTACAAAAATCTGTTTTTAAATAAATAGAACAATTCCTTTGGGAATCCAAAGTTCATGATACTAAACATTTTTAGATTCCGAATGGAGCAATGTCAAATTGGTTTTCCAATAATATATTATGTACTGTTTTTGCGTATGTCGTCAAGTATTTTGGTGCAGAGAAAATGATTCGATCTTAGTTATGTTTGTCCAATGCAATTAATTATACAGAGTGTGTCTTATATTATTATATCGTTGTACTTGTGGTTTTTTTTTAAATTAAATTTCACAATATCCAAAAAATTAAGCATGTTTCTTTATTTTTAACCTGCAATTTTTTTCGTCACAAAATGTTTGAGCGTGCAGTTGTATCAACAGCAAAATCCACTTTATTTTTTCAAATGGGAACAACTATATTTTTTAATGGATTCCGGTAGAGCTTTTATTCTGAAAATGCCGATGGTCAAACTATCGATTTTGTTTCACTAGTTCATTAATTACGGTCCTCTTAAGTTTAGTAAACTCATTAATAATAGTTTTAATTGAAATAATTGGGATGAATTTCATTTAATTTTTTTTTTACTATCTTTTTATTAGATTTTAGATAATTTTTACTCTCTAAAATCGTCACCCATTATAAACACCTGACCATACATTTATTTTTTGGGACCATTGTTGTACAATTTCAGTACATGGTCATTTTTTGTTGGTAAAAATGTTGATATTGTGAATTGTGATGAAAAAAATTCAATAAAGAAACTCGTCATTTTTTCGTGTTTTTTTTTTTGAAATTATTTTATTTTAATATCGATTCACAATCATGAAAAAAACATACAAGAAATACAGAAGTATAATATAATAATATAGTGTTTATAGTAGTTGTGGTTAATATTTTTTTTCCCGGTCTCCGACTCGCTATTATAATATATAATCGCTCTATCGCTGGGTACTTTTTCGAAAACCGCAATAACTCAAATCCGAAAACGTTTACACAATTAATATTAGTTTTTGATTTGTTTCGTTACCTACCCACCTACAAAACTGCTGCATCAGCAGTGTACAAAAGGCCCGGTCGAGTGAGTACACCGAAATAAATTGACCCCTTCGTCGTACAAAACACCATCGCACACGTGTGACAGCTATTTTAATGCGACATAATAATATTAATACACAACACGGTCATTTTATGTTGGTAAAAAAGTTAAAATTGTGATGAAAAAAATGAAATTAAGAAACGCGTCATTTTTTTGTTTTTTTTTTTTTGAAATTATTTTATTTTAATATCGGTTCACAATCATCAAAAAAACACACAAAAGATACAGAAGTATACTATTATATAGTGTTCATAGTAGTTGTGGTTAATATTTTTTTCCTGGCCTCCGACTCGCTTATAGTAAAACCGCAATAACTCAAATCCGAAAACGTTTACACAATTAATATTAGTTTTTGATTTGTTTCGTTATCCACCTACAACACTGCTGCAACAGCAGTGTACAAAAGCCCCGGTCGAGTGAGTACACCGAAATTGACCCCTTCGTCGTATATAAGCCCCGTCGCACACGCGTGACAGCTATTAATGCGACATAATAATAATAATAATTTATAAAATACGATCTACGCACAATACCAAATCAATTATTGATATGTGAAAACCCGTGAAAACAGAAAAACCGTTCGTATGGTAAATATTGCGATAGTCGTGTCGTTTTGGCCCTTGATTGATGAAAGAAAAAACGGTTTTTTTTCGGTTTCTGTCGAGACAATACGCGCGTCGTTACGTCACTCGGCGACGATATAATAATATTGTAACGAGATATCGAGTATTCGTCACAACAATGTGTAATTTCGTTTTTGTTTTCTATAAATCCGGTACGAGATATACTGCAGACGCGCGTAAATTTTGAAAAAAACAAAAAACGGTTTCATCGGATTCGACCCCTAAAAAAAATCCGTCGCACGCGAAATCGCGCATTGGTCGCCGCGGTCGTTTAGACTGTTAACAATATATTTTATTTAATACGTCAGACGAGAGCCGTCTGCCATACGCCTACGCCACAACGACCGCAGCATAGCTATTAGTCATTTCGTGAATTATATTATTTTTGTTTTCCGTGGATTTTCTGGCGGTGGCGGCTGCGGCGCTGCTTTTTTCGTCGTTTATATTACATATTATAATATTATTATATCGGTGCACAGGTCGACCGCGGAGGGAAGCCGCGGCGGGGAGGGAACGTCTGACCGATATTTTCACTCGACCCCCCGTGCACATATCGAAACGCTGCGAACGACCTAAACGGTGACGTGGGCCGCGAGGGCGTTTCGAATATATTATTCAAAGGTCTTAATGCACGCGTGCGCGCGCGCGCGCGTGTGTGTGTGTGTGTGTGTGTGTGTGTGTGTGTGTGTGTGTGTGTGTGTGTGTGTGTGTGTGTGTGTGTGTGTGTGTGTGTGTGTGTGTGTGTGTGTGTGTGTGTGTGTGTGTGTGTGTGTGTGTGTGTGTGTGTGTGTGCGTGCGTGCGTGCGTGCGTGCGTGCGTGCGTTTAAACGTATGTTGTATATTATATCCACGTCGTCGTCGCAACGGCGAGTTGTAATAATTCTATATTATATGTTTTCTTTTAATAAAACTTGACGATATAAAACGAGCCTTTATATAGTAATATATTATTTAAAATACGCGAACCGAGTGAAGTATATTATAGTGGCTCGTGCCAATATGATATCACGTGATACGCTCGGTGAACGCGGCGTAGGTGTAACGGCGGAGGGTTTAAGTCTAATCCGCGGATAAACCACGGCTGGTATGCACAAGTGGTATACAGTGGTATAAGGACGTTTTGGTAGACAGTCGGAGTGGCTCTAACCACGGTAGCGATGAAAACAATAGAGCGAATACCATAACTCTTTGTCGAACGTTTATCGAGAAAAAAAATAATATTACTAAATTAAATATTAAACAATATGGCGCGGTCGGTGAACTGAAAATGGAAATCACACTCGCCACATATTATTAAGTATCGTCCTATGTCGTTTTATTTATTGTATAGACTATATTATAATCACACGCCTTCGTATACACAGAATGATTCAAAATGTATGGTGCCATTTCATCGCATAATTAATATTCAAAATACAGAAAAATGTACGATACCTACGATCGTTTTTTTGATTTAGAAACATCTAAGACGATTAATTTTGTACGTTTTATATTTTTTTTATTAGGGGGATTTTAAGTGGTGGACTTTAGAAACTCTGATGGGAACCTATACTTTTTGTCTAAACATAACAACAAGACTTTGTTTAAACATAACTATTTTGGCTTTTGAATTTATTTTCCTTTTCTTGTGAAATCAACCATTTCACTATTGAGTTTAGTTGAAATCATTAATACATTTTAGTGCTTGGACAACATTTACTCAAAGCAAAACTCTATGCTTGAGAAATAATATATAAGGTTTTAATACATTTTTAAATTCAACCTCCCAAAAATATTGTAAGCATTTTTAAAATGTACAAAAATCATTTTATAAATATTTCAAAGTCAAAAAACTTTCTTATCACACAACTTTCTCTGTTTTGAATCAATAAATTGGCCGTAACATAAATTTTGAACCAACCTGTATATCATCTGCGGCGAGTGTGTTTTCCAATCAAACCAAAAAGCATACGACC
Organism: Neotoxoptera formosana; assembly: GCA_022818045.1. Classification (NCBI taxonomy): domain Eukaryota; kingdom Metazoa; phylum Arthropoda; class Insecta; order Hemiptera; family Aphididae; genus Neotoxoptera; species Neotoxoptera formosana. The sequence continues at coordinate 23,360,799 of CM040634.1, forward strand.
CATAAACACATGTCCCAGATGCGCGTACTTCACCGTAAATAATAATTTTACTCTATTTCATAATTATAACGCATCACATTTATTAGGTATATATTATTATGAGCTGAGACTATTACGACCGATTTGCACGAGTATTTGGTAGTTTTCGTTCAAATGTTATATTATTAGTCTTTCAGGTTTTAGTTGAGAAGAATGTATATACCTATATCAGTTTTTTTTTCAAATTAAATCGTTTTCCTTGACTTTAGTAAACTCTAAACTCTAAACTCTAACTCTAACATGGTATTATATAAATATATATGTTGCTCCCGATCACTGAAAAAGTTCTAGTCGGACAAGTGAACTAATCACATTTCCGATTGAAAGCCAATATTACTGGACTAATGACTTATAGGTTAAAAGTATGACTGTATGAGCTCTCTTAATTTGTTTCGATAGACTAAAAGTTAGCTATACCTACCTACCTAAGTCTTAAACTACAAAATGATTCGATAACTAATAATAACTAATATATATTTTATAATTATGTATGAGTTACGTTTTTCTTTCCGCGAATGACTTGCGTAGGGGTACCGGGGTGAAAAAAGTTATTCAAAATATTTGTCTACCATCGGGCCCGGAGATTGGTCCTGCGAGCTACCGAGAAAATCTCAGTGGGCCTTTTATGAGTCTTAAATTAATTTTATATGGTAATGTGAAATAATTAGTACAAATACATTAGTAAAAAATATAATCGAATATTATTGAATTCCACAACGGTTGTAGCTGTAATGAGACTTCGGGAATCCAAAAAAATCAATCAGTGGACCAATTGCCTACATCCGGCGCCGTCTACCATTCTTTTTCGATCAGTTATTAATATTAATTTGCACAGGGGTTCCACAATCCACATATCCGCAAATACAACTGTTTGGCGTTCTGCGATCTCAAAAAGTTTGAGAAACACTATATGGAAATGTCTGTGCGGAGATTTGTATTACGTCTATCCGAATCGGACGCATTAATCGTCGGAGAAGTGGGCGGCCGCCTATGTAGTGTATAATAATAATAATATAGTAACATTATATACAATGACCGAGTGCGCCTCGGCGGTGTAAAAGCGTCGTACCTTCTGTATTATTATTATTATTATTATTATTATTGTTGTTAGGGTAAGTATAATAATGCCACCTCGATGCACTAGCTGTATAATAATAATAATAATAATAATATAATACTGCCGCTTTATTCGAGAAGAGAGCCTCTTCGCAGTACAATAGGACCTGCAGCGAGCGAGAAAACGTATATTATAAGAGCGGCGGCGCACCCCGATCGGTATATTATAATATAATATTATTGAGTAATATTCCGTGGAAAAGAAACAGGATTTCATAAATCAAAAGCTTTTCGCGCCAAACGAGATCGAAAGTCCGAGTCGGGCCTAGCATAGTAATTCAGTGTTGAGACCAGATAAGTAAAAATTATCTAGATAGATAGATAAAAGATTATTGCTCTAAGATTGTCTAGATCGAGATGATATAACACGTATTTTAATAATTATCTTAGATAAGATAAAATACGAACAAAATGTATCAATAGATAAAAAAAAAAGATGAAATTTTAAATATTTAAAATAATTTTATTTAACCAACAATTAAATTTATATTTTACTATTGGAAATCAATATAATATCTACCAATGATTAAAATCTTAAATTAACGATTACAGATTTTTTAATCGTAGCATAAATAATGACTATTTATATAGAGTGGTAATTAATTGTTTCCCGTTATAAGCTTGATAGTTCTATATTATGACGTTCGTAGATTATTTTAAATTTTTGGTGATCCTGTTTTTATTATATTTTACATTATGACTATATGACATTTATAAAATAGACTCCATGGACCATAATATTAACTTGCATGCAAACATGGCGCTCAAAAAAATAATTTTCGGATTACTTACTTATATTATCTCGATAATTACTAAAAATATAACGGTTTTTTTTATCTTAGATAACCCTTAGATACCTATCCACATTTTCATCTAGAAAAGATAAATAAATTTATCTAGATAAGTCTCAACACTGAGCATAATATAATATATTATTATCTGAGCGTTTAAATTGGTTTTTCTGCTACTCGAGTGCATTACAATAACAATAATGTCTAACGGATTGGATAATCTATAATAATAATATATCGTGTCGCTTAAACAGACCGCCGAGCAGCACGACTTGTATGATATTAATATTATATTATCGCATGTTCAAAATTCACTTGAGATTTTTAAATTTTTAAAATAACTCAAGACGCATTTAAATAGGACGTAAATATTGTGTTATTATTTTTCGTCGCCGCTGATACGCTGCGAACGAATAATTGTTCAGAAGTGGTATCAAATCGGTATAATATATTATAATATACCACGACTGCTTTAAAAGAGTACCAAAGGATTTTCCTGTTAACTAATAGGTCACTATTTATATTAAACAATTGTATAAATCAACTCTAAAACGATTACACAATATGTACGTCTTCCGCCGTGAATCTTTGTCACGTGAACACAATTAAGTTAATGTTTTGGTAAACAAGTTTTACGCACTTGAAAAGGCTCTTCGACGCGGTAAAAGCGTTTATTATAGAGTCTGTATGGAGCGTATTATATTGTTAAAAACTATATTGTACGAGACGGTATATTAAATTAGATAATAATATAAACCTATATTCGTATAAAAATGTTTATTTTTCAATTATCCGTATGAAAAGCGATTGTTTGAAAAAATGTAATGTAGCTGATATTTCTAGAAAATATAATAGGTCCGATATAATCGTGTGTGTTTTCTCGTGCGTGTTTTTAAATGTTGACATTACTCTGCTCTGACCCACATTTAAATAAAACGTTTTGATTAAACTCGGTCAATCTCGAAGTTTGGACTATTTTTATTTTTGAATTTTTTTACGTTTTCTTTCGTGATTTTTAACACGCAATACATATTATATTCTGATTAATTATAATATAATCTTAGCCTATAATACACACATGTGAAAATAATATCGTCTAGACGACGGACGGGAGCGTCGCGAAAAGCAATGTGTATAGTAATAGTTGCGGATTATAACTTACGATAGTCGTTACGAGTAATACGTCGCAGAAATTATAATTCAATAAGTAGTTAACTATTTTTTATTCATAATAAATCACTTAAAAGGGTTAATTTTTTCCATACCACCGTATATCGGTGGCTATCGCGTAATAATATTCAAACAAAATATTTCGAGTAAAGCTATTAAAATATAATATGATGAGCATCAAATCTAACCGCTCAGTCGCGAAATAAAAAAATAAAGTAAAATCGTCGGGTGAGGGGGGGGGGGGGTGAAATATCAGACACAGAGCGCGTGTTTGATACCGGGCCGCTGCTATATATATTATAAAAGCTTTCAAATTTTCAACAATTTCGCAGGAAAACTGTTACACGACGCACTGCAATTATTATTATTATTATTATAACACAGCGATGACCCACTCACGTCAAATCAGTCGGGTTATATAATACGCTAGACGTAAACGTTTTCCCATAAACGGGGGTGCAGGGCAGCAGCAGTGAAGCCTCGCACGCAATTATTATTCGGTGGCCGATTCGTTCATCACTCACGACGACGACGATATTATTATATCGATCGAATTTCATATATAATATAATAATATGCGATAATACATTTTAATAATATCATATACCTTCGCGACGAAACCCGAGAACGAGCTGGCGGACGGATCGCTTTTTGCTCCTAATAATATGGTCCACGAAAATATTATATAGGTACATAGCGAATTCACAAATAATAATAATAATAATATGTAATATTATCGTGTCGTATGGCTGCGTGACTGCGAGCGAAGACACGCGAAGGGGGAGGGGTAGGGAGGGTATGGAGAAAATCTTGACGTTCGCCGCGACTCGCAGCTCGAACGAAAGGAATGCGTCCTGCTCTATATTATTATAATATATTATATATTAAAAGGGTTGAAAAACCTCTCGTATCGATGACGGGGGTTTCGACCCTTAAAACGTTTACCGACTATGACGACGACGACGACCCGTCGTCAGGCGCGTTTCCGACGTTTTTCCGATTTCCATCTCTTTTTTCGGCTGAGTACCTACACACACACACACACATGATATACGCGCGTGTTATAAAAATATATATATCACTTATGCCGAGACGGTTATTTCCTACAACTTTCTTATTAACCGGGCGCGCGGTAATAATAATAATAATGTACCATATAATATTTCAAACGTGTTCTAGTATATAGAGAAGGAGAGAAATGAAAAAAATACAGAGAGAGAGAGAGAGAGAGAGATAGACGCAGAGAACGCTATACAAAAACTGTCGTCGTGGGTGTGGTCAACCTTATTTATATATAAGTACTATATTTTTTTTGCAATTTAATTTTCTTAGTTTTTCCAACTGCTTTTCCCCGGTTGGTCGTATCATATTGTGGTACGACATATTATACTCTTTGCGTTCGATTTAATATGCGTTTTTTAATCGGGCAAATTCTAATCGGTATACCTATATAACCGTATACCACAACAGAGGCGGCAGGACTTGACGTCGAATTCGCTCGGGACGATGTGCAGATGATGCGATTTAAAATTTTAATATTAAAATATAGTGGCGTTGCGTTGCCGTCGCGATTTTTCATAATTTTTATTCTTATAAATTTAGGCATTCGTCTGCAGAACACATAATATATTTTTTAATGCTCTCCCGCGGTATTGTCGTATTGCGACCGAAGGTATACAATGTCGTAATGTAATAATAATATTGTCAAAGCGGTTTAAGGAAGTGTAATAATAATAATAACAATAATATATTATACCCGCGAACTCCACTCGAGAAGTATAATAATAATAATAATTTAACGTGTCGTGACATTATCATTATTATTTATTATTATATACACCGCGATTCCGCGTGTGTGTTCGTTTTACATTTACCCACGACTGTACGTCACATCTCGTTTGGCAGTGATGTCGTTACCTACGTTTGCGCAGTTTCGTTTTTTTTACGCGAAAAATTAATTAAATAAAAACTTAGTAGTCTTGCCACCGCCACGGTATAATATAAAATGTGTGTTATGCACACAATATAGAAACCTGGAGTTGAATTAACAGCAAAACGTGTCATTATTAAACACATTATAGAGTGTAGGAATCCAGCTGGAGCAAGCTTGGTGTTGAAATACTATTAGCAAAGGGCAAAGAGTTAAACATATTATTTAAGAAGATTCAACACTTATTAAGGGTCAAACCATCATTTACTTTAATTAATTTACTGCAGCGTGTGTGTGCGGTACAGTTATCATCTAATCAAGCCGCAGATTTTTATGCGAAAATCATCGATAGTTAATTTGCACGTCATATATTTAATGCGCTTAAAAATTTAAAAATATTCAAACGAATTTCTTTAGCGTGTGGTGCTGAGAAAAACTATACATCTTGAAAAAAATTATAAAATATATATTATTACGTCGAAAAAAATACAGTTAAAACATCAGTATTCAGTATAATACGCTGCGTCTGCTTACAAAATATGTGTACAAACTGTATTATTATGTATACGTCTTAAGGTTTAATCAAATGAATGAAAATTAATAACGGAAAATGGAATATATTGATTTTGGAACGAGTGTCGAAATTAAGAAATACAATGTATGTGATTTCAGAAATTAAAATTGGAAATTTCTGCGATTGTCACGCTTAGCATGTATATATATTTATATTTTGAAAAAATCAATCATTTTCTCGAATAAGAAGAAAAGAAATCAAAAAATTAACTATTCAGAAAAAACAGCTACTTTTACGCATTTTATAGAAATGTGCAATTCATAGTCAATTTCACTCAAATATGTAAAAATATGCAAAAAAAAAACTGACCTCAGAATCCACACACGTCATTACATAACGTCAAAATTTCGCAGAATAATATGCGTTCGAATAAAAATCAGGTCCTTATCTAATATAATATAATAATATTATATACTTACCTACTCGTTTCCTACACTCGAACGACGGCGTATAATAAATATACGCAATACCGTCCTTGTTAAAATAAAAATATTATATACTCTGTCGTCGTTTTTATCGAATTTAGTGGGGCTGGTAGGCCGGTATACCTAGGTATATTATACGATTACGCGAACACGTGTAATCGCGGTATATAATAATTATTATTATATATTATTATTTTAAGGCCGGTAAAATAATTCTGCCGCAGCGGTGGCGTGCGATGTAATCTAGCTGCTAGAGACTCGGGGGGAGAACGATTGTTTCGGGTTCTAAATTATTATAGTGGAAAAGAGTAGATTTATTGCACTGCATTGCAACCAGAAAGTTTGAAAATGTTTTATGCAATTCTTATACACACATAATAATATATCGTCGTACACGTTTGGAACGCATTCCAAACTTCCTAGACGCAATAATATTATATATATCATCGCGGTGTGGCGTGCGCAGGGTTGAAAAACACAGTTTTTTTTTTTTTAAACAACATATTATACCGAACAATAACGTTTTAGTCGTTTAAAAAACCGATGTTTTCAACGGTTTTTTTCCGAATGTTTTATTTTTCGTAATGTCTTAAACGGTGTTTTGAACAATTTTTTTCTAAAAAAATGCCACAACGCATTGTTTCGAGCGTAATTATATTAAAAGTACACATATAATAGGAAAAAAAATGTGCGAAAAAGTTTTGTGGCGGGAAAAGTAGGCGCATCACCTATAATATATGTATAGTTCACGAAAAAAATTAAGATTTTATGTCTCTCGAACATTATTATGTCTGCGTGGTCACGTCACGTGCAGTAGTTCATGATGACCCGTCATGTCGTCGTGTAAAACATATTATGAGTTTTGACTCGTAAAACAGAATATAATACGGAAAATCAAAATTAAATTTATACCGATTTTACGGATTCGAGCGAGCCGCGACAGTTCAATTCAGCCGACACCGGTTGGCCGCACTGAAGTGGGAATAAACCGCGAGTGCGGCGAGCCTCGGCGAAAATATTATTACCGCAGACGAACTATTTTATGGCGGATTTTCGTTATATTCGTTCTATTTCAGTATGAGACGTTCGGGCACGACGACTACGTTTGCGCCGCCGACCCGCCTGCGTGTGCGTATATAATATTTTCTGTGGCATCGCATATAATATTATTAAAATATCGCGACAATAATACGCAATGTCGTCGTCCCGACGAAGCGCATAATATCGGTTTGTGACGATGTCGTTCTTAATGAGATTATAGCGATTCGACAGGTGGCAGGTGTAATATATATTTATTCGTTAGTGATAACAATAATAATATGACTGCGCTGAAAGTCACAGTCGCGATGTTTTCGACATAAATTAATATATTATGAAAAGTAGAAAACGTTTATCGTTATCGTTTACCGCGCCGACTTAAAAAGTAGCGAAGTATGCCGCCGTAAGGACACGACACGACGAAAGCTCAGATCAGTGAGTACTACCACACGATAATAATTATTATAACATTAAAGTATTCGACTTTATGTCCCAAATTTTACCGCCGAAGCATAGATAATAATAATATAAGATAATATAATATAGGCCATCAGCCTACCCAGACCGTTACCGAATGACGAGCTGACGGGGAGGTAATATATTTTGTATACCACGAACGATTAGTAATTGTTTTCTTTTATTGTTTTATTTAAAAAAAAAATTTACAAATAATTTAAAATTAATAACTTTTGTTATCGATACATAATATTTTTTGTCTTTGGGACAAGTTTGTAAATGGGCACTGTTTATTGCATATAACGCACTCTGTGAACGAAACTGCACTGAAACAGTTATTTAGTGATCAAATGTTATTAAGGATTGTATTACTACAATCATTACTATCTTATGTTTATAAAATAACTAGCGAACCACCGCGATATTATCTTTATAAAATATTAAACAGACCATTGTAGACATATAGGTACTGGATATATAACATTTTAAGTAAGTGTTCCCCAAATTGTGTTTTATAAAAATGTGATCAAAAAGTGCTATAATATTCTTGGGCGAAAAGGGAAAGTAGTTATAAAATATTTGGGCAAAAAGCGACATGGGCGAAAAGCGAAAGGTCATTTCTGGGCGAACGGGGTCTTGCCCGGCCTATCCATTACAATATATTATCTAAGCGTCAAAGACATAAACTGAGGAATTTACGTTAAAGACTGGCCAATTACGATATCTCCGATCAAATTATAGATACACTGTTTACGATATTGACTAATAAATAACGTAAATGTCAATTGTTTTCAGATAACCGTGCATTTAGCAATAATTCCTAATCAGTGACGATAATTCTGGCCTTTTTTCGGTCGAAATTAATAAAAATGTTTCTAATTATCTTGTTAATGTCAGAAACGAGCGTGCTTCGTAAGATCGATTTATATCTAATCAGTATAGTTACTTACTAACAATAACTTACTTTCGGGGTCTTTAATACTTCGATGATCCCACAGTGTGTATTTAAAAAATAGATAGCCGTCTATAAGATACAATGTTTATAGTAATAGTATTTATACAATATTCACCGCGATAAGTGATAACTGATAAGTTATTTATTAAACTGCAAGGACATCCGACGAAAGCTTAGATCAGTGAATATACCTACTATTTCTACCATAATAATAATTATAGTATCCGACTTTTTGTTGTAAATGTTATCGTCTAAGACGTAAATTGAAGAATTTACGTGGCCATAACCAATAACGATATCTCCGATCAATAAGGTCACTGTTTACGATATTGACTAATAAATAACGTAGTTAATAGCCATATTGTTTCCAGACGACCGCGGCGCATCTAGAATTATTTCCTAGGTAATGACGATAATCATTCTGGCCTTTTTTTCAGTTAACTCGTTGTTATTAGCTTATGAGTTGCGATCGATTTATCCTAATCAGCGTATAGGTGTCAACTAATAATAACTAACTTTCGGCCTCTTTAATATGTCGCATACAGTATCTAAGAAACAGACAGCCCTCTTTAGGATACATCTTTATAGTAAGTATACAATATAAATTGCGATAACTGATAACTTATATTTACTACACAATATTCGTGAACGCATACTGGCACATCTTATGACATAATATAATACCACATGTACCTATATTTTTCATTGATTTTTCTGGATACTGTGTGCAGAATCGTTTTAAATTTCTAACCAAGTTTAACCAAATTTTTTTCAACAAAATTATTAACGACATTGTCTACCAGCGTAGTAGGTATAATATTCCCTACTCGTGGTAAATGCTAATTAATAAACTATTCGATTTGACAACACTGCCTGCATTGTCCGCTGATATGTTTATAATTAAAGGAATTGGACGCGATATCGGTTACCGACGTTAGGCATTCACGTCATTACCAAAGACATTTTATATACATCATTCGACATTCGTGGCAATACGAAAATATCTGAGGAAAAAATATCCTGATTACAACAATAATATAAGGTATTCATTATTTTCGAAGGTCGTCTTTTTTTTTCAACACACAGAATAGAATATCAATCAACAACGTTTCAAAACCACCAAAAGTTTATGTATTATTTTCTTCGTTCAGTCATACGTGCGTGTACGGCCTGCAATCGGAGTAGGTAATATTAGGAGGAATATGCGAAATAAATAAATCACACTGTAGGCCGGCGCACGATCTTTCAGGTGGTTAGGTCGTAAGGGTTTATCCGAGGAAAAATATCCTGATTACAATATATATATAAGAGGTATTCATTATTTTCCACGATTATCTTTTTTTTTTCAACACGCAGAAAAGAATATCAACCCACAACGTTTCAAAACCAACGAAAGTTTATGTACTATTTTCTTCGTGCAGTCATACGTGCGTGTACGGCCTACAACCGGGGAGTATATAGGTATATAATATTAGGAGGAGGAATATGCGAAATAAATCGCACTATAGGTCGGCGCACGATCTTTCGGGGTTAGGTCGTAAGGGGGGTGTATATGGTCATTAGTCATCCCGTGCACAGTACGCCACTGCAGTTCGACGGGGTTCGTTCTCTCGCGTGTATGGTCGCATTGTCCGCATTGTCCGTATTGATATATTACACATTATGTTACTTTCTCGGGTAGGTACCTATATACACTTTATTTATATACCTACCCGTATATACATTTATGCGTGTGTAGCGTGTGTATTGTGCATGATATCAAAGGCGTGTGAGTGCTGCAGGTAAACGGTAATTGGTATAATATTTATATATATATTATATATACGTATACGGCGAGTCGGTGCGGAATTCGCTCGACCGAGTTTTAGGATCCTCTTAAACCATATAATATACTAATCTCGGAAATCTCGCACGTCGAACACGAATATAATATTATTATTATATCGTATGCGCGCACATTATAACATTATATCGCAATTAAGGGATCTTTATTTACAGATCTCGTTTGAAACGTCATAATAATATGTCTGTGCAAAATACGTTTCTATAGGAACGCGCATGTTTTTTTCGCCATCACTGTATATTATTATTATTGTATTTTATCCAAATATATTTTACCAATGTCAAAATATTATAAACGTTGTCGCCGTCGAATTAGGTGCCTTAAACCAATACTATGTATATCGCGTTGTTGGGCAAACAAAAAAAAGATTGTACGAAATCATATTTTATGACATGTTATGTACTTACCTACCTATTATTATCGTTCATGAATTGCAAGTGATATTAAAATACAATATTTAAATTTAAGCGCCATACCATATACGGCTGTTATATAATATGTTTGCAAGAGGTGCGGAACAATGGATTTTCGCATAACAAATTGATTATATAGTCATCCAGCGATTTGGAAGTCCGTGGTGGACGATTTGATGTCAAATAATGTCGACATATAATATCAAAATATATTGTATAATGTCGAATGCGTACGATTTGCGGTGAACAGCAACTTTAATCGATAATATAGTAACTCGTTTTAATTTATTTATATCGGTTTGATATTAAACGTGCAAGGCAACATTACACGAAGAATAGCATTAAAAATCGATCGTGACATACGCGTGATAATGAAAATCCGATAAAATATTGTTTTAATTTTACGAGCTTTTTTCTTGCGGCTATTTTTGGATAAGACTTTTTATCCTTCCAGTTCCGTCGCCTATATACTAAACGCCAAAACTATACACGAAACGCACGGCTGTATATACGTGAAGTGAAATATGATGGGAGTTTTTCCGATAGTTTCCCAAGCTCATATTTTATTTATTATTTTTTTTTAAATTTATATTTTTATTGTATACTTAGAGAAAATATACGTAGTCTGACATGATATATCTAAAACTTACAACATAGAATTAAAATAATATCTTCTTCCTTTAAGCAGCACGTCATCATAATATTACGCTGTGCAGTGGTGGTAGAGACGCGAGTTAACAATGACACGTCAACAATTATTTAAGCGGCATTTAGTGTTCTTGATTTAATATTAAAATATGGATTTTTAATTATTAATTATCTTACTTGTTGCGTGTGTTCATTTTTTTGTAAGTTTTTTGAAATCTGGCTTATATATTATGTTTTAAAATCAGTCCTTAACGATTCCGTTAAATGATCATCCGTTAATGTCGAGCGATGCTTAGATTTAATCATTTTCATTGTCGTCTATAAAGACTCTCATGAATATGTTGTTCCGAAAATCGATATTAATTTTTGAGCGCAAAGAGCTAAATTTTCGGTTCTTTAATAACGGGCGCGTGTTTCCGAAATCCCAACAAAGAACGACAACTGTATCTGAGACTGCTTCTATTGAGTCCTTCATTTTCCAATATAATTTTAAATTATTATATTAAAGCGACCTTTTTTTCATCTCGACTATTCCACATTTACTATAATATATTCGGTGGCTCGCGAGTCTCTTGTCGCCGACCACCCTGCTGTTATATATTATATTATCAACTAAAAAAAAAAAAAAATGAAAAAATGTCTATTACGAGTATCGTATCTTTAATCTTTATATATATATATTCCTAAATCGAGTACTGAAAATAGCCTTATCTCATTTTACGCCCGTTATTATAATATTATAACGAATTTGTCACGACGTACACTCGACGAGTAGGCGTATATTCGGCTGATGCTTACGCAGCTCGTGCGCTGTTGGGAATAAAACGACGTTCGGCGGTCCGGACCACCGCCGCGTGATAAACCGCACGTTATTATTACACGAGGTGATTTGTCACCGGACACGCGACGCGCTCTCGAGGATATCGTCGCGGCCGTTTTGTCACGATATTAATGTTTGATAATATTATAATAATGTGAACGACGAGCCGTTCCGAGAATCCGTCGTAGGCGGTAAGCCACATCGTGTGTGCTGCGCGTGTGTACAGGGTGATTCAAACGGTATGTTTGCCACTCTGTCGATTCGAAACAGAGAAAAATGTATAGTATGCGAAACGAACGTTTTTTTGATTTAGAAACGTACCTATATATAAATAATGATGATATTTATGTACATCTCGTAATTATTTTTTACAATATTTTAGGGGGTTTTTGGTCGGTCGACTTTGGATTTGTATTAAAACTTTAAACGTCTCTCGATCATAATAAAGAGTTTAACATTAATGTTGTCAACGTATTGAAAAATGTCTTGATATTATACGATTGGAAAAAAAAATTGTAGGTTCCCATTCGAGTTTCTAGAGTTGACCCCTCCAAAACCCCCCCTCATGTATATATTATAAAACGTATAAATCGTACATTTTAGATGTTTCTTAATCGAAAAAACTTTCGTATCGTGATCGCGTTTTTTCTCTGTTTTGAATCGATATCAAGTAACATAATATATAAATCTCGAGTCACTCTGTATAAAATTAAGTGTATTACGAGGTTGTTTGAATATCATGTATGGTATTAGTGTTGTCGGCTATTTGCGTCACGACACCACTGAATTACGTAGGTACGGGAAAGACGAGTCGTTCGGTCGAGGCGCGGGGGAGGGGGCTCTTCTACCGTCGACTTCCGCGAAAACGGTCGTTCCGTTTCGGTTTTATATACTCTTACCGGTCGCTCTCGGTTTTCCCGACGACACTGTGACAATTAGCTATCCGATCAGCGTCTTCTTCGACATTGTGCAGGTCGCCAAAGGCCAGAGCTGTAAGCAATAATTAAAAAAAAAAACTTATTATAAATTTAAAACAAAAAACCATGACTTGTTTCGGGTACAGCCGATTAGAAATCAGAATAATTGTATTCTGTTCGATGGCAACCCAAGTGTAGGTTTGACCTAATCTAAGTCTGAGATATTAAAATTGGAAATTTTATACATTAAATAATTTGAATATTTTTGTAATTTTGGCGGCGGTGACGTCCTGACCACGGGTGCCCGGCAGAGTTCAGAACGGCCGTCTCGTTCATATAATAATATATCATAGTATAATATCTAAGGCTGAGGTTTCGACGCACTTTGCATTGTTTTCCGAAGCTACGAGATGCTCTCGTTTCACAACATATGCGTTTCATGTATTTTTGAATCAGAATAAAAAAGTTTTTATTTTACATTTTTTAAGTTTTTAAATCCAAAATTTGAATTTGAAATCGTATTTTAAGATTGTTAAACGTACGATTTTATATAAATTTAAGAAACTATAAAGTAGGTTTCTCGTATTAAATTATTGAAAATAATTTTAAACTACATATATGGAAATAATCGTTTTTTCGGATTTTAAAAAGTCCAGAACGATATCAGTAACGTCTGTAAAACTCTTTTACAGTCCGTACGCGTTTGATCAATATATTAATTATCGTTTCCGCCGAAAGAATAAAAAAATATTTTAGAGCATTATAATATTTAGAACTTTTGGGGCATAAGAGAGTTTTTTTTTTTGGGGCATTCAAGTCTCATCCTCGCAGTACGATCATATTATCACTATAAGTTCACCTCGAATACGCTGGTCGGCCGTCAAGCCTCCCGCGGGGAGGGGGCATAATGTTATTTTATCGTGCGCGCATTAACCGCGGTATAATACGACGGCGGCGTTAACGACAAAGTGCGGTATAGTCGAGAGCCTCCCGGTGGCAGCGTCCAGCCATCGGAACAAATGCTTCGCGACACGCACTAAAAGACGTATTATATATATGTTTTGCGGGTCATCGCGATTATCGTTATTGCCGCCGTCCGCTCGCGCGTCATTGCGGCAGCGAGCGGCGAATTCGATGGGCGTCGACGGAAATATTTTCCAAAGGATGTCCGTTTCGAAATAAATATAATTTCGTCCGGACTGAAAAACACCCTCGTGTACACCCACACCGTAGACGTTGGCCTATATATATATTGTGTATTCCTATACATAATATATTACACCCACCTACGTACGCATATAATATTATATACCTATTCAAATAAACCCATAACGCTAATGGCTATTATAAAGTATAGGTATAGTATATAGTATATTATGTATTATAAATACCTACATAGAAAATAATATGTATAGTATTTTTTTATTTTTTTTTAAGCTCAGACGACATAAATAAATAACTAGTCCGCGACGACATCGTTAAAATTATTTCTCGAATATGCTTCCATCGTGTTCGTTTTCCTGTGATGGCATAGTATTGCAGTATTATTATTATTATTATTAATGACTGAAGAATTTCCAGTTGAAAAAAAAAATTACCTAACAACTATTATAATATCATTATAATACGTGTCGAGTGTCTATATACTAGCTGTGTTGTTGTAAAATAAAAATAATATTATGACCATCGTATGTTATAATAAAATATAATAATTATTCACAATGCGATTTTCGGGCACGTTTTCCGCGGTGCGCGGCTTATGCGCGAGACAGAGTTATTATTACTATTGCAGCAATAACCTATCTCTGCATGACGAAATAATAATAATTATTATTATATTCCGTCGTGTCGTGTCGTGTGCTTAGAATTAATTGAAAAACTGTGGTACTATGAAAACAAAATATACTATTGTATCAAGTACGGTATTTTCAGTTTTAAACGACGAAACAACCATCGAATTTTCGAAAATGAGAGAATATGTGCGTACCTACCTATACTGTGTAATATATTATTCGAATTCAGGGATAGTATTATTAAAGTTAATTATATGAAATTATTTCGTCTATATTATAATGTATATTATTATACGTCGCACGGCGTCCCGTGAGGATTATTTGCCCATTGCGCAGCGATATCTCCTGAAATAATGGAAATATCATAATGCCGTTTGTTTTATAAGACTCGCGGGGACCCTCGTCATTTCATGTTTTAATTTAATTTAATGTTTTGTTAAAAAAAAATTTAGTAGAAAAATGTTGTAGAACAACAATAACATTAACGATTAAATAAGTCATCTTATCCGAAAACAAGACAAGATATTATACTATTAGATAATATCAAAACATTAAATTATATGCACGCTATGCTGGTATCAAATAATACACACAATTTTTATCGAAACTAAAAATTATTAAAAATCATGAGATAAAATATAAACTCTAGAAAATAGCTATCTTCCGGTTTTTTTTTTTTTTGAAATAAACACACAGACATTTCCAAATAATAAAAAGGCGGTCTTATTTTGAAAAAAAAAAAAATTAAAAGCTATTATTATTTTTTACGTTATATAATTTTGTTTTTGCATTTTATTGTACATTTTATACAGTAGGTATATATTATGTTAAATTATTAAAAAAATTGCAACGGTCAGTGCATAAAATATAAGGTAGGTATAGTAATCTACAACGGCCGCTGCGGTCATGTCCACTGCAAAGAATTTCCAGTATGATATACGTCTACAAACCCTTTTAGAAATTCTACATATTATTATTATTATTCTTTTATCGATAATTTGCTCTTTACATATACCTACTATAATGACATATTATGCACACTTTAAGTTCAATAATAAATAATAATATCGTATATTCTGTATTGTAGACTGTAAATAATATTAAGTCAATATATTATAAACAATCGTAACAATAATATTGTTATTGTTATTGTTCAATATTATTATAAACAACGAAGACTATGAAAGACGTACAGTTGTAGCGTACACTCGCGTGCCGTGTATATTATATCGAAAAACTGAATTAATCTTCAGAGGAACCGCCGCCGCGATTAAATGAACTAATTGTGTAAAAATATTTTTCAAAAAATTAAAACGTACGTACCTACGCGTATAAAAAACGAAGAAAACTCGGGAAATTCGTTTTATTTTCAATGTGATTCCGAGTATTCTTCTAGACGTTTAATTTTCTACTGCGCGGTAGACGTATAATTGCGACGCTGTCTTTGAAATTTTCTTTTTGCGACACTTTTTTTGCCGGTTTTTTTTTTTTTTACATCGCAAAACCGCGAAAATAATTTTCCGTCGAAATTATTCGACCACAACAATCAAGCGCATCGCAATAGAATTAATAATATTTTACACACCGCACGTACATTTTATAGTCGTCACTGGCCGCAAAGTGTGCTCAATAATATCACAAACCAATCATTTGTACACTATACATAAAGCGTGACATTAAACTTCGCGGACGATCGAATAAGACTTCGGCGGCGGCGCAGCGGTGGCAAGTTATCGCTATATATAATATATATATTGTAATATTGAACTTGAAAGCTGCGACGACAACGAATACACGTAATAGGATAGACATATAATAATAGGTCGTCGCAGGACTCGTAATTCTTTTCAAAACATTAATTAGGTAGGTAGGTACCTACGAGCAGCTGATATTCCTCGAGGATTTTCGCATTTCCTCGGTGGTCTTATATTCCTCTCGCGTTGGAAACGGCGAGAACTACCTGATACAAAAAAATGTCGCTTTCACGACAATTGCGTTTTATATACGTTGTCGTATCTATCGCACGTGATAAAAGATTTCCGGTCAGCTGCCTTATATAAAGAAACGTCATTAAAGTGTACGTCCCTCGCTTCGCGGGATCAAAGTACTCGCGACCTGCAGTCGTCGTCGGGCGAATTAAAATCAGAAATATAATATTATGTGTATTCGCGATAATTTCGCAGAACCGATTTAAAAAAAAAAAAATAACATCGATAAGTGAGAACTATCATGTGCACTTACACCGAGACGTGTACAGAGTATAATACGTATATCGCGGCATCGCCGTAGAAACGTGTAAAATAAAACGAAAAGTTTTCCTCGAACTCCGCGGAGGCTGAATCGAACCCGAGCCCACTATAGTGAACGTATAATAATAGCTCTCTGGTTTTTCTACACGTCGCCGCTCGTTAATATAGTCGTTCGGAAAACTCGTCGGAAAACTCCGAAAGACCGACCCCTCGGACGATAACGGATGATACGCTGTATTATTTACCTCTGTGTGTAATACGCATATTATATTGTGTATATACCACCTGTTTCGAATTTCTGATCTGTATATTATACGATTTGTGTGGCGGCGCGGAATCTCGCCTGCTCGTGACGATGATCAGCCGTCTTCGGCCCATGCAGATTTTGTATTTATAATATGTATAGTGTACACATATAATTTATTCGCGAAAAATATATTTTTCAACATTCGTCGCGAGCTGTGCGCTATCGCGTGACGTCGTACGGGTAATAAAATATTATTATGCATCACGACAATAAAAAAAAATATATATTGTCTGCCTGCAGTCGTATCGTATAAAAGTTATCGCCGACAATACGAGTTACGCCGTATATATATCAAAACGTGTAATCCGAAATAATAATTGTTGAACATAACGATTTATTATAGGTACCTATAGTGATTTTATACCTTCTTGTACACTATTGCCATAATGTATACATTGCGTACTACGTCGTCGTCTAATCGTATTCAAACATCCCGACACGGTCGACATTAATTCTTCGGCGGTATTACTCCAAATCGGTTTTCCGATTAATATTTGTCAAAGCGAAACTAATACCGATGTAAATTTGTTTTTCGTTTATTTTCACATTCATTTCGGACTTATTTTGTTAGCGCGTTGAGATATCGAAAATCAAATTAACGAGGCACCCATACCTACCTATGTATTGGATCGACGTCGTGGATCAAGGTATTCGTATTTTCTATTCGAATGGAAAGCCTAGCGTGAAAAAGACACCGGAAAAGCAGTGATTTTTACCGTGAGAAGTTCTGCAGCAGCTTCCCTTCGTTCGATTAGCCGCACCGAAAATCCGAAAAATAAACGTCGCGGTCATTCGAAACATATAATATATATTATGAGAAATCGTCTCGACGTCCGTTCTGCGATTCTCGATTTTTTGGTTTTTTGAGAAAAGCCAATCGGGGTTTTCGGCTCTCTGTCCCCCCTACGGCGGCGGCGGGCGATCGCCATCCTCGTCAGCGGCGAGGCGGCACGCCGCGAGGCGATCTGCCGCTGCCGCGCGCGCCGGGCGTGCGGGTCACGTGACTGCTGGCGACGGAAAAGCTCGGCGGCGGCGGGCGTCCCGGCGAACTGCGTGGTGATCGCGGGGGGGGGGCCGCTGCCGCCACAGCCACAGCCACAGCCACAGCCCCGGCAGTCGATAAGGGGAACCCGGCGCCGTCGGACGTATCACCTCTCAGCTCTCGCGCGCGCACTCTTCGCCGCCGTGTGTCCGTGTGTCGGTGTGCGGGTGTGCGGGTGTGCGGGTGTGTGTGCGCGCTTGTGGGTGTGTGGGTGTGTGCGTGCGGGCGCGCTAGTGTGTGTGTGTGTGTGTGTGTGTGCGAGTGTACGAGTCGGTCGGTGTGCGAGCGTGCGCGCGCGCGCCCGCGTGTGTGTCTGTGTGCGTCGCTCCGCGTCTCGCGCGCCTCCTCGTTGAGCAGTCCGCCGCGTCCGTCGTATCCGTCCGCGCGCGCGGTCCGTCTCTCGCTGCGACAGTCTCCCCCCAGACTCTATATACTATTGTCGTTGTCGTCTTCGTTATCATCATCAATATTATTATTATTGTGTTCTCAGTTTTTTGTTGTTTTTTTTTTTTTTTACCGAAAACGCAAGACTCTCGTAAGACACTACATTTGTGAATTTGTGAATTTTTTTCCGATTTTCGACGTTTCCACTGCAAGTCTCGATACTATTGTCGCGCGCGTAAATACTCCAATCGCCGACTTCTTCCGCACCGTCCTCTCCGAATGACTGCACCGCCACCTCCGCATATTATATTATAATAGACCCGCCGAGAACCGTGTTCAGACCGCCGACCCGCAGAGACGATAATATAATATAATAAAATATTACATTAATAATTTATATCGTTATCGTATAAGAATAATATATTATAATATTATAATAATTATCATATCACGCGATCGCGACTGTTCTATGCCCGTCGGATCGTCGGCCAAACCGTTTGCGCTGCACGTCGCATGCACTCCGCAACAGACTGCTGCTGTCTGATACCGCCGTTTCGCCGCCGCCGCCGCCGCCGACGATTTAAATCCTTTCGCGCGTTCGCGGCCCTCGATCTCGGTCGAGTGAAAAACGCACGACGTCACCCCACGACAATAGCGATAATATTATTGTCGTCGTCGTAATATCGGCTCAGCCACGCGTTCACCGGCAGTCCACTTTCATGAATGGCATGGGCTGGAACACCGCACGTTGGCGACGGGTACGTGTGTGTGTGTGTGTGTGTGTGTCGACGATGACGTCCGTCAAACTCGATGTCATCATAAAATATATTATTATTTCACATATTATTATATTACTATACCTATACTCAAACTGTCGTCGTGTGGGCGACCACCAGCTACTCGTATGACTTGAGCTCAAGTCGAATCAGTTTACCCTCGTCGGAGAATCCCGCGATTCTGCTGATGCTGCTGCTACAACCGTGGTATCCCGCAGCAGCTGTCTTATCGCAACAGCGTCCTAAAAGTGATGCGCGTCCTGCGAATGTTTTTTATTTTATTAAAAACGTCCCTTCCTCATACGCGTTACAATAATATATCCAAAAATGTACGGCCCGGAGACCAGCGACCCGTACTTATATACGAAAATTGCAGTGGCCGTCATTTGTGGGGGGGGGGGCGAATCCGTTGACTTTCGCCGGAGGAGTTCGCGCTGCTGCTGTGCAGGTATCCCGCAACAGCAGCAGCCTTATCGTAACAGCGTCCTGCGAATGTCTTATTTTTATTAAAAAACTCCCTTCCTCGTGCGTTGTAAAATATCCAAAAATGTACGACCCGTAGGTCGGTGACCCGCTACATACTTATATAC
Organism: Neotoxoptera formosana; assembly: GCA_022818045.1. Classification (NCBI taxonomy): domain Eukaryota; kingdom Metazoa; phylum Arthropoda; class Insecta; order Hemiptera; family Aphididae; genus Neotoxoptera; species Neotoxoptera formosana. The sequence goes on from CM040634.1 coordinate 23,381,075, forward strand.
TGCAGTGGTCATCATTTTTGGTCGGTGGACAAATCGGTTTACTCTCGCCGGAGGAGTCCGCGCTGCTGCTGCCACTGTGGTACCCTTAGCGGCCTGCAAGTGACACGCGTGCAGCGAGCGTTTTGTTTTTTTTTTTATATAAAAACGTCCTCCACCTTGTGCACCGCATTATAAATTATAATATATCCAAAAATATACGCCCCAGTCGGTCAATCGGCAATAATAGTTGTTGTCCTCCGAAGTCAACGACTGCCGCAGACACCGCTGCAGGATGACGATACGCCACCGAAATCATTCTGTCCGACCGTTCTCTAAAAGGATATATTTTCCACGTAGGACGTTGACGGGTTGCACGGGGTGGGTGGTATGTGGAATTTTTTTAAGGGTCTCGTGTGTTACATATTATTATATTTTTTGACGAGAACAATATTATTCTGGTCCTACTGCTCGTTATAGAATCGTTCATATCGTGTAATAATAAATTATATGTATCGTTTTCCGAATATTATTATGTTTTCGAATGAATAACGTCTTCGCGTATATTCATTGTGCGACGCGCGGTCTTGGCTCCGAGCCCTTTGAATCACGATCACCCAAGTATATTACTAAAGTGTTAAGAACGTCCATCCCCGGGGGCACCGTATTATTCAAAATGTCCCAAAAAAAAAAAACGACCCAGACGAGAAATCGGCAATAGCCGCGGTTGTCCCGTCTGCAGAAGCCACTGCTTCGGGTGGACACCGCTGCAGGACGACGATACGAAATCATTCCGTCCGACCGTTCAGGTCTAACAGGATATTTTTGCCGCGCAGGACGTTGACGGCGGCTGCAAGGACGCGAGTGGTATGCTGTAGTACCGCGGTATTTTTAAAGGGTCCCGTGCGTTAAGCATTATTATATTGTATTTTTGACGAGAACAATATTGTTCTACTGCTCGTCACAATCGTTCATATCGTGTTAAATCGCACGATGACATAAATATTATTTACGTATCGTTTTTCGAATATTATTATAATATGTTTCCGAACGAATAACGTCTTCGCGCGTATATATAATACAATATAATCGTCGTGCGATGCGCGGTCTTGGCTCCGAGCCCTTTGAATCACCATCACCATCACGTATATTATTATAACGTTTTTCGTGTTTTTTCTTCTTTTACACGCATATTATATGTATAGCACGCTTAGTACGACGTATTCTATTTCTAGTCGTCCGCTGTTCCATCGTGTTGTTCCACGCCGCAATTATCGCGATCCGTCGCCATTGTGCCGTTACGACCGTCATCGTGCGCACATATATTACTAGATAATATATAATATAATAAAATAATTACTGTTAAAATGTCATAGGCGCGCGAGAGTACATCTTTACCCGCAGTTCCGTTACGATAAGAACAATTATTATTATTATTATTATTATTATTATTAATCGTCGTAGTCATCGTCCACCCCAGTTTACGGTATTATATTATTATGCAGCACAATGCACAAATTATTATTGTATACCAGCTATATTACACGCGTATTATACACACAATGTTCAGACTTGTCTACATAAAAAATTACTAGTCTAGCAGGGGCGCGTTAAAAAATCAGCCACATCCCTCCCCCCCCCCCACAATGACAAAATCATTTGACCGCCACTGTCGTCTAGTATCTTGTCTAGGTAACTATGTAGTGTGTGTCATTTATCTATCGGTTATCTTATAGACGAGACTGCACGTTTACTTATCTAGATCGATTAAATCATAATATTATTCATTATTTTTGTTAAAATTGTTGAACACTATCCTATTATGGTACAGGTACTCGTAGTATCACTGATATTCCCATGTATTCTACTAGTATATTTTATTAAGTCAATAATTTGAGACTTTACGACTCTTTGACTCGAATAACATTAATCGTGTTAGTCCTTTACTATTGCAGGTGTTACTTTTTATGTTCACTTCGGTAAAGAAGTGTACATTTGTTACCTATTTAAATACAATACAATTTAGTCTCTTATCAAACGTATATCGTCTAGATGTGAAATTCTGTTCCAAATAAATATAAAATGTATCTGGATAAATGTATATACAATTATCTGTATCTCATTATCTAGATGAAATTTCCGTCATCTATTCTCAACACTTATTACCGTCGTAAGTCGTATGGTACTTCCAAAGAGGTTTCATACACTAACTCAGTGCCGGATTTAGAACAGGTGCCGCCTAATAACGAATTATCGCCCTAGGAATTTTTAAATATGCCGCCCCTACCCCAAGAAAAAAAAAATGGAAATGCACCCATTCTGATTACGAAAGTTTGACCCGACATACACTGGCCACAGAGTTCACCAATTTGTCAAATGCGTGTATTTACTATACCTACTATGTATTTTAAATATATTCATAAAATATTATATAATATTAATTTAAGCAGTTACACAAATGCATAAAATATTTATATAATTTATTTTTCAATTTCTTACAAAATTTGCCGCCCTAGGCCCGAGTCTCACAGTGCTAGGCATGCAACGCATATCGTTATACTTTAAATTTTTTACAATATTATATTATTATGCACTCTACACCCACGGAGTACGAGTATATTGCGTCAAAAAAAAAAACCAGCAAACACATAATATATATCATCACATGCTTCAGTGTTGAACACAAATAATAATAATAATAATAATAATAATCTGACCGATCTCGCGGCGTGTTCGTTGCAGCGCGCGCGACACGCGACCGCCACCCCGCGAATTCGAACGGTGACCTTGACTCTTGCAGCACTCGACGGTGCCAAAAATATTATTTCCATTTGACTTGCACTTCCAACAAGACTATTCATCGTGTGCTCGAGGTTATTATACTCGCTGCAAGCACACGATATATGCTTTGTATTTGTTATCGTCTCGCAGTATACCTATAATAATATATTATTAGGGTTTTAAATTTGAAATATTTCAAAATTGAAAATTTCACTCCTCGTGAATTATTTCAATGAAATATTGAAAAATATTTATTTTTTTGTACATATGCAGTAGGTGATATTACTATAATTAGTATTTATATTAATTATTATTTATTAGTTATATTACTATCATATCTTATTTTGTAAAGACCTAAGTACCTGTTCTAGGCCATCTTTAGAAAGCCATATTATGAACACTATAATTTCACTGGTCACCGTAATAAACAATTTGTGTATTCGTACAGTGGACATAGGTCATTTTAAATATGTTCTCCTCTCGTCCTAATTATACGGGTGTGTAACTCGAAAAAAAATTTTTCTAAGTTTTTTTTTTTTATAACTTTTGGTGTATTTTTAATTTTCATGTGAATGAATTAATTCCACGAAACTTTCATGAAATATTTCAAGCATTTCATGAAATTTTAAAACCTTAAATTGATAATAATATAATATGTTATCGTTCGAATTTTATGCAATAATAGTCGTTATAATATTATAATCACGGAAACCTCGTTCGTTACGTCATGATTTTTTTTTACCGTCGTCTTTCGGCGATCTACTGCTGCGGTAGGAGCCGCCAAATCGTTATCGGGTGGTGCGTTCGTCTCGCGATTTTTTTTTTCATTAATAAATAATTGTAATATATTATAATATATCGTCTGTACGTGTCTTGCTGTCGTCGAGCGGCCTTGGGCCACCCCGCCGCCGCCACCTTGCACCCCGTTATTATATACTATATTATTCCGCGGTATATCGCGATATACCTAGGTGTACCTAGGTGGAGGCAAAATGAGTATTTATCGATTGCTGCGAGGGGAAAAAAAATTAAACAAGCAGACTGCTGGTGCAGTATATATATACGCGTAATTCGAACGGGGCGAACGGAATTCGTTACGACGACGACGACGACTCGTCGTGGCCAGGGAGATTATTTAATGAAATATTTTAATGGCGCCACGCCGCCTCCACCGTCTTTTTTTCCTCCGCCTCGTTTCCCTCCACGATTCGCGCGCGGGATACGCCGTCTCGCGCGGACGGACGGCCGAACGCCTTTTTCGTTAAGCTTTCCTCTGCGCGCGGCGCGGAAGACTTTACCGCGTTAAAAAATCGTCGCGTACAGCGGTATAGTGAAAGTCGTGAGGGGGCACTTAAACGAGGTGTACATCATTCTCCATATACACCCCGTGGCTGCGCGGCGTAAAAACCGTCAATCTATATAATATTATATACCTACGTATTGTTATTAAATATAATTTATTGTGCGATTGCAGTCGTTTGCAGCTGTTCGCTATAATATATAATAACCTACCATAATATTATTATGATGTTGATGATACCACAACACTGCAGGTTACTGTACGTCATCGTTACGAGTATACTGGTCGTTCGTGGTATATACAGCGGCTCCGAGTTTATTATATAATAATATTATATATATTTCGAACACATCAGCTATATACTGTGTATGTCTGTTTTACGTGTTTTTCCGTTTGCTATTGAAATACCTACCGCCTACGCCGCCGCACCGACGATAAAACCGCAAAACTGCAGCAAGGCTCGAATTTGAAGAAAAAAAATGTCCTCATTATTTACACGATCTAAACGTCATTTCGGATTTTCTAGTATGTCGCTATTGTTTAGAAGTTAAACGCTGTAAAAGTTTTGCGTTCATCTTTGTTTAGAAGTGAAACGTCGTACGACGACTTTTGAGACCAACTATATTTTTATTCAGAATTAAAACTTTTACGACTTTTGCGTTTAACCGTTAAAAATAATATATTATATATAATGCGATTAATGGTCCGGAATATAAAAAATATAATCTTGGATTGATTGCCGCGTTATTATTAAAATAAATCGCTTGGAATATAAATATTTCTACGAAACCGATATTATAACTTTTGAGTAAATGGATTTTAAATTATTTCGTTTTGCGTTATGTTTTATTGTTTATTGTAAATTTTTTATACTTTTTTAGGCAATCGTTTTGTTTTGTTTTGTAATATTCGTTTATTTTTGTTTACCGTTTTCCGTTTTTTTAATTACGTTTACAAATTGAAATCGTTTTTTTTTTTTTTTTTTTGTGTTATCATAACGTTATAATAGCGTTTGCTGCATTCTCTGCTACAAAATGTAGACTCGCGTACTAGCTCGTACACAATATTAATAATATTTTAAGACTATAAGACTGCTCAGTAATAAAAAATAAAATATGTTTACCTCGAATATACCTAGCTGGTTATAACTAACCGTAAACGTGGTTACTGTACAATATTATACTTATCAAATAGGATCGTCATTGTATTATTATCGAGTGTTTAATTTACAGCGTTTCTTTCAAACAACACGACGCTTATTTAATGTCGATCGACAGCGTGTTTCTAGACACTTAAGCGTGACCAATTGCATTGTATCAAAACATGAATTAATGACACAAAAAAAAAATGTTCGTAATGTGTATAATATATATACCGGTAAAGTATAGTATGAACAAATGGAAAAAATAATTTAAAAACATTTCTCTTAAGTGTAGTTTTTTTTTTTTTTTAATAACAGCTAAAAGTACTTGGAATAATAATTCTATACTGACAGCTTTACACAACGAATGTAATAGATTATTTTTCCACATTCTTTATTCACTTTAAAAATTGGGCATCTCATTTTAGTTATATAAATACATTATAATATATTATATTTTTATACGGGAAGCTTTTGGAAATATTGCAAGCACACCACTCTGCCGTGTATTAGATAGGTATATGTATGTATATATGTGTAAAACACAAAAATGCACTCTTATAATGTCACGTCATTAATTTAAAAGTTTGTATGATGTACACGTGTAAGATAAGTCGAATAACGTAAAAGTATGTTTATTCGAAAAGTTATGCAATCATTTTGCAAGTTGAGATATTATATATTGTTATTTATACTTTGCGACGTTACAAAATAAATTCACCCGATTCCTATAATATTTTATTTTATCGTGACTAAACATCTCCCGATGGCTGTATGAGTTATTTCAATATCGAAAAAACTTTTATAGCCATTAATAATTTGTCTCTCCGAATACGCATTAATTCAGCCCTCCTATAATTACCAGCGAATATTATATCGAATGAAGCAAAACGGTTTAAAATATATTCAACTTAACGATCTATATATAGGTACCTACGTTGATAATTTGTATTTTTTTACTTTTGATCGTAATTCGGATTCAATGACCGCGAACAGTAACAAAAAATAACAAAAATGCATCGGTAAGAGCGTATAAAGGTTGATTAGAGAGAAATAGTTGTACACGTATATATTATTATAGTCAAATAACAATATTATATAATCACGACACTGATTGTTTTAGCGAAATTGACGATTCCGACTTCGGGCGTGAAATTTTGAATATTGTGAATAATATTAACGCTTTTTTTTTTACTTTAACTAATAAAGACTCACAAACCTCTTATGAAATAATTGTCAAATGTTTGAAAAAAAAGTTTGGCAACCACGAATGTAGATTAAAAAAAAAATCATTGAAAGCGGGCGCCATACATTTTGAGGACGGGGGCCCGAAATTTCCAAATAGGGCCGAGCCGCTATATATACAATAAGGCTGCTGCAGTGTACCAGAATTAATAATAATTTATACCACGCTTATTGCTTGTTTCGCGAAACATATTATATTATCTTTTCGCTCTAGCCCGCGTATACTATATCGATATTCGTAGAAAATAATGTATAATATGATTTCTTCACGACGACGCGCGTGCCCTGCTCTCCGCCGTTGCCTTTGTCTTCCGTCCGTCCGTCCGTGTATTATTATTATATGTTAAGGTCGCAGACGTTGATTTATAATTCGATAAGGACATCACAGTTGAAATTTAATTATTGTGCGCTCTATGCAGAGCCGCCGGAGTATACTCGATAACTTACGGGGCGGACGGTGAGACGTCGTTTCTCGGAAAGTTCTACTTGAAGCCCGCTGTTGTATACTTGTATGTGTGTGGGTGTGTGTGTGTGTGTGTGTGTGCATATACGTCGAACGAGCCAACTACTAAAACCTATGTAGAAATACTTGTGTGGGGGGGGGGGGGGGGTGTGTATTTGTAATTTCCGTTAAAGTTGATTATAATATGTATAAAATGAGTTTGCCGAAGTTTCGACAGTAGTCGCCGCGCGTTGCAGATATCGAATTGTCAATACGCCGCGCACTACGATAATAATATTATAATATATTACACGACGAAACACAATAATATATAATGCTATTATAATAATATCGTGAAATCGATAATATGTATGTCGCTGTCGGACAGCGAGTACAAATTTATTTTGACGCTGAGAAAATAGTGGGGGGGGGGGGGGTTAAAAAATATCGCGATGCAAATTTGCAAAACGGAACGGCGGTCAGACTCGTTCATACCAAAACCGTAAAAGGTATGTACGCGTGATGAGTGGAGCAGAGTCCGTATAATGTGTGTGATCGACTACCGTGCAAAGGCCGATATAGGACCGGATTAAGAGTTTACCGGACCTGGAGCCTATAATAGTCCAAACGGTCCTTCACCCTTAGTCCTTTATTACGAATAACTGAATTTTATCTCTTTAAAAAAAAATGATACAAATTAGGTAATTGATTGTACAGAAATATTTTTGACGATCTTCAATATTATAATATTATAGGTATTTAGGTGTCTGTTATTTAACGAGCAAAATACTAAAACCTATATTATGGCGAAGTACTTGAGGGGTGTGTATTTGTAATTTCCGTTAAAGTTGATTATAATAATTTGTATACAATATGAGTTTGCCGAAGTTTCGACAGTACAGTCGCCGGGCTGCAGATATCGAATTGTCAATACGCCGAGCACTACGATAATATTATAATATTACATTATACGACGAAACACAATATAATATAATGCTATTATAATATCGTGAAATCGATGTATTATGTATGTAACTGTCGGACAGCGAGTACGAATTTATTTTGACGCTGAGAAAATAGTGTGGGGGATTTCAAAAATATCGCGATGCAAATTTGCAAAACGAAACGGTCAAACTCGTCCATACCAAAACCGTAAAATTTATGTACGCGTGATGAGTGTGTTGTATAAGGCTTTTAATATAGGTACAATTTAAAGGATGTAGTAATAAGTAATGTTTAGTATTTAAGAACTAGGTTAAGAAAACAATTATAAGTAATAAGTAGTAAATCAAAACAATTAACATTTCATAGACGATATTGTAAAAACATGCAATTAGGTTAAGATAACAATTGTGTAATTAAACAATAATTTATTATTGTCTAATGTAACTAGGTTAAAACAACTATCAATAATATTCGATAGTGATTAGAGTATAAGATTAATATATAAGGAATATGTACGGGGAAGGAATGGGGTCAGTCTGCAGGTAGTGATCGTGTGACTCGATTGCTACTGGACAGTGGACGCAATTTTAATAAAGTGTTTACATTTCATATGTGCGTTAATTTAGTGTATGTCTGAAGTCATCGGCGTATACGACAAGTGGAAGAGAGTCCGTATGATGTGTGTTCGACTATCGCGCAAAGGCCGTTTACGCAAACATTTTCGCTTTCGTCTTTTCGCCGTACTAAACGGCAGTTTCAGAAATTTATTTTGACACGAAGAAAAGGGCGGGGGAGAGGAAAATTTCAAAAAAAAAAGCTATGTAAATTTGCAAACGAAACGATCAGACTTTTCCAAAGCCGTAGAATATAGTAGTAATAATAATAATAATAATACGTACGCGTGATGAGTCGATCAGGTTTCGTGTAACGCGTGTGCTCGACTACCGCGGTGCAAAGGCCTTTCGGCCGTGTTCGTTTTCGCTTTCTTCTTTTCATCGCGCGCAACGACGGCGTAGTTTTACGGTTAAGCATATAACACATTTCCCCCTTTTTATTTTCGTTTGTTAATATTTTTTTTTTTTTTTAAGAGGTTCTTGATATTTCAAAAGTAATATAAATATATTATGTTTCCTCGCCCGTCGCCGTTACGTGCTGGCGAAAACCGGATTTTCTCGGACAATAAAGCTCGGTCGTCGAATGGCAATACGCCATAAACACTATAATAATATTAAATATAAATCGGTTAATACGGTTTCGCGACGTACACCTCAGGCACACATGATATTATCGTGTTACAAGACTACCACTCTCAAGTTGTACAAAAAACGTCGTGACGTTTTTGAAAAAATAAATAAACACTGTTCGCATGTATTGTTATTATATTGTCGAACAACGCACCACAATTTTATTTGCGCCACGTGTACGGTCGAATTTTTTTTTCTAAGCTTTATACCTATACAACGGCGGCGGCGCCGATGTTTAATATAATATTATTATTTGTGACTATTATGTGCACGAGTATCCGTCGATCGTGTCGTGCGCGAGTATTTAAATATTTTTATTTTTCGTCCGTAAACAATATGTTTTGAAACTTATTGAAATCGTCGGAAAACACACTCGTTTTTGTAGCCTATGACTAGGCACGCGAATCAGAGCGTCGAAGTTTTTGGCGATTGGATAAAGCCGGCTAAACTATTATCCCCCCCCCCCAATCGTTTTAAAACAAACTCTCTCTCTCTCTCGCAGGATCGGGTGAATATTATTGTGCGATAGAAGTGTGGGGAAAGAATCGGCGACAGACGGTGCTAAAAACGTTTAGCTCTAGTAGGTATATTTATATATATATATATAGCAGGGGTGGCCAGTAGCGACAAGAGACTCGCGAGCCGCCAAAATATATTAATATACATCGGAAGAGCCGAAATGACAAAAAAGTGAAAAAATCAAATGTATTTGTGAAAATGTTTTGTACCTTACGATAAGATGGGAGCCGCATAAGTCTATGAGGCGTGCCGCAGTTTGGCCACCCCTGAGTATAGTAATAGTGCAGTCGTTTGAATCCGCTGCCTATATTGTAATACTTTGTTTTTTTATATTTTTAAAGAAACCACAATAGTTGATCGATTTTTTGGAATGTAAAGCATCGTATATTATTATTTTATTATAACAGGATTTAACGAGTTTATGTATAACATCTATACCCGGGCAAATCGTGAACTTTTGAGCATTAACGACTGTGGCCGAAGATGTGTGATTCACATATTGTATTTGTTTGTATAAAATATATTATATATATTATATTATAAATGTAATCTCGAGGGTAAGATCGTTTTTTTAGCGATCAACTGTTATAACGAAACCAGTTTGGAATTGACGTCTGTGAATTCGACACCCCGAACTATGTTTGATTGATGCGATTGAAAATTCTAACATTGGTGTTGCAAATTGTAGCAAACTTGGTACTTATGTTTGGATACGATACGACAAAGTCAGGGTGCCAACTTAACGGACGTCGGAAACGTGCTAATGTGGTTGAAAAGTTCTTGATGACATTATGGATGGACAGCGGATAAAAAAAATTGTGTTCATCAATGTCGAAACCGGATTTGGATTCGAAATCGTAATTTGGTTGCGAAAATCGTGTTTATAACTGGTTCCTAGAATGACATGTATATAAATATTATATTTGTTTCTGCAGCACACATTAATATTGACATTTCTGGGTTCTTATAGATTTGTGATTTTTCGGTGGGGAAATGAAAATACGACGACTATTCACCTTGAACGTATCGTATTTCAATCTAATAGCTGGTTATTGTCTGTTGAATCAATTTTTTCAAAATCGCTTTCGAAAAAAAAACAATTATGCGATTATACTCAAATTGTCGTAAATATTTAGTGTGTTTGTCCACTGAATATTTGCAGTAGGTACAAAACATTGTTTAAACATCGATTTTATTATAATTTAATAAATTAATAATTTGATATTATACTGTCGGTCTTGTGCAGACTAACTCGAAGTTAAAGGAACCGTTCGAGTTATCCAAGAATAATTCGAGTTGAATAAACATGAATCTCTAGGGAGCGCGGGGAAAAGTTCGAGGTATCGACGATTTCGAGTCGAATAAGAGTTCGAGTAAACCTGCAAGTTCGACTGTATATATTATGATATGCGCGGTATCTGCAGAACCTCTCGAATCTCGACACCGTCGTTTTCCGTCAACGATTATTATTGTATATATTATGATTTTCAAAGACTTTATAATAACTCGTAGAAAATATTTTCAACAACACGTCATGTCACGTTTTTTATCACAATAATAATATTATCGCCACACGGTGTCATCGTTCGTTACGCGGCGTTCGACGTCATGCAGATATAACGCGCGTGAGCCGCGCTCGTCCACTGCATCACACGCCGCGGCGGTTGAAGCGACCCTTTTTAAGATATTATTATTATTATTATTATATTATGTGCTTGAAGGGTAAAAAAAAAAACTCGGTTGGCCTATATATTATTATAAACTATATACACGTAGATACATAGCTGCGACCGCGGTATAATATACGAAAACAACCTCGTCTACTGCAGCTATATCGTTTTGGGGTAAAAGCGATAAATCGTTAAGTATATACGCGTGCATACGTACACACATACATATATATATATATATACACCTTCTACACGGGATACACAGAAATATAAACACTGCGTCGGCGGCGGCGGCGGCGTGAACATTGCTGGGCGTTAAAAAGACACACGAGTGGGTTTGTCCCCACACGCTCGGCGAGGATTTACCCGACCGGAGCAAACTTATTGTTGGTTTTACGACGAGTAGTACTATATATATATAAATAATATTACGTGCACTCCGCCGCCTTTGCAGCGCCCGTTTTCTATTATTTTCACCCAACCCCCACCCCCGTGCACCCTCGCACTCCTTTCAATACCTATTTTGGTTATCGACAATCTCTTCACGCGCGTCTCAGTGCTCGCGAGACGAATAATATATTATATTGTGTTTATCGCGAATGGGTAGGTACCTGGTATACAGACACACACACACACCTACGCGGCTCGTAGAACACCTCACAATAATAATAATAATAATAATAATAATATTCTATTAGCTTTACGGCGGCTGCTGCTGCCATACAGTGCGGTATCTTTTCGTCGCGAGTCCGCATTATAATACGCTCGACTACCCGCTTTTCCGGCTTTTTACCCTGACACCAACAACAACAAAAAAAAAAATAGTCTCGAAACGTATTTTTTACAAATCCGAGATTGTCTGTCTAGAGGTGCAGATAAACCGCAGGTATCGAATATATTATTTGGCTTCGCAGACTCGACAGACTTGATGGGTTTTCGACCGTTTTAAACGGTTTTTTTTTCTGTATATAATATAATATGACGTGTCATATAATAATATGTCCGGCGTTCCACAAGACATTATTTTATTGAATTTAATTTAAAAGGGCTACTTTTCTATTATTTTCATCCTTCCCTCACTCGTTTTAATATCTATTCGGTTATCGACAATCTCTTTGCGCGTCTCAGTGCTAGAGAGACGAATAGTTTATTGTGCTTATCGCGAATAGGTGGGTAGTCGCACACACCCACGAGGAGTAGAACAACAGCTCACAATAATGATATTCTATTAGCTATTTACGGCTGCTAAACATTCGTCCACATATCGTACAGGTATCGCACACATCGCGGTGGTATCTTTTCGTCAAAAGTCCGTATTATAATACGCTCGACTACAAGCGAGCCGCTTTTCCGGCTTTTTACCCCGACAACAGCAGAAAAAAAAAGTCTCGAAACGTATTTTTTACAAATCCCAGATTGTCTGTCTAGAAGTGATAAAGCATGTATACAATATACCTCTATGTATCGTATATAATATATAATATATATTTAGCTTCGCAGACTTGACGGGGTTTCGACCGTTTTAAGCGGTTTTTTTTTCATATATAATAATATGACGTGTCGTATATTATGTTCGTCGTTCCACGTGACATTATTTTCTTGAACTTAATTTAAAAGACGACCTTTTTGCGCGTCTCGGTGCTCGCTATAGACGAATAATTTATTGTGTTTATCGGATAGGTATAACGATAGTAGTCGCACACACCTACGCGGAATGTAGAACAACTCACGATAATGATATTCCATTAGCTATTTACGGCTGCTATACAGTCGCCCACATATCGTACCGGTATACATATTATATTATTTAGGCGCACACATCGAAAGTGGTATACTCGTGGTGTCTTTGCGTCGAAATTCCGTATTATAATACGCTCGACTACACGCGAGTCGCTTTTCCGGCTTTTTACCATGACAAAAAAAAAAAAAGTCTCGAAACGTATTTTTTACAAATCCCAGATTGTCTGTCTAGAGGTGATATAGCGGGTATATACCTCTAAATATAATAAATATATTTAGCTTCACAGACTTGACGGTGTTTCGACCGTTTTAAGCGGTTTTTTTTTCACATATAATACGTTCGTCGTTCCACATGACATTATTTTCTTGAACTTGATTTAAAAGACGATCTCTTTGCGCGTCTCGGCGCTCGCGAGACGAATAATATATTATAATATGTTTATCGCAAATAGGTAGGTCGACACAAACCCACGCGGCGTAGAACACCTCACAAAAATAATATTCTATTAGCTATTTACGGCTGCTAAACAGTCGCACCGTATTATTTAGGATCACATCACATCGCGTGGTATCTTTTTGTCAAAAGTCCGTTTTGTAATAATAATAATATGCTTTACTATTCGCGAGCCGCTTTTCCGGCTTTTACACCGACGGCGAAAAAAAGTCTCGAAACGTAATTTTTACAAATCCGAGATTGTCTGTACATATATAGGTGGTATAGGTACCTATACTATCGAATAATATATTATATATATAGCTTTATAGCTTCGCAGACTTGACGGGCTATCGACCGTTTTAAACGGTTTTTTCGTTGTTGTATATAACATTATGAGTTCGTTGTTCTACATGATATTATTTTCTTGAACTCAATTTAAAAGGGCTATTTTTTTTTTCGTTGTAAGACTGCCGCTGATAAATCGACCAGGTTGATTAAATAAAAATCCGTCAGCGGTGAATCGTAACGGCGAATACGGGCTAAACTAAATTTCGCGGAGGCCAAAAATGTATATAGTAATGGAATAAAGAGGCTGAAAATTTAACGATTGCTCCTTTTCTTTTTAATTAAATTTTTCTAGTCTTGATGGATTTTTTTTTTTGGCATCCAGCGGGGACGTCTTTTATATATATTATTACAAGTACATAAAGGTCGTTTATAGTTGGATGGCAGACAGAACACAGTCTCATTCTCTCGTCGTCGTTTATCTCTTTCCGTATCTCTCTCTCTCTCTCCTCCTCGTCCTCCACTCTGTACCCGCCTATGCCCGCTCGCACTTATAGCTTCTCGAAGCCCACATAAAGCATCCCGCCGTAATCTCCCCCCTCCCTTCTGTCCATTTCGCGAAAAACGTTTATACATTAGTCATTCGACCGGCGAAGAACCTATACGGTTATAATAATATATAGGTATATGTGGTATACCTGCAAGTTTTCTACGATTTCGGAAGGACGACGAATCGCGCGCCTAAGACTTGCACGATATACCCGACCTTACCCTGCAGCAGACTGGAACGCCGCCGATTTTAGTCGCGGTCGCGTGCGACTGCAGTTCTCCTCCGACCGAGTCGACGCATCAGTAAATGCATAAATAAATAGAGCAGCCACCGCGATTTGTCGTTACAACAGCTGCTGACATGACGGCGGAGATTGTCAGCGTGACGACGAGGAAACGCGAGATGGCGCAAGAGACGCGTCGTACGATGATACGTCGATTACGCGACGGTGTCATATCATATTATTATTTTAATGGATATTATATATTGATATTTTCTCGGGGTTTTCCGCGCAGGAAATTGAACGCTCGGCAAACCGTATACACGCGGCGGCGGCGGGTAAACCGACTCCGCGGCGAGACGAGCGACGACGCTGATGACACGTCATAATAATAATATTATCGCGTCACTATCGTCGTCGAGTTTTCGATGAACATTTTGAGCGTTTCAATATCGCCTTACACGGGAAGTGTATATCGTGTAAATCTCAACGGGCCGACATCGCATACACCAGCTCACATATTTTATATCTCCTTCGAAATGCGAATGCGATCTCTTTGCTGTCCGTCCCGCGGCGCACACAATAATATTATTTAAAAGAGCTATTATGTAATATATTCAAACCCAAGACGAGCTTCGTCGAAAACGCGAATCCAGACTTTTTCCTACCTCGGAATCGTCTAATTTACCACCCGGCACCCACCGACCCTTATTAATACTAGCAAATCGATCAAAATAAAATCGACCTAATATCATATTTCATATAATCGAACTTCAGTCCCTTAAAAATCTACTTATCTCTCTCCTTGCTAAAATAAAATATCGTTGAAAAATAACAATAACCGTATAGGTAATCAGTATTTTACTTATCAATAATCCATCGGAACTCTAACGCAGCGATTACCAAACTTTTATGACCGTGGCACCCTTAGGAAATAGCTTGTGCTTTGTGGAATCATGATGTCTCTAACTCCAACTCAACCCCAATTTTTGGTGAACTTTTGTTTTTCAAGTATATAATATATAAAACAGTTTTCTCAATATTCTCATAAATCTGGCGAAACCCTTGAGATCGCCTCACGGAACCTATAGGAACAGACACTTTGTGAATCGCTACAATCTAACGGATTAAAACAATAAAAAAAAAATTTAATTTTAAATACTGCAGTGAGGAGCTTCCTCCGCAAATTATTAACGTGAAGCTTTCATTTTATTTACCACGTACCGAATGTGTACTTGTCGTTTTCGATAACAGTGATTGCAAATATCTTTATAAAAAATGTATGTTATAATATATTATACTGTCCACTGTCCGCGTCTCTCCGCTGCAGCAACCGGAATCGATACGACTGCACCATCGGCTGCGTGACAAGTGTCCACAATTATACTCGTCGAACACAAAATTCCAAAACGATATTTTTTAACGAGTAATCTGCAGGCGTCCCGGCGTTTTGGAAACATAATAAAAACTGTAATCGCGCTCTGTACAGCCGCAGTTCACGACGAAACCGTGTCGACTTTCACGAAATCGACGACCGAATTGGAAATATTGCCGTATAAATAAGTGGGTGCGCGAGGCTTATTTATTTTATTTCGAAAACAAATAAATGTCACCCGATAAATTATTAAAGAGCAATTCACAGTCGCTTCATTAATATATATATATACAGCAAATACGCACTTACCTATTACGTTTTGATTAAAACGCTATACAAGATAATAATATATATATTTATAAATAACTTCCCGAAGAAGGTATATATCATTCTGCGATGAATATCGGTTACCTAAATAATCAATTATTAATGATTGTCACTACTTTTACTTTAACGAAAATAAAAAAACTTAAAAATAATTATATTATTGTAATACGGGCGTAGGTATACCTTCATTTTCGTTCTAGCCGGAATTTACAATATTAAATAGAGTACAGCGAAACCTGACTTAACGGACACCAGCTGTGTATAGCGGCGGACACGCCTCTCTTAACGGACGAAATGACCGGCGAAAAGATATGTACAGTTGAACCTCTAAATACCGGACACTCTTGGTCACTGAAATAGTGTCCTCTATCGGAGGTGTCCGGTATTCAGAGGGTACGGTTTGTATAAAATGTTTAGTTATTTGTTCCCAAAAGAAGGTCCGCTTTTTAGAGGTGTCCGTTAGGGGAAGTTTCACTGTATTCCGACGTATTTCGACCAGTCCATAACGGCGACTCTTTGCGTATTACGGACACGGACACTAATAATATATTTAACCCCGGTGATTTCATGACAGACAAAAATCATGATTCAAATCCAAAATTTACCATGTCATATTATGACGCGTATGTATGCACAAACTACGAAACAGCGTCAATGCGGAACGACATTTAGGTACCTACACGTGAAAACGCGGATTACATTATCACCGATTTCGATGACGTTAGTTGCGAGTAGGTGCCTTTTGAATTTATGAAGTTTAAATACACAATTCAACAGAAATAAGTCCAGATATATATAAATTGCAATACGCCGTATAAAATATAACCGTACAAGTATAATTCTAACGTTTTTATTCAGTTTCTATCGGTATGCATTTCTACCTTAGTACGCGTACAATATTACGTACAACATTTTCATTTTTCGACAAAACACCGAAACCTGTCTACAACGGACAATTGTTTTGGTCCCGCGACTGTCCGTTATATATCCAGGTTCCACCTGTATAATAATATTAAAGACTGCACGTATTGTTTAATTATTATAAATCGTTAAAGGGCAGCAGATACGTCTCTTAAAGATAAGTCATGACATTGTGTGAGAAAACAAATTTTTAATATTTTAATACTTTATACTTATTATTATTATTATTAATACCCGCGATAACGACGCACTCGAGTGCGTCCAAATGATATTTCGGAGATTCGATACATAGATGCATACTACTCCGGAGGTTTTAACAATATATTATTATATCGGAATATTTTAATTATAATAATAATATATGTATACAATTATTTCGATATCGTAATCGGAAAATAATCATTATCATTAATCTTCGTTTAATTGAGCGGTAATTCACGTGCTAACGTATTTCTGCGTAATTATTTTAATACCACGGTTGATAGTAATACTATTCCTCGTTTCCGTAGAGTTTACTTTACGACCGTTAATTAGTGGTTTGATATGAAACACACATACACACACACACACACACACACACACTCTAGTTTCGTTTTCTGAAATGCGTCTCTCATTATAATATAGTGCCTAACAAACGTGTAAGCTTCGGATAGAATAATACGTAATTGACTACCTAGGTAGTTTATTAAACTGTAAATAATAATAATTGAATAGAATAGAATAGAATAGAATAATAATGATTGTGTGAATAAGACTCACGGCCGTCGGTGCCGCGGGTGTAGTTATTAGATCGATTAAAAAGTAATAACAATAGTACTGCCGGTTTACGACCATTGACACGGGGAGATAGATAAAGTCAGAGAAAATATTAGACCTTTAAAATGTCGTTTCGTATAGCTCGTCGTACGGTTCAAACGATAATATAAATACATAATAATTCGAACTCGAATTCTATTCTTCAGGGTCGTTTTAAAATTCACCCAATTCACATAATATTGTCCGTTTTTGATACAATCAAAATGAACATTTTTATTTACATTGATTTGACTACCAGAAACGATCATTAAAGTTCGATAATATTATTTTAATAATGTGCATACACAACACATGACGCCATCTGGCCCCAATATTTAATTTAAAAAGTTTTCGAGACATTCGAATGATTTGCTATTAAATTATTGTTATAACAATATAATATCGACACAACAGGTGTTCGGTTTATATGAATCATTATAAAATATAATTATGAGTAAGTTATAGAACCACGCGTAGAAGTCACTTACCGTTGTTTTAATATTTTAGTTCAAATGCTTTCACTAATAAAATTGCCTCCTTGTAAAAAACTAACACGAAATCAATACTTACTGTGTTCAGTTCCGACAAAATTCGAGTGTTTTATTTTGTTACACTTAATTTATTCATATAGTGGATAAATGTTTCGTTTCGTTGTAAAATGCGTATATATACGATTTAAAATGGGAAAATAAAAATAAAATGTTCAAAATAATTTATAAACAAATAATATTTAAGTAATAATTCTTATGAAAGACACGGGTACGATGTATAATTTATTATTATTATTAAATACAAATTAAAATCGTAGTACGTATTTTAAAAATTTAAGCGTTGATTCGATTTTAAATTATTGTCTGTCACTATTTCGTCGTATGTCCTAAATTTAACATAATGATTTATTACTCATTGATTAATTAATTAATAACGATTCTTAAATATAGTGTTAATCGTAATCCACAGGATATAAGAAATTAGTGATGGCCATAAGTTCTATCTCAAAGTCATTGTGTTAACTATAATAATATGCAATGATAATATTTTACGATATAATAGAAAAATACAATTGATTATTGCACATTTGTCAAGAGAATAAAAAAATTCTATGAGCAATATATAGTAATAACCATAATTTTATTTCAGTTTTAACGTCACGTCCTCTTTTGTTTTACTAAATTTTGTTTCTGGGGAAACATACATTCAATTCAGAACAAAAAAGTTCTAACTAAATGAAAAAAAAATGTATTCACAACCAAAAGGTTCTAGAACTTTTTGGTCCTTAACGGTCGTTTTTTACGTTATTTATTCATTTAATTTTATTTTATTTGATAATTAACGTTTTGTCGGGCATTGAATTAATACACGACTGAAGAACAACAAATATTTTATTTTAGTATTGCACTATTTTAACAATCCCAAATAAATCGCAAAAGACTTAACGCCGAACAAATTTGTTAATTTTTAGATATTTTAAAAATCATTAAAAGCGGAAACATTGCCGAAAAATTGGAAGTTTAAATTTACTCTATGTATTGTTTTATATTTTAAAAAATCCCTATTTCGTTGTGTGTCCCCGATATGTCATGCTCAGGTGAAGACAACGTATAAGTGTCAACATCCAATATTGGTTTGAAAAAAAATATGATATTTTAATAACATAACTGTAGGGATAATTATATGTATTCCAATGGAAACGACCACAAATTTTTCAGTTATTTTATTTGTGTATGGATAACGCCCCCAAGAAGCAATATTATATTACAGTAACATAAAAACATTATTAGATATTATAAATAATAAGACGTATAAACGCAATATTAATCAAATCTTTGGATTTAAGAATCATTAAACAGTCATTCGTCGCTGAATAATTGGTCGGAAGTTTAAAATTGCTATCGTGTATTATTTTATAATTTAAAATAGCCCCACGAGTCCCCGATATTATGCCGTGCTCAGGCGAAGACAAAATAATAATAGAATGTGTCAACATCCAGTATTGGTTTAAAAAAAAAACACGATATTTTAATGTAGGTATAATAATTGTATTTCTCTTAATGAAAACGACATCTATACGACCATCACAAATCGTTTAATTATTTTATTTGTGTATGGATAACGCCCCCGAGAAGCGATAGTACAGTAAAATGTACACACTTAGGATATGAATAATAATATGTATAAACCCAAAATATTAAGCATTTTTAAACATATAATACATAAATAGTGTTTTATTTCTTCCAACGAAAACCGACAATAATAATTAAACGATCACAAATCGTTTATTTATTAATGGAAAAAGCCCCCGAGAAGCGATGGTGCAGTAAAAAGTATACACTATAGATATTATAAACATAAACAATTATATGCGCTGTAAACATAATATTATGCATAAAAAGTATTTTATTTTTTTTAGGATTTTACGGTATAATTATTTTAATGAGTGTGGGTATGACTATTCTAAATCAGTCGTGTTCGCGCCACGCGAAGTATTTTCTGGTAATGTTATCCTTATTACAATCTTTTTTGAAGGTAATATACATAGTAATCAATCAAGTAGGTATATATATATGTATTAAGCCAAAAACACTTTGCATAATAGCAAGAGATTCGGAATGCAGTCGGTCGGCACTCTGTCTGGTGGTGATCGTCGCGAATAAAACGCCGCAAGGCAAGCGGCACGTTTGGAGGCGTCCTCCAGCCGGCTGAACCGGCCGGATCTATGTATTATTAATAAAGAAAAGGGGGAAAACGAGGGGGAAATTTACACCCACCCACAGGCAGACTTGCGTGGGTCAGATTGGCCATGATAAGGATTGCACCGGTCGCGATAAGGTACAAGTTAGCTATACACAAACTTGTAATAACGTAAAAATAAAGAAAAGGGAAAACGAGGGGGAAATTTACACCCACCGAGGGCGCCTTCCGTCCAACCAAACACTCCGTTGCCAAAACTTACCACTTTTGCCAAAACGCAGCAGAACTAATTATATACAGTCCGCTCGATTCATCTCGTGTGCGGAACGCAAGTCGGTTTAATTGTCTAATACATTAACGTCATAATATCAATAATTCGTGAATCTATAGTCAGGTTTTTAATTATAATAGTATTAAAATCAATAGTAATGTAGGTACATATTTTCATAGGTGGTGCCAAATAACGTCGATAATATTATTAATTTTTTTGTTTTTTATTGACATTTCGACGGAGGAATACAATAATATATTTCCACTTGATTAATATTATTTGTATATTTAGTGCACGCTCTTCGTGTTGTAATTTTACTATCAAAATAAAACAAGTGAACTAAAATAACAAAATACGTTTTGGAAAAAAAATTGTATTTATTGATTAAAATGTATATTATATTAATTACACGGAGCTATATTGACAAAATTATTTTAATTAAGCCATGAATTATTTTACACAAATGTGAACACATCCGTTAATTGGTCAAAAAAAAAAATACCTATCGTAAAACGTTCGATAATCAAGCTGACGTGCATGTTTTGTAGCTTTTTAAAAGCCCTTCTCAATGGTGTCTTGTCGTGATGCACTTTTATCTATAAATAAGTCTAAAATAGTCTATGTATATTATATAAGTTATAAATCTCCATAATTAATATTGTATAATTCGGTTTCTAAATTTATGCAATTATATAATATTTTAATTGTTTTGAAAAAAATAGTAAAACGTGTTGATCACTGCACCCTGCTCCGGCGGCTACCAGTTGCATATATACCGCTCTGATACTTTTTCTATATATGGATTATTCAAGTTGGTGAAAACGTTCAAAGAACATTTTAACTTTGAACTATTTCGCCGTTTCCCATATATAATATATATATATATATATATATATGCGGTATGTATATACGTATATACTAATGCGTCTAAACTTTGTTTTTTATGACTTCTCCGAAAATGCTCAGTCATTTATGATCGTTTGGCGTTTTTTTTTTCTACCCCCGAGTGGTATTTTTTTCTCATCTCGCCGAACCGGCAGAAGTAAAACATTGGCCGCGCGTGGTAGAATCGAAAAAACCTTTTATTGTGCGGACCGCACAAAAGCGACCGACGTCGAAAAGTTACGGTTTCTCCGGGACGAGGGGTTCGCTCACCCATCCGCGCCCACCCACACACCCGTCAACACACACACACACACACACGCATACTCGCACAAATATATCCGAGTGAATCTCTAAATGGAGACCGTGTGTGACGTCAATTCCTGCAAAGAGTTCGACGTATTAAAAAAAAATTTATTATACACGCGCACACATTAAACACATACGTAGTGGTACCGTACGCACCACACTCGCGAGAAAGAAAATCGTATTAGAAACTGTTTTTTTTTTTACGGAAAGAAATGACTCGTACGAAAATAGACCTCGTGGTGTATTATGCATTTATTTTATATTTTTGAACGCGACGCAATTTTCGCCTTTTATTTTCGCTCGTTTAATATTATATGTTTCCACTCCGTATGCTCGAACGTAATACCCGTTTCGGGGTTCTCGTACGGGTACGACAAACAGGAAGTAAATAATATAGGCGCACCAATCTCTGACACCTACACGCTCTGTCAGTATAGTATACCTAGGTATGGGTAATAGGATCATAATATACCATACTACTCCTTCGTATCTCGTTCGTTACGGATCCGGTGCAGATGCGTACGTCTCATTGGCGTACAGTCTATTTGTAGTTACAATTTTTCTCACTTGTATAATTATCCAGAATAACATCAAGTGTCATTTGCGTACACACTCGTTAAACGAATAAAATATACGTCCATAGTAGTCAACCCTGAGTTTAAATGAAAATGTAAAATATCATTGTAATAATTTAATAATTTAATAGTTTAATATAATAATATGATAGGTAATAAATATCCAATGTAAAATATATAATATAATCAATCTAATTTTACTGTTATGGCCGATTTTGTAAGGCAATTGTCTAAATGATGATTTTCGAAAAAGTTTTGAATAATACGTTTGATTTTCTCGTCCAATTTTACATATTTTTTGTTTCGTTTATTTCCTTCTAAATTGAATTCCGTGCGTAAAAGTCGATGGTCACTTTCTGCTGCCACTGTCTTCAGATTTTCAATCAAGACCCAAATACTCGGGTTCGGACTTCCCACCTGTGTTTTAAATTGATGGTTCCATCCTTCGACGATGTTGTCGGTGCTTTTCACGGTGACAATTCCCTATTTCCTTAAAAATAGCGTCTTTTTCTTCGCAAATACGACTGTAATTCGTTCGTGTTTTAACCTTCGATAATAATAATTATGTACCGCAAGTGAGACTTACGCGTCTGCACCGACACCGTTTGTTACGATAATATTATAATAATACGATACACACCGCGTAGGTATAACGCGTGTGTGCCGGTAGAGTAAAATATATTCTATAGACGTGACACGAGCCGCCGCCGCCGTCGCGATTTAAAATAACCGCACGCGGTTTTACGACGATGGAAATTTAATTTTAAAAAAAAATAACAAAGACGATTGTATTTCCGTCCTCGCAGACCTCCGGCGAGCTACTCGACCTCACCAGCAGCTAACCCCGAGACGTGTAGTTTTATGTGCCCCACATCATTATTATTATTATTATAACCGCTCGATATAATATTATAATTATTATTTATTAACATTTGAAACTGACCGTCGTTGTGTGTGTTTGCAGAAAGATCTGTTCGCGTCCAAGCTAGAAGCGACCGAATCGAACGCGCGAGATAGGAAACTATCGTCGTCGTCCAGCGGCAGCATGAAGTCCAAATGGCTAAAGGCCATCAAGAGCCTGAAGACCACCACCAGCGGGCCGACCAACAACAATACGACGCAAAAGGACGAAAAGTGAGTCGTTTCATGACACCGTTTACCGTGACGCGATATTAATATTATGTACAATAATATTATATAGTTATCCGTGTAATATAATATTATGATCATATTCGACTAAAGTTTTTTTTGTTTTTTATTTGACCAACATTTTAATATAATAATAATATATAGTAGGCACGTTTTAGATTTCTATGACTTTATTACATAATATACTTACTTACATTGTTATATTTTTTATTATGAAGATTATTAAATTATTTACTATTTTTTATTTCTCGATTGATTCGTATTTTTCATAGGAAATAATAATAATAATAATAATAATGTATATTAGTGTTGGATATTACATTTGATTTACTTTATTTTGACCATAATATTTACAATAACATATAATATGTTATATTCTCGATCTAACGTAGTTTAACAGGAAAATTGTAACATATTGTACAAAAGTAGGATCATGAAATATCAATCAACAATCTCATCGGTCGATTAAAATCTTTTACGTACATTCTATTATTGTTATTATTGCTAAAATTATGGTAGAATTGGATGTTTAACATTTTTGCAGGTACATTTTCAGACATAATTTATTATATTTAGCTTGGACACTAAGTCACAAACTCTGTAATACATATAGAAATAGCTATACGATATGTGTATGTATACGACGAGATGATCCGCTTAAAAATATACTACACTAATTTTCTAAGTCAATATTTCGTGATTTTGGAAAATCAATATTATTTTTATAAGTATTTATATGCCATTCGTTCGGACGAATAGAATCTAAGTTTTTTCCAATAATTGTGGAGTTCTCTTGCGTTTGTTTTTTTTTTCAGAAAAATTATCAGATTTTGATTACATCAAATTTAAAACATATAGAATGTTATTAAAAAAAAAATTAATTAAATGTGAGATATTTTCTCAGCTTCGTGAAAAAATCATCGATTTGCACAAATGGTTATGGTGGTTGCTCTTCTGACGTAACAATAATAAAGAACGAAAAATTCAAATCTTTGACAAAAAAACGGTTAATCGTGTATTCGGTTTATCGGCTGACAAAAAACCATTTTTATTTATTCGTTAATGTCTGGTTGCCGTTGTAACTGTAACGCGAAATCGTCGAGAAGACAATCGACGTAATCGAATAACGATCGATCGATAACTATATATAACCGCTAATAACGAATGATCGTTAATATATAACAATATTAGTGTAAGTACTAATGTTATTGTTTGGTATCTGTGGTAACTGCTGCGGTCAGAAAAAAGTCCACTCCGAAAACATATTGTATTATAAGTAAAAACCGAGTATTATAATATGACAAAATATTTGAAAAACATTTTTTTTTTTAAAAATACAAAAATTGACTCAAAAAATTAGTGTAATAGCTATATATACGTATATATTTAAACACATAAGGACCACGTCGTATATCACTCATTATCATGTCGAATCGCTATTGTTTTTTTTTTTTATACAATACGGTGTGTATATATATATATACGTTATGTATGTGACATAATATATATATTATAACGCCGTATACATATATATAGAGTACATATTATTTTATGTATACGCATAGGACCGATGAGATTGGGCGTCTATAGATAGATTAACGTTTAGTCAGATAAGTAGTCGATCGTGTAGCCTACGGCGGCTAATGAGCTTACAACTCGAATTCATATATATATATACATAATATTGCACACGCATACACATATATAAATTAATATATAAGTCCTTGTCGCGCAAGCGCAGTAATCGATATAATATAATATAGTACACGCTCACCTACGTCACGGGCGAACTTCGGCGGCGTGCGAACGATAGGCCCGCGGACAAAATTGTAATATTATTAACACTGCGGAAAACAAGACGATTATAATAATAATAATAATAACAACAATAATAATAATAATGTATGACGTTAGAAAATATTGTGTTTCTCGTGATGCCAAAGGGTTATTATGATAGCGCGAGCACGGGGAAATCAAAATGTTTTTATACATCAGCCGCGAAATAATTTTGATAATAATATTATATACAACAGCAGCAGCAGCAGCAGCAGCTACTGTCGTCGTGGATTGTGTGACGTGGTCTCGGCCCGTCGTCTCGAAAGCGAAGAAAACCACGATTTTTATGTCCTCCGAAATACATATTATTTTATATAGAGTACCTCGGGGTCGGTAAATTGGGCCCCAACTCAATACGTTTTCTCGATTAATTGGGTCCCGAAAAAAACTAATGATTTATATTTGTTGTTTTTTTTTTTCTTAATATCTGATGATCTTTATTTTTGAAAAGTCATATTTTATAATTATGGTATAAATTGTATAAATTTAAAAATCGTTGTGTTCCCGGTAAAAACCGAACTGTTAACGGTAAATAACGGTAAATGTTTTAAAATTTTGAGGAAAATGGACAAAATTTTAGTTCAAAAAAATGTTCGTAGTCTAACGGTAACTCATTTTTGGAGAACCCTCAATTCCCGACTATCTTTTTTTTCCGGGACTCGATTTATCAATTTCAAAAATTTTCTCCTGCGCAATCGTGAACCTATAGTCCCCGGGTATCTGAGAAAATACCGATCGATCGATCCCTGCGATGTCGTTCATCAAAACGATGATATTTTTTAAGTCGTATTATAATTTAACGCCTCCGTTTTCCGACGTCTTACCTATAATTATTATTGGTATTTCCTCCCCGCGGCGCGGGGTCGTAAACGTCAAGACAATTCAAAATTTTGTTTTCCATCACTCGAATACCTAACTGTGTTTGCAGTCATTGTCCGTATATCATGATATCATCACTCTTAAAACCACTGACATAGATGTAAAATAAATGCTGTTCACGCGTATCATTATAATATTCTGTACTGCTTAAACACCTGTCACACATGCGCTGTGCTGTAAGAGATCGTCTCGAGAAATCGAGACGAGTTATTGTAAACGTGTATTTTATTTTTATTTTTATAACTGTGCAATTAAATTCATTTACAGTAGTGGTAATAATAATACAATTCATTATGCATAATATCATTTAAAATATCGTGTTTCGCTGCACCAAACTGTACCTAACCCGACCAGTAATTGATATGCAAACATTTAATATTATTACATTTAATTACATATTATAATACCTAATATAAAAAAAAATAACAAAATTAAAACTGGGCTATTGAACAACTGCAGACGGCTATCAGGCGTGTAAATTGGATGCTTCGAGCTTACAATAGAACATAAAAAACATTGTAAAATATGTATAATATTATGTATTTTGATGTTTACAATTCAAAATAATATCACCCTTAAGACTTTTATAGACATCGTTAAATTTATGTATTACAAGCAAACGTTATTTTTAATCGCCCCAATAATAATAAACTGTTTTTTAATTTGCTCAATACAAATTTGTTCTCGACGAATAATAATATTATATTAATCAAAGTATTTACCTTAAGATACTTAGTCGATTTAATTACATGCTTGGACTTAAATTATTTCAACTAGTCATTCAAAATTGGTAGTTTTTGGAAATTTTAAATATAAGTTTTAGGACCATATCTTCAAGTAATTCGATTTTTTCAACCGTTATGAAGTTCCCAACATCGTTTCTCTGTAAATTGCCAAGAAGTCGATTTTTATTTTAACGCACTGATCCGTCTAAAAAATGTATTTGAACGAGTGGTTTCAGATTAATTAATATTTATACACTAACGATAAAAGTCCATATGATAATAGGTTTATAAAATATACGTGAACTATAATAGTTTGGATATTGTATTGATTTTATATATAAAATCGTTATTAAGTACTATTATTTTTGGTACATAACAATTAATAATATTGGGAAACTACTCTTTCGAATTTTTATTGGACGCATCAACGTTTAAACAAAAAAAAAATGATCTGTTTAACGCTTTGGAGTAAAACATTTATCATTTGAAAAAAAGAAGTGTACCTCATAAGTCACCCCTTAAATGAGAAATCTAAGTATATGAAAATGTTATAGTCTTTCAGGATTTTTAAATATTTCAAAAACCATAATTTAACTCTTTATAAACCATGGTAAATTAAAATGTGGTTTTTATAATATTGAATTTTAATTAAAACATTAATTTCAGAAGCTTTTCCAATAAAATTATTTCTAAAATACTATATTTTTTAAATTACACATTTCAGTTCATTGCCAAAAATAATTTGCTCGTAAAAAAATATTTATCCCTCGAGAGTACGAGAAATTAATTCTCAGAACTTAAATCGTAAAATTCCGTCATAAAATATGTCTTATCATCCCTGTAAGTACCTGGAAAGTTACAATGGCTTACACAAGAAAAATATCATTTTTTAGTTAATTTTGTAGTAAAAAAATATATACGTATTTGATCTATCGGTAAATATTATCAATTACTTTATTAAATTGCTTTGTTACAAAACTTTTTTTTTTTTAATAACAATCGTTCAACCAAAATGTTTGCATATAAAATGTATTATTAATTATTTTTGCTGTAAATGAAACTCGTCCTGATTTGTATTTGTTCTGTAAGGAATGATAATATTATCATAAAGGTATATACTTCGGTTGATATAATAATATGTATATGCGAATAAAACAAAATATTGTCATAATATGATTTTCATAAAAAAAAAAAATAATAATAATAATAACGCAAACAATTTCCCTGAACGCATTTTACACCATTTTTTTTTTTAAACATTCCTAGAATTTATCGTTGAAAATATAATAGCTACATAGCTATAATTAAATAGTTTGTACTTAAAAAAAAGAAATATATTTTTACAATATTAAATATTATACGCAGTGTCGAATACACTTTTTTCGAGACACATCGTTATATTATTACTTTTATGGGAATATGAATTCGAGTTGTAGTTTAATTAACCAACTTAGTATCATTGTTTAATATATTGTATATTAATTTAGTTGTTTTCTTTATTCAGCTTTATACTAACATAATGTTTTGTGTGTTTTTTTCATTTTTTTGTTTGGCTGTTTGATGTGTGCTCTCGCCAAATAAAAAAAAAATAATTATACTTATACCTCGGTAAAAAAAAAAGGAAACACCAAATGTACCACGCGGTATCGACCATAATTGCAATGAGGTAATTGTTGTTTTATTATTACTGTTTGTATCTTATACTATTTTATTATTATTACATATATATATATGCTCACATATTATCATGTACATTCCAGGGTATTATAAAACGTTATTGTCAAACGCACATAATAATATTATAATATATTATTTTTTATAAGGTATCAGGCGTGTTCACAAAATAATATTTTGTGGGATTTAAGGTTGTACACTCTTTTATAAAAGTCCATTACTGTATAGTTAAAAGTTAATACAATTTCAGTGGTAGTATTTATTTCTTATAAAAAACATTCAATAATTGTAGGTTATCATTTAATATTGTATTAATGAATACAATTTCTAAAAATAAAATAACTGAAAAAACAAAAAAGCATATTTATTAAATTTCGGGGGGGGGGGTCGAACCCTTAAAACCCCCTCTTGTATACGCGCCTGTAAAGTACATACTGTCGGACCGGTCGCGTCATTGTTATAACAACAACAACAACAACGACGACGACGACGACAATAATAATAACAATATGGGCAGCATTGTCTATCTATATACTAGTATAGATACTGTTTAAGCCTTTGTATTTTTTTTTCAGTTTTTTTTCATTACTTCGTAAGCCAAAAATTTCGTAGCGAAGGCGAATTTTTTTTTTACGAAAAGCATAATAATACGCTATTACGGTTCGAAACGCGATAATATTATTTCGGATCGATCACACGTACGGCTTTCAGAGGTCATTATTTATATTGTACACCGTCATTGACGAGCTCCTCGTGCGGACGTCGCGTACCCGACGATTTCCCCCGGAGACGTGTCCTATATGTACAACAATAATATGACAAGAATTTCGTGTTCTATATCTTATTATATATTATATAACAAACGCGCGAGGCCGAATTCGAAAAATATAACACCCGATCGAAATTTAATAGAATCAAAAAACCGTTTTCCAGCGCTCTTTTTTAAATAATATATTATATTATTATATCATATAGATAACGGCAGTGTCCGTAATATTTTTATTATTATTATTATTATTATTATTGTCGTCGATCAAGCTATACTTACATAATATTATATTATGTTATACGACGCTACGACAGCAGCGACACCGATCGGTTCAAAAATCGTGTAAAATCGTCACGTCATGTCATATAAAATATTATAATATGAAATATTACTATAAACGGCGGCGGCGTTTACCCGTCGATCGTGTGAAATAAAAAATTTACATTTCGGCGCCGTTGGCCGAAGAGCCGTAATATAATAATATTATCATAGTCGTCGTACCGGCGACATCGTTCGGTATCGGAAATATCTGAATAATGTATACGCCGAAGTTTAACCGCTGCCGTGACCTGTGTTGACAAAATGTCGACGGCGAATTATCGTTCGAAATAATATGAAATATTACGCGCTTCCGTGTCCGCGCGAATATATTTTATATTGATATATAATAATATTGTTATTAGAAAATAAAGGCGTCACAGTTTCCCGCCAAAATCGACCTTTCCGTTTACCGCCAAGTCCGTTCACCGCCAGTACAACGGTATATTATATTTCCTTTTTCCGCCACCACAAATTTCAGTCTGTATATTTTAGTAACCCTTGATTGTAAGAATTCAAATATTATATTATATACGTAAGTATACTTTACGTATTTTTAAAAGGTGAGAGATTTATTTGATATACATTTGTCAAATCAATAGCATAATATAACTATAAGATATAAAAAATGTCGTAATTTTTACTTGTAACAACATTGTTCAATATTCTATGATTGCAATTTTTTAAGTATCACTCAAATGTGTTTTTTTTAAATATATGTATATATATATTCAATTAATAATCTAATTTTTGAATTATTTTAAATATCATTTTTTTTTAAAAAAAAAATATAATATATTTAATTAATATAATTGATTACCTAATTATTCTTATTATTTTAAAAATCATTAACAACTATCAGTAACTCCACGTGTTTTCATGGGTCACCAAAATATACGAACTGAAATTTGTGCTAGTGGAAAAAGGAAATATATATTATTGTACAGGCGGTAAACGGGATTGTAGATTTTGGCGGAAAAATAGATCACCCGAAAAGGAATAATATCACTCGCCGGGTCGGTCACTGCAGCTGCGATTTCGACGGAATAATAAACGATTCGGGACTGTAAAATATGACATTTTTTTTTTTTTGAATATTATATAGTTCAATAATATAATATATAATGTGTATAATTTATATTATTATCATTATGTTTTGAACCACTCCAGTGGTGTAGTTCAGTACGATTTTTTAGAATTTTTTTTTCTGCACGCTTTTTTTTATTCATTATTCATTCTTTGCGAAGTATTTAATATTTCAATATTATTACATATTATTATTACATATTTTGTACGTAGAGACGTAGTATAATTATACTCAAAAATCAGCCGTCGAAGATGGGAATAATATACCTACTATTATTATTATGTCGCACTGCAAACATCACGTGACCGCAGAGCACAACCCGTTTGAAAACCAACAACGAAAAAAGGATTTTGATTTTATAACTATTAATTATTATTACTTACTGCGCCGTAAAACACGATATTTCTGGACGATTTAGGTGATGGGTATCTGCCGAAATCCAAACTTCGACGCACGAGTAAGTACTTCTGGAAAATCGACGGTATCGCGGCTAAGTTTTTTTGACATCGGGAAATTCTGAAAGTGACAGCGTGTTTATTTCAACTTTGAAAAATTCTAGTCAAACTCGAGCGAAACCAATAATTGCGAACGGAATTGTATAATAATATAATATTATGTATTGCTGTCATTGATTATAAATCTCTATAGGTACAACTCGCTTCTCGCTAAATCGTTAGACCCGATGACTTATACCCTTTGCGGACACGTCAATAGTCAAATCGGATTCTATATAATGGAACCCCTTGACCATATTATAGGTACTTGCACCGCAGTAGTAACCGCAGAACGTATACCTCGGTATATATTATAATAGGTTTCCCGGATCGATTGGTTATAGAAAGTATAGAAACGCGACTATACTGACGGACATATTATTATATTTTTTTACACGTACTCCGCGTGCTTATAGGTATATCATCACGAACTGAGATAACAATACGGACTGATAACGACACGGTAGGTGGGTGGTGCGGGTGGTGTGCGACTACAGCTGCAGGTACAATGTCGTATACGTTACAATACATTAAGCGTAATATGCATAAGTGTAAATGTCAAACGAATAATATTACGTTTTCGTATATAGTATAAAATTTAAATGTCAGTCGGGAAAAAACCGGATTAATATAATATCGCCGTGACATTATCTCGTACTGCTGCGTATTGTGTGATTTATCGTTCAGCGGCAATATCACTTAGTCCGAACCGGGATAAAATATAAATAATTCGGTCGAGCGATATATTATATTATTATAGTTCGCGCAGGACCTATATATGATGAGTATATCCGACGGAAATATACCTTTCGCCTCGTCGTCCCTTTTGCGGGCCCGAGAGCAGATTGATGTGAGGGAAAACGCTATTCCGAGTGACGGCGAAAGGGAAATTACAACCGTAATATTATGCGCATAAAATTATACCTAGTCGGTAGGTAGGTAGGTCATAATAAAATATATCCGAAGCTTTAAAGTTTACTGTTTCGCTCTCACAAACACTCGTCGCCGCTCCTATAATATTAATATAGTTATTATTTCATTCGATTTTCGCGCGAAAATATTGTTGTAAAAAACTCGAGAATCGTAAACGACGCAATCTCGCGGACCGTCCGACAAGAGATTAGATTATTATTGTAATACAGCGAAGAATATAATAATATTATTATATACGCGTGCAGCGGACAGGCGTGAAAATGATCGTTTCGATTTTAATAAGTTTGTGTTGAATATACACTTTAAAAAGGTATAGCAACGGTATATAGAATAATAATATATATATAATATAATATTAATATACGCTTAATAGACGACGACATTGACCGTGGATTTTCGTGACCCATATAAAAACTTTTGTAATCTCTGCACAGATAACTTGATTATTATTATTTCATATTATATATATTATAATATTATCCGACTAGGATTTTTGTAAAAGTATCAATTACGATTAACGTGTCACTCGACGGAAGACTGTTTAAGACCCGTGCGGCGAGTTCGTGATCGGTTAGGACGCTTTTAGTATTACATATTTTTTTTCTTTCCAAAAACAAAATATAAATTATATCAAGGACACGAATAAGACGTATGACACGCGAAATCACTCAGCGGCTGTAGATTGTTTGTCCAAAAGACCTTCGAGATTATATTATTATTATAATAGTCGAGCAGGGATCGTCATTGCCGACTGCACCTGCACCTGCACATTATTATTGCAGTATATCATACGCGTCAAAGCCAAGACAAATAATATTATTACAAAGTCACACACACACACACACACACACACACACACACACACACACTAATTAGACAACTTATAAATATATATTATATATACAGTGAAACTTCCGTACGACGAAATCTCGTGGAGAACAAAAGGAATTTGTTAACTAGAATTACATATTTTTTTTATTTATTTTTTATTTAATTAATTACGTATACACCCGTATTATATTTTGTATTAAAAATAAACATCAAATATCTTTGACCTATTGTTCATAAGCACACTCTTTCCTTCGTTTTCTTTTGCCAAACAGCGAAGATTCTTGCCCTTGGTCTATATATTATGTTTTCACGATTTTTCAATATGGCCGAAAGAGAACTTGTCGAAATACCATATTTTTCGGTAATAAGTTTTTTTTTTTTTTTATCACATTTATCGACTTAATTTAAAATTTATCAGCAATTGATTTGATTTACGTTTCGACATTTTTTTGTACGTTTATATTATAGTTTGAGAATACGTTTACGTCGATATTGGAACTACAGCACGCAGCACTGCAGTACAATACAATTAACCGGCTTGCCTACCAATGTCTTGTCTTTATCCGATAATACAATAAAATTGTAGGTGTTTTAGAACGATATTCGATAGTGACGAAATTTTCAAAAACAGATTAGTTATCGAATAGATTTCTCGTTATATATAGAAATATCAGATTCGTTATACAATATTTAAGCATGATTAACGAGATAAAGGTCATATGGTTTTCAAAAATAATTCAGCAAATATCGTTAGGTAAACGAAAGTCTCACTGTATTTTAATATTATAATATTATGTCCTCCGTTGATATTTGTTGAAAGTCCCGACTTTTGATTCCCATAACGAGGTCATATTATTATTTTCCTCGCTCGTGTTAACGCGCCGAGTAATATTTTCGGCAAAATTCGCACAGAGTCAAAAGTAATTCGCTTCGTTCCGGCGGCGGCCGCGGCGATAACCTCTACCCGACCGTACCCGACGAGCTTCGACTTTACGAATATTATTATAATATTATGAAATTATATTACATAATCATTATAAATAATGCGAATCGTTTAGCATATGCGCTCAGGCAGGTCGTACACGACGGGAAACGGTACCATATACACGACACGACTTACCACCCATATGTCGTAATGCATATTATTATTATATATGATATATACCTGCCCGCAGTAAACGGACTTACGAAATAATGATCTTCTATTCGCATCACTAGCCGTATTATTGTAATATAATAATAATATGAACCGCGAAATAGGTATGACGTCTAACTTAGATTCGGCTCCAAACGAACACAATATTATTTTCGAAACCCGAATCACCGAGCCGCGATCGTATTCGGATCTCAATAATAATATATTATCACTGTTTTTTGAAAATACCGACTTTTCATTCCCATAAAGAGGTCATAATATTTTTCTCGCTCGTATTTCCTGCGCCGAGCAATATTTTCGGTAAAATTCGCACAGAATCAAAAGCAATTCGCTTTGTTCCTGCGGCGGCCATAACCTATACACCCGACCGTACTGCCCGACGAAAACGACGAACGAGCTTCGACTTACAAATATTACGAAATTACATTACGTCATTATAATAATGCGAATCGTCGAGACGCGAATCATTCAGCGTGTGAGCTCTGCAGATAGGTCGTATATCGTGTGTATAATGTCATTAAATTCGTACGATACTGGAAAGAGTACCACACGACGACACGACGACTTACCACCCATAGTGCGTCATATAATATTAATAATGACGTACCGTAAACGGACTTACGAAATAATGATCTTCTATTGGCATCTCTCGCCGTATATTATACGTTTAATGTCGGGTATTATAATAATAATATGAACCGCGCCGGTAATAATTTGCTCGCGAAATACACGTCTAACCTAGCTTTGGCTCCTAACGAACGCCAATGTTACAACCCGAATCGCCTTTCGTTGATCCACGATTGTATAATCTGGTATACAATAATATCATCATTTAGAAGGCACTAAGAAGTACTGAAATGTGCGCTACAAATGCCCTAATAACGTCAAACATAGCAACAAAAAAAAAAATCAACATTTTGTTAAATGTATTGTCTTTTGAATTATTAATGCGTCTATATCTTATGAACGAATACATTTAAAAAAAATAAAATAAAATCACCTTTATAATATTATATGGTTATAAAATATAATATTTTTCATTCACGAGATTTATGATAAAATACAAAATAGAGTATTATAATATTATGCATATTAGCAAAAAATAGCACCAAAACTTCAAAAACAGCACTGAAAATATAAAAATAATTCAAACACGCCAAAAATAGTAAAATAAAATGTCATGTATTTTAAAGTCTCCGGTGCATAAAACAAATTTATATCTCACTCTGCTAGGTTTATTAGTATCCTATAACAATTAGCAAAATATGCTTTAAAATCCGAATCCTGATTATCACTGTTGTACGACACACAGCCTTTTGACTTTTGAACCCGACTATTGGTAAAACATTTAATCACTTTACAGCGATGAAGGGCCACTGTTCGTCCGTAAAATTATCTCGGCGTGACGTACTCGACACTCGTATGATATGTGATTGAAAAAAACAGAAGATATAAAGTCAAATCCGTTCGGTTGGTTCGAAATATATACATATACGGTTCTAGTTTAAATTCAAACAAACATTATATTATGCATTTAAAACATCAAATACGCGATATTCGAAATTTGTCACGTTTCATAATATTCGTGTGGGTATTCAAAGTCAACGAAATAAAAAGTCAATATAATAATATACACATGCAATTAATGTGAAATGATATTATATAATTATTATTATAAAACACAAATCACGCTGTAATATCAAATAAAAAAAACCCCGTTCATTTATTTTGAAAACCACTTATACATTTTGACGAATATGGCGCTTTTAACACTCCTAATATATTTTATCACATCTATTTAGATACATATATTATTATATTACTAAAAAAAATTATTGTTAATATTACGAATTTGCACTATGATATTATATGTATAAAATTGAAAATTATTTGTTTATCTTATAACTACATATTATTATGCCTTTAAGTGATACTTGTGTAACAGGTGTGCACAATGCGCTTTTCAGTTTTAAAATTAAACCGTCAACTAGGCGATACTCATACAATTCGGTTGTACTGGCTAATTAATAGACATACCTATTTATGGTGGCCGACTTTTTAACGAAAACTATTTATTTTTCCGTTAAATAGTAAATAAATTGTCACTGAAAGTTTTTCCATCTGTCAATATCGCGTCTATCCACTCTCTCTTGTTTCACGATTAATCACCACACACGCGGTATACTACACGATAGCTTTTCCTAGAAGCTATACGCGCTTCTTTACTTCAAACCAATTACAAACGTTGGTTGGGTTTTATTTTTATGTTCAAAAAATCAAATGTTAAAAGTCATTAGTTACACTGTAAACATCTAAATTATATAGGTACACAATATCTGCAATCACTGGCACCTTACGCATATCAAGGTAATATTTATGTTAATAATTACGGTCTGAAAAATTAACTATATTATTATGTTATGTGGTATTTTATTTGTTTTGGTCGACATTTATCGGGTTTGCATCACCAATTAAAATATTATTTTTAATATACTCGAGATTATGAACATAATATAATATTCCTTCTATATTTCAATGATTTTCTTATCGACGGTTTTTTATTAGACGGTTTTTTTAGCGACCGTTATTAGTCTCTGGGGATTTGTCAGTTGAAGTTGATCCCGATAACAATTTGACATTATTTCGGAAGACAAAGTATTAATAAACTGTGCCCGTCGACGAGATCGAATAAAAATATATTACATGATATGAATCGTTATAACTTTTAAACACACGAAAACATACTATTAAACTTAAACAAATAAGAACAAATTGTTATTACTCGAAATATTGACGAAAGTGTTTTAAAAAATATTTATTGATATCTTAACATAGTTCAGAAAAAAAAACAAAATTTTAACGAACATTTTGTATAGGAAGTTCCTTATCGATATTATCTTGTGCATAATACATATTTAACATTTTTCTTGATGCATCTTAATACCACAACTCTAGTGATTGCAGTTTATTGTATGGTGCATTGTTCACGTAGTATATTTTAATAAATTGATCTTGTCCCACATCAAGAACCTATATCAATTATTGTTATTGAAATAAGTCGTCCTAATATAAAACCACCGAAACGTCCTAACAAAACGACGTTTGGGGCTGTTCGAAAAAAAAGAATTGTCACAATATTATCGAACACACGAAACAATACAAAACTCGAGGCGAAGATTCGCAGCAAAGAAAAATAATAACAATAATGATATTATCTTTGACGTCGCCGCCGCCGCCGCGCGCCGTCGCACACCGTCCGGTGTACGCAACACACGTCGTGTGGCGCAGTTTATTTTCACCCTTCGTTCGCGTGGCGGCGGCGGCGGCGGCGGCGGCGTGGCGGAGATTTTCCCCGATCTCGAACCCACCCCCGCCCCAGTGCTTCGAGTTCCGAGTGACCTTGATCGGAAAATTCGGAATAACAACCGTCGCCACCCCTCGCACGACCTTCAGATGCTGCGGGGCGGTATTCGCACCACCGTTTCCCCGCCGCCGCAGTTTTCCGCACCACCGGAGCCGCCGGGTCCCTCGACAACCACCCCTAACGCCTTTCTCAGCTCCAAGTTTTGACGCGTACAAGGTGATTTTTACGGTTTTTTTTTTCGACGTAGGTACAATTTATACGCATCCAGCTCTTGTCTTACGACCGAAATCGACCGCGTAACGAATAGATAATAAATAATATATTTTATAGAAATAGTAACAATAACCGTCACAACAGGCGCATCATTTATATCGGCCACTGCTATAATATCGCAGTGACGTCACGGCGAGTTAAGGCAATATTTTGGATTTGTACTAGCGTAACCGACGCGTGTTTTTCGGTTCCGTGTTCGACCGATTTCGTTTTATTATTCTCGAGCATATTTCGAAGTTCGAGTGGTATTTTGGACGTTAAAGCAGCGCTGCGGGGTACAGTCTTTTGTTAGACCCGTCCACAGCTAATAGTTTTCTGAATGAATATCGATCATTGGTTCGGGGCGTGCTCGATATTCGTGTGCAAAACATAGACGAATTCATCAAAAATATATAAATTTAAGAATAACGTTTTGACGTTTTAAAAACATATTAAATAGCAGTGCTCGGGAAAAACACAGGAAAAAATACTGAAAACGCAGCGTTAGATTAATGACTATTATATTGTTCGAACCAAAAAACAGATTTTTTTTCCAAAGAATCTCGAAGACGCGAACATTTACCGACTCCAACAACAAAGAATCGCCATATTATATACGCTCGTTTTCTCCTCATCCCGAGCTGTTTTCCCGAACATTTTACGCCCAGAAAACCCGACTTTTGCAGTCGACTACGCGTCTCGCTTATATAATATGGAGATAATATTACGGTTAACGAGCACCGACGCGTGTGTACCACCGCAAATGGATTTACGGTCTCTAATATTATTATGCCGAGTGATTTGACGGGTGTAAAACGATCCACGTCAAAGTCTCCCGTTCGTTCATCTCTTCTCGAATACAATATTATTATTATCATCTTCGTCGTCGTCACCGCACGATATTCTCGAAATACGAGTCTCGCAGTTCGTTTGATGTAATAATAATATTGCTCTGGACTCGCATATTATATTATATTATATTATATAGATAGTCATGTCCCCATCGTCGTTATCGGGTCGTTATATTTATTGTGATTTCTTCCGTCCTGCAATATAATAAATTATTGTCGTCCGACGATGCGGGGTTATGCACACGTGTTGTTATAATATCGCGATTCATATTATTTGCACTTTGATTTCGACCGATAGACGGACAGTTCGGGTTTTGGAAACCCGAAATTCAAATTTCAAGAGCACCGCGCACGGCAATTATTAAAAATATTATAATATAATAACACGCTACGATTTTAGAGATAATAAGAACGACCGCGATGATAACACTCTTTACGCATTAAATTAAAATAATTCTCGCTGTCATATTATTATATTAAACTCGCGATACTCGCAAAAAAACACATTTGAGATCGGTTCGCAGTTTTCTAATTTGAATATTTTATAATAATATCAGAACCTTTCGGAATACGTCACCGGGCCCCGACATCACGATTGGAATTCGGAATTATCACAACACTATATTATAGTACGTCGTATATATATATATATATATATATAGTTGGTTTTCGAACGCCGTCAGACATTTTAATTCTATTAGAAGGTATCGATTTTATGCTTTGTAATATTATATTAAAATATATAATACAACATTCGATAATAAACCATTATTATATGTAATGATAATAATATCTCACCGTAAGTATAATAATATAATATATTCGTAATGGCGAGAACGAAATAATATTTTCGACTCGAAAACAATCGTGATTCGATTTCTTAACGGGTCTGTGTTTTGTTTTTTTACATATATTATTATTTTAAAATATAAATACGACCCGTCGAGCGAGGGGGGACGAACAGCGTATTTCGTTCGCAATCGGGGCCGCGCGTCCTGCACTTGAGCAGGTGGTTCGCGCGTTGTCGTATAAAATTTGACGTCGACGAATGGTCCTCGCAACCGATTTTGACCGGAACTCGATTATAATATTATCGTCGCATAAAACGACCATTGTATTATAGGCCTTTTACAATGTTATCGTCGTCTGTATTGTAGATGTTGCGGGCGATATCGCAATTACAATACGAACGGTTCTCGAATCGTGTTCGATTTGTCACCATATTATACTCCAAAGTCCATTATATCAGGTCCCCGTATCGTTAATATTATATTTTCATCCTTCCGCAAAATAGTTTCGTTATCACTCGATGCGCGCGTTTCGTTCGAGCGTAATATAACAATATTCACCCGCCGCTTAAATGATTTGATTTGTAGTGGTCGTGGTCGGTACGCGTTTAAAGCGATGATTTAAGTGTAAGTAATCATCGTATACTTTCTCACACGCGTGTAAACACACTCGAAACCACTCGACTCGTATTTCTCTTGAAGCGTGATCAAAGTCGCTCTAACGCTCGGTTACAAAAAACGATATTGTCTACAGTTAATATTCCCGAACGTGAATCGATTTTTTAATTAAAAAAAAAGGAAGGAGATAGTTTTTTGTTTTATAACACTACCTATATAATATTATTATGTTTTATTGATTGTTTTTTTTTTCGTTTGCGCGCGAAATAGGGTACGTACGGTTTTAAATACCTGCTGTCTGATCGCTCTCGCATACCAGCTATATATACGTGGTCAAACTATTTGTTTTTCTCGATCGAGATTCCAAACGAGAGATCAAAGGTCGGACGACTTTAAAGTCTCTAAACGCGATTCCGTTTCGAGCAGCATAGGTATAAAACGTTATTTCGTACCTATCTGTGCGGGGATCAACGGTGTCGGATAACGACAATCAAAGCACTGCTGAAAACGACACCCATAAAAATGACGACGATGATAATATGCAATACCGTAATGCGCAGTTCGAAATCAACACACGAAAAAAATAATACACTCGACGACGACGACACAACGCGTTAACCGACTCGTATATACAGTGCGATTCTCGTTACACTCGGTATAGGCACTCATCCTCGTTACGTCGGAATGTATATAATACTTGGTTTGTGTGCGATTTTGTGTTTGACAAAAAAATTAGACCAAACATTTTTTATTTCATTATTTTTTTTTTCACTCTTGTTCGTATCACTATATTATTAGGTTTTGATTTCGAAACTACCGCCGCATACAACTCGAGTTCAGTACTAGTACAGTTGAGTCTTATTTTCACGGCAATTCAAACGCGCGTACGAATATCAAATTTGTGGAGCGACATTCATATTATTCGTAAGCCGTTATTTCTCGACGATTTACTGATTTAATATTTGATACTACGTATATTATTATTATTGACGTCAAAGCAAAATCTCGATATTTTTTTCAAGTTTAAAACCCGTATAGGCATTCACAGTTTAAAAATCAAAATACGTTCGCGGTTTTTCAACACTATTAATATTAAACAACTGATAATATTAACGATAAGACAGTGCACACGAGTGAAAAAATACATTAAATATTAATATTTTAGTATTTAGTACTTTGCAGTGTACCTGTCTCAAAGTTCAAATCTTCGTAAAAAGTTATTACATTTCGAATTAAAGAGATTTCTGTGCTAAAATATTCTCTCTATACTCTCTAAAGTATCGATAATATATTTGCGTTAAAAATATAATACGTTAAGACGGCAGCTGGACGTTCTCTTCGGTGACACAAATACTTTTTCACTGTTTATTAAA
Source organism: Neotoxoptera formosana (assembly GCA_022818045.1). NCBI lineage: Eukaryota > Metazoa > Arthropoda > Insecta > Hemiptera > Aphididae > Neotoxoptera > Neotoxoptera formosana. Next base: position 23,422,812 of record CM040634.1, read on the forward strand.
TATATTACTTCGTCCGGGCAATTTAATGGGCGTATTTATAATGTTTGGCGACAATGTTTTTCCTACCATATTTTATCATATTGCAGTAATTTTTCAGCAAACACCTTAAATATTACTATACAGTTGGCACGTTAAATATTTCAGAAAGATTATTATCGAGTGTCTTCTTATATACTCTGGTGGCTGTTCTGGTTAGATTATTTATTAGATTTAACCCTCTCTGTATACATATAATACTGTGACGTATAAACTATCATATTATTCAAAAAAATAATGGTATATGGTTATTGCTAAGATTATTGCTTTTATTATCGTCAGTGTAAAATAATAAGTAATACTCGTCAGTTATGTGTTTATTATTTAAATTGAATGCACCTCAATTGTATCCAAAATTGTTCTGTATAATAATGCAAATTTCAAAAGCCCAAAAGCTTTCTTGGAATACAAATGCTCTCGGACCCATTATGCGTAGGAGAAACATTTTATTTTCTCTACATCCTTGTGAATTATTTTCTTTGCCAAGGGTATTTCGAAAGAAAAAAATAGCACTTCACGAGTTAGACCTTTACTGATTTAATAATAATAGTACTAGAAGGCGTATAGTATTGTGAACTCAACCTTTCAATTTGAATTCACCGGGAAAAACGTAATTACGGTTTTTTTTTCTCGCTTAATAATCGAATAACAATTACAAATTGTCGCTGGTTTAAAATATGATTTGCCGAGCGAAATAAGACAATTTATTTTCGTTCGTAAAAATTCTGCTTGTCGATGATAAAAATATCGTAAGAACTTATTTTATTTTGAAATCGGTAAATTTTAACGAGCGTATGTGAGTTTTATTGTTATTATAATTATAGTTTATTTTATTCACGTGGTTTTGTGATATATTTTAAAATTATTATTTGTTTAACAATACACATAGATATTATTATATTATGAATGTATGACAATTGTTTCGTTTGATTTACGCGCATAAGTCGCACCGTCGTTACATAATATTTATCAACAAAAAAAAAGCTTTTGTTAGTACGTCTGATTTATTGAGATTTTTAATATTATCATGTTAATTACTGATTGTATTCGAGTATTATTGTAAACTCGCACGACAATAACGAATAATTATTAATGCTATTAATTGTATTTAGTTGAATACCGCGGTATACTGCGATGTATATTATACGGTCACATTATTACACTGTTTCGACGTATTGAAAGTATATTGTAATATTATCTACAAAATAAAATGTGTACTCACATTCGGACCAGCACAAAGTGAGTCATATAACCGATCGAATCTCATAGGCCGAGTGGGGGAAAAAACAAACAAAACAAACAAACATTTTAATCAGCTATACGCTTTATTTTGTTACCTACTTTTCCCATTACATATTATCATAAAATTATTAGATATATTATTAAATGATTATAAATATAATATAGTTCATACATACTTATTATTAATTAAATACATAATATACATATTATTAACTTCCAAAGATTTTAAACTTTTTTAAATTTTAAATGCGATACAATTTGTTGGTGCATACGTCATAGTATAATATGATGGCACTATTAAAAAACTAGCAATGGGTAATGACGGACACAAAAGTTTATTTTCTACGATTTTTTTTTTACCTAATTCGAGTCTTAAAACCGATTTGTTCAATGAATTTGAATACGAATTTGAAACCTAACCGTTTCGAGCGATTTTGAGTCTAATAATCGTCTGAACCTTATATTTGTGACGCGGCATCAACTGTACTAATTTTATTTAGTCAACATATTAAATCAGAGACCGGGTGAATTTTGATGAAAATTAAAAGTTTTCTACTGTCCGGTAATAATCACGTAGGCTCCTAATACACATTTAATATAATATTGTACACGGAAATCCCAAACCAAATCGTCGAGCGAGGAGCACTGTTTAATATTTTAATGTATTGAAAAATATTTAAACGGAACAAAAATAATAATACGCGATTCCGGACACGGTCTGGCGGGGCGCGTTGGCGTACAAATACAATGACGATGATGATGATGATTGTGATGTTGATGATGATGATGATGATGATGATGATGATGATGACGACGACGACTACGGTGTGGATTTCGAGCGAAAAAAAGTAATCACTGGTATTGTAGTCGTCGTCAAACAATATATTATGATATCGTCGTCGCCCGCATTCGATTCCCACGATACGCGTGCCATTATAATAATATTGTTATTCCTAAGGGTCAACGAGATCGCATCGTCGTAGTACGTCCTTTGTGACGGCGTAGTACATAGTGTTATTATATTATTGCGTAAAAAAGAAAGAAAAAAAAACGATTCCTCGCGGTATTGTTACTCTATATTATACGCACTGTCCTTTGACGACGTCGGCGGCAGCGGCGGCGGTCTACCAGTATTATTATAATAATATAATATACACATAAGTACGTGTATGCACTTTTGCGGCGCCACCGAAGTGCATCGGCGAAACACTCGCGACGACCCGTTAAAATATAAAAGCGCAGTAGTTATACACGCGGAGTCCCTTCGTTAAAATTTTAATAAACAAATACACATAATATATATAATATATATAATGAGTATATTATAATATAGCTAATACAATTTAAAAATATATACATATGGATTTATAATAATAATGATAATGATATTGTTCGAGCATAATAATTATATCTAATTGTATAGTAATATGTGTGTATGTGTGTATGTAGGAAAACCGGACGTGATGGAAACCCACAGTTCTCGGCCAACACGGAAACGGCTCACCAGTTTCAGGAGTATACGTACAAGAAAATCACACCATGCGATTTTTGTTCACAGGTCCTCAGAGGTAAGTCTCGCCAATCTGTAATAATAAAAATAATAATAATTATGATATGTAACCTTCTGCTTGGCCCGCAATAATTATTATTATGTTTCAAACCTATGATATAATAGCAATCTACAAATTTTTCCACTATATCCATCTCGACCATAAATTGTAAATATCTGTATATACTATATTATCTTTGTTGTAACCATAGGCTAATAACCTGATGTTGTTGAAGCCTTTATCTTAAATAAAAAAAAAAAAAAAATAATATAATATAATATTATATTTTGTAAAATAGCTCCGGCGGCGATCGCCTCTGTTCGGGCGGCGTGCGATACGCGATGTTAATTGATATTGTTATTTTTTATTTTCAATCGACGTGATGACATCTCACGGTGTGAGGGGTACCTATACTTCCGACGGCCCATCGTAGTTGTAAAAATAGAGGTGGTAGAACACCGAGAGGCGAATCGAATACTCGTGGCAGCGTGTGGTCTTCTGTAATTCTGCCCTCCTCAGACCATAAAAAAAAAACGGTCAAATCGATCGTCGTCGGCTTGACCGCCAACGTGACCAACGATACTTTGAGCATTTTATGCGAGATACCGCGAGGATACCGCGGATAACCGTACCCGCGAGACTACCATACGCGCTACCGGGGTGATGTACCTGAATTGCCTATCTGAGACGCCGTGTTACCGTCGCTTCGTATTAGGGCGTAGCGAGTAAAATATAATAATTGAAACGTAAAATAGGTAACGAATTTGCTCGAGACGGTCGGAAAACAGTCTATAGTGTAATACATTATTTATGGAACCGTCACGACGAGATTACCTGCACCGGAGAAGTTATATTCGTTGTTTATTTCGTTCGCTCGGCCGTCGTGGATAATGATAAAATATGTTATTACGTATTACCGTCGTAATCATCACGAACCGCAGCTATAATATACAACGGTTGCAGGGCACGTGTCGTTAATTGAAAGATCGTATTTTACTCGTGACTTATAGCAGTACTCTTTATACGGGTATTATTTAATATTATAATATATATAATAGCGTCAACGGAATAATATTATATTCGATCGAAATACTCGCAGCCTCAATAATAATACAATATGTCGGGCGGTAATTAATCATTATTTAGCACGCCTCGTGTTTGATACTGCGTTTTAATGCTTTATAGAAATAATAATTATATCACACGAAACCGACGAGTGTCTTATGCCCGTGCGGCGGCATAATATTTTCACCAGGCTTAATACTCCTCAAATATTATTTGTGTGCGATACACAGGGGCGTCATTTGGGGGGGGGCAGACTATACTAAATTTGGATTTTCTATTTTGTGCTCAGAAATCAGATAATATTCTCTTTTAAATACACATTCACGGTTTAATAAAATGTTGGGAATCACTGGCTCTTCCTCGGCTTATGACAATTGTTATTAAGCGAAACGGCGAAACACTTCTATGGTATATCCACAGAATAGATTAAATTTAAACTATCCTGTGGTATATCTAGAGAAATTCTAAAAATAGATATACAACAAATTATTAGTTCTGATAACATCAAACGCCGATTGCCGACTTCCATGATCTAATCACTAATTAGTATTACTATTTACTAGTTTACTACTATTATTGTGTTCCTGAACATCAGAACATTAGAGAAAGGACGCCGAACACAGCCGGGCGAAGCGAAAAAACATGGTCCGGAATTATCGCATCCGCCAGAATACGCGTCGGACAGTAGTGATGTCGTTTCTACATGTACAGTATAGGGAATTTATTGGTTTTTCATTATTATAAACTAAATGGTGAAACTCATGAATAATTACTATAGAACATTTTTTTAAGACCAAATTGTTCTCGATCGAATACATGTGTTTCCAATAATATACGACTTCTAGAAAATAAGATATAGTTGATTTAAAAAATACATTCGAATTTTTTATACATAATATATCTATATTGATATATCTTTGTGATAATATCGCAATATAACATCAATGATTGCGTTTTTCACGATTAGAATGATTAGAATCACGATTCATAACAATAAATGTAAAATATTATGTACATTGTACAATAATTATTATATTATGTAGTTTACATGATTATGTATTACTAATTAGACATAAGTTAATACTATTAATAGAGAACCTACTTAGTACTTGTAGAATTTATTAGTAATTACATAATATTTATTAATTTATTTATTATACCTGCAATACAATGTCCAGAAATTGCTTTGTCCCTGGATGTCGAGAAGGCTACAAATCCCAAATAAAAATAAATAAATGGCAAGGAATAATAAAAAAAACAATGTTTAAGGCGCCCAAAGTACGATCCTTTTATTTTAATTTAGTACTTACCTAGATAATTTATAATTTGTTATTATATTAATTCATATATATTAAAGATATATCAATATAAATATATTATGTATGAAAAATTCGAATGTATTTTTTAAATCAACTATATCTCTTTTTCTAGAAGTCGTATATTATTGGAAACACATGTATTCGATCGAGAACAATTTGATCTTAAAAAAATGTTCTATAGTAATTATTCATGAGTTTCACCATTTAGTTTATAATAATGAAAAACCAATAAATTTCCTATATTGTACATGTAGAAACGACATCACTACTGTCCGACGCGCATTCTGGTGGATGCGATAATTCCAGACCAATTTGATATGCACAGTTCGGCGTCCTTTCTCTAATGTTCATGATTGTGTTATTACTTATTATACATATATACTATCTTGTACATATCCATACGTTATTCATATCCAAAAATAACATTTCTAATGTAAACCACAAAACTAAACTGTAACGTTATTTGTTGTAAACAAACTTGTAAAAGCATATAGTGTGCTGAAACATTTTAATTTCAATAAATAAAAAAAAAAAAAACTTATTATACATATTAGAATATTGATATCTGATTAAATATTAAATATATAGGTAACCATAATTTTTTTAATATTATAAAGTCGACAAATTTAATCAGTTGCCCCACCCTTTCAAAATCTGAAATGACGCCCCTGGCGATACATGATGTCATACCGAATATTATACACCGTCAACACTGCGTCACAACGTGGTATCATGTGTACTAATGACTAACAAGTATCATACTATTATTGTGGTTAAAACCTGCAGGATCGAGGTGACTACGTAGGGTGGGGAGGGGGTTAAACAAACGGCGGCGCTGGTCCCTTAAAAGAGTTTATCCTGATATCATTAATATACACCGCCTCGTATAATAAAAGCCACTGTCGGCGTGTAACGAACGGTTATATTATATGACGCGTATAATATTATTACTATACGGGGCGATTCATATTTTCTCCCCGCCCTTCACGTGAGATTTCGTTCGAGAGTAGAAGGGAGCGACGATGGACAGAGGTGGCGTGTTTTCCGCGAGACCGTCTTCTCGGCGATCTCGAAATCGCACCACACTCGAAACGCGAGTGTCTCGTCACTTCGAGACGATTATAAGGTCATAATATAGCTGTTAGGTTAGGGCAACAGGAGTGGCCAAACGGGCAATCTCGGAATTTATTTCGATGTCTCTCTGTTAGAACTAACTATTACACAATATTATTTAGTGGGTAAATACATATTTCGGATTAATAAATGTCTGTGTGAAATGGCATTTTCTCACACGAGAGTCGCAAAAGCTAAATAGGTGCCGAGTTACAATTTTTGATGATCGTTTAGAGCGCAGCGTCTCCGTTTAGCAGTCTGCGACGTCATACGCCACTGTTTCGCAGATTTTAATAGGTACATATTATTGATTGGCCAAAGATACGCGATTTGACGCTTATACGTTAACAGTATAATATTGTGTGAATATAAATTTTAAAATAATTTCTCTCGTTTTTTTTTTATAGATAACCGATTACACTTTAATATTGTATTATTTATATAATTATAGTGATAAAGATTTACTTAAAAATAAAAATAAATGTTTCTCAGTCAATCAGAAATAGTGTGACCACGCCGACCGTATTATATTGCGACGAGTGAGGTATATTAAAATATATACGCGATTTCGTATTGGTATATTTCGTAATAATGCTGATAATAATAAAATAGCAAAAGCGTATTATATTTTGGGTTACGCGAACTCGGTGTAAACGATATTGTGCAGCCGGACGTTTTCGCGTACGATAATAAAAAATATAATTTAATCACACGCGATTAAAATCACAAACGTCCAATAACTACGTTAATTTCGTACGACTTCGATCACGTCATATTTCGTGAACAGAGCCATTATTCATATCGGTCAGCCGGAAAATCGAATGCGTACAATATTAAGTGCGCATTAGTGTCGGTGGTGTTTTTTTTTTTTTGTGTGTGAATAATAGCATCCCCCAAAATATAAAAACCATTTCTATCTCGGCACTGGCTCCAATATATTAGCATTATTATAGTCCTACTCACACACACACTGTCGATCTTAAAGTACAGGTTTTTTCTTTTTTTTTGTTATTTGTTAGCACCGATTCGGTGAACACGCTTCGAAAAATATTGTAAAACCGATAGACGCGGTCGAATCGATATTATAGATTCAATAATTATAATATTATATTCCTTATAATCAAAGACCGGATTTATATGCATTTTGAATATTGTAACTCGATTTCAATTTACAACTGTAAATTATTTATTAATTTTATTACAATTTTTATAAACAAAAAGTAAAATGTATAGCGCACGCGTTATATTATGCAGTAGAAAAATTTAATATTTAATTTTTATTAGTGATTATGAGTATTTTAAATTATGCATGGGTTAATTTTTGCGTTTAATGTTTAAAATACATTGCAAAAAATAATAATAGCATTTTATTAAAATTAAACAGTCGGTACATCGGTAATGGGAAAAAAGTATGACAAATTCAACGTAGTGTGTCAGTAAAATAATCGTTTTGTTTTTCCATCAACACCTTTTTGGATTGTTAAGCGCATATTGTGCACTGACGTCGAAATATGGAAAAATATGCAACATAAAATTTTGATATTTTATCAATCGAGTACCTAATGATTTATGGACACTCGTTAAGACATTAGCTGCAATTTAGGTATATAATAATATGATTTTGAAAATAGCAACACCCGTTTTATGCTAAACCCGGTCTTTACATAATATTATTATCGGGGTTCGGATTTTATAGCATTTACTAATTATTATAGGATACTGATAAAAACAAAGTGAGCTATAAATATTTGTTTTATACACTCCAAATATGAAATTTTATTTTGCTATTTTTTTAATGTTTGAAGTATTCAAGATTGTTGGTGCTTTTTTTTGAAGTTTTGGTGGTATTTATAAAATATGTAATATAATTCAAAAGGTGATTTTTATTTTATTTTTTTACAAACGTATTCGTTCATATAAGATTATCCTATATAGATATGAATTCAAAAGATAAAACTAACTTACAGATAATAAGTTTAATACAATTTTGAATTTTTATTTTGCTATATGTTTGGTGTTTTATTATGGCACACTAAAGTGCATATTTCAGTATTTTTTAGTGCTATAAAATCCGAACCCAGCTGATTATCATAATATATAGTAAACGTCGACTGGCCTCTGCACGCCATTCTGCGCGGTATCTCGTCGGAGCAGTCGGCTGCGCCGGAAAATCGGGAAAACTACGTCGAAAACAATACACCGTGTATAAATATATAATGCGCAATACGATATACGTATACGTATATATATACATTCGATTCACGTCGAAACAAAAAAAAAACAAAATAAAATAGCGTTTCCGAGTTCAATGTCCAAGTTTGACATCGGAAAATGTCGCGAAAAAAAAAAAACCCCGTTAAGAACCGAAACGCTGTGCGCGCACAACAACAATAATATATATTATATATATAATGCGTTCTGACGTTTCCGTTTGTTTTATTATATACCGCCATGGAGATCGTATAAATTGCATTTTTTTTTACACCCTTTTCGGTTTTATGACCGATTCCGAGTAAAAAAAAATAAATGTACGCGATTATACACACATTACGTGGCGGCGAATTCATCGATTTCTCGGCGGGAAAACCAAAAAAAAAAAAAAAAACGCGAATTTTACAGAGGAATTCTGTTTCCTCGCATCGACGACGTCGCGTATTCCGTCGGGCCGTTCGGTTCTCTTTTCTCGTCGTCGCGTCTCAGCTGAAAATGACGACTACGTTCAACAGTATGCGGTATATAATAATAATATAGTATAGCGGTTACATAATATGTTACCTACCACTCGCGTACCTGGTACATAAAACGATATCGGCAAATACGCGATCAAAAAACGGTGCGATTATTATGAGTTTCTGTTTAATAGTGCATTATGTTTAACGCCCCTTCAACATTTCCATCTGTTTCGAAACGTTATTTATGCGAAAACCTCATATAATATCTTCCAATATAATATCGTTCTGCAAGTGCAGCAGCGTTCGACGTCGGGGGCCTATCGTTGGAAACGAAAATAAACTCGAAATGCCGCGGGCACATTAAATAACTATCGAGAGAAAACCTATTTAGGGGCGCCGAGCACCCCCCCTCGGCGCCACCGCCGCCGCCTTCACTAAATACGCCAAACGCATAAACAACGCGCATTATAAATACTATATTATTATTGGTCGGTATATACACTTTATTGTAAATGTATATATTATTATATAAGTTTGGTGGAAATAACGTTATCGCGCTATATATTATATATAATATATATATATATTTACCCCCGACATATATATACATAAATGTGTATGTACAGTATGCGTTCGGAATTATATAGCAGCGTTTTCCATTCGGTTCACGTATTCGACTCGGCGGCGGCATTGGAAGCCCTAATCGAATCCAATTTGTATATCGCCCCCTCCGCGGCCGTCGAGACCTGCGCCCGGAAGCCCCGAAAATCTAATTTTGCTTACACACTCACCCTTCGCCAGGTGCGTAAACGTGAAAGTCTGGCTCGATGTGTGTACGCTCGTCGGCGGGTGGGCGAGTGGGCGGGCGAGAAAGAATCCTCGTGTCGTATTTGTTTTCTTAACGCGGCGGCGTGCTTGAGCATATACAATATACATATACTGTACTTTTATTGTTGTTTTGAAAAACATAATCTAGTCACTGCCAGCGGTCGTATACGACGACATTACTCATCTCTCTCCCCGAAAACAGCTCGAGAAACCCGTCTGATCGAATGACTATATTATGTAGGTTTATATACTCGAGTAATATTAGTATTATCGGTACGAATACATTTTCGTGGGGAAGCGAGTTCAAAGAAAACATGTCTCCCCCCCCCATACTGTGATTTTTATAATATGTATGATTTTTATATTGTTCGCAAGCGCAACTCTGCAGTGTCGTATAGTGTCGCTTCTCACTTGAAGAGTACAAATTCACACAAACATTTTTGAAAGTACAAATTCACACGCAATAAATACAATAAATTAAACGCTTTTATTAAGTTCTTAAAAACCGTACGTCATCGTTAGTCAAACATAGTGGCCCTTCTTTCACCGGTGTTAACTGCGGTCTTCTTATGATGATTTTTTTCACATTCTACTATCTCGGCTTATATAGTATTAGCCTCATCGATATAATAAAGTATAATATACGAAACATATTTTATGAGTATAATATTTGACGAACACTAACGAAATTGACACTTTTATTTTTACGACTCTTGTTGATATTGCGGCGTATAGCGCGTATGAGAAAATGTTCATCATATTTTAAAAAAACCTACGTCACACCCTGGATATTTAAAACATCAAAAAGGTTTATTTTGCTATTGTACAATCAGTACTAAATTATTATGGTAATATAGTATGAGGTGCTGCCTTTAAAAATGCTCTTGAAACACGCCCACGCGGCGTAGTGCACAGGATTTCAATCAGTATTATACCGGAGCAATACTATAACGAAAACCATTGCACTAATGAACTGTTTAAAATACTTCAAATATTAACATTCGAGCAACCGTACGACAAAAAAGCAATGACGAAAGTATAATTAATGAAAAACCAATATAAAATAAATAATGCGAAAATCGAATGTCGAGGGAAACTTACGACTAATTATACTTTATAAAATAAAGTGGAATAAAAAAAATATTTTAGAGGAATGCAACACGAACATAATATAAAACAGTCTGTCAAAAAGTGTCAAATTAATAATTGATAATAGTTTAAAATTTAAACTTTAAATTAATACAAATATACCAGCGACTGCTTTGTTAGTGTGGTCTCATTATGATTATTCAGATATTATATATTATGTGAATTATATAATATTGGATTTGGAGTTGAGACAAAACAAACATATTGTATAGTAGTAATAGAGAAATCTGTATAGTTATAAATTATAATTATTATTTTTATATTTATATATATCATACTTGTTGCACATTTATTATTACTTATTTGATATTTCATTCTAACCGTCCATTGATTTAAATTTAAATTATTGTAGACTCTCATCACGAGCATCGGTTACGGAGAGTATAAGTATAGACGTTTTTTTAGTATCGGTTTGTCGTGTAAAACTTTTCGATTAAATAAAAATACGTTATTTTCTCGCTGTAGTCTCCGTTTAATCGCATCGCTGACCTGATGAGCAATACCTATATTAAACTAAACGTTTTCATAATTAAAACGTTATTCGTAAGTATATTACGTATAAACTCGTATACAGAGTGATTCCCCAAGCATGCTCACCTCCCCCCATTTTTTCATTTGACAATGAATTTATTCAAATTCTGATTTTCGGAATTTTCATATATGCATTAAGACCACAATTTCATATTCTTGAGATTTTTTTGTACTTCTTAAGGATAGATGTCCAGTGGTGATACAAACTTCTGTTTTTCAAACGAGAACCTCTCTTTTTTAATATAAAAACTATTTAGTGTATATTTTTTTGACATTTTTGGTGTACTTAATTCAAAATTTGAACGTTTAGTTTTTCAGTTATATTTAATTGTTTGTACTAAGGATAATAATTCTTGAAAATGTTATTACAAAAATATAAAATATATAATATATAAATATTAGATCTAGTATTACCATCTTTAGAAATTATAAATATTGACAAATTAATATAAATCACTAAAATTTTCAAAATTCCATAGCCGTATATCTTTTGAACCCATTATCGTGGACCTATGCTTTAAGTACACAGAGTTGAATAACTCAAAAACAATTTGTTCGAATTTTGATTTTGATACGTCAAAGTTTTCAGAAACAAGTCCCCGTTAATAATTTACAGTTGAAAAGGGGGGGTTTGCTTAAAACGCAGAAGTTTTCCACTGGGCACTTCTTGAGTTTTACAACAAATCTCAAGAATTTTAAAATGTGACCTTCGAGTATGTCTAAGACTTGCGATAACCCAACCTAACCTCGACGACCGGTCACCGGTTTTCGTCGACCGATCAACAACCCCCATCCCCTCCACTGTGTCGAGCACCCTCTCTCGCTCGTACTTCACTATTCATCGTTCAGATCTTTTTCGCGCACACATTTTCCGCGAGGTGTTCGGCGGCGGACTCGGATAATATCGTTTTCCCGTTTTCTTGGTGTGCAGAGCGAGTGCAGGTGCACACGCAGTATTATATCACGTCACGTATTATGATTTATATTATTATTATTATTGTTATTAAATCCTCGCTCGACGGTGGTGTGTTCGCGGCGTGGTCGTTTGTGGCAATCGGTAACCCGACACTCTCGCACCATCTCGTACCATTACGTGTTTTGCTGCACGGAATCTGGCGATATCTTTTTACTCGGACGTTGAATAATTGTAAATCGATGGCCTTTAGAGGCGTGCAAATAATTTTTATATTATCGCGTACAGTGTTACACGCTGCTGTTGACGACGACGAAATCGAACGCGTATAATAATAATAATAAGAAGAAGAATATCGAGTTCGGGAAAAACACTCGTCACCTCGCGATCTTATTTTTATCACCACCCCCCCCCCCCCTCACTTAGTAACAACATCGTTTGCAGCCTACCACAAAAACGATACCACCTCCAACCCAGATGCCGAGCTACAGCGACCTGCTCAAAACGAGATTTTGTCCCTTTATCCCAGTTCCGACAATATCCCGATGGGACTCGACCGCGGTTTTATAAATTGTCTCAAAATCGTAAATCCGTTTCTTTCCTGTTTTTTTTTTCTGTTTCTTTTCTATATATCAGATCGGTATGATTGTAGTTGTCGACCTCTTCTGTTCTACGCTCCTTTTGTAGATTTGCAAAAATCTCGCACCCCTCTTCCCACCATTAAATCGAAAAAATTGATCATCTTTTTCTTGCATACACTTTACAAATAAACTATATAGTATTTCGTAATGCATAAAAACAATTGTAAAACAAAAATAATTCAATAAACACGATTTTTACTTTGTGATGACCGCTTGCGCCTCCCCAGCTGGCGTATACACGCTCCTCCCACCAGGTTGGGAACACTGCAGTAATAGATGGACGTCGTGAACTGAAAGTATTTTTTTTTCCAAGACGACAAAAATAATAGGTACTTACGATAATATTAAGTGACAGACCAACGAGACTATATCATTTGAATCTAAAATGTGTCTGTCCGAGTGGGGTGGCCGCTGCGTCGTGCAGGCGGCGACCAGGGAATCCGAGGGAATCGAATTTAAACCGAAGCGCATTCCGAACAAGATACAAGTTTAAAACGATCCCGCCGCGATCAAACTTTATTTAGACATTTATTTAATTTTACATTTAGGTACGACAGGTTCGAATTCGTAGAGCTCAAACGAAAGCGCGTGTACCTACCCACTTTTATAAAGGCTCGATTGGATGTTTTCAAAGTATTAAACAACCGAGCGGGTACGCGTGTTATGCGCTCAAACATCTGATGTACTATTACCGGTCGCCGTTCGCATCACACGATTTAGTAGCTCAGTATAGCTGGTATATAATAGGTACTTGTGAAGATTTGCGCATTGATATAATATACTATTATAGTATATATCACTATATTATTATAATATTATACCGCTGCAGCCGCGCGCGAGTAATTCGATGTTATTATGTGCATAACGACTTGGCGGTTTGAAGCAATTAAAAAAAAAAACAAACCGACTTGCAAACACTTATAATCTCGTGGTGTAATACGCGTCGAACGATACAGCAGAAAGCAAACAATAATTATAATTCGATAAGGACGAATAATGTTTAATAATATTTCGAAAACTTATTTTTTTCCATATTAATTGTCGTTATAAGAATAATAATAATAATAATATGTATCGCCCAAATCGCAGTCCCGGTGGCAACGAGTTGATGAATATTTCGAGGCGTCGTAAACGCCAAAACTCGTGTAATTATTATTTCTTTTTCTTTTTTCTCCGGTAAGCCGCATCGTCTGGTCCAGGCGAAGGAACTGTACAAGTCGTCTTTGCGCACGTTTTAAAGGTTTAATACGAATTACGAATTTTCCTCGTGTGAAAACTTTAATAATTACAACGGGATAAGCTCAAAACGTATACCGGTATTCATCGCTTATATAATAATAATGCACTCGGCGTGCGAACGAAAAGGCGAAAAACTCTTTATTATAATATTAAATTGTATTTTAATGTACTATCGCGTAGTATATTATTAAAACCGTGTATAATTAAATATTGATCACAATAATAATTTTTATTCGGTACAGGAGGACAGCAGAGCAATTTTTTATTAAATTATGTTGTTTTCTAAATAGAAAAAAAAGAAGAACATGACGTGTCGCGTAGCCAATCAGAACCGCGTGCAATTTTAATGTATACTTACGTTAATTTTCGATAACTTTCGGCTTTTGTTTATAATATTATTTAATAATATGATTGATGATAATAATTATTGCGGTTGGATATTAGAATATTCGATAAATATTACTGATCAGAGTCATCATGATATTATTTTCGTCTCCTCCGTATTAAATCATCAATTGTATTAATATCATCTCCTACCCATAGTAGGTATATATATTATGTCACCGAAATAAAAATCCTACCGATTGTCGAGTGAGAATTTTTTTCGTCGGTATATAAGAATAATAATCCAACCTTAAGAAACAATAATAATATAACAGTACCTATTACGATGTAAATTTCACGTATAATATTTTTATTTCACGTGTAATCCAAAAAATATACTTACCCGATATATTAGTTTCACGTACCTTCTAGTCTGCAATAATATTACAAACTATATAGTAAGACATCAATTCAATAATAATAACAATCACAATACTATTATAATTAGTATGCACTCATCGGCCTAAAATCATTTGGAATCGTTTGAAACGAGCAAAATTCCAATTGCCATAATAATTATAATATTAGGATACCGGTAACATATTTTGTTTTAAATAATGTGTTCGAGCATACGCGTTGACGCATTGTTAAACTCGAAATCTAGAAAACTAAAAAAAAAAATGTTTACTTTTGTTAAAATTTAATGTATAATACTTGAAAAACCGTTTTTTTTTTCTTGTTCAGACGTTCAGTTATTAATTCTTGCTGTTCTTTAGAAAACGAACACATCAAAGAACCTTGAAAACTACTCTTTATTTATAGAAATTAGTTAAAAATAACAAATCCATCGAGCTGTACGGAATATTCCTCGGACAATATTTATATTCGTGTTATTTATTTTAAATGCTATGGACTACCATTGAAAAAACATTAAACATTAATTTTCTTCAAGGTGCCTCGTCACACCACTTTAGCGCCTGATCATACATACATGTTATATACCCACGTATTATTCAAGTACTTATAATTATAGACGAGACTAGAAAGAAAAAAACGTCTGTCCGAAGAATCTCGTTTTAGAGCTTATTTTTTTTTTCGTGGAAAAATATTTTTTACTTATCAAACATTTTTTCAGACAAATTTTTCGCTTCTTCGCGTTGAATAAATTTTACAATTACAGCGCGTAAAGAAAAGTGGAAATAATAAATTATTAATGATGTCTATTTTTTATAATTCGCGTACAACACGTGTAATCGTTTGTGTGGGTTTTTTTTTTAATAAAATCATCTCCGCGAATAATTCCGTCTTATGATTATTGCAATTCGTAATACCGAATATTTTTTCTTTCCCGGGGGTATGGGTTTGCTGTAGGATGTGAGCATTTCCGGGAATGTAGTTATGGGAGTTTCCTTGAGGAATATTTCCAAGGCCGGAAATTTTCCGGGAATATACTAAGTTTTTAAACATTGTCCATATACGTTTCGATGCTTAATATTAAACTTATAGTGAGTTGTGAATGATTCGAATGAAAATTTATAATGTTCAAAAATGTTACAGGGGAATAGAAAGACTTTTGTGATGTATTCGTTTTAGATATAAAACAAGTTGCACACTTGAATTCCGGATGTCAGCGTAAAGATTTGATTTTAAACAATTTCTTTATTATAACCAATAATGTTATTTTCACTACCCGTTTGTTTTAATTAAATCTCGCAATTTTTTTTTTTTAACTAAACTTCCCTTTGGAAGACCATGGGATATTCCGGGAATATCCCCTGTTCCCGGGAACTTTTCTCGAGGCATATTCCTGCAGCAGGCGGCACATCACTACCCGGCGGCGAACACCGTATTTCCGCATAATTGACGCTCGTTAGACGTAGGTATATATAATAGAATTAAAATAAAAAAATATTACAAATCCCGCTCAAACCGCCGCCGCGGGTAAACTTGGATGATTTTCGAAAACGTCGATTTCCGCGGCCACGTGGACAGAGCAAACGCCGTTTCCGCGTTATATATTACCAGTGTTTTGGTTTATACCAGCTATACCTATATACAGACGATTCCACGGTCAATGTAACAATCGTATCGCAGGTAAACAATGATATTTAATAGGCTCCGAAACGCTAATAAACCCGCCGCCGAAGCCGCCCCGCAAATATTATAATACGCGTATAACGGCAGTCTGCAGCAGGTGTAGGTATGAATTATGCGCGGAATGTCGTACGACGATTAATACAAATTATTGCGACGCATAAACATAATATACTTTATATATACTATATATTATAGTACCCTCGGCGTTGTACATCTTTATGATATTGTTATATAGGTATTAAGGTTGTGGGGTGGGTATATACCTATATATACCGCGCGGTATATATAATAACACTTTAAAAAGCGCGCACGTCGAAAATTATACATAATGCTTAAGACGAGCAGCATACTTCGTAAAGAATGTCGAGGAGTCTGATCGTGTACAACACTATATACGTATACACAACGCGACGGGTACGGTGTGGGTACATTAAGCCCGCATAATAATAATAATATATACACGACGAAATATCGCGCGTGCAAAAGTTTTAATAGAAAATGTGTATAATATTTTTATCTCGTCGGCAAGATGTTGCGAAAGTTTTAATCAAACTTTTTAGTGTGTGCTGTATACCTCTCAAAAATCGCGCGAGACCGATACACGACGACGTGATGGACTGTATATATAATATGTCTGGCGCCCCACTACTCCCCCCTTGCCGCGCCGCCCCCCCCCCCCCCTCCGACGAATTCAAAAATGTCGATAAGACCCCGCACCGCCTGAAGAAACACGCCGAATCTCGTCGTCGTCGTCGATGGAAATAATAAATATTATAATATTTTTTTTTCTTTTACAAAAATATGTAACCTATATGAGACATTGTACCGAGTATAAGTCTCGTCGTCGATCCGTCGCGATTCGTCGTGCGATAACTTTTAGGTCTTACACGTGCACATTGTCACGACAACCCTATCGTTGGTGTTCCGGGTATATTATGTTATAATATTTTTTATTATGCTCGAGAAAATTGACGCGGACGGAAAATGTTTTTTTAAATATTATTATGTCACATCTCGATTATATATTATAGGTGCTCGTATACCGCTTGATTTCCGATGAAATATCTCGAAAAACACGAATCAACAAAACAAATAATTACGTTATTCGTTACAAAATAGTTTTCACGACACACTTAGCCCCTACGAAGACTGCACTTTAAAAAAAAAAAAAAACACTTTTATTTATGAAATGTATTAAATAGTACAATATTATTAGTATAAATTAATATAATAGTTCGTTTCGAATTCGTGAAAAATTGATTAACGCATAAAAATCAAATCAAATAATGGAATTATTATATGATAAACGTTGTTTAAAACTTAAAATTATGTTTTATTTTTCGATATTACTTTCGAACGGATAGTTTTTCAAAATAAAATGAGTATTTATTTCCGACGCGTCGCCATAAATTCCCTGCCGCACGATGATGTTTAAATCGAAAATAAAATTAACTCTACGTACCTACTACGATTCAATTTCACGCGAATAAGATGAATGCCAAATGGGATCAAGATATACTTGTACCTTTGACCTCTGACGAAAATGCAAAATATGCATAAGATGGATTTTTAAAAATATAATAAAATATAGAAATAAGCAATTGCGACTACGCAGTTATGTTATTTTGAAACGCGAATATGGATATAACAGCAGTAGAATATGCGAATAGAGACATTTTAATATTTATAGTAACGTTTTGAACAGTTCCCACTTCTCATTCAGTCGACTTTGTGTTTAAAGACGTCATATTATTACGGTTGATAAGTCGAAATAAAAGAAACACAGGCCTGTCAGAAAACTTTGTATCAAAAATAGGCAGAGGAACTGAATTTCCTCTAACTGCGAGCACGCGGAAAAGCGCGAGGTCATGGTTCGCGTAATTATATTTTAAAACTGATTTTTTCGATTGATTTTTCAAATCGTGCTCCCGGTTGTCAACACATTGAGTATTTACCTTGAAAAGTTTGACGAGCGCTTCCCTTGTAGCCACTTTCAAAACCAGACCTGGGACGACCTAGTCTCTACGTCGAGCTCCTCTTGTGAATTTAACCTCATATCCCTATCATAAATTAACACAAAATTGAATGTAAAATGAACGTATGCGATATAAAGTGCCAAATAAAACGAACAGCCGGGAGTCTCCATAATTTTAATATAATAATGATATTATTGTACCAGCGATAATATTATCATAATACCTTCACGCAGTGGAGTAACCAAGGGGACAAAGCGATCCTCTCCCCGACTGTTGTCATTTTGTCGAATACGACAATATGTATAGAAAAAGAAATATTGTTCACCCAATTTCTTAAAAAAAAATATCCTAAAAGAATTCGAAACTTTTAGATTGGACCCAAATGTAGTATATAATATAAATAAGTGTCCAGTGTTGAGACTTATCTAGATAAATTTATCTAGATATTTCATCTAGATAGTATTTGTTCATCTTTTATCTTATCTAGATGAAAATTTGAATTGGTATCTAAGGGTTATCTTAGATTAAAAATCGGTATCTTTTAGTAATTATCTAGATAATATTATGTGTAAACCGAAATTTTTTTGAGCGCCCTGTATGCATGCAAGTTAATATTATGGTCTTATATTAATCTTTGAATTATGTAAATAAGAATGGCCATTGGTTAAACATTAATTAAGATTTTTATCATTGACAGGTATAATAATTTCCAATAGTAAAATATAAATTTAATTGTTGGTTTAATGAAATTATTTTAAATATTTAAATTTTCATCTATTTTTTATCTAGACCAACATTTTTTGTATTTTATCTTATCTGAGATAATTAAAATACATGTTATCTTATCTTAATCTAGATAATATTGGAGCAATAATCTTTTATCTATATCTAGATAATTTTTGCTTATCTCGTCTCAACACTGTAAGTGTCTCATACGGTTTCTGTAGCTGCTTGTAATGAATTAAACGAAAAGTGCGTGTCTATATTGAAATACTCGTGATTTTTTGCAGGGCACACCAGGCAGGGTCTCAAGTGTCGGGTGTGCAAGATGAACGTGCACTTGGACTGCCAGGAGAAGGTCACCACCCGGTGCCAGGTGAAGTCGCGGCTGTTGCGCCGCCAAAAGTCTACGTCGGAGATCGAGACGAAGATGGCGGCGATGAACGTGGCTGGCCGCGACGACGACGAAGGTAAGCCGGAGCATTGCTTTCGTACACACACTCCCCATCACAGTGCAATGATAATATTATAATAATCTATATTATGATATAATACGAGCACGCGATGATAACGGCAAAAATTATTATCATGATAATAATATTATCACCCCGTTCGTTGTTGTTGTTATTATTATTATAATAATAATAATTACGACTATATTATTACGCCGTGACGTATTATATTATTATATATTATAATATATAATATATTGGCCATGTCTCGTGCCGAAATAATATTACAGGACGCGTATACCGCGGTTGAGGTATACGACACGCGCATGTGGGTATACACCAGCTATATATATTATCGGGATCGCCCGAGTGTATCTGGAATGTGACGATTCGTCGCTGATGAATTATTATAATCGTCAAACCTTCCAGATTCACGATACCTCAACCTTAAATATTTTTGAAAAGCAATTTTTTTTTTGGGGGGGGGGGGTGCGTTGACGGGCGTCTTCACAGGTCATTTTGGCTTTCACGCAGTACTTACATGCGCGTGTTCTACTATATACCACGTATACCGTGTGCACGCTGTCCGTATAATATTATATATACTATACGCGTATATATATATATCTATCTATATATATATATATATGTTATATACGTTCAAGGATAATATTATGCTCACCATCAATATGTACATATCATTATTGTTTTTACCGTACAACTATATAATATATTTTAAAATATATTATATTATATATTATTATGTACACCCCACTCTCAAAACAGTGAAGTGTTAATATTTTTATTTTTATTTTTATTTTTTTTTCGTTATTATTATTATTATTTAATACTATTATTATTACTAAAAAATTCAGCTTTCCAAAGTCGTTGTGTACATACAATTTATGTGTACATACACGTTTTATACGTAGTAGGGTTGTAAATAACGATGAAATATATATATATATTATTCTTACGGACTTTTTATCATTATTCCCTGTTTTTTATTTTAATTTTTTTTTTTTTTTGGTGTATAAAATCCATGCACGCTGTTCGGTTTGATTGATGTGTTTATATATATATATACCTATATATTTTCCATTTTAAACGTCTAATTGTTTATCGCCTTCCCATTTTGTATATATTTATATATAAAAAATACTTATTACCCCCCCCCACCCATATATCAGGTAATAATACCTACCGTTCACTGTACTGCAGCAGAGTAACTATATATATTATAAATGTCCATCGTTCGACGTGTTAATCAAACGTAGGCTGTGCGTTTACTATATAATATTATGTTTACCTATATAATAATAATAATATTTCTCTACCTTATCCTTGCCTATATATTTCGATCGTTTTATACCCATCACCACGACGATCGACCACCGTACACAATATATTGCTAACCGAATGCCCGAGTTATTATCATGACGTCATATATTAATAACAATTGTTATATAATAATACCTATGTTTACTAGTAAATAAAGTAATGTCGTGGTAGAGTATATATTATTATATATAATGTGATATCGCTTTGCGTACTAATAAAATACGAAACATGTATATATATATATTTTATAATAACAATAATATATATAATACGGCAGTATTACACCCATAAACGGTTCGTTGTGGGGTGGCGTCGACCGTGTGTATACGTTTTGCATAATATTATAAATAATAATAATTATATTATACACGAGCCCCGCTAATAATATCGACTTGCCTCGGTTTGCCACACTGACCGCGGTTGTGTTTAATAATTTATCGCCGTACAACCAATCCCAACCCCCACCTCCACATAATTTAGCCCCTGTCGCCGCCGCTGATCCTCGCGTGTGCGGTGGCGGTGCAAGCGAATGTTGTGTTTTATTTTTCCGAAGCTATTCGATCTCGAGACGGCGGTAATAATATTGTTTTGATAATAATATACTATTACCTGTATTACAGCGTATTGTATAATAATATTTACGACTGTCGATGTTAAAATATTATAATAATATAGTCTCGGAAGTTTAACATATATTATTAATTTTATTATCGTATATCCGAAACGGACGTGCAAAAATTCGAGCAGTCCCGCGACCGAAAGGGAAATTTGCACCTCCACCGCCGTGCGACGTGCAGTCGTAATATTATCATCGTTACCACACCTAATTATCATATTGTTTAGCGATAAAGTGCGACCCCTAAAAAAAAAACCACCCCTATTATTTTCACCCCTATCTGCGGCCGTCCGCTACCTCCGTAATTTATCGAGAGATCTGCATTTTTTTCCTCGCCCCAAACGATATAATATATATATTATTTCGATGACAGTCATTATACCTACTTTTTAAACTGCGGACGGTTTTGACGGATTTTCCGCTCGAATTCAAATCAAACACTATTATCATTATATGCGTCATATTATATTATATAGACGATCCGCCGTCGTCGCGTCGCGGAATAATTATTTGGAAACAAACAGATGGCACAGGGTTTGCCCGATCTACAACACTGTAATATTATATTGTATACTTGTGTGTGTGTGTGTGTTTAGTCGTAGATTATTATTATTATTATTATTATTATTATACACTGCAATTCTAGCCCCCTTTGGCCGCCATCGTCTTTGGCGAGTCCTTCTCATCCAAACACGCAGATTGGCCCTCTCACAGGCGGTTTCTGGGCGGCACGGAAAGGTCTATATCGTATAGCCTCTGTTTCTCTATCTCTATCGATCGCTTTATATTATTATTTTCACGGATATATATCCCAGCAGATTATTCTCGAATATTGTATAGACACGTAAAATGCATGTACGATAGCTTTAAATTATTTGATACACCGGCGATTTGTTTGTTTTTTGTCCTACTATATGTCCAAACAGTAAATTAACATTAAATAGTTCAACAAATCAAGTACTATCATCGTGGACCAGCGTACGATCGTTGTATTTGAGTCAAATTTCCAAACCACCAAAAGACATATAATATGAAAGCCTAAACTATTTGCGTGTTCACACACCGTCAAAGAATTCAAAACAAACAATAGTAAGAAATTATTGATGTTTTTTTTTAACATATGATGGCATATTATTTTACAGTCCTCAAAAATAATATAAATCCGACCGCTACTTGACTCGAAAAAAATTCGAAATCCAACAACTCGACTCGTCATAGTCGGTTGTGATAACTATTGCGACTATTGTGTACTCGTTTACTATTTTAACGAGAAATCGTAAAACCAAAACGTCACAGTAATTATGTTGCCAATAGTCAGCACAGATGATTATGATTATATATATTAGGTATGTCAAGTAGACACTAGCAATTTTTTATCCCTCAAAACATAATATAATATCGTACACAATAGAAATTCAATCAATAAAATTCGCTTACAATTCCAAATCAAATATAGATACATGATATCGTGCACTTCAAGTCTTTTAAGTATTATGGAATGAAAAATAAAGCAATAAAGCGGTAAATGCACATACAAAAACAAACAACAATATGACGTATCAAATGAGTTTTTGACTATTATATCCTTGAGTTCCACGATACGGTTTTTTTCATTTTGTCATTGATTATATTTTATTTCACTCCCATCTCAAAAACAAACAATATTTTTGCTTCATTATTAACTGTATTATTATTATATAGGTTTATATTTACTGCTGTACTTGACTGATATCAGCCGTGAATTCCTATTTTCGAGTAATTAAAATATATTTTATTAAAACGTTTCATGTTAAATTATTAATACATTTAAATCCCGATAGGCTTTTAGAGCGAATAGTAATTATTATTAAATATATTTTCTACCCGTAGGAAGTTGGGTTTTTCTAGAATAATTACTCGGCGTGCATTAAAATAACTGTCGTGTAATGCGTTTATAACCATTTTATAATAGCCAACGGATAATAATAATAAAAATGACATGTTACCCAGAAACATCGAAAACCATCAAACAATAAGGATATTTTATTTTAATTAATGGCATGACGTGAATACAAGCGCAGATTATAAATTCAAACAAAAGATATTAGGTATATAATATACATTTTGTGATGGATTTTCGAAATTCGATAAATCACAATTAGGTCACAGTTCGTTTTACCTATCGTATACATACATACCGAGGTATAACAATACACACAATACGACGTGGCTAGATATTTGAGCGTATTATATTATTATTATTATTCGACTAATTTCGTTGACCTAACATAATAATATTATGATACAAGCGATGATATTCACGGATTCAAAACTCACGACAAATTCGCGATATTATTCTGCGATATATTGTATTGTTCATCTGAGAAAATAATAACACGATAATATTATAATATCTCGTATACTGCTACGTCAGAATCCCGACAAATCGTTTTGTAAAGAAAATAATTAATGTACACAATATCATAACGCCTAAATAATGGCGACGTGCGTTTACGTTCGTACGAAGTCGTGCGCTAATATGGTTTTGTATTATTATATTATAATATGCTCCTCTCGCGCCGTCCCATTAATTTCACTTTCCGCCACCTGTTCGGCTCCTCCGAATAAATATAATACTCATAATAATAATAATATACAGACGCCTTATGATGATAATATTATTTCGAGACGTCTATCGAATAATATTCCTCGCTTTCGTATAAATAGGCATTAGCGCCGAGTTCCTAGAAAATGAGATTTCGCCGTATAATGCGAATGACGACGAAACATCGTGTGGATAATAAGACTCGCAATAATAATGATAACAATACGTTTTGTTGTAGATGGGTACCTCCTGTTATTGTATATTATTTATCTGTTTGTTTTCGAGTGTTGCCGCCTGCATGCGCGTGTTCGCTGCGACCGACGGCGACGGTGGGTTTAATTTTTATACGTTTTTATCTGATCAAATTTTGAATATCGTATTCAAGAGAAAGGAAACGAAACACCACGGCACGGCACACCCGTAACGATTTTATTAATAATGACTATAAACTCGATGTATATATAATTAACATTTATGTCATGCATGTTCTGCGAAAATATATGGAAAAAAAATTACTTTCGGTGCACCAGATCGACACCCGCCGCAGCACACCGCAATAAATACGCCCATAACGCGTGAGACTGTTTTTATATTCATTAATAACTTAGAAATAAAATATATTTGTTTTCGGTAAATAATCACTGCGATATACCTCTGTCTTACACAAAAATATATGCTCGTGCCAGTTTTTTTTTATTTTTAATTAAACTCTTAAAAAAAAATGCACTTGCCTATAGCTTATAAACACCGTAAGGAATTCGTTTTGCAAAAAGACAGACAACTTAAGAAATGTCACGAAACGACGAATTGCACTCGTTAACAGATCCGATTTCTATATTTTAGTGTATATATAATATTATCCAACCAAATGTAGATAAATATTCATATTCATCGTCTTCGACATATAGTTATCATGTTCATGTAGGTCACAGAACACTGTTCAATAATACTAAAGACAATATGCTTAAATCACTTGATAATGAAAATATAATATAATATAGCTGTTATGCCGAAATCTTCAAAATATAAGTCATCGATAATGATGGGTTCGAGATATAGGCGACCTACTAAATAACCGAAAACATTTACGAAAAATAGAAAAAATATTTAAATAGAAAAAAATTGCTAAAATATATTATTATACAATGTATGCTGTGAAATATTTTCGGAAATTTGCTCTCACTCCCGAGACATAGGTACACCCCGAGTCAATCATTTAGTATGTGATTTCGGGTCGTGTAGTAATAATTATTATTATTGTTTGCGACCACAACTCATTAAAAAAAAAAAAAAAACTATAATAATATGCATTTCGTATCACCATTATATTTCAATAATATTTACGATTTACATCGCGTATGAGTCGAAGCACAGTCTAATAGCGTTCGGACATATTTATTATATTATATTATGTAGATCTCGTAGAAATTCCGTAATATTTTCCGTATAATATTCTGTTCTCGACATCTATAATAATTTGTTCGCTCTCTAAATTATTGTGGTATACACGTTTTATTTATTCCGTACGGAATGTGACGGAACTTTAAGTTATAACAGTTAATAAATAATATTCTAGTCTCGACGTTGACTCGATTACAATTTATTATAATAATATTATAACCATCGAAGTTAATCGAAAGGACATGACCGAAAAGAAATGCCATAGCAGACACGTCGTTTCAGACGATTGTTTTTTTTCTTAAATTTTTAAATAGGTAATCGTTTTTTAATATTCGTTTATTGTTTATGAATAATTACGACGATTGAGATATAGAGTTATACAATATATTTCACTGTTTTTACTGTTCAAAACTGCATGACTAAAGTAGTATTTAAATTACATTATGTTAGGCAAACCCCCCTTGCCAAACCGTAGGAAAAATTCTATAAAGTGGAACGTTATTGTCGTGTTATTGGCAAAAAAAATTCAGATTCAACAATGACATAAAAATGTACAAATAATGGCATAGTAAAAAAATATAATATACAGTTTTAATATAAAAACGTCCTATATCCATGATGATGGTTAGCAGAGTTATTGCGTAAGGTCCGAGTATCATTATATACAATCAAAATATTATTTTCAATTTCTTATAACGATTTTATCCCACACACATTCACGGAATTCTATCAAAATATCCACGTGCTTAATAATTATATGTTTACTACGACAAAATAGTGTAAAGCGTGGCCACACATTATTGTTTTTCACGGAAAATTATATACGAATGATAAATTTGAAATATTTTAAGCGTACAATGTTGTACTCTGTTATTCATATCGCGGGCGGTGGACGATATTTCAATAAGATAAATACATTATAATATATCATATATAGATATTTAGAAATTTGATATCACGATATCGCGCATAAAAATAGTCCATCTGTACGATAATACAACATTTTATGATTTCTTTTGCCGAATATTATACGTTGTGTATAATTACTCCGAAACGTGACACTTGACCAGTCTATGCGATCGATTAATAACTGCAAAAGCGATATCAACAACAGTGGTCTGTACGTTTAAAATATTGTTAGTCTATTGTTCGCATATAGTTTTATTTACATCGGCGATGACCTACATAATATTATAATATATGGGTGGGATTCTTTTCGCCCAAAAAAAGACCTTTCGCTTTTCGCCCATGTCATTTTTTGCCCAAATATTTTAAAACCTATTTTCCCTTTCACCCAAGATTATTACAGCACTTTTTGATCACATTTTTATAATACACGATTTGGGAAACACTTATAGCCATTTAACATTACCCTGAGAGTTATTTAATTTATAAAAATTAAATGCTACTGATTTAATAAAACCGCGCCGATTGATTGTTCCTGTTTTATATTTTTTGCTCATCTTTCGTTGCCGATCTATAATTTGTTTTTGTCTTTGGGACGAGTTTGTAAATGAACACTGTTTACTGTATTTAACACATTCTGCGGACGAAACTGCACTGAAACAGTTGTTTAGTGATCAAACATTCAAACGTTATTAAGGCTAGAATTGTTACAATTATTACTATCTTATCTTTATAAAATAACTAGCCAACCGCCGCGATATTATCTTTATAAGATATCAAAAACAGACCATTGTAGACATATTATGTACTGGACATAAATAATTTTAAGTAAGTGTTTCCCAAATTGTGTATTATCAAAAATGTGATCGAAAAGTGCTATAATATTCTTGGGCGCGAAAAGGGAAAGTAGTTTTAAACTATTTGAGCGAAAAGCGACATGGGCGAAGAGTAAAAGGTCGCTTTTGGGCAAACAGGGTCTTGTTCAAAATATATAGGTAGGATCAATCATTTTATCGGTAGGTAACGGCAGCGGTCGTATAGGTAATAGCAGGACAGGTATAAACCGCGAATTCGAAAGAAAAATAAACTCTTAAAGACCTTTGCGACCACAACTGCAGTGTCGATATACCTTTTTTTTTTTTTTTTTTTTTTCCGTTTGAATCGGCAATACCCTCACCACAGTGTCGATATACCTAATATAATATAATATAATATATGTGCATCGGTATCAGCTCCACTTACGGATATCACCTTGTGTGTTATCGTCGTCGTCGTCGTGTATAGGTAATGTGATTTCAACCACCGAGTCGCACGACCTGCTACACTCACGGACGCATTATGATATTATATCACATACGATTATATTATTATTATTATTATTATTAGCTCTGCAATGAACGATATTTTGGTTAATTTTTTAAGGCGTTGTATATATAAATATATATATCTAATAATAATAATGTAAAATATATACCTATTATTATCATGTTTGCTTTTGATGAGTGTTTCGATTGTAAACCCATACCTATATTATTGTTATATATTATTATTATTATACACGGAGTGGTGTGGAAAATTGCACAGAAAAAAAAAACATTTTTGCAAATTTTGATTTTGATTTGTGTTTTTTTCATTTTATGATTTCGTTTGGATTATTATTCACATATCGTATATGTATAATATACGTGTGCCGGGGCGCGCGCGTGTGCCGCGTGAGCGTGTGAAAGAACACGCGCGCGCGCACACACACACCCGCACACGTATATAATATATACTATATGTATTATATATGTATATGCGTGTGTATATTATTATGTATTGTTTCGTCGTCGTGGACGTGTGTGGTGTGCCTACTTTTTTTTTTTTTTTTGTTTTTTTTTTTTTTGTTCTTTTTTTCTCTACCCGTATGCGCAGTAATTCCCGGTGCGGACGGCGGCGGTGGTGGTGGTCTAGGCGGTGCCGGCGTCGGTGGTGTCGGCGGATGTGCCGGCGGCGGAGTCGGCGGTGGAGGTGGCCCCGGAGGCGGAGGCGGTGGCAGCGGTTTGGGCGGCGGTGGCAGCGGCGCGGGCGGCGGTGGAGGCGGCAGTAGCTGCAGCCTCCAGCAGCAGCAGCAGCAACTGGACGGCGCCGGACAACCGGTCGACCAGGTGTACCAGGTGCTGAAGCAGGCCGGCGAGATCCGCACGTCGCCCAGACCGGGCGGCGGCCCTTCCGGCTCGCGGCAGCAGCAGCAGCAGCAACAGATGGTCGGGCCGCCCGCCGAACCGCTGCCCAGATCGTCGCCATCGCAGCAGCAACAGCAACAGCACCCGCAGCAGCAACAGCACCCGCAGCACCCGAACAGTTTAGGTAGACCGGGAACCACGCTGAACGTCACGTCGCCGCCAATCGCGTCCAGCTCAGGTCTGCACGGCCGTGTGTGTGTGTGTGTGTGTGTGTGTGTGTGTGTGTGCGCGCGCGCGTGCGTGTGTGTGCGTCGCGCGTGTGCGTGCGCGTGCGCGGCGTTCGGGCGTGTACGCGTCCGCACACCCGCGACGAATCGTCGACTCGGACAGAGTCGTCTTTGTCTTCGTCGTCGTCGTTGTCGTTGTTGTTGTTGTTGTTGTTACGAGTGGACTTGATCCCCGTATTTTGATTTTAGTTTTTATTTTTTGCATGCGTTTATTTGGATATTACACATTTTTCGTCGTCTCTATCTCTCTTTCTCTCTGTCTGTCTGTCTCTTTCTCTATCTATCTGTCTATAGATCACTCTAAGTAGTAACACTGTCGTCTGCAGCTGTCTTCAATAATAATATTACAATATATTCGACGGCCGGCGAATCCGGAGGGTCGAGGCGATTGCACGTGTATAAACCGTCGCGATTCGTCCGGACGCGCCGCCCCCGCTTGTACAATAACGATAATACGATAATAATATTATAATCTATTGTAACAAACGATTATAATATCGTTTACGCGAAAATCCACACCCGACGATAATAATTTCGACGACGACCGGAAAACTGGAATCTACCAATTTTTCATTTTTTTGGACTACCTACCCCCACCACCCATTCGAGGTACACAGTAAATACGTGGTTATATTATTACGATATGTTTTATCGTATATTATATTGTTTATCGGTTGTTGCAAATCATTCACACCGATATGAATATTTATTATATTATTAATATCGTCGCTTGCTGTAAATAACATTCGCCGTGCATATACGACGGTGGCGTGTCGCGCTTATTACTATTTTTACGATCTAATAATATTATTGTTGTGTTGATGTGTTGTGAACGTTGCATGTTAACGCTTCTCGACTTTGGGCAAGCTGAACTCTTTTTTTTTTTTATTATTATTATTACAAACAATTATTATAATATTATCATCTTTAATTATTTTGATAAAACGTAATTATTTAATATTATACTTTTACAACATTCCGAATACATATATATATATATACCTACAATTATATTCGTTTCAATAAATATATATATATATATAGTATATATAATGTATATATATATATATATATATATATTATCTGCAGGAGTTTATAGTGTATAATATTATGTATGTATGTATGTATGTATGTATATATAAAAGAGTATATACCTACGATTATACATATATGTATACGCACTCTTCTCTCCGAGGAGGGTATAATACGACCATAATAATGATTATTAGGTATCATATTATTATTATCATACTATGAAATGTTATTGTTTTGTTTATTATTTTTGGCTTTAAACTGGCCCGGTACCTATCAGATGGCACCGATAATATAGTGCACCTATATAATAGTTTTAAAAACAAAAAAACCATTCGAAAAAATTGCGAATTTCTCATATGTCGCGATCGTGATTGTCCTATCCTAGCGGAATCACACGTCGTCGGCACGTCTTCGGCCTCCTGCAGACTCCCAGAATCGGCAGCACCCAGAAGGCGGAGACTGTTCGGCGGCGTCAAGAGCTTTACAATGTTCGGTGGCAGGTCCCAAACACAAGGCCGATCGATATCGTTACCCGAAAGTACGAATTTATATCATTTTGTTTCTTCTGAGCGCAAAATTCTTTTTTTTTTTTACTATCATTTTATTTTATATATTATTATACACATCACAACCATATATTTTTTTATATGATTACTGTATATATTATTCTTTTTTTTTCGATTATTTTTTATTATTTTTTATTTATTTTTTTATTTATTTTTATTTTTTTGTTTTTTTTTCTCTTTCTTCACTCGTCGTCGTCGCCTGTCGCGTACACAGAACAGGTTAAGTACGCGGCGGGTACGAGACCGTTTGGACAGCCCCTAGTGTTACCCAGTCAACCCCCAGACGGAGACCTGCAGCAGCCGGTAGACCTTCAGCTGCAACCCGGACACAGACGGAGCTTGATGGCCGGCGCCGTTATGGCAGCCAAGAAGAATTTAACTTTTAAAAAATAACGATTTTCGACCGCCCGCTCCAGGCAGATCCTCCTCCACCGCCTCCCACCCCCGATCTATCGACCAAATATCCCTTCAAAACACCCCATTATTACAATAACAATAATAATATAAAGCGTGCGTCATTAGATTACGAATTTTTAGACATTGAGACTAAACGAGACGATATTCCCATATTATTATAACGATTTATTGATTCGCAATATATTTTAGATATAGGCGCACCCTCGTAACTATTTATACGATATTATATATTGTAGGTATATAGTTGACGACGACGTCTGAGAAACGCGCCTCGAACATTATTCTTTATATTATATTATACGCTTATATTTCCCCCTCCATCGACATGTCATTATTAACAATGACATAATTTTATCGAATACATATTAAATATAATTTCTCGGAGGTATATTTTAATAGGTATACACTATTGTTTTTTCCGAGCCATATACCATTTATTAATATAGACGCGTGTCGGCGCTGTATATAATATGATCGTTTTCTAGAAAACAATCATGGATATCGATAAAAAACAAAAAAAATTATTATAGTAATAATAATAATTGTGTACGCCCTACAAACTCTTGCATCCCCGCCCTCCGACTCCACAAGCCTGAGCTTTTTATTCTTCTATAAATTATTATGTTTCATTACTATTATTATTATTATTATTATTATTATTATACTTCTTCCAATACTATTTTTAGTCGACGCTATATTATTATAATAATATATATATATATATATATATACACATAATATATATTGCTCTTTTAATAATCTTGTTTCGTAGTATGTAATATACGATACGATGGCTGTGACCGTTTGAATCGTCACGGAATACGTATATTACGGCCGAACACACTTTCCGACATTTACTTACTTATTATATTATATATATATATCTGTTATATATTATTATATACCTATATTATTATACAAATAATGTCTCGTTGCACGGTAGTTTTTCTCTTTTTCATCTTCTGTAAAACAATATATTTTCACATTATATAACTACTGATAATAGTATACAATATAAAAGCATGACGTCCCGACCCCCCAGCCCAACCTCCTGCCGAAGATAAAAGAATAAAGAATAAATATGTACTCTCGTCGATATTATAATAATAATTATTATACTGCAACTCCCCCCGTTCACTAAGCTTGTTATTATAATATTAATTAAACTTTATTCTTTTATAAATCACCATTGTTATACCGTGTTTTTGTTTTTTTCTATATACAAGGCCAGACCACCTGCTATACTCAGGGACAAGACAAGCATTTTTGGACTCGATCAGTCCCTACCGGTCTGTACTTAGCAACCACACAAAAAAAAAAAATTAGTCTGATGATAGTGTCGTAGTAGAATATTATAATATATAATAAACTTACGTATAAATACGTCATGCAGGTGTTTGCACCGTTTAGAACGTACCATTCATGTGCACCGACGCGAGTATTGTTGTAGGACAGTTTCGCGAATAGAATATTACGTATAATCATATTGGACGATATTATCATTATTGTCATATTGTGTATTGCTTGAAGAACGTCCTCGTCACTTTCAGCAACTTTCGCCCGAATCCTTGCAAAACACTTCATTATACGTACATTATAATATTGTACGGGTCAAAGGAACCTAGCTCATCCGATTGATTACACATTTGCCATTTCGTTCGGTCGGAGTTTGCGAATAATTAAAAGGCCCGTCGAAATGTCACTTGCACGTTTTTCAAAACTATATACTATATATGCCAAAGGGATTTTAGAAAATTCAACTCATACATAATTCATCGACACAACCATTTCTGTAACCGACCGACCCTCGTTATTGCACTCTGTCATAATACATATTATTATTATTATATAGAGAGCCTCGTCGGTCGAGAGACTTTCCGGAGCGAATGCGCATAACGAAACGTCGAACGCACTCGCACACGAGCTTGCTGTAAAAAAAAAATCAAAAATCTCATCTATTCATCATTCGTACCTAACTACCTAACTACCTACCTACCTACATACCTGCCTATACCTGCCTACCTGTCGCATAATAATGATTACGTATATCATAATAATAATACATTATGCGTGCAAATATTGTATCGTCGTCGAAATGCTCGTTTACCGCAATCGTATAGTGTCATTGTAATTCGTTATAATACACATTATTATTGTCCTTGATCGGCTTTCACCCGATACGCATGTCGTCTGCAGTGTACCGAATCCGAAAAGTCTGCGCCCTGTGGCTATCATACCTATACATATAATAATAATATTATAATATACTCATATATTATGCACATGGACATAATATTGAAATCTTGCAGTAGTAATTTATTGTTCTGATGTCTTCCCCGTGCATGTGCGTGTCGTAGAGTGTAGACCAGTGGCGTATCTGGGTAAAAAACTACGGGTGTTTGGGAGGGGAAATCGTGAGTATAATTTATTGTGACCAGTCGAAACTGCATATCGACCTCGTTGACTGTTTTTACACAAGTCTCAAAACTCATTTTTAATGACCGTGAAACAAATCGTAAGTCCCCCCCCCCATAATGATAAGTACCTACATAAAATAAGATTTCGTTAAACAAAAAAAGGTGTTACAGGTACATGATTCGTTTGAAAAAAATAATGTGATGATAACGTCATAGTTTTTCTTAATTTTAAAATATTTAAAGATTTCTTCTGTTGGAATATATTTTTCCAAAAAAAAAAAACCCCGAGGGAATATACCCCACTTGTCCTCCCACAATTACGTCACTGATGTGTGGACTTTATGGGATTTATAAGTTTTTGGTATTTTTCGGAAAAGTATAAAATATACGCTCTTTATTGCAACGGATCAGATCGTTTAAACTACAACCAGTTTAAAATGACAGTTTTTTTTGCCTTCCAATCAGACGGCTAATTAACATAATAACATCATAATATACTAGCATACTGTATAAATAATAAAAATATATTATAAAACTCAATTATTAAGTTATGCATAATATTGCTAAGTTTTATAAATTTATTTTTTTTTTTTAACCTACTTTTGGAATGTTCAATTATAATTCCTTTTTTTATCACCAACTACGATCATTATTTGTCTAGCTTTACTTTTTACTTTCAAAAGCTATTCTTCTCTTCTTCCGATGAATTATTTTTGTTCACGATATTATGACTATTGACTGCACACGGAACCTTCTTACATGATAAGTGCTTTATAATATTACAGTTTATTCGTGTGTGTATTGTGTTATGCATATTATCATAACGATATGTATTATTTCATAAATATATGTTTCATAATGTTGTGATTATTTGTAGTAGGTACAATGGCAAGACGGCGTGTAATTTCAATTCGTGCAACGAGAGCGACAATATTTTATTCTCTGGCCGATTCGATAAAATAATATTTAGTAGTGAACAAATCCAATCGAGCAGAAGACCTATTATATCAGAGTCTCTTATCAAAAATAAAAAAAGAACGAATATCTTGTAGGGTCTACGGCATTGGCGTGTCTAGAGCTCGACCACGGAGAGCAGGAGAAGATTAACTTTGAACACCTCCCCCCCCCAACCTCCGTGTGTGTACGCCACTGTCACGGAGCACAGTGGTTCAAAAATCAAAATAGTTGGCCAATATTCTAATTTTCACAGAACTCTTATAAAATTAACTATTACTTACATAATAATTATCAAAATAATAATTCGTATTCGAATACCAACTTAAATGGCCTGCACGTGACCTGTTGTTTTGATAAAAAACATGTCTTACCAAAAAAACTCTCAAACCTCGCAAAAATATCCAATTTTGATAATTTTTTTTTTTTGAAATGAGAAACACTTCATACAGAGCGCATTAAAAAAAAAACAGAAAATCAAATATAAGTCAATGTTAAGCAATTTATTTTTTGCTATTAATTATATATTTTTAATTTGAAGCTTTCAAACTTCAAGTGTTCACTACAAAGTAAAGAGCAAATATGAGCGACTAATGATGATATTTTTGTAATCTGTAGATTGTGACTTAACTGGTGGTGTGAATAACGTCGTGTAACTCGATGAAAAAAATTATTAAATTTATATTTTTATAAAAGCTTATAGATTTATTATCGTATTATTTCTAGCATTGTACATTTCAATGACCACATGAGGCTTAATAACAATTGTACCATATAGTTAGGTCATTAAATACTATCTTTGTAACTTATCTAACACAGATAAATTGATAAACACTTAAATTTCATTTTATTTGTTTTACTTTAGACAGTTCAACTATATGACGATTATTGACAGAATACCATCGTTTTTAAGAAAAAAACTTTAGTTTGTCTACTTTTATATTACTTTATGAGTATACCTAATAATATTTTGCAATAAGTTTTACATATTAATACGCCTTGGGTAGTATACAAAACAATTTTATTATCTTTATTTGAGTATTTTCATATTCAAAATATCGAATATTGGCCAACTATTTTGATTTTTGAACCACTGTGCGGAGGTCCATCAACAATAATTGATTGAATATGATTTTTCAATCATTTTTTAATTTATTTATTGCCATTATGATTGAATGGTCAGGTTGGACGCAATTATGGAAAAAAATCGCAGACGAGGGGCTCTATCCACCCGTCTCGACCCGAACCACCCCCAAAAATACGCCACTGACCTACGACATGTACATTGATTTTATCATCAGGTCGCGATTAAGTAGCCGTTTATAATGCGCATCACATCTTACGATCGGCTAATCGTTGTCGAAAAAGCACTCGAATCCAAAAGTAACGCGTTCCGTGTACTTACGACGAGTCAATATATTTCGTCGTGTGCCTGTTATAATATTGCTGACGGTTAACGAGGCGAAAAAAATCTCGTCCCTCACAGCTGATGCAGTCCATTAAAAATATAATATAACATGACGGCTTACGATATTTTACGGTCTCGTACGCACGATATAATTATTATTGTTCGTCTTACTACACAATATAATATGTACTACGGTTGTTATTATTGTTATTACTGTTGCAATTTTGGAATCTGAACCGCGATCGACGCGATCTGACGGAAACGCGTGTTTTTAATTATTAATATACGTGGTGGGCGATCCGCGGTTTTCCGCACAAACTTTGAGAATCACTTATCATGTCAGTTTTGGGCGAACGCTTTCGAAAACAAATTTCGTGTTTCGAGAGTATGATAATAGGGGTTTCTAAGAGAACTTTCAAAAGCAATCTCATTGCAATAATAAATACCACACGAGAATAATTATCGACCGCCCAAACCTCGCTGTGTACGTCGCACGTCGGCGGCGGCGTTACCAAAAAAATCTCAAAAATCGCTTGTCCAAATTTCGAGGACCGAAAAGTCTCTCCATTTTTCATAAAAACAATGTTACAAATAACGTTACAAATAATGTTACTGTGGTAGCAGATACTCCGCGGATTGGCGAAACACAAAACAAGTTTTCGAATACACTCATAATAATATGAATATATTAATAATTCCATCATTCTTATCGCTTGTGCGGAAAACCCTGATTCGCCCTGTACCCGAGACGATATCGTGACATCATCGCGTTTCATCCGACTTCGCGGTGGCAACAAACAGCAGGCCTCATTATTTTCTCTCCGTATTAACCATACATAATATTATTATCACGGCATCATAATATGAATTACTGACTTTGTGTGTTGTGGTCATACAATATATTATATAATATGAGATGACAACAGTTGTAACGTGTGCATGTCGCGTAGTGTTTAGTTGATTTTTTCATTTTGTCTAACTATAATATTGGTATTACATTTGTTGCCGCATGTCTTAGATCTTAGTGGCCTGGACGCATTTTTTTTTTTTTTTATCGAATAGTTTGTGCGCGAGCGGACGGCAAGGCGAGAGAATCGACTGAACTCGGGGACAAAAGTCAACGACG
This sequence comes from Neotoxoptera formosana, assembly GCA_022818045.1. Taxonomy (NCBI): domain Eukaryota; kingdom Metazoa; phylum Arthropoda; class Insecta; order Hemiptera; family Aphididae; genus Neotoxoptera; species Neotoxoptera formosana. The sequence goes on from CM040634.1 coordinate 23,459,902, forward strand.
TCGTGCTTTCGAAAAAAAAAAAACTATCATAACATAATATAACAACTACGCTTACGGTTTTTCACTTTTTGACTCGCTTTCGCGGGCTTTCCTCGTTTTCGATCGCTCGTTCCGGAGCAGAACATTTCGGCCTGTCGACGTCGGCCGGACCTGCCCGACCATATCGAATTCGCACTCGTCCGTTCGTGTTTGTCGCCCGAGTCTTAGACCGTAAGGCGTGCAGACGAGTGGAATAGTGCGAAACCTTTTCACTGAATATAATATTATTATCTCACCGGGACATTGCAAAATCGTACGCGTTCGTTACCTCGTAATATTATACATTTACCGTCGGTCCGACACCGTCGACGGTGCACGTCGTCCTGCTCCGGAAACGAAATCCCCGCAGACACGTGTTGCCGATCGAGGGAGGGGGGCGTCAATCCTACCCCCCCACCCCACGAGCATGATTCTCTCGCCCCGCCGTCCGCCCGCCGTGACCCACTCGCCCCCGTCCCACGGCCCGCTCTCTCTGACCATGGGTGCCCCACCCGTGTGTGGACATTTACAGCTCCGCACAGCCCTCGTCGACCGAAACTCAATTCGCGCATGAAGAGCTTTTCGCTGGACTCGTCGGACACCGCGGAACAAGCGCAAAGGCGGCGAATGGGCAGCGGCGGCAACGGCAGCGGCGGAGGCGGCGGCAGCGGCAGCAGCTCCGGACTACAGCAGCAGATGGAAAGCTACTCGAATCCTTCGTCCTCGTCCAGATTGCAATGTACGTATGCCGCGATCCTTCCCGCCGCGACCGAAACTTAACCGTCCGAAACCGCGGTATAATAATAGAATATATGTACCGCGAGTATGATTATTATATTATTATATGACGATAATGATATCATATTATTTTGCTGTATATCACCGCCCCCCAAAACCGCGATAACGACATGACGACCGCGAGGGGGATCGTCATATATTATTATATAATATACAACGACCTCGGAATTCACAATTATTTGTTTGAATATAGGAAAACCCCCAGTCGACGATAGTTCCTCCGCGAACGTCGAGGCGTGTGCGTACTTATCATGCCTATACATCGATAATATATATTTCATATATACCTACCGTTGAGCATTTTTATTTTATTTTGACTGTAGACCAGACTATATCGTTTATATTTTTTGCTTTTATGCAATTATATTATATTATGAAGATGATGCCGATTCGCACAGAAAATATGATATTATGTACCTATGCACATCATATTATGTGTATGAATATATTATTATTATTATCATTTACATAATAAGGTGATTATTTAAGCATGTTCACTCCAAATATATGCTATCAAATTCTGACTTTTGGAACTAGTAAATTGAATACACTCGAAGATCATGTTTTCGAAATCTTTTGTGATCTTTTGAACCATTTAAAGATCATTTGACAATACAAACTTTAGTTTTTCACTTTAAATTATTCGGCAGATATTTTTATAAACTATTTTCATGTATCTAAATCGAAATTCGAACGAGTCATTTTTTAGTTTTATATGAAATTGTGTGCTAATATGCCCATGTGTGTAATGACAAATGGGTTAATAACTTAATAGTAGATAATATGACAGTTTAGATGATATGAAAATTTTAATAATTACTATTGATCCGTCAATATTTAAAATTTATAAATATATGGTCCAGGTATAATAACCACAACAATATCTAATATGACATATAGGTAGCTTATATTTTTGAAAAACCATTTTTAAGGATTATTATCCTTACAGTAATATAAACATTTTAATAACTCGGAATGTACTATTAAAAGAAAAAGTGGGGGTGGGCATGCTTAAAAAATCACCCATTTATAATGGGTTGATGTTATAAATAGTTATAAAATTACATAATATCATATGGTATTGCGTGGTAATATTATCATAATATGATATATATATACATTTAACGGTCATCGTTTCTTTTTATCTCCTTGATTTTATACCGTCGAAGGCGAGTTTTTATAAGCGTGCGTGCGTGTGCGTGTTTATACTAAAATATTATTATTACGTGTTGGCTGATAATAATATGAACGGAGACGAGTGGTGTACAATATAATTATTATTATTTTTGTTTTGCGTTTTAACGGCGACGGTAGGTGTGTGTTGTTAATACCTAATAATAAAACAATAAAAATATATTATCGTGCTACTAAAATATTATTATAATAATTTTCGCACACGCGCATCCGCCGAAATCGTTTTTCAATACCTATATACAATGCCATCGCTGTGCTCGAATAGCTGTAAATACACTGTACATCATATTATATAATGATAGTGAATATATGTCCGCACCTACGTAGGTATTATACCGCGGTAGCAGTAAACCCGCGGTCTTCGTGGCATCGGACGACTGGTAAAAAACACGGTGTAAAAATAAAACTCTCCCGCCGCATTGCCGATTTCATTCGATTTTCGAACCTTGTCCGCACAAACGATCGATGGCAAATCCCGCGGTCGTAATATCTGCTATGTTCGACTACAACTGTTATCGCTATATAATTACGTTGCCGATATAATACGTATTATCGTGCACTGATGTTATGCGAACGGTGTGCAGCGAACAATAAAAATGGTGCAGCAGGAATGAGCGGAGATGACGATGTATTGTTACTTTTCGGGAAACGGTTATAGAAACGTTTCGTTTACAGAAGACCTAACCGTGTAACACGTCGACTGAGTAACGGCTCGAGACATAATATTATTATTATTATTATTATTATTATATACGAAATGAAAATAGAAATCAAATTTCGCCGTCGTCATATTATTATTATACCAAAAAACGCACAAGACAGCAATAATCGACAAACGGCGGCCGAATCGACTGCTATATTGTCTCCTTTTGCCGCCCGCGCACCGTTCCGAATATACGACGTTTTATGGTCTTGCTTCGTCGTCGTTCGAACTTTCGGTTTTCTGCTCTGTACCACGATATTATATCGTTGTAGGTATAATTGTTCGCGGCGTGCCGAAGACACGGCTTTCGAATAGGTACCAATCCGCGGTTACCGCGAGGGATTAACGCGATTTTCAAGGAGGAAATCGGAGCGTATCGATACGTATCGGTTCGATTGTCAATCGTTCGAGAAGTTCAGCACATGCCGGCGATACGTATCGACCCGTATCGGACTCTGAGTTTCGATACGAGTCAATACGTAACTATCAAGATTTTCAAGGAGGAAATCGGAGCGTATCGATACGTAACGGTTCAATATTGAGTGTTCAAGTAATTACACGTACGGTATACCAGCGGTACGTACCTTCGATACGAGGCGGTACTTGACTATTCCGTATCGATACGTGTCTAATAATTCTTCTTGAAAATCTTGAACGATTCAGCGCCTATCGATACGTATTGAAATTTTCTTCTCGAAAATCCGGTGTATACAATATGTCGCCTGAGACGAGTGACGAAAAACGAAAGCGCTAGAAACGAAAACTACAACGATATCAATAATATTGTATAAAAACTGCCCACGCGCAACGATTTGCAACGGGAGGGAACAACGCGACAATCATAATCTAATAATTATATAATATAATAGCGGTTTTACTCGCTGCATGCTTGTACGGACAATGGCTTTTCGCTCTTTCGAGCTATGATGTTATATATTATTATTATTATACATGTGACGTATGCGGAGATCGTATTTTGGTTTTTATTATTGTTTTTGGTATAGACATATAATATTTGACTGTATGTGTAATAATGTTTTATTTTTTATTTGTTGGCGAATAATCGCGGCTCTGTTATTATAATATATATATATAGGGCGTAATGAATCGCTATATACGTTGATAAGGCTCAAAAAAAAAAAAATAGACAAGCAAACTCGATATATTGTTCTATTATTATAATACGCTTCGCTTTGATATCGTATTTGGATTTATACATTTGTTTATATTTTAAACTGCAGAGAAAGAGAGATAGTTTTTGCGTAAAATGATGTTTGAATGGACATGTAGCGTAGCTATGTTGGTAATAATTAAATAATAATATTATGTTATAATATATCATGTGCTGTATAAAACATAATAAACGTAATATTATAATATATATATTATGACATTGCAGTGGGTACGATGGTGCCACCACCGCGTTGCGAAGCCATCTGAAAATATAAGTCGACGAAACCCCACCCTCCCCCCCCTCCCCACCCACGAACGGAGCATGACGTGAGCAGACTTATATTTTCAGACCGCGAAGCGATGTTTTTTATTTTTTGGTTTTTTCCATACATACGTTTTATCGCAGCCTTTGGACGACTGAGAGAACCGCAAAAGTAATAATAACATGCGACCCCACTAACATTGATTATATAATATATATTATATATTATATAATAATATGATGTACACACCGTTATATTTGTTATTTATTTTGTTATTCGTTATATTGTTATTGTTTTTTTTTTGTTTTTTGTTGTTTTGTTTTTAGTTTTATTTTCATTATTATTACTGTTGTTATTGTGTACCTACTATTTTCTACTAACGAATCCAACAGATTTTCTCTCACCTAACACGATAATATTAATATGATTATTATTTTATAGTCACACGTCCGACACATAGTGTCTCGTCTGCAACACCTCGATTCCTGTATCGTTGTCGGATCATGTTATTCTATTAAGATAATATTGATCATACCATATTATAGTGTTACGCCTCCTATAGATAGATAATAAACCTATAGTTCGATATATACTTAGTCGTATTAACACACTATATATAATAATACAATATGGTTGCCTCCCGAAAACGCACACTACAGCATAAGTAACTACATATTATATTAAATAAGATTAAAAAAATCAAGTGGTCTTGCAGGTTCGTAATGTGGACGACTGCAGTTTTGATTACCTACCAGATACCATTTTTATCCGCCACAAATTAAGAGGACGTCATATAATTATGTCCACGTGTGATTTCGTACCGTATGGGCATTATTTAACATTAGAGTGAATTTACCTTTTTGTAGGACTGCGGGTAAGAACATTTCACGTCGATTTTTCTACGATGTTTTAATAAAATTATGCGCATTTTTTAAAATGTATAAGCTCATGACGACTAGCGCAAAAACTAAAATACAACATAAGACCGACGTACAAACACCTATAGATAATGACGTATTCTAACCTTAGAGTTGCATTCTTAGGTCGATTTACTCTGATATTAAAGCTCATGTTGTGTACACACATGAAATTGGTTTCGCTGAACACGAAATCGGTAATTTTTTTACGTTCAGACAACTACACGTCATGATACTAGCGTGACGTCCTCTCAAAGCCATAAATAAAACGGGTGGTCATGTCCTGCGACGTGTGATCAATCCGTAGAATATAATAATAATACGAGGGACATATCCTGTCTTATATAATATGGTATCGGGATCACGTGTCACGATAAAATATCGACTGTCATAAATATTAATATTACTGACCGCCCGTTTCGAGATTACAAAATATATCCGACGGCCGCGGCGGTGTTTGTCCGGCGGTGTTCCTGCAGTTTTAGATTTCGGAAAGATTAAGAATCGTTTTGTAGGTAATCAAAGTAATACGATACTGTTCGCACTACTTACCCCGGAGGCGTCGGCGGCGGATAAACCTTTTTCCGACGGCGATCAAATTTAGCGGCAGTTTGCCAATTGCGCTTGAAACGACCTCTTCACAATATTATTATACCGATCGTGCTCAAAACGTTTTAGGGGGTCGATTGGCCAGCTTCACTCGGCAGTCGTCAAGGTTAACACTAGACCGATCTCGATCAATATTTAAAATAATTAAACTCAATATTAATCGCCTGTATAGAAGATATTTCAACGATTACGCGTATTTAATCAAAACAAATGAAAATTTGTTACTGCCTATCACTGAAATTCACACTTGTTGTAGGTACACGGCACCAGTCGTGTACGTTGAAAGTAATAACGTTTCATAAAAGTCTCGATAATGTCGTAGAATATGTTGTTTGCAAATCGGCATTTACATTACAAACGGATTTTTTTTTTCCAATTCGAAAAATATTTTACCACTGATCGCTCGGCATAACACAGTCGATTGCGATCAATGCTTAAGTTGTTAATTTTAATCTATGTCCACGCACATATATTATTTCATATTTTACACGACGATTCGACGTCGCCGGAATCAGATTGAACAAAGACGCCCGAAGGTAAGACTTATAAAAGGAAAGCGCAATATTATCGGTAAATTGGCCGTAAAAAATAAGGAGCGCGTTTGGCCCCCGTCCAAATTAGCTAGCGATTTGTTTAAAAAAAAAAATATTATCGACCTGTATACGTGTACGCCCGAGTTCGGGAGGCAACTGGTACATATTATTATGATTCGCCCTCGTCGTATAGTGGCACGTACGATATTCGGCTGAAGGGGTGGCCGACACGAATATATTATGTTCGCGGGTCGCCAATGAGAGCCTAAACGTTTATGAATATAAGTTTTAGTGTAAAAATAAAATACATTTCATGTCGAGTAACATTTGTTGGTTTTTTTCGATGAGATGCGACTTTAGTACGACGAGAGCCGCCCGAGTTGGCCACCCCTGAGGCAATATCGTATATTACACCCACCTGCCTATATTAATTTATCGCAATTCGCAGCAGTATACCACCCATTCGACATAATAATATGCTCGTTAAAACCCGCACCGTCGTTCCCGTACTCGACGATACGACACTTGGGCGTAATCGTGTCGCCGCACAACCGTGTCCCCGACATGTCGCGTGCGCGTTGCTCGTCGTACGCGATTGCCAGTATAATAATAATAATTATTATTATTATATGCGTGCGACGGCAACGCGGTTTCGTTTTGAAATATAGGTGCGCTCACTTGTTGATGATGTTATATTAGATTTTGTTGCCGCCCGCCTTACGTTTGATTTTCGTGTCCGTGTTTTCAGCTCCGTCTAGCCCGGTGCACAACCGGCGTCTACTGTCCACCCGGACCATACGGATGAGCTCCGTCGAGTTGCCCGACGACAACGATAAGTCACTGTCGTCGGCGAGTACGTCTCCGTGCCCGTCGCCGGTGAGATATTCACAAGTACAGTATTACTACGATAACAATATATTATATACGGCGCCAACAAAACAATACGTCAACGCGCCTTTTAAATTGCAGACGCATATACGCACTTAGTGACGAGATAGGTAGCGCGCGCGCGCGGGGCGACTGCACGCACTGGAAATTTTTTTTCGTCCTTTTTTTTTCCAGAAACCGCACAGGCTGTTGCCGAACAACCTCTACGTGGTGCTGTACAATTTCAAAGCTCGCCGGGAAGACGAACTGGATTTGAAGTGAGTACACGAACGCGATATAGGCACTGCGCGCACGCGCACAGAGTTATCCGCCTGTATAGCGACGTTTTCGAGCCGCCGCGCTGCAATTAGTCGTTACATTGTGCCGCGCCGCGCGTGTGTTTAATCGGAATTCCGTTCGAACGGTTTACAATTTCTCGGTCAGACGGCTCGAGCGATGAAACGTACATAATATATATTTTAATTTCAGCGTAAAAAATGTGCCTAATCACTGTAATATAATGTCGCCGTACAATAAAAAAAAAAACGCCGCATCTCGTCCGCGCTCGACGCACGATGCATTAACCCAATACATTTCATCGCGTTTTACGTTTATCACACTCTGCAGGCGAGGATTTTATACAAAAAAAAAAAACAGATTTCGTGTATTATATTATGGACGATACCCGAATGACACGTCTTATTGTCGACGAGATAATGCGCTTAAACAATGTGTGTATATAATTATTAACGCGGTTCGCAGCCGAATTTCGAAAACTCAACTAATCGTCGTAGTTCACGTCAATATAATAATATCGTGAATCAGACGAGACGCAGTTCTTTTTTTATGTGAAATATAATATATCATCACAGCAAAGTTCAAAACGTTTATTTAATTACAATCGAAATAATACGTATTCCGATGCGATATCTAGCACAACCCTCCTCCACTTTCTCGATACGCAAGCAGTCGGTCGTTGAAATTAATGACAACCCTTTCGCAGACGTTCGACCAACGATTTAGCTGATATCCGATGAGTTTCCCTCGTCCGGTCAGCGATCGTCTGGAGTTTGTTCACGTACACATTTTACTTCTGATATTCTCGTGAAAAGAAGTCGCACGACGTGAGATCACGTGCAAGGTGATTGCGTTTATTCCGCGACTCGTATAGCCCGGTGAAACCAATGCCGGATACTATTTTTCATAATCGAATACAATTGCTGGTTGCGATTTAAAAAAATCTCGCTTTAATTTTGCCCTCGATTTACCCCGACGAGGGGTTATGTGTTCGAAAATGATGTGCTCGAATAAAATATGTTCGAATGAAAAGTGTTCAAAAAAGCATATGTTCGGATGAATTTTTGTTCGAATAAGTTTTAGTTCGAATAATTAAATTCATTCTTAAAACAAAAAAACACATATTAAAACTATTAAATGTGTATCTTCAAGTAAAATAAACATTCAAAAAATAAATAATTTGTGTATAAATTATTTAAATATTTTAAATTAAAAAAATGTTAGTATAAATGTAAATATATTCAAGTTAAAAGTTTAAATTGTACGCAATGTCTCTTAAAAACTCAATGTTATTTTGATTACTATTTTTAAATCTTAAAACTAAATTTTTAATTCGATCTTCATGTTGTTGTCGGAATACCTTAATTTTTTTTTGCAATTCTGCCTTGAATAAATTGTTCAATTAAACTTTCGTTCTCGTTCTGCATTTTTTGAAGAAGTGTTATGAATTTATAAGCACCTGGATGTTTCGATATCAACCTAGTACAATATTATAATATAATAAAAATAAAAATTTATTGCTCTATATCGGATACAATATTAGGCCGGAGGCCCGTTTCACATGAACGCGTATCGTACGCCGCGTTTCAGTTTAAATTGTTAAAGTTCATACGCGCCACTGCGACGAGGGAAACGCGCCATAATGTTAAATACAAGTCTTAAATAACCGTCTTTCCCTGCAGGTTAACGGTAGAAAAGTCGGAATATACGGCTATTAATATACTATAGATAATAGATATCTTAATATCTATATAATATCAAAGTAATAAATACAAAGTTTTCGAACAAAAATTCATCCGAACATATGCTTTTTCGAACACGTAACCCGACACCAATTTTGCCTGATTTGTAAATTTGACATATTGGAAAACCATGTTCTTTCCGTAACATATGGCTGTTTACTATAATCGGCAATTGAAGTAGGTGAATGCGATGCTCTTACTAATACTCCCTAATACTCCTTTTTCTTCATTTACATTTTTTTTCCATCCACTTATTTCCACAATTTTCTTATATGCTATTTATTCGAGTGGATCGAACATGCGTAGAATATTTACGAAATGTCTACGACCCCTCCCCCCCAACGACTTGTTTTATGCCGCTTCGAGCATTGATTATGAGCTGCGCATGTACGACGTGACACCATTATACAGTGTCTATTTATAAACACGGTGTAAGCTTATGTTTTACACATATTTTTAATAATTTAAAATGCATAAACTCTTATTAATCCTAACTCGTTTTGTGTGTGTGTGTTTAGGGCGGGATACAAGGTGACCGTTATCGACACGTCGGACCCGGCCTGGTGGAAGGGTAAATGTTTCGGTCGCGTCGGTTACTTTCCTTACAATTACGTGACCAAAGTGCAGCCGGGCGAGAGGCCGTGGCAAGTCACAATCAATTTACAGGTGTTGGACGTTGACAATAATCCACTCACATTGCTGAGAGACCAGGTAAACCCTAAACTCTCGTGGTTTACTCACCATATTATATTATTATAAAATTAGTACTATTGATTATTGTTCAACTGCCAATGGTCCCAACCATCAACGATCTGATAGTCGCCTATTCGACTGTTGTCAACTGTGCGTTGGCGATTTTCTCCTCTACTGGCCGAGTTCTTACCATTCTGATAGAAATCAATCGATCAAGATATTGAACCCTAACGATCAGCCTTGCCACATCTGATGTCGAACAGGGAGGCCATCTCAGTCCTCTGTTTTTCATAATATTTGTCAATTCGGTTAATAATTAAAGCTAAGTTACAAAAAATAAATTTCTTCTCTTTGCTGACGATATAAAATATTCTTAAAGATGGGTGACGAGGACAGCTGTCTTGAACTTTAATCTGAACTACATTCTGAAGTTTAATTCTTGGATCCAACGTCTTGGCCTCCGGCTTAACTTAGAGTCTTAGACCAATGCCATGCCATGATCTTCTATAGGCAACGTAACCACCCCCATATCATATCCCACCCCATATCACCAGTTTTATTATATTTTGTATAGTATTTGCTTCTCGTGCACATTTTTTTATGCTGCAAAGATCTTGCAATTCATCTTACTCCATCTTTGAACTTTAATCTTCGCATTAATAATACTGTTAATAAAGTACTCAAAGTTCTAGGTTTTATTAAGCCTCAACACTAAAATATGTATCTTCATTAATTTCCTTTGTATACTTTACTTTGATTCAGTTTGTTCTACATTGGAGTTGGTAGTTACGGTTCAGTTATTTACGGGATTAGAACAAATATTGAGAAGAATTAAAAATCATTTAAGATTAAAACTAGTAAAAAAAGGTCCCTATCTTATGCCACATAATATGTACTAAAAATACCTCCATCACGATTTCTCACTCATTCGGTCACACTTAATATACATCTACTATCATCTCGTGGTCTCCGTGGCCGACGTCAAGTTTATTTTTTCCATTCTTAACAGCTCTTTGGATGTACCTGATATTTTATAAAATATTCAATTTCGTGTTCCTACTTACCATGTCAGAAGCCATTCTATTTTCCATATTCCTTCTCGTTTACCTTCTTATGGTTCCAAATCATCCTCTACGCCGTACCTATTCTTCGTTCTATTATTAACGAGTCCTTAAATATATTTTAACCTTAAGAATTTAATTATATATTATATTAGTGTTTGTCGTTGTAAATATAATTGCATTTTATCGGTTATTCGTTATTATATAAGTCTAATCTAAACTGGCGTTTGGATTATTTAATAAATGAAATAAAATTATAATATTTTAAACCATAATGTGCGTTTACGACCAGTCGCGAAACACCGATTCTCGTACCGTGGTAGTCGTTGTATTATTATTAATTATTATTAAATAATATCGAAATTTCGTGTTCTACAGTGACGATATTTTAAAATCAATTACACATTTGATTAATTATCAAACTATTTGCGTTGATTTTGCGCCTTGGCAATAACTTTTCAATAAAGATTAATTTACCTTTTAATCAATCATAATAATTCATACGACCACTTAATGTTTTTTTTTCAATTCAACTCCTCGCCGTCGTCGTTTTTACGGCTGTGTTATTAATTAATGCTCGTGTTGTACTCGTATTCAAATAGTTAAGCTTCTCTTGTCCTCCCTCTTAGCCGACAAAAATATTTTTATATCGTACCTACACAAACGATATTGAGTACAATAGTTTCTTTTCAATATCTTCTCAATCGAAACTCACAACACGTCAATACGCGTAAATCTATGCCATAAATATGTATTTTGCTCACTTATTTATCTAAAAGCATTTTTTTTTTTTTTATTACCAATATCGCTCGAAATTTATTGATTTGGTTAACACATCACGGGGACTAAATTATGTTTCAAATGTTAATCCGTCGATCGCGTACAATAATAAACCTGATGAAAAAGTTAAACACGATAATATGACGATCGCACTATAATATATACTCGATTCTAGTATGGAATTTTTTTTAAATTTGTAGTTTAATTACGTTTTTTCGAAATTTACCTTCAAGACACCGCGACGAAATTAGACTTTGACTTTATGACGTGATGCGTAGTGCGTTATGCAAAATCCTGAGAGAAAAAAAATGTGACAATATTATAAATGATACATAACTCACCCCACCTCGGACGACGCCCATCGCACACGGTTTATCACTTTACCGTTAACTATTATTATAATATACTTCCATACCGCGGATTATGCGACGAAACCGCCGCGTTATATTATTATGTATAAATTTGAATAATAATATATAATATTATCGCCCCGCGCGCGTATAACCGTGGTATTATCATGTTGTACAGGTACCACTCGCGGTTACACGCCGATATCCGCCGAAACAATTATCGCGAGGACTTAACATTGTTATAATACGTTTGTATACAATATTATATATATATATATATACCTTCACCGATGCGGTCGGGCCTACAACTCAAAACGTTATTTCCAACGCATTCCCTTCTGGCCCATTATTCCACATCAAACAGTATATTATTATTATCATTATACTCTGATAATATTATAAATATTACGCGTATATAGGTCGTCGTCGGAATGACATAAAATTCGTTTTGCACTCACGCCGCCGTCCCCTGATACGTTTATACGCGTTATACTAATTATTATTATATTGACGGTTGAAATATTATATATTTATTTGTATACACGCGTGACGTTTGCGTATTATAATAATATAAAGTATACCATCAAACGCTCAATAATTAACGCCGCCGGTTAAAAAAGATTTAGGACATTTGTTTGCGTCCATGTCCGCCACACGAATAGTATATCGTAAATAGTAATCGTATAATAACTATACGATTTAATCGATTTTCGATCCCGAACTAGGAGATAAAAAATTGTTTGTGCGATGTAGTGTGTGTTTTTCTCTATTTTTTCCAAAATCACATCCCTCAACGGTGAGATCTAAAAGTGTCATCAATCAAGACTTTGCGCGAGCGGACATTATAATCCACACCGATTTGGACGAATTATATTTCCCGGAAGACGATTTTTTGATTCCCAAGTTTCCGAGAAAAACGCAAATACGGCGAGAACTGTCTTGGTACGTAGTTTCTTTTGACAAGACTTGACTAGTCTTAAACTAACAGAAAAAAAAATATTAATAATAACACTCAAAACAGTTTTGAAATAATCACTGACAATAAACGATTGTGTTTGTAAATAAATAAAGATTTGATTTATATGTAAATCGTAAGTCTAGCAAATTTTTCTGTAGATTTTCCGCGATTTTATCGAAAATTACTGGTAAATTCTAAACATTTACTATTAATTATCTAATATTGAATGTATAGTACTAAACCTGATCACGACTATCCTTCTAAACGTAACGGTCACATTAAACATATTTTGAAAAAGTCACAAGCCGGCAACACCGAACCAATATACATAATTCTTTGTTTATTTGCATAGCGTTCAATGTATAGATTTAAATATTGGTTTATGCTGCACTGTTGTATCAATACCTTAATAATGTCAACAAGCCAACAATAAACATATTGTTCGTAAAATTAATTTGGGAGAGAGTTCAATATTATTTCACACACGTTGAGTCAATATTAATTACCTAACTGCTTGGTCGAGACCAAATGAAAATATACGCTACGGCCGGGCCACTTCGCGTTAATATTAAGTCACGACATAAATCAAGTTCGAAATTGTTTTTATCAAGTATAAACCAATTACGCGTATACACGGCGACAAGACTGTTTTCCGCGAGACTTTTATTTGAACAACTTATTAAAATTATAAAATTAAAAGTTATTTCATTATAAAATTCGCCAACACGATTAAATTTGATCGTGTTTTAATGTTCTGAGACTAAAAAGTTGGATAGTGATTTTCAATATAGTTGAAAACAAAAGAACGAAATCCAATTATTTAACACTGTTTTGCTGCAGCGACAAACACGCCGGAACGTCGAAAAAAAAAAATTCAAAAGATAAGTAAAGGATTGCGATCGTTTTAGTAATTTGCCGTTTGTAAATGAAGCAATCTGTATTCAAATTAGGTTGTAAAAAAAACTGCAATCTAGTTATAATATTATGTGTATAAAAAACATATACAGTAGAAATCGGTTATAACGAGTTTCAAGGGCCAGCTAGTTTTTCTCGTTATAGCCGGTAGCTCGCTATATGCGGTTAGAACGAGCATTCGTTGTAACCGATTAAAAGCGGGAAATACAAAATACGGTTGAAATTGTTGACGAAGAGGTGCCAAATTCTTTTGCGATCACGCTGTTTTTCTCGCCATTTTCTAACCGCCCGATTATTCCGATTTTTTCGTCCAACGTAAACTGACGACGCGACATGGTGGAACGTCTTCACACAACTGACGCTATTTATAATTTTTATTAACTTGAAAACACCAGAATTTGTAGGAATAATGTTTATTATTAATAAGTAATCCATATCTACACAACTAAAGATAATCTATGTCAATGATTAATCGGCCTAAATAATAGCCAAAAGTTCTTATTTTGCAGGTACCTGTTCGTAGTAACCGGAAGATCGTTAGTCAGGGTCGTTTTATTTTATTCGTTATAGCCGATAACTCGTAATAACCATACTCGTTATAGACGTATATTTTAACATACAATCATATGGCCTCATGTCGGGACCTAACGTTTTGCTTGTTGTAAGCAGTATCTCGTACTAAGCGATGCTCGTTATAGTGATTTCTACTGTACATATATATAATATATACTCAGAGGTGTGTGTGTGTGAGAGAGAGAAAATTTGGCGAACCCGTTTTTTTTTCCGAGTCACTTTCCGAGTACAAAATCTATATTATAATAATATTATTATGATAATTTACTATTCAATACGACATAAAAAATCGAATTTATCATAAAATATAACTTAACTGCGTCGACTCTTTATTTTAATATTTCATCCGTTATCTGTGTAATATAATATTGTTATGTTTCCTTGTACATCGTTAAAATATGTTTTTAAATTATTATGACTTTAATTAGGACGAAACGTTTGTTTCCGCTGTTTTTAGACTTTAAAGTCTCTTTCTTTTTATACACAATACACACACAACACACACACACACACACACATATAATATATACATTTATACGAAATATACTTATACTCTAATTGGTATAGAATATACTTTATTGTAGTTGTGTTGTAGTTGTGTAGTCCGTCCGTCCAGATGATGCCATTGTTACAAAGCGCCATTGTTTCCAGTTCCCAAATTCCATATTGTATTGTAATTAAATTAAGCGGCGGTGAAAACAGTGAAAGTTATTGAATTAAAAAATGTTTTTATAAGTGAAGTCGTTTAAAGCAAAATTTGAACAGGTTTCAACGCGATTTCCCGAAAACAATTGATAATCGACTAACTTTTATAATTTTCGGTAAAGCACGATTGAGCATAAAACGATTGAGCATAGAACGTTCGTTTATTTCCACGATAATTTAGCCACAAAAAAATTGAACACGAGTGTAATTAATAATTATATTGTACTTTTACATAATTTCGCTCCGTCTTTGATAAACGGTATTCCGGAGTTTCGATCCCGTTTAATTGTGCACCCATAAATCATAATAATATGTACTCTGTATAACCACATACTTGGCATATTATGTAAAAAGTATAATAATATGTTGTGCTCTTCTCTGCTCGTTTTTGTTTTGTCATATTTTCTTTTGAGTAAAAAACGTACAGATTTCTTTTTCCTTATGTCGCGGTCGGTCGGTGAATATATGAATAACAAACACAATGTTTTCAGTAAAAACATCATAAAGTTGGTACGACGCGTGTACACATTATCAATTTGCATAGGACGACAAACCAGTAGATAAAAAATATAATATACAATATTCGTAAGTACGCGAGCGACTTACAAATATTTCGGTTTGTAGCAGACGCCATCGCTCGTTTCAATCGAATTTAATAACCACCTGCGGACGGTACAATACGTCGTACATTCGTATAATATAGATTGGAACCGTAAATATTTTATTCTCGAAATGATTTCTTTTTCCCACCCCGTTCGAAGCGCAGCCTTGAGTTTTCCACTCGTATAATATATAGGTAATAATAATATTGTTAGGCGTGGCACTTGTTTACGTGTATACCGGAAAAATGCGCGACTAACCAACTCCTGCGGCCGCATTGTCTCGCGCCCTAAGGTTTTATCGATTCCGTTCCGTTCCGTGATTATAATAATAATAATAATAATAGTATAAAATATAATTCGTTTTTCGTCAAATAAACGAGATAGGTTCGCGTACGACGAACGAGTGCGTATTATTATGAACACCGTTTTTGTGCATATTTATACTAGGTGTATATATAATAATATTATCGTTATAATATTATATACGTTTTGTGCGCGGTTGTGTGTTTGTGTTCTCGTTCGTTTGAAAATTAATGTGTTCACGTCGTATTCCTGGCCTAATAATAATTATAATATAGGTCGATGGAAATAATTAGCCCGGTGGCGGAAAAAGCCGACCGATGGTTGTTCGCAAACGTGAAAATTCGCGGACAAACGTATTTCCCGAATTCGATAGGTCGTATTATATAACAACATCATACAATGGCCGGTGTACGTACGTCCTGTCCACATCGTCCTGGTCCTCTTGTACACGTCGTAGCCGGCGGGCATGCGACAAACGAGTTAAAATAATTTTGACGGTCGAACTAGTGAGAGGTTATGCTTTAAGGTCCAGCTGTAAGTAGTTTTTGAAATTCTTCACAAATACCGAAAGACTTAATCATAAGATTGGTAATATTTCTAAACAAACTACAATTTCCCCGGGTCAGTTCAAACTCAGCTTTTAGTATAATACCTGTGATTGTTTGACGTTCGATATTCGTAAACATCGCATTACACGGTGATCGGGCACTTGGAAAATATACGAAGCGAGGGAGGCGGGGCATTTCGATCATTTGTGCTGTTTGGCCAACTAAAATATTTTTCCAGCTAAATTTAAACCAGTTTTTGATAAATCTGTGATCGTTTAATGTTCGATATTCGTAAACATGGCATCACACATTTGATCAAACTCTTGGAAAATATAGAGAGGGTGGAAACCATTTCGATCGTTTGTGCTTTCGAATTTTTGTGCTGTTTTGCCAACTACAATATTTTTCCTACTAAATTTAAACCATTTTTTGATAAATCTGTGATTGTTTGACGTTCGATATTCTTAAACACGGCATCACACAGTGATCAGACTCTTGGAAAATATAGGGAGGGTGGAAACCATTTCGATCGAGTTTGTGCTGTTTTTTTTTGCAAACAGACGCCTATTATATAATATTATACAACTGCAGTAATAAATAATGTCATATCTTATCTCGCGAGTGATGCGTACATAATACATTAAAACTCGGAAGCCCGCGTGCGTCTACTGACTGCTGTTATCAGTTTCCGTTATCAGACGCTTTGTGTGCACCTACTCGTATTGTGTTTTCACGTGTTGAACCGTGCCAAACGTTACAATAGGTATAGATCACCGGCAGCAGATAATGAGGTACCTCCACCAGAGATTGTTAACGTTTTGCAGCGTTCCGCTGTCTCGCGCGAGAGATACGCCGGGCGAGGTCGAAAAAAATAATAATAAATTCTACGATACTCTGTTATGGTGCAAGAGGAGTAGATATTATAGACAATTAAAATTTTAATTACGTTTCATTTTTAATAATAATAGTAAAAAAAAAAAACAATTATTTCGAAATTATTATAACAAGACCATACTCCATTTTTCGGTAAAAATAAAACTGGTGTCATTAATTAAAGCGCAACGTGTTACACTAATTTAATTAAAACATTCCGAATTCAAAAAAAAAAAATGAAATATAAGGTTTGACGATGAGGATTTTAAATTACATATTATAATTTAATATAGATCCAGGCATGATCACGATTTCCTTTTATTTCGTTATTTTTTCGCGGGGGATTTGGCTTTAAATTATAAACCACCGCTAAAACAAAACGATGCCTCTTAGATTTGGTTTTATTCTCGGTGGTGGAAACACGCACTCACTTTAGCGCCAATCGCCGTGTCACACCGGTCCTCGTCGTCGGTTCGATTCGATTCTACTCGCATAAACCACCTAACTCTGTTAATATTATACATTTTTACGCTCGGCAATGTCGGCATGCGAATACGACGGTATCAAACGGTAATTATTAACTATATCCTTTGCCGTCGTCGCGGCAGTCGCAATAATAGTGTTTTAGAACGCCAAACGAATTAATCGAAAACAGTAAGTCACTTTGACCTCTCCGAAATATACGCGCGCTCGCCTCTTCTACTACGACCGTCCGACCACACGTCAATGGCGCGGGCAACCGAAAACACTGAAAATCAATTCCGCCGAGCAGACGGGGCAGCGATACGCTGTAGGCGTCCATCGCGTATCGCACAACTCCAGTTACTCAAACTCGTGGATTACCCGGACCCGGCCGGTGGCGCGTTTCCGCGGGCAAGTGGAATAATTGGACCTATAACGATAATAACGGTCCGTCAGGTTTGACATATTCTCTCGGCTTTTGTTTTCGTTTTCGTTTTTTTTCCCCCCATTAGTATTGTTCGTAAACGATAGCGAGTTACTAAGAAACGGACATGTCAAAACAAAAATATTGTATTATATAGTAGGTATATCATTAATACTGTTACGACTTATAAGACCGTATATAATGACATGGCACAATATTTCGCGGGTCAAGATATGATAAATCATAGTTGAACGTTTATTTTTATTTTTTGATACGCGACGGTCAAATGTTTAAGATTTAACGCGTCAAAATTAATGCATCCCTTGAAACTAAGGTCGTGGTGATATAAACGAGTTATGATAAATGTTCAAAATTAAAATTACGATTTGAGTTTTTACGCTACCAATGTATAGAAAACTCGTTTTATTAAAATCTTGAAATCACAAACAACCTTATAACTAGTTTACAGTTGAGTTTTTTTCGTTACAAAATTAGACGTTTTTCATATTTTATTTGATATAAAATAATAATTTATAATAATAGGTTAGGCTGTTTCTGCGCAGCAATGTACCTATATTGCCTATACAATGCGCCGAGTTACATTTTCGGAAAACTGTCGACTTGATTCGATCACATTGGCACAGCTGGATAATATTATTATTAAGTTATAATATATTATTCATATTGTGTTTTATAGTAATAATTTATTATCACGAGTTGTAAATCAACCATTATGTTAGCTACTATAATCGCATTGGCACCAATATTATTGAATGTACACATTAAACACAGTACAGTTTTGGGTTTAACACAGTACGGTAAATTTAAGACGTAATAAAAATATCATTAAATATTAATTATTTTTAGTAAGAATGAAACAGTAAAACAGTCAACTTTAAAAAAAATGATATCGTGCGTCATAATATATTGGCGGTGCACTAAATCATGAAGAATGTCGTTTCATGCTTCACGAATAAAACTACAACTAAAATCGAATTTGTTCGACACGAATTGACTGCGCATATTCATCGAATTTTGTTTTTTTTTTAAATGTTTACACTATCTATTTTTTTCTGCCAGTTTATGTTTACTGTACATTAAAATGAAGCGTTTGTGAAAATTTAAAAATAAACACGAAAACCATCCAATGTACGGAATACTCAATCTGAAAAGTAGCTTAAAAAGAACCTTTTGGTGCACTATTCCTTTATTTTAAATTAACATTTTATTCGTTCTATAAAACAGTAAAAAAAACACCTCGGACGACTAAACTATGCTATACTTTATATTATACTCGTATTATATGTTATTTTCTTCTGTATAAATGAATGAAGATGTCTTGCCTGACTAATAAACGTACAGCCAAAACCATGGTAGCTTGAAATTTTCATCGTACCTCCGTACCATAATTTTAATGGGTGCACTAAGAAAGAGCTTTTAAAAAATTTGTATTTTGAAGATGGGCTTACACAAGAATATTGTTTCTGTAAACCTGAAATATAATATTTGTTTTTGTATAAATATACAATATAATAATATGGTTGCCATAATTATAAATCCATAAATAAATAAATAGCCGTGGGTATTATCCACATTTATAAATTTTAGAGAGTGAAAAAGTCAATAGATAAAAAAAAATGTTAATAATAGAAAATGATCCTAATATAGCGTATAAAAATGAATATTTTTCTGTCTGTTTGTCCTCTATATTCTCAAAAACTACTGGACCGATTTGAACTTTCAATAAAAGTTATATCAATATATTTCTTGAGACATGAATGATGTTTATAGTATATTTCAACCACAATAGGCTGAATCATCCATGAATTTAATTTTGGCTCTAGAAAATCGAATATTTTGTGTTTACTTCGATGGTTTCCATTGCAGGTTACAGATTATATTTCTACCCTAACTAGTAAAAATATGGCTTGTACATTTTTTTACAAATATATGTGTTTAAAAAAAAAAATCAAATATTTATGAATACAATAAAGTACAATGATTACTTTTATTATTTTCAATCACGATTTGCTCCCTTAATTCTAGAAATATTTTTAACGAAAACACTTAAGACGAATGCCGATCTTATAACGACGTTCGATTTACGTGGGCTTTCGAGCATTCGTCAAATCTGTCTCCATGTTTTCGCGTTGACATCAAAAATATGTTCATAATATAATCATTAAGAAGTGGAATATCATAAAACGCATCGTTGTGATAATGATTAATTGTGTTTGCATCATAATATTTTAATATTATTTCGACTCGAGCAGAACGGAGAACACGAAAGCGAACGACAGATCGACGACATTATAACCGCGGGCGAAGTCGGTCGATGCGGCTAGTGTTTAATATTTTATGCTCGTTTGGTACCAGCTACGACGAATATAATAATTATTATTATAATAGGTACATACTTTTGCGAGGAAACGCGATTTCGTGTACACGTTTCTGGCGGAGAACGTTCCGCCATAATAATAATAATAATAATAATAATAATAATAACAATAATTACTTCGTATTATTATTATTATTATGTGCATTACGATTTACGAGCCTTCCTACTTTTGAATATTCACCTCGCGTATCCCCCCCGGCTACTGGCTGTGACGTCTGACGAGTTTCGTATGTTATATTTTGTGTGCTTATAGATCGTCATCCAGATCGGCGAAGGACCCGACGGCTCGGTAATGATCCGGAACGCGGAGAACAAACAGGGCATGTGCCCGGTGAAGTTCCTGCAGGAGGTGTGACAATCGGGTGAGCGATACGTGACGCATCGCTTTTCTATGTCTCGACGTCCTTTCTTGAGCCCCTGTAAGTATAACACTACCCGCACGTTTATTGTTATATCACAATTCATAATAATATGACAATAATATAGTAATAATAATATTATAATATATAATAAATATAATATACGATTACGAGTTGTACGCGGCGCGCCGATTCAACGAGGCGACATTGTTTTACATCGTCGTTCGATATTATAATAATTATAAAGTTATATTTAAACGCGACTTGACGGAATTTTTACGGTCATTGCTTATAAAAATTTATAACTGAACAATATTATTAATGCACGATTACAATAATTCAATGTCGGTGGCTGCACTCTCGGTGAATCGCCATCACTATACGTCTTGTACACACGTCATATTATATTATGTTTCTTCTAACGTTTAAATTGAAGTCCATCACCGTCCATAATCACTATACCTGTCACCAGATATGGTCAACCCCATTTTTTCATTAAATAATCAATTTTTCGAATTCCGATTTCTTGTAGCATTATAAGTATACCCGAAGACCACATTTTCAAGTTCCTGAGATATTCGTATACTACTTAAGAACTGCCCCGTGGAGATACAAACTTCGGTTTTTTTTAATGAGAACCCCCCTTTTCAATAGTTATATAGATATAATTAAATTTATAAGTGTCTATTTTGACGTATCGAAATCGAACGAATAGTTGTTGAATTATTTAACTTTGTGTACTAACAGGATAATATATAGGTCAACGATAATGGGTTTGGAAGATATGGAGGCTATAGAAATTTGAAAATATTACTAATTGATATTAATCTGTCAATATTTATAATTTATCAAAATGGTCTAAATATAATAAATACTAGGTCCAATAATAATAATATTACATATAATTTATAATTTTGTAATATCATTTTTAAGGTCTATTATTCTTAGTACAAACATTTTAATAACTAAAAAACTACTCGTTTGAATTTTGAATTTTGAATTAAGTAAATCAAAAATTTAAAAAAAATATAAATTTAAAAATGCATAGTAAAAAGCGGGGTTTCTTGTTTGAGAAACAGAAGTTTGTATGGCCACAGACACATAATATAATATACAGAACTGATTTAGCATTTTCGTGTATCGCACCACTCGTTTGGACGCAACAATAATAATATTATATTGAGTTTCGTGCTGCAAGAATTGCATGTATACGAGTCGAGATTTAGACTCGATTTAGACGACCAGTGATCATCGACGTCGAATACAAATATAATATTATTATGTACTATGGCTAGGAGGAAGGAACAATATTCCTTCGCGAGGAAGTCGAAAATCGATCAACAGTGGTTGTGCGTTTATACGCATCAGGGCCTCGCGTTAACATACGAGTATATGAAAACATAACATTTTATTCGTTTATATAAATCGTATGTCACCGGGACGATTTCGAATTATTCAAATGTTAACAAAATTTAAACCTAACCTAACAAGGTGTAACAGACAAATTAAAAACGAAAAATCGATACTGGTTCAACGTTTGGGAAAAAAATATGAAAATAATTTTACGGACGACCAATAAGTTATGTCTGAAAATTTCCAAAAAGAATATTTTTCGAAAAAAGTTTCAAAACGTTTCGAACAATACAATATAATATTTACTCCAAAAATAATATTGTTATTTGAAAAAATCACAATAAAGAAACTACTCGACTCGAACAAGCGGGTTTTACCCTTCGAAATCGTTCTACTTTTATACGTATTATAGGTATATGTAATACATAATAATAATAATAATATGATATGTGTGTGTGACATATTATGACATAATGACGTGTACAACTCTCGCCCGCCCCGCCCGCACTGCGATGAGCTATAAATCGCCATCGCTCTGCGTATACAAAATATTATATACTATTATATTACTATATATACGTATATCGTTTGGATATTAATATCATCTCATGTTTCTTTTTTGCCCCAAACAGCTTTACCCTCGGACTACGAGAGATACGACGACGACCGGCCTTGCGGCCGTCGACATTCCAACTCGCAGAACCGGCCGCTGTTGGTGATCGGTCAACGTTGAAACAATCCGCGACGCCGAATTATACACACTCACACTCACAAACCCACAAACCCACACACACATTCATACAGACACTCACGTTTATAAGCAAACGCACACACACACCCACACACACCCGCACCCGCACGCGCACCCACACGCGCGCACGTATGATATTATCATCGTATATACGAACGCACGAGCTGCAGGTACGGCGATTCTCTACCATCATCGCCCCCCCCCCCCCCCGAACGTCCTCGTTTATAAAACTACCCCCTCGCGTCCGAGACAACTAGCCCGATCGCCCACCCCCACTCCGTTCACTCCCGGTCAGCAGACGACCCCGCCGCCGCCGTTAAACGATACACCCACCCCTGTCCGTCTTTCTCGCCGCCGCCCCATATACTTGTATATATTGTTGTGTACGACACAGATATAAACGACGTGTGTTATAAACTATATATTTATATTATATTTACGTCGACGAGACTCTACGAAAATATAATAATTCACCCCGAGCCGTGCCCCGCCCGTGCTTGTTCGTGCGGCGTGTGTGACGTGTGTGTGTTGTTGTAGTTGTCGTCGTCATCGTCGTTGTTGTTGTTGTTAAGTCTTAACCAATCGATTTGTAGAAAACTGTATAGTATATACCCTCTTCATGTATGTTCGTCCCCGCCTTTCACCACTATATTATATTGTATTATTATGTTCCGTACACCCATTCGACGACTCATCTTCATACCCACACACACACACATACACACACACACACACATATTATAAACTTCATATTGGTAAAACTTCTATTTTATACGCGAACACACAATATTATAATAATATAATATACAATACAAAGATAATATTATATTGTATTATGTAAGCAAAAATTACGACCAATTTTCTTCAAAAAAAAAACAAAAAAAAAATCGAACGAAAAAAAAATGTATTATTCTAGCATATTATTTTAAATATGATCTCTCTGTAATAACGTAATATAATAATAATAATATTATATTTTAGTCTGCAGAGTAAACCGCACTCGAACGCGTGTGTAAAATCATGAGACATAATCATTTTGTAAGCCTAAAACAGTATTTTAACGAAATATTCATACAACTATATATTACATTATATTGATATAACGGCCTAGATTTGGATTGTGCTTTACGGGCTGTTCACACTTATAATTTTTAATTTTTTTTTTTTTTTTACTAAAGAAATATTTAAGAAAATATATTATTATCTCAACCAGACACTTAGGTATTACCTAATATTATTATTGGCTATAATAATCGTTTAGCTATGCTATGTGTAAATTACATTTTATCGTACGCTAAGCTATATATTATATATATTCATAATGTTATTTCGTGATTAAAACTATTAATAATAATAATAATAATAATAATAAATATATATAAAAAAAAAAATAAATAATATTATAATATTATTGGATACCTTACGCTGAGTAATACTTTTTTGTCCGACGCTCGTTGACGTTTCGGACATGGAGGTAATATAATATATTATTTTATAATAATATATTTAATTAAATTAAAAAAAAATTTTGAAAAATAAAAATGTTTATATTACACTTAGGGTATCTCACGCGTCCCCGCCATGGCCCAAATTAAATTTAAATAAAAAAAACAATCTTCGACTGCTGTCTATAATAGTATACATATATATTATGCATGTTATTTAATATTATATACTTATAAACATATATATTGGAACTGCAGGTATAATGTATTTTTATACGATAATAATATAACGCTACTCTCCGCCCGCTGACTTTTGAGCTTTTGATACCCGTCCACACCACACAAACAAACAAACACACAAACAAATACACAAACAAACAAACACACACACACTGCGCGCGCGTGCACATGTTCACGAACATCCTAAAAAATTATATACACTATTACGAGTGATTTGTGTAGGCATAATACGTTCGTTTTTTTCTTTTGTCGAGAAACGAAAACCCGTAACCGTTTTCCACCATATTTAAATATTATATTCGCACAATATTATAATGTATTGTGCAGTCGGACTTGGTCAACTCGGAGTTGAAGGGGGACCGACCAAATTTTTTTGAGTTACAACACTTACGTTCTATAATAATGGTGGGATAGTATGTATAATATCTGCGTGACCCTTTCATTGCTGGATTAATTTGAGAAGAACCTAAAGGTGCGTATATCCCAAATTTGGAGTTGACTCTGTGGTGTGTGAATTAGGGTAATGGATCCTGAAACGTAATAATAATACTGTAATTTTAAATTAAAATCACTTTAACATTTTTTTCGTATTAAAAAAAAAATAAAAGAGATTAATAATATTGCATGTTTTACATGAAACGTGTGTTTCCTGGCCTTCTTTTTTTGCATCTAAGTTGTTCGCCATAAAATGACGCAAAATTACCTTTATAAATTATCATAATAAGTCTCTCTGTACGGACATCGATTAGTAAGTTTCTTGTCAAAAAATCCACCGCTTCCCCTCCTAACACGACACAAAACCGTTTGACCGCCACCGCGAGCAAGTCTCAAATAATAATAATAATAATAATAAAAATACGATCTAGGGGAGTCGGTCCCTAAAAAGCGTATAGTGTGGGTATGAATTTTTTAAGAAGCAACTCGGCCGGGACCGAACGACTGTGCGCACACAATCAGAATATAATATTTACACAATATATAATATACATATTATAACTCTTACACACAATATTTATATACATTATATACGTCCAAACGATATTTTACTATATTATTATTAAAAAAAAAAAAACAAAAAGCGGCGCCCGCAGTAGCGTATATTATATTGTTGTATTATGCGTACCCAAATATATATAATTTCGTATCTGATGTGCGTTATTATTATACTGTAATACAATATCGTTTTTTTATACGCATAAAACAATAGGCGAGGACCTACTTATTTGCATTGATATAGACACAATATTATTATCGTGAGCAGCAGTCACATTCACCTGAACATTGTATACCACGTTACCTATATATAAAAAAAAAAATAATAATAAAAATATGCTTTCGTTTTGTAAAATATAATATATTATATATATATATAATTATGAAAATTAATTGTATAAGAAAAAAAAAACGCTAATGCTGAATAATACAAAACGTACATTATTGTACCTATATATTATATATATATGTGTAATTGCATATTACGGTGATAATACGATATTAATATTATTATGATATATTATGTATTAATCGTCGTTTGTACTCGTTTGTTTTATTATACATTTTTTTTGTTTATTATTCTGTTTTCGCGTTAAAATATTTTATTGTGTTAAAAAATGTTTTTTTTTCTTATGTACCTATATATTATACCATACATGATATTATTATTATTATATGTTACACGCGAGAACCGCATAATATAATATATCATTACATACGTTTCGGCCGCACGAGACACGTGATGTGGTTTCACGGCGGCCGTCGTCGACTTATGTATTATGTATATGTATTCACAACGATATATTATTATTATATATTATAATACATACAACCTGTGCATTAAACGATTATGTTATAATGTTATTGTATATTATTATACATTATAGTAATAATATATGTATTGTACTCGCCGCCCTTCCACTTGTGAGCTTTCGGTGCACGCGTAACGCCCATACGCCGATATATATTATAGATGATAGGTGACACACATATTGTTGTAGACATTTTACCCGATAGCTGCTGTAATGTGGGTGGTTCGTTTGCACCGCGATAAATGTCTTAGAAAAATGTAAAAATATTATTAATAATATATAGGCAACATAATATGAATATGATTATGGTCATAACGCGGTATGAGAATGTTGAGGAGGTATTCTCGCGAATATAACATTATAGATAGGTAATATTCAACGAAAACAACGATATTGCTTAAAGGAGGTAACCGCAGCTACTTACCGGCTGCGATACGGACGCGCGTCGAGGGCGCACCCGAGAGGCCCGACGGTCTTAAGGACCCCCCCCCCTCCCAAATAGTTGCTCCCCTGACATATAAATCGAAGCATAGTATTATAACATAATATATTACGCATATTTATACCTGCTATATACCAGAACCCGAGAGACATATATATTTGTTCTAAGAAAAAAACTTGTGTAGCCCCCCCCCCTCTCCCGAAAAAAAAGTCCTCGGTTTGCCCCCGACGCGAGTCAATTAAAAAAATATTATCTTTTATCTATGGATAAATCTCGATTTATTTTTCGAACGGACATAAAATAGTTATACCGATCGAAACGGCCGACGTGTGTCAACGCGATTATTTCATTACACAATAATAAACCGTCCGATTTCGGAAACAATAATTAATAATCTGCGTGAATACCTGTAGGACCGGTGGAAGGAGGATGAGGGGCGTAGGGTATAATATTGTGATCAAAAGGCGATTTTTTTTTTTTTTACACCACCCATAGTTATAATAATATTATATAAAGTATAATACTAATATTATGTAATTTGTTATACACGATCGTTATTGTTACATTTACGGAATATAATATATTATATTATACTTTTATTATTATGTACCTACACATAAATAATAATATTATTATTGTTATTATTATTATTATTATTATTATTATTATTACTATTATTTTCATTTTTTTTTTTTATTAATTTAATTAGATATATAATATATTTATATATATCTATTTTACACACACCCACACATACACACACACACACACACCCGCGTGTTAACGATTATATAACCCATTTGTTAAATGTATAATAATAATTTATGTAATGATTATATTCTATATATTATATGTATAATAATAATATGATATATATATATATATATATACTGTGAGATACGACAAACGTTGCACTCAGTAAATTTACACGTTGATGATTTATAATAATATTATGTTAAATAAAATATATTATATATGTTAAACACGATAATTGCACGGCATTCAGAAGAGAATAATATTATAATAAACATAATAAAAATTGTAAAACGAATCAGAAACAGAAATCACCATGGAGTATTAAGAAAACTCATCCAAAAGTATGACTTTATAAATTACATATATACCAGATACCTACCTATATAATATTATTTTATATATTTTAATATATTATTATATATAATTATTATTTAATGTCCGACCTGTACTACATAAACGGGTTTCAGTTATAATGAACCAATATCGTTATGTCACTCTACAAAGCTCGTCCAAACCATACAGGTAATAATATAATAACACGCAGTACTCCTCCGTAGGTACGAAATTTGATTTAAGATTCCAAGTGGAACTATGAGGTAAAACACGATCGAGCATGGAATATGTTATCCGACGTTGCCGAATTCGAGGTTGCCGAAATTTTGAAATTTATTATTTTTACTACACCAATATTGTTATTATCACACCAGACGTACACGAGCGACAAGCCGCGCCCAGCTTTATCGACAATAATGTTATCGACTGATAAATTAATATATATAGTTCCGGACAGTGGCTCCAGAGGTATATTTTTCAGGTGTAGCAAGCTCAGTGGCGGATTTAAAACAGGTGCTGCCCTAGACCCTTTTAAATATGCCGACCCTATCCCAAGATCGAAAAAAATTGGTGCCTTTCACTTAACATTACGATTACGAAAGTCTAACACGATGCAGGCCACAGAGTTAACCTGCAATTCGTCAAATTCGTATAATTATATAATATTAATTTACGCAGTTACATAAATGCATAAAATGTTCAAATGATTTTTTTTTCAATTTCTTACAAACTTTGCAGCTCTAGGCCCGAGCCTCACGGACCTAGGCGTAAATCCAGCCCTGGTAGCAAGACATAATTTTACCCACCCATCCCTCTACAAGACGACCAAATGTAATGGTTTTTTTTTTTTTTTGTTATATTAATTGTTATTATTGGTGATTGAATTTAATCATAAAAGTGACCAAAAAGTGACCTATATAGGTATTTTTTCCGAACAACTAATCGTTATTAAATATTTTTCATCGATTATTGTTCTCCCCTTATTTCCAATGTGTAGCACCTAGTCTACTCCTAGTCATAAGATTGGAAACCACTGGTCCCGGAGCAATATTACTTTCATCCGTAGTACTGACAAATTATTAAACGCGACGTTTTAAACATTTAGCACTGGGGAAACATATTTTAAGTTATTAAGATATAAGTAATTGTTCCAAAATTATTATAGAAATAATTTATTCAGTTTATAGTGGTGATTGTTCGATCACCTATAGTCGTGTCACGCAGTGCGTTAAAAAAGCTTTATTTTTTATTTTTTCACTGTGGATATAAATAAATGGATATTAAATAATTATTACTTTATCAGAAAGAGTCAAAGAATATTCGACCTAGTGGATTTATACAAACATAAATTAATTGGTGAACGAAAAAAAGATAGTGTTTTGGGATGCAGGTGTACTAATAATAAATGTTTGGCAATAATGTTCTCAAGTTTAGATAAACGTAATGTGATTGATTAACTTCTGGGCAACGCAAATTAATATTTTTTGTAAATAAAGTTAAAAAATACAAATGACAATAATTGACATTTGCATTTTTGAAAAACCTCACAATGTTCCAATAATTGGCAATTATTGGCATCATCGTGAGGTTTTTCATTCTCAATCGTGTAGGTTTTCTTTTGAATACCCTATACCCTTTGACACGCCTACAAATTTGCTCAGTCGTGTCGTAAAAAAGGTGTTTTATGCTCAATCTTGTCATAGCCGAATTATGAATGTATTGATTTTACAATGACTATTGACTTGTACCTATCTATGTGTACGTTAAGATATCGAATTAATGTTGATTCGATTTTCAACTTCAGTATCTTTTCCGCCGGGAAAGTAAGTATTATTGATACTTTTGAAAAGTCAAAATTGAGAATTCTCGATAGTTTTCAAAAGCGTTGTAAAAAACTAAAAAAAAAAAAAAAAAAATCAAGAATAAATTAAGTTATTTATGCAAAACAAGTTTTTGACGAAATCGATTTAGTGTAACACTGTAACTCAAATACAAATAACTGTATAGATAGGTACATTAAATATTCCTTGTGTAATCATATACATAATATTATGTTGACAAACAATTTTCCATACATGATAAAGTTTTCAAAATATTTCGACTCTTGAGCTAATTAAACATTAAAGTCATGAGAAAAATTCGATTTTTTTTTCCAATTATTGTCAATAAATACATTTTTTCTATAATATATTATAGACTTAAAAAAGGCGTATAATAAGTATATTATGTTTTAAGTTATATATTAAAATACAATTATAATAAATTTAATGTGAACATTCGTCAAGAATTCTGAATAGGTACGGTTTATCCATTTAGGATTATACGTTGTATTTTAAATGTATTTTAACAATAAGCCAAACATTTTAAATAAGCAGGAAAAATAGTACCTGGGTAGTGGTGTTGGTAAACTTAATTGCCTGTGCAGATCGCCGTAAAGTCAATATAATAATATTCAAATTCATTAAAAAGGTACAAGTCGCTTTGAATTCACGCCAGCATATTTTGTAACCATACATAATCAGGGACTATACCCTTCGATTTTAATGTACATCCTAACATATAAAACCGAAAATTGAAACCTTTGATGCTAATATTCTCGGATTACCCAACCGATTGTCTTAATTTTTTTTTTTAATTAAAGAACATACCACAGAGAAGGTTCCTATCTCAAAAAAGTATATTTAAGTATAATTTAAAGTGGTGCTCACACAAGAATCTTGAAATCCATGATGAAAATCTAAAATTTGTATTTTGATTATAAATGGTTACTATTGGTTACAATTATTAGTTATCAGTTATAGTGACAGTGTTTCCTACGTACATATAATGAGCTAAAAATTCTGGAAAAACTAAAAGTACTATTTTTGATGAGATATATATGAATAATCTCTGTTTATTTATAGAGTTGTCAATGGTTATATATCTTATAACTATTATAATTAGTAGGAATATGGAATGTATATATTTTTACAAATAAATTTATAAAAAAAAACAAATCTTTGGCACAGGCCACCATTGCGATGTTTTTCGTGTGCCAAATATTCTGATATCACTTACCTATTTCATCTTTGACTCGGTCAACGCCAGGCGCGACAGCTAGTTTATATATAATATATATATGTATGTATTCAATATAATAGTTACATAAATTAATTTTTAATAATTATAAAAGTATTTTTGTAATTTTCTCATAAAAACATTTTATTTTATTTCTTTTGATATTCCATATATATATATATATCTAAAATATACAGAACTGATTTAGCACTTTCGTGTATCACACCTGCACTCGTTTGGACGCAACAATAATAATATTATATTGAGTTTCGCTCGGCAAGAATTGCATGTATACGAGTCGAAATTTAGACTCGATTTAGAGGACCGGGGATCATCGACGTCGAATACAAAATAATATAATGTTTTGTACTTGTGAGGAAAAAAAGAACAATATTCCTTCGCGAGGAAATTGAAGATCGAGCAACGGCAGTGGTTGTGCATTTTACGCGTCATGTCCTCGTGCGAGTAGGTAAGTACACGCGTATAATATGAAAATATTAAATTTCACGTCTCTGCAGTACGCTTACGAACTATTCTAATTATTATGATAATGTACGTATAATATATATTATTAAGATCTCGCAATATATGCGTTTTCCGAATAAAATACCAGTATAATCGATTTAAAACCATCATCGCATCGGTCTGACCTCGAGGAAAATATACGACAGTAGTTTCATCAAGATTCAAGATATATACTTTACGGTTTAATAGAAAGACCGAGAGGATTAAAATTAAAAATTGATACTATATCAGATATACTGATATTCTGAACTTTTGAAAAAATTATAATATGGTAATAAATAATTTAAATAAAGAGATTTTTTCAGGTTGTTATATCGTCGTACGTTGACTGATCAACTTCGTTAATGATATAAATTACAATTTAACTCATTCGAAAGCTAAACAAATCCATTCTTTTTTTCTTTTCAAAGTCTAGATTTTTACAATCTTCTAAATATTTGTGTTATGAGTTACATTCAGAATATCGAATATTGCCAAGAAAAAAATAATACAAAGCGTCCATTTTTTCTTATTTCAAAAAAAATTTGAAAGTTCAAGCATTCTACTGTAGTACATTTCTTTCGGAAACCTGATTACCGATTCTTGATGACCTGATTCCGTTACCGAATGTAAAATTATATAGAAAAACCTTGTCCAATAGTGTTATTCGGCTAGGTTAGATACAGCAAAGTAAATAAACTTTTTTCATTTATGATTTTTCGTAAACAATGATTTTATATCATTGAATTCAAATTTAACTCATGAATTACAGTGACCCACTCGACATCTTCTGTATAGCAGAGCAGTAACCACTTGCCGACCTATTTTCTGTATTAAGCTCTAATAGTTTTTACATGGAAATGTTTTTTTGAATAAAGTGATATCGTATTTATAACTTTAAATTTACCAAATACAATAGTTTTTACAAAATTATAATTATTTATTTTAAGGAGTTTAGTAGAGGCAATCGTGATGAAAAACTATGACTTCGTCATGGCTTGGCACAATATATCAATATAGCGACTGATGTGTAACACATGCAGAGTTGCTAGACTTCCGAGAGTTCTCTTGTATAAGAATTTGGACCTTTTGTATGAGATATGAGGAAAATATTCCGGCAAGATATAAATATATCAATTTTTTTATTTAAAAGTTTGAAAATTACATTTTTTTAAAATCAATTGTTATTGTGTATAAGAAAATATTATGTTTAACATGATAATTGCATGGTAATAAAAAAAATTGACAAAAATTATAATACAAGATTAAAAAACTAACCAGAAATCACTGGAATATTAAGAACACTGTGTTTAGTACAAAATAAAAATTTATTTCGGAAAGTATTATGTACATGTCTTAAAATTTAAAATAGGTCTTTTTCTACCAGATTTAACCGAAAGGAACAACATAATATGAACCTAAATATTCTTGATTTATGAACAAATGTTGCTTTTTATGGCCTTATATCGGCATTTTTGCTCGTATGGGTTTTTATATTTCCAATATCAAATTGCTATGGATTTTCTTTGTTATGTATTCTTGCGTGCCTTTTTAAACATGTTAATTGATGAAACCTTTTATCACAGATATCACATTTATTTAGCTTTTCTTTGTTATGTGTTAATGTATGCCTTTTTAAAACCGATGCATTATAAAACCTTGTACCACATATATGACATTTGTGTGGTTTTACACCAGTATGTGTCAGTTTATGCCCTTTTAAACTTGATGCATGAGAATACGCTTGATCACAGACATCGCATTTATGTGGCTTTTCTCCGGTATGTGTTCGCATATGGGTTTTTAAATGTTCTGATTGAGAAAACACTTTATCACAGTTTTTACATTTATATGGCTTTTGGCCAGTATGTGTCCTTCTATGCACTAATAAACTTGATGAAAAAGAAAATTCTTTATCGCAGACATCACATTTATATGGTTTTTTTCCAGAATGCGTTCTAGAATGGATTTTTAAAGTGGGTGCTGTAGAAAATCCTTTACCACAGATATTACAACTATATGGTCTTTCTCCAGTATGTATCATTATATGCGATTTTAAATTTCCTGATTGAGAAAACATTCGATCACAGACATGACATTTAAATGGTTGTTTTCCTGTATGCGTTCTGAAATGAATTTTTAAAGTTTGTTGTAGAGCAAACGCTTTATCACAGACATGACATTTATGTGATTTTTCTCCAGTGTGAATTAGTTTATGCCCTCTTAAACTTGTTGAATGAGAAAACGTTTGATCACAGATATCACATTTATATGGCCTATCTTTGGTATGAGTTCTCATATGGATTTTTAAATTTTCTGCATGACAAAATCTTTTATCACAGATTTGACATTTACATGGCTTTTTACCCATATGTGTCCTGATATGTATTTTTAAACTTCCCAATTGAGTAAACTTTTGATTACACATATCACATGTGAACGGCTTTTCTCCAGTATGTGTCCTCGTATGGCTTCTTAAACCTTCAGCTTGATGAAACGCTTGATCACAGATGTTACATTTAAAAGGTTTTTCTCCGGTATGTATTCTCATATGGATTTTAATATATGATGAACCAAACGTTTTACCACAAATATTACATTTATACATCTTTTTTCCATCACGCGTCCTTCTATTCTTGATTAAAGTTGGTACCTGATAAAAAGCTTGATCAACGGGATTATTAAGATTTTCTCTAGAATGAAGTTGTATGTGAGTTTTCATATTTAATTTTTTATAAAATGTTTTATTACATATGTCACAAACAAATTGCTTTTTTCTTTTACTGGTATGAATCTTTACATGTATTGCCAAAAGTGCTTTTGAGTTGAATGATTTATCACAGATATTACATTTATGGGGTTTTCCTCGAGTATGAAACAGTATGTGTGTTTTTAAATCTGGTTTATTATTAAATGATTTATGACAAATTCCACAAACAAATATACTGGGATGATTTTTCACATGACTTGTTAAATTTGCTTCTGAATTAAATAATTTATCACAGATATCGCATTTGTGATTATTATGGCTAGCTTGAAACTTACTCGAATTAGAAAATACTTTAATGCTCATAGGCTCTTTCTCTAAGCTATATATCTTGTCCGAATTAATACGACTCATTAGTTCAGAAGAATGGGTATCGTTAAATACTGTTCCTTCAAATTCATAACCCTCTATACAATCTCTTTCGATTTTTATTTCGGCATCAGTTGTGCTGTTTACTTCGTCTTCAGTTTTACATATAGCTCTAAAAAATAAAATTATTTACAATAAGATAAAATTTAATTTAAAAATCTGTGGACACATGTGGACTAAATATATTTTAAAGTATTCAACTAACTACCAAATAAGACTTTTATTCAAATTAAACATTGATTGTAATTATGAGTTAATATCAACAAGGAGTTGCAAGTTTAAATTATGTACTTACTTTGTATAATATTTAAAATCTAAACATTATTATATTAAATTTAATGAGGTGTTTAACAATTAAGCTATAGTTCTATGCATAGAATTTAAAATTGTGTTGGTATTATGGCATATACTATTTGTGCAAGTAATGGTCTAATAAATTAAAACATTTTATGTCAGATAGTCTATGGATACACCGCAAAATGTTCCGTTTATAGAACATATCAACTATATGAATACGTAAAAGCATTCGGCAAAATAACAATACTCAAAAATATCAAATACGTCTCTCGTATATCAAACAGGTTTTGTATATATTTTAGAGACATAAATATCATCGAAAAACGATTACAAAATTATTCGTTTATGTCAATATAGGACAATCAGATTAAATTTGACGACAAGTCACTTCAGCCAAAATATTCATAATATTCAATGCCATCCCAATAATACCACATGACGTAATCACCGAACACCTACTATTAGATAATAGGTATTAAAACACAATCACCAATATCTTTTTACAAGCCGGTTCCCAAGATGAACTCGCACACGTCCGCAGTTTCAGGAGGCCGCGGTATACACACCCCCCGACGTTATAGTAAACAAAGGTACCAGGATTGCAAATAATTAAATACGAAAACAAGCTTTAGAATTTTCTTAATAGACGATACCCTCACTTGTTACATATAATCACTGCAAAAAAGAATTAAACAGCACGGACTTAAATAGATACAATAAACAAAACCAACAATAAAAGATAACACCCCCACTATTGACTCAAACTATAAACAAGACAAAACAAAACTAAAAAAAATGCAAGCACCACACCAAAAAATAGTCATAACTTAAGCATATTAAGTCAACCAAATATCATCACAAGCCTATTCCATGAAAAGAGAAGAGAAAACATTCCCTCTGTCGATTCAAACAATAAGCAAGATTAAAACAAAAATGAAGTAAATTCAAACTCCACCCCAAGTAATAGTCACAACTTAAACATATGAAGTCGGCCAGATATTATCACAAGACCCTCACCACCATCAAGCTGCAATCACAAACAATGGCATTTAATCAACGGAACCTTATTATGTAATGACCAAACCATATGCTCATTCACTCTAGCTCAAAGACTCAGGTGGAAGGTATTGTCCGATATTCACAGCAGTGGCCATCTTCCAATGCTAACAAACTTCATGAACAGGAAATGAGATACAAATAAAAACAAAAGATGAAAATGGAACCTAAAAACTTCAAACTGGACATTATTCAGTGATATTGTAGAAGATGAATCACCAAAATACAACATAACGACCAATGAAATATCGAAAACACAGTAGAGACATTAACTAACATAATAACCTCAGCAAGCAGCAGAATTAATATAAGCCGGTAGTTCAATAAACCACAATAAAAAAAAAACAGTTCCCTGGGGAATAACGAGATTAAAAAGCTACCCAAAATAAAATAAAACTACCTAAACATATATGAAAAAACAAAAAACTTAATAAAACTTCATACAATCAAAAAAACTTCGAGCTGAAGCCAACTTTTTAATTAAGAGAGTAAAAAGAACTCATGGAGAGAATTTATAACAAGCGTTAACTCCAAAACTATCTTATCCAAGATATGAAACAAAATCCATTCATTGAAAGGTCTACACAGAAATCAAGAAATACACATAATAGATGCTCACAGAACAACATCAATCCCTGAAGATGTTACTGAAAAAATCGATACCTACTTTAAAACAAGTTTTAGCAAAAAAATATATAAACAAGAATTTATAGACAAAATAAAAACTCAAACCGAAATCATACCAATAAACACAATAATAAACAAAAATATAAGGAAAAGAGTTCGAGCACTGTGATACACCAAAATACCTGGGAGTGAAACTGGATAGAGCACTCACATTCAAATACCACTGCCAAGACACAAAGATTAAAGTACACACTAAGAACAACATACTACGGAAGCTCACTGGATCTGCTTGGGGAGCCCACCCCTAAGTCCTATGAACGACAGGACTAGCACTCTCCCTCTCTGCAGCAGAATATGCCACTCCAGTCTGGGAATGTGGATGTGGCGATCAACGATACCGCACGTATTTCAGGGTGCCTGATGCTAACCGTCATAGGAAATATCTATCCTATCATTGGAATAGCTCTACCTGAAATCTGAAGGCAAGCAGCTGCAGAGTCTGAAAAAATAAAACAACAAGAAGACCCCCGACACCCAATGTATGCACACCCATCCAAACCAGCCAGGCTAAAGTCTCGGAAAAGTTTCCTAAAATCGACAAGTAAGCTGGAAACTCAACCTAAAGCGTGACGACTGGACCTGTGGAAAGATAAAGCGACCAGTTCCGTACTGGAAATCAAGGAGGAAGGATGCGTCGGTTTCCAGCTTCACTTCCCTATATGGAAAACCCTTTACCGTCTCAGAACGGGAACCACCAGGTGCAAGGCGGCGCTCGTGAAATGGCACAGATGATAAAATATGTGACTGTGGGTTGACGCAAAATTCCAGACATTTATTAATTAAAAGATCAAGTGCACGGAAAACGATCTGATTTTAGCAAATGACAAAGAAATATACGTTGCCGACTACTGGGAAAATAACATTTAACTTGGTGATTCCGGACACGATAGAAGAAGAACCCAAATAGCTGTAAACAAATTAATCTGAACTCAAGCATAACATTCAGCGACATGGAAATCGCACTTAAAAAATGTCAAAGCAAAAGCCCAGGCCCCGATAGCATCCCATATTGTTGTATTATAAATCTTGGCAAAACAGCAAAAAAATTCCTATTGAAAGTATACAATAATATTATATAGCACACAGGAGTCATACCCAAGGTATGGAAAAAAAGAATATAAATTCCTATTCATAAACCTGGAAAAAACAAACATGCCACTGAAGGATACAGACCTATCATTCTCTTCAATACAATGATAAAAATTAATCGAAAATTCATTAATCTAAGATTAACACGGATTTTGGAAAAACGCGAAATATTGTCTAAAGAACAAAGTGGTTTACGACATGCCAGATCAACAATAGATAACTTAATAAGTAACAATAAAAACAGAAAACAAAAATACATTTGAACAAAAACAAATACTAGGAATAATCATTTAAGATATAACCAAATCTTATGACTCAGTATGGAGGCATAGAATACTAATTATACTAAGTAAATTTATAGCAAAGGGCAACGTGTTTAAGTATGTAACAAACTTCCTAAAAGAAAAACGATTCGGGGTCAAAATATTTAATACCTAATCCATTATTTTTGGAAGGATTATCAAAGGCAATCACACTTTTTCTTTTAGCTATCAACGACATTGTAGAAACAATAAAAGTTCCCGCAAGAGCCGATTATCTATTTGCCGATGATTTTAACATACTATGCAGAAATAATAAAACAGTTCAAGAGTTTCTCTAAAGTGCAAACAGTTTAAACGATTGGAAAAAAAATGGGTCCTCATTCTCTAACCTGAAATCACAAAGCATTATTTTCACAAAACAAAGAAAAATAGAACCCTTAAAAATAACACTAGATACTCGTGTATTATACCAAATCAAAACAAAATAAAAAAATTAGGAATAACATTTGGCTCCAGACTAAATTAGTTAATACACATAAAAAATACCAGATTCAATTTATCAAAAACTCAATATAATTAAAATAATTGTACACACATCATGAGGCGGAGACACTTCATCATCCCTTTTAATGATCTTTAAAGCTTTAATCAGATCTTTAATTAGATCCAAAACAGACTATGGCGATATATTACTGAAAAAATTAAAACACTAACCACATAAACATGATCCAAATCAAACTAAACACTGCCGCAAGATTATCAATCAGTGGATTCAAATATAGTCCAATCGAGAGCATCAGATGCTCAGTGAAAACGAAATTCTTTCTGACTCAGAAGATAAAAACAACTTCTACTATTTTATGTCAAAACTAAAAGAAATATAAATAATCCAGCTGACAAAGTAATTAACACACATATACAAGAAGCCAAAAAATAAACATCATACTAGAAAGAAACCCGTACATAGCATACAAACTCTCCCCCCCCCCTCAAACTTAAATATGCACAGCAGAAGCGATAGCAATATTTAAAGCCTAAAATATCTTCACAGAGTACATAGTTGCCATCACAAATACATACAATTCAACAGATATCACAAAGCTTATTCAAGAAGAAACCTTCCTGGCAGGGAAAAAATGTGAAAAAAATTCAATTCGTATGGATTCCTGGGCATATAGGCATTCCAGAAAACGAAAGAGCTGATCATGAATCTGTCGATGCAATCGACTCAATATCATCTTAAACTAAAAATATCTTCATATTCTTAGACGCAAAAAACGAAATTAACTTTCACATTAACAATAAATGGCACTCTCACTGGCGAAATCTTAACACCAAACTTGACAAAATAAAAAACAATTTCAACCTATTGCAAAATCCCGAACTGAATAGAAAAGAAGAAACCATAATTAATTGACTGGGAATTGGACACACACACCTAACGCACAGCTTTTTAGTTAGTCAAGGTGAAACTACATTATGCGATACATGTGGCGTACATTAACGGTCAACCACTGATTAGCATGGAATAGCATATCAGTATATTACAAATTATAATGTCAATGTTACTCATTGTCAAAGCTGACATTAATAAATTAATAAGTTTAAGTTAAGATATTATTTTTTTTAAAGAAACTTCTAGCTGGACAAAATATTTTTTTCGATTATCTTCAATCACTAATTGCTTAATATGGTTGATAGTCATGTTAGGGTCATTTTTACAAACTGTCACTACCAAACATCACAGTTTGATGTAACAAAGGACATTGTATCCATGATCTTTTAAACAATCATTGAACCAAACATTAATCAAATGAATTAATAATTTATATTAGTTGTAGTAGTAGGATTCTATCAGTTGATGGCTTATCATTCAATTAATTTTTTCTGTCAAATGAATTGTTAAATGTATTTGTTTAAAGATAAGGATAGTAAATAGTATCATTAAATTGTATATTACACTATGAAGTACAAAATTAATTCTCACCCTATTTTCAATAATTTATTGTCATTATTATAATGACCATTATGGTCAGTTTCTTCATCAATAATTTCCTGTTTAATCTTCAAATCATTAGAACTGAAACTAAATAATACATAAATTTATTATAAAAACACAATTCAACACACCAAAGTTATTTTCATAAAATTTGGGACAAAAAACCCATGTGTTAAAAATTTTTTAATTTAATTTGTATTTTTTTTTTTTTTTTGAAGGAAGGAGTTGAATGAGGATATAATATGGATCGATAATAGATAAAATAAACAACACAATTAGTTACAATGATAATATGTAATATTTAAACACATATCTAAGTATGAATGTTAAATTGTCATCTAACAATGTAAGTACTATGCTTAGGAGATAAACATGATATACACATAGGCAATACTATACCTAATACAGTCTTTCCACTGGTTATGGGCAATGGGCATAGATCACTCGATCAACAGATCATCATCAGTAATCTTTACAGGCCACCAAAATTAAAATTAAAATTGGAAATTGTCAAATAACATAATAACACAGGAAATATAACAATCAAACTTGTGTGGACAAATGGAGAAAGATTCAAATTATGGGTCAAAATATTTCCTATTAATAAAAGTTGATTATACACATTAAAGAATGATGTATTCTTGGAAACATAAAAATATACAAAAAGTTAAGACTGATACAAAGTTAAAGTATTAAGAACTGGAAATGACTTGGAATTCGTGAATAAATAAGTAATCAGTATTTGAGTAACCACACTAAAACCTTCCCCGAGTCTAAACCTATTTAATAGTGAAAACCAAACTAAAATCTATTGTTTACTTTTTGAGATTTGGTGACTAAATAAACAAACGCTATCTCTTTATATAATAGTAAGATAACTCGGTTAACAAAACTAAGATTAGCCACGCCATTTAACCGATATAATAATCCTTATGTTTAGACCTATTCATTAGTGAAAACTAATAGCCAAGTAAAAAGCTGAAAAACAATGCAAAAATGGGCAACCGTTACCGTGGTTCAAACTCGAGACACTGTCTTTAAAATCCTATTAAAGTGCCAGTGCGCAAGAGAAATTTTGCCACGGGGCAATAATTTTAGGCTATTTAAATATATACGCCTGTAAGGCACAAATTTGATTAATCAAGTTATACGAATAAATTATACATTAAAACCTTTCCTGAGTCTAGACCTATTGATTAGTGAAAACTGTACTAACATCCGTTGGGTACTTTTTGCGTTATACATACAAAAAAGGGGGTTCTATTTTATATAGTATACAGATACAGATACTGAGATAGCTGTTCCATCCGGCATTGCCAGAGTCAAAGATGAAATAAGTAAGTGATATCAGAATATTAGGCACACGAAAAACAATTATTAACATGTACAACACATAAATATATATAACAATAATGGTAAAAAATAATAATATAAAATACAACGCATTAGATAGGTTTGTTAAAAAAAATAGAATTAGTAGCCTAATAACAGATTATTACATAATAGATCAGTGGTGCTCTCGTTAGCCAACTGCCTCATACGGTCTAGAGCAGCGGTTCTCAAACTTTTTTTTTCGCGTACCACTTATGACAAAAAATAGAATTATCCAAAATTGCAATACATTTATTTAGTAAATAATAAGGCAGTAAAATACTACAGTATAATTATTTTTTATTTATTAATAAGAAATGTATTGGTTTTTAAAATTAAATATGTATTAATAAACAAATTGTATAAATAACAAATAAATAATACATTATCAATGAGAAGAATGGATTTGTCAGTTTGATATCAGTGATGAAATATCTTGTTCGATTACGGTACCTAATTAATTTTAGGCACAAATTTGAATCCACATTCAGTTTATTTAGAAACTTGTTTTTATCAACGAGCATTGAAGAGAAACCAATTTCACAAAGATAAGGAGTTGTAAATGATAATAAAAATAACAATGCTTTTAGATAATCATTATTAACTTTTATTCAAAACACATACAATTCTAATTTAGTGAATTCCATTTTCAAACTTTCATTGCACGATAATTCTATCAAAGATTCTTTTTCGTTGTTAGTTAAGGTTGCATAGGAATTGTACGTCATACATTGTAAAGATAAATATTATTTTCAATTTATTTATATTTATCTATTGACTATTTCAAAGACAATTAAAAATATTTGTTTATTTACTCTTTGTTCTACCACCATAGGGTCTTTGCGTACCACCATGTACCACTTGTTAGTTTAAAAACAGATCTAAAGGATTAATTATGCCATAGTAAGTAGTGTGCACAGGACCTGAATAGGGAACTGATATCTAATCGAACGAGAAGGAACTTACTAAAACATTATCAATTTTAGCAAATGGAAATCTCAAAGACAATTTGACAAAAATACTGCATTTCTATTCAGAGCTTTGGAAGGATAAATCTATATGGTACAACCAATTGGGTATGAAGATAATACAAATAGTGTGTGTAAACTAAAGAAAAGTTTATATGGATTAAAATAAGCACCGAGATGTTGGAATTACAGATTTACCGAATTTTTATGTAAATCCAATGTAAAATCTAGTGAAGCAGATACCTGCGGTATTTGTAAATTATTTCATAGATAATAAAATTATTTTAGCTATTTTTGTAGTTGACGTGTTAGTAGTTGCACAAAATGATTATTCAAATTAGGATCGTCAATTATTTAATGGACATCTTAGAGACCAAACAGTGTATCTCTAACTTCTATGTAAGCATAGTACTTACATTGTTAGAAGACAATTTACATTTCATATTTAGATATGTGTTTTAGTTATAGTGAAATATTACTTATTATTATTGTAACTAATTGTGTTGTTTATTTTATCTTTTGCCGATTCATATTATAATCATCATTCCATGGAAGAGATAATGTCAAATTATGTTACAATATCTTTATAATATATTTATAAAAAAAATCATATTAATTTATATTTTT
The DNA here is from genome assembly GCA_022818045.1 of Neotoxoptera formosana. Lineage (NCBI taxonomy): Eukaryota > Metazoa > Arthropoda > Insecta > Hemiptera > Aphididae > Neotoxoptera > Neotoxoptera formosana. The sequence goes on from CM040634.1 coordinate 23,503,199, forward strand.
ATATGGTAAATGTTATGTCTTTAAATATAAACCCTAACTGACAGAATATTGATTAACTTACAACAAACTATAAGGTTATGGTCAATATACACTATATAAGAAGATTTAGTTTTCCTTGATCACCTACCCTCAACCCAACACAAGACTCAGTCATGGCCACCTAATATTTAACATATCCGTTCAAGATATTGAGTCTTCATAATCATTCTAGGAGACTAAATATAGTTTGAGATTAAAAAAAAATTGAGTTATTGATGTTTGACATTGACATAATAAAAATTTACTGCATTTAATATTAAATTAGGCTTGTGCAATTTTGTGATAGAGGCTTAAATCCTTCTGGGGGCGGGATACTACTACAGCACTCCATAGCAGTTTGATATAGAAGGGGTCATTGGATCCGTGATCTCTTAAACCATTAACTAACAAAAATGTAATCAAATTAATTTATAACTTATTTTAGTAGTACTAGTAGGACTCTATAGGATATAGTAGTACTAGTAGAACACATTTTTTTTTTTATAATTTAGGTCGGTAAATACTGCTAAATAGTATAATTGGATTTCATATTTCATTAATGTAAATAGATACAATATTCTAAGTTCTTACCCTTTTGGCAATGATTTACTATCATTATTATGGACAGTATCATCATTTATTTCCTGTTTAATCATCACCGCTTCACAACTGAAATTAAATAATACATAAATTTAATATAAAAACACCTAGTTTTAGAAAATAAAATTCTTTCAAATATAGATTAAATTTATAAATTTTCTTAAATTTTCCCTAATAGTGTATTTATTTACTTGGAATTCATCGCAGTATCATTAGTTGATGTTCTTAACAGTTCCATGCTGAATTATGTACTCTTCAGTATTGTTATGATTTCTGTGAACATGAATCATTAAAGTTATGTACATTTTATGACAAATCATTTGATAGAGGTAGGGGTTTCAGTCTGTACATTTAGAAAAATGTTTTAGCACCAACAATTATAAGAAAACTGAAATAATGCATCTGTCACATTTGATTTAAGGCAATCAAACAAAACATGTGTAATTGCGATAAACATTTTTTTTTTGAAAAATAATATTGTTATTAGGGTACGCCTTAAGGTGTAACGCGTGACGTGAGACTGTGTACAACTAGTGAGCAGTGTGTAAAAAAAATAGATAATTGTACCAAACATGTCAAAATTAGTTTTTTTTTTTTATACCTTTACATGACACATTGAGATAAGTACACAATTTTAGTCACTTAGTTAGGTATTCAATCTTTAATTACATACTACAAACTGTTGAAAAAAGATTGCTTACAACTTTCGCGGTAAGATACTTACTTAACTAAGTAGAATAGTTAGATCTAGTTAGATGATATTTAACTATTCGCTAGTCTGTAGTCACGGTGTAGATGATAGTATCGCGAGTCATAATACAATAGTGTAATACACGAATACATTGAACAAAATAATATTTTTATAAAGGAATTCTATACTTCTATTATAGTCGTCGGATGATTTAATTACTACGGACAACTCCAGTAGTCCAGTATCTAAGTCACTAGTCGACAAAATTAATTTTTCACTTCAGGAACCAACAATATTCCAAGACCGTATGCTAACCACGATTTAAGATAGTACTATCTTAAATCGTGTTAATGCCACAGGTCAATTATCACGAATTAAAATATACATATAATAAAATAAATATATAAAATATAAATATACATTATAATATAATATATAGTATATTTAAATAAAATAATTAAATAAAGTATATTTATATTATAAATAAGTATATTTTAATTCGTTATAATTATTTTGTGGTATAATAATATATTATGATCCAAGGTGCATGATTGATCCGGCTTGATTATGATCTAAGGAAACATACGTTTTTGAAACTGATAAGCGAATAGTGATTATATAATCTGTGGTCATCTTGGATCATATTATCACGGTTTAAGATAGTTTCGTTATCAACTCGATTATGTGCGTATTTTTTTTTATGAGTGTAATTTAATTGTAATACTAATTTATACTGTCAAAATGCCAAGTTGTTTTGTATATGGTCGATCAAGTAATTCCAAAAACAAAGATCTTGGAATAAGTTTTCATCAGTAAGTATAAGCATAATAAGTTATAATTTCTAATTTTTATGAAATTTATATTTGATATACCTACCTATATATTTATTTATTTTTTATTTTTTAAGAATTCCAAAGAATGAGAATCATTAGGCTCAATGGTTGGATTTTATTTAAAGATGTGGTATTGACCATTTAAAAATTAAGCCTAAGAGCATCATTTGTGAGCACCATGGGTTGAATTAAAAATTACAATTGCACAAAATTATTAAATGAAACCGCTGTTCCATCGATTGTAGTTAATCGTGTAAAATTAGTATGTTTAAAGAATAATTAAAATTTTGTTTTATTTTAATATCATCTCATTTTTATTATTGCATAAACTTTTAATTCTTATAGGCAAAAATTGAAATTCCTGAGGGGAGTTGTACACTTGGCGGCAGTAACTCAAATCCTTGTTCCGTTAAATCAATAATTGTTAGTATAACAGTGTATAGTAAAAGACTTAAGTCATATAAGTAAATATTTTAATTTTTAAATATTCTTCTTATTACCTACATATTCATTAACCAATTACAATTTTTAATTTATGAAAGGTATGGCCATGGTAGTATTCAAATGAAAGGTGTTCAACTATTTATACATTAAGTGTTCAGCAACCTTTATGCTCCTCAAATGCTATTTTTACTAACTATAGCTAGTTAACATGTGCTTCATCAACATCATTTTTAATGGAGCCCCTTACTCAGAAAGTACATATAATCTTAATAAAAATATATAATAATTATTTCCATGTATTATAATGAAATTGTTTGTTATAGGTAAATTCTAGGTTTTTTAATTCTGAAGTTGTAAAAGAAATCAACAGTGATTCACTAAGAAAAAAATATTTAAAAAGAACAATGTCTTCTTTAATGCATGAAAACTTCAATCAGAAGAAAAAAATCAAGATTCCAAATCAACAACTAAGACGTCAAAAAACAAATTTCCTCATTAAAAAGTATTAAGATATATTATATAATAAATATTTTATACAAATTTATAATATTATTATAAATATTTTCATTATTTAATTTAAATAATTACATAATTTAATTTCACAATTACAATTTCTATACATGTAGTAATTATTAATAATTCACAGTGTATATATTGTTTTAGGTGTTGTTAAAGTTTTGAAAAATAAAAAAACTGTAAAGTATAGTGCTGAACTAAGAAAATTTGCCATCCAGCTGGATTTTTATTCTCCAAAAGCATATTGTTTTGTACGTGATGAATTTAATTCTGTGTTTCCTTGTCCGAGAACGCTTAGCAAGTTGTATTTACATGTTGATGCTGAGCCTGGTTTCACTAAAGAAGCTATTAACCCACTCCCTACAGTTTTCAGTTGGTACAAATTCACCCACTCAACTTTATTGCTCATTACCCGTGGATGAAATGGCAATAAGGAAATATGTTGAATGGGACATCAATTTTAGATCAGAAATACAAAATGAAACAGTAGACGAAGCAACTGAATGTTATGTTTTGATGGATGTGTGTATCAATGCTTCATGGAAAATTCCAGTTGGATATTTCCTATGTAATCATTTAAATAGTTCAGTGCGCAGTGAATGTATGCATGGCTAGATCTCTTGGTTGTAACTTGAATACTAATCCTGCTGATATTGTAACTAGTTTTAAGATCCGAGATTTAGATGTTAATATTATGTATGATGCTGTTCATATGATCAAACGTGTGCCTAATACATTTGGTGAAAAGATAATATTCATCATAATGGTGGAGTTTTTAATTTTAACCATATTAAACAATCGTTGGTCTTGCAGGAAACTGAAAAGTGTCATTTAGGCAACAAGTTAAAAAAAGAACATGTTTTTTTTTCAAATGAAGGTTAAATTGGCCAGTTAACTTATGTAGAATTCTATAGCAGATACTTTATTATTCTGTTAAGATAATTTAAAGTTTAAAAATGTTGAAGGATGTGAAGCCACTATACATTTCATTAGATTATTTAATGATGCTTTTGACATTTTAAACTCAATACATTTAGTGTCATACGGTTTTAAAAGTCCAGTTTGTATACAAAACTTTGAAAAAATGTATTCTTTTATTAAATTATATTTTTATTATGTTAATAATTTAAGACTACTATAAAATTGATGGTATTCTACTAAAATAATCATAGTTAGACCTCTACAAACAAGGTGTGCTAAATTTGAACTTGGGGATGCTAAAAACCCTTTTGCACCATCCTAGTTGTGCCAATAGAAATTTAAATATAGATGATTCAGTATTATTTTACTGTTTAGGATAATGGTAAACTTTTGTAACTGAAAAAGACAAGTATTTATTTTGAGACCAGATTCATTAAAGAAATTGGATAGTGTCGACTGGCGATCACAATTAAAATATCACATTATGTATAATAATATATTAAGTATGATAAGTATTACCAGTGGCGCCGAACTATAAAAAAAGCAGTATGGCAAATATCAAATTTTAATAGTACCACCCCGGCACCCCACCAACCAAATTGGTGTACCCGTAGGGGGGGGGGGCTGAAACACTACCATCATATAAAATACATAATTTATATTAATACATAATAATATACATTATATCTATTTTCATATTGTTTTATCAATAATTTATGATATAGCTGATATAGGTGTTCACTTTATTATTTTAAGCAAATGTTACATATTTATTTTCAAGTCCCCCCAATAAGTCCTAAGTACACCACCATTATTGATATTGAAATTAAAATATATCAAATTCAAATCCATCAATTTCATATTAATTTATCGTATTTAATAGGTATTACCCACCCACCACATAATTCACTATGGCAGTCACCATACTTGGATATAGGGATCGGCGCCACTGAGTATTACAGTGTTATACTGTTATGTATAATATGGTGGGTACACCCACTACATAATTCATTATGGCAGTCGCCATACTTGGATTTACGGATCGGCACCACTGGTTCTATTATGTACCTATACTAAATGATTAAATGACTCAAGTTTTTTAAATGTTATCCACTGATCGGATCCTAATTCAATAATCACAATAGTTTTATTACAAACAATATTCTAGATTACAAAATATAATAAAGTTATAAAAAAATGTATAATAGTAATAATTTATTAGTGTATAATTACAATACTAAATATCTGTGTGGTCACTAATATTGACAATTTCTTTTTGGTATTGTGTTTAGTTTTTCATCCCTTAAATGAGAAATTTTAGAAACATCAAACAAACTAGTTTTTAAAGGGACACAATGGTTAGGTACACAACATGCCATATTTATTATTTAAAAAATAAACAAAATTATAGTTGATTATTAAACTATATTTACATAGTAAAATTTCAAATGACAATTAATATGTTTAAAATGTTTTATGTAATATTTTATTAACTATACAAGAGTTCTGCCCGGAATATACCGGAGGTACCTATACAGTTTTAGGCGGGTAGATGATAAAGTAGTCTGCATAGTCTTTATTTTATCCGAGTGGGGTGGGGTTGGTCATAAATAATTTGTTCGCTTCCATATGATTTTAAGTTCGCTACACCATCGCCACTAAATGTCGGATATCGATAGTTGCAATATATTATTATGTCTGTGGATTTTTCATATTGACCTAAAAATATTAAACCTATCATCTATGTCAATTGCCAATCGTTGCAACGGACGTAGACGTAGGACCTAGACATTAACGATTCTACAATTTTAATGAACAAAAAATGGTTGAGTTTGGTTTTATTTTTTATTTCAAAGCACTAAAGCAGTTTCCTGCACTTCGGCGATGTGAGTACGACACGGTGAGTACGACAAATACCAATCATATTTAAATATAGGATACAATTATGAAATAAAAAAATTATTAATTCCACTCTCAGACTTCAGGTATAGACGTATAGTTTAATAATAATAGCAACATCATAAACCTTAAATAAAAAAGGTCTGCAAGTGGGTACCGCTCTGCTGTTCAATAGGTGTAGAGTGGGTCACTTTCACGGATGTGTTAAATTTGTATTCAATTAATGATATCAAATTAATGTGTACAAAAAACGATTCTGAGCGCCGACTGCCTGTCAGCCTACATACCTAAGTGTATTTTATGATATTATTGCTATTAAAATAATTATTTTTACTATTAATAACACAAAAGGTTGAATTAATTTAATTAAAAAAAGTGCGCCTAATGTATTTTCAATATTTTTAAATTACTGTTAGAATAACTTATGAAAAATCATGTATTATTTTCAAATTGTTGACACAATAAACATTTTTTTATCAATATATATAAAAACATTTTTTTTTAAATTCAAAAAATGCTTATCCTTACAGTTAGGCGTTAGCACAAAACGAGTTAAAATATCTTTAAAATTGAATGGTATATAGAAAATAATAATCTCAACATTTCGTAAGACCTCAAAAGTCTACTGTTATTTTCTTTGTTTGAGTTATGCCAAGAAAACAAAATTGAATTAAAATTCCTGTTTGAAACAGCCCGTTTTTCCTTAATTTTTTTCAGTAGGTGTTGAGTGGGTCACTTTCATGGATGTATTAAATTTGTACCTATATATAAAATAATCCAATTCATTTTTGAAAAAGAGTTGACAATTAGTTTAAATATTTTGAAGATAAAACTAATGATAAACAAATAGGTACATTACGGGGAAGGTTTACTACATTTACGAAGTTTTTTACTGAAAACATATTTTTTTTTTAATATCAATCGGAAATAAATTAAGTAGAATAAAAAAAAAAAAATCAAATAATTTAAATTGTGTATCTTAAAAACATAATATAATATAATTAATATATTAAATAATAATCATTATTTTATGCTTTATTTGGAGAAAATGTTTGACTTGAATTTTTACAGACTGGTGGTATAGTTATGGTACGCTAAATAAGATTTATTAACCGTGTACCTACATAGTATAATTATTTTAATTCCAAAAAACAATAATCACATTTATTTATTGATTCATAAAAAATATGCTTACGTAAAAATATACTTGTGCATCTAATATCAAAAAAACACCATCTAAATCAATGACCAAACAAATAATATTTTATGATATTATTGTAATTTAAATGAAAAAATCGTAAATCGGAACTCTTTGGTGTGAAAAGATGTATTACAATATCAGCTGTTCAGGACGTAATATAATATGCATTATCTATGGCAATTGCCAAAATCGTTACAGAGAACGAAGTCGATTAGCAATCCTAAAATTTCATGCATTGGTAAATTAGTGCAATAACGAAAAACATATTGTGTTAAGTATGATTTAATTTTTCATAAATCACAATAATATTTTCAGTTCAGAAGAGTTAAAGCATTCCACGTCGGCGTGCGGTGGTGCACTGCAGTGCATGCATTATACGGGACAAGGATTTTCCAAAATAGTCGAAGTCTATGCAAGTATGTTTTTGCATTTTTTTGAGGCTCTAATTTACATTTTTTCTTAAAATACATATTTAATGTTACCGAAGTATCTTAAACGCATATTTTATATAAAATATGTAACCTCGAATACCTAACCCAAAAGTTGTCGTTGTTTCGCCGTGTTTCGGCTGTAGAATAATAATAATTAATACATATAGGTAGCCAGGTAGGTACATGAAATAGAAATAGAATATAAATGTTACTTTAATTTACAGAAATACACGTTATAAATTATAATTTAGAACTGGTATTTTTTTTTCCTAATCCAATGACAATAAATGATTAATTTAGTGCGACATGAGTAGCTTTTATGTTTCACCTATATTTCCATATCAAAAATACGCTTATTATATTCTTGTACAGATAAACATTTTTTAATTCACTCTCATTTTTATACAAATAGTGTCATCCATTAATACGGGGCACGGGCGTTCTTACATATGACCCCCAAAATTTAACAGTTCTTATTATTTTCATCTATTTTTTACATAAAGGTACATTACACAACTCTAATATTGTGTCAATATAATAACATTTAGTTTTTGTTTTCTTGAACACAATGTTTCAAAAATTAATATATAATTAATGGGTGTAGTATTAATAAATGATTGAACTAAAATAAACACACCATAATATTTCGTCGGTACTTTATTAATTAATAAGTAATACTGTAATAGTAATAAATACTTGTATAGGTACACTATATTTAAATAATTGACACATAATAACTAGATAGGTATAATACAAATTTAAAAAAAAAAATTATTGATAATATTTAACGGATTATATTATTGAAAACATGGTATATGATTATAATATGATCGTATATAATTATGATTATACTATTATAATAGATATTTTATCATAATAATATCGACGGTTACATCGAAAAAGGGCGTAAACTACATTTTCGTAATTTTGCAGGAAAGACAAAATAAAAATACAATACATTTTTCTGTCCTATTCTACCTAATATCACTTGCAAGGATAATTCTTGTATCAATCAATTAACTGATTATGTTTCTAATGCATTTTACTTACTACTATAAAACGTAAGAATAATTACGTTAAAAATTAGCTTATAAACGATAATATAGCGCTTACGCCCATTGTTTCTCAAGTTACCTAGTCATTGTTGGTTACGCCTAAACTCGTGAACGTATGATTTAATATTAAAAATTCAATAAAAAGTACTCAAAATAAAATTAAATAACGTATAATTTCATCATCACATATAAAAAAACAGTCAAATATTCCTTTTAATAAAATAAAATAAAACATAATATATTATATTGAATTCATTCACTTATACAAAAAAATAATAACATTGATAACAACAATAACGGTTAAAATTACTTTTTAATAAAAAAGAATGTTTGTATCACGGACTAAGATATACTAGTATACTGTATTAATATTTATTGGAAAAAATATCGATATCGATAGTTGCAATATATTATCTCTGTGGATTTTTCATATTGACTTAAAAATATAAAACCTATCATCTATGTCAATTGGCAATCATTGCAACGAACGTAGACGGCATTAACGAGTCTAAAATTTCAACGAACAAAAAATGATTGAGTTCGGTTTAATTTTTTATAAATCATAATTTTTTTTATTTCAAAGTAGTTTATTGCACGCCGGCGATGTGAGGACGACACAGGTTTCACCGGATTAATCGATGTTTAGGTAAAATTGTTTTCGTATTCTTTTAAGATTAATTCATTCATGTGAGCAATACAAACGTCGTCGTCGTTTCACCGCGCCCAGGTCGTAGAATAATAATATAATATACCTAAATTAATAGAGTTATACATACCCGTGGAAGTTCTTATGCCTCGTAAAAACAACAATTAATATTTTTGAGCATAGAAATATTTTTACTATTTTTCAATCTATCAAAATTGAACATTCCTGTTATACTTTTATTTTAAATTCAATATTTTTATAAATTCTTAATAATATTTAAATTATTTTTCTATTATCAGTTACCTTATATTATAATATAGTAAATTTAAGATATTTTCACCAAAACATATAGAGCAGGCAGCAGGGTCGTTATTAGAAATATAGCCTACGAGCTCAAAGTGCATGTCACCCATTTTCAATACATTTTTTTTTTAATATCATAGTACTTACAGAGTACAGAGGTGATCAATCATTTTTTTATTTTTTTACTGAGGTATCGTATAATGGTGTAGGTAAATAGATTCGTGGAAATAATAGTTTAAAATTAATTAAACAGTTTAATAATTACATTGTGTGTATAGAAACTCACAATATTACACATTGTGAAGGAGCTTGTATTATGTTTTCAAGGTTTTGGGTGTAAAACATTTTTTATTAATATTTATTGGGAATAAACATTCAACGAATTGTAATGAAATAAATATTAACAACGCATAAATTGTTAAAAATTTTACTGACTGAGTGTTATTTCAGTGATGGTATTCGACAATGGATGTTCCCAAATTGGAACGATGTGGATGGTGTTAACGTCAAAATGTTTCGGAGACAAGGTAATGAATAGTTGATTCTCATTCGGACACGACATCGGGGATCGTTTGGTTTAGATTGTTTAGAAGGTTAGTAAACAGTATTTATTGTTATTTATTTATTATAATATACGAAAAACTAGTGTTACTTAATATGTTAGGCAGAGGTTTTAAATTTTTTTCTTCTTTTTTCTGTACCGCTATTAAGTTTCTTTTTAATATTATTGTAAATCGATCAGGGGATCGATTATATCGAATATAACTGTTGGTATAACGCTATTCCGACTACCAATTAAGTCATGATAAAAATTAGGAAATTAGTCAGGTCCGATATTCACTTGGTAATATTTAAACATTTTCTCCGATTATCAGGTACGATGACCTGTATGAGAGACTGAGATGAATGAAAGAGAATAGAAAGTGTATGATATGGTGTGAAGATAGTTAAGACAAGAGATCTAGAATTTTTCGGAATGTTTGGTGTATGAAAGGGAATGATGCAAAAGAGATGTAAGATTAGGTTATAGTGGCTTGGCGAAGCGGGTAACCGCCACTGAATTTCAGGAGGGGGGGGGGTAGATGGGAAATTATAATAATGGGTAATTTATAGTATTTTAGTGTTTACTATGACATGTAGTTAAAAATATGTAATTATCGAGTGTTAGTGGGTGGTTGGGTGGGTGACACGTAATACTAGCACCTGAACAATTTCAAGTTCGCCACGCCACTGCAGGTTGTATTGGTCGAGAGATTGAAGAGTGTACACTATAAGAGAGCAGTAGAGCACAGTGTGAATGGAGTTGATAAAGTAAATCTAGGGAGAAAAGGTTGGATGGAAAGACGATAGAAGTGGATAGTCAGAATGCAGAACATATAGATGTATAGGTGAAAGGTAGTTGTGAGAGTAAGGGAGAAGAACTGTGAAGAAGAAAAGTTAGGTTAACGATATCGAATACTTAAGACAGGATCTAGAATTGCAAAGCTCACTCGACCCTTTAGCCGATACTACAGCTTAGTAGGTTTGCAACCTTGGCTTATAGGTGAGGATAAAAAGAGTCCGACGGTGACGGCGAGTTGGCATTGTCGGTCGAAGTATTGAATTAGGTGTCATCAAATCGAGTATGCGGTTGATTGTTGAAAGTTAGGTAGGTAGGTATGATTGGAAGTTAAAGTATAATAACCAGGGCTAGGATTTGTATGCTAATATAAACAATGAAAAATGCATTTTTTTTTAGAATATACACTCAAAATAAAATTATAGGTACAAAAAAAATTATTTATTTATTGAAATAAATCAGTGATTAGTGACGGTCTTTAATATGACATAATTGAGATTAAAAATTAAAAATTATTTATTTATTTTTGCATTTATATTTATTATTTTATTGATACATTTTCATAATTCACATTGTTACATGTAACAACCATATTTCTTTCTTAAATTTTCATAAAACATTTTTATTTAACATAAATGATCGTTAATTGAATCGTATAGTATTGATTTGTATTGGCTGAAGCTTCTTTCAATGTACCATGTTGGCACAGGAATTTGTCCCGGTGTTAAATTAGTAAAAATTGTACTCATCTGCTTTGCCATTTAATGTTTTATTTATTGACTGAAGAGTTTTGCATACTTTATTTTTTTGGTAAAAGCAAGGATATTTTGTTTTTTACAATATCCGCAACTCTTCAATTACACTCAAGAAATCGATAGGACACAGATTATATTTATTAAAAAAGTTTGTCTATGACGAAAAATCCAAGTTATATACTTTGATCAGTTTAATAGATTTTTGATTATTAACTCCTTAAATACAAAAATACGACCCTAATAGAATATGCAAAAATATGCACTAGGCTCAATATATGCAAAAACATGCAAAATAATAATAGTACCATTTTCATCAGAATATTATAGATTGTGAATATTTCTCACCAAAACTCCATTAGGACGTAGCAAAAAAAACATGTTATTGCATACAAATACCAGCCCTGATAATAACTAATAAGTATTAATGATTTATATATTATAAAGGAGACCGGGGTAAAGTGAGACATATTGGTAAAGTAAACTTAAATAAATATTAATTTTATGAAAAAGCATATTAAGTATTTAAAATATTGTTATGACTAGGACCCGGAATTAAGCATATTTCTATTTATTTGTTAAGTAAATAGCTAGGTAAGACACAAAATGATATTATATTGACATATTTTAAGTGCATATTTCAATGATAGTAAGTGTAAAAATGCATGCATATTTTATACGTTATTAGTGATTATAATTCTGGGCCCTGATTATAACAAAAATAAAAATAAAATAACAAAATAAAAAAAAATAAATATGAATTAATAATTTTAAAACGGTTTTAAAAAAGGTTGTTATACAAGAATATTATTTTAGCTATTACCTATAATATTATTGACCAAAAAAAAAATGTTTAAACTACAATTATTATAATACTTTTAAATACACACGTAATGAATTTGATTTATAAAATAAAAAAGTTAAATTAGCTTATATAGAAGTGGTTAGATATCTTAAAGTACGTAACTTTATATAGTGTTTATAATAATATAAAAAAATGTATTTAGATATTACAAAAATTAATTAATACACATTTTTTGTTGTCAGAATTTATAATAATCAATTGATATGCTAATACCATGAACATTTATAGTTAATTTTTAAGTTTTCAACGCGGCACAACCACGGATTAAGTTAGAAATATTATATAAGAAATAATCTACCGTGATATAAATATTTTTTTCTAAAAACCGTAGGTACCACATGAATTAAAACGTTCACACAATCATACTGGTAAATTATCGTTAGTCTCCAAATTAAATTATTCAATTTGGAGGAAACTATATAAACCACGTATATAAGTGTGTTCCATTACTTACTTACTTACTTACTTTACCTTGGTCTTCCCCATTGGTTCTCTATGTTTTTAGCTTCATAATATCTGAAAAATATTAGGAAAATGTAATAATTACCGTAGAAGTGCCATACTTGGGCCAAATTTGAGTTAAAGCTCATTTTCTCTTTATACATATAACAATTAATTATTATAAAAGGCTAATTTTGTGCCAATGTTTGGTTTGATTTCATTATATTAATAAGTATTAAAATACTGTTCAAACTCACATACTGATTTTACATAGCTGCTCCAAGTTTACTTTTAAAGTTTTAAAATAAAATTAACTGCGAGTAAAATATAATAAATTTAAAAAACGTCGATATACAAATTTTTTAGTTGCTATTATTGATGTTTTTTTAGTACTTTTTAGTGCTTTAAAATCCGAACCCTATATAATACCTACTCTCTTTACTATTTATTTTCACTATGTTTTTCTGTCAGATGTAGTTTCTAATTGTCAACAAATCCAGAACTCCTTATTTTTTTTTAATCCGGACAAACACATAATAAATAAAATATTTATTAGGGTTTAAGACTTTAAAAGAAATAAGAAAAGAACTATTTCATAACGAAAAATACATACATTTATGTTTAAAAATATGATATTTTATCTTCTTGTAATTTTCCTTTCTGGATAAAGTGTGACGCTATATTATTGAGAGCGTACATTGAGAAACTTTTTAAAGACAATTTCTAATTATTTTCAAAGGCATACAATTTTTAATAAAAATTAAATGTTAACAATTAATTGGTTATTTTAGGTTAGTTATCAGTTTCATTTTCAAACAGTTTTATTTTTGTCAACTATTGACATCTATATTATACTATTTCAATTATGTTTAGCTGAGATTTAAAAATTCAAAATACATTTAAACTTATCACTAGGTATGTAAAAACGAAATATTGAAATCAACTTTTAAATACAAAATAGTATAATTGTTAAATACATAGTGTTCTCGTATTAACCTATAATGTAAAATATTTTTTTTCAAACCAAAACCAAACTGATATTGTAATGTATTTAGACAGAGTGAAAGCTATAAACATATAAGGCGGTGATCTAGCCAGTAATATTTCACGTGACATACGTATTGTTATTATTATCTAAATAAAAAAAAACATACTTAAACTTATAAGATGTATAATAGATGTACGAGTTCTCTTTTACTTATGTAAAAATTATGTTAAGATATAAAAAGTAACTTGTCTCGGGCATGGTTGAAATACTACTTGTAAGTAGATATTAATAATAATGTACTAGTGTGTACATATATTTTATACTAATAGTTGTATGTGCCACTGTCTTTATTTTGGTAATTGTCCGATCGTGTCCACAGGAACGACGGCCCCTATGAGGTTCTATTGTTTATATATATATTATGATTACCTGCACGGCCAGCTAAAGCTCCTGTCGATGATACATTCTATGTTTTGGGTGTTAATTGACTGTTGGAGTTTTATGGTACCTGAAACCGTCTTTATTTTGGTAATTGTCCGATCGTGTCCACAGGAACGACGGCCCCTATGAGGTTCTATTGTTTATATATATATATTATGATTATCTGCACGGCCAGCTAAAGCTCCTGTCGATGATACATTCTATGTTTTGAGTGTTAATTGACTGTTGGAGTTTTATGGTACATTTGGTACATCTTCTCAAGAGTAATAATTGACAATAAGTATGTAAGTCGAGATATTTAGATTATAGAACTGATACGGAACATATCATCAAAGAATATTAAGCATTAAAAATAATAGAAAACTTATCGAAATTGTCTCTAAATTGTCCATCTAATAAAGGTACTACAACTTACTGTCTGAAGTTTAAAACAATTTGTATACAACTATATTTAAATTGGATGTAAAAGTTAAAATTTTAATTTTATAATTCGAATATTTAATTTATTTGTTTTTTCGGTTTTGAACCCATTTTCAATATTATCTTCCTTTTTGTAAAATCTCAATTAATTATACATTAAAAAATACCCAAATTTGTTTATTAAATTAAAAACCTAATCATTGTAATCTATGAAATATAAGAATTATAGTGTTAGGTTAACATATAAAACTTAACATAACCAATATTGTATCATTATAAACCTCATAAAGATTAACAACCTGAAAAATGTTTAATACAACCAAAAACTTGAATAATTTAAATGAAGTATTGTATTCTCCAGATCATACTTCAAGAAGTTCATATAAAAATTTGAAAAAGTTATAATGTTGCTCAAAGTCTCCGAATTTCCATAGTATTTTTACTAAATATATGAAGCTAAAAGAAAAATATTTAATAATACTTTTACATAAGAGTTGTTTTGATTTTAAGAGTACGTTTCACCTGCTTATTGTGTTGTCTCCAATTTGTCTTAATTAGAAAACGTACATCCAATCATACCTTCAAGTTGTACCTAACTTTTGGTACGGTTTCATATACTCCATTCGAGATAAGAATGCACAAATTCGGGCATAAATACTCAACCTATTAAAGTTATAAGTAACTATCGTATCAGTACTGTTGAAAAAAAATATTTTTACGATTTTATTAGTCGTAATTAAATATGTAAAAAAATTGTTGTATATATTCATTCGAAAATATGAAAAAAAGAAAAAAAAATTGTTATGTACACGAAGTGTTCTTATTAATTAATTTTAATTAATTAATTAATTAGATTATCAAGAAAAAAAAACTTTAATTTTAACTAACTGGTAGTTGATGAATATCAAAAAAAATGTCATCGCGCGTTGGTACTGTCGGTGGAATCGATGACCTCGCCGATACTAGCCAGAGTTGTTCCGACTACAATATTGACGATTAACAAAAAATAATAATGTGTTATCTTTTTTAAATTACAATATTCGTATTTCTGGAGTTAGGTGCCTTTAACGGGGCCCCACATATTCGTGGGGCCCTGAGTATAGAGAGTGACGGGGTGCCTTGTCATTAATTACGTTTTTTTTTCTTTTTTAAAATTTTTTTTTCTTTTCTCGAAGAGACCTCACAGTAACTCGTCCAGTAAACTGTTGGCAAGGATTATTTCGATTATTTTTTAATTTTTTGCGACGAATTATTTCCGCTAGCACACTGCCGCAGCGGTCTTCGACGGTTAACCATCTTTCGGTCGACGCTTGGTCGGGGGTGACGACGCGTAGGCGGTCGGCGAGCTGGTCGCGAGCGCACACGGCCGCGGTCCCGTCTCTAATGATCCTTCCGCAGGTTCACTTACGGAAACCTTGTTACGACTTTTACTTCCTCTAAAAGGCTGAGTTCGGTCATCTTCCCGGTCGCTCGACCACCCAGCCCCCGAGTTGTCCGAGTAACACGCATCCACTCCGAAGACCTCACTGCATATGATGATGGTTTAGTGAGAGGTTCATTAGGATCAACAAAATAGTTGTTCCAAAAATTATGTTATCTTTTTTGAATTACAATAAATTCGTATTTTTTTTGGAGTGAGGCGCCTTTAACGGGGCCCCACATGTTCGTGGGGCCCTGAGTATTATAGAGAGTGACGGGGTGCCTTGTCATTAATTACGTTTTTTTTTCTTTTTTTAAATTTTTTTTCTCTTCTCGAAGACTTTACAGTTACTCGACCAGTAACCTGTTACTATAAAATAACCTAACCACCCTGATGATCGTCGCTCCGCGCGACAAAAACCGCAGCCGTTCGCCCGATGAGCCGCCAGAGGGTTTTGCTCGTTTTCCGTACACCGAACAAGTCGCGGCCGCGGTTGGCCGGAGAAAGTGCTCGGGTGACATGCCACCCTGCACCGTCCGTGATCAGCAGTCTCGTGTCCTCTACATTTTCCTTATTATCACAGTCGTCTTGTCCGACGTCTCGAGCTCTGGTGGGGTGAGCGGGTTCGGATGGCGGGCCCCTAATTCCGCCTCGCCGGCAGCTAAACGCCACCCAAACAGAGAGCCTGACTCGACGCCAGTCGTCCCTGACTTGGGGTGCATAAGAAAAAGATACGATAGTTACTACCAGTTAGGTTAAATTAACAGTATTTATGTCCGAATTTGGGCATTCTTATTTTGAATAGAGTATAGAAGGCGCGATTGATCGCCGCATCCGGCCTCAGCGATGAGCCGCAGTGACTGCTACGGGACCAGCCGTAAAGTCGTCCAGGTAGACGACTAGGCTGGTCCGTCAGCAGTTGTGCGGCTCGAAGCTGTGGCGCGGCGGTCAATAGCGTCAAAGAAACCGTGCCGCAATCAACTAGTTCGATTTGATAAGCAGACACAAAATTCAAGAGATCGGCAACGCACAACTCGCAGGACTCTTTTTATCCAAGAGACTATA
Organism: Neotoxoptera formosana; assembly: GCA_022818045.1. Taxonomy (NCBI): domain Eukaryota; kingdom Metazoa; phylum Arthropoda; class Insecta; order Hemiptera; family Aphididae; genus Neotoxoptera; species Neotoxoptera formosana. The sequence continues at coordinate 23,520,488 of CM040634.1, forward strand.
GGTCAGGGTCAATGTCAAACCTATTAAAGCTACGTTGAAGCTATATTGTGATGATAGTTGAATATCATCACTGGTCGTGAGCTTTACAATGATCTTTTCTTAAAAACGAATTCGATATTGTAAACATATAACAATGAAAGGAAATATTTAAATATTACCAAGAGAATATCAGACGTAGGGGTGGTGCATAGTAAATTAGGTGGGTCTTAATAAATATTGACTAGTATTTATCAGGTTTGGGTTGGTAGGTAGGCTATTAGAGGTACTTATGAATAAATAGAAATTATTCAGGCCAAAAACCGAACATAATATTATCATATTTTAAGCACTGTTTTAAGGACAGGATAGCGTTTACCAACAAAATAATAAAAAAAATAAAAACCTTAAATTCTGATGAAAGAGTTTTTGAGTATAGGACAGATAAGATTTAGATTTAGTTCCTACATTTTATTTAGAAATTTTAATTTATTTATACCTAGTGAACATTAGGTATTTAATTTAATTTATTGTTTTAAGAATCTGGAAATAAGGTTGCAGTCTCATTTTCTTTTCTATACCTGTAAAATTATTTTGAATTTTTTTTTTTTGCTTCTTAAAATCGAAAAATCCCGCAAGGGCCAAGGCCCCCCTTCGCATTTTTTTTTTAGATTTTTGAATATTAGTCTAAATTGATATAATGTTTAATTTTTTACCCGGGTATGTAATTTTATTAAATTGTTTTGGTTGTTGATACTCATAATCTAGAAATAAGGCTGCAGTCTCATTTTCTTTTCTAAACCTTTAAAATTATTTTGAATTTTTTTTTTGCTTCTTAAAATCAAAAACCCCGCAAGGGCCAAGGCCCCCCTTCGCATTTTTTTTTAGATTTTTGAATATTAGTCTAAATTGATATAATGTTTAATTTTTTACTCGGCTCTGTAATTTTATTAAATTGATTAATTTGTTGATACTAATAATCTAGAAATAGGGCTGCAGTCTTACTTTCTTTTCTTTACCTTTAAAATTATTTTGAATTTTTTTTTTCTCCTTAAAATCGAAAAATCCCGCAAGGGCCAAGGCCCCCCTTCACATTTTTTTTTTAGATTTTTGAAATTTAGCTTAAATTGATATGTTTAATTTTTTACCCGGTTATGTAATTTTATTAAATTGTTTAATTTTTTGATACTAATAATTTAGAAATAAGGCTGCAGTCTCATTTTCTTTTCTATACCCTTAAAATTTTTTGAATTTTTTTTTTTGCTTCTTAAAATCAAAAACCCCGCAAGGGCTAAGGCCCCCCTTCGCATTTTTTTTTTAGATTTTTGAATATTAGTCTTAATTGATATAGTGTTTAATTTTTTACCCGGCTATGTAATTTTATTAAATTGTTTAATTTTTTGATACTAATAATCTAGAAATAAGGCTGCAGTCTCATTTTTTTTTCTAAACCTTTAAAATTATTTTTTTTTTTTGCTTCTTAAAATCGAAAAATCCCACAAGGGCCAAGGCCTCTCTTCGCATTTTTTTTTTTAGATTTTTGAATATTAGCTTAAATTGATATAATGTTTAATTTTTTACCCGGGTATGTAATTTTATTAAATTGTTTTGGTTGTTGATACTAATAATCTAGAAATAAGGCTGCAGTCTCATTTTCTTTTCTAAACCTTTAAAATTATTTTGAATTTTTTTTTTGGCTTCTTAAAATCAAAAACCCCGCAAGGGCCAAGGCCCCCCTTCGCATTTTTTTTTTAGATTTTTGAATATTAGTCTAAATTGATATAATGTTTAATTTATTACTCGGCTCTATAATTTTATTAAATTGTTTAATTTGTTGATACTAATAATCTAGAAATAGGGCTGCAGTCTTACTTTCTTTTCTTTACCTTTAAAATTATTTTGAATTTTTTTTTTCTTCTTAAAATCGAAAAATCCCGAAGGGCCAAGGCCCCCCTTCACATTTTTTTTTTAGATTTTTGAAATTTAGCTTAAATTGATATGTTTAATTTTTTACCCAATTATGTAATTTTATTAAATTGTTTAATTTTTTGATACTAATAATTTAGAAATAAGGCTGCAGTCTCATTTTCTTTTCTATACCCTTAAAATTATTTTGAATTATTTTTTTTGCTTCTTAAAATCAAAAACCCCGCAAGGGCTAAGGCCCCCCTTCGCATTTTTTTTTTAGATTTTTGAATATTAGTCTAAATTGATATAATGTTTAATTTTTTACCCGGGTATGTAATTTTATTAAATTGTTTTGGTTCTTGATACTCATAATCTAGAAATAAGGCTGCAGTCTCATTTTCTTTTCTATACCTTTAAAATTATTTTGAATTTTTTTTTTTTGCTTCTTAAAATCAAAAACCCCGCAAGGGCTAAGGCCCCCCTTCGCATTTTTTTTTTAGATTTTTGAATATTAGTCTTAATTGATATAGTGTTTAATTTTTTACGCGGCTATGTAATTTTATTAAATTGTTTAATTTTTTGATACTAATAATCTAGAAATAAGGCTGCAGTCTGATTTTTTTTTCTAAACCTTTAAAATTATTTTTTTTTTTTTGCTTCTTAAAATCGAAAAATCCCACAAGGGCCAAGGCCTCTCTTCGCATTTTTTTTTTTAGATTTTTGAATATTAGCTTAAATTGATATAATGTTTAATTTTTTACCCGGGTATGTAATTTTATTAAATTGTTTTGGTTGTTGATACTAATAATCTAGAAATAAGGCTGCAGTCTCATTTTCTTTTCTAAACCTTTAAAATTATTTTGAATTTTTTTTTTGCTTCTTAAAATCAAAAACCCCGCAAGGGCCAAGGCCCCCCTTCGCATTTTTTTTTTAGATTTTTGAATATTAGTCTAAATTGATATAATGTTTAATTTTTTACTCGGCTCTGTAATTTTATTAAATTGTTTAATTTGTTGATACTAATAATCTAGAAATAGGGCTGCAGTCTTACTTTCTTTTCTTTACCTTTAAAATTATTTTGAATTTTTTTTTTCTTCTTAAAATCGAAAAATCCCGAAGGGCCAAGGCCCCCCTTCACATTTTTTTTTAGATTTTTGAAATTTAGCTTAAATTGATATGTTTAATTTTTTACCCGGTTATGTAATTTTATTAAATTGTTTAATTTTTTGATACTAATAATTTAGAAATAAGGCTGCAGTCTCATTTTCTTTTCTATACCCTTAAAATTTTTTGAATTTTTTTTTTTGCTTCTTAAAATCAAAAACCCCGCAAGGGCTAAGGCCCCCCTTCGCATTTTTTTTTTAGATTTTTGAATATTAGTCTTAATTGATATAGTGTTTAATTTTTTACCCGGGTATGTAATTTTATTAAATTGTTTAATTTTTTGATACTAATAATCTAGAAATAAGGCTGCAGTCTCATTTTTTTTTCTAAACCTTTAAAATTATTTTTTTTTTTTTGCTTCTTAAAATCGAAAAATCCCACAAGGGCCAAGGCCTCTCTTCGCATTTTTTTTTTTAGATTTTTGAAATTTAGCTTAAATTGATATGTTTAATTTTTTACCCGGTTATGTAATTTTATTAAATTGTTTAATTTTTTGATACTAATAATTTAGAAATAAGGCTGCAGTCTCATTTTCTTTTCTATACCCTTAAAATTATTTTGAATTTTTTTTTTGCTTCTTAAAATCAAAAACCCCGCAAGGGCCAAGGCCCCCCTTCGCATTTTTTTTTTAGATTTTTGAATATTAGTCTAAATTGATATAATGTTTAATTTTTTACTCGGCTCTGTAATTTTATTAAATTGTTTAATTTGTTGATACTAATAATCTAGAAATAGGGCTGCAGTCTTACTTTCTTTTCTTTACCTTTAAAATTATTTTGAATTTTTTTTTTCTTCTTAAAATCGAAAAATCCCGAAGGGCCAAGGCCCCCCTTCACATTTTTTTTTAGATTTTTGAAATTTAGCTTAAATTGATATGTTTAATTTTTTACCCGGTTATGTAATTTTATTAAATTGTTTAATTTTTTGATACTAATAATTTAGAAATAAGGCTGCAGTCTCATTTTCTTTTCTATACCCTTAAAATTTTTTGAATTTTTTTTTTTGCTTCTTAAAATCAAAAACCCCGCAAGGGCTAAGGCCCCCCTTCGCATTTTTTTTTTAGATTTTTGAATATTAGTCTTAATTGATATAGTGTTTAATTTTTTACCCGGGTATGTAATTTTATTAAATTGTTTAATTTTTTGATACTAATAATCTAGAAATAAGGCTGCAGTCTCATTTTTTTTTCTAAACCTTTAAAATTATTTTTTTTTTTAAGCTTCTTAAAATCGAAAAATCCCACAAGGGCCAAGGCCTCCCTTCGCATTTTTTTTTTTAGATTTTTGAATATTAGCTTAAATTGATATAATGTTTAATTTTTTACCCGGGTATGTAATTTTATTAAATTGTTTTGGTTGTTGATACTAATAATCTAGAAATAAGGCTGCAGTCTCATTTTCTTTTCTAAACCTTTAAAATTATTTTGAATTTTTTTTTTGCTTCTTAAAATCAAAAACCCCGCAAGGGCCAAGGCCCCCCTTCGCATTTTTTTTTTAGATTTTTGAATATTAGTCTAAATTGATATAATGTTTAATTTTTTACTCGGCTCTGTAATTTTATTAAATTGTTTAATTTGTTGATACTAATAATCTAGAAATAGGGCTGCAGTCTTACTTTCTTTTCTTTACCTTTAAAATTATTTTGAATTTTTTTTTTCTTCTTAAAATCGAAAAATCCCGAAGGGCCAAGGCCCCCCTTCACATTTTTTTTTAGATTTTTGAAATTTAGCTTAAATTGATATGTTTAATTTTTTACCCGGTTATGTAATTTTATTAAATTGTTTAATTTTTTGATACTAATAATTTAGAAATAAGGCTGCAGTCTCATTTTCTTTTCTATACCCTTAAAATTTTTTGAATTTTTTTTTTTGCTTCTTAAAATCAAAAACCCCGCAAGGGCTAAGGCCCCCCTTCGCATTTTTTTTTAGATTTTTGAATATTAGTCTAAATTGATATAATGTTTAATTTTTTACCCGGGTATGTAATTTTATTAAATTGTTTTGGTTCTTGATACTCATAATCTAGAAATAAGGCTGCAGTCTCATTTTCTTTTCTATACCTTTAAAATTATTTTGAATTTTTTTTTGCTTCTTAAAATCGAAAAATCCCGCAAGGGCCAAGGCCCCCCTTCGCATTTTTTTTTTAGATTTTTGAATATTAGTCTAAATTGATATAATGTTTAATTTTTTACCCGGGTATGTAATTTTATTAAATTGTTTTGGTTCTTGATACTAATAATCTAGAAATAGGGCTGCAGTCTTACTTTCTTTTCTTTACCTTTAAAATTATTTTGAATTTTTTTTTTTGCTTCTTAAAATCAAAAACCCCGCAAGGGCTAAGGCCCCCCTTCGCATTTTTTTTTAGATTTTTGAATATTAGTCTAAATTGATATAATGTTTAATTTTTTACCCGGGTATGTAATTTTATTAAATTGTTTTGGTTGTTGATACTCATAATCTAGAAATAAGGCTGCAGTCTCATTTTCTTTTCTATACCTTTAAAATTATTTTGAATTTTTTTTTTTGCTTCTTAAAATCGAAAAATCCCGCAAGGGCCAAGGCCCCCCTTCGCATTTTTTTTTAGATTTTTGAAATTTAGCTTAAATTGATATGTTTAATTTTTTACCCGGCTATGTAATTTTATTAAATTGTTTAATTTTTTGATACTAATAATCTAGAAATAAGGCTGCAGTCTCATTTTCTTTTCTAAACCTTTAAAATTATTTTGAATTTTTTTTTTTGCTTCTTAAAATTGAAATATAAATATAAATAACCAATTATTAAGTATAATTTATTATTTCGTTTAATTTTTTTGTTATTAAGTATTAGAAAATTAGTCTGCAGTCTCATACTCTTTTCTATACCTGTTAAAATTTTTTTGAATTTTTTTTTTGTTTATTAAAACAAAAATATCTTCGGGTGCCCTGTCCCCCTTTCCATTTTTTTTTTTATTTTAATTACTTATGTAATTTTTTTTATCCTTAGAACGGAGTAGTTTACATTTATAGTCGTTCATTTTCGGCATATAAGTGAAGTATGTCTATAGTTCTAGCCGATAATAGGAGAGCTTTCCCATCTGAAAACATTCGAAAACAGTTTATAGTTCAATGCAATCACAACAAGGTAAAAATATTATTAGCAACAACAAATTTTTAGTAAATATTTACCTATATTTTATAGTGTATAATTGTATTTTTTTCAGAGCATTTAAAAACCAATTTTTAAGGGATTTTTTAGTCTTTAATTCATTATTTAATATATTAACAGCATCACTTTAATAAAATTTATATGGAAATATAGGTTTTAAAAATTGTTGTAACAATACCTTATTGTAGGTATAGGTGAAAATTAAATTCAAGGTAATAGTTGAATTATAATTTGAGAGCTCCAAGTCAAAAGGACTAAGCGACAATTTTTTTTTTAAACCAATATTTTTATACCATGATGTAAACGCCATATTTAAATATCATATTATTTAATTACTAACAGAACATCCAAGTTTGGGGCCGAGCGCTAAAGCAGCTTTTGCACTTGATGTTATAATATTTAATCGGTTTAAATATATAGCTGCTGTATTAGATGCATTATCTGGACTCTGGTCCAATGATAAAAGTTTTTTAGTAGTTTTATGTGTTCATATTGACATCACTATGTAAACACTTTACGTAGTTCAGTAGTTGAACCTAAAACAAAATTCATATTTATTAATAAAATTACAATAAAAGAAATAAATATGTTAATATTTCTTATTTATCACAAGATATATCTTATGAAAAGAAGAATTTTTGTTAAAAAAATATAAATTGATTAATAATAAGGTACCAATTTTTAAATCAAGCCTATGACTTTCTTTGCTTCAGACAGTAATCCTTCTTTGTATGAAATTTGTGGACGACTAAGGTCAATATCAATTTCAAATTCACTTTTTATACGTTCACCAATTACTTCAAGATGCAATTCGCCCATGACTAATATAAAAAGGAATTCAATTTATTCTAAGGTATTTAAAAGAAATAAATGTTTGACCGGTTTCCTCATCATATTGAATTCTCAAGCTAGGATCTTCTCTATTTAACTGAATTAATGCATTATCCAAAGCTAATTGATAAGCCTAATAGAAAATCAATAAATATTACAATTTTAATAATTTTATAATGATTAAAGAGTGAATACTATTCTAATAATATTAGAACTAACAAATATAATACATTATAAAAGGCATTTCATGATTTAAACCAAGAGCATATGAGTAAAACTAAAAATCAATTTTATAATAAAATAAATAATGAGATTGAATGAATTTAAAATTGAAATATATAATATATAGGGATACAACCAAACCAATTGATGTACCCGTGGGGGGGGGGCTGAAACACTACCATCATATAATATTCATAATTTATATTAATACCATAATACAGTACATAATAATATACATTATATCTATTTTCATATTGTTTTATCAATAATTTATGATATAGCTGATATAGGTTGTTAACTTTACTATGTTAAGCAAATGTTACATATTTATTTTCAAGTCCCCCCAATAAGTCCTAAGTAGGTACACCACCATTCAATAATTAGTGGTGTATTGATATTAATATTAAAATATATCAAATTCAAACTCATCAATTTCATATTAATCAATCGTATTTAATAGGTATTACCCACCCACCACATAATTCACTATGGCAGTCACCATACTTGGATATAGGGATCGGCGCCACTGAGTATTACAGTGTTATACTGTTATGTATAATATGATTAGCAATTAATATGCTAAGGGCACACACAAAAACAGAGTACTCAGCCATTGAGCATTTTTAACTACAAAACAATTTGTAAATGTTCAATGATGAATTTCGGTCAAAATTTGGAGTTTAAAAGCTTATAAAAAAATGTTGCCTATGTATTTTTATTATTTTTAATCTATTATTTAAACAACTTATGAGAAATCCACGAGAATTCACCAGAAAAGTTACTGAAGTTGAAAACCGAAGCATAATTTTGACGAGGGGAGGGGTGAAGATTGTGTTATATTTCCCTTTGGCTTATTTTTGTCTTATAAAATATACGATTGAGTTCAAGTACATTTACCTTGGTCGGAGGTCCAAACGCTAAATTGTCGCTGTTATACCATAAATTGTGCTGTTAAGTTTTTGTAATGAACGATGGTGACTTCGCGGAAGTACTGCGAACGCTTTCCCGTTAGGCCATCGATTCAATCAGAAAAAAAGTGTTTACAAGTCATGTTAGGCTGTGGCACGAATTCAACACGACTTTTATCTTTTTTTTCTTATGAATTAATTTTAATATTAGCGTAATGAAAACACGGCGAGCTAGATAGGCAATTTAGCAACACAATTGCTGAGGTTCTATTTTTCATGTTTCTTTTATAATATCATGTTTGGCTTATTGCTCAACACTGTTGTACAGTTTGTAGCTATAACGGGTATGTTGTAACCACAGATTTACATGATGATTGATGACATATATCTTAGGTTATTTAGTTACTAAACAGAGTGATTCCTTTATGTATCTACAGATAGTAAATTCTACAGATTATTTCAAAAATAATTAACGCTTAAAAATATTTTTTGAATTAAATTAAAATTCGGTCATTCAGTTAGAAGTTTTTGAAAATCAATCTATTTACCAAAAGTTTTTTTAACATAACTTATATCTTCCATTGGAAAAATCGGGGAAGTCGCTCTGCAATATAGTAAGTTTCTATAGTGTATCTATAAATATCAACACGCTACCTCGTTCAAAAGCTTAATTTTAGATTGAATACAGTAAAATTCGTTTAAGAGGCTTTTCAAAAAAGCCTATATTAATCGGGAAAGCGTCTTATACGAGTATATTATATTGACCGGTATAGGCAATGTCTAGAGACCGGTGGAAATAAAGCGTCTTAAGCTAGTTTCACTGTAATCACAACAAGGAGGGGCAAAAGTTTAAAATTTTGACTAGCCATAAATCATAGGATTAGTATAATATTGTAAAACCATTATTTCACTAACTCATATCAACAGCCTAAATAAATATAAAAAATAAAATCAATACCTAAAAAAATATAACATATATTAGCAGGCGAGGACTGGCTGGGATACTACTAAATTTGTTGTAACTATTGGTACCTATTTACATTTTTTTTACGTATTTTCAATATTTTATCAAAACAAAATAAAATATTTTAATATTTTATAAATAATCTACATAGTTTATATTTGCCCTTTAAATTATGTAGCATCCCGTGCCCTATTTTACCTGCAGTCCGCTCTTGCAGCGTATATTAGAGTATTTTGAAAAACATGCAATGTAATGTATATCCATTATAGTGATAACTGTACATTTAGGTATACAACTAATACTTCAAATTTACTAGCTATACAACCAGTGTATATGATTCCAAGTCAAACATTTTCTCCGAATAGTAATACCAACTACCAAGGTATATGTAGGTTCATCTGGGCTGGAAGTGGTTGAAGCTATTTAGAAAAGAGTCTGAGCAACTGCATTTAATCATAAAAGTGACCACTATAAGTATGTTTCCTAACAATAACTTGCAAACATCTAATTTTTTTCTTTGAATATCATTATCCCCTTATTTTCAACGTGCAGCGACTGCTATACCTAGTAAATTGGGTTGGGCGCGCAAATGAATCATACAAGTGGCAGCCGCCGAGGGCACAGAATTATAGTTTTAACGACACCGGTAGATGGCACTGTAGTGATGAGCCGGACGAGTTGACAATAACCCCCCCTCCCCACGCTCATGCCAAGCCATAAGAACTCGCATAAATTAATTAACGACAGGTCGTCAGCTTCCACTGTCACTGCCGTGGTTTGAGCTAATTATTATTATTTAAAAAAATAAAAATTATCGTCAGATCTTCACGCTTTTTTTTTGGATATCAGTAATTTAAGTTTCAATAATTATTAGACTCGTGGTGTTGCCGCCTGCGGGCTGTAAAGTTATATAAATTTGAACCTATTTATACTGTCAACCCATTTTTTTAAACTCGTATTGCAAATTATTCATACTATACAACACACTATGTGTCGTATACTGAATACAACATGTAAGACCTGGAAATAATAAATAATTAATGACGGCGCCCGATAATTCAATTCGATTTTCAGAATGCTTTATGTTTTATAAACTTAAATACATTTTTTTTTTACCTTGAATGTTTAAATAAAATTTGAATACTATTCATGTTTAAAAATCCAGCGTAATGTATTAAATCGCAATTATTGAAAAGTATTTCAAATTGTAAATGTTTTTACCTCCAATCAAGCACATGCACGACTGCTCCCGATAGTCGTGTGAATAGTAATTGCACGAACACAGAAAACAATTTCAGCGGTCGGATTCGTACGTCGTTACCAATATAAATTACAAATACCTATTAAAAGTTATAATAAATAAGTGAAAAATACTTTCATTCGACATTTTGAGGTGGTGACGGAGAGGGGGGGAGGGGTAGGATTAACAAAAATCCTCTGTACATTTTAGTCCTGATGCCGTGCCTATGAATATAGTAATAATTTAACGATATAATATTGTTATGTATTTTAATCAATTTAAAATCTTTATGATACAAATATTATATATTTAAAAACTGTATTTTCTGTCGACTAATATTATAATCACCGCGATTATTAGCCGACATTAGGTAATTGTGTTAAACCTTAAACCACGTGCTTAATAGAGAAAAATGTTTTAAAAGAAACAACTAAATAAAGTTATTACTCTAAATTATGACAGACACTGTCATAGTTTATTTATATTTTGTCATTTAAAAATTAAAAATTTTATAATTTTATAACGAAATATGTTTTTTTATCCAATTAGATTATTGGCTTTTTTTCCTTGATAATATTATAGGTTTGTATTAGTTATTATTTAAATGTTTTGATTAAATAATCATATTTTATCAATACATTTTCATATTTTATTCTACACTAACATAATATAATATAGGTACTATGCACGTATTTATATTTATTTGCAATTTTAATTTGTGTACTAATATGTCCTAGAAAACCGGTCGACTTAAATATTTTTATGGATATGGTACGAATAAATAAATAATTTAAGTTTTGAAATGTTTTGAAATGTTTTTCTGTTTGAATAAGTTTTTTCGATTTGAACAAAAAATAAAATAATCCAATATTTTACGCATTATAGCCGGTTCCAAATGATTCGTGGCGACCATCGATGCTGAAGTTTTAAATTAGTTTGTTCGTCGGACATATTTAATTCATATATAACTATATAAGTGATTAATAAGTCGACTTTATTAGGTGTCATCTTCGTGTGCCAAGTAAAAATATGTCATTATTCGATACTCGCCTTTTCGTATAATATAATCGAATCATATTGACAATATAAAATATGAACTGACAGTATAATATACAAACATCATCATTTATATTTTATAATATACAGTACCTATATATTTCATATATATATAATATATATATATAATGTTCATGCGTTTGATGGACTTCAGTAGATTGGGAAAATACCTTATAATATCTCGTTGTTTGTCGATTTTTCATAAGTAAACAAAACTATATAGACTGGTATATTATATTATCAGAATAATTGGGTTCAGTTTTAATGGTATTATAATGTAGGTACAAGATGTAATAATATTATAATATTCCTAATTCCCGTACCCAATAATATAGTTTAAGGAATTTACATGTGGCTATAACGCGTTATAACAGTGGGTAACTTCCTATAGCTTATACATCATCGCGGTATTTGAACTCGTGTGATTAATATAATATGCATTCTGTCTACTGTAATAAACCAATAAATAAGTAGTTAAAGGTACATGAAATTTAAAATCTACTAAGTTTTCACGAAAAAATCGAAAATATACAACAAGAAAAATATAGTTGTTATAAAAAAAAACTCATAAATAAATACGATTTTTAAACGAAAAAAATTATTAAATATAACACAATTTTAATTCGCGATAAAACTACCTATGGATATTATGAGTATACATTATATTTTATAATTGATTTATCCTAAACGTATTTTGTATAATATTGCAATGAATTTTATTTTTAATTTAAACATAATTCATTCCTTAACTTATCTATTGACTCTTGCAGATATTATAATAATATTATGCTAACAACAATTATTAATGTGATACGATATATGCCATTATGGACTACCGTGGTGCTTGGAGCTTACCTGCGCAGACCTTTAATAGTCGTAGTAATTGAACCGGCTTTCTTCATAATATTATTATACCTACGGGCTACGGTGCTGCAATGCTGAACAATGCAGTATAGTGCATCACTTGAAAATAAAAATAGGTACGTCATCATATAACGATACGCGCCATAATATCTGGCAATCAAAAAAAAAACCGTCTGTCTGAGAGGTTGGCAATATTGTAAACAGATCGGCATTTTCCTTGCAAGATCTATAAAAAAGATATAGATATTAGGTATGTCTTGGTTTCAATCTTCTTTATAGATCTTGATTTTCGTGCGGGCTTGAGTATATATTTAGTAATTACATTTCATTATAATAAAGTACAAAAAAAATATTAAAAACTAGGTATATCTACCTTATTATTTTTTTTCAATGTCTTTGTAATGACTTTAAATAACGTAAAAAAAAATCCTAAAAAACTGTTCAACAAAATCAATGTTTACTGTTCTGCAGTGGTGTTTACCATTCAAAGGTGTATATAGCAGACTTAAATTGTTTGATAAAAATAGTTATTTTTCATTTAAATACCCAATTTTTACTACTTTTTTTTAGTGAATATTATTATTTAAATAATAGTCAACAATTGATGTTATTCGCATATATTATTTTCATATCATAATTTTTGTTTTTTTTTTATATATATTTTGTTGAGTACTCGTGTCCTCTTATATAATATGAATTAGTTTGTATTTTTAAATTCAATACAAAAATATATTAGGATGTGCTTTAGTGAACAGCGTGAGTTAATATATAGCTTTGAACTAAACTATTCGCAACTGCAGTTGCAGTTATAGTGTTAGTTCCGATGATATTGAAGGAGGTGCCCATCATATTTTCGGATTAAATTTAGATGTTCCGCGAGTGTGATTATCGCAAAATTTGTTTCTCATCAAAAGCAAAATTCTCATTCTCAATTATTGTTAGTAAAAGCATATAATATAATATGAGCAGGTGGAATCGACACAAAATAAAAAAAGTTCGGCTGAGTCGATAATAGTTTCTTATAGGTAAAAAGGTGATTTCGGCGGAATTCGATATATACGCCTATAATATATAGTATATTAATTACATCATAATATAACACGTGGCGATTTTGCGAATTAAGCAGACCTGTATAATAATAATATAATATATACAGTGCGTTTAAGTACACTATATGAGTGGTGCAGCATTCGCGCCTTATCTCGCCCGATATTGTCGGGGTCCAGCAGAGTCGGGCAGGTGGTCGGCGGCCGTCGGAGATAAGACGCGTTTAAAATAATTAATTTAGTGCACACGTATATAAGTATTATTTATCATAATAATTTTATAATGTACGATAAAAATCCGAACGCGATTATTATTAACACACAGTACGAAAACCGCTCAATGCGTTACTCTATATAGCTTTTTGTACATCGATGACTATCAGACTATACATGTGTATAGATAGGTAATATTATTTTACGACGGTCAGTCATAATTCGGTTAGCGTTAATGTCAGTTGTAGTACTGTTACATATATATAATAGGTATAATATACGTATATTTTTATATACATATATACTTATATATAGGTATTCATATACTTACATATTATATAGGTATTATATATGTTCCCGTTTCGCGTACCTATACATATACACCGCGTAATTATGGGTATATATAATATACGGCGGAATCCTGCCAAATCGACGTGACGACGACGACGAGCTCGTGCGCGTACATCGAGTTTCAGATTAAAATATTATTATACATTACACTTCGTCGTGGCAATAACGTTGAAATCCGCGATGCTTTTATTTTTGTCGTTTTTTCGTCCGTCGCTCGTAAGTCCGCAGTGAGTCGTCCGCCTTTACGTACAATATATACTATACGCTTGTTATACGTCATATATATATTATTATGATTATTGTTATTATGTGCAATAATTATTGTCGTCGTCGGAAAGTTTTTAAGTACGGCATAATAATATTATATAAAGACCTTGCAGCAGTGTACACCGCCGCCGCCGCCGCCGCGAACGTCGTCATAAAAATATTATACAACTGCCAATAATAACGGAAAACGATCGTCTGTGTTTTAAAATCGTATCGCGATAATTGCGAACGTCTCGCGGAGTTGTTTCGAGCACTTCATCAGTATCGTTATAATTGTTGCCGACGGGGGTTGAAAACGAACGACGACGAAGACGACGAAAACGATGACGAAGACGACGAAGACGAAGACCGTTTAAAAAGTTTTCACCGCTCACACGTGCGCGAGCGTTTAAGGGTTTTTACGAGAAAAGCGTTGTGGAACTACCCATATCGTGTATAATATTATGTAACGAGTTCTATAATAAAATAATTTGAAAATCGCGAAAAAAACTTTTCTCATTCGCTCGCTATCATATATTTACGTACCTATATATATAAAATTTCTGCAGCAATAACCGAATAATGGCACAAAATACGTCGCATAATAATATATAAAAAAAAAAAAAAAAGCAAATCAATCAACGATGTATACTCTCCGAGAAATCGACTCGAGACGAAGGCGATACAATAATAATAATAATATACTCGCGAGACCGCAGTGACGACGGTCGTGTGGCGTCCGAGGGGGTGCGGTGCAACGCGCTGCCTTTTAATTATATATCGCGTACGACAACGCATCGACAAAGACGCTACGACGACAATATTATAATTATATACCTCGGTATACGTAGGTATAATAATTATGTTCGATATGTGCGCGGGCGACAAATAATATTATTATTATTATTATAATAGAGGTGGTCGTTAAAATATAATATATTATTGTCATTACCCAATATTATATCATTGCAGTTGTGCGCGGCGCTTAGGCGGGAATATAATATATATATATATATAAATATAGGGACCGGGGGCGGCGGCGGCGGCGGCGGCGGCGGGGAGATAGCGCGCCGGTCGCCACGCGCGCAGAACGCGACCGCGGCGCAGAACACGACCGCGACCCGATGGAGCTGGCCGTGACGAACGCGACCGCCGCCGCCGCCGCCGCGTCGTCGCCCGCGACGCCGGTGCTCCCGGACCCGTCCGGCGCCCGTTTGCCGAGTCCCGGCGTCCAGATGGGCGTCACCGGGCTGTACGCGTTCGGCATATTCGGCAACCTGTTGGCGCTGTACATACTGCACCGGACCCGGTCCAGCAGCAACCAGAAGCACGGTTTCATGTTGCGGTGCCTGGCCACCAACGATTGCATCGCCCTCACCGGCATGCTGGTCCAGATGTTCGTCAGCGTCGGCTGGCCGGGAACCAGGAACAACGTGTGGTCGTGCCGGATCCGCGTCCTGTGGCGGTTCTTCGGGCTGGGCTCCGGGTGCGTGGCCATCGTGATGGCCGTCGAGCGCTGGCTGGCGCTCACCAAACCGTTTTTCTACCAAAAGGTGCGTATTATATTATTATATTATGATACCTGTTGCAGCGGCTGCTACCGCGTATACCGCGCTGTACCGTGCGTACCTGACCGGTCTGGTCGGGTCGGGTTGTACGGGCGGGAACTACCCCTGCAGCTCGCCGTCCCCCCCCCCTTACACACCAGATCCACGAGGCTTCGCCCGAGTACCTAGTATATAACATACACATGATGGGTGGAGACGAGCTTATTGGGTTTGTTTGTGATGATATTTATTGTTAAATTTAAAAAAATTTGTATTTGAGAAAATTTCAAGTAAATCTAATAATTTTAAAAAAATTATTTAAAAAACTAAAGCTAGGTGCATGTACATCTGCTCATGAACATATCATAGCGAATACAACGTAATTTGGTCTGTATATAAATATATGTGACATATTAAAATGTATTTTCGCAATTTTAAATAAATTTTCAGTTACAGTTGCGTGGATATGTGTAAAGCACTACTGAAGAGTACATAACGCATTGATAAAACTGCAGCTGGGGTCACATATAATAATATAATATGTTCGTTTCAGTGCCCATTTTCTAAATTACGTTTCGACCGCTTATTTTTAAAGTTGAAAAAGTTTCAAAGTATCTATTCTATATTTTCGTGTTTTAGAAAAAATTAGAAAACTTTTTTTGTTTTCTTCCAAGTAGGTAGGTATCTACCTAATGCGTATTAGTATCTCGTTATTGACAAGTGTATCCGCGAAAAAGGATGTAACGCGACTTTAGCAATATACTGATGGCAAAATAATATAATACAAACAACCGTGATCATATTTTTTTGGTTATTGGAAATATCAAATTTATAAATGGATCTAAACAGCACCTGGATGTTTTCTGCATTTTTTAAACTGATTTATTTATTTAAAAATGTTGTCCAGTGCGCGAGGCTAAGATAGTCCATGTTATAATAATGATGGTTTTGAAAATCCAAATATCTGTCGAGAGAAATAAATATGTATATTTTTAATTTGAAATCACGATCAGCTATTCAGCTCTGCTTAGTTTTACTTAGTCGGTTGATTTTGTTAAGTACGAAAAAAAAACAAAGCGAGTGCAACTCTACTGGAGCCGCGGAGACATTTAGGACGAGCGTAGTAATTACATTATAATATACGCAAGTATCCAGCAGCAGTTTAGCTTCTGAGACCACGATGTCCGATAAGTATTGCAAGAGTCAATGATTCTCATCTGGACCAATTTCAATATTACGCACTCGTACGAATTCACATAAACATATTATACGTATTATGTGAGCGGCGAAGTGTGCGATGTGTACGATTCGTATTATTATATTAAATATTATATTCGAGAAGCTCGACGAGTGATAACAATAGGACAGATTTACACGCATCACGTCGGTTATCAGGATGCAAACAAGTAGTTTGAATGTGTCACAACCACCGAGCAATGTAATAAAATCGTAATCAAAAATACGTTATTATTATGCATGTACGATTACACGTGCAGCGCGTATCGTCGGTTTCTTTTCATCATTATAATAATAATACGTAGGTACCTAAATTGGGCAGCAGAGTTCTTCAATAATAATAATAATATAACTGCGGTGTTATCTCGTTTGTCGTAATAATACAATATCAGCTAATAATAATAATAATAACATCGTCAAAGTACTCCCCGCGCAAAAGATCTCGGATTCAAACGTCCGGCTACTATATTTTGTTGTCGTCGAAAATCTCGTCGTTTGTATATTATTATAATGAACGAGTTCTTATTTTGACTCGTGCAGTTTATTTCCAACGGTAATTCGAGCTCTATCCGCTGGGTACTTAAAATACTTTCACACATCCTAAACATCGTTTAAAGTTTCGGTGGCTGAATATTAAACGTTTATATTATATTGATGACGCTCCGGCCCTGCCGTCTGTGCCCCCCCCCCAAATTATAGCCGTTCCCGGTGAAATATACGTAGCTGCACTGCTGCAGCGAAATATCCTTTCGTTTCCATTGATTTTAAAATATTATAAATGAAAATGCAAATTTTTTCAAAAAGAATCTCGCGTGCCCGCGATCGATCGAAAACCGTTTGTTCCCACGGAGCTTATATATCGAACTCGTGGGCGTACCGCGACAAACGACGAATAAATTCACACCCTAAAGCGCGAAAACGTAAAATATACATTTTATTACAGTTCACAATGGACTTGTTGTGTGCAAATCGATCATCATTGGTTGGTCGAATTTCCATGGCGTCGGATTTCATTTAGCAACTAGCGAGTCATCGTAGTCATGTCATAAATGTCATTATTTTTCCGATCGATGCCTAGAAAAAATATTTTTATGCCGAATTTCCGGATTAGTTTTAGGAAATAAAATAAAACACGATGTGGAAATTTTGCATAATTCGTGCGTGACCGCAATACGTTTAGTTTTAGTATAATATTATATTGTGACAAACCAATAACGATATAATTATCACGACAAATTGAAAACGTATAAAATTAAATATTTATAAAACTCGAAAACAATAATGCTAATCATAGCATCATTACTGTAATAGTTGTTGAGAAACCCATCATAAGTCATAGGGCGTAACATATAACAATAATTTCATTTATTACGTTTTATAAATTGTTTCGAATAATAATTATCCTACAAAATATGCCCGAAAATGACAATTATTATATAAGTACATGTTATAATTATACATTTTTTTATTCAAATTAATCATTTTAAAGACCATGATCACGTGAAAACCTTTTTGTCATTTCAATCAATTAGCGTATATCAGTACAACACTAGGTACCTATGTTCAAATCTCAATAAATATTCCAAATAAGATTGTATACAAGAAACTATCGATTACAGCTGTTTGTTTAATAAAGTAAGTGCCTATAATTATTTATAAACGAGATAGGTAGTTAAATATTGTGAACAATCGTGTATTTATGTTTTACTTCAAGACAACTATAGTTTTGTAAAAATTGTATAATTCCAAACAGCATTAATAGTCATACTAATGTTATAATTTATAACAGATAAAAATAATAATGGATCGCATATTATTAAATAAAATACTCCCGTAGGTTTTCCTAGAAATGTTGGCTCTAAATACGAGGCAATTATTTTAATTAAGCAATTTGCTTTAGGTATGGTATTTTTTACAATGTGTGTCATAATAATTGTAGTAAGAAGATATTATCATAGCTCGAAAACTGTTAATGATAATAAATAGCAAAATATTGTCATCGTTTGTCATAATATTATAAGACGGGAGGAGGTGTGAAAAAAAAAATAAACAAAAAATAAATTTCAAGTTTGCCATATATTACTCAATGCATAGTGTGACGACTCTTCGTTGAATCTTAGTTACCTTAAATATCTCTCTCCAGTAATATTAGTTATCTCTAGACAATCTCTCTCTGGCAATAATAATATGATCTATTCGTTATTTTTTTTTTTTATCTGCTTGCACTCTGGCGAGTTCAATAATATTCAATTCTTATACGTATTTCAATCATATTTAACTTTAACTTTATAACTATAAGTTATAATTTTATGCTTACACGCGTATTCATATAAAAAAAATAAATGAGAACTAAAAATTGTGATAAACATTATTATAATACCCACCTATGTAGGTAGGTACCTACTAAAGTTTAAAAGCTTAAAATATACGAATAAAAATATATTTATTTTTTTTTAATTTCCATACACAATATTACCGTGCAAACGAGAAAAATTACTTTTAAAGTTATACTTATTATTTTATATGGGTATTGTTCGGTGTTTTTTTCGGTGGCTATTTAAAGTTTTAAACTAAATTATTGTTATTAAATATTATGAGCTTACTTACAGTTAAGTTGATATAAACAATGTTTTTGAGCTGAATTTATTTCGACTGTCAAGTAGTGAAAACACGTTGATGATTTAACTTATTATATGTATCAATATTATTGTTCCTCGTTTGTTTTTTACTTATAGGTAGAAAATAGAACGTGATCGTAATAAGGTATAAGTCTATTAGAACCTATACTGACTTGTATAAGACATAATAATAATTTTTTTTGTTAATATTTTCTTTGCAAAAAAAAATGTATGCCCACGTTATTTCTTTTGAAAAAAAAAACTATAATTAAGGACCCTTCAATAAGTACATTTTTAAAATGGGGGTTTTGAGCGGGCTATATGGGTCAAAAGAATAAATGTATATACACACAAACTAAAGTGAATAATTTATTATAACTTTGAGTTTCTATCATTTTATGTTTACAAAAGTTAACCCTAATATTGGCTATAGTAAATACTAAAAAATTATTAGAGATAATTTTATTACGATAGCAATACTTCGGTTATTTCTGCAGAACTGTTATATTATAAAACTTAACATTTGAATAATACGATAATATCGTAATATTATTTAGTAAAATATATAGTGACAAAAGTCATTGGGCTTTTAGATAAAAAGTTATTTCGGAGTGGCAACCAATAATAATTACAATATTATGATTTCGTTATAATTAATACGATAGAACAATAATTTTCAACAACGTAGATAAGTCGAAACAACTGTTAGGTAGGTGCGTTATGAATGATTATGATTACAATTATTACACATATCATTAATTGAAAATAATGATTATGACTGTTGACTTTTATATAATAAAATATTGTAACAGTCGCGCAGATCAATCCGAAAAAAAAAATAGAACGGTTATAATATAATATACGATATACTGTACATTGCGATATGAAATTTATAACGTATAGGTAGGTATAGTCTATGTAGAAAAAACTTGATTTATACAATATTAATTAATCTTTATTTTACTCAGTGTTAGCTTTAATAAACTATTCTTACCTAATTTTCTAGTTTTTTCAAGAATTTATAGGTTTTTTTTTTTGAAAATGGTAATAATATCGTTTGGTCGATTATTTCAAATCGGTTTTGTTTTACATTGCTAAATATTGATAAAACCAGTAGCGGTAGCTGGTAGCTCAACAGTATTGGTGCTCTGTTGTAGATCTGTAGTTGTTGTTATAATGCTTATTAAATTCCGAGAGCGTTTACCGAATACCTAATCAATCAGATACGTATATAGCTAATACGTTTTTAAGTAATTTGATTTATTTATGTACGATGTACATATGCGTCTAGAAAATATAAATCCTGTGCGATTCAAAACGGAAATAGTACCTATATATTATATTTATCACGCTCGATGTTCTCGAGTGCAAAACTACACAACATCAAACTATATATATGTATTATGTATACACAGTAATAAATACACGATTTAATTATACACAATGTCCTTCAAAAGTACAATATTATTATATAAATAAATCATAAAAATTATCGCACGGATTCTAAAACGCTTTTCTTTATCGTCGATATTATTATGACGTTTCTCCCATTCTTATATCATCTATACAGAAGCTGTGAAGGCTGCAGCTTATTTAATCTTATAAAAGTGTGCTTATCATAATATCATCTCATTCGATCGCCGTGCCCTATATTATATGTAAAACGGCAATTATTATAACGACGTGATATCGTTTTCGTTTAGAGAAATCAGCAAATTATAATATCAGAAGAGATAAATCGATTTTATAATCGCTTCGCCGAAGGACTCGCGAGTTATTAATAATTAGACGACATTTTACGATATACAATATTATGATACTTACACGACATTACTATATAATATTATATTGTTATAAACGGCTAAATGATAATATTACGCGTAAAATGCGTATACGAGTATCGGGATACAGGTGGTCGGTCGATGATAATAGGTAGGTGTCAAAATAGTTATTAAAATAGCACTTTATAAAAAAAAAATATAGATAGTAAAATATACTCTCTATTAAATGAGTTACTATTATATAGTGTAAATATTATTACTGCCGTATCATTATTATATCAGTCTACGGGCTATTCGAAACGTCGTATACCGAATTAAGGTGAATAACATAATATATTATCGGCGGCCTTGCGTGTGTCTTATGCTTTTTAAGCTTATATTTATGTAATATGGGCGATATTGGACGGATACCAATGATATTATATTTATTTCAGACGTTCCCGCGGAGCGGACGGTTAACTTTTCACGGAATATACTTTCGATAGCGCGATTGCGAATCGCTATATTATAATAGTAGTATTTTATACTCGCGTTTTAATTTTGAATTTTTTTTTCCTTACCGTTTCGAAATTCGAAATTGTTATCTATATGTTATGCGTGCGTCTGTATGCAAATATGTAAGTACAATAAAAAATTGTAAAGACCGAGAGACCTTGGTCAACCGTACATCTGTAGGTGCTATCACATCGGGACACGTAGGACGTATCGTAACCGGTAACGAGATGGCATCGATAAAACATCATCAGTTCTCGCGACCAGAACAATTTTTATAAAACCTCTACCAAAAATCACTAAAACACCGGTCGGCGGCATTAAAACTTTAAAATATGATCATTATTAATATGATACGGAAAAGCTATTTAGCGAGATTCTATTCCTGCTACTATCTGCACTAATCAAAACTCAAAAGGGTAAAACGACAAACGGCACATTCTGGCAGTTTCAAGAGACGAGGGGAAATAACAATAATATTATGTTAAAAAGCCAGAATCGGATATTCTTATTTAACCACTCGTTCCCCGTCCGCAGAGATGTTTCGCGACCGAACGCAATAAATGCCAAGCCGACCTAACGACTAGTCGACGCGTAATTCGACATTCCCCTGAATACCAAAATAATAAACGGGGGGAAAAAAAAACTTCTTATACAATCTAGAAGAATAAGCTCTCGACGACGAGACCAGCACTGGAATCCTGAATTTTCAAATTAAAATCTGCAGTGTAAATACAATATCTAAGACTTTGTCAGTAACACAATACACCCTAGATCTGCCTGCAGGGTTTTTTACGGACGTAATCCGAACACGCGATTATATATTATTTTAAAATCGTAATTTTGTAAATACGTACAATAATAGGCCCACATTGATTAAATAATATACCCGCAAGTACGCAATAATGTAAACGATAATAATAAATCGTATAATTGTATATAATAAACAATGCTACGCTAATGTCCAACGAATAGCCAATAATCGTAAATTAATATCTGTACGTTTTTTTACGTGCCGATTGTGATAGTTTTTCTATACGATGTTTAGTATATTAATGAGATTGCAAGACAAATATGTGGCCTGGTTGGACATTACTCATACCTACTATATATTGTACGTACAGTACACCCGATCACCTACCTTTTCTGTTCATATATTTACAATTATTTATGTTGATCGTAACCAACGGCGATCGTGAAAAACGTACATCTGAATATTAATACGTTTTCTTTGATTCATATATAGTCACGCTGATATATAAAAAAAAAAATGTTAACACGATTTTAACACATTCCTTTGATTGTAAATGTTTATTGATTTAAAAAAAAATTTGAATTCGCGTAGGTACCTCTATTATAGGACGTACCTACCGATCATACGTATTAACAAAAGTTTAACATTTCAAAACAATAATTCAATAAATTATGTAAATTATGTAGGTAGGTAAAATCTAGTTAAATATTATAATGGACGTGAGAGTCATGACATGTGTGTACAATGTGTGTACCTATAATATTATGTTAACGTTTTGTACTATTTAAATATTGTATTTCATCGTTTAAATCATTTTTTATACAATTTACTACATATTATTATGCTATGGCATTTTAGTTTAAACGTATATTTATTACGTTAACTAAAACAAAAAAAAACCATAAATTTGTTTGTCAGTATCAATTAATTATGATGGGACGTTTTAAGAATTTCGAAAACCTTTGTATACTACGCGGATAAAGCAAACAAACTGTAAATAATCATTTTTTTTTTTTTGAATGATCAGCTTTTTAGTATTAATTATTTATTGATATTTAGGGGCATAATTTTAATTTGAGTAGAACATTTTTTTTCAAGGTACCTGTACATTTTTTTTCAGTACCTGTACTGTATTAAATAAAACGAAAGTTGTATGTGAGCAAAGCTACATTCAACATTCAACATTCTCAGTAGGTACAAGTGTTTTGCAAAATTTTATAAATATAAATTACTGTTAATATTTTCAGTAATAGAAGAAAATAGGTACATGTTTGTTTCGCGGTTATCTACATCAGCTGTAACAAAAAAGGCCACAACAAAGTAAATAAATTTGCACTAAGTATTGAAAAAATTCAACTAAATTATAAAACATTTTCAATCGAATCTTTTTTTTCGTAATTCAAGTAGGTATATAATTATTACACATAATATAACCTAACCGCAAGATCAAAATAAAAAAAACATATATGAGTATAAAAATATACGTATACGCGTGGATTTACAATGTCAATATGACATTTCTAAAGACAGTTGAAATATGCGAATGAAAAAATTGAAGGGGAGACAGCAATACATGTTATAATAATGTATAAAATATACAAATCTATCGGATCGCCATAGAGTTGCGAATACGATTGTGAATAACTATTTATAATAATATGTCCGACTTATAAAATATATTGTATAATATTATACTACAACTACTATATGTATACCAATCGTGACTGTCAGACATAATATTATATTTTATTGCAATGACATGTGGGTGGTATATTATAATAATATAGGATTTATTAATTTTATTAATCGTTATTATACATAAATCGTAAATAATATACGTTCGAAATAACTAATAATAAGATATAATACTTTGTTTTCCGCGGATTCGATGTCTGACGCGTCTGTTGAGTCTGTTCCCGTTATAATATTATTTTTTTTCATAATAATATTCACAATAATTGTGACGAACAGAAATTTACTCAAAACGGTTAAAAATTCTGCGGAAAATCGTAAGTACGGACGCGTAGTAAACGCAATATCGTAGTGTATATTATATGGACAATAAATACGTAATAATGTATGTTATCTGACCGCGGTAAGTCGTCTGGTAAAAACTCGTATAAAACCACAGCCATAAAAATATTTCGAATGTTATGAATTGACGGTGGACACGCGGCCGCTGCACTTTTCCGAGAACAAAAAAACTACTAAATTTGCAGAAAATGCAATCGGTGTATACGACTTTATTGGATTAACGCGCGTCGCTTTCAAAGAAAACGTTCACTCCTTCGTGTAAATTAATAAACTCGTAAGTCGTATTATTATTATACATTCCGATATTACATTACGAGATGACTTTCTCGAAGAAGAAGTATGTACTGCGGTCTGCGAACGGCCTAATATTATATTATGTTTGTGATGTTTCTGAAAGAGTCGAATGTGCGATACAATATGATTTCAATTGATTCGTGTGCCTATATACGTCATCTTTGTTTTCTGTATACGTCATCTTTGTTTTTCGTTCGTTGGCATAGGCGTGCGCGCCGCGCGGGGAAACATTACCTCTCGACATCTATCGTAATTGGGGCCCTAAAATTTGATTTCCAGACCATAGGGAAAGGGCCCGTATTTTAAATGATATTACTAGAAAAAAATGCGATTTTTTCTCAAATATGTGGTAAAAAATAAATCATGTTTCGTGATAAAAAAAAATAATAAAACGGAAAATATTTTAAAACTGAGCGGAACAACGTCTTATTACGATTATATATCAGCTGGATGTTATTGCGACTACAAAAGTACGAGTACAAATAATAAATATAAACTTTGCAATTATCTTAGAAATAGATATTAGATCCGAGGAAATATTATACTTATACCACTTATTAATTATTATTATTATTAATTGATATGTCTTGTCAAGAGAGTGCCAAATATATTGTATGCATCCCCCGAAATTCAGGTCTGCGCACGCCCGTGTTCGTTGGTTATGTTTTTTGTTAGATATTATCGTCGTAACACAAGTCTGAATCGATTCGTTTTATTGAATTTATTATTTACCGAGTATAGGTAACTGTTGTGTTCAAGCTAGTAGCGAATTTTTAGAATTTCAGACTACTCGCATAATATTCAATTCTGTCGACAATTAATGTTTGGTTTTTACGATGTTTAAACCAATAAAACAAACGAAATGATTCAAACGCATAATTTTTCATTTTATAGGTGCACGAATAATATTATCATTATAATTTGTATAATAATAATTATTATTACAATATTGAAATTCTATCGAAAACGTTTAGATATTATTCGTTTTACAACAATATTATTCGCAGTTTTATGATGAACAATAATAATTAAAATAACATTACATAACTCTCTGACTTATAATGCAAATACGACTAATTTCTGTTAAACGTGACGTAAAAATATATTCACTGGGAATCATTTAAGTTTTTTTGTTTCATATATATTTTATATATAAATAATGGATTTATCGGTTGCATAAATTTAATTATAACACGCCGTACCCCTTGCGCCCGCCTAAGCACATCAGTGAGCTTGCCTTGCTAACTTAAATCGCTTTTTTTTTTTTAGTTAATGCGTAAAGTTATTATTTATATATTATATACTTTCTTATATACATATAGAGATAGACACGCCATAATTAGTTTATAAATTTTGTCTATTCGGAGAAATATTGTTATACAGGGTGTCCCAGGTCTATTTGACTAATGCAATAACTTTTTTCTATTCAATATTTTTAAGTTTTTTTTGTTTGTAATGATTTGTAGAGCTCTACGCTATAATTTGTATATTTTATATATTTTTTTTTTTTACAACAAAAATAAATAATTTAAATTTTGTATTTAATATTTTTCTAATAATTCAAGATAGCTATTTCATAAATAAGTATTTAAAAACCATTTTGGCGTTGAAAACTTTTAATTTGGTTAAGTCGTTAATTTGTAAACAATTTTCAAAGTGTGTTAAAATTCAAAATTATTTCTTGCTTATTACTGTTACTGCTGTAAAAGTTATTGCATTAGTCAAATAGACCTGGGACACCCTGTATAATAGACATTTTTGTAGCCCGCCTAATTTCCATTATTTTTTTTAACCAACTTTTAATTAATTCATTAATAATATGACTTAAAATATTATGAACAATATTTATGTATAAATTAAAAATATTATTAGGAAAACGATTAATTTTTTTCGCCGGCTGTCTATCAAAGGGTCAAGTAATAGATTTGACTAAGACATCGACTAAAAATATGCCCACTAATACTTTAACCAACCGTGTTCGATGGCGAATTCATAAGACACTATATTATGTACGTCTTATCGAACTTCATATTATAGTCCCGATAACCGAAAATGCTGTTTAAAATATCCCAAAAAAATATAATAATATTATGTACATCCAAGTCGTAGACCCGTCATTCGAGTTGTTTATAAAATATTTACATTCATTATTCTTATATTACTGACGATATTATAATATTATTACGTGCAATTTATTATTTCGTAAAATGTTTATAGGCATCGCGATTCGATAAAAAGTACTCATAAACTATGCCCTAAATTCAAAAGGTCAGCTGATACTAATTAGGTTTTTAAAATTCATTGTTTTTGTATTTGTTTTTTCATTTTGTGATATGAATTTTTATCAAATAGAAAAAAACATATCGTAGAATTATTATTGATTGGCTCGGGGCCAAATATCAACAAAAATATATATTTTATTAATCGAATAAGTAATATTGCATGTACAATATTTGTATAGATCATGTTTTTTTTTTTTAATTTAAGATCGTAAACAAATATTGTTAATGTTTATCATAATATTTGAGACTAGATTCATTAAATTTTGTTTAGGTTGTTATTCCAAAACTTTTAACGATACAATATTAAAGTCTACAATAAATTGATAAAGATCATAATTTATGATTCATAAACATCTTAAGTATGTATAAACATTTTGAACTATGGGAAAAAAACTGAAAATGTATTTATGAACTATACACCTACGTACGTATAATAAATTGAAACATTAAAATAGAGTAAAAATAAAAAATTTAAATTTCTAATCTTATTACCTACTTAGACGTTATTATAATATATGTTATACAAATTACAATTTTTGTGTTAATTATGAATCATCATATTTTTGCTGACAATCAGCTAATATTCATCACTAAATTCAGACGTAACTCAATTATTACGTAATTAAATTATTAAACCAAATCTATTAGCTTGACTAATGAAAACGATTGATAATAATAATTATTGTTACGCAAACTCAATGAATTAATTAAATTATAATATCTAATATTGATTTTAATAAACAGGGCGTCTTTTACCAAACAAGCTCAAGCTAAGTTTTTCCTTTAATAACGAATTTATTCAAATTTCTTTTTTTCCGGTATTTTAAAGGAAAATAAATAATTATGGTCCGGATTGAGTGAACTTAAGAATTATTTCATAAATCAGAATTCGAATAAATTTGTCATGGAAAAACGGGGTTGAGCGTGTTTGGCGAATCACCCCGTACATGGTATAATAATATATCGATTTAACTTG
Organism: Neotoxoptera formosana; assembly: GCA_022818045.1. Classification (NCBI taxonomy): domain Eukaryota; kingdom Metazoa; phylum Arthropoda; class Insecta; order Hemiptera; family Aphididae; genus Neotoxoptera; species Neotoxoptera formosana. Next base: position 23,548,636 of record CM040634.1, read on the forward strand.
GTTAATGTAATTATTTTATTTCGTTAGTCTGCAGTAGAACGTACCTATAAGTCGTTTATATAATATATACGCACTGAAAACGATTTTAAAAAGTGCTCATAATTACTAATCAGTTAATCACTCGTGATGATACTTTCAATATTTTTTTTATCATCATTAAGGTTTCGATTTATTAAATCGTATAAAAAATAAAAATAAAGATTTCTCTTTTTTAGAGGTGCCAAACTCACAAGTATTCATATTTTATTCGTATATAGAATATCGAACTTGCGATATTTTGAGGACGACTTGTCGCGTGTGCGTCAATCGACGAGTGTGATCTCTCAAACACTACAATCTCGGGACAAATGAAAAATATTTACAATATATAATAATATATTATAGGTGTAAATTTGTGCAGTAATTTATGCTAGTGTCGGTCGTTACGTTATTTGAATTCAAACGAAATAGACAATAATATTGTAGGTAGCAGTGCATATTAGAATAACAATTTTTTCCAACGACAGTGCGTGTTCTTATCGCCATCGCATTGACATTGACGCGATTGTAATCGCTCGCCGCGTGTAACCGAAAATAAATGCAAGTCGATATAATATAATATATTTTGCGTATCAGTTTTCAAGGTTAGACGGATAATAAGTCGTTGTAAAAAAAAAAAAAATTATAACACATAAGTATCGTTTTTTTTTTTTTTATGTTCACTCGATGATTCGAAATTCAGGGGACCGAGTTAAAAGTTCGATTTATAGAGGTTTTCGATTTACCGAGTGTTCGAATAATCGAGGGAAAATAATTGATTCGAATTGAAGAGAGGTGAAAAACTGTCGTCATATTAAAGAAATCTGTTTTCAAATAATCTGGTCCATATAATATGTCGTTATCTATAATTTACTATATGATAGCATTGAAAATAGATAATAAACGTCAAATAGATCGTACACGATCATTATACATAATATATGAACAATGAACATATTATAATCGCGTTTAAGGAAATTCGAATTATAGAGGTTGTGGAAAAAAAATTCAAATCGTATAGTGTGTCCCGCCCGCAGACGTTTCGAATTATCGTTGGGACTGGACAATACCATTATGTGTATTTTCTTGTAGTTATTGAAGTTTTTCTCGGGGCACTAAGCGGCGTTTAGTTCGATTTGTGGAGTTTTTCAGAATTTTCGATGTTCGAGTGACTACCTACAACTATTGTACGACCGCACACGGGTAAACACGAACAAAACGTGTTCAGAAACGAACACACTCGTCGTGCCGTTTTCGGGGTGGCAAATGCGCGTGTCCCGGCCGTTGGCATAATATTTGTATTGTGTAAGCCCGACGAGGGAGTGTGCTCGTCGTGCGTGTACGTTTGAGGCACGACGGCGCGGCGGCGACGTTCGTCGACACGGCTCGCAATGATAACAATAATACGACGACGACGACGACGACACGCTGCGATATCGCGTAGGTATAATATATATATTATTATTATATTAACAATATTATATGCCTCGTAATATTCGCCAAACGTATTTTCTAAATCTGCGCACAGTCCCACGTCGTCGTCGATATTTTTATTTCCATTAATATAATATTATTATTATTATTATTATTGTCGTATTGTATTGCGACGACCGCTGTCGCCCGCGCGCGCGGAATGTAATGGCGAAGAATTTTGCGACTGGCCGCCGCGTGCCTACCGGAATATTAACGCGACGCGAACCGACGCGCGAACGTCGCGTAGTGCGTAGTCGTTTCCTCGACGGACAACCGGGCACGACACATTAAAAACAAATACCAACGACCGTTCATAATTTAATACATTATTATATTATTATGTACGATATTTAGTATAATTTATTATAAAATAATACGTACGTCGTCCTGCAGTGTCCGTGTTCGGTAGTACCTATTTAATCGAGCTACCGGCACGTCTTCCTGGGAAGAGGTGGGGGGGGGATGGCTGATGTTTATCGACAGGCCTACAACACGGCGCAGACCGAACACGGACAACAATTATTATGAACGTCTTCTTCTTCATAATAATATATAAAAATGAATGTTTGTCTGAACCGATTTTTATGAATTTTGGTACAGATGGAATCTCGGAGAAAAACATAATATAGACTACTTTTTGTCGAGAAAATAATTCTTGAAGGGGATGACAATTTATAGATGGTGAACAATTATGGAAAAACTCCTCTATCTCAATCTCTGTTTATTCGTAGGGTTGCGATTGGTTATATTATATTTTATTATTATTATAATTATTAGTATAGAAATATGGATCGTACATTTTTTTACAAATAAATTTATAAAAACAAATCTTTGGCACGGCCACTATCGGGTTGTTTTTCATGTTTCTCATTCTGATTTCACTCATTTTTACGCATCTCGAGGGGTAACCGATCCAGAGAAGGTCTACCTGTTAATTTACTTCTCGCATATTGAAGCTTTCCGAAGCTGTCGGATTGCCCAACTATATAGGTTGCTTTTTTGCGTGTAATTTACTTGAGGTCAATCTTAACTTCATCATTGGCTCGGGCAACACCGTGTAGGACAGCTAGTCCTTATATATATATATATATATAAAGGAACAGGCTTTTTTTATATTCTAATTTTCTGACGAGACTATTGAATTTTTTACAATTTTTCCACAGAGTTTTTCCAAAAATACTTTCACGAGTGACACTTCGTCGCGAGCCTTTTCATTTATTTGTCTGATAAGAGAGGGGTGTTGTATTTAAAGGTTACGGTTTTTAGCTTGTCTTTTAAAGGATTTATAAAAAATATTATTTATTGCATTGCTAAAGGCTTTAAACAGCTTAATCGTAATAAAAAACCAATGTATGTACGAATCGATTATTTAGCACACGACCGTCAATAAGTCGGGTTATTCGGCAATATATTATTATAAAAAAGGGTAACGCTCAGTTCGTCAGTGTCCTCGGTTATCTCGTGGAACCTACCGAACCGATTGCGGCACAGACATCCCCCGAGACTCGCCGTTTGTGTTTTTCCGCCTTCGTCCTTCCACCCGTTACTGTTCATGCGGAAATATCGTTTTGGCTCGCGAAAATCGAATATTTTTATGGTTTTTATTGTATATATTATCGATGGTCTAATGCGCAGCGGTGTGATGGTAAGTGACTTTTTTTGTCGAAAACGAGTTAAGAACTCTATACGACTCTCCATTTTATGGTCAAATATTGTATGTGTTTGTTTTACCTATTTTATCCACTAGATTGGGCATTGTCGATTGAAATATGTACTAAGACATTCTGTGTTCAAATGTGTTACAACAGAAGTATTTCAATAAAACTATGTATGTATCCATATCGCTGTTAAGTTGCAAACACGTCAAAATACATTATTATAATAGATCCTAGATGACCAATAAAAAAACTCCATTATGAGACTTCAACCCAAATTTTGTGTACAAATTATGTAATCTTTCAAATGCCTGCACTACTGAACAATAATTGTGAAATCTATCACTTACCTGCTGCACGTCTGTGCACTAGACCGTCGATATAGGATCGAGGTTGCCATTGGTTACTCAAAAAATACTCTACCGATTTTGACGAAAACGTCAGAGATTGTTCTCAGAGATAACAGCGAAAAGTGTTTTGAGCACGTTAGCAGAAAATCAATCAACACCCGAGCCGATGTCCAAAGCCCTGTATTTTATATATTTTGTTCATTTTCTCGAAGTAAATTTATACTAGCCAGACAGTTACTTGTATATTGTTTTGTACATTATTTTGTACTTCAAGTATCCCGTGTGTAAAATATATTATTATCATACTGTCTGCGTGCGGACGTTTAATGACGGCGATTAAAAAGGAGACTTATTCATATGCGTCTGAATATAGTATAACATATAGGAAGCACCTCCATTCGGTTATACTCTGTATAATAAGACGTATGCTAAAAGACCTTGGTAGCAGAGTATAATATATAAAGCAGTATTTTTCTGTGTCGAGATAAGTGGAAAAAAAAAAAAATAAACAGAATGATAAAGTTAATTGAATTTCGCAATATTTGATCGAAAAATAAAATATGTATTCATCGTTTTTTTCATATAAAAGCTTTATCATCATACTATAAACGATAATAATAATATGTTCTAATATTCATTAATTACTCAGAAACGCAAATAAGCCACTGTATTTTTTTTTCCAATCAACTTCAAAATTTTACATTTTATACACCGCTCGTCTATTATAGCGATTTTAGATGTTTGCGTTCAAACTATTTTTACTCGGTTATTCGTAAACCGCAATTAATTTTTTGAATTCTTCTTAGAATCATTGTTTAATGTGAATTTATACGACTACGTCATCATATCGTATTTGACTTCGCGGATCATTAAAGATGTTCATTGCATAAGGCTACAATATATTATAATAAGTCATTCCTAACATCGAAACAAATCTGGGATTTGAAAAGTATATCTACTAGCTAGTGCGTGAGCTTCCATTGTTCGAGTTGTGGAATATTCGCTAAAATATAGCGAACAACGAACAGTGTAACGGTTATTGAAAATAATAAATCGCCATGAGGGTATCTGCGATTATTGTTTTAACATTTGATGGATTTTTATTATTTTTTTTCAATTTGTGTCTGAAAAAATGTTACATACAAATCACGAAAACTTTGAAACCGATTGATTACGAAAAATTATAGTTCCGATAATGAATTGGTATTATATACCATTGAGATGAGTATGTAACATTAGCGCTAAACCTACACCTCGGCAGGGGCGGTTGCTCACTATTCCAATATTATTATGATGGAGTGGGTGTGTACTGTGTCGATCAGGATATGGTCTGATGGTATTTTATATTGTTCAATCATAAAATGATTAAGCTAGTAATGTATTATTGGAATCACTCTTGATGATGAAAAGGACATTCCTGCAATCAGCACAGATGAAGATATCGAAAATGTTTTTTTTATCATAACAATATAGTCTATTAGTCATATTATGCATCACAGATGCAGTCATAATATAGTAGTTATTTCAAAAACACTCGATCACAACCCACCAGTTGTAATATAGTATTTTTTCTAAAACTATACACACAATAAAGTCAGCAAAGTACGAGTATACGCCATATAGGTTTGTAGGGAAAATGTATATAAATTCAATGTTAAAAATCGGAATGAGTGACGCAGACAAAAAAATCAACCAGCGATAAGTGATAGAATAAAAAAAAAATCGTCTCTATATGTAGGTATGTTTAATATTAATAAAATATCTACTGCGATCGCGACTTATGAGAAACTTTAAACTATTTATTATATTTTTGCATTCTTGAATAACTCCCATATTTTCATATATTTTATAACTCTGGGTGCGTGTATCCCGGGCACCTATCTACATGTATAGTCGTCTCTTCTTCTAAATATTAGTTGGGCGCCACTTTTCGTTGTATTAAATTTGAAATTGATGATAAATCATCGCATTCAAAAATAATATTGGTCACGTTGAGCCTGCTTAAATTTATTCACAACTTATTTGTAGTTTTTCCTCAAACTCATAGGTAAATTGCTGAAAAAATGAAAAATGACCAACTAGTTTCGACTTACAATCAATAGGGCTACTTGAAACTTGTAGAACACTGACGCTTCTACCCCCCCCCAAAAAAAAAAGTTTCCATAGGAAAAAGATAATATTACCAATTGGTCCGAAAAGCCAATTATTTTTTTCGCTTCGTTTGTATCAAATTATATAAAAAATAATAAAATCTAGCATATATTTATTGTGACGGTGGTCGTATGTTTAATTGTTTAAAATTTTAATGAATCAGTTAACCGGTACTTCACACAGTATTAGAAGGGACAATAAAAGAGAAGTACCTACATCCAAACTGATCAACTCTTACAGTGGATATCTACTAGCTTTTTTCAATATCAGAATACATTTTAATAATAATTATTATTGTTACCAAAGTATAACATAATACTCAGCGCTTGCTAATAAACAATATTTTAGAAATTACATCAAGTTCAAAGCCGCCTAGGTGTAACGCGATAGTATACGACATCATAGAAAATATTTAATATTGTAAAATTCTTATTGGACGACTTAAATTAAGGATAATATACGCCTTTATATTGGTTATTGGTTATTACATTATGTTAAATATAGACACCAACAAAATATACATTTCTTTAATTCCAATTATTTTTTTTTATCAATAATTTACTGTAAAATATTTTGTTGATGCCCTGCGCGTGTTTTCTTCTCCGGGAAATTCAAACATGAAAACGGATATGATCAATTATTATTATTAAATTTAAATTATTATATCCCTTACGAGATATTCTTGTGTTAGGTTTTTTAACGATCGTATTACTTTTACGGAAAATCGTGAGGTTTTAATTTTCTACGTTTATCGACTTTATCGCGCAATACTGCAGCGTTTAAAGATTACGTTAAAAAAAAAAGAAAATCGCAAACCACAAGACGTAGGTCAGGTACGTACAATATTTTACCTTACCTATTAACTAATATAAAATACATAAAGGTGTATTATAATAATAATATGTAAAATACAAAAATCTACAATCATTGTAGGTACATCTCACAGTGCGTGATATCAGAATAATAATTATTTGATAATCAATTCAATCGTGTTGAATATTTACATAATATCCATTATATATCTCGCATTGCGTAATACGCATCAATAATACAGAAGCATTGTGACATAATAATTACTACAATAAAACATGATTATTATTATTATTATTATTATTATATTCGTAATAAACCATCGCAATGTGATCAATATTATTTAGTATTTTGTTTACGTTTTGCAATATTTTATCAGTTATTAATAAAATATATGACACTGTATATTATATATACCATAAAATAACTGGGTTTGGTTTCGTCTGACCTTATTATCGGATCAATTGGCTTATTTTTTATTTTTATTTTTTATTGAAATTGGTAAATATAACCCGCGGGGGATTAATTGAATAGGCGATGGAAGGGAGAAAGAAAAAATATCTCGAATGTCTGCGAGATAAGTTTCTCGAGTCGTCTCTGTGTGTATATATACTCGACCTTTGATCAATGTATATAATAATAACATTATGTACAGGCCACGAGTGTGGAAAAGCAGATAAAAATATAAAATAAAAAAACGGGCTGACGGCGTGCAAGTTTTTTCTTGTGAAAATGTCATGTCTGTTGATGAAAACACGACATGCATTATCGTATATATATATATATGTATAATAGACGCAGCGTATTGGGTGTGATGAAAACAAACAACGCAATTATTATTATATATTATTATTACATTCTATTTTTGCCGATTAAAAATTATTATTCTGTTTGTGACACTACGGCGTACGGTGTAGTATGTATGTAATATGTACGCTGCAAAGTCTTGGATTAACGACACCGAAGGTCGAAACGAAAAATAATATTCTATATACATAATATTTTTTATACTCGTAATCACACACACGCGCGCGCAGAAATCTTTTCTTTTCCGTTTACCCGTGGCAGGCAGGAAGGAGGAACTGTCCTCGCAGGTATAATAATAACGAATTCGTCGCCACGCTTACACCTATATATTATTATATTATATACCATATACGCGTCTTTTTTTTTTTTTTTGTAATAGAATTCGACGATAAACTCATTATACTGCAGCAGCAGTCGTATAGCACATCACAATATTATTAGGTATTAAAATATAATTAAATAGCATATTATTATTGCGGATATATTTTTGGCGTTCGACATTCGTATGTAGTCGAATCAAATATTTTATTTCGATATGGACGAATTTTTATACAACAGCTGCAGACGCCGAACTGACTTACCCGTCACCTTTATGTGTAATATTATAATAACTATTGAAGATCGGATTTCCGCAGGGCAATCGCATCTTTTTATTATGACCCGTTCTAAATCCTATATAGAAACAAGCTATACGAATCAAGAGGTGTGGGTTAATTTAAAGAAAGTTTTATTTTGCACAAAATTTCACGTTTTGGATTTTTTTTCTTAACGTTCTAATAGTATTAGTATTTTTGTAAAAACATTTTTGCTCCATAATCTATATTATAACATTTATTTTGTAATTTATGTTACTTATTATCATTACTGTATTATGTATTGTTATATTATGATTTATGAGTATTGGACTTTTATATCGAATAATATTATGATATATACATGATATATACATATGTATATATTATACGATCGATATAATATTATAATGCGACGTAATTCATTTTCTTCAAATTATTATCGAATTGATGTAATTGAAACAGTAATAGAGACGGACCTAAGAAAATTGAGAATGAAAAGGGACAAATACTCTATGGAAATTCAAATCAGTATTATATAAAAATCCCGGATACAATATTTTTAAAACTATACAACGATTCGATAAATGGAAATTACGTAGATTTAAAAGAAGTTCCTGCTATATACACAATGACCGATAACAAGTGTCGACGTAGAAAGTGTGTTTTCACAATTAAAACACATATTAAGTGACAGAAAAAAATCTTAGATATTATTATGTACATGATCAAATATTAAAAATCAGTAAATTTTATCTTAATATATAAAACTGAAAATTGAAACTTTTGATGCTAATGTTTTCGGAAACTACTCAACCGATTGTCTTAATTTTTTTTTTTTAATGAAAGATTATATCACGGAGAAGGTTTCTATTGCAAAAAAGTATATTTAAGTATAATTTAAAGAGGTGCTCACACAAGGATTTTTAAATTCATGAAGAAAATCGAAAATTTGTATTTTGTTTATAAATGGTTGTTATTGGTTACAATTATTAGTTATTTATTATTAATTTATTATTTTATTTTTTATCATTTATTATTAGTTAGCTATTATCAGTTTTTTCTACGTACATACTACACGCTAAAAATTCTGGAAAAACTGAAAGTGCTATTTTTTATGAGATGTATATGAATAATTTCTGTTTATTTATAGGGTTGTCAATGGTTACATAATATCTTATAACTATTATAATTAGTAGGAATATGGCATATACATATTTTTACAAATAAATGTATAAAAAAAACAAATCTTTGGCACAGGCCACCATTGCGATGTTTTTCGTGTGCCTAATATTCTGATATCACTTTTTTTTTTTTTATTTAAACTTTGAAATATCTATAATGAAAAATATGTTACTATATTCAAATAACTAATGAAAATTTGTTTTTGCACGATGTTGCACATTTTTCACGTTGACTGCCGTGGGGGGTCTATTGACCCGTCATTTACCTTTACATATTGTTTAACGGAAATTTGTCTTGTTTTGTCTAAAAAATTTATTGGAAAAATACGTCGTTAAATTAAAAATAGATTTAGATTCATAAGAAATATTTTAATCTCAAAACCATTTAACAGAATTGCCCAGGAGGCCATGACAAAATATGTTTCCGTACGAAAGTGTATTATTTTGACGGTTTTCATAATCCTACGTGGCCTAAAAATGATTTTAATCTTTAGGGTTCAAAGACCCCACAAACCCCAATGGTAAAAGTATACTGTAGGATTATTAGACCCCACAAAGCAATAAAAGCAGATTACAAATTTTTAGCATGGCAGTCAACGTGTTGACTTGTTGACTTGACGTGTTGTCTTGCACGTTTTTTAGGTGTCGGCTGCACAAAAATGTTGTATTTAATAATAATTATAATAATATTACCCCGTCCAAATCCACGCGACGACGTGCTTGGTTTTTACCGATTATCATATGATTATTTTCCAACTACCCTCCGACTGTCGCGTTTTCGCTATGTTTATTTATTTATTTTTTTTTTATTGAACTTAAAAAAACATCAACCACAAAGGTTATTATAGTTTTTGTGTTAAACTACATAGTGGTTGGTTAGAATATTACAATATTTATATGGTGTTAATTATATGTGATTACTATTTACATTTATGTTACAATTTTCATTAACAGTAGGTTTAAATGTTGGTGTATAAATCGGATTTTTTGAGGAAGGCTAACATAATGTTCGATGTGTTTTCGCTATTTGGTCCTAGAGCTTCGCACAAGTCGGGTGGGATGTTGTATTTTTTTAAATTTTCGGAGTATTGATAACCACTCAGTTATTATACGCTTCACTGTTTGTTGCAACCCCCCATGTTATATTATGTTATCCACTATAGGTGCATATAATAATATATGATATCGCGTGGCTTATAGTATTATTATCGTGTTCTACGATGCAGCTGCATAATAGTAGTTTATTTTTGGCTAGCGTACAATGTCATATAATAATACGATAATATTATGCGCCACTGTGCAGCGGGACGAGGAACGCCAACCGAAAGCACTCTGCAGCTTACCCGACGAACTGTGAAAGTTTTCGTTTTTGCGCCCAAACAGCTCTGTCAAATCATAGTCGCCGTACCTACCTAATATTATTATTATTATATAGTGTGACGGTAAAATAAAAAAACAAAAAAACGTGTGCGACTTTTATCCGCTCGTTTGATATTCACAGTGCGAATATGCCAGTCTCGTTAGTATTGGCGTTGCAACGGCGACTGGGTCGACATAGTAATACGCGCCCGCCGAGTCGTGTACACATAAATATAAAAATATTGTAAGTATAATATAATATATAATATTACGATATCATATACGCGTGTACAATACACACGTGCATATATCGTATACGGCGCCCGTGCAAACAAAAGTATTATTGTTGTACGAGGTTGACATATATATTATTATATCGTACTTATGTATCGTACCTTTACCTATACGAATAATATATTGTGCTCCATTACTCGGGCGGAAACCCGATAAGGGGAAAACTATACGCGACACGTGTTTTGCGCTGTGTGTGAAACGTTTTAATTACTCGCCCGAGCGAACGGTTAACGATATTATTGGCCGTATAATATTATTATATTGTTTGCTCTTGCAACCCGCTATTACGATAACAATGCGACGCGACTAAAGTGCGATGCCAATATAATAATATTATTATATGACGCTGTCGATATTTTTAACGCGAGTCGGAAACGCTGCGCCGTTAACTGTTTGCCTTCAAATCTCGAAAACGGATTTTTGACGTTTAGTCCGATGACGACGATGGCGTCGATCACGCTCGCAGACTCGTGAGCAGCAGCCTCGATGAGCGTGCCTTATCGGAAATATATGATATTTTTATAAAACGTATTAATTGTATATTATTGCGAACACGGTTACCTCGGAGGTAGTTATGATACGCCGTTTGTTGCATCACCCACAGTATAAAGTAGTTATCCGAGTCGTATGGTCGGGTCGAGTTGGCGGCCGTCGAGTCACCAGCGCGCAGAGGACGGGTGCATAATATATACACATTGCGGTTGGAAGTAATATTATGCGTCACTCGAGTCTTTTGAGCCTTTTTTTTTTTTTTTTTGATCGGTAATATTATAGTGACGAGTATAAAGGTGACTACATTGCGGTGGTTTTTTTCATTGAACGGATAGCGCAAATTTCGCTACTTTGAACACTGTTTTTTACAAGAATTTATACTTTCTAACTGTACGTAAAAAAAATATCCCTAAAACTTCATATCGCTCAAAATACCCGCTTCGCTCCGACATCTCACTCAATAATAAAATTCTTCTCTAGAAACAACTAATAACTCGTCCTGCGGTGACTTATGGCATCCAAGTCTGGGGATCGACCAAATAAGTCTCAAATCTTAACTTGCTTCAATCTATTTCCAGTCTATACACTTATGGTTATTAACTAAAGCTCCATGGTAATTGGTAGGTTAGTAACAAAACGCTTCATAATGATCTTAAAATTCCTACTGTCTCTGCACTTGCTTCCACTCACTATAAAAAATTCCATTCCAACGCGTTAGCCCACTATCAAATCCCGAATAATCCTCCCCGAAGCTTAAAACTTAATTGGAAATGAGATCTCCTAAACCCAAATAGATGGGATTGCATAAAACATTAGTTACATATTGATTTCAGAGTTTCGTCTTTTTCCTCTCGAAGTAACTACTTACCCGTTCTATATTTCTATAAGTAACACGACCTACGCTACTAATGAGCCTCTTGCAAGGATGACGCGGATTGCCAATGTTGCACCGACTTTCTCTTTATTGTAAAATTAAAAAATATTAACTTGTGAATTGTATACTTGTATTATTAATATCTTACACTATAATATATTGTACATCTTATTATGTCATATAATTTTTATAGAAGCCCGAACTTCTTAAAAAATAAAATAAAATAATAACAAGATTCGTTTAAAGTTTAAAAAATCTTTACACTCGTCCTAGCTATATCAACATGTCGAAATAACACCATATAATATATTATTATGTACATCTCGACAGCTCGTGATTCGAAAAATGTAGGTTGTAAGGCTTTGCCACCGGCTATTGAGGCCTGTGAGGCCCGGGCCTAGGGCGTCACATTTTAGGGGGTGGCAAATTTTGTAAGAAATTGAAAAAAAAAATCATATAAATATTTTATGCATTTATTTAACTGTGTAAATTGATATTATATAATATTAGTTTAATACATATAATATATATATATATTATATTATATAAAATATTAAATTTATTAGTAATAAATACTACATCATTTCTTTTTCTTTGGGTAGGGGCGGCGTATTTAAAAAGGCCTAGCTCTAAATCCATCACTGCACGTGTGCCTTACAATATTATATTTGACTAAAAGCGACGAATTTAACGGTTTATTTACATTATATAATATTATTTCTCGTATACGACGTATATCAAAATATACAAATCGGATAAATAAATATATCGAAATCTGTTTCCGTTCCGACCTAAATACCTAGATAAATATTATACAGGTGCCTATATGTAGTATAATATTAAACAAGTACCTAGTAATTCGCATTGTGCAGCGCAAATGCCTATTGCACTCGAGTCGGATCGATTTGTTAAAATATACATTATATTATATCGTTTGCAAAGGCGCATAGTGTTAGTATACGGGACATTGCAGCTACTTTGTATTTACGCGTATACTGAGTATACCAGCTATACCAGCTATTATCTACCTATATACAATATAGACTTGACAGGAAATATACGACGAGGACTCGCGTATTATACTGTGTAACTTTTGATTTTCGACCTGCGCTGCGATATGACGCTCGCGTATTATATTATTATTGTAAATGTTTATTTAGCTTAATGTTCTTTGCCGTGCAACAGGTATATGATTATAATACGAAGTACAATATTATTATATGATAGTAATAATATGTGCTCGTAAACATCAAACACCGACTGTATTGAACGGGTTCGATGTATTTACTGCAATTTACATAATAATATTATTGTGTACGCATTGAGCTGCAGCGTATATACTATCGTTTATATTATTATTACGATTGTGTTTGAGGACAGGTAATTATTATCCCTTTGTACACATAATATATATTACGCGAGTTTAGGCCGACATAATATTTCATAAGTATAGTAAACTTTATAACATTCAAGTATGACACAAATAGGTATTTTTGGAGGTTATTGTGTGCCTCACTAAAATATGTTTAATCGGTCGATTAAAATCCATAGGATTACTCGTATATAAACTGCAGCAGACTTCGTATTGGCCGTACAAGATTAACCCGTATAGATTACTATAAAGACAAAAGATTGTCGACCGAAAATTTGTGGAACGATAGATACTTATATGCAGTCAAACACACAATAACACGTATAATGTCGCTACTCGCTATAATATTATACACCTCAACGACCTGGCCAGTTTAAATAAACCTCACGACTTGGACGCAACACCACGACCAGGACTGAATCTCAGTAATCAGATGAACATTATTATTTTTTTTTTTTAATGTGCTAATTCGTACAAAGCAATATTACAAAGTTTAAACGTATAATATTGTGTTTATTATAAAACAAATCGTTATTATCGTCGATGTTATTAAAGATCAATAAATAAAATATTTAAGTACTATATTATGTAATATCGATACACGCGATCCCAAGTCGTAATATAATATAGGAAACTAAATATTTGTTTTAATCGATGCAATTCAATGGTTATATAGAATATATTATATAAATAACCAGGGCTCCTCTCGAACAACTACAAATGATTTTAAAGGGACGACTGACGATAGCTGCACCCAATAATCGGGTACATACTTTGCTCATTTTCGGCCCCGAGTACCTTCGCTTACGACCCGCAACGTACACGCCGCGCCAATATAATATTATCATATATATTATTTGTAATATTATACTATTCAATTTTCTGTCGTATAATGTATATTGTTATGTTGTATTCAATATTAATTATATCGTCAAATCCGTGTGATTTCAGCACATTAGCCTTCGTCTACTCAAACGAATGATGGTCATACTTTGGCTGGGAGTTCTGTGCTTGGTGTGCGCGCCATACTTCGGATTCGGTCTCTACTGGAATGAGGAAACGTCGACGTGCGTCCGTTACCGGAATGCCAAGAAGCCTTTGGACGTGCTATACGCTTACTTATATTTCGGTCATGGTAAGTATGCGGCTGGTAACCTAATCTGAGGATCGTATGGGTCATTAGTGTAATCAATCGTAAAACCATAAAACAACAACAACAAAAACAACCGTTTATTGGATATTAATAATTCACTCCCTCATTTGTACATAATATAATATAGGTAACTACCGCAGAAATACCGCGGTTTTGAAACGAATTCCGTGTCCACACACGCAAGCTTAAAACATAATCATTTATCGTACTATAGATAATAATAATATATGTTGCACTTTACCGAGTGTCCAAAGTTGATATCTTATCAAAAGTGTCCGACACAAAACATTTTTATTTGTCGTTTAATTTGGACCGTGCGGGTTATGTTTATATGCATTTTAAGATCGATTAAAATACCGTAAAACACATTAGAACGCTAACTAAAATAAATAAGGTAAATATCATAATAATATCATCAATTATCCAAATCCGAGCGAACGTATAATCATTTTTTAAATTAATGTGTAAATAATATACGAAGACTATAGGAATTCAGATAATGAGTGTTATATTACATATTTTGACTTTGAACACACCGTCATATTATTATATTATAAACATAAGCATAGTGTGGGAGGTGAGTGTTAAGGGGGGGGGGGGCTAAAGCTCCCGTGGAATTTTTTTAAGCACCTCACCCCCATACGAATTGGTTTACGCCTGTGATTATACATATAAACAAATAGATTGCAGCAGAGAGGTCGTACAGACAAAATATAAATTTTCCGTTTTTTTTTTTTTACTTTAGGCGTATTTTTATGCGTTGCAATAGTCTACACGAACTTGGCCGTTATGAAAGCTCTGTGCATGAAGGACAGCCCTCACAACAAGCAAAACGTTCTGATGAGACGCATCAGCCGAGGATCGTCGTTGACGTGCAACGCGGCTACCAAAGAAGAAAGAGCGTTCGGGTGGCTCATGTTTTTGCTATGCGTCGCGTTCGTCACGTGTTGGGTCCCGCAAATGGTAATAATTGCGATAATTTGCTCATTCTAAGACGATCCCTTTTTCCGATGTCCCGAGTGTGACCGGGATCACCCGATTGCGTCCCTAGAAAAAAAAGGCTGACTTTTTAAGTAGCCCGAGTGCGTCCCTGTTCATGTAGAGTCAGTCGGTTAGAGTTACCCTGCAGCAGGGTGCACCACGATGAGGTGAACTGGCTTACACGCCAAAAATATTGTGTTGTTATTATATTTTATGCTTAAACCTATTTTTACACAATTTTGGGTGAGTGTACTGATTTTGTATGTGGTTTTTTTTATTTAAGAAAAATGGGGGGTTTTTTTAGAGTATTTACACTTTTATATAATATATAAGCTGATGTTTAAATGCCATTTGTTTTGACAAAATCCATGTTGTGAAAACTACGTGCAAAGTATTAGGTATAGTTGTACATTTAAATTATCATATTCGACCATCAGACGTGTATCTTAAAAGTGTTTGATCGATTTATCTTAAATGGGTACCTATATAGGCTGTGGTCCGAGAACGTGCAGGCGGGCTATTAAATATAATTTGTCGATAAGACGCACAAAAAGTAAAAATTAAAAACGGGACGCACACGAGATATATCCACAGCTATACAATATTAATATTAATATTTTTTTATATTTTATACTGCTAGCGGGTATTACTATACACATTGGCCCCAATAATATTATTGCAAAGAGTGTGACGAACTGCAAGATTACATATTATTTTAAAATACAAGATGTAATATTATAGCTTTTATTAAATATTAAATAATTTTTTTTTTTTGTGCATATAAATCAATAGTAATAAACAAATTTGTGTAAATCTGATTTTTCGACCGGTGAGTCGACTACCGTGTCATACTCATTACTCACCCTCGCAAATATTATGCAATCGTGTTCATATTATAACAGTTGAATTTCAATCGAATATTAGATTCTGAACAATAAATGTATTAATTTTACAATAATGTGTGTGTTTAAAAAAAAAAAAAATTGTTTCTAAAATTTACCTCAAAAATATTGAAAATACATAGACACAATTTTTTTTATAAGCATTTAAAATTCAAATTTTGACCAAAATTCATCAAAATATTAAACATTTGCAAATTATTTTTTAGTTAAAAATGTACTAAATGTTCAGTTTTTATAGCTAAAGATTGTATATTATATAAAACAAGGCTTCTCGTAAGTAGTTAACATAATGTAATAAAATAATCAAAAAACTATAAGACGATATTTTAACATGGTTGATTTTTGTAGAAATGTTAAGATCAAATTTGTACGAAATCAGATATTATATATTTTAAATTAATAATGACAATGCTGGGTATTTTGTTGCAATTTTAAAATATTTTCCGTGGGTGCTTGAAATGTTTAAAGTATATTATTACGTTTTATACACGCCGCAATGACGTTTTCAATAATTGCAATGTTTTCGGAAAAAATTAATTCTACCCTCTCTATAATAGTAAAATAGCAATATTATTGCTTTATAATACCAATAATATCATAATAAAACATACTGAAATATAACGTAGGCTGACAGACGGTCTTCGCTCGGAATCGTTTTTCGTGTACAATAATGGTTTTATATCGTTTAATTAATTCAAATCGAACAAATCCCACTCGACCACAGCAGAGGGGCAGTAATCGCTTGCCTACATTTTTTTTCTGGTCATATTTTCATCCTACCCGAGAGTCCAGCCGATTATTATAGTAGACGGTCAAATTCTGCGATGGAACGCACAGACAGGGCCGGATCGGGCAAGTCTCGGCCCTTCGAGAAATATTTTTCTATTGGCCCGTAATTTGCTATTATAGTGGCCCATATATTGGCCAAATTTTAATACCGATAAATAAAAACGACCTTGTATCACATATTTTGTTAACGAAATAGGAAATAAGGCATTATTATACCTTGTTTATATGTTATATTGACATAGAGAGACAGAGTATCCGAGTCCTACCACGAGTATACCAGGCCAACATTTTATAGTGGCCCTTCGAGATTTTCTCGAATGCTCAATATTGGCCTATCCGGGCTTGCACACGGAATAATAATAATCATTATAATTTTACGATTATAATTAATAGACATAATATTATACGTACATTATAGATAAACAAATACGATTTGATATTATGTTTTGTTTGAAGAAAAATATTGTTATAATATCATAATAATATAAGGGTTCTATATTTTGTTTTTGTTGCATATTATACCTATACTTGCGCGAAAACGCGAAAAATACAATAATACGAGAGGGCATCGAGAGTTGTCGATATAATATTTGTCTACACGAAAAAAGACGTATATTATAGAGAAACAATAATTCGAACAAATTTTCCTGTTATCAGTATTGTTGTTGTGTACCTGTCAATAGCACACTGTAAAGGTACGACGACGATGGTATTACGAACGCGATTAATAACACATTTTTTTTTATACGTCAGAGGACACATAGAACAACGACACCGTATTTGACAATATGTTATTTATTATTCGTGTGTAAATTATTTTTTTTAATTTTCCGTGGAATAACATGGTCTTATAATATATTATTTTATTCCTGATAAATCGTTAACTATTATAATATAAGATTACTTTTATCTCATTTCCGCGAATCGTTCTAGAAAAAAATTGCATTCTGACAATTTGAAATTGTACGCAATTTATTACTTTTCGGCGTTATAATATTTTAATTCGTTTTTAATTCTCATTGCAATTCTCTTGTGTGTGTGTGTGTGTGTGTGTGTGTGTGTGACGTATGTTTACAACGAATAAAAGAGTGTAAATGACGTCAAATACGATATTTTAATCGTCGAAAATTGCGCCGTTCGTTTCAGACCCCGAATACTGAACAATAGGTGGATTTTTGTTCTGATAAATTAATTATCACCGCGTTTTGATGATAATTTTCAGATAGTCACAATATTACATATTTCTATATCGATTACATAATTTAGATGTGCATTCCCTGCGAACATGTGAATACTTGTAAATACTCATTGGCTGCATTTTGAACGAAACCAGATTCAATGTAGTGAGAGTGTCCTACGGTCAAATTAATTCCAGGCCTTTTTTACAGGTTTTATGCGCCATAAAAATATAAAAACATTGCACCTATATTTTATCGGTTTATTAGGATGTTTTAAAAATTGACCTTAATGCATTAAAAGCGGAGATTATAGTAAATATTACGAATTGTTAGATTTGATTTTGAGTTTTTTATAGGATAATTAAGACAATCAAAAAACAAACACAATATAAAATCATAATATTTATCGGAGATCGAAAATTGCAGTCTTAATATTGTTCCTATGCTTTCTGTTACTTTCGACCCGTACCGATGAAACGCTTGAAAAACGTGTGTGCGTCGAGGGTGTTTCTCGAATCATATAAGTTGATACGAATAAATGAATTGATAGTAAAAGATATTTAGAGAATTATTTTCGAAATTAACGATACGTCAAATGGTTAATGTATTAGTGTTTTTTTTAAATAATTGTCGTTCGAAAATGCGTGGTTATTGGTTGTAGGCCTCGAAATGCCACCCGGGGGACATCCGCCCACACATCTCGACTACCTGCTGATCTCTTATAAACAAGTCGGGGCCTTGCTGTGCGTATAAATCAGCATAAATATATATAATTTACTCTCTCAATACTGCGTTGCAAAATCCTGTACAGAGTGTTTACAAAAACAACGGGAAATGATGAAAAAAAACATATTTATTCAAAAAAATTGTCTTACAAGAACCGCCGTCTACAGACAACGTTACACAAGAGATTCGCGGGAGCTTTTTTCGGACATAAAAAAATATGTTCGATGTGACCTCCGCCAGACACACAATGACTCAAATTATTCGGTTACTCAAAACGACTTCTGTCCAGATGAGCTGGTTAGGTGCCGTCGTGCTAGGAACTCATAAGAACGATAGCATTCCTACTCGGAGTTTTTAATACTCCAAGACCTCGATTCCTACCCGAATCCTACCCCATCGAAGGTATATCACACCATGAGCCCCATCTACCGGCAAACGAAGAAAGCTCCCGAACACCCCTACACAACGGTAGGTGCCGGTGTCGTTTAGCTTGTTCACTTCCCGCACAACGGTTTTTCGAAATTCCACCAATCTCTCGTATGCGACTTGTAAAATTATTAAACAATATCCCAATTTATATAATACATCGCGATCTAACTTAAAACACTCAATACTTTTAAAAAGTATTTACGTTTTTGATAATATTTTTGTTACCCGGTATAAAATCGTTACGAAACAACGTTTTTCGAAAAAAAATTATTTTTAATATTTTTTAAATTTCTTACTTTTTTTAATTACAACATACAGTTTTGATTTTATAATCCAAAGCAGAATATTTTTCTGAGTATTTTGATACATTGAAATCGAATTTTGGACGAGTAGTTTATGAGTTATAAATGTATTTGCAATTTAGATGAGAGAAGTAGTGAATATTTTTTTTTTGAAAAATGTTGTTTTGTAACGACCTTACGACTGACCTATACGACTGGCCATATCATGTAACAAAAATATTTTCAAAAAACGTAAATACTTTTTGAAATAATAAGTGTCTAACGTTAAATGTATTCCCCTGTATACTAGCCGTCTTAGCGCAGCCGGGGGAAAAACGAACAAACGTAATACACGACTCTATAAAGTGGCGTGGCGAACTTGACATTTTCCAGAGGCTAGTCTAATATTTCACCCACTCTGCCACTCACCCAACATTCCGACTTTTATTCGCTAACTTAAACCTTCGTAGTTATTACTAAAATACTGTATAATAGTTAAACCGTACTAGATTTTCACGTGTTGGCCATTACCCGCCCACCGCCCCTTAAGAAACTCAGAGTTGCTCAGAGCTTTTCGACTACTACCCCCCTCTCATCACAGTTGGCGTGTTTCGGGTTTAGTGTACCTCCGGAGAAAATTGGCATCGATGTAATTAAGTTGGTGAACTAATTTGACAAAAGTGATCAGCCTGAGGCACTTGGTAATATTTCTTCGAACGCGGTTCAAACTATACGCTCTAAACTTTTGTCAAAATCGGTAGAGTAGGTTTTCGAGTCTACGAGTTACAAACATTCGAGGAAATCGTTTTTTTTCGTATACGTCTGAATAACAAACGATCAATTTAAATATTATTTTCTTTTATTTAAAAAAAAAATTCCCAAAGCTGCAACGCATCGGCTAGCCAAACAATTTTTTTTTTCTTTTTATTTCTGCGTAACAATTGGCGACCGTATCCCCATCATATTATAATAAAATCAAAAAAATTATTCATTTTTCGTTATCCAAAACGAAATTTATGCGTGAGCCATCGTATGCATCATGGTTATAGCATCCTTAGGGGTTGTAAAACAAGCTCTACGTAAACACCCTGAGCGTCAAGGGATCTATCCTACATGGCAGGGGTGGCGAACCTTTTTTAGGGTCACGTGCCAAAATTTATAATCAACGTTTTAGAAAAAATTTCACGTGCCAGTAATGTGCGTTCATTGTGGGAAATAAACTTTCACATAAAATATTATTACGTCGTATGTATGTTGAAGCGAGTATTGAGTTCACTTGGAGCCCCCTTTTTACAAGACGTCATGTCCGGAAGCAGAGATAGTTCCTAACTTATAATACGACCGATGAGTTTATTTTTTAGAAATTTTGAATAATTTTGTTTTTATTTTTTTTTTATTCACCAAACCCGAGTAACGAAATAAAAATATTTTTGAGTGCACTGAAAATTTGGTCATCGCACCATTTTTGCAATATGATGGGTCTATAACTCCTCACATCGAAATCGGTCCAGTATTATAATAGTTCCCGATGTGAGATGTACAATGTTATATTATTATGTCTGGAAGACTATTGATTATTATTATCTTTATTATCTTCTTAATATATATAAAACCGAAGATCGAAACCTTTGATGCTAATGCTCTCGGAAACTACTCAACCGATTGTCTTCATTATTTTTTTTTGAATGAAAGATTAAATCACTGAGAAGGTTTCTATTGCAAAAAAGTATATTTAAGTATAATTTAAAGAGGTGCTCATACGAAAATCTTGAAATTCATGATGAAAATCGAAAATTTGTATTTTGTTTATAAATGGTTGCTATTGGTTACAATTATTAGTTATCAGTTA
This sequence comes from Neotoxoptera formosana, assembly GCA_022818045.1. Classification (NCBI taxonomy): domain Eukaryota; kingdom Metazoa; phylum Arthropoda; class Insecta; order Hemiptera; family Aphididae; genus Neotoxoptera; species Neotoxoptera formosana. The sequence goes on from CM040634.1 coordinate 23,570,335, forward strand.
CAGTTACAGTTTATCCTACGTACATATTATACACGCTAAAAATTCTGGAAAAACTGAAGTACTATTTCTGATGAGATATATACTAATAATCTCTGTTTATTTATAGGGTTATCAATGGTTACATATCTTATAACTATTATTATAATTGGTAGGAATATGGCATATACATATTTTTACAAATAAATGTTTAAAAAAAAACAAATCTTTAGCACGGGCCACCATCTCGATGTTTTTCGTGTGCTTAATATTCTGATATCACTTTTTTTTTTATTTAAACTTTGTAATTACAATTAGTTTCGACAATTATTCAATATAATACAGTATAAAAGAAAAAGTAGTAACAATGTACAGACAGTTAAATTAAAAAGCCAGTATGGTTAAAGAAAAATAATATATTTAATATGATATTGTTTTGTTTATTTGAGAAAATGTTTATAGTATCGAAAGGGATATTTGAGGTGTTCAAAAGGGACAATAGGTAGTCACGATTTGTTGATAGGCTGGGACAGATGAATAGTAAGTGGCTGATATCACAGACCATTGGACAACTGTGAAGTGCGCAGAGAGGGGAATCGTTCGGTGACAGTTTAAAGGAATGAGAAGGGAGTCTTGCGTGGCCAAACCGGAGACGGGAGAACGATCTAATGCATTTCCTAGAAAGATAATTGAAATTGTGGAACCAGGGTAGTGTTGGGGAGAAATATTTCTATACCAGTGATGGCAAAGCGAGGAGGGAGTGAACCCCAGTGTTTGAGCCAGAGATCGGACTGATATCACTTACTTACCTACTTATTTCGTCTCTGACTCGGGCGGGACAGCTAGTATAGTTTGTTTATAATATCGTTAGTGATTAATGATAATTATACCATTGTACCAGTATAATATACCGCGTATTATAATATTTTATTACGCTCCGCACGACAGATTTCGATACCGCTGTCCAGGTTCATGGACGACTCGAGGATCCGGCCGTTCTACATCGCCGCGGACATGCTGCTGGCCATGCACTTCGCGCTGGACCCTTACATGTACGTGCTCCAGCACTGGACGCTGGTCAAGTCCATCTGCCTGAGGCCGGCCAACAGGAAGAACGCCAACGGCGGCAGCACGAGCGTGAGCCGCAGCAGTTCCATGCGAACGACGTACGAAGTATTCTCGCAGCAGCCGCTTTGATCGAGGGCGACGCCCGCCAGTCTGCTGCTGCTGCTGCTGCTGCTGCACGCGCGCGCGTGTGTGTGTGTGTGTGTGTGTGTGTGTGTTTGGGCATGACCTTATTAATATAATGACGTGACACGAAAGTGTGTGTCGCGGCGAAGACGTTACAAATTATTATTATTATTATTTTTCATTTTTTTTTTTTTTTTTTGAAAACTACCACCAGCGAATGTGCCAGTGATTATATAATATATCGTCCGCTATATTTTATATATATATATATATATAATAGTACGCAATATAATAATATAATATGTACCTATGTAATAATTGTTACACGATATATTATAATATATAATATATATATATTTATTTAAACTCTGCACATATTATAATATATTGTACATAAATATTATATACTGTGTCTGTGTATATATATATATATATATATATATACATATTTATAGCTATATACATAATATAATTATCCCATCTACTCCAGTCCCTTCCAGAACCGACTGCGGTGGCGGCGGCGGGAAGGAACGAAATCGCGCATACTATATATGATGCTTACTATATAGGTAGGTATAATTGGGTTAGTCGTGCAAAAAAAAAAAATTTTAAATTTAAAAACAATTACTGAACTTCTAATTAATTATTTACTGTTTTTTTTTTCGAAATTATTTTATCGTAAGCGTACGCAGACACGCGATTATATCTTTGGGTCAAGTCTGGCTGTAGCTAATTCGTTCTTGACCTACGCATTTTTTTATCCAGTATGAAAACCTAGTGGAAAATCATAAAAAATATTATCTCGTGTTCTTTTGATGTTATTGCTCGTCGCACTGTTAATTATAACACCGCTGATTCGTTAAATCCCAAACGGTAAACGCATATTTGAAATTTTCAAAACCCGTTTTGTAGGTAGGTACTGCCTATACTGCTCAAACGATTCGAATTTAAAACATACTATTTTACATTAGTACAACCGAGCTGTAGATAATCGAATAATATTATATAATAGGCATATAATTAGTATATATTTTATATAATTATTATGATAATAATATGTACAATGTACATAGTATTGCCACGATAGATTAATATTTAATATCTACAATATTAAACATCAACTACTGATAATTGAAATTCACAGTCTTATCGTATAAAACAGATAAAAACAAAGTCGCAGAAAAAATTCAGTAGTCTTCTTAACCTAATTTGAAAGTGCGTACGTATTATGACATTGAGACAAACTGAGATGTTATAATGTGATTCTAAAAAAAAAAAAAACGTTTTCGGAACTGATTTTGCTACCCGTTTGGAGAGTTTGGAAACATTTGTACCAAAGACTAAAGTAAATAATATGCATTTAACAACTATGAAAAATTGTTTGACTAAACATTTGCTAAAATTGTATAAAAAAATTCTATACCAAAGGTTTTAGACTTATAACATGCCTATGTATATTTACCTATTATGTGTTGAAAATGTTAGTTATATACATTCGTTTTTAACTCTAAATATATATTTAATACGAAATTAACTTTATAGCGACTTCACCTATTACAATATATATTATATAGCATCTAGTTTACACGATGTACAATTATACAGGTAGATACGCATAATTATAAAATTTATAATTTTTTTAGTTTTTATGAATTTTCTATTTATTACGAGTTACAATATTGTTTTAAATGTTGTTTTTCGTCAGTGGCCCTACTTAAGCTATATTCTATCAATCGGTTTTTTTTTCGTTTTCTGAACTCGAATAATTCTCGGATGATAATAATAATAATAATAAATAATAGTGTTCACCCGCCCAAAATCATTAGTTATTGAAATTCACGTGTGATTAGAAAAATCGAACAGTGTTCTCGCCGATTTCAACCATTTTAAATCGTATTCATCTTACGCATATCTTACTCGATATTATAATTTTTATGATCGTTTTGTCGTTGTGTTAGATTAGTATAAAAACAATTTACAGTTTTTTTTTTTTTTTATCAAAATAAAAAACATATTTCAACTACGATATGACAATTTGAAAAAACGTAAACCTATAATACAAAAACAGGTACCAGGACGAAAACTAAAATATAACTATGCAGCATTTAAAAAAAAACTAGTACCAAGCTATACTCATCGGTTTAGGACATTTTTATTTCGTGAACAATATCAGTTTCACACAATTACCGGTCAACTTAAACCATTAATTACACGGGTTATTAGTCATTGGCTTATATTTCGTTCTACTCTGACGAGAAAATACCTATTAAATTATTGCTCCGAGTCGACAAAAAATAATAAACACAATACGGATGAATTCAAATTTAATTTATTTAAACCATTTACAAATGTGGAACGCACGTGTTTTCAAAATTATATATGACTAGCACATTTCGCACCCTTATTAATAATCGTAGGTACGTTTTATAACACGTTTCTATATACCTATATATTATTATAACATCATTATTCATTCAGGAGGCATGCTCTTATTACTATATATTATATTATTTATTTTATCCAGTATTATTCTTGGCAATTTATTTCCTCCGTAATATTATAATGTTTGATTATTATTATTATTATTATTTTTTTTATACATTTTGCTTTTCCGAGCCTTATAGGCTTCTTACTTTTTAGTGTTATGTTATTTGAATATTTTGTTTGCTTTATTAATTATTATTTATATATTATAATATGTATATTCTAAATAAAATTGGAATTATTACGAATGTCTTTTACTATACTTTTGTTATTATTGTATTCGTCATAGTGTCGTACGTGTGATTTAAATTTTTTTTTTTTTTTTGATATAACAACAAATACACCTATTTGTCAATACAATATGTGAATTACTTTTTGAATTATAGACTAGCAATAATTGTGTTGCTATGCATTGCAGTTATTAAAAGTAAAGCAAATCAGTTTTGATTGAATATAATATATAATATTTTGTTTTTTCATTAGTGGTTTTGAATGCTATTTGTCAAGTTTTATTTTTGCAACAATTAAAACTAACCACTGTTACTTGCTTTTACTGACAAACATTGTAGAAAATGTTATGTTACGGGTATATCGAATCTATTGGACGTCTGGATGTTTTAACACATTCACTGCGTATTTTAATTTTAAATACATATTGCATTGAAAGTTTTAGTACACGAAAGCTTGTTATTTCATATAATACACTTAATGAAAACAAAAAAAAAAAACCTAAAAAAATGTGTGGTTCCTATCAAATCGGGTATCACACTGCCATCTAATAATCTATGTAACTTATAAACTACAATGTTTTTAACAAATTTGTCGAATAACCGTACGCGGGTTTTATCCGTAAAGCTTAGCGAATGTGTTAAAATAAAAAATAAGTAGAGGTAGCTTCAATGCGAATGCCGTTACAAAAATAAAAAATATTTATTTGATTTTTACATGTCATTATAATATAGCATTACTTATATACATTTTTGTCTGTTTATAGATGTTTTTCGTGGTTCACGTGGCCAGTGTTTCATTGAATAAAAAAACTCAAATATATCGTATCGTGTATAACCACCTTATAATATTACTTCTTATATCATAACATTTTATTATACCTGTGATAAAGTTTATATTTTAATATGTGTATCTATGATTTTAATTTTACTTCGACAAATGTGTAGAACCTTTCTCATTAGTACTTAATAATAATTATAGATGACACGAGGTGAAAACAAATATAATATAATTATTTAATTTAAATTAAAAATTTATTTTTTTTTGAATTGTCACAAAAACCTATTATTTTTAAGTCGATTCGTAATAACCGCAATCCGTCGACACACGCGTGTTAGTAATAGGCGATCCTGGTATAAACGTATTATTTCGTGCTTTTTTTGGTTGATTTCTAAAAGACTATCGTTTCAAAAGTAAACCTGCAGTAGTGATGTATATAGTCTCAATAAATAATAATCCACCACTGGTCCACAAAGACCAGACTTTTCGAGAATGGCGTGTATTTTCAAATTTAAATCATTTGATTTTGTCAAAATGAATAAATACAAATTCTACAGACTTTCACCGAACGACGAATGGTTTTTGATTTGTTTTTAATTTTTTTTTTTTTGATTAAATCGTTGTTGATACGGAACATATTTTGCGCGTTACTGTGAGAAATGACGATACAATTAATACTTTGAGGTAATAACTGCATAGACCTGCAGCCGTCTAATATATCAAGTTACTTATAGAAATCAGAAAAATATAATGTATAACAGCAGTGACGGAGGTACAAACGGAATCGATAAAACGCCATAGAAGAAATATGACTCGTGGAATTCTAAGATAGGTCGGTGCGTGATTTGCACACTAAAACTGCAGCTGATAACGTGTTCGTTAAGAAAATATTTTGAGGAAGTCGGATTCGGTGGTAGATATATAATATTATGTTACCGGAAATGTTGACAATTCCTAACAGTGTAAGGAAATGACATCATTGCCTAGGAATTGTCATCATTTCCGTAGTTTATTAGGCAATGTTATCACTCATCGCTTTCTTACGCGAATGCATTGGTATAAGTTCGTATAAGTTCATGCCCTAAAAAATGCCCAAATAAGCATGCATTTATGCACTCAAGATTGGCAAAATGTACTTTGAAAGGTTAAAAAATATGCATTTATATGCACTAAATAGCTAATATTATGCACTTAAAAATGCTTACTTAAAAAAATGATTAACAATTTTTGAAAATTTTTATTTTTAATTTTATACATATTATTTTTAGACTGAAACGTTGATAAACTGAATGAATTAATTACTTCTATACTAATATAGCTATTGAATTTTAATCATTTTACGTTGCGACCGAATTCCCAAACATTTTGTATAAATATATAATAATATAATAATATTATAATGAAAAATTATAAACGATTGAGTTTTTTTTACGTCAAATGTTGATTCTTTCATAGTATTTCCATAAAAAAATGCAAATTGATATAATAATATGAATATGAAAATCATGTATAATATGCCCGATAAAATAGAAATAGGTATACATAAATATGCCAAATAGGCAAAAAACCTCTAAATATTATGCAAAATAAGACTTCACATTTTTAACCGTGGTACCTTGAAATGGATTTCTATGTAATTTAGCATTAAATACAACTTAGCAAGATTGATGTTATGCTAATGTATGAACTTACGAGCCCTGGCGATTACGATGTTGCAGGTAATGTGGGACCTGCAGCTTTGCAGTGTAACTATTAGAAAACGATAACTAATTCGCAAACGGCGACGCGCTAAAAACCATAATCGTCAGCCGCTGAGTTTGGTGTCAACTGCTGTCAATATTGTTCGTGTTCGAAAACAATCAGATGGGGAAATTACTGATATCGATAAAATGGTTGATTGAAAAATGTCCATTTGTCTAATAAAAACGAGTAACGATTTTGAAAATGTAAAAAAGCTTGAATCACACAAATTAAAGTGATAATAAAAAATGTTTGACAACAATTGATTGTTTAATAGGGTAATAGCTGGGTAACTGATAACTGTATTCGATAAAAGTATTTAAGCACTATTTAAATATTAGACAAATTAAATTAAATTATATAAAAAAAAATACGACATCTTTGCCTGATATCGTTAGGAAATGCGATAGCATAATATACTGGGAATTGTTATAATTTCCTAAATGTCAACATTTCCGGTAACATATTATTATATATTTTGCGGAACAGTAAAAACGTACACGCGTATTGAGTCGTTATTAAACGACGAGGTGCGTACCTCGTTAGAGAAACCGTTGTCGACGACACAGTTTATAATAATAATAATAATAATAATATCGTATAGTTTGTCTCGCGAGAGAAATGTACAATAATTTCGAGCAGCACGTGTAATAATGACGACGAGGAATGATAATAATTAGAGTGGGCCGTTTAATTCTCTCGACAAATGTCTGGTGGCCACCTCAGCATCGCCACAGAACGATTAATATTGATGACATGCAGCAGGGTAAGTAGCGCCAAATTCGAGTTCAGGAATTAATGGAATGTAGTGCTGCAGCTGCAGGCTAGGTTTTTTTTACACTTTTTCTGTTTTTTTTTCTGTCTCGAGACAAAGTCTAATCGTTATTCTGCGAATCATAATTAATTTTTGTTTCGTAGCGCCTACCTATGATTTATCACAATAACGAATTCCGACTTTTTAGATTTACGAACAAATTTTGAAGTGTGTGTGTTTTACACGCTATGACATCTGCAGCCTATTGTGTTCTACGCTTCTACGAGTCAAATAATAACCTCCCCGTCGAATTTTTTTTAAAAAAATGTACAGTGTTTATCATCTAAACTGATTCGTGAAAATTAAGTCAGATTTATATTGCAGGATTAACGAAAATGTAGGTATTATTATTAATGGCAATAAATATCAATAATACTTATCCAAATAAATCACTACAAAGTTCTCGACTTTTTAATTGTTCTAAATGTAGATTTAATTGTACAAAATAAATAATTTAGACAATTATATTGGTCGACGCCCCAACGTTAGATTGTGCATAATAATATGTCTAACGGGGAAATTAAATCAAATGTATCCTTTTCTTATTGATTTTATTTTCGATTAATAATTAATAAAATATGTAAGGGTATTATTTTGAGTTATAAACGAAATATATACCATTATTTACTTCACAAATTTAGTAAATAAACGCTTAACACAGCGTACTTTTGTACATTTATGCGCTTTCATTGATTTGGAAAACATAATCAAATGTATAAGAACTGCATTTATATCGTAAATCGCAGGTTTCACATGAGGTTCAACTAACTCGCACTCATTTTAATTTAATTTTTTTCTTTATTGACCTTAGCAATGGTATAATACGTAGTATAATATAATATTATTGTGTTGATAAAAAGTACTTTGGTAGATGGTATCGTACATGAAACAAATAATTAAGGAAACAAACTTACCGAACAGCACGCCGAGAACAGCGAATTCTCGTTAACATAATTTTAAATTTACATCTACGGCGATGGTACGGCGATGGAAAAGTCCACGCGGTTGACATTATATTATCTGTTTCCCAAAAACGACTAGCACTTAATTTTGTTACCACATAAAAACGTGAATATATTAGTTTATCATATTTTATTATCACACTGTAAAGAAATATAATGATTTAAATGAATCAAAAAATTTAAATTTAAAAGATCAAACACATAAGAGCACATGATTATATTTGGTTGTTGTCGAAGACGACGACGCGACGTTCCACCTTAACCCGTCTCAGGACTTACCGATGACTTTGATTAAATTTATTTATACATATTATTACGAGTATATGACATCAATTTTCCAGACACGAATTTTTTGATTTTGAGCGGAGCGAGCAATGTGTATTTATTTTAGAACGATGTGTTTTTTTATCTTTCTTTTTCTGTGTCTGTCGTCACGTTTTAGGGCTGTAAAAGTACTCAGATTTTCTTCATCAGCATCTTTTCCGGTAGGAAAGTGAATCTAGTTGGTATTTTTTGGGAGGGGGATCTTATAAATGCTTTTTTATAGGCATTTTAACTTCAAATTTTGACTAAAATTCATCATTGAACATTTCAAATTGTTTTGTATTTAAACATTTATAAAATGTTCAGTTTTTTTATAGTTAAGGATTGAAAATTTAAAAATGTTTTTCGTAAGTCGTTCTAAATGCACTTTTAAAAATATTTAAGATACAAAGTCACACTTTTTTTATAAGCATTTAAAGTTCAAATGTTGACAAAAATTCATCAAAACCTAGATAGTCTAGTTAAAAGTGTATAAAATGATGAATTTTTATAACCACGGATTGGCAATTTAAAACAAAGTTTTTCGTAAATATTTAATAGTGTAACCAAAAAATTAAAAAATGTTTTTACACTGTTGATTTTTATGAACATTTTAAGTTCAATTTGTACGAAATTAGATATTTAAATGAAGAATAACGATGTCAGTTATTTTATTGTAATTTAAAAATATTTTTCGTGGGAACTTTTAAAATGTATTATTCTGTTTTATAACTCAACGACATTTTCTAATCCAATGTTTTCTGCAAGAATTAATTTAACCCACCGTATTATTAATAGTAAAATGAATTATTTTACTAGCATATTAGTATCATAAAATACACTTCGGCTGACGGACCGTCTTCAATCAGAATCGTTTTTCGAATAAAATGGTTTTAATTTTGAATTTAATATAAAATTATAACAAGAAAACAGGAAATATTATGTTAAAATGAAAAAATCACATCATAAGACGTTTACCGACAACGATGCTAATACTTTTATATCATATTACGTATAATATACTGATAAAAATAAAATAAAATAAAGGACGGCGCATCAGATAGGCAAATCAGAGTCACAACAATTATTATGCATATCGCGGTGAGGCGGACTGCGCTCTCGACTATGTAACAAAGTCAGTATAATATTAAAATGGAGAATGGCAAACGTACGTGGTGGATGGATATAAAGACGAGGAACCGAATACGTGAGGAATCTTCGAAAAAAGGGCTTGACTATCGACGGCTGCCGTGCTTTCACGTGGGTTTTCATGGCTGGTGGCGTTGGCGTCGATGGGGTACGCAGGAGCAAATAACCTTATTTTCTTGGGGAACTAACCCCCCCCCCCATTTCATAACATGCTTAGTACTACGGAATAAAACAATTACCTAACACTGCAGATTACTAGTTTTTAACTGGGGAACTAGGCCGATATTTGGGGGGGGGTCTAAGTCCCCCTCAGGGCCCCACACTTTCCATTTGCGCCTATGGTGAGACACGTCATATTCGTAATTTTTACTGGCTCTTATGGGTACAGTATAGGTCAGTGGTCTTCAACCGGTGGGTAGCATAAACTTTAAAATAGGTCCCGACTGGTCTTAAACTCTTTAGAAAGAAAAAAAATTTCTCACATAGCTATATACACTAAAACTTCCGTTAACGGTCACCTCCATGTAACGGTAATTTTTTTTTTGACCGTTTCAAGTGTTATGGGAAAATACATTAATACCTCTAAATAGCGGGCATTATAAATAACGATCAAAATATAAGATAATTGAATAGAAAATAAGTCTAAGAAACTTAAAGTGCGTGGTTGGCAGTTTATAGTTATTTCGTTGAACTTTTACGATAACGATTGTTACGTTGCTCTTTTTACTTTTCGAAATAGTGAAGACGTAGATGGTTTAAATTCATGAAAAAAAAGCTGAAATGTATTTCGAAAAATTTTGTTCAAATAGTTCAAATTTTAAACAAACTCATATCACTCGATATTTTTAACTATAATAGATATCTAAATATTATTTATAATTACGCATTGTTCGAAATTCTAATATGCAACAACTTTTTAATTTTAAACTGTACGTGAGTAGCGAATAACACTTCAGTGCAGCACATGTCACGAATACATTTTTTAGTAAGCTCATTTTATTATTTGTTTTTTATGCGCTCTATGTAGCAGGTCATCTGGAAGTATTGCACTTCTATTGACTACGGTCACCTGTATAGGACGGCCCCACCTCTAAATAGCGGTTATTATTTCCAGTCCCTTCGGCGACCGTTTTATGGAAGTTTTACTGTATTACCAATAAGAGAAATAAAATACTTTTTTATATGAATCAAAATTTGTATTTATTTAGTTACTAGTCAATGCCCACATTTTGATATATGCGTGCCTACTATATACATGACAGGACAAAGTGATTTGGGGGCCATAGGCAACTCTCACCACAATAATAATATGGGACAATTTTGACATTAATTAATATTGGCTATATACATACTTAATGAATAAATACGTGTGATAATATTAATAAATAACTTATTGCTGGACAGTGGAGATTCTAACATGTGTGTATATTAATATTTTCATCTTTGTTCATAAGTCGAATGTTGGCTTCTTCAATGAAAAATAAAACAAAACATTTGTGGATATTTCTATATAGACGGCTTATTGGAGATCAAAGTTGAGTTTTCAGTCCCACACACGACTCTCAATGATTTGATTAGTCTATATATATATATATATATTAGTCTATAATTACTCTACAGTAATAATATGAAGAACGATTATATTACGATTTCAATAGGTACTGACAGAGTAAGGGCTGTACAGAGCAGGACATTTGGGTTATTGGCAGTTTATTATATAACTAGTGGGCACATGTCAATCTCGTTGTAGGTGTGTACGGATTTTGGATTTCGGATTTCTTCAATAATGTTTTCTAAGTACACTTGCTGCCAGCGTGGTCACTCGCTCACTACGCTCTCTAGGACATTAAAATCGAAAGTATCCCTCGACTTGTTGTGTAAAACCACCTCGGGGGACCTCCAAGTTCATCAATATTGTTTTCTATAAGTATACAATTGATTTTATTATATTAGAGAAGAGAAGAGATAATTATAAATTTATAACAGTACATTTGCAACGGTAAGTTTAGCTATTTTGTCTTTATTTTTGATATAGATGGCGAACATTTTTAAAAAAAAATTTTGGGTCGCAAATCAAAAAGGTTGAAGACCACTTGGTGTACCTGCACCTGCAGTACGGCTAATCATCCGTTCGACTTAAGGCCCCGAACGAAGAGGTTTCAAAACGTTCGCGGGCGCTTAAGGCAAAGGCTGTTTTCAAAGGGAATTGTCAGACGTCGACGGTTCGCCCGAATGGAATTACACGCGATGGCTGCTAATCCTTGGCGTCGGCGGTGGCGGCGGTGGCGGTGCGGGGCAGTGCCGATTTCAAAACTCACGAGCCCCCATTTCGTCCAGCATATTATATTATACGGGTGCATCATTTTGTCTGCTGTACTTCATTTTTTCGATCGTCCAGGGAAACGTGCATTATTATTATGACGGTCTTCGTATTGAATTCACAATTCTTTTTGTAATTTAAAAAATTGAGTCTTCGTTTTGACTTCGTCGGCGACGGTTCGAATAATACGATGGACTCCCCGACTCGAAGGTTGCTGACGTCAGCACTGAGTATTCATATAATTTTATCTTTTTTTTTATGTATACTCTTACGTTATATCACCAGTGATTGTTTAGTATTTAATTTTTGAAACGAAAAATTATTTTTTATATCTACGAATACGTGATAATAAAATTGCTGAATTTTTTTTCACTGTATTTGAATAATTTATGACGCGTGTTTTAAATTTTAAAAAAAACCTTTTGTGCATAATTATTTGTAACCATCTCGTCGTATTATTTCTATGCTTTAAACCGTATATTACTGTGTTTTAATAAATAATACTGCACAACAGAGCACTGTAAACTACGCGATCGAAATTAAAATTTTGACAAACTCGTCTCGAAGTCAAGAAAATGTACACATTATCTTGTAGTTAAAAATGCATAAAATTTTCGATTGAATAATAGAATCGCTAAGACTCGAAATTATCATACAAGGTCACGAGGACGCCGAGTTTTTCATAAATTGTTTGTAAAGAAATTAAAATATTGAAAATGCATAATATCATTCGAGGTCGACGTTTTGACGAAATTGGATATTTACGAAAATTAACGCTTTCGTTCCCACTTCCTTTAATGGTTTTAGTTATTTGCGCAGGAATTCAAGAAATATTAATCGTCGAAACTTTTCATCATCGCCGCTAGCAACACCACAAACCCATTCAAGCCTCGCTTTGCAGTACTACGTCGTCGTCGTGCCGACTCGTATTAATTTAGTATTAACAGCAATCATAAAATAATATGATATAACGCGTGATAATAATAATATTATTAAATTATATAATATTATATTATGCGAAGTGTGTAATCAAAAAATCGTTCAATCTGCCGTATTTCTAATAGAAAAATAAATAATTAATAACAGTAATAACAACAACTATTAACGTTATAATGATATATTCTTTGAAAACGGAAACTGACAGATCGTGAACGATTGGAATTTTTTGTGCGATGATTTATTATCGAATTCAAATTTAACACACAACCATTACAGTGACCTCAATGAATGGTTACGACGACCGGAGAGTATTATTGCCTACTCAACAGAGGAGCGATGACTTTTTTACTATATTTTTATATAGGTTTTCAATTGTTTGCTTTACGACAATAGTCTTTGATCGACATGAACTTTTATAGATTATTATTAGAACGACTGCTCTTTGGGTATTCAATACGAAATTTATTAAAAAAAAAATTTTTTTTTTCAATTCTAGGGCCCCTTTGAAGAATCTCGTGACTGTATATTTTGTGTTCGGTTTTTAAATATCCATAGCTGTTTCTATATAATTTTTTACCCAACATTATATTTTGCAATTTAAACTATGGAAACATTTTCGTAGAGATTTGGTTTTGAATATTTTATTCGGCTCCTATATTATATTAAGTGGTTCAGAGTTTCTGACGAGAGATTATTTTCAGCTTTCTTTCAAAAAGAATGAGGCTTTATTTGCATTCTTCGATCGTACGAAAACAATTAAATTATTTGCTGTTCTATGTTGAGAAAACTCTTTGTTAGAAACTATTTCATGGATCTAATGTAAATCGACCGATTTTCAAAACAAAAGTCAAGAAAAGCATATTGTTGTGGGGAAAAAAATGTAATTATATTTTATGACATGTCATCAAGTTCAGAGCCTGTATAATGTCTAATAGTCAATTCAAAGTCAAATTTATTTTCATAATATTATATTATAAATTATCAGTTTGAATAAAGTTGTTTTTTTTTTAATTGTTATTTTTTATTCAATTTATATAATACAATCTAATTATATTAAATAATATTATACATAAAATATTATACTATACTAGCAGATTTTGTGCTCACTAGGTTAGCCAGTTGGCCAGTTAGATTTTGCAAACTTCCTAGGAACTTTAAAGTTTAAGCTAAATAATTATTTGTTGTTCATCAATATTCATTATTAGTCATTTTTTTTTTTTTTTGACATGACAATTAAATGAAACTGAATATTATTTAAAATACTTTTTCTCGTATAATAGAGAGATATTTATATTTAACAATAATATTATTATTTCTTTGTCTGTTATTATTACAATATTGTATATGTTGCTATTATATCATTATTTTCAAGCAAAATTAGTTTATTTCATTCGGTATATTGTTATACTCATAATATATGTATGTTTACTGTTTGTCGTATTTAAACTATCATAAATAATTTAAAGGAAGAACAAATAATCTGCCCCAGGGCGCAAAACGTGTTAGTCATGCCTTATATGTATATTTACTTATATAGTGATGCAGGATTTGTAATGTAAATTGTAAAATAAACTATATCGAGAAAACAACAAAAGTTTTATGCAATACACTGTATACTCACTAAAGCAGAAAATCTATACTGAATTGCTGCAGTGTAGTTTTCAGCTAAATGTAAGAAACTTCTATTTTAAATATGAACTTTTCGTTTTGAAGTGAGTTATACTTACTACGCAGTTATACCAATATTATTATAATTACATAATTTTGTTGTTACCGCAAAAACACAAAATGTAGGTATTGCAAAACTTAAAATACAAAATCTCTATTCGTTTTCAACGTAATATAATCATCAAACCACAATATTTATGATCAATCCTTTAATGTTTATTTGTTAAGTAATTGATTGATTTTTGTAAATCCAAATATTATAAATTCATTGAAAAATATGTTATGAGAGTAATTAATCGTGTACAATCTATGAGATATGTTATACTAATGCTATTTTCATAGCATAGCATGACATAAATAGTTATATTACATTTTAGATGTGAAGAAAAATAAAACTTTTACCTTTTTTAGTCTTCTTTGAATATATTTTTATTTTTCTAATTATATCATATTATTATAGTACTTAACTAATTTAATGGTACTGTCTTTTCAAACTAATAAATGACATTTTGTAAATATTGTAATTTTGTGGCTGGATTAATAATCGTTTCGTTCAGTAAAATTAATAATATAAGTAGTAACAATATATCTTTTATAATCTATTAATTTATAATCTAAAGGTAATAACAATAATAATAATATATTAATATAATATAATTAATAATTAGTTTTTGGATAGAGATTTTTGTTTTGGTCGAATATAGGTAACTGTCATCACTGTATACAGCAGAAATCGTCGGTTTTAATAATATTATTGTTTCAACCTTAGAAAGAAAACAAAAAAAAAAAAAAAAACAAAAATTAGGTAGGTGTACAATATTATTGATTTAGTTTCAAACAACTAATTTGAACGGTATTGGAGGGCATATGCATATAGGTACCTAGTTTTAAGGAATGCTGTGTATTGGAGTGGTGTCCTCCAAGCTTGTGGGTGAATCTTTTTCGTTCGTGTACTTGGTCCTGTTCGTTCCAGGTTCCTGCAGGTGCATTTTTTCCGGATCGATCGAACGGGTCTGGTCGTTTTCCAACATAAAAAGCACGCCAAAGTTTAGTTGCCGGATGTCGTAGTAAATGGACAGCGTCAACATCACGCACACCAGTCCCACGACCAAGTAGCCTATAATATGCACACACAGACAACAATTTTATAATAAACAAACGTGTTTTAAACGTGTCACGAAAACTGAGGTGCGACTTATAAAAAGACACGAGACGGGAAAGAAATATGATGGCTCGAGGACGGAAATCTCTCGGTTTCCGTCGACACACTATACAGCGTGATCCATGTAACGTAAGACACTCAATATTTCAACGAGTATTTACGTTTTTGATAATATTTTGATTACATGGTATCGAGTTGTTACAGAACAGAATATTTTTTTAAATATTTTTTAACCTTAAAATTTCTTAAGTTTTTACTTTTTTGAATTACAATATCCAGTCTTATAATCCAAAGCAGAATATCTTTCTGAATATTTTGATACGGTCAAATCGAATTTTGGAAGAGTAGTTTATGAGTTATAAGTATTTGAAGTTTAGATGAGCAGCGTGGGGTGGTATGCGGGTACCCCACAAAATGTTGGTCCACTACCCCGCTACTCATCTAAACTCAAAAACGTATAACTTATAACTCAAAAACAACTAGTCCAAAGCTCGATTTATATGTATCAAAATACTCAGAAAAAAACATTCTGCTTTGGATTATAAAATTAAAACTGTATGTTGTAATTCAAAAAGGTAAAAACTTAAAAAATATTTAAAAAAATAATTTTTTTTGAAAAAATTTTGTTTTGTAACCGCGTATTTGATACCGCGTACTAAAAATATTATCAAAAGCGTAATACTTTTCGAACAAATGAGTGTAGTCTTACGTTAAACGTATCACTCTGTATTGTAATATATATAGGTACGCGTATTACCGGTTATCATCAGCTTGTAGAGCGGTCTGTACTTCTGGTCGGGCGCGTCGCCCGGGATGTAGTCTCCCAGACCGATGGTGGTGAGCGATATGAAACAATAGTACAGCGAGTCCATGTAGTTCCACTCGGGCTCCAGGTACGTGAACATGGCGGCGGGCAGCAACAGGAACAGCGATATCAGCGTGCCGAGTATGGTGCCGAAGTGCAGCAGCCGGATGGTGAACGGCGGATACAGGTGGCCGAGGCGGCTGTTGAGGAAGTGCAGGTACTTGGTGGTGGGTATCATCAGCCGGTCGACCAGGGCGGTCAACAGCACCAGCGTCAGAGGTATGCCGAAAAGCGCGTACAGCATGCAGAACAGCTTGCCTTCCTGAGACAGCGGAGTCACGTGCCCGTAGCCTAAACCACATATTATATTATATTATCATTTGACGATTATTATAATATTAAATATTATGCCTACGATGCACACTGCACTGCGGAGAAGTCAAATATTGCACTTTTGGCCCAAATCAAATGGTCGAATTGCACTTGGGTTAAAAAAAAAAGGTATTGGTCGAACGACTGGAACCCGATTGAGCACGATTGACCTTTTTCACCACACGATTGAGCGCGGCTGCAATTAAATAATAGGTGATGCAATAGACCGTGCTCAATCGGGTATCACCGGGTCGAACTGAGCCAGGGTCAAAACCGGGTAATGGTCAAACTGCACTCTGGCTCAAAAATGTGAAACAAATAAAGTTAATTTAAACGTTTGCTCACACGATACCAGAAACAAGTAAACGATATCTAAAAATATACTAACTTTTATTATCAAAAATCAATTACCAGATTAAAGTTTTTGAATTCAGTTTCTTATGATTACTACAAAAAATAATTTAAAACTGTTTAAAAGGTTAAACACGAAAAGGTTCGTGTATGTAATTTTGGTCGAAACAGCTTTTTGAACCCTAGTGCAGTTTAACCATAACCTCTTTTTATCCCAAGTGCAATTTGACTAAAATAAGTGAAATTTGACCTGCAGTGCAGGGTGTATAATAATGGAAATAACTGACACGTGTAATTAACCTAACCTATAGGTATGACATTATGTAATAAGTCTCGAGACCAGAATATTGTTACCACATATTATGTACCTATATTAAAAAGTTCATAAACGCATATTATGGTTCATCATAAAAACAATACACATACGCGACAATATGCACGAAAACTTTGAAAATATGCAGATGCAGTATAATAATAATATGTGTATAAAAAACATGTACCGAGTTTATAAACATATCGATTACGAGACAGTCATTAAACCCGGTCCAATCATTAGTGGTAGAAACCATACTGAAATAATTGTTTCGTTTCCTCGATGGCAATGAAGCGAGATGAAAAAATATTTTTCCCAAGAAATATTATTTTCGATTATCGAAAACTTTTTCGTGATGACTTCAAATAATGTATTGTCGATCGACGTATTCTCGTCTTTATCGCAAAGAGAAAAGAGTTCATTTATTGATCATCAAGAGTGTATAAAATATGCAAACTATATTATATTATGCTCCAATAACAAAATTTGCCTCAACTAATTAAATATGTCTATCAGATCGATTTGTAACGCCCTCATTTCGAACCCTCGTAGTGGTGCGGTGTGAATGTGCCGATGCATATTATTATAATAATTTAGGTCTCCAGACTTTTAACTTTTATTCTGTTGTACGTAACCATTATAAATCTCACAAAGACATTATAAAGGAAAATCATATAAGAACAAAAGTTATTTAATATATGATATCTACCAATTAAATAAATATTATTATCAGTAGTTATATACTTGTCAGTAATTTCCGATAAAAGTACTCCTGTATAGTACAAATATATGTATTATACAAATTACGTTATCAAAAAAAAGTATTTTACATAAATGTATTTTGACAAAGTATTAAACATTTTTAGGTTATCGTTTTAACGTAAAAAACTCATTGTTAATTCAAAAACTATAAGGCTCTTAATTATATTTTTTTACACAATTTGTAATCAGCGCAAAACAATATTAAAAAAAAAAAATTATTGTTCAACTTTTAATCGTTTTTATTTTCTACTCGATATACTTTTTTGATCGACAACATATATTTTAATTTTGGTATTAGCGAAGTACCTATTTGTCTTGGAGTATTTCGATATGTAAACATCAAATTTCGAACGAGTATTTAATTAGTGATAATTAGTATTTACACTCAAGATGAGCGAAATAGAGGACCATCATTTTACGGAAACCTTTGTGCCAAACCACTTCGCTCATCTAAATTATTAATACTTTTATAAGTTATAACGAATTCATTATTCGACAAAAATTTGATACTTATGTAAAAATGTTAAATAGTTCGTTAAATAATTTTTTTATTATTTTTATATTTAATATGTAATTAAAAAAAAGAAAACTATAAATAGTAAAAATGTTTTTTCCAAATATATTGTTTAAAACGATATTTTCAAAAAAAAAACATTAATAGTTTTTAAATAATGAGTTTTTCGTTAAAATATCACCCATATTAGGGTTTGGGAAATCAACGTAATAAATCGATCGAGAACGATATTCAAAGCGAACATCTGTGCTAATCACAATATTATCTCCAGGACGTGTAAATGTCGAATATTATGTTTTAACGGGGGAAAAAAACGTTTTAAAAAGAGATTCGTTTTTATTTTTTTGAGTTATCGCTGATCTTATTATACGCGTTCATACTTACCTATAGTTGTTATTACAGTACAAGCGAAAAATAAAGATTGGCCGAAACTCCAGTTCGGTTCTCCCGAAACGTTCTTGGCTGCCGAAACACCTCTGTTGCTAGCAGATAAAACTTCTTTTATAAAATTCTCCATAGAGTCATCTGAAAGGAACGACAAATTGATTAAATAAAGCCATTTGAATACTTTACAACTATATACGTATATATATATTATTAGGTCCCACGGTTTTCGTATTTTTTTTTTCTCCAATTGAGCAGCAGTAGTAGTAGTAGTAGTAGACTATAGGAACACTGCGCATATTGGCTAAAGAAATTCCATTAAGCTACGAGGAAAAAGTTTACGACAAACTGCAGAATGTAAAAACTCCGTGAGCGTACATCAATACTCCACGGCGGCGACGACATAGTGTTCTATCTCTTACAAGTTTTTAATTCGAATGATAGTATTAAGTTACAATATAATTGGCAGTTGAAACTTTGAAAGTACAAAAATGATGAATTATAGATGTGCATCTACCTACCGGTGCTTTCGTGCTGGGGTGTACGTCAATCGCGCCAGAAACGGAAGGTAAAAACAAAATATAAAGAAATTTATGGGTTTCAAAGAGGTTGCACATCAATTGCGCCGGACGATATTGAAGTACCATAATATAATGTATTATAATTTAATATTGAGAGTAAAAGTTGAAAAACAAACGATATTTTTTGGAGTTTCAGAACTCGTACAGGTACAAAAGTATATTAAAATAAATAGGTAGTTTTCAAATATAACATGGGAAATAGTAAATATAAAAACAGACATTGAAGACAATATTTCGAGATACGAAAACGGCACACTTTAATATTAACAAACGTTCGGATTTGTGGATGAAGTCAGTATATTAAGTTACCATTACGACAATTGAAACGATTTAATAATGAACCATAATATGAACCATGTATTTATCTCAAGATATATTTTTTCAGTAAGTACTAATATTCTCAATAATTTATTTTTACTAAGACAATTTAAAACTTTTTCGCATTTCAAAATGTATTTTTTTATATCTTTTTTACAATTTATAGTTAGGCCGACTAAAATAAAATATCGAAAAATGTAATAATGACTTATAGTGGATATTTTCGTTACATAATGTTTTCATATAACACGATCGGTGTACGCCTATTGAATTTGTGATAAATCCACCGGTGAAAATGACGTATTCTTTTTTGATTTGTGATAAATCCACAGGTGCAAAAGATGTATTTATTATTTCAGGTAGTCTAGAAAAATCGGCGCAATAATTGACGAACACCGTAGTGCGATCCATTTTCTCGGTATACTCGTAACTTACTAACAGGTAAATTTAATATTTTGCTAATGCATTTCAATGACAATTAATTTCCATTGAAAGTCCGTTTTCCCGGTACGTTTTCAGTAGGTAAGGTTTGTTGAAATACATCACACAGGACAGGTAATATATTATAAAATATTATTATGCGTACAAACAAAAAGGTAAAATCGAATTAATAATCACATTTTACACGAAACATTTCAATAAAAACGTAGTCCGCAGCATTAAACTTTTTATTTTACTGAATAATATTATCTACGAATTCGTTTTTACATATAGTTACTTATCGCTGCACTCTATCTTTACACCTCTCTTTTGACCGCACTTCTAGTAATCTTATAAAATGCCATACTAATATGTATAGTATATTATGTAGGTACCATAGGTCTAAAACTATGTACCGTTATATTTCGAAGTCTGTAGTCAATATATTTGTTTACAATTAGCTAATAAGTGATGTCGTGGATTGAGTTCTCAATCGCATGGAATATATTATTTTGTTTGTTATTATATTATTAATATCTATTGCGCACGTCGTGTACTACAAATAATAAGCAAACAAGATGATTTATCACGACGTTTCCTCCATGAAAAATTAAATGGATATATAACCAACATCTCCTCAAACTCTGTTCAATCCAAACTGTACATATTTTTAACACCTAGTTACCTATTTGGGTTGTTCTGACCAAATATAAGATAAGGTCAAAATCGATAACCTATCATAATGACTATATTATATTGTTTGCTGTGGCCAATGGCAACAGTTTAATATTATATGAATAAAATAATGACTCTGAGTAATGGCTATTTATTCTACGTTCATGTGTTGAAAAAGCAAAATGTAAAAAGTAAGTAATACAAATTAATACAAGCCTATGGCACTACAGATCTCGCCGAATCTATTGACGTAAATTTCATGAAAATCGGTCAAGAACTATGGATTTGGATAAAGGTCGTCCATTTTAGACCTTTGATTTTATGTTGTAGACATATATTTATTAATTATTATAGCTGATCCTGCACGACGTTTCCCGTGACAAATTATCAATAATGCCAGTGGACTTATAACCTGCCTTACACTATCCTATTTAATGTAAACTACAAATATTTTTGTCACGGTCATTTGAGTGGTTTTGACCAAGTATAAAATTCGGGTCTAAAATTATTTATAGCATTATAATAATTAATATTTTATTTTACGTAACCATAATGGTGACCTTTTTTTGTTTTATTGAAAAATCTACAATCTATACATATTCTTTGTACAATGAGTAGGTTTGATAAGTGACAAAAAAAAAAAGTTAATTGACATGAATCATAAGATTAGGGAGGATACCCAGTGGTAACACCCTATCAACGGTGACCTTACGCACAGACAAACAAAAATATTCGTTTTTCGCGAGCCAAAAAATCCCCGTGTGAGCCCCTCTATAAAATGCAAAATTAAAAAATCGGCTTCGAAGCGCACGTCCTCGAGGAGTATAGGATTACCATTACCTATGTGCCAATAAATTTGTGAACCACGAGTGCGATAGACTTGGCCGTGGGTAGCTCAAACGCGCACTAAAAATAATAAAGATAATAACTTTAGGATAATACAAATCAAAATATATATAATGATTTATATGATTGTATGTAAATCTGTTAAATTAATAGAGTCAATTGCTAAGTAACCATCCGAAACAAACAACAGCCAATATGGTTATTGGTTTTTTGACCGTTTTGAATTTACTATTTTATGTGCCAGACTTATATAATATCATTTAATTGGCTTGTAAAATAAGCATCATTGGCGTTCTAAAAAACAAATCATGTTTTCGACATCGAATTTGCGTCATGTTGTACGGTGAGCATAATATAATATTACAAATAATAATAAAATTATAAAACAATAAATTACGATGTTCAAATGAAATAGCTTCGGTAATCGATCGAGTCCGAATGTTGTCTGCAGAACAGGTGTGAGCGGCGGTGGACACGGCGGCACCATAAGAGGAGCCGGCGGAAAAATCGCAGAACGCGGAGCTTTTTTAGAAGAAGATTATTTTCACAAACAAGTAAGCAATTATATTATTATGACTATATTATGCATAGAATACATTATTGGATGTACTGAAAACATATAAAACACACGTTTTTAGGATAAAATACTATTAGAAAAACTATCAGAAGAAATAAAAAAATGTGAAAAAACAGATCAAACAGACAAATCAAATAATCAGAATAACGAGGGAAAAAAATAACTGAGAAAAACGAAGAAACTCGACGTTATTGACAACAAAAAAAAACGAAAAAAAGATATACTCTAGTTACTATTTAATTTTTACAAAATATAATTTTTTAGAAAAATGTTCATAATTATATTTTTTATGCTTAATGAGATTTCTACTTAGTGATGGCGGTAGTTCAACGTTTTAGATTTAGTGAAGGTGGGGTAGTTCAACGCCTTAGATTGATAGTGTTGTCAGGGCTTGTCTGCAGTGTGTCGTGTGGTTTAAATAATTATACTATTTATAATCACTAAACTAATGACTATAATGGTATTATTTTATTATTTCAGTGATATGGTTTTGATTTACTCTTTTTGAGCTACCCGGATATTTTAGGTTCCTAAACGTCATATAATTCGTAGGACTGAATTAAATTGTCAAAACAAGTCTATTAAAGTATAATAAATTATGATATTACAATGTATAGTAATGATATTAGGTAATAGTTTTTAATTTACCTAAAATTCACGAGTAAATAAGACGTTTTAGAAAATGTCGGTAATAATGTATTTTTTTCGTATTTGTTACGGTACTATCATTAATCATCTATTTTTCGGTAATTGAATTTGTCCAAAGTTCACATCTGTTTTTTCCCCGTCACGATATCGATATTTATTATTTAATAGCTCAGTGGTTTTGTGATAAGTCGTAATACGAAAATCTTCAAAATAAATGAATAAATTGTTCAATTCCTGCCCTTCCGAGTACTATCGAATATTTACATCATTTTCAAGACAAACAAGATGTATATTTTAAAGGGTCTATTTGCATAAATCTTGTTTCTAGGTACTTCAGTTGCTGTATTGCTGGGTTTTTTTGTTATCGAACAAATAAGTATAATCAGTAATCTGAAATAAAAGGCATTTCAATAGACTCGATAACGATGTCCGCGAGAGATAACCTAAAATAATGTTCAATACGAATTATATTAAATTAATAGTTATTTACAACAATAATAATACAAACTATTACAAAATATAAAATACTCGGTTCTGCCTGTTTGTAGATTGAAAAGTTTTTTCTGAGTATAAAAATAATATTTGCACACGGAATAAAGGTGTTTACGATTTAAATTTCTGCGTATTATGAAACTCTTTGAACGTAGCGACTAAGCCCTAAAACAGTAAAAAGTGTTGATGGACAATATAGTCAATACACACATATATACTACAAAAGTGCAAAATACAATAATTGAATCACCTAAACTATTGTGTTTGGAAAATTGAAAAAAAAAAACTATAGTTTATACGATTGGGTTCCTTTTGTTGGAATATCTAAGGAACCAAATTGTTTTTTTTTTGTAAAAACAACGAAGCTGGAACGCCGAACAGCGTATTTTCTTTCGCCCGCAGGAGTCGAAACTTTTTTCGCAACTATTAAATCGTTATTTTGTTTTTTAACCTAATTTTAATAGAGTACGCAATGCTTTAAACGAGTTAAAGTAAATTTACTGTTATTTGTAAACACAATTAAAAGAATCTTTTTTAAAAGGTATTTATATAATAATATAGACTTGTAGATTATAAAAGTCGCTTGTGGGTTTTTTTAGTACAAATACGTCTTGTTTATATTTTGTACAAAATTATTACGTTTAAAAATAATCAACTAATTCACTAAGTGGGACGGTAGTACAAATCTACAATAATTCTTTATTAAATCTACGATAAATGGAAAATTATTCTACTCCTAGTCCCATATTATTATTCCTCGAGTACAATAAATAAGAAATAGGTACTATTTTTTTTAACCGGGAGAAAATGAAAATAGATGAACTTATATAATAAAAACACTTTCTAAACACCGACGTAAACCGTTTGATTGGTATTTTTTTTTGAAGCGTTATAGATTATTGGATATTGAAAAAAAAAAAATGTTTTAATTTTTGAAATAACGAGTTCAATAAAGTATAAAATATACATACGTCGTTAAATGTGACAAATAATATGCATAATTTACCGCAAACGCGGTAAGCGTTGATGTAATATTATTTTCAACAAAATTACATCATCATTATTATTATTATTTCCATACTATTATTTAAAACATGAAATACGGTTATTTCACTCGTAATAAAATGTTTATTCACAATCATTTTAATTGTTCATATAATATTTATATATATTTTTTTTTTTTTTACGTCCCAATAGAATGTACTACATGTATTACACGGCGTACAACAGTTTTGCAGGTATGTTGTAAAATTAAATTTTTCGGTTTTTATAATATACTTGATGTATATGAAGTGTTTTATTTTATTTTAAATATTGCCAGGCATAGAATTCAAAACCAAATCGAATAAAAACGCTTTCAGTTCACTGTAACAACTGACAGGCTTATTGGATTTTACTTTTTCCCGTCGATTATTCGGATTTTATAAGGCGGAATAAGTTCTAAAGTTATTTCTACTATTTAATTTTCTGACAATTTAAAAAAAAAAAAAAGCATTTTAAATACGAAAAACGAATAAGCCATTAACCGTTTTGTATTTATTGACTTTTGATATTTTATACTCTAGTATTTTATATAGCATCACATAATATTTATTCATTATATTTGAACAGCCGTTGGTGGATTCTTATTGACAGTCCATTAATAAATAGAAATGTATGATTAGTTAAAAGCTTCGTCCTATCTAAACACACACAAATACTGATAGACGGTGGGTTTTACGAGGATTTTTTTTTTGTCGGTATCGTAATATCGGTAAGTTATTTTCTATAGGCACGACCAAATTAAATTATTCGTTTGATTCGATAACCCCACGGTCCCAAATTCGCGGTTTTATGAGTGATTACAAACTGCGGTATGGTTTTTTTGTATTTGCTTGAGTAAGGCGCACTCGCTAAATCGTTTCGAAATAAGTAATAATACTGTAAGACGTAGTTAAGACTTAAAAGCATTTATGTACAACCACGCACTACTGTTGAAACGAGCCTCGTAGAAATTAAAACGTAGTAGAAAACTATGGAGTGGACGTTTTATTTTTATAATTTGATCTAAAATTATATAACGGATATTAGTCGTTTGCAAAAATTATTTACATTTATCCCTCCCGATATCCGAATAATTAATCTATAAACTTAGGTAGTATATGTTATGGTAAATCTATTAAAATTTAATTGATTTATTCGGTTTGAGTTTCTAGTGTTTCGCGTAATTATTTTGCTAGGGCAAACTAAAAAATGTACGCCCTAAATGGATGTCCATTTATTAGCTTTGAAATAATTAAAAATATATACATTTAATTTATTGCGGGAAGAACGTGTTTGTACACGTCGTATATATAACACTCACGTAGAATAACTATATAGTTTTACATTTATATTATTTTAATCGAAAAATACGTTTATTGGTTTCGCTGTTATATTAAATACGATTATAAAAAAATAATATATATACATACACGGGGTGATTTGTTAAGCATGCTCACCCTATTTTTATGCTTAAATTATGCATATATTCCAATTCCGATTTTCGGAATTTTGAAATACACTACTTGAAGACCATGTTTTCGAATTCTTGAGATTTGTCGTATCACTTTCGTACCACCAAAATTTTCAAAAAAAACCAAGCGCTTAATAATCTTAAGTAAAAATGAGAGTGTCTTTTTAAAAATAAGAGAAGTCTGTACAGACACAGGGCACTCTTTGATTAGTACAAAAATCAGGAATTTGAAAATATGGTCTCTAAGTGTACTGAAAAATTCTAAAAACAGAATTTAAACAAGACTTATTATATATACTTATACTATACTTAGTATACTATTAAAGAGAAAAATGGGGATGATCATGTTTAAAAAATCACCCAGTGTAGTAGGTACAATACGAGTAGATATTCGATTGGATCCTCTCACGTTTTTTTGATTATCTATTAAGAATTGTAAACAATCAAATCATACGATTGGATGTTATGCATCATTTCCTCCGGACAACATTCCACTACGAACATCGTAGCTACTATTGTGACGAAACGTTCAGGTCTTCGGAGTCTATCTCGCGTTCGTGTATGATGTACTTTCAACTATATATAGGTATATAGGTCAAATAGGTATTCCGGTGCATTTTTTTTTAGGAATTTTCACTGGGTCACAAAAATATGTTCTCAAAATAAATATTAAATTATAATTTTTTATGAGCTTTTGAAATCATTAATAATGGCAATATAAATATAATACAATATACCTATCCTAGGCTGATAGACCGTCTCCGCTCAGAATCATTTTTCGTCTACAATGATATTATATCATTGAATACAAATTTAACACCATCCACAACAGTGACCCACTCGTAACCTACTGTACAGCAGAGCGACATCCACTTGCCACCTTTTTAAATTCGTGTGTCGCCCAGTCTTTCAAAATACAGCCGACAAGGCGACAAAATATATTCAGTGGGCGACATTTGTGTCGCCTAATTTACTAGTTTAAAAAATGCACTCAGTGGCATTCTCGAGTTGCACTCTTTTATAGACACTAATTCAAACGGCCTGAGATCATCATCTACCCCGTGGCGCATTCGTAAACAATGCCGGATTTAGAACGTGTGCCGCCCTAGGCCCTTTTAAATATGACGCCACTACCCTAAGAAAAAAAAAGTAGTATTCATTAGTTATTACTAACAGATGTATTCGATTGTAAACAAATTAGGTCACTAGTCATTATGAACAAAACAAGTAATTATAAATTCTAATAATCAAATAATACATTTTTAATCTTATATGTTATCTATAACGAAAGTTTAACACGACGTCGCAGGCCACAGAGTTAACTAATGTGTCGAATTCATGGACTGAATACTATGTTTTTTAAATATATATATATCAAATACGCAGTTGCATAAATGCATAAAATATTTATATGATTTTTTTTTCAATTTCTTACAAAATTTTCCGCCCCCAAAACTTTGCCGGCCCAGGCGTAAATCCAGCCACAAGTAATACAGAACGATAATCACCGGAGCGACCTTTAAAGACCGCAGCAGCAGCAGTAGACAAAATCGAAAATACGAATTCGATAACCACCGAAGCTATTCCTATTACGGGTTTTTGCTATAACAATATATACCACGGTATATAATATACTCGGTCGATGCTCATCGTTTTTTTGATTTAGCGTTCGGCAGACGGAAATATTATGTCGAGTAGTGTTATGATTACCATATAATAATAGCTCGAGCTACAATAATATATTATATTATATTAAAGCCCCGCCGACTTCCCGACCTGCGGAGCTTGATTGGGCGGCCGGCGGACCCATAAATGATTGGATTTGAGGAAAGTGTCGCACAGTTGACGTTTTAATTTTTGACGCGACGCCCGTGCGTGTAAATAATGATAATAATAATAATATTTTAATAATTTCCACTGTAAAATATATCAGTGTACGCGCGTCATATACGCGTGTTATGTGTTTTTGTTATTTTAAGCCAATAATTAAACGTTGCGGGTCAATAACTATTATTATAACAATAATTTGTACGCAGCTATTCCGATGTTGGAGGAAAATAATAAATCATAAAATCCCGCGTTTTATACTTTTATCACGACCACGCGACGGCGGTGACAAAATCGAAAATATTATACATTTTTCATTGTTTATACGATTTTAATATTTGATTAAATTAAAACTTATAACCGTAAGTGCAGGTGGATGGTAAATACATAGAGACTGTAAAAATGTTACCCGACCTAAAACTCTGCACTCCCCTGCGGTTAAAATAATAATTTAAAATTTTGTTTGATGTATAACAATAATTCGATTGAGTATGATATAATATTGAATAATATTATTAATGAATCTGACGAACATTTAAAAATGTTTTCCTCGCTCTACCTCTACTCCTCGGTTCAATATTGCAGAATAATAAAATGTTGATTTTGCAGTTTTCTAAATTTTACATTTTACCATACGGTTCACGACTTTCAACTGTTTTAAAAAATGATAAATTTATATTGTGTATTATATGGTTTGTACGATACAAAAAATAGACTTATCTCTAAAAAAAAAAATTATCATATTGTGAATAATGTGAGATGTATTTAATATATCTTAATGCCAAGTATGATAAACGACAACAATGACGTCTTAGAAATTAAAACGAACGTTATAATTTACTTTTCTTCTCATATCTCACTCGATATTAATTGTCCTACATTAAACTTGTGACAAATATACACAATATGTCGTTAAACGATTTGACATGCGTTAAATCTTAAAATATTCGAAACGGCAAATTTAATACTTTAATACGGGGATTGAGATATTATAAGCCTTCTTTATAACTACATAATATTATGTCTGTCTTGTGTAATAGTCGTTTGAACAAAGTTCTATAAAATACAAATTTAAACAGGCGTGGTATCTAGTCAATCGAAATCTAAGGATAAGTCTAATGAATGAATAATAATTGTCCATCCTTAAGTTGTAGTTAAATATAAATTTAGCATGGTACCTAGAGGTATCCCTTTAAATAGGTAGGTACCTATTCTATATAATATTATAGAAATAAAAAAGACAATATTTCTAAATAATCGCCATATATTTATTTCGAGGTTGACAGATCTTAAATTAACCAATCTTAGTGAAAAAAATATTCTCAAGAAACTGTTGCGAAAAGTCATTTGCACATTTTCTAACGAGTGCGTTTTATGAAAATAATATTGTAAATCGAGCTATATTAAATACATTTGGTGGCTTATTAGAACATTCACTGTTCAACAAATACTCTACACTGTAATGTTTTGAGATTGGTTTCAGGTATTAACATTACAACACTGTGTTGGTCGCCTTCAAATTTACCAATTTTCGACCATCACGCGATCTCTGACAATATGTAGAATTGTAGATACACATTTTGTTGACATTGTAGAATTTCTGAAAATATTATGAAATAATATTGTAAAGAAATCGATCATAATAAATAATGAAGTCATAATCAAATATTTTATTATTCAATTTGGGGGGGGGGGGGGCGACAAACCAGTCAGTTTTGGAGCGCGCTTTCATCTCACACAGAACTATTGCCTCATTTTTGATTTTTTTTTTTTATGTTTTTATAGTACCTACTTATTGTGGCGGCCGTGTCAAAACTCTTTTCAGAGAAGGGTTCACAATTTCACATATTATTATTTACTTTTGATGAATAATATTATTCATCAAAAGTAAAGCAACAGGTTTCCTGCGTTGTATAGATTATGAATTATAATGACTTTATTCGGAAATGTGTATACAGCGAGAACCGCGTGTATAGAATAATAATGTCAAAGTGTCACCAAAACGATGTGTTAAATAATATTATGGATTGTGTTTCTAATCGGTTTATTATGTTAATGAAGGATGATAATAATATTTTAGAATTCAATATTAGTATTGTTTTAATTGAATTTATGATAAAATTTAATTTTAAAAAAAATTAAACCAACAACAATAATATAATATTGGGATATCCATAATCATAAATATTATATTATCGATGTTATAGAAAGAAAAAATAATAATATAATAATGTTTATTATATTTTGTTATAATATACGAATCACAAATTATTACGTATAATACGGCTGGTATATACCGGGTATCTGCCGAAAGAACGCTGGCAATTTGTATAGAAACTATATACCTAATAGAAATAATAAAACGTCTGTCAAATACTATACGTTTTGCTGGAAACGGAGTATTTACATCTAGACATGAGAAATTGAATTGTCTAAATTCCTGCGTAGACATTCCCATAAATACATTAAATAGCTTTACACCCGTACGGAAGGTTACTCGAAAATGCGCCGAATGCCTTTAATTAAACTTAAGACTGTTACCTCAGACAGTCGTTGTTAGACGTACATTTTAAGGTTAAACATTTTACTTGCGATTAATATATACCTATTACGAAATTATTAATGTACACAAATGACTATTTATAATTATATGTAATATGTTTAAAAATTAAAAAAAAAAAAAACGAAAAAAATACTCAGATAGGTATACCTAATATTATGTACGGGGTAATTCGTCAAGCAAGCTTAACCCCATTTATTCCTATGTAATGGACTTTTTTTAATTCCGATTTTGGAAATTTTTAAGTATACTTGAGGAATATATACTTTCATTTATATTTATTTTTTTATATTAAAATAGAATTTTTTTCAGAGTATTTTGATACATACAAATCACATTTTGAACGAGTAGTCAATTAGTTACAATAGTATTCAAAGTTTTGGTGAGGGGAGTGGAGGGTCAACATTTTTTAGGGTACTCGAACGTTACAATTAATACTTTATTAACGACTAGTTGATTCTACTCGTTCAAAATTTAATTTCTGTATCGAAATACAACGAAAAAAATACTTATTTATTATAAAATATGATGGTACGTTTTATGTATACGAATATAATGATAAAATACGTACAAAATCCATATAACCACACTTAAAAAATATCTTAATTTCTTCGCGGTTTTCTATATAACTTTTCCCTAGGAATTTAGAAAATATTAACTTCTACTTAACAACAATAGATAACATTTCAAATTGATAGCTTCGTATAATAACAAATTTTTAAATTACTCATCTTGCCAAAAGGTAAACCTTAAAACTACATATTATTGTCTTCGATATAATGATATTTAAATTTGTAATTATTTCAATATAGTAATAAACGTTAATTATTCCTATTGTATTCTATAAACTATACTTCGACTTATTAAATAGTTTTTTCTACAAAA
The DNA here is from genome assembly GCA_022818045.1 of Neotoxoptera formosana. Taxonomy (NCBI): domain Eukaryota; kingdom Metazoa; phylum Arthropoda; class Insecta; order Hemiptera; family Aphididae; genus Neotoxoptera; species Neotoxoptera formosana. The sequence goes on from CM040634.1 coordinate 23,601,875, forward strand.
ACTTAACTATTTTTTACCATTTTTTTTTTTTTAAATTAATTTATCTATAATAATATGGATGCAAATTATATTATTCCACGATACGTATACATTTATGAATATTATGTTTTATGTACATTGCGAATGTGTGCGTGTATATTATTTTATGATTAGGTTAAGAGTTCATAAATAATATTTATCTTATTACTAGACGGAGTTTTCAAAAATATAAGATCTTGCACACACATTTCTTATCAAAAACGTATTATATATTTTAAATTTCCTCATACTCACGGATATGTATAAAGTTTCAAGTATTATCCGAATTATTTCTGAGTGAAACATTTACCGAGCCGTTGTGTTCTTATTCAAATAGACTATTATCTTTGTGCTCAGTTTTTAGTCGGGTGTTTAACGGTCTGAATACAGATCAATATAATATAATATAGTGGATTTTCGTTTTATTTAGTAGTTATTGAACTTTATAGCAATAGTGTAAATAATATAAAGTGTCGAACCTCTGAGCGATAAAAAACAACATCGTATCAATTTTCATTGTAAATGTATAAATTAATGCTAAAATTTCAATTTAAATATTTTACTACTCGTTTTGTTGTGAGCTTTTTTAAATAGAGTTTGATACATACAACAAAATATATATTATTATATAGAATTACCTACCTGTGTAAAATTCCACTAATAATTGCGTTGCTTTCATAATAATATGTTTGTAGTGAATATGAAATTTAATTTAAATTTATAGCATATTTAAAGAACACAAGACATTCTTGAAATGTCTAAGACTTTTAAAAATGTCTTTTCGGGCTAGTGAGTATGCTTAACACATTATATTTCGTTTCGTTATACCTTAAAGTTGTCGAATAAGAGTAACATATTATAAGATTCACTTACGTCATATTATACAAAATAATATATGGTTTTCAGATATACATCACGACGGTTAAAATTCTTCCTCGATATAATAACCGTTCATTGTTTAGTTTTTTTTTTCACTCCGTTGTCTAAAAAAATATTAGCATAAATTTAATCCAAAATATAATTGTATTAATTAATGTTTTAAATAATATGTAAATTAAATCCTCGGTTATATTTAATGGAAAATTAAATATTTTGAATCGAAAAAATGTCCTAAAAAAATACAATATTATAATATTCATTTCGACATCCACCGTCTCTATAAACCGCGAATAGATCGATGTATAAAACTGTACTTAAGTTCGGATCGAAAACGAAAACAAACACACACAAACACACACACTATGAGGAATAAAATACAATTTCGTTCGGCATAACTCGTCTCGCGCGCGATTATTAGTCCGTACCAGTTCCCTACAGGCAGGTACCTACATCGTTGTGTAACTAACCGTCGTTGATGTTCTGCTCTGCCGTATACATATACCTAATAAAGGCCGTGTTTGCTGCTATCAATCAAAGGCTTATTATAATCAAAGTTCTGTATAATATTCCATCTGTTGAATCGCCAATCAGCAGTATACTATAGGTACGGGGCCGTCTCTATAATATTATATTAAATCGCTCGAATATGTCTACCGTTGCCGAAACGACATCGTCGTCGTAATAGCGGTGCCGAAATGGTTTCGCCGAACTCGGTTAACCCTAATTTTAAAGGATCGCCCGGCCGCGGTGAGAAATAATGCAATAACCGCCGCCGTTCTTGCAGGTCGAGACGAGAAAAAATATAAAATTTTTATCGGTTAGGCGTACAATATAGGACCTACGCACTAGAGTTATTTAATCGCGCATTTCGATGTACGATTTTCTTTTCTTTTTTTCCGAAAAATAAGGTAGAACAACCACGACAAATCGAAACGGTCAAAACTCGCAGCGCTGCATGGCGTGAACGTATATTCCGATCGCGATCTCAACATAACTTTTATAAAGATATTAATAATATTGTAATAGTAATCGGTTTGACGTGAATACTATGGCGTATACCCAGGGCCGGATCTAGGGGGGGGGCGAACCGGGGCGCTCGCCCCGGAAGTTTTGGTCGGGGGGCGCCAAATTACAAAATAAGTTGTGTACCTATACATATTAATAGTTTTTATTCATTTTATAATAAAAGTATTATACAAATTATTACAATTTCTATTTCATTTTCCATTTGACTTTATGGGTTATAACAACAATGGGAAAAACTCAAAAACTCAATGGAAATTATTTGTCTACTAAATATATTTTCGGCGTTTCATTGTAGTATATTTTATTGGTAATAGCATATCTACAAACTATAAATTACGATAATCAGACAACACACGATGTTAAAACCCGATTAACAATGAATTTTTCTTCGACATGTAACAACTATCAAATCCATATTTAGTTTGTGTCATGATACTGTCGACTGTTGTTATAAAAGTTTAACTGGTACATAAGTATAATTGTGCAGGGCATAACAAAGGGGGAGGGCGCTAATTTTATACTTTGCCCCGGGTAAAAAATATACTAGATCCGGCACTGCGTAGGTATACCGTTCAATAGCAGCGGTTAATTATTCGTTATTTAGTTGAACACATATTTTTTGTGTTTTTGATTTCATCGAAAGTTCTAACCGAACGCGGCTCGACGACGTGTTTGTGGTGATGGTATATTATATGGTGATGGTAATATTATATCATATTATTTTGATGTGTGGATGTGAATTCGAGTAATTCGACTAATAAATTCCGTCATAACTGACTGTCAACGCGTGTTCGCCGCCTTTGGTTTGAATTCCTCCCCTCCTGCACCCCTTCGCCGCACCAAACATTTTTGTCGCCATTCCTCGGCACTAAACATTTTCAACTTCAAACGCACAATATCGCTCATTGTTTCGTCCCTTGATTCAAAGCAGGATTAATCTATTTTACTGTTGACTCGGAGCTGGGGTCAACTATTATATAAATTATATGGCTGATAATTAAGGCGGAGGACTCGCAGCTCTAGAAATTCGCAACATGTTAGTGCGAATATAATATTATATTATGACGTATTCTATATCCTAACGATATGCAACAGTTATTTTCTTAAACAATTTTTCGTAAATCAATAAAATAATATTCATAAAAATCAGTCATGCACGTAATATATTATTATATAACCACCGTGGAGTCAAGGGTGTTAAAACAAACCTAAATCCAAAGAAAAATATCCAAATACCTATATGATCTATTATTTTATTGCAGTATGACGAGTAACTTTATTTAATGTTTTATTTTGTTTTAATCAAATTTTTTTTTTTTTTTTTTTAATATTACTCTTTTGATTTTAATTAAATATTATGCACAAAGAGGATTTTATAAGCCAATAACCATAACCTAGTTTATATTTTACAACGATTGACAAACTCAGTGATGCATTTTGTTGGTTGGGTATGGTTAATCAATTGAGTGGTACCGGAATCATTTTTGAAACTTTTTAAGATATTAAAAGAACAATTTTTTTGATAAATTTGATTTCAATGCGATAAGAATTTGGAATTAAATCGTATCTGATTTGAGTTTAAAGAACGCAATCAATAAAATCAGTAATAATTGTAGATGGCTCATTTAGATGATTAAAAATTTAAACAAATAAATCATGATGGGATTTAAAATGAATTTAATCCGGAGTTGCAAACATTGCAACGACTGTACATAATATATTTGAAGTGTAGTTATATATCTTTTCAACAGTTTCGTCTTAATTTATTATAATTTCGGCATTTGGGTAAGAAAAACAATTACGGCTTATCTATAAGAAAAATCTTCTCTTCGGTTGAACTAATACATACAATCCGCTGTCTTATTTTAATATTCAAGCGTTTAAATTTAGCAAAAGTGACGTTCCTTAGCGAACTACTTAATTCTTATTATTAATTAAATTAAGTAGTATGCGGCAGAATATAAGTATGAGCTGTACAGTGCAAAGTCCAAAAACGAAAAACTGTCCCGACGTGCAATATTGCGTGTTATAGGTATATGTTCTCGAGTATAAATATTTAACGAATTTCGTGGAATTTATATAATTTAAGAGGACGTGTCCAACACGATATCGTACTTTTACCTTTAAATCTGGTCAGTTCACTCCTCGATATTGAAAAAGAAAAAAAACAGAGTAAAACAGATTCTTCTGAAAGTTCGATTTGACACGATATTGTGAGTGTTATAGTGTCGGACACTCGGACGGAGACAGATGCGAGCCCGCTGGACGTCTGTCTTACTCCGACCGTTTAGCAATTAATGAATATTATTTTGCATATAATTTTTTATTTTTTAACACACACATTTTTCACTTCTCCGTTTAAAACACGTTTCGCAAAGAATAATCAAAACACAATTATTATAAATATACATATTTCATATATCAATATAATTGTGGAGTTTCCGCCGCCGCCCGGGTATACATAATTTATTTATATTGACTACCTACCTACCTACCTATCTGTTACAAGTCGCATTTGTCGTTCTGTTTAAAGTAGTAATACTGTGGGATTTGAATATCTAAGTTTAATCAGCGCTATTGGAGTGGCGCACATTGTTTATCACGTCATATGTTGTGCAGTGCGTATTGAAATACGGTTCGGTTTATATATACCTACACCGTATGGTATGATATATATACGTATATTATATTTTATACAAATAATAATAATATAAGGTTCGTAAATCACACGGCAAACCGAACAAACGGAACAAATGAGTCTTTTGTATTACATTATATGATTTATGACGAATGCTCCCCCCCCCCGCCGACACATAGAACACGTCCGGTGGGATTATACAGTCTCTTAAGAACATTACGGGGGCGTATAAAACAGAAATTGGCCATATAATTAACAGTTGTTGTCGGGGGTCGAAACTTTGGCGAATCCGCGAGGAATTCTCGTTTTTAATATGTCACGTATTTTCTTTTGTGAGTATAGGTGCCGTAAACGAAAACTTGTGTAATCAACTCGTTTAATCCGCTTATAACCCTATTTTTTTTTTTCGAAACTCGTACGTAACACGGTTCGTGAATTGTTTTATTTTCATTTTATAAATTAATATTTTGAATTTATAGCGACAACAGGTATATAATATTAGTATACGTGATGAAAAAATCAAACGGATTAATAACCGACTGACTCACAAGACTGATCTACAAGTTTCGAAATAATCGAAATATTCGTTTTAAATTTCTAACGAAATTATTCTAAATATTTTTAAAATGTCGTTGTGTATACGGTAAAAATAATAAACGTATAGTAAACGTATGGTGAAAAGTTCCTACGAATATAATAATCTGTTTTGAACTACAACAGCATAACTAAAATCGCTATTTTTCGTTTCAATATCCGTTAAAAAATATTACTTGAAATATCTAAAGACAAACATTGTTCATATAAATATGTATTTTCAATATTTTTGGGTTTGCTGCAAGAAAAACTTACGAGAAACTTTATATTGCATATTTTTCAAGCTTTTCTTATCAAAATTGAAAGCTTTATGAATTTTCAACAATACAATTTTTTGCTAGATAAATATCATTACTTTTAGAATCAATTTAAAATCGTTAATTGGATGGAATTAGTCCCGTCGAAATCGAATATCGTGTTGTATGTAAGGAAAATTAATTGGTCTTTGTGATACACGATGTTGTTGTACGGGGTTCAGATCTTAATGGAAATTCGACCTTAATTAAATTGTACATAGTTATGGTGTATTATTGTAACTATACTTGATGAATTTCATTATCAGTCAAGACTCGAGATTCCGAAACAAATATTTCTTAAAGGGTTCGGTAGGTACTTTTATATAGATAGAAGGCAGAACTGAAAACACGTGTTTTTCCTATGCCACCTGCTGCTAATTTTCTCGGCCACAAATTATTTAAAATTATAACTTCGATTATACACGTTGTAAACATTTCGATGATTTAAATATGATTTATTATGACGTGTAAAAATAAATCATAAGTTCGATTAAATTTCCTTTACTCGAACCATTGAGGTTCTCGAGAATTAAGGGTTCGAACGTGATGTCGAGCTTATTGTTTGGACAAACACTTGTTGCCCGCGCCCAAATCCAATTCCAATATAATATCTCTGATACGCATAAAATATATCATGACGAAAAACCGAGCAAAAAGGGGGGAAATTGTAATAGCAATGAAATATCCTCCAAGATAATATTATAAACTTCAAGAATCAATTTGCCCATATAGATTTAAATCCGAGGTCAGGTAAGAAACACCTCCTGCAGGGATCTTCGCCGTAAAACCATTAGAATACATGAATACCTAATGTACCGTGGTTAGTCGGAATGAATTAAAACCTTGGACGTAAATTTGAATAAGCTGATTTTGTTATATTATGTGATATTATGTATATTTAAATTGTAAAATTCGACTAAACGCGCTTACCAAAAATACAAAATCAGTTCTGCGTTAATAAAATCGAATAAATTATTATTATTATTATGTACGTACACGAGTACGATTATAATAATTATACTAATTCAAAATATTTCAACCATGTGGTATCAACTTAATAATTGTAGTACATATTATCTTCGAATAATATTATTATATTCTTTATAAATAATATATTGTATTATTATTCGTGAGAATAATCAAAAGAGCAAAACTATAAAGTTAACCTACCTACCTAGATTAAAATTGTATTACTTTTTATTTCGAAATATGTAATCACTAAAAAAAATATAAAAATACAGATAACAGTTATTTAAAATGTAAAAGTAAATAGTTACAAGCAATCAGGTACAGTCAGAATATTGTGTCCTTAAATTAACTGACTTGAAAATGTGAAATTAACTCGTATGAAAATATTTTTGAAAAATTCACTTATTTTCGTGAATAATGTCACGCCAATATATTTTAATTATATTTCACTGATCTTTGACATCAAAAGATTCGTTTTGATTAATCCTTTTTCGATATTATAATAATTTATCTAATGGTTTTAGGGTAATTTTTTTTCTCGAAAATTGCTTCAACTTTAAAGTTGTCGTCGTTTTTATAATCGTATGAAAAACGAAATAAACATCTTTTAAACATTTTTACAACCTACCACTGCAGCCATTTTGGTAGATAGTCAAATTTTGTATATTATAATATTATAATATATTCGTAGGATTGTAAGAATAATATTGATGCGTCCCACGAGGAAAATATGCAACAGAAATAAAATATATTTTAGTATTTTTTTATTTCATATTTGCATTATTTATTACAATTATTATAGTAAATTATCTTATATAGGTTACTTATATAAAAAAAAAAAAAAACGATTTAAAATATGATTTAAAGTTATGTTCATTTAATCATGGAACTTGTTCGTTTATTTATCAGACAGGTTTAAATTGGTCGTTGGAAATAAAATTACAAGGTATCTAATAAAAACAATGATTATAAAAAGTAATTAATATTAATAATAATAAACTGATAAAACATACAATACAGATTTATGATTTATGCATTTTTTGAAGCACAATATGTCGAGGTAGAGTTTTTTTTTTTATGTGTATAATTTGTAAGCAATTATAATGTTTGAAAGTTTCGATCATTAATGAAGTGATTGACAACATTGTGGCAGTTTGAATTTATTCACAGACTTAATTGTATTTTTAAATATATATAATATTTATACGATGCACTTTTCGGACAAATTATATTTTAATATTCTACGAATCGGAAACTATAATTATTAGTGTGAACCCTCGACATCGCGGTCGTCAAAATCAGTTATTTTGGTCTTTTCGTTTAATGGTTTTGACACGGTAGACGTTTTTTGACTTTCCGTTCAATATAATATATTTACATAATAATATAACAGATGATAGATTTCGAACTTCGTCTACCTGCGACTTTCGTGCGTTTAAGACATTATAAGTATATTGCACAGCGTACGACGTGAAAAACAGTCGTCCTTATTGAATTGGATTTATATTCTTCTGAGAAACATTAACTAAGACAATATACGTCTTAAAAATATGTAAGTGAGCCGCATTATTCGATGATATCCAATTTTAATGATAATAATCGGTGTTGTACGTTATCTAGATTAATATTTAAAAAAATCGTTGAACAAGTGTACGGACGAAAAGAAAAACTGCAGTTTAATCACGCGTGTTGTGCAAAAATAAGATGTAGTATATGAGGTATGAGTGCATAATGACAATTATAGACAGGGCGCAGGGGGGGGGGGGGCAAAATATAAATTATCTGACCTGACTGACCTACGTAAATGTATTACTAATAAATAATTTTTCAAAACCCCCGTCCGAAATTTTTTCCTGCGTTCGCCCCCGATTATAGATATATATATATATATACATAGCAGACAGATAAGTAGATAGGTTTCCAATGGCTACCTGGGTTCAATATATGGCCCGGGTGGACTTTATTTGCACATTACATACGCGTATACGCGACCTCTTCGAAACAGAGTGACACGAGCACGGCGGCGCGCTGCGTTATCACTTCAAACAAAATATTATGAATAACGAACGCGGCGGTTGTGAGCATACGAAATAATATTGTATGGTTCTTTAATTCGCGGTAGGTAGGTAGGTCGGTCGGTAGATAATATTATATACGTATACCGCGGTGGTTCGTTACGATTAGCCAAACGCTCCGGTGATTTCGAAACGAAGCATATTTTCGAGCGGCGTATGCGTGCGCGCGCGTGTGTATAGGAATTACGCGGTAAGTTATGTTTGCGCGAGGTTTTTTTATTACCCCTATACCAGACCCGGTAGACTGGCAAAAATATATTTATCTGGTAGTAGGCAGTAGTAGTAGTAGTAGTAGTAGTAGTGGGGCGGGGTGTAACGAAACGCGCATAACGAGAATAAATGAATCAAACAGACCGACGAAAAAAAATAAAAAATAAATACGACTTGAAATAATATTAATATTATGTATCGAAATTCGAATAACCACCGGCGTGTACACTTTTTTTTATTCGCGAAAGTTTTTTTATACAACAGTAAAAAAAATAATAAATTATAAAAGTTGAATGCATTTCGGTGTGTAATCATGAAATAACGGCTAAAAATATACCTACTTTATTCCGAAACACTCTCTTTTCTGGTTTTCTGGTCAAGAATAATTGCAGTGCACGGTGTAATGTGTATAAGTATAATGTAGCATTCATTTGAATCGTTTTCAAAAAATTAAATTTAAAAGTTTCTATTAATTGCTCAAGACGCTATTCTGCCGCGGCGGGGTCCCGTATAGACCACGTGATAGAGGTATACAAAATTTTCTTTTTACTAGTCGAATTAAATGTTTTTTACTATTTAGGTATAATGATTTCACTGATAACCGTTATCACTATAGGTAACGACCACGTTTTTAATAACAGCCTAACCACACGGTAAAGCATATAGGTACCTAGTCGAATATATATCTACAACGATTCGGTATAAGTCTCAGCTGTATTAAGACGATTTTTCGACCACTAGGCGATGGTAGTGGAATACATCAAGCATGACAGAGGCAAATCGGCAAAGATAAAACAGAGCTAGTTCCGTGCGTGTAAGCTATTAATCAGTTCTTGTTACAAAAAACGTAGTTATTGTATTACGCGTCTTCGCAACCGACGACGGTGGTCGAAGGTCCTATTTTATGTTCGTACTATTATTAATACTTCTCATCTCTGAACGACTATAATAGTGACTTTAGTAGGTGTACTTGCACATTTATCGTTTGTGCCGGCAATTCGTTTCGATCCAAACCCTAGCGATCCAAAATATAAACCGCGGTGTTATAATATCATATTATGTATAGGTGTGTACGAAAATATAATTCAATCTCAAAACAAAATACAAACGTGTTTTAAGACAATAGAAATACAATAGAAACGCTAATATTATATTTTCTTTGGGCGCATTCATTACACACGTCGAGTTTCCTCACGCCTACACGCGTACACACAAAATAAGAAAATAAAACGCTACGCCTTTTTCCGGATGCTCTGTATATTATCCGCGGACGAACGCGAGGCTGATACGTTATGCGCAGAAACGACACGGACAATGTTTACCAGTAAATACAATAAGTAAACGATTATTAGTGCGAGATACGTCGCCAAGGACGAAGGAAGATAAAAACAATAAAAACGTAATAATATAAAGGTGTAACAGATTCACTCGGTGGTCATTGAACAAAACATAATAATATTACGATGCGAGGGACCTATATAATATAATAATATATCGATCTCAATAAATAGTGTGACTGTATAGTGACTAAACTATGACTACACAGTTGTACGTAAAACGGACTTTATATATGAATAATAATAATTATGACCTGACTCGATTTGAACAAATTTACTCGGCAAGCATACCACTCACTGTTGTGACATGGTCGCGGGTTCTGGGTATAAGCGTTCGTCCGTAATATTCTGACCGGCAGCCATTTTAAATCGAAGTAAACCAATGCGACCCGGACGTTTCATAGTTATACTTATATAGATAATAGAAATTTCTTAGATTTTGGAAAATGTAGGTTTTAAATTTCACTAGTTCAATGCGGTAAAAATGTGGTTTTATAAACATTTTTCGAGAATTTAGGAGACCAGTATATTTTATACTCAGATAGTCAGATGTGACCGTGACCAATTTAATTATTAAATTCTCCAAAACCTATATCGTGACAAACTGCAGTCATCGTTGATAATCTAAATCTTATATTGGAAATCGAAGTTCTTGCAAAAAAAAAAAAAAATGCCCGGTATTCGATAAAATAAAATATGACTGTATCCTTAGACTGTATCGCATTTTTCAAATTTTGAAACCGAACGTATGGCCTTTTTTTGTGAATCGTTTATGCAAGTTTTTGACAAAATTCCCCTAACATTTGTGCTTTAGTACTCTCCGAGATGAAGTAATTTTTCTTAGTAAGGGCTCTGAGGCCCGAAAAAATGATTAAAATTTCTTTCGACATATTCTACATTACTATTATGATGTACCTAATTTCTGTTCAATCGTGTCAAAAGTCCATGTTGGAGGTAAATTTATTTATGTTAAGCTCTTTAAAATTTCAGCATTTAAATTGCATTCATATAAATTTATGTGAGTACCAAGTAGGCACCTACCATATTATTATTGTCTTAAAATCCTTCGATTTAATATAATAATATGACACTTGCAATTTAAATACAAAATAATAATCATTTTTACCATATTATTTATCAGTAATTTTACTTCTCTTACATATACATTTGTTGTAACTATTTGTACGAAGCTATTTTATTTTATTTTATTTTATTTTATAGAACGACGCATTCCTATAGTGTTATGAAAAATTGAGAAACAAAATCATCATTTTTTTTTCAGGCCAAACAATTTTTCCTAAGGTTGACATTTTAAATATATGATTAATTTTTGTTTAATTCTCATCGTCTAATTGACCGATGTTCATGATCATTTTAGACAGAATGAAATTTGTCTCTTACTTTATAATATAATTAAGACAATAAAAAAAGAGTTTGTTTTAATATAATAATTGTTGTCATTACACAGTTATTGTTATGGTTTAATTTAATAAGATAATATCTTATCTAATTTTCAAAGAAGATTTCCGTACAATGATCTCTTTTACATCTTAAAAAAAATTATGCTGATTTAAAAAACGTAATCTTTTAGCTGCAGTCTAATAATGTCATATTTCCTCACCAATGACGCTTTAAAGTTTGATGAAAAAAAAACCTTTTTTTATAATTTGTTTTCAGTACTCGATAGCACAAGTTTAAACATCTTTTTCGAAAAAAATGTATTAAAATATTATTAACTTAGCAGAAAACGACATCATTCATAGATAATATTATGTATAGTTGTATTACTTTTTAAATTGTTTCATTAGTTTTAGTTTTCAATATAAATTGCGCATAAATGTAACTATTTAGGTATTATAAATTATAAACAAGATATTTAAAACTATGGAATTTTATGATTAAAGTCGTAAAAACTAGTTTTGCGTTTTAGATGTAATTTATGATAAACGCGTGAGTATAAATAGATAAAATATATTTGAATACCTCTAAATATTTTTAACAATATTTAATATTTTTTAACTTGAATACACCGATAATAAGCTACCACCTGCGAATATTCTGGGAGATTGTGAATTAATAAATGTTGGTAAGTTACAAATTATTCATTGTTTTTTATGTGATATACCTATACGTTATATACAGCATGTTCGTCGATAAAAGTAACACGAAATATTCGAACTCGTGACCTTGAATTTGATACGGGTTTATTTTATAAAACACCTAATTTATTGTCCTTAAGAGGGAAATTATTGAAAAAAAAATAAATTATTAATTTCTAATGAATGCACAGATATCGGTTTTCAACATTTAAAAATCTAGGATAATAATATGTCGTTTGTACAGTGAACAAATAAAACATCAAAAAACAAGTAGTCGAATTCAAAGTTATGCATTCGAAATATTTCGTGTTATCGTATTTTTATCGTTGACCACCTCGTGTATATGATATAATTATATAATATGGATTAGCAAATTTAAGATTTAGAGCAAAAACTCATTAACGGCGAAATTTCGATTTTTTTTTTCCATTATGCCATCTTGTTTGTAAACTTGAAGTCTATAATTTGCGTAGGGCCACTAAACATCAAATCATTAGTTAAAACCTGTTTTTATTTTTTTCAAAATTTACTAACGGTGTTCAGTACAATTTTTAAAACTAAAAACGCATTTACCAAACATTGCTGTTTGGCGTTAGTAGTATAAGTTTTTGCTTCGACTCCCGACGATATTAAAGAATTATTATAAGTATACGAGTATACTACCCTTAGATTTAATAAATAATAACACGATGATTTTGAATTAATTCAAATCGATTTCAATCATCGCCGTTGAACGTAATTATAGTTTTTAGTCAATGAAATATATTTTGTTGTCATTTTATATGATTTCGATTCTTTGTTAAAAATAGTCAAATGGTCTGAGTAAATTCTCACAAGTGCTTATAGGTATATGCCGACTCGCGGCACTTAATAATTATTGATGCTCGAAGCTTTAGGGTTTTGATTTGTAATAGTGTTGCGATGTGCTACAACGATTTGTAATGTGTACTACACGTCCTTGCGAAAATATCTCTTCTCTCCGTTCCCATATTTTATTTCACTTTTTATATAAGTCATCAATTCCCACGAGAAATACCTTCTACCCGCTGCCGCCGTTAACCCTTATCGACTTATCTTGCGCTTTAACCATTTTTTCTACGATTTTCTCGTCCCTCTTTCATTCAAAATGTATACGCGTTTTACGTGATTTCAAGTGTATAACCTAAAAACGGAATCGAATGTAACATTATTACACCTGCAGATGGCAGAGGTAGCCTTTTGCGGTTTCGCAGATAAACTATCTGGTCCCAAAACACATCGGTTGATCATAAGCCAGGAGCCGGCTAGGAATAATTTAATTATATTGTATGATTAACTATTAACACATAAATAATTGTTAACCTATATATTATGTTAAATGGTGGTCTACGATTGCATTATAATATTAACGACATGAAATTATTAATTCTAATTCAAATATCCCGGTTTTAAATTATATTAAGATATTAATAGGTAGGTAGATAGGTACTCATTAAATTATTTGTGTCCGAATTGTATGTTTACAATATATGATTATGATTTGATTTTTTTTTTTTTAAATATCCGACCTGCTACTCCAAAAAGATTTAAGACCTAACTGTAAATACTGTAAATAACTTATATTTTAAATAATATTATAACTACCTATATGAATGTAATTTTATTTATTAAATCACATTGTCATCATTTCCGAGGACATCCAAATAAAAAATAATATTATTAGTTATCGCATGTTCATTATAATATTATTACTGCCATTGATTTTTATCTTGTTCTAATTATAATGATATTTTAAAAATTATAAAATGTTAAGATATTTAGTTTTTAAATTAAAAACCGTCACAATACTAAAATTAAAATTTATTTATTAATATTATTGCTTATCTTGAATCTTGATCGAAAACATTAATATTATTTCTACATCACAGAAATGTAAAATACGTCTTTTACGACCTTTATAATTAAATAGGTATTTCATTAAGTACTATTTTTTTTATCAAAAGCGGTGAAAAATGTTTAGTGATCTAAACTTTATAGTTTTATTTAAATATTTACTTTATTGTAATCTAAAATTAGAAGTTTTTTTTTAAATGTAATAAATATAAACGAAATTGAACTTCAATTTTAATAACAAAACTTTAGTACTTAAAAATTATAAAAATTAAAAAATGTTTTCCACTAATTAGTAATTGTACAGTTCCATTAAAACTTGGACACAGTTCCGTTGGTTTAATATTAAACGTCATTATACAGTATACAAATATATTGTACCCGGATATTATTTCCAAAGTAAAAATGTTTAGTTGTTTTTTGATCTCGGAATCGCTAAATCAAAGCGATAAATATATTTGAAATTCGAAAAGTGTTCTGTTCTATAAAGGCACAATAGTTTAGGACTTTCGAGATTTAATATTTAGTGTCATGTTTACAATTTTTCTAAGCGTTATGAGAAGACTTGTGGATAAAAAAAATTAGGTATCAAAAAAAGGCCAGCTAGCATATAGCTCAAAGTCGTTTTTCAAAATTCGATCTGTTACGTTTAAAGTTATCGTCAAACACGATAATACAACACATCGAGCGGGGACGAGTGAAACAATACGAGCGCCTAACACGAGTGTCTCGCCATCTGTCCGTCGGTTTTGAAAATATTTTCGTGCTGAGGGAAAATTATTAACTTTTAAAATCTAACGACAGACGCCGAAAACGTCTGAGAAATCAACGCTTGCGGTCGGATCCCCGTAGAATAGATTTTATTAAACGAAGTGTGCTCGAGTGTCGAGAATTTATTTTTGGTTTTGGGTTTTCTTCCATTGCGGCGGCCCCGCGGCTTCATTTTGTTGTGTAATTAAATTTACGGTAGCGGAACATACACTCACGCCGTCTTGGCTTTTGATTACTTCGCGCCAGAGGTGTGGCGCCTGTTGGGAATCCGTGTATCTCTTACATCGCATAACATACCTATTCCCCCCAGCACCGTCGGGATGACGATAGTAATATCTCGAGTGGCTCTTGAGCTAGCTAAAACACTCGCCGGCGTACGGCGAAACTTTGACCGAACACAAAAAATTAATTTAAAATATATATAATAATAATTAATTAATTTGATTTAATAAAATTATGTAATATTATATATACTACGACTGCACCCCAATGAACGATGTCATAAAAGAGGCGAGACGATATAATAATAATAATATTATTACCGAATTAATCGTTTCACTTACGGTATGCATAACGTGACCATACCTCCCGCTTTGGGCGGGACGGTCCTGCTTTCGAGCTTTATGTCCCGCTGTCCCCAAAGAACCCAAATTGTCCCGCTTTCAAAATTTTTTATTTTTATCATATTTTATTCATTTTATTCCACTAAAAGAGAGCGCGTATTTATTTATTCATCACAAGTCACTACCAAAAACTACCAAAAACTAAAAAAAAATACCAAAAAAGATTTGCGGATCCGAAAAATTTATAAATTATGTAATATAATATATTATACTATATATACTATATTTCTATTGTTGTGATTTTACGAAAAAATTATTATGGTTTTCCTATTAAAATTTACAAGCGGTGTCCCGCTTTGAGTAAAAAAAAATATGGTCACGTTAGGTATGCAATAAATTACAACACTTACCGGTGCGTTTCATTTGTGATACCAAAAACTAAAGGGAAAAAATATCGTGAACACCTATCCCCCCCCAGCACCGTCGAGAGAACGATAGTAATATCTCGCGTGGCTCTTAAAGGGGTGGTCGTTCGAGCTAAAACACTCGCGGACGTACGGCGAAACTTTGACCGAACACAAAAAATTAATTTAAAATATATATAATAATAATTGATTAATTTGATTTAATAAAATTATATAATACACTGCGACTGCGACTGCACCCCAAAGAACGATGTCATAAAAGCGAGAAGATATAATAATATTATTACCGAATTAATCGTTTACTTATTGCAGACAATAAATTACAACGCTTACCAGGGTGCTACATTTATGATACCAAAAAAACTAAAGGGAAAAAATATCGTGAATTTATAATCAAAAGTCAATTTTTAGTTAATACTTTGTTAGTTTTTACGATGACGCTTATATAGAATTGAATCATATCACAACAATATATTATAATTATAATATAAAATTAATCCGTGTGTTAATCCAATTCCAACTAAACTTTGTTTCAAAATTATTTCAGGATATTTTATATTTATAAGTTATAAAATTAATAAGCTTTAAACATAAGCTCGTAACAAGTAAGCTTTTAAACAGAATAATCACTGTCTTGCTTCGATCGTCTTAAGAGACCACAACCATAGTCTCCGAATTAATCTGATTAATTTTAATTGAGAAATGCATATAATTTAGATCTTTGAAACATTTAATAGAAAATAAATAATAATATCAGAATATTTTTACTAAAATATCTTGTGTACCTCAAAGTAATTATTCTTATCGTTCAAATATCTTTTTCGAAAAATATGTTTCTTATAATTTAAACATTAAACATATTTTTATCTAATTAAATTGTATTTTACAGATAAAAATAAAAATATTAGATTTTCATTTAAAATAAAAGTATTTTGAAATCAATTATTGTTTAAAATAATGTTAATAATTAATACGGTTTATCAATAGGTATGAACGCCTACCTCAAGCAAACTACTAACCTTTTTTTAAAATCAAATTAATTAACATTTTATCAAAAAAATCCAATTTGCATCCTCAAGGTTTGTTAAGTCTTACATTTTTTTCAATGGCAAATTGTTTTTTATTTAATATTTTAAAGTAGAATATTATGTTTCAAAAAGTTTTGAATTAAAATATCAAATAGTGAACCAAACTATTACGCACTACACTGACTACAGACATTTAAAGTTTATACAATATAGGAGTGAGTGATGTCGTATCGCTTAATTTTGAAGCACTTCTCTACTCTTATAAACTTTAAATGCTTTCAAACATATTATAACTATTGTTTTGATATTAACATTTTAAGAAAATTATTAATACTCAAAATGTTAAACTTATGGTACGGTTTTCCATTAAAACAGAAAATAATATGAGCTCTACAAGCAAATCACGATTGTGATGAGAAAAATAATGTATATTGACTTTTGAAATGATTTGTCAATGTATCAGTCAGCTAGCCTTACGCTGCCTCGCAGTCTATAGGTACACGTTTTTATCACGCTCTTCCTATTTTACGAAAAAAGTTAACCCAAAATAATCGTTTTTTTTTTTGCCTAACACGTTTTCTCCGCGAAAACAAATTAATAAATGAAAATCACACCACTCGAACCCGACCGCCGCCGATATATACGTACAATGAACATCCGCCAAAACTCCCGGCCGCGAACAATGCTGAACGCGCGTTAAACAAAAGCCATTAGTGCCACGCCGATTAAATTTCTAAATCAAAAAGCCGTACGACTGCAATCTAACGAGAAAATCCCTACTACTGATTTAGATACGAACGAAATCTTCGATCTCAACTGGACAGGGGTCGTTTTGCAATGCGAATCACGTCATAAACGTCTAAATTCAATTAAAACCACTACACACGCGCACACACAATTTTGAATTTACCACTGGTAATCGATTTTAAAGATGATTAAAAGATGGCGATATTATGTAAATGTAAACCATCTCGGTTGACGAAATCGTGACCAAACTTCTCCGGATAAAACACTAGATTACCGAGAAATTTGCGAAAAAATTGAAAATTAAATAATACCGACTGATGAATCTACTTCTAAAGTTGTAAAAGCTCTAAAATGGTCTACTCAAACTAAATACTAGCTCACCAAATGAAGCCGTCGTATATAGAGTTTTTAAAATAATCAAAAGCCGAATTTTTTACCTACCCGTTAAAATAAAACAAACCAAATCGGGTTGTTATCGACAATTATTTATGTCTCACCACGCAACTCGATTATAAAAAAAAAAAGGAACGATAAGGTTTGAGAAACATTTTATGTACGCTCGTCACAGGACGCGTCCAAAACGTCTCCGCCCGTATTTTTCGTTGATTTACAACCAGCTGGCGGTAAACAGCAATGAATAAAGATGACCTAAAATATTAATGTGATATTATATCAAAATGAAAATCGAATCAAAGAACGAGCGTGTCAGACGGTCTAAACTGCCAAAACTATGACCACACCAGACCACCGCACTGCAACAGCCACCCAGATAATAGTACGGTGTGCTGCTGCGGCGAAAACCACCGAACTTCCTGTCAAAAGTCGTGACCTCCCTCCCCACAAAATGTCCATTATGTAATGATAATCACCCAGCCAATCCGGACGTGGATTACAAATTTTCAAAAATCTGCAGAACTATCGGCGACAACGACGACCGCCTTTCAAAAAATAAGACGCGTATAATAACGAAATTAAAGATAATTCAAATCGTAATACTAATATACTGTTCGAACATCAGCCTTCCATCAGTACCTACATAGTACTCAAATAATATAGACAATATCCAAATTTACCAAGAACCAAGAGATGCATACTAATTCTACCTTAAAATATTATAGTGGTCGCAGAAAAATAAAACATAACACAAATAATAGGACTAATAGAGCACATTACATTACTCGTGTGTTAATTAGAACGTTTATGGCTTATAGAATTATAAGATATAAAGTATTGTATATTATACGTCATCTAACATAACAAGTCAAAATAATATTGAATACAAAATATTATATTCCTTTTATAAGTTTCGATTTACTTCGATTCCGTATAGGAAAATAAACAGTTTTATAATAATTATAAAAAACCAAATTTATAATTCAAATGTTTTAAGATATTATTTAATATTTTGTATTACTGTTAGAGAAATGCTAGAATCATATTTGAAAATAATATGTACTTAAACACAATACGTCAGGAAACACATCGCAGAAAATGAGTTTTGACTTTGGTATAATTCTTACTCTTAACAAAAGGCTTCTTATGGAGTTATCTAATGAACTATTCTTTTGTCAACATTCTATGTTACGTGTTATGAATTTTAGTTCGGTAGAAATGTATAATGAAAAAGTTTAGAAACAAATTGCACTGAAGGCGTCGCGTGTATGTTACATAGACAAAACTATTTCCACTTTAATATTATATATATGACTATTTTTAAAACCATCTTAATTTGATATATTTACGTTGTAAATGAAATATTTAAACCATGACTTATTATGAAAAAAACTTTAAACAGCTTCAGCAAAGTGTTAACAACATAATATTATAAATTAGGTAACTATTTTGAACCGGTGAAAGGCTTATATTTCAAGTCCAATGGTTTCTAGATTACACTAAAATAAAGCTTCTACAATATCGTTCGTCGACGTTGAAGATTTTGAGCTACCTATAAACAATTAAAATAAGGAAATTAGTTTCAACAAATATTAACCATTTTAAGAATAACTGAAACTTATTGATACTTATATTCAGTTTTCTAAATGTTTGACCAGGAAATAAAAACTTGATCAATATACTTGTATCGAACAAATTTAAATGTACTAAATGTCTTTAAATAGCTCAAAAAGAGAAAAAATATTTTGAAAATCACATCGTGTTTAGAAAATTAATACAAATACTTTCGTGAAAGTTTCAACTTTGGATATTTATTTTTTAATTGGGTACAAAAAAGAACAAATTAGACTTTGTTGAATAGACTAGTGTGCATTAATATTCCCATTTTCCCAATATGTTTAATACATTTTCCCAATTATTGATAAAAGTACTGAGAATTTTCCACTTATTACCTACCAATTTTCTTACAAAAAGTCAAAAACTACACTCAATATTGAAGATTGAAGCATTATAAATGCTGCTTTTTGTGTTTCCAAACAACAACAAAAACACATCGCTGTAAAACCAAGACGTTTGCCGTTCCGTTCGGGATATAAAAGAAGATAGTAGAAGAAATGTTTTCAATAAAATATTATAATTCGATTAAATTTCAACTCACATTTTTCATGAAAAAAAAAGTAATAAAAAAATCATCATATAGTTTTAAATGCAATCGTTAAAAAAATTATCATATAAATACTAAACTGTTACTGCTGATTTTATAGTAAAATGTACGTTTAATTTTGATAGTTGATAATAAAAGTTCCGTATTTTATGGGATTTTTTGCCGTCCTTCTTGTCTAAAACGAATCTCTTTCAACTACGAAGTTGATTCATATTACGCAAAATAAATATATATGAAATTGCTTTTTCTCGTTTCGTTCATTTTTGACTATTTGAAAATAAATGATGGTTTATGTATTTTTACTTTTCCTTTTTCGCTGATATCAATCTTAAAATATGTCCGTTTGCTTGTTGTGTTTTAGAATACAATTATATCGGTCTATTGTGAAAATCGATCAAGCTCAATAATTTCTCGTTGAATATTAAATATTATATATTTAATCAAACGCAGAACAGCAAAAAAAAAAAATCATTTTTATTAAATCCAAACTATTTATTGGAAAATTAAGTTAATTCAATACGTGATTTCCATGTCACTGTTGTTTGGCAGAAAAAAAAAATAATAATAATAATATAAAAATGTTTACTTGCATTCGGCGGCGGCGTACCGATTACATTAAAACGTACAAAATATTTGCTTATTCGATATTATTTGATGGCAAATATTATTTGTTAAATAAAATGAGTATAGGATATATGATGTAATATCATGATATAGATGATTTATCATTTTTTGTAGAACAGACGTCACTGAATGTAAATCAAGCACATTTAATAATTATTATTTGCACAGTTATAAAAATTATCAGAAATAAAATTGATTTTATAGAATTTTTTTTTTTTATCTTCACAAATTGGTTCGTCGTAATTTGTTGGTATATTATGCATTACGTTTGTATTGACTTTGATATGAGTAATATTGCAAGAATTCATAATAATATTAACCATAACCAGCTATGCGTATTCATTTTTTACTGAAAATGTATAAAAAAATATTTCTAAAAATTGTTTACATAATGTTGAGTATTTATTACTACTCGAGCATCGTTTTTATTTAAAACGACGTGAATCGTAAACTTAAACGCCTCGTACAAACAAACTTAACATTTATTTTTCAATATTTATTGTTTTTATCGATGCACTGACCATTTTTTCAAATACGAGATGTCCCTCAACATGATTTCCTACTTAAAATGTCTTTTATATACATCTATTGTTCTTTTTTTCCATTATTAAAGCTAGTCTTTTGTAGAACAAAACGTCCGACTCACGAGTCACACGGTTTTGACGAGTCTTTTACTTTCGCCGTCCATACCATAATTTCGGTGATTTTACGGAATCTATAACTTATGAGACATAATATTATGTAACCCATTTCAATAATTTTAACACGGGGCTATAGATAGGCAAATCCTTAACACCACTGCATTTGTAGATTTATTTCATCCGGTATCAGAGTATCTCACAAGTATTATAATTTGTTAAAATATTGAAATTATACTCCAAAATACGATATAAATTGGTTGGTATAATAAATAATGAAAAATTAAATATGCATAGTGATTTATAAGAGTGGATGACGTTTTATAGGTTCTTAAAAGTAAAAGTTTATAAGCAATGATTTCCATTTTTATTGGACAAATTGTAAATTAATTAAAACAATTGTACTTTTGATACCTATTTTTGAACGAAATATTTCAGTCCGAACAACTAACAATGGTCGTACACAAAAACATAGGTCAGATAGGTACACCAGCTGGGCTGGTATTAAAATAAAAAATTGATTAATTTAATGGTTCACTAAAATTTAACGGGCAAATCATGCGGCACTAAATCACGTTTAAGGGACCATTAGCTCGCTATTTATTCATTAAAATATGTTTAGCGTCTGTTTACGCGGGGCCCGGTACGAAACTAATAATTCTTTACTTGAAATTTTTTTAATTATTATTTATAATAAGTCAAGATTGTGTTAATTTAATATTTTATCATAATAATCCTCCTAATGTATATCAAACTGCAATGTATTTTTGAAACATTAATGATAAATATACAATTTTTGATTTTTCGTGTGCTCCGATATAATCAAAATAATTGTATTTAATAATAATATGCTATTTGACAACAGTTTATTGTAATTTATGAAAACTACAAAAATTATATTACGTGTAGACACCTGCAGCTACCTGTTGCATAAAATGATTTGTTTAAACCTAATTTAGATAGTGTTGTATACGTCATTTTATAAGTAAAAGTAAAATAAATAGATTTTTTAATATTTCATCGCGTTGAAAATTACTAGAAATGTATAATATAAAATTATCAAACTTAATTTGTTGTTTTTCAAATAAATTCAATCATCAGTCGATGTCTATCATTTCGTTATTTATAAACAAATATAATCTATATCATTAATTATAATTGTTCATTAGTTGTTAAAAAAGCAAAAACGCACTGGTTTGCCTTTTTACATATTTTATACACATTTACAATTATTGTTTACTTGTATTTAATTAAGACTATATCCTTTACTCTCAAAACACACTAATGAATATTATTGTTACCTCTGAATGTTCCAATTCGATGTTTTTAAATTGCGTGATATTCACGAATCAGCCATACTATACCCATTTATTTATTTCGAGCGCGTTATTGACGTATATTTATTATAATATTTTATTGCGTACTTTTTTTCATTTCATACGAATCGAGTATTTAAAATAAACATAATCTAAAAAATAAGAAAAATCGCGTTATTAATATTTATAGAAATTCGTACTAAGTATAGTTATACATATAATATAGTTATGAATACTTTTTTTTTAATCAAGCCAAGTGGGTATTGTTAATCGTAAAAGGAATTCTTAACTCTAAAATATATATTGCATTAAACCCTGCATTGTGGTTAAGTCTAAATGGTTCTGACTTAAACGAGCATGGAACTACAACAACATTGTACCAGATTATCAACAATAATAAATAAGTATTGTTAAATTTTGCAAAAACTTTAACGAATTCAATATTTATGTATTTAGTTTCATCTTATGTACACTAATATAATAATTAATTGGCAGATATTTTATTCAAAAAGCAATTTATCTTGACAAAAGATCGTATTTACCAATATCATATAATATAATATGACCTGCCTATTTTATTATTGAAAGTAAGACTTGAGCATTACATCGTATTATTGATGTTTGTACGTATTGCTCAACGTTACCATTACTTTGTTTTTGGCGATTTGATAATTTTTTATGATCTGAGATAATAGTTTTTTTTTCGATTTAAGATAACTCTTATACCGAGATGAAGACACGTATGAGACACGGTCGTTTTGTGTTTTGAATATAATAATTTTTTTTTTCAAGACACCCCGGGCAGCAGGTGCCACCCGCGGGAGTGATGTGCACATATGGATTTGCATACATGGATTGCACAATAATATTATGGTACACTGTTAACGAAATAATATCAGACGTATTGTTTTCACGCGCAACTCGAAGTTTCTAACTTTGCTAAGGTGATTAAGATGTAATACACATTATAATAGCTCTACGCGGGAAAGTCGTCGAATATAGTCGGAATCGTCTACTCGTGTAGACGCGTATAATAATACGTTGACCTAAAACTTGCAAGTGTCGAGTAAAAAGTACACTTTACTAACTACGGTTTATATCCTACGAAACTAATTGTTCTGAACGAGTTAGACTTTCGTAATACACTTAACGGTCAACAGCCGAGATGTCGCACTAAGAACAGATTAGAAAAAAAAACCAAAAAGTAAATCAACGATTAAGACCATATACTATTATTATTATTATATCGTTTTGAAATAGTTTCTTATTGACCGGAGTGTCGTGTGTGTAGAGTGATACAAACGCCAATATTTTTCAGAAGGACTTAAAAAAGGGAAGAAATCGAGTATTGAGAACATTCATCATAAACTGAAAATAACTCGTATTATTAATGTCTTCCAGCTAATATTTGCTATTTTTATCGTGTAGAATACCTACTATATATACGTATATTATAAAGTGCAGGTAAACTCAAATTCTTCGAAATAAAAAACCACCGCGTTTCAAAGAAAGTCCACCGTTTTTTTTTTTTTACATAACATAGGAAATATTATGTAATAATATTAAAAAACACAAAAAAGTCCGTCGAACACGGTCGTCGTTTCGTGTGTCGTATATATCTACACTGAAAACAGACAATTTGTCCGGCACCGCGACGTCCGGCAGAGCTGCCACTACGACGACATGACGCTGCACATTATATAGCAATATCCTATATTATCAGACGCTAATGGCTCTAGCACACACACACGCACGCACGCACACACACACACACACACGCACACACACACACACACACCATTGTCTCTCGGCAGAGTCCTGGTTGCCGAAGTCTGATTATTGTATACACGTACGAAACGAAGCGTAGTCCATCACGTACGACTTGACAATCCGGACACATAACGTCGTGTTATTTACGACGATATTATGGGTGTATATATATATATATATGTGTGTATATATTTAAGGCGGATATGACATTATAGTACATTATGGGATACCAATAACGGGTGTATATATGTGTGTGTGTGTGTGTTATACTCGGGTGTATCTCTTAACTCGCTGATCACCGAAGTCGTTAATATATTATACAGTCGTGTAATAATATTATTGTATTATGTGTGTTTGTTAACGGCGGCTACTATATTATAGCATGTTGCGTATTATAATACGAGCAATCTATATGTAAATCGTATAAATGATGATAACACGTAATCTGCGAACCGCATTACCGATGGACGCCGATGCCGAGAGAGAGGGTATCTTTGAAAACAAAAAATACCTGTGAGACGGGAAAGCGATAGTTATAATATATTATGCATATATGATAATAATATTAAACGAAAAAAAAACAAAAAAACTGATACAACCTCTTATATTATATAAGTAAGCGGAGTCGTCGTTAATCGTCCGTTGTCATATAAATATTAGGCGCGTTTCATAGGATACCTGCTACGATAATAATATAAAGAGGAACATTTGAATTTTGTTCTTTCGACGATACGAATTTGACGTACAGTTGTAGCGACGGACTCACGAGAATGAGCGTTTTTTTTCTAGATCTGTTTAAAAAAAAACAGTAGACGATTGCCGAGTTCTAACCTGCGGGACTTAGACATTAATAATATATTGTAGATAATCATTAGTGTCGGACACTGTTAATAATAACATTATAGAATATCATAACGCATAAACGGAATAAACGCACACAGTAAAAAAAAATATTATATAAAATAATACAGTTAACGTACATTTCTCGACGAAGAGCGTACCTCGCGATATATCGTCTCTTGTATAATAATAAGTAAAATAACCAAAAGTTTCGTGTACATATACATATATTACGGGTCTGTGTCGGAAGTCCGCTTTCGGGACGTTTCGCTGTAAAATATATTACCTATAAATATCATACAATAGCGGGGCGGAATTTGGGGGAGGGAGGTGATGGCAGGGTGCACTTTGGCATGCGTACTTTTCCGGCATCTTATGTAGGCCCGTCGTGAAATACGTGAAACGCTTTGATGGCCGATGCATAAAAGTCAAAATATAATATCACGAAAACCGTATAGTGCGTATATAATATATCATATGACATAATATATTATGTTCGCGGGTAATGTACATTTATTATTTATACACAATATGACGTATATTGGTATACTATTATTTATTTATATTTTGTATTGGTATGCGAGACGAAATCTATTTCCGACTCTCCGATTTGTTTTGTCCTCTAAGTCATTAAATAATATACAACCCTTCGTCCCTTCGAATCCTGCAGCACACATATGTGTTGTACTTGTACACAATATGCTCCGTACGTTCATAAAATAAATGAGTGCAATATTTATTATGATGATGATAAATCTGACGATCAAAAAATAAATTTAAAAAAAAACTCAAACGGTGAAGCTGCAGGATAATAGCAGTTTACATGTGTATAAGTGCGTTATATTCAGTGTCGGATATATCCGGCCAGTTCTGAGGGGTGGGGGAGAGCGAATTTCAAATTCACAAAGGTTATAATGAGAATCATCCCCTCCCCTAATTTTTTTTTGTACATTTATTACAGTAATCGGCACGAAATATATACAAATTTTGTTGGTTTTGATTTCTAAAAATGTTTGTACACATGCAAAAAATTACGACGTTCGGTTAAGCAATAAGTAAGGCATCGAGCTACTTTATTTTAGTCTCAGGCCTTCAACGCGATCGGTGCATCAGTCTGCAGATTAAACCCATATAAATTCTTAAGTATCAATATATTTGTAGGTTTTATTGTAATAATGCGGACTATGTAGTGGTGTCAAAAATCTCAAAGCGGGGGGTCCACGAACCCCCCTGATATCCGCTACTGTTAAATGTATATTTGTGTTTATATTGTATAATATAATATGATATTAATATTTTGATATAAACGCGTACCTGTATAAAACGTTGGTATTATCTAGCTGGTTTACACCACTTCGACCGTCAACCGACCGGGGTAACCCATAGGTACATATCCATACTAAACGCGTTACCTTCAGCAACCGCGGTTCTCTCCGACTACTCGTTCTCCTCACAACTGTAAACACGCGCTCTTCTCAAAAATAAACTTCTCTCATATAAATTGCTCCTCAAATCAATGTGCGGACTCGCGGTATGCTGCAGCGGCCGCGGGAATCTGCCAAACCCATCGCCGACACTGACAAAAACCTGAACATTCCAATCCGAACGTCTTCGTCAATCCAAAGCTCCGTACCGCGTCCGAGATGCAGATGTCCTCCCGTAAAGATCTTTCTATCCCGACAACGTTTTACACACTTCTACGTTCCAACGTCCGCGACCATCGCAACCCCCTTACCGCTCAGACCTGTCTGTTCCCATCGTTCCACGGGCGGTCCCAGAAGGCGCCCAAAACGAACGCGGCTAACCTATATATACCGATCGACCCACTCCCACTACTCTAGAACGTCACGCCGCGTCACGAAATAGGTGTTCCGTCGACGCATGAGACTCCTTCGCCCGAGTCCTTATATATTATATACGCTGCGATTTGCAGGCCGATTTATTTAATATTTCGTCGTCGTAAAAAAAAATAATAAATTCCGAAAAAACAGTTTAATATTATTAGGTATATATTATTATTATTATATAGGTATAGGCAGTAGTGCTGCGACATATGTATATACCTCCGACACACGTGTGTCCGTCGAGAAACTCTTGCCGGAGGTCCTTGAGCTCCCTGACCCGAGCGGCTTCCTCCGGCGCCTCGATGGCCGAGAACACGAACGCTCCGACGGCCAAGAACGACACGTAAAAGCCGATGAACACCAACAGGCGTACGGTGGCCGGCGACCACATGGCCGCGACCGCGCGTCGCGTGCGGCGGTGTCCGCGCTAATGCCGGGCGGCGCGTGGCGCTCTCCGCTGGCGCGGCGGTCTCGTCATCGCAACACGGTCGGCCGGTGACTGACTGCCGGGCGGCGCGGCGTCGCGCCCCGAGGACGCCGGTGGCGGCAGCCCTTTGGTGTGTAATAATAATAGTATATACCCCACGCGCCCTCGACACCACCCTCCTCCACCCGCCAGTGCACACACACACACGCGCGCGCGCGCTCACACACACACACACACACACACCCCTCGACACGCCGCCCATCCCTCCGTCCCTTACCCGCTCCTCACGTGTATATATATATATATATATTACATATTATAGTCCGACCGCGCCATTCGCCAAAAGTAACGCCTCGCAGCCAATCCACCGTCCGATGGCGCCAACGAAATTACGGGACCTTCCTGAGGGCATCATCTTTATGTGTGCGGGCGTATATATTATTATTGTCGTACCTATATATACTACATATATATATAGGTACACCCCGCACGCATTTGGACAGTGAATATCGGCCGGCGGGGGAGGGGGGGGGTCGTCCGTTTGTAAATATACCTAACGGTAGCCATAGGGTACTTTACCTATTTTACCTGTACGCGTCGTGTGTCCGTCGTCGGTATTATTAGTATAGTTTATATGAAACGCGATAATAACGATATGTACGCGTTTTAATAGTGCGTATCGTATTGCTTGAATAATAATTGCGGGTAAAAAAAATACTAGTAGGACGCAAAAAAAATGTTAAAATCTTACACTCGAAGATTTAAATTCATAATTTGATCGGGAAGTGATTAGGAGGAGTGCGCTAAAATATTTGACAGAAATGAAGGGGTACTCCGTCTTACCCCCTCCCCCCTCTTGCGCCCCCTCAGATTTAAGAGCTGAATAACCTACCAATTATACGTGTCCATCGGTATTATGAGTTATGAAACGCGATAATAACGATATGTACCTACGTTTTAATAGTGCGTATCATATTGCTTGAATCATTGCAGGTAAAAAAAATACTAGTAGGAAGCAATAAAAAATGTTAAAATCGCACACTCGAAGATTTAAATTCATAATTTGATCGGGATGTGATTAGGAGGAGTGCGCTAAAATATTTGTCAGAAATGAAGGGGTACTCCGTCCTCTATTCATGCGACCCATCCAATTCAAACACTGAATAACCTACCTACGTTTTCATTGATATTATTAGTTATGAAACGCGATAATAATATGTACATTTTAATAGTATCACCTCATTTATTGAATTGAAGGTAAAAAAAATACAAGGACGCGAAAATATGAAAAAACCGCGTACTCGAAGATTTGGATTTATAACTTGATTGGGATGTGATTAGAAGGGGTGCGCCTAAATATTTTTTTAATAAAGAAGGGGTACTCCGTCATCCCCCCTCGTTGCACTCCGATTTAAGCACTGAACAATACAGTGGTCGCCGACAAGAATATGTTCTCGAGCCACACGAATAAATACAATGATATCGAGATCCAAAATACATAAAATACATTTTAAAATAAAAATAATATAAAATTCATCATAATAATAAGTACATTTTGGATTTCGTTCATAAGACATAGTAAGTTGGCCATCCCTGGATATTTGTTCTGGTTTTTTTTTTTCGGATATTTAGGTCCATGGACATCTTACGGGAAATGATATTTTCCGCCGATTTTAGCACTTGTGATTTGCGCCACCGACACAGGTGCTGTACTATATTAAGCTCGTATGATCGGCGTCGAAATATAAAAAAACCAACACGAAGTGATTTTCGCTACGTATAAATAATATATCAACTTCGGTAACTGCTGCAGCAGAAATACGAAATGGCAAACGCGTGATCTACGCTTTCGATTTCAATCGTCCGAATTCATACCTGATAAATTTACACACCTCGCGTCAGCTATAAAGCCCCATCGTCAGACGCGAATATGAAACGTGAAATATTGACGACGTGAACAATATTGGACAACGAATCATAATATTTGTTGCTTTTTACATATTATATTTTATTTACTGACTGAAATATTACTATTACACTCGCGGGTATACAAAGCACGTTATACGTGGATTGGGTTAGGTGCCTGCAATAATTACAATTAGATTATATTTTTTTTACCTTACTTTTGGTTCGTTTAAATAATTTCTTGAAAAATGTAGGTATCTATTAAAATTAATTTTTATTAAAAACCATATTAACAAGTTCAAAAAAAATTATTATTAATTAATTTAAAGTTGGGCAAATTACAATTTCGATTTGGTGAAAATGGAGCGAATTGCAATAATTGTTATATATGTACATGGTACACGGTTATGCAGATCACTAATAATGCCCTTTTATCTAGTTTTTTTTTGTGTCAAAAATAATTATGACCTTAAAAAGTAAGCGAAAATAACCAAAATTGATTTTTTGGTGTGGAGCATTTTTTATTTTTTTGGTTGTTTTTTATGCAAGATATATATTATGCCGAAATCTATATAAACGAGATTGATCTCGGGCTGACTTCCACGATATTTTATTTAAATAATATTTTTTCAATACAAAATACAAATTATGTTTTTGTTTTTATATATATTTTTTTTTTTTTTTGATCAAGTAGATACAAGAGTTTTTGTTCTGGCGATAGATTGATAGATTATATTTTATCGGTACATATTAAAACCGTGTAGTTGTCATACCTACCTGTCATTGAGTTGAATTCGATTTCACTCTCAGTTTATATCAGTCGAACCACTCAGTGGCCAATGGGACATTACTGTTCGACATTTAAAATAAACTAAACCAAAGTGTAACCTAATGTAATTGTTATTGTTTTACTTTTCGTTCACAGTTTACATGGTCCAATAAGTAAGAAACATTATTATGCTAGTCGAATGACGAGGAGTTTCTTTTTTCTTATTGATTGAAAAATTTAACTAGTTTATAAACGATACGTATATAGTAATTTATTAATGAACTCATAAACACAAATCAAATATTTAAAAAAAAAAATTCACAAAGGCTCAGTAAAATAGGAGCACCAAATCTCGTTCACAGCCTATATACGACGAACACCGAGTTAAAGGTCTTAACCCGAGCTTGGTATATACCTATCGTAATTCGTAATACACTTGACGTAGATATATGTGGACTTTAATCAGTCTGGTCACGCGTGGTTGCTTGTGCGCAGTGCCCTCGCCAGTGCGGTGGCCCAACGGGTTTTCCGAACTTCGGAAAAGCGCCTTTTTCCGCGCACCGCAGTCGTGCGGGCAGTCGACGAGCGAGGAAAACTGTGACGGCCGAAAACAACTCGTTAAATTCGTATTAATGCGGCAAGCTGCTCTGTATGTCTCTCTACTCGGGCGGAGACTGCGGGAGACGTAGCGATGACGAGATTAAAAAGAAAAGGCGGAGAAAAACACCTGCGGAAAGTCGAAAGACGAAAATATATAACACGACGGCATTAACCGATAATACCGTTTTTCGTCGTCATCGTTTTGTGTTTAAGTATATTATTTTTACTTTTATTTTTTTTATTTCCGAAAAAAAACGTATTAGTGACGATCAATTTATTCGTACACTCCGTCGCGACTTGGGACTTCCGCGTGTATAGTAATTTATTCAGAATAAATTTCCACATTTGATTTATTATAATTTCACGTCCCCGCAGAGTGACAGAGAAACGCTCGCTGTAGTATTTGTCGAATAATAAAAAAATAATTAATAATAAATTATAAAATTCAGTATTATTCCATAATATAACTTGAGTCGATTATAAGAGATTATTACCTAAAATATACTTTCGTCTTGACATATTTTCCCAACTCGTACTTATAAGTACCTACTTACTCACTTAACGAATCATATAATTTAATTTTGATTTTTCAGTCGACAACTGATGGTTTTTTCTACAGACCATATATTTTATACTTACTTCTGAATAAATGTATTTAAACTGATTTTAACAAACATAATGTGTACTTACACAATATATTATCACTACGCGTATCTGATTTCTACAATGGATCAAAATTTTGTCGTCTTGTCGACGTCTTACCAATTAATTTTGAGGTGTAACAGATTATGATTGTCCGTGTTTAACTCTAATATATTTGTTTTTAATGTTAAACGTTTATTTTATATGTATTTACTAAATTTATGCATTATTTTCAGCGTACATTACTTGTAAATAATTCCTGTAATTGGGTATATTATTTTACCAAGCTTTTAACAATAATTATTATACGTTATGTCGTTATTCATTATATTAAAGTATTAGATTTATAACATAGATAAATTATATGATTGGTTTCAAAAAATAAGAAAAACTTAATCGAAACATTTCGTCAAAAAACCAGTATTTATTTTGTACTTACTTATACATTTTACTATATAGCTCGACGTGTAAAATTAGAACCAAAACCCTCCCTCCCTCCTCCCCGTCAGTTTTGGGTTGTAATCGTACAGCCACTGTTATAACCACTGATAACTGTAATAAAAGCTGCGATGTATCATATTAAAACTGGGCTATTCCACGCCAACTCAATTATACCACCTATCTACTGTTGTTTTATTCTAAAAAGATTGAAAACGATTTAATTACGATAATAGTCGTGGAATATTATTATTATCAAGAACCGACGACGACGCTTTACAAACTATTACTTTTCACTTGGCACGGAATACACACTGTACGGAATCTTGTTTTACTTTGAGTGAAATAACTTGTTTTTAGACTATTCTTCCCGCAATAATACAAAACATTTCATCCAATGACATGACATTATCTTTTTGATGTTCGTTCACAACTAACACAATGTACAGGACTTAAACCTTTGCGTTCAACATTTTATTCTGCCATATAATCTACTGCTATTGTTATTGTTAAATCCACGGTCATCATTACGTCGTTTAGAATTTCCATTCTTCGTGCTCCGTCAAAACGTATGATTTATTAATTCAAAGGAAAAAAATAAAACAGCTGTCATTTTTTTTTTTTTAACATACTTATTAATTGTTATAAAAATATAACTATAAGGAAAATATTATGTGTACCGTATTTTATTTATAATACTCGACTTATTCCGGTGAACATACTTTATCATTTGTTCACGAACTCGGATGATTGACCATTGGTAAATTCCAAAAGTAATTCATATATACATCACTGTAATATGCATCAACACAATTGGTTAAGTTTCGAGACAATTATTATAGTTCTTTATGTTCATTAAATATACTTTCTTTTTTTAAATAGTGAGGGTATTGGCTACAATCTTAATATATGAAACCGAAAATTGAAACCTTTGATGCTAATGTTCTCGGAAACTACTCCTCAACCGATTGTCTGAATTTTTTTTTTAATGAAAGACTATATCATGCAGAAGGTTCTTAAAGCAAAAAAAAAAGTAAATTTAAGTAGAATTTAAAGAGGTGCTCACACAAAGATTTTGAAATTCATGATGAAAATCGAAAATTTGTATTTTGTTCATAAATGGTTGCTATTGGTTACAATTAATAGTTACTATCAGTTTTTCCTACGTGCATATTACACGCTAAAAATTCTGGAAAAACTGAAGTGCTATTTTTGATGAAATATAATATATGAATATAATATCTGTTTATTTATAGAGTTGTCAATGGTTACATATCTTATAACTATTATAATTAGTAGGAATATATCATATACATATTTTTCCAAATAAATTTATAAAAAAAAAAATAAATCTTTGGCACAGGCTACCATTGCGATGTTTTTCGTGTGCCTAATATTCTGATATCACTTACTTACTTATTTCATCTTTGACTCGGTCAACGCCGGGTGAGACAGCTAGTAATCTATAAATGCCATCCTAATATATATATACCATATTATCGCATCGATCAAATTTAAGTCTTAAAAATTATTTTATACTTGTTATTATACATTAATTAATAACACAATATTATGAAGCCATATTATAGATAAGACGAGCAAATATTGTAAAGATTTATTGGGCTATAGATATAAATTATGTATTTAAAATGTAATATTATATATTTAATATTCTTTATAAGATGAAACAAGATGAAACACAACATTTTCGTGTACAAAAAATTA
The DNA here is from genome assembly GCA_022818045.1 of Neotoxoptera formosana. Classification (NCBI taxonomy): domain Eukaryota; kingdom Metazoa; phylum Arthropoda; class Insecta; order Hemiptera; family Aphididae; genus Neotoxoptera; species Neotoxoptera formosana. Next base: position 23,635,514 of record CM040634.1, read on the forward strand.
ATACTACCGTCATTGTTTGATATATTATATATTTATTTATAAATATTAGCTGATAAAATTAGTATACATAAACTCATCAGAATTCATGTGCATAATGAATATATAATACCGAAGAATAATAGAACGAGTTCCTTAATGAATATTCCTTAGACTCGTGTTTGTTTTATAAATCTGTTGTGAAAATAAATAATCTGACAAAATATTAAAAATGATAAAATGTTACAATATTTTAAAAATTACGCAGTACGAAACTTGTTGTGCTTAAATTTATTAGAAAGTTCAACGTGTACACGTTAACTAATATGTCTATAGACGATAGTATAGTTATTATTGTGTAATTTAATTTGACAAAATTCATTAAGCACATTTTGCAAAACACGTCTGCTACTAATTTATTCAATTTTGATGACAAATATGCAAGATTCCCAGACGAATAAATATTTATTAATTAATTACTTGTCAAAATTCATTAAACAACGGTGTTCATTTGAATAAAAATAAAATATGTGTCTAGATTTCAAAATAAGTAAAAAAAAAATGAAAAAATTGATCAATAGATAGTTTATCATACAGTAGAAAGAAATAATTTTACACGTGGAATATTTATAGCAGCAAAGTAGTCACAATAATAGTGACAGCAGGAATATTTTTATTGGTCATTAAAATTTCATAAGCACCTTGCATATCTTTATACTTAAACAGTAATACACTTATTACTTTATTGCTTATTACTTTATTTATTACTTATTACACTTATTATTTCTTTATAATATTAAAGAAAAATTGTTCTACTTTATTTTGAAAAAGTGGAAACAGTAAAATAATTGATTAGTTTATCCAAGCATTAATATATTTTTTTTAAATATTTATAGTAGATATATTTATTATTATTATTCCTGGCATATAAATCGAAAATTAAGTAAAGAAATGTTGATCCAAATCTTCGATGAACCGACAAATTTCATTTTTTAACCGAGCGTAATACAAATAATAAAATATTGTGTTAATAATTATTTTACATTTAGACAGTGTCTTTTTATCAAAATATAAGTGTGGACCTATCTTCAGGTAGCTTCTTAAACACACTAAATTGTGTTTGGGAAAAAAAAAAAATATTTTTTAGAATTGTTTAAGCAAACTGGTAAGTATAACAATCTAATAAAATTATTGTCGTTTCACTTGTTAGACTTGTAGACTCTATTCACTTGTTAGTGCTCCGTGAACTAAGTAAAATCCATTTCTCGTAAACAATATTAACTTAGCTTCAATGAACCTGAAACTCACGATCACTTTGATTAGAATGTAAACTTATTAATAATTGAAAACAAATATACAATTCAATTTTGCCTAAAGTCTAAGCAAATAAAAATGTTTCGACAAAAGGAGCTTTTAAACTTTTTTCAGTAAAAAAAAAAAACTTTAAATTAAATCTTAAATACAATTTTAAAACGTACATTTAAATTCCGAGCAGAGCGATGAATGTATATTGGTTTTACAATATTTTTATTCAATTTATTGTTGCTTTGTTCCTGTCAAACCGTTTTGGGGGCAGAAACAATGCTTCGATCTTCAACTTTCGACGGTGATTTCTGGTAGAAGATTACATCTAGTTAGTGCTTTTTCCAACCAATTCCCGGCGGGCATTCCGGTTAAGTCCGTTTCGCTTATTATGGTCATCGACGACCGACACGCGTAGGACATGAAATTCGGTATCGAATGACCGAACGACGACGTCCGTCAACGTATTTGCGGTGACGTTCCAAACGAAACCAATAATTGCAGTGTGCAAATTCGGGAGAAAACCGCCCGAGATATTGCAGTTATGGAGATCAGTGCAGAAAATGTGTAAGTTTAATATTAAATATATTTTAATATATTATATTACTCGGTATATCATAATTACATGGTAAAATTAAATATTGATAAATATATAGTATGAATTAATATTTTCAGTGGTGGATCCAATCCCAGGTCCCGCACTGTGAGGCCTAACAAGAACGCGCAGTTAACCCGGAAAATATAACGACACGTCATGCAATATTGAACTAATCTAAAAATTCACAACTTTACATTCCAAATTTCAAAATATAGTGTATATATTTTTTTTAGAGATGAATATTTTCCATTAATAATTATTCTTATTTTACTTTTGTTTTTTTTTTTTGGTGTATAGAAATAAATTAAGTAGTTACCTATTTTATACTTAGGTCATACATAACTTTCTATCAATTTTTTTGTGTGGGTATTTTAAATTATTATTATTATTTTTATTTAAAAATATTTAAATATTATATTAGATGAATCGGTTTGCGAGTGTGTAATAATATTATACTCAACACTAATATTACCAATTTTTCTTAGATTAAACACTAAAACACACACACCCACAAAATAAATATTTTTAGTGCTTACTCTATACATAGAATATCACCATACACCACTAATAGCCAATAAGTAGATCGAATAATATTATGAATCATAATATAATATAGTCGATCACAAGAAATTGAATAAAACAAGCCCCCGCAGGTCGTCTGGGGATAACAGCCCATCTAAAAACAGATAAAAGATAGTTTAAAGTCTAAATTAGTAGAAAGTAAGTATAATATTAACGATATGTATTTATATTTTCTGGGATAATATCATCAGAGAGATGACCAGTTAAATATAAGATATCTAGGGAGAGTCATGGGACTCTGTGGATACAATCACCGTATAGCTATAGGGGCAGATAGATAATAATATTATAAGGATCTTAAATATATAAATAAATAACCAGGACTCGATTTCAGTTATTATTAGGTTTTATTGCCTACTTATACTAGTCACTACCTAAGTAAATAAGTTACTACAAGTTAGTCATTCGAATCGTTCACAATATCCATTACAGTACCGCATGACGATCTACATTCGAAACCTACTATACAGCAGAATGACTTCCCCCGCGGTTGTTTTCAATGTTGCCGATCCCGATGTTTACTAACGTCTATTAATTATGTTTTCGTCATCAACAAAAATTGTATCGGTTTAGTTACACAAATCTGTATCGTCGGAGATTTTTATAATTGAAGAACTCTTCTCGTCTCGGCACTCGTGTTTTATTTTTCGAACGTGCAGCTCGTTTAATTACTGGTAAATTCGATAAGTGTTATAATATAACTTATGTGTAATGTGTACATTATATTATGTTCAAAATTTTGAAAAACCGTACTCGTCATTATTGTAATATTACGCGGCGAGTAGTATGTCGAATTTATTAAGGTCATAAAAAGCAGATAACGATAACCGAAATCGTACAAAACGTTAAAGTCATACGAAGAGCGAAGATTACATTAATAACATTAATTGTATTGCTTCAGAAACTCCTCGGTGTTATACTTTACATTAGTGTTAAATTTAGTTTGAAAATTAAGTGCACGAACCGTATTATAATAATATGTAGTGCGTAGTTAGAATACGTATATCAGTCGCGAGTGTATAATTTAATTTAATTCTCGGTGCATATTGCTACTGTACAACGCTACTTCGCGTGATATATTTTATTATCAGCTATATTATTCGATGTCGTTTTTGATATTTTTGAAACTCGTTTTGTCGTTATAATATATTGTTTAATTACACGTGTTCGGGCGTAATATATCAACGCCGCCGATTTAAAGTAAAATCAAACATTTTCGAATCGTATATTATTAATTCCATAATAATATAATACACTTTGAGTAAATATTATGTTGGCATTAATTTGTATACGCATGCACGAACACAGTCGTTTTCATATACGCGTAATGCCGTGTGTATTATGTTAATAATTATTATTAATAAAACACGGCTCAGCGTTACTGCATAAACGACAAAATATGCAAAAATTTTCAAGACACATTTTTGAATGTGCGTTTCTCGCTAGGTGCGCGTGCATAGGCGGAAATCGGGAGGGGGCTAGAGGGGACTAAGTCCCCCCAGAGGTTTAAAGTACAGGTCTTAGCCCCCCCCCCGGCCATCACAGTTTTAATGTGACTATATATACAATAATTAGTATAATTGAAAAATGCATTTTTAAAATCTGGATTAAAAAATAAATGATAAAAAAATATTCTATGATAAAAATTAAATTAAATTCGTAAGATTTTACAAACTTATTGTCAACTGTCATGACTTGGAAAGATCGTAATTAACGTAACATTAATAATAACTAACAAGTAATAACACCCGCATTGGTTGTTTCTGTTAAGAAATAAATGTTCAAAGTAAGGCACATTATTGTTCTTGTACTGTATTATGGTCAAATTGTTTGATATGACAAACTTTGTAAATTGTCTTGTTGAAATAAATAATTGTGAGCGAATCTAGTACATTAGTGCCTATATAGGTGCAATGAGAAATATAATGCTCAGCCCCCACAGTGATTTCACCAAATTTCCGCCTATGTGCGCGTGGTTTTAGTTTGATTGCGGTGACACGAGATGACTATACGTCTATTTCCGAGCAGGTTAACTGAACCTAAAAATATTTTGATATCCGTTTTTGCTAGTCGAACACTTTCACACTATTATGTGCTAGGCACCACCGACGGCACCAATAAATCAAACATAATACATTAATACGTATATAATATTTAATAATATTTATCGATATTATATTGTATTCGGTCCGATGAAATACGTCACGGCCGTTTCCCGAGGATTAGATTCCCCGTGAATAGTATATCATAGGTAACCTAACGTGCATCTATGATATTGCATTGATGAGCCAGCCTTTGCAGTCCAGTAATCCTCGGTGAACCTAGGCCGACTCGTCTCGTTGGACCGAAAACAATGAGCCCAGGCAGTGGTGGCGTACTTGCGGGAAAAATTAACCCCTTCCCCGAGACATTTTTTTGACGTGACAATTTTTTTTTCGATGCACATTGTTATAATCATATTATAATGATTACAGGACGATTCGCCGAGCATCTCGATGAACAATATATTTTCAAATTCTTGAGATTTTTTGTACTACTTAAGGAGTGCCCTGTGGAAATACAAACTTCTGTTTTTCAAATGATAACCATTATTTTCAACAGTACCTTTAAGAGGAAAATTTTTCTGAAAACTTTGACTTATCAAAATCAAAATTTAAACGAATAGTTTTTGAGTTATTTAACTTTGTGTACCTACTAAGTATAATATGGCCACGGCCGGTATAATGGGTTTGGGAGAAATGGGAGTTATGAAAATTTGAACATTTTAGTAATTAATATTAATCCATCAATATTTATAACTTATAAAAATGGTCTAAGTATAATAAATAATAGATCTAATATTACATAATATATTTTATATTTTTTTCATACAATTTTTAATGACTATATTATCCTTAGTGTAACCATTTTAATAAATCAAAAACTACGCATTCAAATTTTAAATTAGGTACGTCAAAAATGTCAAAAAAAATATGCACAGAATAATTTATAGCAAAAAAGCAAGGTTTTCATTTGAAAAACAGAAGTTTATTTCGCCACAGGCCACTTCTTAAGTAGTACAAAAAATCTCAAGAATCTCAAAACATGGTCTTAAAGTAAATTTAAAACATTCCAAAAATCAGAATTTGAATAAATTCATTATTAAATCAAGGCTGGGCATGCTTGGTGAATCACCCTGTATACACTACAACCGTAATTTAATTTTACGTGGTAACAATAAACTGGGTAACAAGAAAGTCGTACACTGCTCGTTTAGGTATATATGAGTTTAATCAGATGTACCTTTCTCAACATTAAATCGCCGTTATACCAAAGAAATAAAATTAAACCTTGTTTTTACTGAAATCCAGCGAATGGTAAAGTGATGATTCAAATAATAATAAAAATAAAGCTGTATCAGATAACTTTGATTTACGATCTAAAAAGGTAGAGGTTGTGCACATTTTGTCGTCATAGGTTAAATACTAAATTAATTTAAAATAATATTAAAAACTCGGAGGATTATCTATTTATAAGACAATATATCGTTATTAAATAAACATGTAATAATAAATAATACTAATAAACAATCAAATAAAATATATTTTGGCAATAGAAATCTTTATTTTTAAGATTTGAACATTTTTACAAAATTAACAATATTGTTTTAAATTCTAAACGACGCAGACTCTGCACATTTTGTGGTAGGTATTTTAAGATTTATTGTTACTATTTTAATTCAAAATCAAAAATTATTTGCATAATATTATACAATATACGTCTTTACATTTTTACACAAAAATGTAATTTAAACAATAGTACAATGGCTTGACAACGGCATCACTAGCTATCAATATTCATTAAAATTAAATACGTCCAAAATGTTTAATCATTAATTATTTTTCGAGGAACGTAAAATATGATATTGTGATCAACTAATTAAGTACCCGTATTGTTTAATTATAATAAGTGGTACGACATGATTAATTAAATAAGAAACCTTTCTACAGACAACGAAGATACACTTCCTATTTCCACATGTGCTACAATATAGCTACATAATATTATACATTATTTCCCTTTGGAGGGTTTATTGTGATTGAATTAAAAGAGGATTCAGAAATAAGTGGGTTTTTGTGGTCGAAATGTTTGTAATTATTAATGAAAATAAGCGGTGACATATATTTCTCCTCTGTGTTTGTGTGTGATTTAGTGTGGCATTTCCTAAATTAGTGTTTTATTTCACTAAATCAATTTATCTTTACCATTTTAGTGCGATTTGAGTCAGGTTTCGTATGAGCAACAAAATAGTTAAATGGGACAAATGACTTTGTTTATTTGGTAAAGCTATATTATTAAAGGATATCGACGAGGAATCGAGTCGAAGGCCGTTTACTATTAATTAGTACATTTACCGATCGTTACTGAAACATTTCATTGGAAACACTTTTATATTATGAAATATTTTGCCACCAAATAATCTATGAACTAATAATAATACGATATCACCATCATTCGCATAGATGACAGTACCTGTTATAGTCACTGCCAAAGATATTATTTATTTTAGGATTAGGACCTTTAGGTAGACATAATACCATACGACATACCGCGTTTGGATGTCGGACAAAAATTGAAAAATTGAAAATAGTTAACATAAAGTCCATAAAATAAAAACTATAATATTACTTATATAGGTACGTTATACATAAAATTAAATTCTAAACACTATGCTAAATTGTTAACGTACATTATAATAATGTTTATGTCTTGTGTGAACTATCGAATAACAGATTGTTCCACACAATCGTTCACACACACACACACAGTTCTTCAAACAACTCGGAAGGTCGTGAAATTCAATTTCGTGAAAAAAGTAAAAGTCAATAAGGCAAAATTATCGCATCATAAGATATGCGAAACAACTAAAAAAAAAAAATGTATGGCTCAGATTAGAATGAATATGAGATTAAAAAATACGCGATTACGAAGAACGGCAACCCGATGATAACAACTGTGGCATTTTTAAATTGGTTAGGTCATTGTATTTTATTGATAATAATATAATTATTCTAAGCTCATATAATATAATATTAACGTACAGTACGTATATCAATGAATGGACGAACTGTATTTATTATTATAATCCAAATGTACTTTATTTTCACACAATATCAGGCACGGATTGGGATTGGAGTTTTCCGGGTGGGCCGGTCCTCCTGTAGCGTGCCTTTTTGTCTTCAGAATAACAGATTTTAATTATAAATTTAAACCATACTGTATAGACGGTATTTTTATCATATTTTATTAATATTGCATGATTTTATCAATATTGTAACTTGTAAACACGGGAACAGTTTGATCCACGGCTATATTATTTTCATAAAGGGCCGACGTGGGTACTGCAGATTTCCCGGGCCGAATTTATATCCCAATCCGTCCCTGCACAATATAGATGGATGGATTGTAATTGATTTTTTTTTATACAATTCTTATGAAAACTTAGACCGATACCATATATTACTTATATTATTATAAAATATTATCACGTCGATGAGAATATTTCGTGCTGCTAATCGAACGAAAATCGTATCGATCCGCTCGGATTTCGAGTTTAAATCGACGAATAATATTATTATTATTTCCGACCCGCGGTGCTGTACGAGCGGAGAGAGTCGGCGTGATCGTCGTCGTCGTCGTATAATGGTTTGGCAGCGCTAATTTCAAATTTACTTTGCGAAACTTTGCAATAATTGCAACACAAACATCGATTATATAATATCAAACGCACATAAACAGACGTTTTTACACTCGTAGCAGAGTTGGCTTCCGATCGCGCGACAGCCATGAACATCGGGCGAATCGCCAACGTCGTCAGCACGGTATACAGTCGAGTCGACTTAAAAAACTGACAACGTGTACGAAATAATAAATACGGCTGCTGCTGCTGCTGCTGTGCGCGGAGGCTAAACGGCGGCCGACGGCAGATTCACAACTGCCGGAGTTTTATATTATATTTTTTTCCACCCTCTAACAAGTGGCAATTTCGAAAAATATCACGTTTTCGTATTATCTGCTGCGGCGATAATATACCGAACACACGAGAATATCGTTGTGTATTTCTTCATATTATTATTATCGTAAAACTCGGCGGCAATAAAATGGTAAAAAGGCGCCAATAAAAAATCGTGTATTATTTAAATGTTAACGGTTGGGCCGTGAATATGAATTTAGAGTACAAAATATATATTGTGCGGCGGAAACGTATACAAAAATAATGACTTAAAAGGATTGACATTACTTTCCGAGAAAACCTAGATCGTATAATTGTTGAAGTTTTTAAAAAACATATAATATATAATCAGAGACATTTTTGAATTTTCTTTAGTGTACACATTTTTTCCAGTTTCTTTTTTCGATAGAAATATATAAATAATGTACCAATAATTAATAGTATAGGCGATTATTCCAATAGTAAATATACATTTCAAATATTAACGTTTTTAGAAATAATTTTTTTTTTTTACACAATTTGAAATCATGAAAAAAAGATAATATTAATTTTACTATATGTATTCCTCATAATTTTCTAAGTTTTCACTTTTTTTAATGATTCCAAATATTTTTAATTTCATATTCTGAATATTTTTTTGATAATTTCAATATATTATGAAAATTGAATGTCCAAGGAGTACTAATTATGGTTAGTCAGTTATAAATTATGAGTATTTCAATTTTTATATGAGCAGAGTGGATTGGCACAGTGACAAAGGTACCCCGCCGTAAAATGTCGGTCCACTACTCAACTCATCTGAACTTTAAATACTTATAAGTTATTACTATCAACTTGTGGTTTAAAAGATTGATTTTGTATTTTGAAATTTTCATAAAAAATGTCTGATTTGAAATATGAAGAAAATTACTTGAAAAATAAAAACGATAAAAAGTATAAAAAAATATGATTTTTTGTACTTATTTCAAATTATGAAAATATTTTCAAAAATATAGTTAATTTTTTACCTATAAAATAATCACCTCATATAACGTATTATATTATATAATAAATACATATGTATTTTGTATAACGTATGTATATGTTTATTGTTTATATATTCTTACACAGTTACACGCTTAAGTTGATACTGGTAGATTGGGACAAATGGTAAGATAATCAAGGAATTAATTTTTCATTTGTTGAATGACCATTGTGTTTTTAATTTCTAAACATTCATTTTAAAAGCTTTCAAATTGGAAACGAAATACTCTTTTCAGACTTGAATTGAAAAAATATATATACAGTCAAACTTGTTTAACCCGAAGTCATTAAAACCTCAAACTTTTTCCTCGATTCCTAGAATTTCCAATGTAAGCAATTTAAAAAAACCGTGTTCAACTCGAAATCAGTGATATAATTGTTGTTAGTTGTTGTTCCAGTGTGTATGTTTGTATTTACTATCGAAAATAAAGTTATTTAATATGTTATTATATTACTGATAAGTGGCTTATTCAACAGGTTTACCACTCAATAACTACTCGTCGCCCACTCGCATAATATTATAATATGGAATTATGGAACTTTATTCGTTTCGTTACGTTTCAACGAAACGTGTTAATAGTATTTGATAATTTTTTTTGTTTTAGTTATTGTTCATAATTTCGACATTAAAACGCATGCTGTGTACTCGGATGATTTTAATTGCATACTTTTGTATTTACGTATACAGTAATCGTAGAATCAATTACCTCGAAACCTTGAAAAAATATGATAATCATCAATCCCCGGAGTTTGTTTTTATATCAGAAACTATATAGTTTCTAGTTGACGATTGGCCACGGGTGAAAAATTTACATAAAAGAAGGTTATCTGTTTAACATTTTTCTACTTTTCTGCATTATTTAATTTATCCTTTGGGTGACGACATACTACATACAACGGTTCTTTCAGAGTAATTTTTATAAAAGACGGCGTAATGACTGCTGGGGATTGTGAATAATATAATAATGTTTTCTACGATTTTTTTTATGACTATTATTTTTTTGTAGAGGAAGACGAAGAAAATACACATTTGTTTAGATACGTCTACATTTTTTGTTTTATTCACCTTTAATAATTTAATATTATATTAAATTGCATAACAATATTGACTAATAATTATACTATTTATTAAAAAAAAATGTATAAATCAAATTCTTATTATTTACACATGATTGGTTAGAAATTACAATAATAATTACAATAATAGATATTATTATTAAATATGAAAGTAAGCTATAATAATGCTTTTTGTTTGATCTTCAGACTTATTACACCTAAAAAAAAAATGTTGATTGTTTTATTTGAGCATTTTGAGGAAAAATTATGAATAAATAATATACTAGGTGTATATAATCATTAATCTCAGTGTTTTATTAAAAAAAAAATATTGAATTAAACAAAGACAATTTATGTGTAGACACAGAGGCAGGTTGTTTTAATTATGATAATGAGTGTAGGTAGTATTATTAATTATTATTATTAACGCTGATTAAAGTTATTAAACTTTGTTTTAAATCATTCTTTGATTATAAAATAATTAATATTCATTTGGATTTTCAAATTTAAAGTTACAAAACATATCTCTTTATACATACTCCATGCCGAAAGTATAAACTTTCCATTTGTTTTATATAATGTAAAATCATTTATTTAAAACAATTTATTTTTAATGTTTGGAAAAGTTAAGGAAAATTTGAAAAAATAAATATGAGATAAAACTTACAAGTTTTTTACTAGGCACTAAATTCTATATTATTACACTCGATTCCTTTAAACTTTAAATTACGTTGTAAAATGTTCATGAACAATTTATTCATTGTTAGCTGTGTTATAAACTTAACATTTTCAAAACATTCTAATCACTTTATGGAATGATATGAAATCTAAAATCATTTTTTAGTTAGTAAAATTGTTACAAAATTATGTATTATACGGTTTTGTTTTAAGAAAAGTCAATACTTAGAACATAAAAATGAAGCTTTTCGATCCAATATATAAATCTTAAGTTCCGATTTGAGTAATTTATATTTATTGTGTGTACTATTTAGTTGCCATACGAGTAAAAAACGAATTTATCGTGGAAACGTAGTCGTTGTTTTCGATTTAGTCGACATAATATAATGTCACGCGCATTGCAGGAGAATTCAAAGGAAATAAGTATCAAAACATCAAGCAAAATAAAAAAAAGAATTGTATTTATTTGATGGATTTTATTTTTTTTTCTATAATTCAGAGTGAAAACTTCAAAAACACGAACTATATAATATACATTCGCGAACGAAATATGTCTGAAATAAATATTACGTATCCACTAAAAAATTATCAAATACTAAAATATTTAAGTATAATAATTTCACCATCGCAGCCAGTATAGTCGTACAACACTGACGTGACGTAGCGTTGACATATTCGTGAACGAAAACCATTTTTTTTTTCTCTTTGTCATCACGGAACGGAGGAATAGGAAATGATTTGTTATGATAAAAAAATAAATTAATAACACTATATATGCGCAGCTACACTGCGTTTCCGGTCCGTTGTTTTTATTTCGTTTTTCGTTTCACCGGTGCTCGTAAATTCTGATATATATTTTTATTTCGTATCGCGAACCGCGTCCGAATGCAATTTTTCCCAATAAAAGCCGGTAAAAGCCGGCGGCCGCGGGGTGCAGCAGACGTGCAGTCGGAATGAGCGCGCTTGCGATCGTCTCGTCGTATATACAGGGTGTCTCGGGTCTATTTGACTAATGCAACAACTTTTACAGCAGTAACAGTGCGATTAGCAAGAAATAATTTTGAATTTTAACACACTTTGAAAATTGTTCAAAAACTAACGACTTAACCAAATTAAAAGTTTTAAAATGGTTTTGAAATACTTATTTATGAAATAGCTATCTTGGATTGTTAGAAAAATATTAAATAAAAAATTTAAATTATTGTTGTAAAAAAAAAAAAATATATATGAGATATACAAATTATAGCGCAGAGCTCTACAAATCGTTACAAAAAAACTTAAAAATATTGAATAGAAAAAAAGTTATTGCATTAGTCAAATAGACCTGGGACAGCCTGTATATAGGTATTATAATATATTATCGTTTCGAGATAACGCTTTCGATACCTCGATACGGCTTTTGCATAATATACCCACCCGGACCTATCTGTGTGTGTGTGTGTCAGAGTGGAAAACCGAAATAGATAGTGCGTCGTGGGATTTTAGTGCTTAGCGAACTATCCCGTTTCCGTGAGTCTCGTATAGGTAGCTACAGCAAACGCCGAACAAACAGTATATACGCGCAGAGAGAGTTGATCAATCAACAACGGCAGCTGTACTCGAGACTCGAGTCCCGTCCTATCGCCGCGCCGCGGTCTAATGGAGATACAAATGTATTTGAACAGCACAATAATAATAATAATAATAATAATGGAAACCGCGATGAAGATAAACTGACCAAAAACATAAACACGAAATGCACAGCGGCAACACACTAATGCTGAGATACATTTGAAATTATCGAAAGACGATCAATCAAAGTCGACTCGATTTCGATACAATCGTCACGCGACCGTTTGATTTATTTTTATTTTTATGGAAATCGTGAGCGATTAAAAACGATTACGTATCATAACTGCTTACAGTAATATTATTATACTTTGGCGTAGACAAAAAAATATGTCGCATAGATATTGGACTTGGTAGATATGAATATATGATAATATTAATGACCATAAAAATCACTATTAAAACAATCGATTTTAAGCTATAATACAGGTTAGGTTATTTTTATTTTATAAAAACGCGATCACTGTAAACTTTTGGTGAGTAATCAGCAATGTAATTATTCCAATACATTTGAATGTAAATTGTTTTCGGATTTCAGTAGGTCAGCTGGTATATTATGTTCGAGACGAATACCGTAAGACGCTTTTTTTTACATACTATTACATTGTACAATAATACTTTTTAATATATATATATTACCATATAGGTACTTTAGATAATAATATATTTATGGTATGTTTGAAAGTTTGAGTATTTGCAAGAACGCGAGTATTTACAATTTAATTAATTTTGACCTCAACGTTGCTCATAAATCATATTCAATAAGACTAGCAAATATATGTTTAGTTATATTATTCGAATAACATACATTGCGGATTTAAATTACATTTTCTGGGACTTCAAAGCAGGGGCCAATTCCTATATTATTGTGTACCTATATTAATGGATAAGTACATAATTTTCATTCTAAGTAAATGGTTGGTATTCAGTGCGGTGACTGATTCACTTAAAACATGGTGATGTGAGACATCAGTGTTGTCAATATCGTCGTTGTACCTAACTCTCAAACTATAACTTAATACTGTTAATAAAATATAATAATATCAAGACATATTATTATTATGAGTGGTATGAGAAAAATGTTCATAATAATATTATTTTATATTAATTTATATTTTATAAATCGTGGATTTTAAATGAATTTAATATTCCTATATGGAATAGCGATTAAATAGAGTATAATATAGACAGGCAACCAGGCAATAGTTACATTATAATTTGATTTCAGAATCTGGAAAATATCCAAAAATGTTTGTTTCTTTAAGCCATTATAAACTGTTGTATTAAATATAAATATACAAGTTATTTTAGGATTTTAAAAAAATTTAAAGAAAATATCATATTCTTACTGTTTATTGTTTAGTGCTATAAATATTAATATTATTAAAGTTAATAGTTAGTGTTAGAGCTCAAACATGACAATGTAAATTATGAAATAATTTAATTTTTCAATATTAAACTTCACTAGTCCAATCATATTTAATTTTATACCCGATTCAAAAAAATGTATCTTTAATTTAGACTTTAAATTAGGTAGGTAATATAATAACACTTGATGTGTATGCAAAGTTCGGCGATAAGGTGTCCGGCGAGGCTTTGCTGAAACTTTAGTAAGCGGTTATGTAAATTATACTATCCGTCCTTTTTAAATATTCTAGCGACACCCTATATCAAATATTACCATATTTTATTTCGATTCAAGGGACACCCTATATCAAATGTTACCATATTTTATTTCGTTTCTAGGGACATCCTATATTAAATGTTACCGTGTTACATTTTGATATGAATAATTTTAATTTTTAACCTTAATCAACATCAATATTGTATACAAATTATTAACAAATCATTAAATTGTAATTAAAAAGCTCTGGTCCTGAAGGACGTTCAAATAACAATGCGAAAACACAATAATGACATTATCGTTTTATATCATCATAAATATATTAACATTTAAGTACTTACCACCCTTAACCGACACAATAAATCATAATGACCGATATGCTATTGACGAAGTCCTTTCGTTGAATATTATAATTACATTTTTAATCGCTGAACTTATACCATTGTTATACTACAATACTGTACATTGGTAAGTAAATCGAGAAAACAAGATAAAGACCATAATTATTATTGTTTAATTAAGACTCGTCATTATTTAGTGTGCAATTAAAACGAAATATTAAAGGCAAAAAAATGTTTTAAAATGTCTGACAAATGTTTAAATAATTGTTAAAAGTATTTTTTTTTTTTATGAAAATAATTAATGTGCTAGACGTAAAACCCAAGTGGATTGAGATAAAAACAATAATAACAGATATTTCACGGTTTATTATTTAGTCAGTAGTGAATTCGTTTTCTGTAACAATTAATTTTAATTTTAATAATCGTCATGGCCAAATATCATAAAACGAGACACTTTTTATGTTCCAGCGTTATAAATCATATCGGCTCATTAACTCCGCTTCAGTACGTCTTATGTCGTTTTAAATTATTAGTTACTTTTTAAAATCCAAATCGTTGATGTTCTTTTATTTCATACTTTCTAATAAAAATTTAAAAGTCAATAAAATGTTAGATATATAGTAAAATCGATAGTTATATTGTACAAATTTAAATAATTACCTATCTACTCGCGATTTACGTTAAGATAATTAATTGTATTTGTCTTTTCACATGGTACATTTTATGAGTGTGACCAATTTTAGTGAAACTCACTATAATAATATGTCTGTACGTTATTTTAATTGCTTATTAACATTATTCCGTATTATTATATATTTGTGTAACGTATTTGATATCATTAAGAAACCGTTAAAAATATATATTTATATACAACGTATGATGGGTGTACACGATATAGGACTGTGCAGTATAAAACGCGCGGGCCACGGAGCTTATACCTACCTATATATGTATATCGTTTACCGTACACATTGTTTAAGTATTTTATACTG
Source organism: Neotoxoptera formosana (assembly GCA_022818045.1). Lineage (NCBI taxonomy): Eukaryota > Metazoa > Arthropoda > Insecta > Hemiptera > Aphididae > Neotoxoptera > Neotoxoptera formosana. The sequence continues at coordinate 23,651,286 of CM040634.1, forward strand.
TTGGACACACACACACACACGCGCGAAGAATATAATTCGTTTTTTATTATCTACACGACAATACGCAGTGCTAAAACGCCGTAATATATTAAATTACACATTATCGTCGCAGTCGCATTCGTTTATGAGTTCCCTCGACTCGCTGTTGATTTTATACACCAATATAGCAGGTACCTGCAGCTCTATACGCGTGGAATCGTTTAGGTTTTATCGCGCCGATGACGCCTGCGAATAATAAACGACCTCGAGTTAAAGTCTCGATCCAGAGCGGTGTCGTCAATATACTACGTCTTTTCGCGTCCGTCTCCTCGCTGCACTCCCCAAGAACGAGGTCTCTGCGCATAGTGTATACAGGTTAGTGCGCGCGTGTGTGTAGGCGAATAAATGACGACTGCAAACCGGTGTGCGGACGACGACGCAGGACGGAAAGTTACCAAAGTCTTTTTTAAACCCCAACAGAGTCATTAGAGAAAAGACGCCCTCTCCCCGCCGCCGCCGCCGCCCGAAACGAGTTCCCTCGTATTTTTACCCGGTAACCAGGGTGACCGGATACCGCGGGCTCGACGGGCGGAGCGGGGAGATCGATAAAAGGGTCGGGAAAGCCGATTTTGCGCATCTGCCCCGTGGCTGCCTTTCCGTGCGCTCAGACCGTCGCCGGGCCACGAAGACGTCACACATTACACGTAAGTTATTATCGTTATTGTTATTATATATTATTATTTTAATGCGAAAACGTACGCGTTTAATGGCCGTCGTCGGTATTTTTCAAGCCGCACACGCGTCCGTCGCTCTGCGAACGAATTAAATAGGTAGTCACTATACACTATTTACGCATACGAATCGTTATCAGTAGATACAAAACAACAAACAACAATGGACACACACTGCAACCAAAACACCGTGCTATGTAATATTTTGTATTAATCCATTTCGGTTGTTTTCGATAATTGGTGGTGTATATAATATTATGGATAAGTACGATGCGTAGGCGTCTACCTAAAATTATTAATTACAAACTTTTCATTATCAACAATTTCTGACCATTCGGAGCAGTTCATCCCGTTATGAAGTATTGATCTATATATTTCTTCAAGTATGCATTAAATACATACAATACATTTATAAACAACACAAAGTATAAGTACTAAAATAGAGAACTGACGACCCGTTTTGTTCCGTTTCGTAGATTTAAACATTTCAAAAATGTATTCGAGTAGTTATAACCATAATATCTGTTTAGTGTTTGGTGCCTATTTTTATGTAAAATATTCTAAATTATTTTCTTACAAAAGTCATATCTACCTGATATAATTTTTGTGATTTTGTATTATTATTATTGTTCGTTTTATTTTATTTTTTCACAATAACAAATTAATATACGTATAAGACCTTTACAATAACAATTTGAGTTCAACATCTATATTCTATAATAATTGTTTTGAATTATGTTTACTATAGTTATAACTGCAATCTTGTAAGACATTGTTTATTATGTGCTATTAATAATTTGTGCTGTTATTTTTAAAATCTACCTTACCTAAATATTGTTTTACAAGAATAAAGAGTTTTTTATTCATAAATATAGGTTAATAGAAACAAAAATATATAAATCATACATTTTAAACAGAGAGTTATATTGATTATTATAATTTATAAAATATGAATGATTAGGCGTGATAATCATATAGTATGATAACAAAATTATTTTCATAATATAACAGAACAAAAATAGATTGCTTACTTGTTTTGTAACAATTTATAATATATACATTTCATTTTTAATGTTATTATACCATGGATGATAAATAAATTGTTTCAAATTATATTATTAGTATCGGGGGTGACTATACGAGGGGGCTATGTGGGCTTTAAATACTATTTCACAGATTTTTGTCTCATTTGTATTACTTAATTTACACCATATTCGTAAATTGCAACAACTTTGGTTTCTAACACTACCAAAAAAAACTAAAATATATTTCTGGTAATGGTTTATCATTTTTCAAAGCTATAAGCGTATAATAACTTTTAATTATATAATTATATAAGTATAATTTTTTTGTCTAATCCACCTCTTTTGTTACCTATTCCTATATATACCTCTGATTTTAATTACGCGCCTTTATCAATAATGGTTAATGTACAAACTCGCCAATATAATATGTAGATACGATGTGTATAGGTAATCACAAATAAGTCATATTTTATTCTTTAATGTTTAATATTATTTTATATTAAATATTGTTTTTTATTTTTATAAAGTCATATCTCAAGACTCGACTAACAACTATCAATAATAAATAAATGTATAATTGTGTTCGGTAATATTATCCTTAATGCTGTAATAGTCTGATTTATTCAAAAGTTATAATAGTTTACAACAAAATCTAATGATGGTATTATTTATTTTATATACCTAGTTTTTTTCGTGATTTTAATCAAATTAAATAATATTAATTGATTACCCCAGTTTATCTTATTATAACCTAATAACTAGTAGGTAGGTAACCCAAGTAAAGTGGTTTAATTTTTATTAACATATATTATGCGTTGATAAAAATATTTTTTGTGAAATTAAATCTATACTCTACGATCTTGTTGGTTCTGGTGAATATTATGAAGTATATGCAGACTTAATCATTTGTTAGTATTTGTGTAGAAATATAAGACTACAATAACTTACTGTTTTTTTGTTTCAATTGAACGAAACCAAAATATCGTGTATGCCACTTCAACCTCAAAACATTTTGGCATCAAATGTTTACTATTTTTTTTTTTTCGTTAGTACTTTTAAAAATGACGTCACCAGTGTACAATGGTAATCAAAAACTGTCAATCATCATCCCCTACTAACTGTAAGCCGATCGATTGTTTCACCCTCGCAACCTCGTTTTTCAATAGTCATTTCGCGGGGCAGATCTAGCGTAGATAGCACACACAATATTACTAGACGTATATGTGTAATTTCCGTTTTAAGAAATGTGCTCCGCGAGGGTGAAACACTATTTCAAAATGATGTACACTGTCACTGGCGAGTTGATAAATAGAGTTTCACGTCGACTACTATAGTTTAAAAATGCCTAAAGCGCAATCGTTTGGTATAATGGAATTTACCATCTTTGCGGTGTAGTGTGTATATATATATATATATATATACATGACTTTAAGCAAAACCAAAATATTTCCCAACGTTCTATTTCAGACTTATTGAAAATTATTCCATGCATTTCCAAAATTGTAAAATAAACATATACAGCCTAAGGGATGATAACGGCAATAGAGACTATATCAAATATAAAAATATATTTCGTTTTAAAAGTTAAGAGCGGGGATATTTTTTTCATAAATATAATATAGTTTTGACGTGGAATAAATAATAAAAGTTGAACGAATTTAAAATAAAATATGACAAAAAGAATATCATGCCAAGATTTCAAATTAGTATTCATTTATTCCTATATACTATATTCCTATATTACTATATACGTATATCGTATAATATACGACGAACGAATATTACAATAATATAAAAATATATAATATCGTCTCGAACCATATACGAAAACGTTAATTTAATAAAAAAAAAAAACTATATTTTATAAATGGTACGCTGTGTTGAAAACGAACTAATTACATAATATTATATCGTTCGCGTTGTTGTCGATAGAACACGCCGCCGCCGCCATGAAGATTTACTTGATCGGGTCGGGCCTGTGCATTGCCTCGGTGGCCGCTTGTATGGACGCGACCGGCCGCGAATGCGGAGACCTGGGCCCGCCGCCGTCCATACTGGACATGCCGCCGCCTCCGATGCCGTCGTTCTTGGCCGCCGTCCTGAACGACCAGTCGGGCAGCAACGAATCGAACTCGCCGAACAAGGACAATAATATGTTGATGGAGACCAACGAACTGGAACCCGGCAAACCGTGCAAGTCCATGTGCGATACCGATCAAGGGGTGGGATTCGTCGAGTTACCTCAACAAGGTGAGCTGCAGTGTGTGTGTGTGTTTGTAAAAGACACTAGCCCCGAACGTTTTTTTTGAATTTGATTTCTGTGTGATTTCTTGGTTTCGATTTTGAATTTTCGTTTGTTTTTCTATTATTTCGTTTATCTATGCGTAATATGTAGGTTAGCGCACCGTTTTCGGTCCATAATATCGTGAGCTCCATTTTTTTTTTTTTTTTTTTTTTTTATCATCGAGGTGGCCGACTCTAGTTAATCGTCGCCGATTTAATCGAACCGATTAAACAGTATATACATAATAATATAATATCATATACAAAAAGTACTAGAGTTTTTGATTAATATCAATCGTACGATTTATAATATGATCATGCACTTTTAAAACGAAAACTCTTTCCAGGACCTATTATCGAGACGTACTCCTGGTGGATGCTGCTGTCCACGTGCTTGCTCGGAGTGATGCTGATCGGCACCGTTATCCTGGTGGTAGTCGTCCGGCTGAGAGAGTGAGTACAGAACGTGCACTGTCTTTGACGTATGCCTTGTGACGAGATCGAAATAGATTTGTCTTAATGCGTAATATATTCATACAAACGCTTCGCGTACCTGCAGCATTATACAAAAAGCTGCGATATAGTATTATATAGAAAACATTCTTATCGTATATCACACTAAAGTATTAAATATTTGTATTACTTATCTAAACTTTTATTAATATGACGACGAGGCGTGCTAGTACACGATGATTTACTCTGTCATTTCAAATAATATTATATCGATTTGTTTCTAAACATATTATTACCTGCTATTATTATAATAATTTAGACAAGAACTCAATTTGAGATAATGGTTATACAATATTCTATATAATAAGCTAACATCCTTATTTGGGTACAATATAACAATGAACAGCATCCCTCAATGACACTCGATTCAAGACAATTTTTAATACACATACTCGAGCTTACTATATATTTATAAAAAAAAAAATGTCATCGTCGCGTACACACATTATCGACATATGCGATGACCATTATATTGTTGTTCAGTCTTTGGTTTAGGGCATAGGTTCTCAAACTTATTTCATCCACCGCCCACTTTGAGAATCAACAATTTTCTAGCGCCCCCCCCCCCCAATATTTTAACTTACCTGTGTCTTTTAAAAACAGATATTACAATTTATAATATATAAATATGCTGTATCTTATTTCTGAGTTCTAACATAAATCTTAATTAGCTTTTTGGATGACAGCAATTAAAACTCATACTTAAAAGTAATACCTAATATATACATTTTTTCTATCGCCCCCTAAATCCAACTCAAAGCCCCCAAACTTTCTTTGTGCATTCTACCGCCCTCCTGAAGGCCACCAACGCCCACAAGGGGGCGCTATCGCCCACTTTGAGGATGACTGGTTTAGGGGATGTAAATGATGATTTTTAAACGATTTTTGTTTTTGATCGCAAAACAATATTATAATATGATTACATCGTCGTTTCGTTCGCAGTAAGAAACGTTGGAGCAAATCGGACTTCAGCCCGGAGCCGAAGAAGAGCCCGCCGCTGTACGACACGATCGACATATCGCCCAAGACGTTTTGGGCCACGCTGTCGCCCACGGGCAACATCGACACGACGGCCACGACCCGGCGACCGGTGCACCACCATCCGCAGACCATCGCCAACCCGAACTTCGAGAACGGCGCCTACTATCCGTACGAGCAGCAGCACGAGTACCAGCAGATCACCACCATCCGCCGGGCCATGCCCGAGTACCAGACCATCAGGCCGCACGTGTCGTCGCCCACGCGCATCGAGCACCCGAACATGCCGCCGTTGAATCTGTACCGGTCGATACGCCGGATTTCGGATTTGGAATCGCCGTGAACCTCCGCCGCCGACAGTCGTGACGATCGACGCGATATCGTGCGCGATCTACGAGCGTAATAACAATAATAATGATAAAGATAATAATGATAACAATAATAATGATAACGATAACGCGCGACGCGCATATAGGCATTGCAGTGTGCGTTTTTTAGAAATCCCGTCGGAGGCCCACGACAATAACAATAATAATGATCGTTATTATATTATTCCACGCGTATGTAAAGCGGCGTTTCCCGAGACGCGTCTTTGAGTGCATAAGTGTCGTCCAAACATATTTTTTTTTTTTTTGAAGTCGCCAAAGTTTTCGCACTCGCGGCGGGACGCATTATAATATTACGCTCCGGTTACCCCGCGAAATCGTTTTCGTATATTATTTTGACGACCACACTCCGTGCGTAGAGGTACACGATATAATATTATAAAATATTTGACAAAAAAAAAAAAAAAAACCAATTCGTAGACGCTGCTTTTTTGCCCGCGTTCCGTCGTTATTTATGATATAGTCCGAGTACAATGTATATATAATAATATTATAGATGTGTATATATAGTAGGTACGTAATAATATGCGTATATATTGTAATGACGTATACAAAAATATTATGTGCATATAATATATAGAAGGCTTACGTCTTGACGTACTGAGCGAATCCCCTAAAACGCATACCCCGCGTCCTCCCCGAAACTCGAATATCTTTATATTATATATTTTTCCTTTATCGACAAATTTTTTTTGTGCGTGTTTTCGACGAATTCAATCGTTCGGAATAATCGCTCGCGACGCGGCGAACACGACAATGCGATGAGAAGAAATGCATTGCCGTGTACATAAATCAGCATATCTTATTGTTGTGCCCGCGTTCAGAAATCGAACGACGTTATTTATTTATTTTTTACACACCAGTAACTCCTATTATTGTATTACACACGCACACGCGACGCAAGGTGAAATGTAAACACCGAAATTGATGTTTCGAACAGTGTTCGCAGCTCGGCAAATTCGAATAGTAAAAAATGCACATATTATATATAGAAAGTAGGTACCTTCTTAACGTTTTGTAACCGATTGTAAGAACTCATCGTTGTTTGTTTTTTTTTTTCAAGTTTCGACGTTATTATTTCCACCGAACCGTCTAGTCCTCGAGTTAAGTGCTGTCAGTCGAACACGATTATAGTATATATTATAAATCCACTTTACAATAAGGCCTATATACACAATTTAATGACGGTCCTATTTCATACACTGAAAAACGGACGCTCGGGTAGACCTCAATATTATTGATTTACCGTGTAGAAGATTTGTAGCTGCGAACTAAGATTTCGAATAGAACGCGCTCCTTTACTAAATATTATATTACCTGCAATGACTGAAATATTTTTTTATACCCATGTCTTATCAATCTCTTGTCAATACTTTTAACGCGTGCTTATATAATATTATGGTTTTCACCCAAATTAAGTCTTTATTTCTTATATTATTACTATTATTAAAATTTAAGAACGCCACTTGTATTTTTTGTTTTTTTCTGTATGTATATTCAGCTGTTATATTGTTTTTGTTGATGTTTTGTTTGTTTGTTTTTATTTTTTTCGTAAATTATATTGTCGTGTATAAATAATTAATAATATTGATATATACTTAAAATTAAAACCGAATAGTTTTATATTATACGCATAAGATTATGTATTTATATACGTAGATGGATGCAATAAAAAGCATTGATACTTAGTCGATTTATAATATATTATTATTATTATCATGTGTGTCGGTCTTTATCCAGAGTAAAAAATCAACAGAGAATGTCTGAAAAGACCGCGCCGCCTCGCCGAGAATTAATACGAAATAATAATTATGAAATAGAATTTATTTCGTACTGAAAACGAAAAATGCACATTGCTCTGTATCGTTTACTTTACGGGTTATTTTCGTATTCTCCTCCCCCTCCGACGACGACGACAGCTTGGACGACACGCCACGTCTGCCGAGAGACATTAATACGACTACGCATTATTATTGACGATAAATTATTATTATTATTGTTATAATATTATAATATTATATTCGCGAGGCTCGTTACCGGAATCGAATCGTCAAAATCGTCGTCAATTCCCCGTGTATATGTTATTATAATATTCGTTACGCGGGCAAATTGGCAAGGGCTCTTCCCACGAAGGGCGCCAACGTTTGTCTATAAATAGAAATCCGCTGTCCTGTGCGACAGATACGCCGTACACGCGAGACCAAGCCGCCGCACGTCAGTAGCTGGTCAGTCACGAAAAGTGGCGCAGGTTGCCGTCTGCTGACGTGCGTGGAACGACGACCCGACGAGATAAAAAAAATGAGCGCACACAAAAAACGCGTCGTTCCGCGCGAAACGGATTCGTCGTGACGTCGCGGCGTCACGGCCGACTTTTATATTATAATAATATTATTATAGCGACAAAAATATATTATATCGTCGTCGTAGGCAGACGGTACAGTATTATCATAAGCACGTCGTTCGAGCGGTGACGGCGACATGAACATACTTTTCCGGAAGAATTTCCAGGCGGAAGGCTCCTCCAAGGAGAGGAGCTATTCCAGCGGCCTGGGCCGGAGGACGCCCAGCGGCAACACCAGTGCGCTGGGAACCGTGCGGAGGACCAGGGAATCCAGGTTAGCAGCTGTTGACCGTAATCGATAAGGATTATAATTTATATGTATTATTATTTAGTCGCTCCCACGTACCGAATCACCACCCCTCGACGATAATAGTATAATAATATTAACACATCTGTCCGCGTTGGGGTGTCGAAACCGGTTTCGAAAACACCCTTGCTAGAGGATTATGGAGACGACAAATTAGGCGTGAAGCGAATTGAATAATGAGCAATACAACAATTATTATTATTATTATAACGATGATTTCTAAATATCATATTTGACCTTTCTACATTCAAACGCAATAATAACTACTATAAAAATACTTATTCAAACATATCGCTATTATCAGTACTTTTAGAGTCGATTTATTACACAATAATTTTATTTTATCGGATACGAGTCGAGCAACTAATTACTTCGGGTTAATTCGTGTGTTTTGGTATTGGTAATTATTTAACTTTACACAATGAAATTAAATATTATATTACCTATGCTTTTATTGTTATCGAAATAAAATAATAACTTGTATCCGTTTTTATAACTACGTAAAGTATAATATACATAACTCCGATTTGTTATTCTAGTAAAAGAGTTAATCGATATAAAACGATATAAGTACTATAAACTTGAAAATATATTCCAAACAATACCTACATAAAAAGAAAAAAATGGTAAACTTCAATATTACAAAACAATTATTTTAATTAAGTCGTAACTTTTTCTACCGAAAATTAAGTCTTAACGTCGCCTATGCGCTTGTACCAGTAGTGAAAAAAATGAAATACCTATAATAGGTTAGGTAAGTATTTAATTGTACCTATTTGTATTTTAATATTTAAATGTAAACGCGCTATGAACATGAAAATTGCATTTCTCATTTCTTCTCGGACAAGCCAAATATAACAGTTCAATGATCTTACATTTGAATTTATCACGGTGTTCTTACACTTTTATGTATTTAAAATGCAAATATTAACTCACGTTCGTATCTGCAGCCATCAGGTGTATATCCCGATCTTTGTTAGATAATATTTACAATTAAATTAATGGAAGTTAATTTTAATCATGGATGATCTAACTATACAAAACGTCTATCTTGTCGTAAATAATAATGCGGGTAAGAATATTTTTTAGGGCCCCAAGAGGGCTTTTTTGATATTTTAATTTTAAAACTTTGCATTATTTTGTTGTGTGCGTTAGGATAATTAAAATTTCAAAAAAATCCTATACTCGGGACACTAAATAATATTATTAACTTTAAACTTTAAGGTCAATAAGATAGTAAAGATCTCGGTAAAGATAATAGGTCAGCTATTCACTGTAATATTAAAGACAACCAGAATAAAATGAACTATACCTTGATTGTAAATTCACAATATATTATGTTATGCATTAGAAAGACAGAGTTAGACGACACACTCGCGGGTACGGCCGTGACATCCTCTTAAAACATAATATAATATGCACATAAAAATAAATATATTAAATTCTACAATATTATGCAATTATTATTATAAAAAAACTAGTAAAAAGACTATATGCAAAGACTGAGTTTAAACCTTTAGTTGTCGCCACCTTCGCCCCTACAAACGGGTCTAGGGACGCCCCTAACCGCGGACATGATGTGTTTCTCGACTGTCCGTCCGCGTCCAAGCTGATGTTGTGACAATACAGGTGTTCGATGATGATCGACTCGGATCATACTTGTCCGTTTAGGACCCACATACTCCTGGGTCACGCAAACTTCCCGCAAGAGTTCGAGGACTTTGTCGGGCCGCCGCTGCTGGCGCAACCGAAACCCACGTCGGCCGTGCCGCTCATACGGTGGATCCGGAGGAAACAGTCGACGGGAAAGGCCGAGACGATCGTCACCAACACGCCACAATTCGCCAACGGCACGGGGACCAGCGCGAGCGCGACGTGCAGCTCGGCCAACAACCATCCAATCGACAAGGTTCGGCGTTTGTTTTTGTCTCGAAATTCCATTAAAATTGCCCTATAATATAATATTATTATTATGATGTCAAACATCTTAAAAATCGGGTGTGTGGACGTGTGGGGCCCGAGCTTAATGCCACTGCGGCGACGGCGCAATAGTGAATATTATTATAATATTTTATAATATTTATTTGACAGTCGCGCGCGTTATGCGGTCATCATATTATTATTATAAGGACGTGTAAAAGTATGACAAACGTTTGATGACAATATGAATTGTTTTTGATATTTTGTTATTACGATGACGCAGAAAATTAATCGCGCGACTAAAGTGATTGCCAATTTACTCTTTTTATTATATTCTGCTAAATAATATTAAGGAAAAATAATCAATGTATGTTACCTGTAAGCTTCTGAAAGCTTATACTATACGATAATTTATTTATATACAATATATAATATATTCGACTCAATTTTCTAATAAAATAACTCCGTCGTTACAATTTGCATAATGAAATGGCGGTCAGTCGCAAAAAAATAAACAGTCGTTATGGTTTTTACTTCTATACACACTAAAACGGTGGCTCAATAAGCGAATGTCTGCCCTGTATTTTTCTTACTCGTCTAGATTATGATGGTAATTTTCGTTCCCTCTATTTCCTCATTCTTTTATCAGAATAGAAATATTGTGCGCTCGTTTTTATAGTTATTATTTTGTTTGTAAAAAAAAAAAAATGTCCGTCTACAAATTACCACTTTCAGAATTGCAGAGGTCGCCATGGTTCGTATTCAACACTAAACAATCCTATGGGTACAAACGGCCACAGTACGCTCCATGTCAGAAAAGTCGATTCGGCGAGTATTGCCAATTTGGACAAAGATTGTTTTATCATACCAATCGCTTATTTGGACCGATTCCTTCCCGACGGGGTCAACGTACGTGCAGCTTTGCTCATATTATATTGTTACGTAATTCGGAGGTCATTTTAAATAATATGTTGCCACTTATGGCGTGTACGCCGCTATTCCAGCTCCCCACGACGCCAAGTCCAAACAAAACAAATGCTCTAAATATGGTCGAAGTAGACGACCCGAAGTCTTGCCTCATGTTTCACATGATGACCACGTTGGAACCGATCGATCCTGTTTTAGAATCTCCTCTGTCGGATCCAATGGCCAGACAAACAGCAGCTGCGTGTTCGCTGCTTACGGAAATAGCAGCCACCAAAGTAGCTTCGGAGGGCATGTTGCTGGCAAATTTAGAAAAAGACGGTAATATTCACTTTAGCAGTAGGTAAACTAAAAATGTCATAAGTGTTTATGGTATACGAAAATCATACACTTCTGGAAATAAGTCCAGATTAACGTTCTGCGCACAGATGTTCTCGTATAATCCTTATTAACGGCTTATTTCTTTCAAAATAGAATACCTAGTCGAAACTCAATATTTTTCAAGTTTGAACAAAAAATATAAATTCGTACTTTTTTTAAGAAACTAAAAAAAAAATATTTTTTCTTTAAACACGTTTTTATTTTATATTATATTTAAAAGAATTATTGTTGAATTATTAAATTAACTAACATTCTATTTAAAGCTATATATTATATTATTAATTTTGTTTCTGTTGTTTTACGTTTTTTTATTTACAATGTTTCGACAAAATCTTACTTTATAATTTTTTTAATTATTTATGTTGATAGATTAATATGAATAACTAAAATTTCAAATCACCATAGCCCCCATATGTGACGAACCCATTTTCATGTTTCGATTATCCTATTAGTGCACAAAATTAAATATCTCAAAAACTACTCGTACAAATTTCAACATTTTCAAAAAATTATCCACTAAATAATTTACAGTAGAAAAGGGAGCTCTCATTTTAAAAACAGAATTGTTTGTATCGTCACAGGACACTCCTAAAATAGAACAACAAATCTCAAGAATTTGAAAATATTATAATAATTTACGTATATTTAAAAATTACAAAAATCACATTTTGAATAACTGCATTCTTGAAGAAGAAAAAACGGTTGAGCAAGCTTAGTGAATCACCCTGTATGTATACAATATAACTAAGTCTTTTTAAATATAATAAAGTTATAATTTAGAATCCTGGCATCTATAATTATTTAGTACGACTTGGGAATTTGATAAATTTAATTGAAAAATAAATGAACACAATAAACTAGATAATATAGTAATAGTATTATGATATATAAATTAATAAAGTTCGTCCCTATATTTTTATTGTAAGTTTATTGCTTATTTTTTTTTTTATAATTTTCATAAAATGTTTAACCCAATCACTTTATATTTGTTTTAATTTATGTTTTTTTTTTATGATAGATTAAAATTTGTGTACGACTAAATGTATCTATCGTAACCACCTGCATACACCCGATATTCAATAATATGTTAATTGGACATTTTTTTTTTTTATTATTCACAACGCAGCCGTGTTCCCGTTTATCACATACTACGTGCTGAACAAGTCTTCGGTGTCCAATCCCCGCGAAGTGGCGGTGAACGTTCGGAATACGACCCTGAAAAAATTCGACCCCCGAGTCATCAAGCACACCACCGATCATACGTTCGACTTGTTCACCGAAGTGGCCAACATCGTGTGCCCGCCAATGAGCCAGTCGAAGAGGCCTAGAGGTACGCACACCGCTTACATCATATCCGTGTACAAAGTATTCGACGGCGACGACAGTGAAAAGTTTGAGAAACACTGGCTCTATTGGACAGGTACCATAATGCGTATGCGATAAAATAACAATAATAAATAATAATAAAATAAAATTGCACCACTCGCGTGCGTATATGAGGTGAAATGCGGAATAAAAATCCCCGGGAAAAAAGAAATCCCCAGACCACAATATTAGGTATTCACAATACTACATGGAAATTATTGAATAAACATTATTCATATTCAATTACAAATCAATATGTAGGTTTACTCATCATTTGATGAATTTATATTGACATATTCAACAATTTTAGAAATTCAATAATTTAAAAAAAAATTTTAAATAAAATATTATACGTTTCAAAAAAACCAAGCTATTTTAAATGTTTAAATAAAATATATTGATTACAATTATTTAACTTGCATTTATATTATAATTTTCAAATATAAACATATTTTCAAGATAATATCTTGTTTTATAGTATATGATAATACAGTATAGCCTTGACAGTCCGGACGAATTGAGAACAAGCATCGTCCGGATTACCAATTGGTCCGGATTATCGGAGGTTTTTCAAGCTTACCTTCTCAAGTGACTAAGATTTTTTTTTCCACCACCTACATATTTATTGCACTTTAAATTACAAAAATAATAAAAAACTTCCACATAATGAAATACAAAAAATAAATTTGTCGATAGCAATATTTTATAGATTAATTGGGTTTCGGGAATTTCGAAAAAAACTACATATTTACGAACAAATGGATTTATATACTGTCCGGATTACCGCTTTCGCCGGATTATCGGGGGTCCGGACAATCGAGGCTCTACTGTATGTATAATTTTATAAACAATTAATTTGAGTTTTGTCATTTAGTCAACTGTAATAAATGTAATTATTAGGAGGCGTTCTTACAAGTTTTACTTTATACATTACAATATTTACAAGATAAAATAATTAAAAATATACATATTTTATAATATATAAAATATTTCGAATGATCGTTACCTAACATAATAATAATAATTAAATAATTACTAAACAATAGGTAGTTTATGAATATACCCATGTACTTACAGTTAATTATTACACTGTTTCCCAATTATGTGGCTTATTTAATTCGAAAAAATCGGTAAAATTTATTTTGTCACTCACAAATCTGGTATAATATATTGAAAATCGTGTTTTATTATAAATAATACAGTACAAGACAGTATAATGTTGTCAAAGGTACACAAAATCACTACCACCGTTACAATAACATTTGAAGTTCTTATAACTCGATGTACGCATTATCGTCAAAATATTAGAAAACGTAGTATATTTTTATTTCGGGGATTTTTTATTCCCAGAATTTTTTTTATTCCGTGGATTTTTTGCCGTCTGCGCCTATTATTATACCTGCGTGTAACGTCAAAATAATTTTGATTTATTAAAAAACGTCGTGTTTATTACCGGTATGTGTGTGTGTGTGTTTGTCGGCGTTTCAGGCGCACGCATGATCTACAACTATCTGCCGAAATCCGCCGGCCTGAGGAGGATAACTCTACACAAATCGCAGTCGAACGGCGACAAACAGTACGTGCTGATGTGCGAATGCGCCAATTTGCTGCAAGACTTCACGTCCGTCGCCAAGCTACTGCCCGCGCTCAAGGCTAGACTGTGCGGCTGCACCGGAGTGTACCGATCTATATTCATAATTTAATGTTTAATTAATAATAATAATAATAATAATGTGTATATTGTAAATTTGTAACGCGCCGATGCCGCGATAGGACCTACCTTTATATTATTATATAATATGAGTATATTATAATATTAAATATTTTGTGGCCCGGTGTGGCGCGGTGCGGGTTGGCCTCGGTCACAAACGTGTTCTGAAGTCAAGCATCAGCCGGTGTCACTAGTTCCCGGATGGGTGACCACCCGGGCTTTAGGTGACAAATCCTCGCCACGTATACTGCACGTGTCCTAAACCGACAGTACCCTCCACCACAATTAAAAAACTTACTAAAATAACCTTTCGGGCTAATAATGACCATTGACGTTGAAGCCTTAACTCGATAAAAAAAATTTATATTACGTTCACAGATATCGTTGTGTGGTAATAACGCAACATTTACCAGAGGAGCTACAATTTTAGCTGACAGATATTTCAGCCGACAGTATTTAGCCAAAAAATATTTCATATTACGACTAATAAATTCTGTCGGCCGTGTAATATTTTTTGGCTAAAATATTATGATGGTTCTGCTAATAAACTTGCCCAATCAATTATTTTTCGGCTATTTTGACGACCTGCAGCGTGTAACCCAATTAAATAATATTTTTCAATAGGTAGGTACTCCACAAAACGTATACGACAATAAAATATATCCAGTAGCATAACCAGAATTTTTTCCAACAATTTTTTGTTTCTTTGATTGAATTTCCTGTGCATAGAGAATTCAACTAGAGAAAAAAAACCGGAAACATACGTATCACGCACTTGTTAAAATACGATCCGGGGGGGGGGTCCGAAGTCCACTCGGCCAGGGGGCTGTGCCACTGAATATATACTCATTACCTACTTACAATACATACTTATATGTATAATGACATAAATAATTTTAAGTATTATTATTATACGATACTACGCATAACATGTACAAATTAAACGACTATATTGTGTTTTATAATTGAGATTTTTAATAATTACTATCGTATATTATTTTACACGCATTATACTCGAGTAGACACTAATATGTCTAGTGTCTACCTACACGAATATTATTGGCAAGTCGCCGAGTTGCCGAGTACACTAATATAAGATATTATTGAGTGGGTGTGAGGCTCTGACGCCCAGTCGAGCATGTAATATTAACTCTATAGAAAAGCAGCACTCGATGGCAGAGATACCGCAGCTGATGCTGCAGGGAGTTGAAAACAATAATACGCAGGAAAAAAATCCGACAGCAAAATTATTACTAAACGGAAAAAAAGTTTGGTTTAATATTTTTTTTTTCAAAAAAAATCTTGGTTTAATAATAATATAAATAATGAATGATAATATAGCAATGTAACATATTATTATTATTATTTACATTTTGAAGTGATTAAAATACTCGGACATAGTTTGGACATTTTTTGAGAGCATTTCAAGCGGATGATACTTGTTGACGGATCATGGTAATTACTTATTGTGTATATATGCAAAACCATTACTAATCATTTTTTTTCCCGATTTCAAAATCACTACTTTTATTTCGATGTGAATAATATTGTGCGTTGGACAACGAATGGGTTTCTAATGTGTTATCTCGCCATCGGTTCTGTGTATTAAATGTATTATATATTTCATATTTTATCTTATAATACAGATTAATTTTTCTATCTACCTTACCTTCTATTACTGTAGGTTTTATATAACAACAAATCAAATCGGACTTTTTCCGTTTAGTAATTTTTTGGCCAGACTTTTATTCCGAAAAAAAAAAAAAAACTTTTTTCCAAGATTCCCTGCTTCTACCTACCTATAATAAGTCCGTTAACGTGTAACTTTTTAACTGTTAAGGTTAAATAGTAAAATAGTATACAGCATTTTATATAATTTCTGATGGTTATAATTTATTGAACATTATTATGACGACTTTATATTATTGTGGTTAAACGACCAAGACGTAGTAATGTATAGTATTATATACTTACACTATTGCAGTCTTGCCATAGAGATAGTTATTGTTAATTAATAAAATCTAATACATTCCTAAATAACATCAAGCATAGGTACCTAATACAATACTGACATAAATCAAAATACAGTTAAAAACTATAAAAACGCATACTTCGAGCCAGTAACCAATGCGTGTAATGTGTATATGTATTGTGTATGGGATTTAACACTATAATTAATACCTCCCAAACAAAATAATATCAATTTTAAAAAAATTCTAATTTACCAATACTTAGGTATTGCAGGTGCTTTGGAACAGGTTTGTTAGCGTTGTTAAAAAATAAAATATGTTGAAGAAATTATGACAAAAACGACGCTGACGTATAATACCTTTATACATCTTGAATAAGTCGGTACTTATACCTAATAGTGTTTTTATAAAATATATTAAATACTAAATGCATATTTTGTAACCGAAAAAAGAACTGTATACGGATTGATGTATTTATGTGTAAGACCACATGTGTTTGTTGTTAAGAAATGGGACACGGGCGTTAAAAGTCGACAGTCTACCCTTACTTGTTTCTCGGTGATAAATGAGAATAAAGTCATAAAGGCTTCGGCTCCTCGCCTTCAATGGGGTTGGGTACCAGCTACTACAAAGTTACAAATGATTTATGACTTATGTTACACTGGCGGCATCGTCAATATATCTTATGTATACTTATATATTTTGTACACGACCAATGATTTATCACAATAATAATAATATGTCATCGAATAACAACAAGAGCATATATCTATGAACCGGGGGTCTCCAAATAGCGGCCTGCGGCCATCGAACGAATTTCATCCGGCCCGCGGACCAGAAAAAACTCGATAATAATATTATACGTTCTATAAAGTTGTATAATATATACTATATAGTGTTATAATTTATCATTGTCGTTCATTTTTTTTATACCGGTTTGCAAAGCATAACTTAACGCTCAAATTATAATTTTTAAACTTTGAGTTGAGTTTGCCAAATACACGACGTCTATGCCAGCCTGTCAATTACCATCAGCGGGGAATGACCCTCTTGACTTTTTTTGAAATCCCGGCTCGGCCAAAATATGTAAACGGCTGCAACCCGATTGAGCACAGAAATAAGTACGACGTTGCCGTTTTTATTATTTATAAAATAACTATGTGTCAATATATTTACTTAGTAAATACTTATGTCATAAATAAAATACACGTTTAAAATGGTAATAAATAGCTTAGTAAATCTTTCGAATGTTTAGGTATTTCTTAAATTTTCATCGATAGTCAATATGGTTATGCATTAACTTTTTGCATTTCAATAAAACTTATATTTTTACGACTGTTAGTTTCAACTGACTGAATTTTCGTCATCGTTTCAGTCTGCAGAGTTTCTCCGATAAATCTTAGCTCAGAATCGTTTTTCGTAATAATGTTATATCATTGAATTCAAATTTAACACATCCTTGAAAGTGACCACACTCGATGGGTGATAATATAATGTGTGAACGCTCGTATTTGTGGATAACACTATTTATATAGGAATGCGAGTAAATGAAAAAATGTATAAAAATATTTTTTATCTGTACAAGAATTTAATATGCTTATTTTTGGTATAGATATATGTATTAGGTGAAACATAAAAATTACGTAGTCACACTAAATTATTCATTTCGTCATTGGATTTGAAAAAAAATTCCAGTTATTAATTTTAATTGTTTCGTATGACTTATAACGTGTATTTCTGTAAATTAAACTAAAATATATATTGAATTTTTATTTTGTGTACCTACACCTATATGTATTAATTATTATTTATTATTATTCTACGACCGCAACGCGAGGAAACAACGACAACGTTTGGGTTAGGTATTCGAGATTCATATTTTATATAAAATATGCTTTTACGACACTTCGGTAGCATTAAATATGTATTTTAGAAAAAATGTAAATTTGAGGAATTTTGAGCTTGAAAATAATACGAAAACATACTTACGAAGACACTTTGACTCTTTCGGCAAATCCAAGTGCGCCGTATACACAGTGCGCCACTACCACGTGGGCGTGGAACGCTTTAGCTCATCTGAACTGAAAATATTGTGATTTATGAAAAATTAAACCTCACTTGACACGATATTATGTTTTTTTTATTGCTTATTTAGCTTTGCTTTAGAATTGTTAATCGACTTTGTTCTCTGCAACGATTTTGGCAATTGCCATAGATAATATATAATATTATATTACGTCCACAGCTGATATTGTATAATTCATCTTTTCATATACCAAAGAGTTCCGTGTTTACGATTTGTTCGTTGAAAATGTGAAATGACAATAACCAAAATAGTTTATAATTTCATTGAATAATGCACAGTCTTTGTTATTTTTCAAAATATTTTTTCTAGTATAATATAAAATGTCATTATATTAGCATGTAATCGGTATCCACGTACAGCACTATAGTCGTTTTGAATATAATAATAAACAGTCTTAATTAGAACGTCAAGCACATCGTCGTTTTGTTGATCGCCTCGCTCCTCGTTTATGTTTGCATGTACAAGCACAGACATGACAAATCTGTGGTTAAGCGATGAAGATATTCAACGTTTTAATCAACAACAATAATAATATTATACTGTTAATTGACTTTAATTAATTTTATTTAGCAATTTGATTTTTGGTGTTACAAATATTTACTCGTACTCTAGTAGTGTAATGGTGAATACTAAAGTAATATAGTAATTAATAATAATTATAAATATAATATTACAAATTACAATAATTTACATTATTCAAATTCAAATATTCCCATAACATTTGGCGGTAGTTCGATAACCAATCACAACAATAAACTCTTAACCTCAACAACGTTTAACCAGTAACACAGTTTAAGATAGTACTATCTGGTTAATACCAGTAGAATTGATAATAGAAATATTGAATCGAAAGAAAATTGAACGGTAAATAAGTAATAAAATAAACAATAACAAAACTTACTACTTACATAACATTTTTGAGCTTGTGCTATCGAAAGAATTAGAAATTACAACTATTGCAGTCACACAGAGTACAGCCGAATTTCACACCGATACAGAATGTAATTATTTGAGAGCATACCAAAATATAATTACGGTGCCATAATTTCCATATTATTTATTAATACTATTTAATAGACTTGTTGTCCAGACGTACAATATAATTAGTCAAGATGATGCGCTATGATGAAGGTGAACTCACAGACCATAGGCCTTGTGCGGGCGTAAGAGCGGACCTCAAGATGTGTCTGTTGGAATCGGACTGTTGTAAAATAGTAAATAATTTGTTTTAAACTCTAAAAACAGTACCTAATACATATTTCATGGACCTAACCAAAGTTTTAATGGGTGTTGATTATAATTTTTAGCAAAAGAGGTTGCCCAAAGACTGCTTGAAAGAGAAAAACTGTCCGCCAGAATGTTTGGCATTACAAAATACATTTTTTGAATGCAAGAGGTCACTTGTAAGTGTTACGTTGATTCAGTTCAATAGATAATATTATTATGTAACCAAATTTGAACAGCCCATATGAATACATTTATAAGCAGAGATTGGATAAATATAATTATAAATGACAGAATATTCCCTTAAATATTGTAAAATATGTGATTAAAATGACAGAGAATGAAAAAAAATTGGATTAACTTCATACAGTTGACATTTTTTTCTGTATGTATTGAATTTACAATTTAGTAGTAAAAATATAACACATTAATTGTAATAAAATATGTTCATATAGATTTATAATCAAAAATAATCGTAATTCTGATTATTCTACATATCGTTTAGACTTTAAATTGAATGATGGCTTTTTAAAAATAAAAATTATCTATCAACACTACAGAGTAATAATTTGAATTTTTTTGAAAAAATTGAATAAAATTATAGGTATGAAATTGACAATAATTTAAAAACAAGTTATTAGTTTATCTGACTGTAAATTCATTAAATATTACCAATTTTGATTAAAAACAAGTAAAAATGCAAAAATAGGCTAAAAAATACAAAATATATCAAATTAAGTAACAAATACTATGTATCATGAAACTATTTTTAAGCTTATAACAATTATAATATAACAAATATACAAATGCTAGTAAATGTGAACCAATTTCCTATTTATAATGTACATAATTGTATAAATATTATTGCGTTTCTAAATGATCATAACTTCTTTTGATTAAAAGTATAATATAATTATTGTACTAATGGTAATATCTATTTTTTAATTCAAATTTGTAAAATCATAATAACTATTATATTTTCATATATCTACAATATCTAATATTCAAATAATTGTATTTCAGTTGGACAATAGACAGCGATTCAGGGGAAGAAAAGGCTATTAACAGTGATGTATGTTGTATATAGATTTCAAGAGGCCAAGACTTTCTCTGATATTTATATATATTATTATTTTTATAGTTATTTTCTTTTTTGTCGTTAAAAATAAAGTGGTTCAAAATTAGTTTTTATTCACACTTTAATTTGTATAGATTTCATTAACAAAAACATTTTAAATATTACAAATATACACGTTCATAAAAATCATATTTTGTATAAGTACATAATTTTATAACAAAAATATCATATAGGTATCTAAAGTATTCCTAGTCTTGCTCAGTCATTATTTTCTTTTGAAACTCCACAATTCTTTAGCAACATTTTTCTGTCTTTCAGTCCCTAGTTCATTTACAAATGGGATAATGTCTAACAATATATCTTTAGGAGATTCTCGTACATCATCAAACCATCCTTTAACATCCTTATACATTTGTATATCATTGGTATATTGGAAATGTTTTGGCTTTACAATTGATCTAAACGCCTTTATGGGTTTTTCATTTGCCAACATAAGTCCTCTGACAGCTACTGATAATGACGACAAACTTATATCATATATAGATACACCAAACATAAAGTTTGAACTTAACATCACATCAGCGGCACTGATTGCATCAGCTCCTTTGCAAATGTCAGTTAAACTAGAGAAACGAGTTAAATAGTTTTCTTGAAGAAAACCCAAAACTGTACTTGGTTGCATAGCAAAATTTTCAACCAGGTTATCAGGGTTATGAGTGAATTTAAATTGTAGCGGAGACTTCATTATCTCTCTCTTTGGGTATATAACACGGCCAATAGAATGAAATAAATCAAGATTCTGGTCCATTGAAGCAGATGAACACTTTTTATTGATTTTATTTTGGACGTTCATACAGGTAAAACTTAAATTTATAATTGATGCTCTCAGGTCCCCGTTAGTCTCATCGTATATAGCATTAAATTCAGTAGAACTTGGTATCCTTAATAATTTATTCTTCTGTTGTTCAGATTTGACAATTTGTTCCAATACGGCCAGGATAGATTTTCTTGTGATTGGATTGAATTTGATTTGTTGCACTTTCAATCTGTCTACAATTTCTGTAGAAAATAGATCACGGATAATTTTCTCGTTGTTAACAATAAACACAATTGGAAATTGTGAGGGTGTATTAAAACGCATCATAATATCATGAAACTCTTCAGGTTTATCCAAGAAAATATTAGGAATATCTTTAATCAACAAGAATTGACCGTTAGAATCACCACATTTTAAGCTACGGTATCGTGTTGCGCCCCAAATAAAATCTTGAAACTTGTCTTGTACATTTTGGTAACAATAACCATCGGTGCACTGATCATAAATCGCTTCGGTAGTCATAGGTGTTACCCATTCTAAACAAATGAAACCACACTCTTTGGCGATCAACTTCACTGCAGTTGCTTTAGCGCATCCCGTAGGTCCAGTAACAAGTAGGATTTTACTTTTAGTAGACAAATTGTTATTCAAACATTCAAACCAATGTTTCACTTCTTTTATTTTACCATTATGTACTGCTAGTTTAGAAACAGACTTCGGAGTATAAACATTACACCAATCAGAATTCGTATTTTCACTTTGAGTATGAGGCCTTTTTTTAGTAGTATGCTTCAATGGTTTAATGATTGATGGGATCCCTTCGAAAGACGGTTTAATCCAGGCTTTTTTTTCAGGGCTCATTATCTGAGAAAATAAAATCAAAATAATAGTCATAGCAAATGTATAATAATAACAATACATAGCACTAAATTAAGACTAATCAACAAACAGTAGTTTTAATTATATAATAATAACTGAAACAGTTAATCAATTAAAAATAAATAGACCAAAAACTATTACTTACAGATTTCAAATTTGTGAAACCCAAAATTTAAACCATCGCTTATTTAGTTAGGTAGATAGTAGATACTATTGTTGTTTTTCATAAAACAATTTTGATCGAGAGTGTTTTCAAACGGGTATAGTTTAATGAATTAGAAATAATAACTAATAGATCGAGTATGGATTAGTTCTGCCTTCTGCGAACCAAATTTGAAAATCGATGTAATATTATGTATTTATGTTATCAATATTGGATATGATAACCACCATGATACCACTCATATCTTAAATCCTGATAACAACTGACGAATAACCGATAATTATAGTAAGGATACCGATTTGGAGCTCATTTTTTTTTCAATTTAAAACCTTAAATTGCAGTGGCCAGTGGAGTCACTTGAGGGTAGGCAAGGTGGGCATTTGCCTGATCGAAAGAACAGTCCAATTGTTTGTAAAATTACATAACTATAATATAATTATATAATTGTCTAATATTGAGGAAATATAATATTAAATATTTATATTGTGTACCTAAGCACTAGAAAACTATTGTCAGGATAATAATTAATATTTATAGTTTTCTATAGTTCAGATATAGTATAGACATTATTGAAACAAAACGATCACTCTTATATTTATCTATGATTTCGAAAAAACTCTACCTATAACAAAAGATACTTATTTAAAAATGTTCGATTTTTCAATTACCTATTTCGTTTTAGCAGTTGCATATTGTAATATTTAATTTGTTCGGCCCCTCTAGAAAAATGTACAATGAAGCCACTGAGGTTGGAACCATCATTATTTAGCATTTTAGCTCCTCCACGTATTTTTAATCATAAAATAAAGCTAATTTTGGACACGTATTAAGTTATGGCAGACGGTAATATTGTGTTGAGATAAAAACGTAAGTTGAAATTAGATTGCGAGCGAAGTGATCGGTTTATTTTTTGGTTTAGTTATATGGGCTGGTCAAAACCTTTGCACCCCTCCTATTAAAAAAGTGAAACGACGGCACTGTAAAACTGACTTTGGTAAAAAATACTTTTCCAACCAATTGACTTTGGTAAGTACTAAATTAAAATGTATTATTAAAATAT
This sequence comes from Neotoxoptera formosana, assembly GCA_022818045.1. NCBI lineage: Eukaryota > Metazoa > Arthropoda > Insecta > Hemiptera > Aphididae > Neotoxoptera > Neotoxoptera formosana. Next base: position 23,675,407 of record CM040634.1, read on the forward strand.
TAGATGGGTATTTGGTTGTAAAATAATAGGTAATACGTAATAGATTTTATTATGTTAAATCTAAAATCCACATAATATCACAAATTATATTCGATGGTACCTATTCACATTTTTAGATTTTAATTTAGTAGTTTAGTAGTTATTTGTTTTGAAAAGGCGGTAAGACGTTATTTGTCCAAATAACTTGATTCGTATTGTAAAAAACCAATGTTCTCTTTATAATTTCAAGCTCTTCGGATACTGTGCTCAGTCGGAACTTTAACAACATATTTTCTTTTTCTAGAAGAAATAATTTCAATGCCATCTGAAAAAAACAATACACTGCGTCATTATACTACTCAATACTCACTGTGTATAAACATAGGTATAAAATATAAATGTATAGTACAATATTAATTGTTTGGGTTTTTATTGGGTTTGTAAGACTTTAACATCTTAGGTCATTAGCCTGTAATGATTACATATAGGTATTAACATTAAGGGGGTACTAATTACTGATATTTATAAGGGGAATAATTATTTATATTCACTGTTATTGTAACTGTCTGTTTATAAATTAGGTACATATGTTCGAAAATAAAATCTAATACCTATTTGGTACTTATAATATACAGGAGCATATTTAGCAGCATTTTAAATTAATTTAATAAATTACAAACAAAATTAAAATAAAGTACAATTTAATATTAATTAATAATACCTATTTTTTTTTTTTTTTAGATTATAACACCTATAACAGATTTTATATTCATACGTGTTTTATACGTTTATAAGTTTGATGAGGCTAAAACGGCTGCAAATTGGGAAGTTTTCTAAAAAGGATAGTATTTTATTGACCAGTGACCCGCGGATGTCAACTTTATAGGGCTGCCCTCAAACACTAATCGCACCCAAACCTTGTCGAAAGGTCTCAGCTTGTTCACCAAAAGCCACATTCAATGCATCTAACTTTCAAACCACTCACTTCACTTATAATTTACAGATTGTGTGATGTAACAATTTAATATTGAAAACTATAAATAAATACTCAAACGTACAAAAAAGTCAAATCAAAATCTGGTAAAAAGAACTCACTTCATTGTCTCTTCTGCGTTTGGCCTCTCTGGACTTTTTAGCTGCCATGTTGTTCCTCTTTCTCTTTTCGTAATATTTAGCGTCTTTATTTTCTCTCGGAGTGTCCGTCTTCAGACGTCGGAGATGCGTAGTCTGTTGCACGCCATATATTTTACAATTACACACAAAACCTTGTAATTTGTCATTTTCTGAAAAATAATTAAATTGATTTATATAGGTACACCCAACCACCTAAAAAAATGTGTGGCACAATGAACGATGAAAAAAAGTGATACCCACTGCTATAAGTATGTTGTATGCTGCAGGACGGACAATTTGTTCTTGAGTTATTTTGACCAAAACTCAATGAATCCATTCAGTTGCACGATTTTATACTTCGTTTTATAGGGTAAACCTATCGGAAACTGCCCTTTTGCTGCCAATAATAAACATTAAAATAAATACTATATACCTAGCTATAAAAAGTTATTTTTAAATTAGTGATACTACATCATCCACCATATACATATACAGGGTGATTCGTACATGGAGGTATGCTGACCCCCATTTTTTTCATTCAATAATTAATTAATTTCAATTGTGATTTTTTTAATATACACATTGACTTTATATTTTTAAATAGGTACTTACTTGGATTTAACAAATGATTCAACGAGGTCATGTGGTTATAACAACTTTTTTTTCAAATTAGAACCACCCTTTTTTCCTGTAAATTGTTACTTAGTTGATTTTTTGAAAAATGTTGTCAATAAAAAAAAAAAATCATATGTTTCATAATTTATACAGTAATAAAGGTTGATTTTCTATGAAAAAAGAGTATCGAAAAAGTTCGTATCACCACAGCCCACAAGACACTCTTTAAATGGTGTACTAAAATATAATTAGGTATATGAAAAAATGTTAGGTTCTTTTTAATTATAAGTTCTTTAAAATCCCAAAAATTAGTTTATGAATACATTTCAGCGAGCATGCTTGGTGAATCACCCTGTATAAAACATTAAAACCATTATAAACCAATAGATGTAATATACATAATAAATGTTAATGTAAACTTTATAGGCTATTAAGTAATAAACATAAACATATTTATTTATATTAATAATTGATAATATATACTATACCTACATAGCCATCATAGACTCCATCCAGACTATTATTTGGAAGTTTGCGTAGTTTATATAAAGTAGCTAATTTAATAGCCATTATTATGAGTCCGTGGTGTACACATAAATTATCAATGAGAAAGGGGAGGGGTTATATCAAAAAATGCATACTTAAATGTTACCTATATTATGTATTACAAAAACATGTTGTGTTTTAGCAAAATGTGTTATTTTAGGTCGATTTATTTAATAATAACAATGTTGTACTTATACTATGTGCGAAAGAGAGGTTTTTATATCAATAAATTAGAGGGTGGGTGCGAGTGGATCAAATCATTTTTTTGTTGTCTCGCACTACGCACATAGTTATAATAGTATAAGACTATCGACACCGAGTCTTTGAATATAATCAAATTATATACAAAATTACATAGCAAATACTCAGAACCTACCCTTCATTAATACTTTGAATTGATAATTGATTGACATAATTAAATTATTAAAATGTTTATTTAGATATGCTATTTTTTTGTGTTATAGGTGCCTATTTTAAGTTACCTTATAATTTATATAGAAGTAGACAAGTAGTCGTTGGAACTAGGAGCGTTAAAACCTGATATCAAATCTCTGCCAATCGACTGCACTTCAACTTACCAACTTGCGAAATCTGTAAGCACGCTTTCGGTTGTATCAACTGTGCAGTTATTACTATAAATATTCATGAGAGACTTTCAACTGTACAGAACTACCGCGAAGGAAAGCAAATAGTGGTAATGTGGTATACTAATTTGAAAATCAACAGTAATGACTGCTCGTTTGGTAGCACTATTTTGCTTTAATTCGTATCACGCTCATAAATATAAATGTACTTTTTATTTAATTACATATATTTTAACGTCATTTTTTTATTCCTGTATATTATATATATGTGTGAATTCAAATTAATAATATCTGTATGGTATATAGGTACTGTATATACCTATATTATGTATAGGTACATAATGTTATATTATTGTTGTATTCTATCGTTTATGTCTGTAAACGATGACTATAGGTACCTATAGGCTATAATATAGCAAGGTGCATATATAATAATAACATGTCAGCTTGCACGCGAACACGATTATCAGTCGTGAAAAACCAAACACCATAATCATTTGTAACCAGGTCTAAATTACACCCTACTAATTTCATAGTTTTAGGGATAGACGTATTGTATTATGGTAATTTACTAAATCACTTTTTACTGTCATAATAATTTTCCGACGCCTGGCTGTACACAATATAACGTTTATCGACGGTGACATCGAAAAATAACACGAAATTTACCATATTTCTATTATAAATAACATATATTATGACTTTATGAGTTTTACAAATCACATGACGTCAATCAAAAAAAAATTCGATTGCGACTATATTATAAATTATAATTATCAAAATCCAGCATTATTTAATTGTACCTAGTACCTACATATTAATATATTATCATAATATAGGTACTAGCCATCCTAATATTATACTATACAATAACATAACATAGCATTACTATAACATAATATACTATAGGTACATAAATACATAATAATATAAGATATACCCGATATACTTACATAATAATGTGTAATTATATTCAGTGCTGCATAATAAATTACATTGTTATTTATTTTATAAATTATTTGAGCAACGGCTTCTATCCCGAAGAAACGAACATTATATACGCTTGAAGAACATTGTAACGGGTAACGACCCAGCCGAGCTTTTGATAACGGACCCTCACGAAAGTATACACGGTGAGCACAAGGTTCGACTTACAGAACCGCGAGGTTGAGAATGAGAATTCGAAACCGTTTCGTCTTATTGATTGTATGTATACGTATATTAGAGAAATAAATCAAAACATTTCACGGTTTAAGCATTTAATATAGAAAAAGTAAACTTTTTACACGACTGACCGAACAGTTTCGACGAACAACGCACAATTTAAAACGGTATAAACTTATCGTCCATTCGTCCGGTACATGCTTAAGTCACACGTGAGTCTGCCCTGACTGGTCTTGCGCACTGTTTGTTTGTTGGTTGAGAATACAAAAGCGTTTCGTCTTACTGACGGCGTATACGTATATTAGAGAAATAAATAAAAACATTTCACGGTTTAAGCATTTAATAAAGAAAAAGTACATTTTTTACACGACGGACGGAACAGCTCCGACGAACAACGCCCAATCGGAAATTTACTATAAAAGGCATCAACAACAAACTATTAAGTTCGACCAGTTTAATTCGAGAATCCTAAGTGTTAACATATTGCGATACGGTCTCGGTGCATAATATACAAAACAGTGTATATATTACCTAAGCCTGTCGTTGTCGTCGACAAAGAAAGTAAAGTAGAAATATTGTATCTACTTTTTCAATCATGTCAAACCAAATAAAATTAAACAAAACGGAAGTCAGCGAGCAATCTGTAGTCGCAAGGACGGACCCCGTGGTTGGCGAGGAAAAAGTAAGACCTATAACTAGACGCCTGTCGTTATTATAATATAATTTAATCACTTCGGCTTTTATAAAATATATTGCAGGACGATTTTACGATGTTCATGGACATGTTTTATTGGATAGTTTTTGATTCGATGATGTTTGTTTCGGTATTGGCGGGATTTATTTCGAACTTGTCGACGTCAGCCACCGTTGCCTGCATTTTGGAGGAAATCGGCAACTCCGACGACCTATAGCTGGCTGGCGTCACGATCGCATCAGCCAATACCAAACAACATAGGAAAATATATTTTATTTAAATGCGTATACGTAAACGGTTATACACACAGTTTCCGTCGAATACACATAAAAATGTCTTTTTTTTCAATAACGATTAACAGGAAATTAGCACCCCCGTCGTCCACCGCTGAGACGACGTTTCGGCACTCAGACGTAGACGAAGTTTCTGGCAAAACAGATATTTTCTAGTCGATTACTGCGTGACGAATCTCGGCGGACGGAGGCTATAGTTTCCTATATATTCGAGTCAAAACCGTCCAAAAACCAAACCTTCCACAACTACCAGGATGTTATTATTATATTATAATTTAATCACTTCGGCTTTTATAAAATTTATTGCAGGACGATTTTACGATGTTCATGGAAATGTGATTTTGGATAGCTTTTGATTCGGTGATGTTTGTTTTGGTATTGGTGGGATTTATTTCGAATTTGTCGACGTCAGCCGCCGTTGCCTGCATTTTGGAAGAGTTCGGCAACTCCGACGACTTATAGCTGGCTATACAGGCAACATAGGAAAATATATTTTATTTAAATGCGTATATACGTTAACGGTTATACACACCGTTTCCGTTTAACACACATAATAATATACACTCAGACGTGGACGGAGTTTCTGGCAAAACAGATATTTTCTAGTCCACTACTGAGTGGAAGGCCGTAAAATTCCGGAAAATAAATTGGCGGAACGTATAAATCCTGGAACATATATCTCCGGAATGCAAAAAAATAAAACCGTATTTGCCCGGAACGTATATGTCCGGACTGTATAATTCCGGAACGTATTTATACGGACCGTATATCGCCTACTGAGTGACGAATCTCGGCGAACGGGGGCTAGTTTCCTATATATTCGAGTCAAAACTACCTAAAAACCAAACCATCCCCAACTACCTGTAGGACACCGCTCGTCGACGACGATTGAATCATACAAAATATAGCTACGCTGCGCACTTCTGCAGCCAGCACAATAGTCTTATCTGCAGACACAGCTGGCGCGGCCGTTTCTCGGCCACAGGACAAAAGCGTGATGCGGCCACAGGACGTGGAGACGAAATGGGCAGACGTCGAGATCGTCCGTCACCGCCGCCCGAATCTGCAGCACTCCTGCGTAGTCCTGTAGCTTCCTGTTTTGTTTGTACCGCCAGTGCGGGTAATGATGATCCGTCGGCAGCATGCGTTTAAACAATTGCGGATAATCGTAACGTTTTTTGATTTTTGCACAGCAAGAAGTGTTTTCCTCGCACTTATTAATTATTAAAACAAGTCAGCTAACTCCGACTGAAACGTCTATTCTTGTCAGTTGCCTTATAAAATCTTGCAAACTAAAATTGACTGCGGTTGAATAAGTTGATATAGTCGACCTTGTACTTCTCAAAAATTTCTCACACGTTTGACTGCTATAAAACCAAAAAAAAAGACGGAACATTATATTTATGATTAATGGAAATAATGTTTAATGTTCTTACCTATTATTATTAAGAAAATATGATCGTATTGAGAATATTTATTACATAATATTAATGATTTATAAACTATACAAATAATTCTGAATAAATTGTGATGATTCATAGAACAGTTAACAATTTGGAATAATTAAAGCATAATGATTGAATGTTTAATATTTGTTGCTAAGGGGCTTTTATTTCTAAGACCCATAGAGTAAGAGAGCTATAGAGTCTAGCCACAGAATATATGAAATATTTCATATATTCCGTGGTCCGACCACGACTGTACTTGCAACTTGGGGCTTAGGTGGTTTAGCACATGACAAAATAAAATCTATTTTGTCATGTGCTAAACGTATTTTGTCATGGATTAGCCGTTTAGCGTGAAAAAGGTTACTGCAAAAGGTACACACAAATTTTAATTTTCAAGTACACGAGTTTTCAACCCAAAGCGCTAGTAGTATTGATTATAGTATCAATTGCCATATCTTATTATCACAAAATACAATATTCTATTATCAATATTATAGTTATTTTGAAACAATGCTTTCATTCTTAAAAATTTGGAAAAATAATATATTTATTTTTATTTCGAAGGTTGTTTTAGATTTATAAAACTAAAAAATAGTAAGAATTTAATTGGTTTCATAACAAGTTTCTATTATGTCGAAGATATTTACGCCAACTAATCAAATTCGTCTCACTAATGTGGCTGTTGTTCGGATGAAAAAAAATGGTAAACGATTTGAAATAGCATGCTATAAGAATAAAGTAGTTTCGTGGAGGAATGGAATGTAAGTTAACGCCGCTTATAATATTTGTTGTTTAGACAAAATTAAATATTTGCTTACATTTTTTACTTCTCTAGTGAAAAAGATATTGATGAGGTATTACAAACACACTCTGTGTTCACTAATGTATCCAAAGGCCAAGTGGCCAAAAAAGAAGATTTACAAAAGATTTTTGACACTGATAACTCGACCGATATTTGCAAACATATATTAGAGAAAGGAGAATTACAGATTTCTGATAAAGAAAGATCAGCTCAATTGGATGCGTCTTATAAAGATATTGCCACTATTGTTGCGGGTAATAAATAAATAATAAAATTAATTTAAAATATACTTTTTAATATTGAATGATGATATTTTTATTTCCAGACAAATGTGTTAACCCAGAAACCAAAAGACCTTATTCTGTAACTATGATAGAGAAAGCAATGAAAGATGTACATTATTCAGTAAAACCGAATAGAAATTCTAAACAACAAGTAAATACAGACTGCTGATATTCCCAATCACTAATAATCAATACATTTGTTATGAACATTTAACAGGCTCTTGAAGTCATACGTTTAATCAAGACTGTACTTCCACTTGATAGAGCCATGATGAGGCTCAAAGTTGAGTCAACGAGCAAAGATGCTAAAAAATTAAAGGAAAAATTTGTTGCTTTAGCAGCATCTGTAGAGTCTGAAAACTGGGACTCAGGAGAAATTACTTTGGTACTAGAAATACAATTATTATATAAAATCTATAAAAAAATTAATGCCTGTTAATTTTGTTATCATGTAGATACTACTTATTGATCCTGGAAATTATAGACAAATAGATGAACTTGTCAGATCAGATTCTAAAGGTACTACTCAAATGGAAGTTCTCAGTTTAAAAGAAGTTGTAGAAGGAGACACCTTTTTAGATTGAAGTCTTTATGGTATTATATTATGTAAAAACTAAATCAACTAACATTTATGTATTACTGTTGTATATTTTTTTGAAGAACTGATAATTTGTAATTGGTTATTTTATTAAATTTAAAAAACAATTATAAACTATGTGTTAACTACTATTAATAGTGTTTTTATAAATTATAATGCATATATAATTGATATCTTCAAATGCATAGATAATAAAACCTCGTCCTAATATTTAAGACTAAACAATTTAAAATGTTTGAATTTTATGAATTAAGAAAACTTAGGCTTAAAAATAAGTGAATTGAGGGATGTGTTATGGGTTTTCTGGTTGTATGTGCTCTAACACGAAACAGTCGTAACACACCTTATTAGTTATTAATATTTATTTATAATACCATACATTGGCTATGGTCAAAACTTGAAATACCTACATCGCTATACAAGTATATTGTAATATGAGAATTGTGACACTAACGCATCACTATCTCAAACAAGACAAGAGCCTATAACACTGTGCAAGTAGTCAAGGCTCAATAAATACATATTTGTTATTAAGTTGACGCCATAGACACAACTAAGGACTAAGGTCAACATACTGTGGGGGGAGGGGGTGGACAAAGCCCTTACAATTAATTAATTCAAGTGATGTAATTATAAACTTTATTTAACATAAACAATTTTTCAGCAAGTCTTTAAAACTGAACAATTTGGGGAATGTAAGTTTGTAAAATCTAGTCCATGTATAATGTATAGAATTTGTAATCGCCATTGTAATGCCACTGATCATTATGGCAATATTTATTTATGTAAGTAGTAAGCCGTAAACGGTATTTTGAAAAAAATCAAAGCTTCTCCTTACATTCAACTGAATCTCCACTGAACCGTCAAACCAAAAAAAAAGTATGAAGACCACAGCACCATGCTACCACAGGAGCCTAGTAATAACTATTATTGTATTATTAAATATATCTGTGAATCTCGACATAGATACAACAATTATTATATAAATGTAAAATAAGAAAATAACACATCAATATGTCTATTGTCTACATTATAACATATTAATGACGCCATGAGGGGCTATAAATTCCAGGAAAAACATTCATAGGAATGAAAAAACGGGAAAGCAAAATATAGGAAAATAATACATGGGAACAATAATTTGTAGGAAAATAATATATAGAAGTTTAAAAATCAGGAAAATATTTGTAATGGAAAATAATTCACTAGGAAAATATTCTTCGAGGGAAAGTAATATTCAGAAATATAATTTTGTAGGTGTACTAAGATTCCTGATTATTACTTTCCTGTGTAGATATAGTTTCTTGGTATTCCAATACCTGTGAAGTATTTTCCTGAAATCTTGTGTTTTATTTTCCTTCTTTATATTTTCATTAATTTGCTATATCTGAGAATAATTATTTTCCTAAAATATACTTTCCCGATAATATATTTTGTTCCCGCCATAAAAACAAAACTGACGAAAGTTTTCCCGAAGAATTACGTATCACCCAAAATAATATGTCTTGTAAATATATTTAAATTAATTTAAGTTTCGATTACACGTTTACACTAGAATAGGAAGTACACTCTACAAAGAATTTTAATAGGTACAAAATATGTACGGTAGGTAAACCATGTCAATTCAATAACCAATATTTTATATTTAGATATTTGATAACAATTATTTTGAATTCACCAAACCGGCAGCTGCAGCTGCTGTCAAGGCACGGAATAGATGAAGTATTTGAAAATATATTATACATCTATTCTGTATTCCTGTGGTCAGAGTGTCAAGTGTCAATTATCTTTCTAAATTTAACGGTTGAAGAGGAATTCGGGGATCCAATAAAAGAAACGATATACTTATATATAATGTCTTTGTTCCGTTCACCTGTTGACTGTTGCGACATCCGATCCCCTCCCCATAATACACTCGTTACGCTAATAAAGTCGTAACACTGTTGTAGTGGTCATAACACAGATTAATACAAAATATAGTATATTATTGATAGTACCGTACGGAAACACAAACAATGGGTTGGGTGTAGAATTTCAAATAGTTTCAATGCATTTTTCCTCGTAGTTTAGTCATAGAAATTTGTGTAGTTTTGTTGTTTTTTTTTTTTTTTCATTAGCCTAAAAACCATTTGAACCAGAAAATTTGTTTTGACGCGTTAATAATTTAAATGATGTGATATTCAAATAAAATATGTCTTCAACAACTGTGAAATTACTGGGTCTGTTTCAGTTTATTCAGGTGTTCGCATTTCACGCACAAGCCGATTATACTTGGCCAAATGGACTTAAAGCTACCAAAGGCTATACAGAATGGTCTGGAGGAATCGTTGCTAATCATCATCGTTTAAGGGCTGACCAGAGCCCATACTTCATCTTAAATAATGTTATTATTGAAGATACTGGTCAGCTTACTATAGATCCAGGTGTAATACTTAAATTTTCACCTAAAACCGGGATCACGGTGAAAGGATCAATTATCGCAAATGTAATGTATTTTATAAATATTCTAATAAACAAACATAATAATATATTCTTATACCAATAACACATTTTATAGGGAGATGCTCATAACAAAATTGTTATGACATCTAGTGCTAATGTAGAAGACACGGACGATGCTCTAAGTCAGTCTTCTTCAAATATAAGACTTGTAGATGGTCCTAGTATACTAGCTGGACGTTTACAGTTATTTTATAAAGGTGCTTGGAGATCAGTTTGTACATCAACACAGTAAGGATGCTCTAATCTGCATAGACTGCAGTAAGTTGCTAAATGATTTGTTTAAAATATGTTCTTTTAAATGTACAGATGGAACAATGCAGACCTCCAAACTACATGTCGGCATTTGGGTTATCGCGGAGGTCAATTTTTACGTTGGATGGAACCTAAAGTAGATAAGCTTCATACGCGTCTTCTATTGTCCAATTTACAATGTCAAGGGGTTGAAAATGATTTAAATAGCTGCAGCGGATGGGGGAATAAAAAATTAGGATCTGGTAGCTGTGGTAAGTTCAAGTGTTTATAACAATATAATGATAATTTTAAATACATGACTCATCGTTAATGAATCATATTTAATCTCAAACTATTTACTTAAATATAATTTTCAGATCTTAAGCAAGATATTGCTATTGAATGTCAGCCGTATTATGAAAACAGTTTTGCTGTAAAAAGTTATTGGAAAGGTCTTAAGTTTGAAAAAGCACAGTTCAAAAAATCATTAATAAATCATAACACCCTATATCAACCAGTATCACTATCCGAACTGAACCATGTTATATTAACGTATGTAGTTTATTTATTCTGAATATTTATGTATGGTATAATGGTCATTAATTCAGTGGCATCATTTAGGGGGGGGGGGCATGGGAGCAGTCATCATTTTGCCCTCGTCTAGTAAACCCTTAAATGACTCCACTGCATTGATTATCTTTTAATTTTTGTACTATTAAGTTCCCTATTTGATATTTGTATAATGTTTTTAGATATGCTGGTGTTGGTGCTGAGTTTAAATCTACTTCAGTCATAGAAGTTGATGGAGTACCACCGTTATTAAGGAATGTGTCAATATTACATTCTGCATATAATGGAATCAACATAACAACATCAGATTCTATACTAGATTTACAAGACTGTATTATTAAAAATAATAGAGGTACTGTACTACTGTATATGAAAAAGATATACTTTTTTTATTTTTACATACAACAATATATAATATGTTAATGATTTAATGTATTGATATAATAATATGTGTTGGTAACAAAATACAGTAGTTGGTTTATCATTAATTTGTTATTTTTTTGTTCGAAAATGTTGACCTATATATTTATTTTCAGGACATGGTATTTTTATGAATTCTTCTTTTGGTCAATTGAGTTTAATGAAAACTTTGGTGTCTAACAACAAAGGAGATGGCATACATATGGTTCAAGGCAATGTCAATCATGATCTCATGAGTAATGTTAACGAACTGTGTTCTCTTCCAACAACAACTAGTCAAACATTTCCTGTTCTTGTTTCTGTTCAACAAAATAGTTATAACGCTAAACAAATTAACTGCTACAAAGTATTTACTTATAATTTTTTTTTTAAATATTATTATTTACATTTTATAATCTATGTATTGTTAATTGCAGAGTTTATTCACAAAAATCGGACAAGTTTTAACTGTCAATATTGAACATACTCGTTCTGAGCAACTTGACAACAATTCATTCATATATATTTATGATGGAGAAGTATCAACTCCTGATAGGTATTTTTCATAAATTCGATATTTATTATGCTGTGTTATGTTATTAAAAATAAAATAAATATTTTTAGGCTTTTAGCTACTATTTCTGTACTCAACAATACAGTACCACAATCAGTAACATCGAGTCGTAACAACATATTAATTCAATTTTCTGCACCAGCTAGAACAAATGTATTTGGTCTTCTCAGGGTAACATCAGGATTTGGTGAGATAAACAATTAAATTTATTAATATTGATTGATTAAATAAATGATCTCATTTTTTTATTTTTAGTGAAATGGCATAGTATTAATATATCTGAAAGTATTCTATCAGATAATATTGGCTCTGGATTATTTGTTGAGAATTTATATAGTGCTGTGTCAATATTCAACTCTTCAGTGCACAACAATAGTGGAAATGCCGGAGTCAATCTTTTTAATGGTTCTGCTGACCTAACTATATTAGGTTCAGAAATAGTGTATAATAATGGATTTGGAATTTTAACCAATACTAATGGTGGAGTACGCAATGTTACATATTCATTAATCAAGTCAAATTCAGGACCAGGAATAGCTGTTCGATTACTAGATAAAACAATCAGCAACGTACCTCAGAAAACAATTTTAACATATTCTCAAATCAATAACAACACAGTAGAAATTGATGGATGGTGTCATGGAAAATCACAGATCAATGTCACAGGAAATGTTTTTAGTTATAGCATTTATGCATTAGAAATAAAATCATGTATTGAACGACAAGCTGCCACAACCAATGTTATTATATCGTATAATGAATTTTTGAATAATAAGAAGTTGGCAGTGCTTATAAGACCAATGCTTAACATGGATGCAATTTTGGAGTTCAATCGATTCAAAAAACAAGAGCATGGTTGTATATTAATTAGGAATGAACATTTTGATGAAGATTTTGATGAGTCGACAACAACTGCTTTACTGAGATATAATGAATTTTATGACAACAGTGGAAGTTATGTCGTTAATTTGGGATTAAGTACTTATAGTCAACTACAAAATTTGCTATTTACTTGGAATTATTTAAAGAACAATAGAATAACTCAACCTTTTAAGTTGGTTTCAAGAAATAAGGTGGCGGCAGTAATCGTTGTTGCTTCTTCTAATGTAATTGTCATGAGAAATATTATTGAAAACCCGTTGTCAAATTATGAAATAGGAGTTCAACTTGAAGATCAAAGTCTTGTAGTAAACACTACTTATAATTGGTTAGGAAACACTGATGATCATTTTATCGTAAATAGACTGTTTCATAGGTAAGTTAATTAGTTTTTCCTTTTTTTTTTTTTATGGTATTTACTATTTAATTTGGTATTCAATGTTTGACAGACGTGACCGGTATAATTTGGCTAAAATTGAATTTGTTCCCTTCTTGTTACATCCTACAAACCCTGGTACTACGTCAATAATGACTGTTTCTACAGTTGTAACCCAACTGTATAAAGAACCCAATGATTTTGGCGGAGAAGTAGATGGTGTAGAAACTGTTTATAGTGGTGAATATATTGTCACAAGAGACATAAATGTGGCGTCTAGTGGAAAATTAATTATTCATCCTGATGTCACTTTGAAGTAATTTTGTATTTAATTGTTCTACAATGGTTGTATTTATTGTCTAAAATGTAAATATTTTAGATTTAATCCAGGTGTTGGCATAATGGTAGCTGGAAAATTAGAAGCTCGTGGTAGAGGCTTTGGTAATATCAAATTTACTTTAAATGAACCTCCCGTTCCTGTGGTTGATGAATCAATTGAAACTGTTAGTACTAGTACAAATGCTCGAGTCAAGTTGGTTGCTGGAAGGACATTTAATGAAGGAAGACTTCAGGTATGAAATTTGTTTTCTTATTTTTGTTACTTCATAATATCATGGTTACATGTTGTTTAAAACAGGTATTCTCCGATGAGTTAAGCACATGGGGAACAGTTTGTAATTATGGGTGGACAATTGATAATGCTGCATTAGTGTGTCGACAAATGGGTCTAGTTTTAAATCCCGCAGATTGGAAAGTTGATGTACCTCTTGCTGATCCATTAGAACCAGTGTTATTAACGTAAGTTCATAAACTTTTAATGTTCTTGAATATTCCAATTATAATTGAATGTTTATTTACAGCAATGTCACTTGTTCTGATGAGGATATAGATATGATAAATTGTAGAGTAGAAAGAGTAATTGACTTTGAACAGTTTTGTGATCATTCAAAAGATGTTGCTTTTCGATGTGAACAACCTGGTTGGACTGGCTTGAGATTAGGTGTTTTGGCAGATACATGTAATCTACAATATATTACAATAGAAAAAGCTGGACTTTTCGACTACATTACTAATGAATTTGGACCAGGTATGTTTCCTAAAATTAAAATCGAATGTTTTATTCAACTATTAAAGTACTTAGAAGCATTTGGGTATAAAGACCATGGGTAAAATAGTTTTATGTATGGGTAGTATCCTCTCAAAATATTTTATTTTTTAATTCCAAAAATTTGGTTTTGTGACATTAGTATTTACAGTTATATTATGTATTTATTTTTACAGCGCTACAAGTAGACTTGAATAGACATACGTTTGACGGAGTTCGTATTACAGACAATGCTGGAAATGGCTTGGAAGTACTTTACTCTGATTTACATAACAGTTTGAGCTATATTCGTAATTCAGAGTTTAGTGGCAATAAAGGAGCTGGGATATTTTTCAAACAACTTGGTTTAATCATTCAAGGTAAATATTGTACATAGCTCTAATTTAAGATAGTTAATATACAAGTGTTATTATTTTCAGATAGTAAAATTGAAAGGAATAAATTTGGTATTCAGCATGATGTTTCAATTAGCATTGATAAACAACGAGAGCTGGCAGGGTGGTTTAAACCGTTTGCATCAAGTTCATATCAATATAAACCCGTACTATTGCCCAATGATCAATCAAATTTCCAAATAGACTTAAAACCCAATGAGTTTAGATATATTATCACTAAACAAATACATTTAATAGAACCAATTCAGTCTAAAATAATTTTTCAAGTAATTCAGTTTTTAATTAATGATTGAAAATTTGTATTTATATATTGGAAATTATTGTAGTGTACGAAAATCAATTATGTCATTGGAATTCAGATGTTAAATATTCCTCACAACAATAGTACTGAAAAAATTTCAATTCGTAATATTCATAGTAATAAGATTAATGATAACATTTTATGGAGTTCTAATCAAGACACTGGAATTTTCCCTACTCAAAGTAGTTCCAATGGTATCGTTTTGAATTACAGTAGTGGATCAAATCCACGAGGAAATATTGTTCTTCTTATATCATGTGTTTCAGGTATGAATAATTTAATATTTTTAAATTTAAAAGTATTTAAATTATATTATAATAATTAATCACTTTATTTTTAGCTACAATAAATCAAGGATTATTAGTTCAACCTGAACCAACATTATTTGTAACAAAAACTGCTATTAAAAGCAATGAAATTGGAGTATTTATTACTTATTACAGCGAGTAAGTTTTTTTTCTAAAAATTTATTTCTTATTCCAAGTTTAATTTTTTTGTTGTATGATTAGATTTATGAGTACTGAAAGTCACAAATATAACAGTAAACCAAAAAAAGGACAGTATTATTTACGAGCTTTAAATGAAACAATACATTTATATGATTGTGATATATCTTATAATACAAACGAGGGTCTACTAGTTCGTGAAATTGAGCCGTTTTCATTTCCATTTGGAATGTTTAACAAATCTCATATTCATATAAGTGTCAATAATTCAATAATAGCAAATAATGGAAAAATTATCAATCATCATTCCAAGTATGTTTACTTGTTCTTGCTTTATATATCATGTTTGTATTCTGTTTACAATAGTATGAAAAGTTATAAATTATAGTTTTATTTCTTAATTACTTATTTTAATTATTACTTAGGGACACACAAAATTCGTTAAATGTTTTTAAATGGGAGTTGACTGGAAATTCATTTGAACGCAATCTAAAAGATGGTATCCAATTGACATTACCATATTTATATTCATATGATGAAAATATCACACATGTTGTGATAATTGATAATAATACATTCGTTCACAACTCAAATTTAAAAATGAATATTGGTGGACATTTTGCCATGTTAAATATCACTCATAATACTATACAAAATAACATCTGCAAAGGTAATTTATCAAGCAAATCCTTAACTATATTTTCTTTAACATCCGCATTGAAAATTATTTAGATGGTTTGATAATGATAACTGGTATGGAAAAGTATATGTTGATCTGGAAGAATACAATCATTTCTAACACTGGAGAATTTATGATTAAGTTTAATATTAAAAGTCAGTGTGAAATTATGAGTTCAGTATTTGCATTGTTCAGAGAAAATATATTTAATAGTAACTCAAGATTACTTACAACAGGAGTAATTATATTGTATATTAAACATATGTATTTCAATAACTTATAATTAATTTCATATTTTAGTCAATCTCTGCACTGATTATATTTGATGGGATTCAAAATGTTAAAATTGATCGTAATTTAATGTCATCAAGTAATAATATGAACTATAATGTTATTGCTGGTCTGCATACATCAAGAACTAGCAATGCAATAAATATGGCAAATAACTACTGGGGTTCTTTAGACATTAATCGTATAAAAGACCTTATATTCGATTTTGATGATTGGAATAATAATGCAGTTACTGTTTTTACACCATTTTTAATTGATGATTCGTTTGATGCCTCTTTATCTGTGAGTACCATTTATAACTTCTTTATTTATTAAGTTAGATTATAATACCTTTCAAATCTGATATAGACAACTTGGGACGATATTTTACGCACTTCAAATGGAGTATTAGGCGGGAAAATTTCAGAATCATTGATTATCACTCCACAAGAAAATTCATACATAGTTTTATCAGACATTACTGTAATGCCTGGAGTAACTTTGACCATATTACCAGGAACAACTTTAGAATTTGCGCCTAATGTTGGTATCCTTGTTCTTGGTTCTTTGGTTGCCCGAGGTTATACTGGTGGTGAAATAACATTTAAGCCCATGAATAAAGTCATGATACCACATTCACACAATCTTAAGTCTAGGTATAATCATGAAAAGTATTCATAATTTCTAAGTTAAGTATAATTAACTAACCTAAGTCTTAATTATATGATCTATTAAGGCCTACTATACGGTTAAATCATATGAAAAATGTTGGTGAAACAAATACCAATATATTTGGATTTTTGGAGATATGGAACAGTACCCTAATGCAATGGCTACCTACTTGTGATCGCTCATTTACTGAAGCTAATGCTAAAGTGGTGTGTAAAGAAATTGGATCGAATAGTAGTACTTCCAACAATTGGTTTACCTGGAAGAAACATTACTATAATGAAAGTCAAATGGTAGTTGCTGCTCAGAGTTGGCCACAACATTTTGGATGTCTGGGTAATTGAATTGAATGAATTTATAATTAATTTGTATACTCATCAATATTTTATTTTTAGGAAATGAAAACAATTTTTTGGATTGTCCAATTTTAAATTTTACTGATGAATATTTAACATGCGATTGGAATGATGAATCATTTGTATTTGTTTACTGTACTGAAAGTATTCTTACTAGCAATCAACATCATTGGGGAGGCATAAGGTAATAACAAATATTCCAGTGATTTTAATTAATTAAATATTGACTTTAAATAATACACTAAAAATTAAAAACCTCATAGGAACTGTTGTGTATTGTAAGTTTCTAGCTATCACAGTAGCCAGTAGGTAATGATTTTGGCAAATCTTATTTTCATTAGAGTGCCTGCTGTCTATAGTTGGAAAGAGCGTAGTCCGCTTTCAGCAGATTAAATGTGTTCTACTGTACTATTAAATAAAGTTGACCTATTACAATTCAGAAAAACCTAGGATCTAGTGTAATATAATTTTTTAGGGTGGAGGGCAGAAAAACATTAGTACCTAAGCGCGAAATTTCTGAATATGTTTCTGCCCCATGGCTCATACTCTATACAGTTAATACCAATAATTAATTAAACATTATACAATATGCAATCTAGTAGATTTGAAAAAATATTGACCGAAATCACTAAAAATATACACTTGTTTAATTTGAAATATAATATAATAATTTAGTTGATTATTATTACTTTTATAGATTTTCTAACAATGATTTTGAAGTAAACGATTATTCTGAATATTTGCACGATAATGAAAACCACGGATTGAAAACAAATGTGCAATCTCAATTACAATATGTACGTGTCGAGGGTGCTGGAGTGTTACATAACGAATTATCGCCTGCTGTTATGATAATTGGAAAATCTCCTTACATAAATTCTATTAATGTTACAAATTCAGCATCTCACGGGATATCTGTCATTACATTTAAACACCAAAACATACATCTATTTTCTAATTGGTTAGTTGTAATGTTTTTATAAGTAAATTTGATTATAATTTAATATTAACTGGTGCCTCAGGATTGAAAATAATACTGGAATTGGTATTAACATAATTTCATTAACTGGAGAAGGACAAGAAAACGATGAAAGTTCCTTTGATGTGTTAAAACAAGTGAATATTCCTAAAGATACATTTGGTTTATTGGACATGTGTGATCCCATCAAAGATGTAGTAGTGTATGAACGAATGATTGTACACTTCAAATACAGTGATCAACCAATATCTTGTGTCAAAATTTTCCGTAGTTATTTGGGATCTAAATCATTAGGTTTAAGGTAAACATATTAATAATTATTATTATTAATTGTATTTAAAATTAACTGTTTTAATTTTTGTGTATACATTGTAGATTACTACAATTAAATTTAGCTCATGAAAGTGATTATGTGGGAATATATGATGGAATATTATATAATAAAACTTCTAAAATTATCCGTCTTGTAAAATCTCCAAAATCTCAAAGAAGAAGATTTATTAAATCCACATTTGGTAGCATTAGTTTAAAAACTATAGCTCGAGCTGCTTCTTCTCGTATTTATGGTTTTATTGCAGAAATTGTGACCCTTCCCATCGCTGCAATTGGTTTTGGTATGTACATATTATTAATATGTTAAATAATATAATATTTTGATAGATGTAATTACGTATGCCTAAAATCACATTAAAAAAAAAGAAAGAAAAATAATTTTTTTTTCATTATTTTTAGATCGCAACACTGAACATAATATTTCATACTCAGTGATCAACAATAACTTTATGGGTGCTATTAGTTATGCATGCGCAGGTGAGGTGAATCCACATATTAGTGTTGCTTGGAACAAGATAATCAACAATTGTCGTCACATACCCAATTCAAACATTAGTACATGTGATATGCCTATTCATTTTCAGTTGCAAAATACTCAAAGTTTACTACTACATGTAAGACATTTTTTTATGCGATTAGTCAAATAATATTTTTACAGAACACTTAGTAATAATCCCTTTGAACTTTCTCTTCCAAATGTTCCTATTTATTATTCATGACCCTGTTACCAACATAGATATTATTCAATTCTTCAAGTTTGTCTCCTCGGGGACCCCACACTAATTTTTTATCCTTTATAATATCTTTTTTTTAAATATTCAAGTATTTTAAAATATACTGTTATTGAAATAGTAAGAATAATGTGTTTCCATCATTTTATTCTTTAACTTCACCAACTTTTTCTGATTCTTACAATTTAGAATGAACTGTTATATTTGTATTCATGTTTAAATCATTTTGCTTTATTTATTTATTTATTTAGTTTATTAACGCCAAACAGTAGTGTTTAAACATAGAATGAACCGATTCAATTTATAACTTAAATAAAATATTATATAATAAGATAATGTGATATATAATTATTAAATTAAAGTACATACAAATAAAATAGTAAATACATGGTAGTGGTGAAAGATTAATGAGTAATGAGGGAAAGTGGCTTAAGGTATTAAACATTTGCATCTTTAAGCATTCAATGCAATATATAGTTGTGTCCATATGTGGTTTTATGTGGTAGTTTATAGAATTGGGATTGATTTCTGGAGAAATAATTTTGGATTCTAAATGGCATCAGTGCAAGGAGGTCAGGAACATCGAGTGAACCGTTTAAGAGAGAATATAGGAAATCTTAGTCAGCTTTAAGTTAGGTTAGGTTAGGCTTTAATTTTTATAAACATAAAATAATGGTATATTTTTCAATACTAAAATGTTTTTATTGTTTCTCTTTTAGAATAACCTTGTTATGAAAAATCAAGGTGGTCTTAAAATTACAGCAGATTCTAGTGGATTTGCAACTACTTTGCAAGCAATCATCCATAATAATTTATTTACAGAGAATGTTAATTTGCCAGTATTAAATATTAGTGGTATACGTGTGGCCCCTCAACAACATATAACCATTTACCGCAACTTTTTCTCTGATAATATCGCCCCATATGAAAATATCATTCAGCTCGTGCAGGTATTTATTTAATAATTCAAAATTTAAAACAATATCATGTTTAATTTTTAACTTTTTTCCATCTTAAGGTTATTTCAAATTTTACATTCAACTACGTTTATAGTAACATTGGTTTTCATATTCTACAAATGTCTGGATTTCACGGAATCCGATTGCCATTACAGTCATCAACTTCACACAATGGATTTTATTGGTAAGAATTTGATTACAATTTATTCGTATAGTTGTGTAAGTATTAATTTAATTTTGTTGTTATAGGAATGAAGCTACAAACTTACAGAACAAAGGAACAATATTGGCTTTATCAAACGGTCAATACTATATACACAATATATTTTATGACCCTGAAAATAACTATGAAATCATAGCTGCAACCAGTAATAATAGATCAAAGTAAAGATATTTTGAGTATTAAAAAATAATTATTTGAAATACCCACCATTACATTACATTACATACTTGCAGTGATTATATTTATGCTATTGATGGTTCAATTGATGCTCGTCACAATTATTGGGGTTTTAATGATACCATAGCTGTGCATGGACGCATCAAAGACTACAAAGATGAAATAGAATTAATGCCAGTTGATGTAATACCATATTATTCAACAAACAAAACTATCTTAGAATCAGAAAAATGTCCTCCGCCATGGATCTTAATGCCAAATTCTAATACTTGTTATGGATACATTGCAGTACCAATGACGTTTCATGAAGCTAAAACATTTTGCACGGTAAGTAATACACTTAGTATTGTTGAATATAAATTAAATGTTATGGCTAATTTTTTAGACTATG
Organism: Neotoxoptera formosana; assembly: GCA_022818045.1. Taxonomy (NCBI): domain Eukaryota; kingdom Metazoa; phylum Arthropoda; class Insecta; order Hemiptera; family Aphididae; genus Neotoxoptera; species Neotoxoptera formosana. The sequence goes on from CM040634.1 coordinate 23,697,072, forward strand.
AATGCTTCTATGCCATTCATTACTGGTGACTATGCAAATATCAGAAGAACACTGCAATTGCAGATCTATGACTATGGCCTTATATGGGTTCAGCATATCGACTACATTGGTCAGTGTACAGCTCTCGGTTTTAACAAAGTACACACTAATTTAGAATGTGCCTATCGTAATGCCTTCATTTGTGAAATGGGTAATAATAATAATACATTAATTGCTCTTAAACAAAAATAATTAAGTGCTAATTTTTTCATTGTTTGTAAAATATTCATTTGTTATTAGACCCTCAAGTGACTATTGATCCATTGAAGTGGCGAGATGATTTTGTCAACATTGCTGTTACGGGATTAATATTTGGTTGTCTGATTTGTGTGGCATCTGTATTATGTTGCTGGTGGACTAAATCAAAGCGAAGGCAAGTGCAAAGGCTAAACAGACGGAATTCAATACGCCAATCATTAACATCTTTACGGTCATTATCTCTGTCACAGCCAGCATTTTCCGATTTAAATTACCGACGTAAACCAGTATGTTAAAATTATTTTATTTTTCACCTTTACGATTTTATGATATTTTATGATTTGTAGAAATAGTAATTGAGAAAACTTAATATAATTATTTTAATTTATAGATAATTGATCATAGCAGTGGTTTTAACACAATATCATCCAACGCCAATGGAAGTAACGATTCCATAGTTAAGTCACAGTTTAATTCGTCTGTTGATGAATATGAGCCAAGTGATTTATATGAAGTACACAATGTTAACGATCCTATACACATCGAAAATGATTATGATTTAGCATATAAAAATAAAGGTAATTCTTAGTTTTTTATAAATAATAAATACAAAAAAAAAATTTAACTTTATATTATGTATAAATGTAGGTTTTAGAGATAACTCAACATTTGCATCTACAGTGGGTATGTGGACAGACGTAAGTAGTCGAGGAGTATACAGTAGTGCAGAAGTCCTTGAAACGAATTTGGATCAGGCACCTTCACCTCCTCCTAGATCACATAGCCAACCGCTAGAAACCTCAATGTGATATATTATAATCCTATGTACCTAATTTTTAATGTAATTAATTTATATTGCTTAATCGATCTCTTAGTCCAGAGACCACTCACCCAATAGAATATGTATAATAATATTTTTACGAAGTACTAATAACGATTAATTTATTAGTACCTATTTACTCTTAAGAAATTGTGTTGAAAAACATAACGCACTAGTGCACTACACTGCCTATGACTGTATTCAAAAAGTCCCTTAATTTTTTTCTCATGGATAAACGGACATTTTTGTTAGGTTTAGGGAAATTGACAAGGTATATTTTAATTTTTTGTTGTGTTTTTTTTTATATATATAATTAATAATATAGACATAATTTAAGTAGACTTAAAACATTTTGTATTGTGATTAAAACGAAAAAGTATTCCGTCCAGTTTACTAATCACACGAGCCGTCCAAAATAAGAAATATTGATACCTATTTTATTATTAGCATTGTATTCGATTGTTTTATACAGAAACAACTATTATAAGTCGATATGTATTTTTTTAATTTTACTTACATAAATATATATATTACATGTTTTTTTTTATACAACACTGTGTTATGATTTCATTTTGCGCTATGACGTACTCTCTCTAATATTCCGGAGAGGTAAAACCTATTTGTCACCGGAATATGCAAATGATGTCAATATAACTGATACGGACGGGATGCCCTCATGGCTCCCATGCTGTGAGTATTATTATTATTTTTTTTTTCACAGTCCATTTGTTTTAGTGCGAGTAAAACTTTCACTCGGCCAGTGGTTCCCATTCGAACGCATTTTTTTATACCCGTCGGGTTTTCGAAAGAAATTCGCTTTTCGTCGAACCAATACGAACCTCGACGGAATTTTCTCTGCGCATCGCAATTTTCGCACTAGATACGAACCGACACCTGTAGAAAATCCCATTAGCATTGGGTACCGTCGACGACGACGGTCGATTCGCCGACGTTTCCGGCCGTGGTTGAACGAAAACGTGACCGCGGTTAAGGTCCAATGGTTTTAGGTCAGTAATTAGTAACACGTTTGCGGTGCAGCGTATTTATTAGACGCTCGACTTTGTTTTCTACGTTCAGTGTGGCACTGGTGCGATCGTCGGCCGCAGATATTCACGCGAGCGTTCGCACGCGGTGCACAACTACAGTCGGCGCGCATTTTCATTACGAACACGACTCAGGTCTACAGCTGGTCTCCGCGCCAACAATATTATTATTGAAATAATAAGTAATAACGGTCATCGTCCCTTTTCGCGACCTGCAGGCGTATATTGTTGTATATAGACGGTAGACATGGCTTTGTCGAAAATAATAGCGTGCGTTGTCGTACCGACGCTGCTGCTGCTGCTGTCGTCCGCGATGGTTGTTCAGTCGAACCGAGGTAAATTTTTTTTAAATTTAATATTTCGAGAAAAAAAATTTCAAAAATTGTAGCGTTATCGCGAAATGGCTTTGATATTTTTTAGACTTTGCTCATCGTTTGACCACTATCGAAGACTTGGCCACGCGCGACAATAACGTCATAAACGTGCCGGTGGCTTTGCCCACCGGTTACGTCGTGAACAGACCGTCTCAAAACATGGTTTCGTCTGCAGGAGATCGAGTGGACGTTAACAAAGAACCGAGCAAAGAAGTATTTGAACATTTTTTATCGTTTATTTCTGACTAAAAACATTTTTGTATAAAAATATTATATAATATCTATTAATAACCAATGACTATTTGAATTTACGTCGTTATTTTCAAATCTGCAGATCGATTTATTCGCGCGTTATTCTAATTTATTGTATACGTCGAGTATAGTCAAACAGTTGAGTCTAGGAAAAAAAATCTCCGGAACGAAAATCTCCAAAGCATCTAAACAATAAAAATACTAATATTTTCAGTCAGTACCTATATAAGACAAAGTTATAGCGGTAGCCTGCAAAAGTTGTTGGATAATGGATCAATGTATCAAACTGTCAATAATAATAACAATAAAAATTTAAAATATTTGAGGATTTTTTTTCCGATTACCGTATAATTGATGCTATAAATGTTTATAACTATCGACACAATTTATAATATATTATCTTTCGCGAGTTTAAATAAAAAAATTGAATTTATAGGTTTCAGAAACTGATATGTATTTACTAGGAGCTATAGAAAAATTGGTACATAGAATGGATTTAATGGAAAAACGGCTGAAACGATCAGAAGAACTCATTCAACACATCGTAGAAGGAAATGCAGCCAACAGAGAAGGTTAGTCACAATCTAAATAAAACTATTAAGGGATTAGAAAAAAAAATGTGGACCATACAGTTTTATATTCCATTCTATACTTATTACATACTTATTTATTACAGTCGATATTTGTTAATAATTGTAGACATCGATTTGTATAAAACGACTTGTGTGCGATTTAAAAAAGTTATTCACATTTAAACGTAATACTTATGCTCATACGGACCTGTATGACTATTTACCAATAGATTGATCGACATTTTTTTCAAGTTATTGTATTAACAAAAGTACCTTTTATATTCACACCTAATTTGAGTATAATAATAAAGTGCACCTTGATGTGTTAGTAGACTCAGTAGACTGTAGAGGTTAATTCAGTGGAGGTACGACTATGGCGTGGAAGTTAGGGCCCCATAGCACCCATACATTTAGAAACCAAATAGTTAAACATTTTTAGTACATTTTGAATTATCGTGGAGGGAATTTGCCTTCCACAGTCTCACGCATATTATATTAGTCTTTAGATAATATGAATGTTCTCGGTTTTGCTATCATTTTCATACCTCCAATATTTCACGGTTTCTATAGTTGTTCCTACGAATGGATTTATTATAATAGGTATACTTTAATACCTTAAATTATTAATACTTTAATAGGTATATATTTATGATTTATTATATCATTAGTAATATAGGTTCATTTTAAATTCATTATTTCCGTGTAGCATGTAGATTGTAGGTATTGTACCTAGTCATATCGCCACAATAATCGTACTTATTGATCTTTGATAATAATAGGTATTAATAATAAATAATAATATTGAATGAGGGATGCTGACATGCTGTATATGTGAGAGGTTAAATCAGTTCTCCCTAACTACTGCTTCTTTGATAATAATTATCAATGTTAATAAATTAAATAGGTTCGTAGAGTATTCATATATACCATTTCGTTTTTTATACATCGTGTATGAACCATTACAGACGTGGATAATGGATGATTCCAATTTTTATTAATCCATATTGTATGTCATTGTTGTATCTGTACAGAGAATAATAACGTATTATTGTGCCCGTGTGTATAAATTAACCAATTAGGACAGTAAGCATTTCCAAACGTTTAACAATGTAATCATATAATATCCACAATTATAATAATTACACTTGTTTTTAAAAACTAGCACTTTAGTGTTGGTTTTATACAGGTGCCGCGTCGAATTTTGAGTTTACCTATATAATATACAATATAATTACAATGTGACATGTGCTGACCACTATATTATATAATTTGTTGTCCGGACGATTCAGTTTTATCCGATAAGTACCCTTATAATATAAATATATGTGTTGAAACATATTATATACATAATTTATCGAAATTGTATTATCATGTACAGTTTTGAATACCTATGTGTAGACAATTTTATTTTTCATTGTGAAGACGATTCTTTATGTTATATTGTCGTTCATTATTTATTAATTTATTATTATAGTTATTTGGTTATTTATTTTATAAAAAAAATTAAGTCTTAAACACAGTTTCAATAACATTTAATCGCACTATATCAATATTTAGGTGTTATAAATTATTGCGTATTTACTATTTACGATCTAGAATGATAAAATGGCCAACTAACCATCATTCGTAAGTCCGAAGTCGTATAACCAATATGTTACTATACTATACTTAAGGTCAATACTGACAACATAGTAAATCCTAAATAAATAAAAATGTAAACGAAAACGACAAACAACAAAGTACCTAATTTAATAGTTAAACTATAATTTGGAACAAAATACAAATATTGGTATGAGTACCTAATTTTTATTTATTTAGTTATGTGGAGTCGTGCCTATATATGCTATATTAGGTATTTAAAATAAACCATTAAATTATTCCATAGTAGTTATATTTTTAGCTATAACATTAATTACCTAACTTTTAATTTATCTTTATATTTTATGTACAGTTAAAATAATAAATGTTCGCTCATTATTAATTATCACCCCATAGTCGTATCCCTACAATTATCTCTTTCAGTTTTTAGTGGTAAACTATCATAAAGCATGTTGGTTTGTTTAAGCCGTTAAGGATATATTGTATGGTGATTGTGCACCCAGTAGTCAGTACATTGACTGCAATATTAGAAATCGAGATTCGATCTAAAGATACCTATAGAAAAAATTTTTTTTTTTTTTAATTACTTTCTTTTTAAGTTACATGATTGACAAAAATCATTACCAAAACAAATTTAATATGTTTTTCAAATAAGTTAATTTTGTTAATAACAATTGTAAATTATATATTAAACTAGTACAAGTATGCCGGTGGATGAAGCTTTTTAAAAATAGTAAAGTCGTTATTGGTTACATCATAAAATAACTTTAGAAGTAGTAATAATTAGTTACCTACCTATTAATCTGTTTTTAAAATAAAATGCTTTACATTTATTGATAATAAATTTCTCACAATAACAGAGAAATAATTTTTTTTTATCACATAGGTACCTTATTTGTGTACTACATACAGAAATGACGTTGACGTACCTACGAAATTAAACTGGTTTTAAAAGAAATTTACATTTTATTATTTCCGGGCCAAGTTTTCAACAATAAAGGTAACCCCGGATAGAGTTTACATTCACTGATTTGCCTGTAGTATACATTTATTATTATGGGATCCTTACATAGGATATAGGTGATGGATCCTATAAATAATGAACCTATAAAATATATGATTTAATAAATCTCGAAATGTTAGTCAACTTATAATTTATAATATAACATCACTTAGTTAATAATAGTGAAAAAACAAAATTATAGTGTATTTAAAAATTATATTATTAAAAAGTACATTCATTTTCTAGTTTATTTTGGGCGGTAATGTAGTGTATACTATATATAGTGTACACTATAGTGTACCTACCTATAAGTATTGTAATATCTATGCGCATATATTGGTGTATATTATGCCGCGCTATTAGTTTGGACTTTCGAAACTGAATCGAACACGTGTTTGATTTCATGAATAAACTATTCAGCTTACCTCTAAATGCTCTGCGATGAGTATGATGTATATGGTATATCTGATAATTATTATTGTCTATATAGGTGTTATATTTCAATTTGGAAGTATTCAAGTATATCTGATATGCCTATCGTCGGGGGTTACTAAAATAAATAAATATTTTTTCCTAATGTGACACATTATATATATATGTAATAATATATATTATATAATCATGCTTATAATTATATAAAATTAAAACTTAATTTTCTAAATTGAAATGGATTTTTTGATATAGACATTATTTAGACTTATAATATGTAGGTATAAATTTACTTTTCAACTTTCCAAACTCTTCATTAAAAACATATTATATGAATAATAATTACGTAATATATTTCAGTAGAACAATATTATTATAAGAGGAACACATTTATTATTTTATTTTATTTTAAATATTTATACAACTATTAATCATAGTCACGTCTAAATATAATTGTTATTTTAAGATTTTTCTTATAGGACATTAGAACTTTATGATAGTATGAATATAATATTATGATATCTAAAATCTATTTTGTATTAAGAAGAAAAGTCATAGTACAAATAATCATACTACTTCTACTTACTAAATAATAGCTATTCATGATTTCTTATTGTTGGTATTACATTTATTATAATTAGAAAATACTATTTGAATAATAAACTTTCTATTCAAATAAAAGCAGAGTATTCCGATTTTAAAATAATAGTTATATTATGCTTATAATTGTATGTAATATTATTAAAACTATTTATTTCTATTATAAACTTACAAAAAATAAGCGATAAATATTGTTTAGACAAATAGACAATTTTAAGACAACTAGTTCTTCGTATTGTTACATTAAAATAGATATTTAATACTAAATAGTAAAACACATTAAAACAGTTCAAGTGCAATAAACGAAAATATAAATCGACAACGTTCTAATCACGATATCCTTGGACACATTTTTTTTCTCCAAATTTGTCTGATTTTGAACATCATATAATATCTAATAATATAAATGCTGCAGATTTCCTCGAGCCCTATAGTCGACGTAAGGAATATCCTTCGGACATAATTCATTTATAATGTGTGTAAGTGTGCGTATCATATCCTGCGAATTAGGCTTATAATTAAAATGTTCATTAATAACAATAATTACGTATAAACAATATTATAAGTATAAACTATGAACAATCAATATACCCCTCGTACAGTCATATCGTATGTGCGTAGAGTTTATATTTTTCTTGTATGGTAAATCATTATTATTTTATTATTTGTAAATATATTACACCTATCGTTATTTTTTTTTGCGCAGATCCTTGTCCGGGCAATTTCACGCGTATCGCACATGCCTGTTATCATTTTAGCGAGAGACAGTATAACTGGAAGTCAGCCATGTCGATGTGCAAGAGTTTGGGCGGAAATTTGTTAGAGTTTGACAACAGAGACGAACAGATTGACGTGCTGACGTTCCTTATCGGCGACAAGTATCTCAGAGGTGAGTGATAACAATGGTATTAATATGAATCGTATATATAACTGCATTACTTAAATACTATAAAGTATATATAAGACGACTGCGATTATATTATATTGAAAGTGAAAATTTTCGGCTAGTGATTACTTTGTTTTAAGTATGCAGGTTACAGGGTGTTTTTCCAAGTTCATTCTACGTGGTGATATTTTTGGGAGTTTTAATGTTTTCAACTACGACCTAAAATTTGTATTTCATAATCTGGAGGAGAATACTTTTCCAAACATTATTTATTATGATTTAGCTTTGTAACTCATATCGAATCAAATATTGAACAACATTATTGGTTTTTTTTTTTATCGATAAACGCATTGAAAATGAGTAGTCGATCATACAATTAATTGTGGGATACAAGCAGATTATGAAATAAAAAATATATGGGTTGTCATTTGAAAAATAACAATCGTAGAAAATTTGATTATATTTATCGAGTATTGCGTTTTATAATGAATGGCAAAAACATATAACTGATGCTGCAGGTTCGCGTTAAAAATAATTGGAAATTGTACTCGCAATATATAATACTGCGGTATCGAATATTCAAATCGTTCGGTTTGAAAAAAAAAAAAAATGTCTATAAACTCGCGTCTGAATGAATCGCTGCAGGTTACGACTATTGGACGGGCGGCCTAAACCCGGGATTGCTGTGGATATGGGCCAACAGCGCCCGGCCCGTGGTGCCCAAGGACTCGACCAGGCCCGAGGACCAGATCACCGGGTCCGGCAGGTGTTTGCGGCTCACCCCGAACGCGGCGACCAAGGTGTACGCGTACTCGGGCGCCGAGTGCAGTAACCGGCACCGGTACGTGTGCAAGCACGAGGACAACGCCACGGAAAAGGCGCTGACCAGGATACACAAAGCGCTCAAGGACGGCGGCCAGCAGCAGAAGCCGACGGCGGCGGTCTTCGGGTCGTCGCCACTGCAGACCGCGGCCACCGTATAACCACCGCGGCGTACACGCTACTTGTTATTAAAAGCTACGCAGTAATATCTATATTGTACGCATTGTGTGTGATAACTTATCACTGATAAGTAATCCGAGCATTACCTATGTGTGTGTATAAATTAATATTATATAATTATAGTAATAATTGTAATTCGTCAAGTCCTGCGAAAAATATCAAACCCGCGCGAAACTCACGGACGGCTACGAAACTTGATCGTATTAAACGCGAGATTAATATTATAATATAGGTAGTCTTATTGTAAGTATTTTTTATTTATTTATATAATATTATTATATATATATTGTTTTCCTAATAAGACCGCTGTTCGACGTACGTACTCCTTATATATTATGTTTTACGCATTACCTATATATATGTCATATTTATTTTTATTATACACGTTCGACGGAATATTAATGATAAAATATCTGCAGTTTTTTTTTTTAACGTTTGTCCGTGTACCTAAGCTTAAGTAGAATAATATGTTGTTGTCGTTGTCGAAATATGGCGACTATCGGCGTCATTTTGCAACATACGATGCGCGTTGTTTTCCGTAGGGCTTTTTGCTAATCGATATTATATTAAAATATAATGGTAATAGAAATAATAATAATTTTAGTAATAACAGTCCGAAGTTCGCGGGGGACGGCGTGTCCGGAGACTAGTCTAAACCGTCATCAGGTTGACGGCGGCGACGACGACGATCAGCGCGGCGGTGACCAGGGTGCAGACCTCGTCGTTCCGACGGCCGTCCGAAAACAACGGCATCGTTCGGTCCATCATCCACTCGTAGCCCAGTCGGCTGCCGTTGTTCTTTTGGAGCTCGATGCCCACCATCCTCCGGACCTTGTCGTTGTACGCGTTTAGCCAGCGCACCTGATGCAAAAATTAAAAAACCACACCATGATCGAGCGTCGAGATCATTATCGCCAATAGAAAAAAAAATGAATAAACAATCGCGTAGGTAGTGCACAACCGTCTAGGCCTTTGAACGGTTTGTGCGATATTTTTTTGGTTTTATTCAAATGTATATTGAACGGTATAATTAGACGTACTTGTTTTGGGCTGAGCATGTAGTAATCGATGAGCTTTGGTTCGAACGGCACCAGAGTGATCGGCTCGAACGTCAAATATTTGCCCATTGTTTCGTTCTATATAATATTATACAAATCATAAAAATTAAACATTTTCACGGTATCGTTTTTTCTTATTCGACACGACCCCACGACTATACATATAATATTAATCTTTAGACAATATTTGTATTTAGGTACTATATAATTACCTTTGTTATCACTTCTAATATAGTTTCAAGACGTACGCCAAAATGATCTTCTTTATAATAACCGGGCTCTGTGTTTAAAAGACATATATTGTTGTTGATTAATAAAATATAACCAATATGTAAAATATACGCTTCTCTCTCGAACTATTATAGTGTAAAATGAACGAAACACGGAAGATCGGATGGTTATCGTACTATATTATCAATAATACCAGCTATTATAATTGGTTAATTCTACCGACTTACCGTCAGATATGAAATATCCTTCCTTGAGCACTACGTCACTTGATTTTTGACCGTAATACATATTAACAGGTGCTAAATGTGTATACAAAAATAATATTGATATTATTAGTCGTGTTGATCAAGTACATTAAACAAATTCAAATTAATAATTGTACAATATGTTTTTTTAAATAAGTTGTTATGCTGGTAGTTCAATTTTTCAGATGTCGCATTTTGGTTGTCAGCTTCAATAAGTTCCTGTCTGATTTTTTTCTAATCAGTACTTAATTAATATTCCTGATTACCCCCCCCCCCCTTAGATTTTTTTTGCTTTAGTAAAAAGATTCAAGTATTCATTTCTAGACATTATAAGTTGTGTTTAGTATGTACTAACTGTTTTAGAGTATTTTTCCGTTTTCGTAAATGATTGATGTTAGATGTTCTAATTACCAAATTATTAAAGTTATATAGTAAAAATAAATATTGATGATAGGTACTATTATTTTTGTACTGAATTTATTCAAGTTTTATTTATTTATTGTTATTGGTGTTGATAGTAAAAAGATGACTATAGAGTTTATCTCAAGAAATATTTTTTGAGTGCGTAAATTAAAAGTTGAAATTTATTTCAGATCCGACTAAAAACAATCAAGATGTTATAGATGAACTAAAGATGTACTAAAAATAATGACATTTGTGACGAATTGTGTTTAGTTGGTATTCAATATTATGTAGAATTTCATGCTGTACACTGCACTGCAGGTATAGTAGTCACTATAGTCGAGTATTGGAAACCTCAAAGGGGATGTGGCGGACGAAGGCCCCCACTGATACGCTTTATCATTCACTTAAAAAAATCTTAAACAGCCGTGTACCTAGTGTGTACAGTATTTATATTCTATACATATGATAGTATACATATCTATAATAAATATACCTACGCAGTACGCGACAATCGAAAATCGTGCAAACTTTCTACAGTCGTAATGGTGTTGTATATTATATAATTGTGCAACAACATTCAACAACCGCAGCACGAGAAACGGGCTAACAGTATATGCGTAAGTATCAGAGTTGAAGTGAATATTCATTATATCCCTTTGATGTTTAATATTATTGTTCCGAGTAAAACAATCAATGTACCGCTATATTGGGTTACAATTGTCAATGTTTTTTTCGCAAAAAATTCTCATACCAAAATTTATAATTTATATAGCCATCTATACACCATTATTGCAGGAAACAAAAACAAACTGAACTATAATAGTATGTAGACATACAAGCGCGGACTGGTAAAAAAAAAGCTCGGGATGCCACATAATAATATTAGGGCAAAGAATATGTAATTTATAAAATATAAAATAATTTAATTTTGTATTGATAAAATATTTAAAATATCTATGTTAAAAAACGTAAATAGGCACCAGTAGTTAACACGGAGTTATAATAGTAAACAGACATTGTTTTATGCATCCATAATAAAAATAATAATTATATCATCTAGGTACCAGCATAATTTACTTTGTATTATATGTACGTGAAGACAAAAATATTGTTGAATGTATAAATTGATATGGTATAATATAATCTGCATTTTTATACAGACTGGGGAAAATATATTTTAGGGCAAGGGATGCTGTAGCACCCAGACCAGCCAGCGCCCGAGTCTAACTAATAACTATAGTATACTTGTCTACATAAGAATGGTACATTGGTACATGGTTGATAACTTTATAGGTTATCTACATAATATAGAATAGTAGATGAATATATAATATAAGCGATATTCTGCTCACATCTCGCTGCTGCTGATTGTCTATGAGTGTATATATGAAGGGGGCGGCGAACCTACGGCAAGAGCATTTGGATTCGTCTCACCCCCCTCCCCAGGCCCTTACAAAAAAAAATTACGAGATAATGAATATAATCACTTACGCTCGTGAACTTTGAGGAACACTCCGATCCCGTGACTGGTACCGTGTTTGTAGTCGTATCCGAAATCCCAGAGCGGCGCCCTGGCGATGACGTCGATCTGATTGAGTTTCAAATTGTACGGAAACGTGAACGACGCGAGATCGATGGACGCCATCAACACCCTCGTGTACGCTTCGATTTGTTCGGCCGACGGCTGCCCGAAATGCACCGTTCTAGTCACGTCCGTAGTTCCGTCTGCAGCGGATTAAGGTACAATTTGAACATTATTTTGTTCTCGTGCGCCGTGCGGTCTTTACTTTTGTTTCATAATATATGGGTTAAATGCTAGGTAATTTATTTTCGTTACGATGATTACAAGATCCACGGGCGGCGTTTTATATGACGATTATTATTTGTTTAAATTTTCATTGCGGTTTCGGACGACGTTTTATAACAATTGATGAGTAGCCGCGATTAATTTAGTACCTATCGTGGTATTTATTAATAACCATATCCTGCTCTCGTTCGGAAATGATTTAGCAAATATGTTCAAGTTCAAAAGGCAGAATCGCAGAGGCAATTAATTAATGATTTGATATTTTGATAGCTTTGTCTGAATGATAACATTTATTTTTTATTTCAAAAATATCGACGTCTATAATATAAGCCGATTATATAGGACATCTGGATATCATAGTATATAACCGATATTTCCGATTTGGGCGGGTCCTAAACGAGTCTTATATCTGTGTACACTTCGGTAGAGTGTATCAAAATTCAAAACCATCGTCAAATCGTCAATTATAATTTTCGGTGCCCTTTACTATACGAGATGCGGCGACGCCAAAGGTATAAAAATCGTTTTACTACCAACGTGGCATTTAGAACGTTTGGTTGACCTACATTTTTTTTTTCATGAAATAAATTATGACAAATTTACCCTATAAAGCGATTTTTATGCTCGTTAAGAGAACTCTACTCATACTTTACTGACTATTGGACATATATAATAATAATATTATAGTATATACTGCTATGGTGAGCAGTATCGTGTGGAATGTATTTCTACTTATAAGAAAAATAATACGAACGTAAATCTCTCATAATGTTGTTCATACATAAAATGTCTGTATAGTTTAATCGTGATGTAAAAATAATGAAACACCACTTTCGATTATCATATATGATATATCTACTTATCCGCAATCTGCTGTCACTCTGTCAGCAGATGACGTCAATTTAAATACACATATTATATAGACGATGATGGGTGCGTACATTTTTATATGTTCATAGTCCTCGCACCTCAAGTGCAAATAAATATATGAGTTGAGTCTATATTATTATTATGTATTAAGTCGAGGCTCTTAACTTTTCACTTTCTATTTTAGGTATATGAATAACAAGTAGGTACCTAATATATAACAACCTAATAAAGTAACGCTCAACTCGCACTATTATAATTTCACTGTAGGTGTATATATATAGTGCCTAAATACCTAAATTTATTATGCATATATTCCATAGTCCTATACTTCTATATGGAGTTAATGGGACGATATAATATATATAACGTGAAGTTTATATAGGAATTATAGTTTTATCGCATTTAAAACCGTCGACGGGTGTTTAACCAACGCGGTATAATAGCTTTTATAACGTCAGACTTACCCCAGTAATGTGCACCGCTGTCGATGACCAGTGTGCTGATGTGATCAAGTTTCAAGCTGCTCGAAGTCGACGGTGTATAATGAGGTATAGCCCCGTTGGGCCCGTACCCTACAATGGACCTGAAACTCGCACCTCGACTGAAGTTTTGTTCGTCTCTGTACTTGTCCACCATGTTGGCCACTGCAAGTTCGGTGAGTTGCTGTCCGTTTTTAAACTATAGCGAAATATAAATTTGAGAAAGTTATGAAAATACATTTAAGTAAGTATATAGATAATACATATTGACTGAGTAATAATGTAACTTCTATAAACGAAAGAATGTTGTAACTATATACCCCTTCGAAACTATTTACGCCGTTAAGACGACGAACCTATTTTAGTGGCTTAGCTGTCAAGTATTTTTGTGGGTCGAGAATAAAATATGTCATATTTGATATATTGTTTGTGCAGGAAGTATGTAACAACAATAACTATATTGGAAAATATACTAATCAAACCAATATAAATTCGAAATATCGTATAGGATAGTCGATTACTGTCGACAAACTTTGTTCAAATTAATTTCAACGGTTTGCAGCAGTGTTTTTTTTGACGTTACGGCCAAAAAATAAATTCTTTGGGTAGATACAATATGTTTTGGATATCGTTGTATCATGATAAGCCTTTGGTAATTGGTTGCCTTCGCTCATAAAATACTCGAATCCTAAGGCGGCCCCGCCGCCTATACGAACGCGGTAAAGCGGTTACCTGCACGCCGGCTACTAACAAACATCGTCGTCTGGGAAATAATATCGTTTTTCTGTGACGGTTTCAACAAACTCACGATATTCGCTTCACTTCAATAAAAACATTAACTCAGAACGCATAATAATTTACCATGACCGTAATTATTATCGAAACCGAAGAAAATATGTCGCCGCTAACAATGGACGATGTGATATCCACGGTGATCATCAACCTTGAGAGGTTGATTCCAGCAGACGACATATGGACATCGTTCCTGTGACGTTCGAGGATATTATAGGATTGGTATTGAGAATGCGTCGTCTGGCCGGAGGAGCAGAGAAGGAAGGCGGCGAATGGACTGTGGAGGCCGACGAGTTGGCCGGCTATAGGAAAAGGCGCTCGTAGAAGATCAGGATGCAGTGGACAAGCCACATCGACGTGGCCGCGTAAGGCGGGCGGCGTCGGCATTGTGGAAGGCCGTCAGGCGGGCGGCCCGCGCAGTAACCCTGTGCGGAGGATGCGATTTGCACGAATGACGGCGGCGGACCCACAGCAACAACCGCACCTTCACCCTCGGCTGAGGGACGATCGGACGAAGACGACGACGGAATGACGGGGAAGAGATGCGTAGGTACGTGGGATACGGCAGTACACCCGAAACGGCATTAGGCGGTAAGTCACCCGAGCACACACGAGTTTCCGGTCTGGCGCGACGGGCGAACGACAGAGCTATAGGTACGAGCTAGGGACTGGACGCGGCCCAAGGGATGAGCCCAGGGTGAAAATCACGGAGAGCGTCGCACCAGATTCTCTCCCCTTTTCGCCCGGTGGTCATCCCGTGGCCGGTTCCGCAGCGTCGACAGGGCTGTCTTCGCTCGTCCAGTGCTCAGGTCACATCTTCCTCGCCGCCGTCACTACAGTCCGGCCTTCGGCACCATCGTCGTGACGAGCACCTGCAGCCACCGTGTCGCCTCGTCAACCCCGTCCCGTCACTCCCGCGGCCGTCGCGGTCGGGGCTCTCCCGCCGTCGAAACGGTCGTCGTTCGCGAGCAAACGCGCCGGCCACTGCACCCGTCCTGCACCCGCGGGTCCGGCCGCGAAAACGTGTGTGTAGGTGTGACCAGTATAGTAAATGTAAATGCCGACCATACGCTACAGTACCATATGCCATCACGTACCACCACCCCCTCGTCATTCTGTGTCTCGTCCGATTGTTGTTTTTTTTTTAATCTACATCACATATCTGGTTGTTTTTTTTTTGAATTTTTTTTTTCTAAATTTCTTACGATGTGTGAAAATATAAATAAATAAATAAAAGTTTTGTTATGAAAAAAAAATGTTTTAATGATTTCGACTCGAGCTTTACTCGCGAGTTTAATATTATATAGCGATATTCGGAATGACTCTAAACTCCGTAAATAAAAACATGGCCGACAAAAAGTTTAATAAATTTAATTTCTCTCGCAATAAGACGATTACTGTCGATAGGACAGTAATTAAGTGAATATTGTAATTTTATTATTTTATATTATAGGTACCTGTTCGTTAAGCTTGGCCAATATATTACACATCGCCGCCGAATCTCTAATGTGCGAGAGTCGCATTCCTTCCTTTTCGACAGAATTCTTTTCTGCCATCATGTACATGATTGGCGAAGGAGCTTGCTTTCTCTTTTCGGTATTGATCTGCGATAATCAAATAAGCAAATTGAACCTCGTCAAAATTAAATGGTTTAATTATAATTCCATCACACGCTGAACAGTTGAAAGTTTAAACACAATATTCATTATTCATAGTACCTACAAAGAAATTACATTTACATTTTACACCGCAGCAGTCAATTTAAAGTCATGATTGACGAGGGCGAAGCTATATATATATAATACAAATTACAATAGTATATGTTAGTGGCGGAAGATTATTTATAAATTATAGCGGTATGATACATTATAATATTGTTCATTCATTTTATGCCGTAATCTACTTTCGAATAAAACTTTTCCATTGAGCAGATTAATTTTAAATACATTTACATTAATTGCAGTGAAGATTTCGATGAAGTCTTAACGATACATTAGTTTTAAGCCCGAAAATACATTAATAATAATTAATAAGAGAATAAATCACAATATTATTGTAAGTATATACTTATAATCATAAAATAGTATTTATCGTATGATCAACAAGGCCATCATGATTTTGAGAACTCACCAAAATGTAAATGCATCTGCTCGCCCCGTTGTTGAACTCGGTGGCAGATGGTATTAGCACTTTTTGCCAAATCTGCGACAGGGTCCTCAGGTCGATCCATATGGCCTCGTAATCGTGGAGCCTACAGTGTGACATATTAGGTAAATATAGCTGTATTGTTCTTAATAATATATGTTTATATCTTGGCGGTATTCGGACGCATATAATATTATTTTGAGTGAATATTATTACATACTGTGCAGGGAGGTCAACATAGTAATACACATAACACGATATGTTATTTATAGTTATTACTTATTATAATATGTATAGGGTGCATAACATAATCAGTGGGGTATTTTCAATTTTTTTGTGGCGGGGGGGGGGGTAAATATTAAAAATACCCAACATAAATTAACATTCTTTTTCTCTGTACCTACGTAGCAAGTTATTTATGACTTTTTAACCTTTTTTTTTCCTGGGAGGGGGTCGAGACCCGGGACACCCCCCTCCCCCTGGTAAATACGCCACTGAACATAATAATATATTAATATGCCATCTTATTATATATAGGTAGTTATAACAATAATATATCATATTATCATGTGGTCTAACCTGGCACAGTGGGCCGAAATACAGTTGTCCGTGTGCAGATGTCGACGAATGTCTGGACTGAGCTTCACGGAATCGGTGTACAAGTGTAACTGGTCTTTGCTGACGATGACGTACGACTTGAGGAAAGGACCGTAAGGTATGTCGTGGCCACGAATGTTCAGCAGCCACGCGATTTCGTCCAGAGCCGTCACGACCATCGCGTCGCACCCCATGGCTTTGATTTTTTCGCGGGTCACGTCCAACTTATCTTCCCATCTTTTGCCTGGTTTTTTTTTTTAGATAGTATCAAATATTTACTAAAAGAGTTTATCATAATATATGTACGGTATAATATATATATATATATATATATATATATATACGGTGGCGTGTTTATGAGGAGGAATCATGTATAGTTTGAATTTGATCCCCCTTATTGAGCCATAATAAGCAGGTGTATAATTTATTATATTAAGATAATAAAGTTATCCCAGATACTTAATATAGCATAAATAAGTATAGGTACTATTATTACTAAGTTATATACCTACTTAAGGGTGTACTTCCTTTAAATATAAAAATAAAAATTTTATTATTTTATTATAATTATACAATTTTAATTTTTATATGTACCTACAAGATGTTGTGCTGATGTGCACATATAATGCACTAATGCACTACAATTGTGCACCTTTGTCGCGGTTAAACGTAGCTAACAAAATCGGGTAGGTATATATACTGACCTGCATATTCCAGCGGCCAGACGTAAGCTTCGCGCGTCGGATTATCGGGCCGGTTGTCCACCCATATCATGTCGATTATGTTGTTGTTGATGGGCACCAGGCTGATGGATTCGTTGGCCAGAGCGTGAAACAAGAATTCCCAGTCACCGTTGGAGATGAGCTTAAGGTCGGCGCCCACCCTGGAATTAGGCTTGAACTCGTCCAGCAACCATTCGTCGAGCCTTTTCTGCAAATACGTACGAGTACATTTTTTTTAATAACAGTGAACGCATTAGTTACGAGCGAGCTGCAGCAATAACGATAACCGCAACCACAATAATGCTGCAGTATGCCATAATATCGCAGTTATTGTTGGAAAACGGATATTGTATATATACGCGCGTCTGCAGAAGCTACGCCTACCGACTCTCCGTGGACCAACAGCTGCCAGTCGCAAGACAGCTCTTCGTCCGCCTGTTTGTGGTACATCCATACGGTCCAGAAGACCGCTTTGGTCTGGGTCACCACGGCCACCCCGCCGGTGCCGCTGAATCCCGACAGGTATTTCAGCCTCTTGTCGTGGTCCGCCACTTCTTCGTTCTACGCGTACGCAAAGTTAGTTAACCGCGAGTTAAGAATTATTATAAAATTACGATTGGTATACAAGTTTTACTTCAACGTCTCTTACGATAGGTCATGAGGTCTGATTATTGTTTTAATCAGTTTCCAAAAACCTGGTGTCGATCGAAATTTTTTCAAAGTATTATACCTAATTATAGGTAAACCATTGTCTTTTGTTTTTTTTTTTTTTACTGACTAATGCAGTCGGGTATAAAAAAAATTGAGTGATTCTGATTTCAAAGGTGCAGACGTGAATTTTAATAAACCTGAGAAATTAAGTGAACAGCGGTATGACTTTCAATTGCTTTTAAAAAAAAAAAACTTTAAGCTTTTTGAATAAGACATTAATTCCGATACACTACAAACAACTTTAGATTACCTACAGACTACAGTGAAATTTAAAATGTTTTTAAATAATGATAAATATGGTTCATTAAATTTGTAAAAGTTTTTCGATTTTCATAATATTTTATAGGATGGTAAAAGCATGGTAAAAATATTAAAATACACCAAATTTTTTTTTTGTTTAAATATTATTAAATCTTATAATTTTGCATATTGTGTACCTATAAGCATATATTCAACAAATTATTAATTACTTGATGTTCGTCCGTATCTGGAATGATATACGCATCGATTGGAGGTCCGTGGTGTGCATTTCTTCTCTTCATTTCATTTCTTAACCTTAAACACGTTTATTTTTATCTTATTACTTCAATAAATCTGTTATAATTTAATTCAACAATCGGTCATAATACATAGTATACGAGTTATGGTAATAAAATACTAATATTTAATAATATATTTTTTAAAGTATATATCTACATTATACATTTTACAGTAGGTATATATTATAAAGGTAATTGGTATAAATATATGATAATGACATAATGTATACACAATAGGTAGTTGGTACAATACTCATTATAGTCATTACTCATATTACTCATTACACATATATGTACCTATACAAATTACTAAATGTCTAAATTAATAATAATTGGTTATAAGTTAATAACATGAAACATCGCCTCTCTTTAAATAAATTATTTTTAATATTTTTATTTTACTCGCGAAGGATTGCAGACGTGTTGACTCGATTAATGGGCTGCGGTACGTTTTCCATCGGTGGACATAATTTTCTACCCACTGATTTTTCATTTGAATCTCCATTTTGGCTGTACGCTGTTGTCCAGAAGTCTATATAAAAAGGTAAAGTATGATATAACTATATAGGTTTTAGGTAATATATTATTCCTAATAATAATAAAATAGAACCATGATCACAATAATGTCATTAATCATCATAAGCAGTGCATAAAAAATAAATTGTTTAATGTTTAAACGATTATTAATTTATATCAATTGTTATAAATTAAATCTATAGCTATTATAATAATAGCGTAGGTGCCAGGTGCCTATAGTAAATAACAGTTTTTAAACTCCTATAAATATTTTTAATTAAATTAATCATAGGTAGGTACTTTGTTCTTAACCAATATTAAATATGAACTGTTTCTTTAGAGGACTATTATTTGTTTTGTAGAATATTGGATTAAAGAAAATTAAATACGTGATAATGTGACATTGAGAGACATAATATAGTTATACGCTCAATATAAGATATTATGTATTCATAAATATATTGTACATGCATAATATAAGTTATGTATTAATGTTATAATGTTGTATAGTATGTATACATATGTATATTGTATATACAATATGTATTCTACATACTAATTCAGTGGCAGATTTTTTGTAAGGGGAGGTATGAATTGTCAACTTTACTGTTCTCAGACCACGTAATAACAGAACAAATTGTATTATTACGCATGCAGGTGCTGGTTAACAATAACAATTTATCATTTTATATGTAAGGAGAATTTGTACACGAGTTATGTAGGTAATGTTATTATAGTAACGATTTGACGTAAATCATCCGGTGAAGGCGGTAAATAAGCATTGATTATACTTTACCAAATATGTTATTGTTATCAATCAACTGAGATTAAATGACATTAAAAACCACACAAAAAAAATATTGGAAAAAAGGAATTTGAACAATAAATTATAAGAAATCGATAGAGAAAAAGAGCCGAAGGGAGAATATGACACCCTTGTCCGCACCCTCCGAGAGTTCGCCGCTGACTAATGGATAATGAACTTATTTAGGCGTATATGTTTTGATTCCAACTATTCTGCAGATGCCGAATTTCAAATAATTTTTTTAAATTTTGAAGTCTAAATATTGAATGAACATATTATTATATTTTTATTTATAAGCATTTAAAGTGTAGATTAGCCGCGAAGTAGTGAACCGCATAAACCGGAAGATGTCAGTAAATTTATTTTTCAATTTTTCACATACTACAGAGAATCTTTACTTATAATTAGTTTATTTTTAAAACGTTCATAGTATTTAACAAACGTTATTGTAAATATAAAGTCGTCGCAACACTCGTCATCACGACAAATATAATATTATACCTTTAGGCAGTGGCGTATTTAAAAGGAGCAGAACATTTTAGTGAGAGCTTTTTTTTTTTTTGAAAACAGACTTACAATAACTTAAGTAAATCAATGTCGACAAAACGTTCTACCGAAACAGGTATTCTGTGCACAATCAATCTACGCGTCTGATACGTTGATACGTGTGCGTATATTGGTTTGTCGAATACGGAATACCTAAATTAAACATTTCTTGTGGGCCATGATGTTATAGTAATGTTGTCAACTATAAGTGAAAGTATGACATAGTGTTTTAGTGTGGTATCGAATTGTCAAACGTTAATTTTGTATTTTCTTTGTGTCTTGTTAGACCACTGCAGATTATATTATGAATAATATAATATTATAACCGGTGGTTAAGCTATATGAAAGTGACATTATTTTATTAAGCTGCGTGCTAAAAACTTTCCGTTTTTAAATTACTACTTACGAGACGTCTTATTCAGTAAAATACAAAGTGAAACGTTTTAGACGATTGCTTTGACAACAATTAAAAAGACGCTATGATTAAACTACCCATAGGTGCAGAAATGATTAAAAATTTCGCAAGATCAAAAGCGCGCAGAAAAATATTATTTAAATGATATTCGTTTTTCTTCTCTTAAATAAATATTTTATATTAACTTTTAATATGTTCACTATTTCATTAATAATACATTTTAATATTCACTAATACCTATAATTATACCTAATTACAATTATAATGGTTTATACTTAGGTACTATAAAGAAGTAAGTACATATGTACATCTCGCATTTCACACTAAATTTGCACTGTAAAAGTCTATGGGGGGAAAGGGGTATTAAAAAAAATGTGTACCCATGGCAGGCAGCGAAATCCTAAATACGCCACTGCCTTTAGTTACCTATATTGCCACATATGTGTATACTAGGTATATAAATTATATTATATGTAACCAACCAAAATTATAAAAAAAAAACAAATTTATTGGAATCATCCAGCTGGAAAAATCAGCTTTGTGAGATCGAAATCCCAACGACCCAACGGGTGAAATTACTTTTCAGTTTTCCGAACGATATTAAATGTCTCTATATATTGTAATTAAATGAAGGAGAACCACTATTAATTGTATACACAGATATAGTAACACGCGCATAAAGTGTTTATTCCCTTGAGAATGGTGCATATAGCTGGTAGGTAGGTACCTACTAGAAACTAGAAAGTTCATTCAAACACATAATATAATTGCGAGTAAATCTTATCGCTATAAAATTCGATGTGGTACGATATTATACGCAGGTATAATAATAAGGTTGTCAATATCTATCGAGTATCAACTAAAATACTGCAAGATGCCCAATTGGTTCCATCTTACAATGTACATAATATTTGTACAAATAGAAAAAATTGGTTACGTGGACGGGGCGGATTCCTAATATGATTTGGCCAGGTGGTAATCATGTATTTTGACCCAATTTCGGATGACATTTAAAGTCCTCCGGGGACGAACGTCATATATTGTTTCACTCTAAAGGTTGCTTTCTGCGGGGGCCGTATAGAAAAATCGCTGACATTTCAAAATCGTCCGATACAACCGCGGCGCGTTCACCGCGCGCGCTATGACGAAAACTCGGTTGTTGTTTTTTTTTTTTTTTTTGTTTTACGACCAACGGAACGGCATCAACACATTAATAACTATACCAGGAATTATACGAACAATTTAATTATTTTTATATACACGGTCATGGTAATACGCACGTTTACGTAAAAAAAAAAAACAAGAGTCGAGTTTATGTCCCTTTAAACGATTCCCTATTTTTTTTTTTTTTTTTGAGTTCGCAGAGTTTTAAAACGCTATTTTATTTTACTTATCAAAGTTACGCGCCTCGAACGCTCGCGAGAAAACCAATCGAAAATAATAAATACGTGCAGCGACTATTATAGTTATATTAACCGTAGGTACCCACTATTACATCTATAATATACCTACGCGTAGGTAACCAATAGACCGCAAGATAGTGATTTGAGTTTCTAAAAATTTCTGAAATCCACATTTTATATAGTACCCACCTTTACTAGTATACGCACGTTATACATTTAGGTGGGTAGCTAAAATAAAAATAATAAACTGATCGGTATACGAACAAAATTAAAGCTCAAATTAAATCCTGTACATATAGGTATGACGCGCTATAAACTGCGCAGCCCGCACCCCAACGACTTGGGCATTTTCTGGCATCTATTATCTGTATAATATATTAATATATATATATATTGTCATAGACGTGGCGTGATCAAATTCTACATTTAGCATGCGTATACCTATACTATATTCGAATATATAATATAATATATATATATATATAGGAAACTCGTTGGGGGAAAGTATGGATTTTTTTTTAAAATGACCCTTCCTTTTTTCATTACGAATTATAGTTTCTTCGACACCATTTGTAATAATATTATATATCTATATATAACTATAATCTATATATGTATATAGGTAAGTTTGAATCACCGCTAAATAATTGCAGGATATATAGTTTTATAAATACGATTAATCATTTTTATTTATTTTTTATTATTTAATTTTATGAAATGTATTTATTGCGTTTGCAGAAGGCTTGAAATATTAATTCTAGATATCAATATATATAATATATCATAATATAGTATTATAGTAGGTACTATAATAATATGCACTCAATTCAATAATGTTGAAAATATTTAGGTTTATGCACTCGTAAATTTTTTTATGGGCAATTACGATTTTAAAACCTCCTATAAAGTAGTATGGATATTGTTAACACTAAATATAATAAACTGAACTTCCGCTAAGAATCGTTATTCGAATGTGATTATTTATCAATATTATACTTTCAAATGTATATACAATATAGTGTACCTATATATATGTTGTGTCCCATTGTCGGCTATAGGGTTTACTCTGTATATACAGTATAATAATTACACTAATTAAAAACAATAATATAACAGAATTTATGAAATAAATATAATTTGAGTTATAATATGTTCGGGGGTTCTAGAACGATTCAACTGTGGAACTGATGACAATTCTTAAACCAATATAATTGTATATAAATATTAGTGTCAACATAAATTCGAATGCATTTTTTTTTTTAATAGACTGCTGTGAAGGTTATGATTGACTCGCGACTCCTGTTCGATTGTTCACCTCCCATCACGTGAACCCCTTTACATAATATCCTCTTAAAATAATAATAATGGTATACAATTCTGCTATGCACTTTCTCGAGTTTGGATTTAGTATAAACCGCGTGTAACGTGTAAAACAATAATGAAGGTGTATAATAATATGAAACACTGTAATATAATATAGGTATTATACTGTCCGCGGACGCCGATGTCAACGAATAAACGCGGCCAAAATATATATACCGGGTCTCTGCAGGCCATCAATGGCCATCCAGTCTGTATTTTTCTTCTTATCGACTCACCATCCTTGAATTTATTGTACGAGTAAGTTTTTTTATTTATGACAATACTACGAATATTATTACGCGCCTATAAAATATATATATACATACATACTATACATAGGCAAGCTTTGTACTTAAACGCTGCAAACGGAACGAATCATTCAACGCGGTTCAACGGTGGCCATTATATTAATGCGTACGCTTTATATTTATACTTTATAGGCATTATTATGTGTATATATATTATATATATATATATATATATATACGTAATGTGTATGCATTATAATAGGTGTACATAAACCAACAGCAGCTGAGTGCGGACAACGCCCAATCGGCGGAAACGACCAGAGGAAGTTTGTCCGTGGCCCCATCAAAGTTTTTATTGATAGAAGTTTTAAACATCAGTTAAAAAAATTGAAACGAATAAGTATTGAGTATTATACGCCTTTATGCGTATATGTTTCTTGTTTATATATATATATATACATATTAATACTGTATGTCATAATGTTTAACAAATTTAAAATGCGTTCGTCAATATGTTCGATTAAAAACGGTAATATATTAAGTGCGTCTTCACTTTTGAAGTCTAAATGTCTAATACAGTGAAACTTTTTCTAGAGGTACCTCAAATCTCAACACATTCTTCTCCCGCAGCCAGTCATAAATAATAAATATGTAAGTGCTTACCTAGGTATTAATATTATAACTCATAAGATTTAACGAATCGCACTTATATTATAGATAGGTCGTGGTAGCCCGTGGGTATATTAGTTGATATTATTTTTTTAATATAATTCATAACACTAAACGATAACACTTTACGTCCTTAATCTAGGATCCGGGAGTTCATACATTAGAAACTCAAAATGTATATCTACGTTCAAAATCGCTAAAATATGCACCAACATTTTTTTTATACGTTTTATAAAATATTTTTGGTGTGAATTATAATTTATAGAAGGAAAAAAAATTCAAAATTGAATTAACATGGACTTTAAACAATTAAGCATTTTGACAGATTTTTAAACAAAAACGAATGAGACGTTTAAGGATGTCGAAACAAAGAGGCAAAGAGCTGATGAATTTTCAGTACAACAACTTGCCATGCTATAGTGAAAACTCTTTAAAAAATCGGAGTGTAATCATGCGATCTGATTAAAGTTTTCCTGTTCCAAACATGATCAAAATTCTACCATTCTACAAGGCGTGAACGGTTTATTATTTTCACTGTAAATTCATTGAAATCGTTTGATTTTATACTTCCGTACGGCTTATTTTATGACCACCGGCCACCGCTCCAAATAAGTAATAACTATAGAAATTGCTTTCTGCTCCTTAATAAATAGCTGCCTTCCGACACCCTTATAACTACAATATTATTGTTTGTGGACGGCTTAACTTTAAACATGATTGATTTTTTTTATATTTGCGCAAAATGCGCGACATCTTAACTATTTTTTATTGGACATAGTTTTAAACAAATTAATTTTAGCACGCACTTATAGTACAATACTAATATTACTAGCATATCATTTTTATATATATTATTATTACATATTTATTGCTATAGCTATCCGGTTTAAAAAAAAATCTTAATATTACTGTAAAATATAATTGTATTTAAAAACTAAGAGGTTCTGTTCCAATGTCCCATACACCTTCCACTCACAAACCACCATATAGGAACGGTCGTATAATAATAGTATAGGTACCTATAAAAAAACTAAAATAAAACTTGGATGTGTTTCATCTAAAATGCTTTATATTAATATTTATTAAATATTTCAGTACTCATAATAATTGTAATTTTTTAAAAATTATTATTTATTATTTTTTGGTTGTCATTGCAATTATAAAACATTAGGAAATATTAAAAAAATTGTATATGTCAAACATATGTAGCGGTATATTATGTACCTATACAGTATACATAAAAACCTTTAAATATAAAATATAAACTTTTAAAACTCATCACAATGTGATTCAAATGTGTATATCAGATATCTAACAGTTTTTTAAACAACTGGCAAGTAAAAATATGAAAATACACGAACCTCCGGGCCCTAGTCTCTTAACAATACCTACACCATATTATACCAGCCTATGACTTATCCGCGGTGTCACAAATCGCAATGACAAATTACGTGAAATCACGATTAAGCAACAGGGGGTAATACGGTTTCATTATGTTTGAGCAATATGCATATATATATATAGGTAGGTATAGGTCAAATATTATTATAGTCTCTAGTTCTCAACTCATTTCTCAAACAAAAACCCCTGTGGCGAAAGCTACAATGAATAATATTTAATAATGGCATTTCCGCTTACATTGGTTATATTGGCGTACTATACCTACCAAGTATAAAAAAAGTACCTCCCGTCCTCCCCACTGCCCAAAGATTTCCGTTATTTACTTTTGTTCATTCTATAAAAACATTTAAAACGCGCAAATATAAAATTAATATTAATTATTTTAGACCTAAGTGTTCAAGATGGGTACCTATAGGTAATTAAATTCTTGACCTATTTGTTTTTGTAATTGATGACTTACAAAAATACAAAATATACGTTAGAATATTAATGGTACCTACATCGTACATATAGGGTAGGTAAATAGGTAGGTACTCTGTAATGTTTAATATATACCTATAAATGCGGTATACCTATACACAGTTCTATGTAAAAGTATTTTTTTAAAAGATAGTATAAAATCATTATTTGTGTATAATCGCAGTCATCACAAAATTTTTTTTGTAGTATTTGACAAATAATAATTAAAATCAATTTGGCAGTTTATATTTTAACTAAAAATATATGGGTAAATAATTACGCATATATCATAGGCGTGTATAGATAGATCTTAAAATAATACAATTGTCTAAATTATTTGGACTGTGATTAATTAATATTGTCTAGGTAAAAACTCGTAAAAATCATAAGCTAAAATTAAATAAATACCTATTATTTTAATTTTAATAAATTAATGTTTATAATAGTATAGCGTAGTACTAGTTGATTTTTTTAAATTGTTTCAAATTTGTATCTTAAAAATAAAAAAAATACATTACAGATTATCAGTTTATTTAAATGCATATTTTATTAAAATTTAAAAAAAAAATGAGCTATATAGCTTTAATGTCCAAAGCGTGTACATCGTAAGCGTACCTAAGTCCGTAACGTATTTGTTACTACCCCGAATTTTGTTGGTCACTATAAATGCAAAACACAATGAACATTTTGGATTCTCAATAATAATAAATGTGTACAAACTTAATTGTTTATCACTAGCTTCGAGTGTTTACATAAGTACATAATATAATCCTTTTGTGAACTAATCTAATATTACATGTTAGAGTATAATATATTAATAAAACGATCAAAAATTTGCCTCGACAAATAAAGGAAGTTCACCAAAAAGAACAACGTATATCACTTCAGCTTTTAACTTAATCGCATGTAGATAGGAGTTAGTATGTATAATAAATATTATATATAGGAAATATTAAATCGTTGAATGGTTGCTATTTTTACATATCGAAACTAATCAATTGATAAATGTGTATAAATAATTCAAATACTTACACATCAGTAGGACACATGTTTTTTTCATTTTTGTAGACCGGCAATTTATGAGTCTTGGGGAGAACTAAAACATTTTTCAGCCAGAAATATACAGCACTTTAATAACAGGCAAGGGTTTCGAAATAAATGAGCGCCTTTGAGCTTCAAGGGTATAAGGGTAGTTTTTAACTGGACATAAATGACATCAGTGTTGCCATTTATCAAGATATGAAGTACCAACATAAAAAACAAAATCATGTAATACTACCGTGTACATTACAACTTCTTTTTTTTTTGTTAAGTAAACGTTTTATTTTTAATAATTACAATTTTAACAAAAATGACTACACATATCTCATTTATGTACAAAATATATTTTTGTAATATTGATTAACGTAGTTTGAAGAAGTCATACTTTAAGTTATTATCTTAATAACTTGTGACAACAATTACCAAATATATTAATATTCAAGCAAAATTGTTTTAATATAATATTACTTGATTTTTAGGTGTATAATAAAAAGAAAAAATAACATACTGTAAAACACTAGTCGAAATAAACCAATTTATTAATGTCGTTCAAAAAATATTTCGTCATCTTCGGAAATATACCAGTAGTTGAATGCAATCAGTCACAAGTTCATTAAAGGAAAGAGAATATCTCTTTTGTTTTCTAAAAATGTATGTGCAAATAAGTATCATGAACAAAACAGTTGAAAAGATCAAATCATATTTCCTGTAACAGTCCTTAGAATTGGAATCTAGTGGGGACACTTTGGTCCCTAAAATCAAACTGTTCAATTCCTTGTTCAGTTTCTTGAACAGATGGCGCAACACGAGGATCGTCTTCATCAGAACCAAAATAACGTTCAATAATTCCAAATGCTTTCTGATAAATATCAATGTTTTCATGTGACTGCAGAAACTCTATTTTGTCCAGACCATAGCATTCTTCTAGCAGAACAGCATACTGATTAACAGCACCAGTTTGTCTAGCTAATTGTTCACCTAACTTAAGAATATTTTCTAGACCATTCAAAGCCACTTGGATAATTTTTATATCTGTCACTGTCAGGAGATCACACAACGGAGGAATACATTTCTATAAAAATAAGTATGAAAAATTAACAACAAAATATTATAACATTTATGAATATCTGTACATACTTGCTCGACCAAATGTTGAATTTGTTCTTGTGTTCCTCCAGACGTAGCATTTGTTATTGCCCATGCAGCTTCTTTTCTTGTCTTAAACTCAGCTGAGGCCATAATATGTATGAGTGCAGGGAATATATTTTCATTCAAAACAGCCTATAAATATAAATATATATATAACATTTATTTTACCAGTATTTAAGTTTTAACTACGGTTATCTATTTAGGTTGGATAACAATTGTTATTAAGTGGCGATGAGTAGTACTCTGATGAGTCAACTCTTAAATAAAACAAAAAGTACAAAATTCAGTATACAGTACGTGTAGATATTACTAGCACTGTAGTTCAAGCTTCCACCGCCTGTGTCCAATCAGTTACACAGTGCAACATAGTACGAGTCTTAACCTGAGTAGATAACTGTGGTTTTAACTTTTAATCATTAAATGCCTCACTTGTATTTGGTTTTTGTTTCCAGCAGTAATATTAGAAATTGTCCAACATGCTTCTTTACGGATAGTTTCTTTTGGTGAGCCCAATAAGCTAAGTAGGCAAGGTAAGACCGAACAATTTAAAACGACTTGTGTTTGAACATCATCACCAGTTACTATATTACCAACAGCTCGCAGAGCAGCAGAGACAACATTATTTTGAGTGTGCCTAAAAATAACAAAACAATGTATGAAATTTATTAAATCAATTCTCGTTCATAAATTATAACTCACATAAGTAATTCAACTAAAGTTGGACAAACTTTAGCATCAATAACAGCTTGAATTTTTTCATTTGGACCATCTGATAAGTATGACAGGGCCCAACATGTATCTGCTAGTACATCTGGATCATTATGACTCAACAGTTCAGATAAAACTGGTAGAGCTGGCGACACCATAGTGAAATCAGGCGGGGGCACTTTTCCACGACACAAATTAGATACAGCCCATACAGAATTACGAGTCATTGAAAGACGTGAACAACTATTTAATAGTCTAATACAAAAAAATAAAAAAAATAAATATATAAATATGATTAGTTGTAGAACATATTATTATACTAAAAGGGGACATACCTGCATGAGTTGTCTCCAACTTACAAAAGCCTATAACATACCTATTTTGTGTTGTTAGCTTTAATATTTTAGAGAAGTCCCCTATTATCAAATTTTAAGGCAAAACTATTATCTAGATTCTAGGAAATCTTGTAGGTTTTTATTTATATTACAATTTTTAACCTATATAATATGATAATTTTAAAATTGTATTATTTAGTATAGTTGTAACTCGTTTTAAAATTAAAATATCAATTAAGGCCTAGGAGATACCATAGATAATATTCTTACCTATAAGTTTGATGTTAAATCCATTTAATTCACTTCAATATTAAAGCTAACACAAAATTGGTTCTACTTAACCCAAATTTACTGGTTTACGTTAGTAAGATGAATTCAACACATGCGGATAGTTATAAATTTATAATTCATTATTGATAAATTTGTATGTATTAGAATTGTTACTTTAATAATGGCTTCATTATGCCCATGTTCAAAACGTAATCACGACACATAGGAGAATCTCCAGCAATATTTCCCAGAGCCCAAACTGCTTGTTCCTGTACATCTTCATGTGGTGATTCGAGTAAGTATATGAATACCGGTACAGCATCAGCTTCCATTACCTTTCGTGTCTGTTCCGATGTTCCAGAAGCAATATTTGTCAAGGCCCATGCGGCTTCAAACTAAGAAAATGACATGTATATGAACTAAGAATGCTCCTATCATAGTTTAAACTAGTAGCTATTTAATGATAAAAAAAGGAATGAAAAATACCTAATTAATAGCATTATTATTTAATTATATACCTGTAGATGACTATTAGTTGTATTTTTCAAAAATTCTACAAATCTTGGAATAACACCAGTACTAATGACAGCATCAATAGGAGGATTAGGTTCAGATGATAATAATTTCCTAAACTTTTGTGTTGCTTTTAATTGATCTTCTTCATTGATGCTATACAAATGTTTAAGCAGTTCTTCGTTGATGTTGGACCATTCAGTCACAGTACTAGGTATAACCACCTATAAACATGTGTAATTGACAATTTTTAGTATTACATCTATATTATATACAATTTTAATTCAAAATTCAAAACAATAAATAAATGATGGAAAATGATTATTCTACCTCGTTAGTTCCTATTAAGATATATTAAATATCAGGTATGAAATATTTGTTATATCAAGAATTCTAATTAGGTATCAGGTATTGATAATTATTATCAACAAATTTGGACATTGTATTGAAGTAAAAGGTATGCTTAAAATAATATTGAATCGAATATGAAAGTTAAGCAGATAAAAAGTATTATTAAGGTTTCGTTTATTTTACATTAGTTGAGTGAATGGAATGCATGCACTCGAGTAAAAGTGTAAAACGTTGAACATTTAAATAATAATGTATTACACGAACAAAAGGGTAATCAACAATACAATAATATAATTTAATAATATCAAGCATGATTCACTGTTTATCATTTGGGTATTTTACGGCCTATGACGTGATCAATCAACGGTATTAATGAACGCTATAACGTCGTAAAGTCTTAAATGAATCACACTTACATCAGGGTCATCGTTCTGAATAGTCTCGTTGATGTTGCGCCTTTTGAACAGCTGAATGTCTCGTTTCTGCTTGCGCAACTGTATGCCTTCTTCTTCGCGCCTGCGACGCAACTCTTTCGAGTCGACGCCTTCGTTTTTGTATCGCATTCTGTGAGTGTTGGACATGATGGACGGCTACGACGAGTGACGACTATCGGTTACGGCACCTGTGCAAAGAACAGACAGACAGACGGACGATTGCATTATAACAAGATAAAAACTTTCGTGATACCGCGGTGAAAAAAAAAAAACACCGAGCCAGGCCACACACACGACATTTAAGGTTAAGTACGGAATCGCATTAGAACATGCGTATATAGGTACGAGGAGGTAGCCGACGACGGCCGTTGAGCGGCCGCGGCAAAACGTACTTACGATTTGACTCTGCGGACGTCGGACGGTGGTTTGGGTGGCGGAGGCGGTGTTGTCGACGAGCTCGCACGGAAAAAACGTATTACGTTCGACTGGTTTCCACCGTGATCGGCGGCGCGGAGAACATGCAAGAAAATCGCACTAGTGCGTAATCATAATATCACATCCGAGTAAATAAATAAAAAACAATAACGGGGCGCCGAGGAGGGAAAACGGTTGGCGGTCGGTGGGAGCGGGACCGAAAGTGCGCGCCAAGACCTTGGAAGAACGGTTAAACAGCTGTTGTCGCGGAGCAACAACAAAGGAATTCGGTTTTTACATCGTCTTTGAAGCCGACCCGGCGGTCGGTCGCGGCGGCGGCGCCAATCGACAGATCGAGCATTCGAACATTCGCGAGCCTCTACAGTATGTTTTCTAACGACGTAACTTATTAAATTAGTGACCATACTAACTTGCCAGTTTCGGATTGCCTTTTGAGGTCCCTTTGACCCTGCTCTCTTTGGGGATTTCGGTGATCGGCGGTCACTGCGGACTACTCACTTGTTTAATTATTATTTGCCGACTGCCGAGCGAGCGAGCCAGTCATTCGTCGGCATTTCATTCCCAGAACTGATTCTGTTGTATCGGACCTTGAACTTTACATAAACAACTATGGCTGTCGTGCTATTCAGAAAATATGAAGAGCACAATAGAAACTACAGAGTAGTAAAATATCAATACGATACATATTTCAATATTTGTATTTTGTAATAATATTCGGAATTACAGTTGTAATAATTGTTTAATATTTTTGGGGTGATCCTGGGCTGAGAAATGAATGCATTT
The DNA here is from genome assembly GCA_022818045.1 of Neotoxoptera formosana. Lineage (NCBI taxonomy): Eukaryota > Metazoa > Arthropoda > Insecta > Hemiptera > Aphididae > Neotoxoptera > Neotoxoptera formosana. Next base: position 23,730,333 of record CM040634.1, read on the forward strand.
ACTAAATTATATTGTTTTGAACGAAATTACTTACAATGTACAGCGTGCAACAAATATTTATATTTTTCCATTATGTTACATTTTAGTATTTTATAGTACTTATTAGTTATTAATACTAGTAGGAGGTACAACTGTACAAGGTTAGTACATTCTACATTTTTTACATTTCTACTTATGTATACATATATGGCATAATCCTAGATTAGCAACATAGCGATGTTTTTGAATTGTTTTCTTGAAATGTTAAAACGTGTTATGCGTGTACTACAAAATAATTTGAAAATGTTCATGACTGATAAATTGTCAAAATTTGAACTTTAAATGCTTATAAAAGAAATGCCAATGAATCTTTAATATTTTAAAACAACTTATACTACAATATTCTTGTATTCAATTTTCAAACTTTTTAACCAAGAACATTTATTTTTATCGATATTCATAAAAAAAAACTTAAAAAACTTAAAACTATTACGGTGCTTTAATTTTTTTTTTTTCAAAATATAGTATTTTTAATTTAAAAAAATCACATTATAAAAGTATAAGACTATTAAGGAACAAAGTAGGGTTTTAATGCTTATTTATTTTGACACCATGTGGCATTTTACAAGATGAGCAATTTATAAAAGTTATATAGTAAGAATTAGTGAAGTATAGTTTATGCATTGCTGAAAATGGGAAAAAATTAGAAGTTAGATGAAAAAATGTACGTACCTACCTGATTATTTAAATGTTGTATTTATAAGAACATAACTAGAAGAGGTACACATACATAATTTCTAAAAAGAAGAGGGACTCCGTCCCTGATCAAATTAAACATTGAGTACATGAAATGGACTACTTCAAGTTTATAATCACCAACACATGAAGTGGAATGCATTCAATAATATCATAACTTCCAAAGTGGCTGAAAACCTAAAATAATTTATTATATTGGCAAAACATTCTGTATTTCTGTGTATCAAGTGATTGTTACCATAAAAGATGGGATGTGATGGAACATAAAAAGTGAGTGGTTCTGTTGGATAGGTTGGGACACAGGGGGAGAGATTGATGAAAGTAGATAATCGGGAGCATCAATAGTGCCTTTAAGTAGAGTAGAGATAAAATAAATATTGGCATCAATACAGTGAGAGGTGAGGGTAGGCATGCCTAAGGAAGAACTGGTATTTGAGTAGGGGATGGTGTTGTCTCTTATATTAATAACAATAGCAACGGGAAATAAAAAAAAACAATTTTGAATTATTCTTTTTAGTAATTCAAATACTATCAATATTTATGTTTACTCTTTACCGAGGCTTGAGAATAAGTTCAAAAATAAAATAACTATAAGCTATGTAAGTGATACATTATATAAATATTTACTTATGTTAAATTATTTTCAAATAGATTTAAGTGCTGTGCAAATTTAAAATCTATGAAAACAACTAGGTAACGATAAAAAAAAAATTAATATTTTGTTATCATTATTGTTTTTATATAATAGTTTTGTATAACTTAATAATACATTTTATCAACATTTTGAATTTGAATTTCAGTAGGTAAAAAAAATATACTATTTAATGTACCTAAGTACCTAATAACTTTTTTTAATCATAATGTTATGAAATAATTAAATTAAATCATTTAATCAAATTAAAATAAAAACAATGTATTTATTAAAGGGTAAATTGTGTATTTTATTATTTGTATTATAATTTATAAGCGATAAAAAAATTATAAAACACTAAATTGTATGATATTATAACTCTGTAGTAATCAAATAATTGTTTATTATGCAACATATTTTTTTAATGCACTTAACTTTTTATAAAGAAAACAATCATTAATATAACATCAAATCATGCCAAGAATTTAAGTTAAGAATTAGAAATGGTTTGATTAAAAACGTATAATAGTGTATAGAGAGAGAGTAACAAACTTCATAACAATTTGATCTACTTAAGATAATAAACAATAATATGTTTAAAGTTATATTATGTATAAGTTATAACTTTTATTATGTCAGACAATTATTTTATGACAGTACAATACAAAATTCAATGATTTTTTAAGGTTATTTTAAATTACAAATCATTATGTAAATATGTGTGCATGTATAGATGCAAAAAAAAAATCAGAATTCATACACAAAGAATAAATTTATTAATTTTGAATAATATGAATATTATAAAATGGGATTATTTCTTATCATAATTCTGGTATTACCAGCTAAACAAAAAAAAAACAGAAATAATAACAAAATATTGATAAAAAAAAAAAAATCAGCCCTCTATATGAAATTGGAATTAAATTTCTACAAAGAACTTAGGAGTTTATTTAAACTAAGTAATCACCATAAAAACAAATGTCTACTTTTTATTTGCTTTAATGGCTTTGTCATTGTAACTCAAGTATGCAACACCACAGCCAGTCAATGCGAACCCTGAGATTAGACCAGTAACAATGGCTACACTAGAGCTATTCGGCAATAAACTACGTAAAATAGCCCATGACAATACTGATCCCATGTTGAACAAAATTGATCCATATATGCTAAACATACAAACATATTAATTATTAACAAAGGTGTCAAGTTATTGCTTGGTTTTACACATAACACAAAAAATATTTTCTTCAAATTATTATAAAATAATATTATTTAAGAAGATATTAGAGTATTTAGAATGGCAGGGCTTGATATAATTATCTGTTTAAATGTGTAAAAGTTTACACAATGATTAACCCATCTAATAATTGTATTTCTGATGTTCACGTATAAACGTGCGGTTTTTTGTGCTTAAGACGATAGAAGTGTCAGAATTGCAATAAAACGTTTAGTCAATAGACTAAGAGATAATAGGCAGTTGCGATAAGTGACTACTGCGGTACAGAAACGGACATAACGTAAATTTCTTAAATACATTTTTAAATATTTCAAAAAAACTAAACACTTTGGACAAATTATCCTGATCTTGCTAACGTCTTCAGTGCATAAAAATACATAACTTACGTACAAAAATAGTTCGAAAATATACTTTAAGGGTAAGTAAAATATTGTGGGGCGAAACGAGCAACTTTTACACATAATGAGTAAGACAAGGAATAACGGCAAGCCCGGCCCAATGAGTGTAAAGGGTCTTTTCAATTCCTCATGACTTATTGAATAACACGAGAAGAAACGTTAGACCTATACCATTTTTCACAGAACGTTATTATTTGCAATTAAACTTATATTTTGTGTTGTGCTGTGTGCTAACTAAAGATTTTTTACCTGTACGCTATGCGAAGTCTCGCAGGCGCTTCACTGAGATGAGGGCGTCCAGCGATGAACAGAGACGACCCAACGCAAGAGTTGAATAAAAATATATTTGTGAGGTCTGGCTTGGGTAGAACTCTAAACAAAAACGGATTACCGATTAGTGGCTGTCGGACAATGCGATTTTTTTTCCACATCGACCGAAATAATTGTTATTACCTCTGCAAAAACCCGGGGTTCATCACGTTGACGGATAATAATGCATAGTTTAATGTGCCAAAGGCCGGGGCGTAGTAATTGACTGCAGTGTCTTTATTTACTGGAGGTGGTTTGAAGTTCGCCATTGCTTTCGCCAAAGGTGTCTCGTCGCTTGCCATTTTAATGTATGGAATTAACGGAATGCACAAACACTATTAATAATTGGTGAACACAAAAATTAATACGAGATCGGAGGACTTGAAAGATTAAAATCCCTGTCTAATTCGTGTAAAACTGTGCACTGTGGTCGGCGATCGGTGTGGTGTGAACCAACTTGAAAAAAAAATAATAAATATATTCATATTCTTATCAGTGTCTCGACATCTGTTTGTGTTGTGTGCGCGAGACGTCTTTCCGAGGAATAATAAGATAATTTTTCGTACGTTGGTATACGACACAAAAATGCGCGAATCGTTTTTCAAATTAAAGCAATAATAATATTATTCCCATGTTTGTATTAGAAATGGATCGTTTGAAGAAATACTATAAACAAAAGACTCACAATACAAACCGAATCGATGCCGAGTTTCTCCAGACACCCCACGCCCCGCCCTCCCTTACTTTTTACGATGGGGATTTATACGTTTTCCATCCAGGAAACAAACCTGAAAACCGCTATAATTGCAGGCCTTTATAGAGCTTAAGGAGGACTTTGAACATATTTTAAAATGTCTGTAATCACTGGACATAGATCGTTGCCCCTGTGAATCGTTGCAAAATATGCAAAGCTTTGATATTTTTAAACGGCTAAAGTACAATTTATGTATTATCTAACCTTGTATTACATTTTTGAGCATATCGATAGAGAAAAAAATATTCAACAATGTATCGACATCAGTAAAAAAACTATACAAATATCAAAAATGTAAGATATCTCAAAAGCTCAAAAAGAGCCAAAATATTTAGAAAATTATAATATTAATAGCTTTGTGAAAACTTCAGCCTTCAAGTATCTATGCTTATTTTTTTTGAATGACAACAAAATATCAAAAATTGTTTGAGAATAAATAGTTTCTTTTTTATTGAATGAAATTATCGATACGTCTATTAAGCAAGACCATAGCTCTTAGTTGGGCTCAAATTGATATTAGGTATCTACTGAAAAATCATAAACTATGTTCTTCAGGGCGTCTCGCCCGATTGCGTCCCTTTAATAGTTTAATCATATCGTACCTTTTTAATAGCCCAACTGCGTCCACGATAATATCGCTAATAATTTTGGTATATACCTACCATGTGCGTCCGCGATATTTCAGTTTTTAAAGAATATATTTGGATTACCCATGCTGAATGAAAACTATATTGAAATAAGTTTTACTGAGAATTTTATGTCTATCGAGCCTGATGATGAAAAAAATATTAAATTCATTGAAGAAAATATACAAAACTGAACAAATCTTTAGATTTGATTATGTGAAAATCATGGCATTGAAAATTCAATCAAAAAAATAGTTTAGAAATATTAACCCAACTTTTTAAAAATGGATGTAAGCCTAAATAATTAAATAAACTTTTATAATAAATATATTATAATTTAATAACCAAATATTTTTGGGGTGTAAACCAGTTCAACTCCTCGTGGTGCACCCTGGTTAACTCTAAATGAACTGGGGCGCACTTGGGACACACTTCAAAGTAGGGGCCTTTTTCTCCTGGGACGCACTCGGGTGAGACCTTATTCCGGACGCATTAGGAACATTAAATAAGGGACATTTTGGGATGCACTCGGGAGTCACCCCTTTGGCAAATGAAAAGTAAATAATGTATCTGTCATATTTTTAATTTAATATTTAATTTTTTTGTGTTTATAATAATATAATATGAAAACTTTTTTTTAATGTAACAATTCCAACAAAAATCAGTCAATAAATTTTCAATTTTGTATTTACTATTGTATTGATAAATTTGATAAATTGTATAGATAGGTACATTGTATAAATGAACCGATATCGATAATATTGAAAATATATCGTTGTGCAACACGAACCTTACTGATAGTTGATGATTAATGATTTTACAAATACGCTAATAATTATTATTAGTGTGTGTGACGTTAAATAATTAACGCTCAAAGGCGTCTAAATTAAAATAATTACTATAAAGTTACTAAATTAAATTTTTTTAAACTTAGCTTTTTTTTTACACGGAGTTATGACAAAGTGTTTTTGGTGTGACATCAGCTATTTTTTTATAAAAAAAAGGCTCAATTTTATTTGATTTTATATAATAATAATAATAATCCAGCTAGCATCTTTGGCCTACTGTTGTCATATTACTCATATCTATTACATTTTTATTAGTAACTAAGTTTTTTTCTTTCTAAAACTATACCTAATAGTATAATGTAACATCTTAACTAAATTATAAACTATAATATAAACATCTTTTCCGCCACGAGGCCAGCGTTCAATACTTATAAACATATCGTTGCAGTTAACCCATTTATTATTATATTTAATAATTGACGTAAGATAGGCTTGAGTCATAGATGGACCGTGATGGAAAATCACAGAATTAAGAGCATACGATTTGCCATCGACCTTAATTATTGTTGCCACGGGTAATGAATTAATCACAAAAAATAATTAATAATACAATTATTACCGATGCGAAATGGCAAATGTCAAATGTAGTCACTAAGCACGTGGTTTAAACTTTAAACACGGTGCACAGTGTACACGATACGCACGAAGGCGTTTCAAAACGTTTCAAGTTTTAACATAAATCACAACTCAATCGCAGTCGATGGCAAATCACGCAAAAGGTTGATGTCCGGCATCCGAGAGACCAGGCCGCCGCATTGTGAGTAATGGATGAGCGGCGGATCTGGGGGCCTCGGGGGACATATTATATCTTACGATATTTTCGTTGCGTACGCAAAAACGGTCTTAAAAGTTACTTGAACGTTTTTGGTTATAACTTATGAGCTATCAAACCGATCTGCGAGCGAGTTCCTCTGTTCCTATCTGCACAATATTTCTGATCGATCGACACTTCATACGACTATTTATATGTTCAGCCGTTTGCCGTGTAGAGCTGGCCGATGGATTAACAAAAAATAGCACGGTATTTTAATGGTACAACTCGTTTTCCTGTTACTATATACGTCAGTGCAGGGGTCGGCCATCCGGATGATCCGGACAGCGAAAGGCAAAACTCTGGACCCCCTCAACACATTGTACTTCATTATGTTATTTACTGTAAAAGTAGGTACGTACTAATACCATTGATTTTATAATAGTCTATTATAAAATCAATGCTAATATACCTAATACCTAATCAGTTTTATTACGATTTTATCGGCCGACGACCTAGTCTCGAAATTACCAAATATACCTACCGACGACGGTAAATTACATTTATTGCTTATCGTTCCTATCCATTGAAATAGTAATATTATTTGTATGTAATCTGTAATCCGTATTTTCTAAATAACAATTTACTTAACGATAAGATTTAGTTCGTGTACATTCGCCGGTGGATACAGTGCGTGTTTCGTTATATTTCTTCATATTATTCGTTCAATACGTTCAGTAAAAAACGTAAAATTGACAGTGAAAATAGAAAATTGTTGAATGAGTGGACAGAACTATATTGTTTTGTATTGACTGACAGAGTTGGAGCCATTCCAATTTCCAGTCTGCTTAATTTGCAATTCAACTATCGCTATTGTTAAAAGTGGAAATTTAAAACGGCATTATGAAATAAATTATTATTATTTATTATTATACAAAATTATTATTATTTACCTAATAAATTATCTAGTTAGTTGTTTTTATTTTAATACTGCTAATATTGTAATTTTTAATATAATATTTTTTCACTGGACCTCATTGATTAATTATTACTATTATTATTATTATTTATTATTTTAATCTTTTTATCTAACCGGTATTCTGGAGGAGTTTACAATCGCCCAGTGGTTTCTATTCATACTCAGGGACAGGGACCCGACTGGTCTATAACATATAACATTTGATAGGTTTATATCCATGAAAACATGTATCGAAGTATAAGTACCTACCCAAAATGTAGTCGGTTCATCGGTTGTAATATTGTGGAAGGACATTAAATACAATATAATTCAATTTTATCACCGATATTGATATTGATTATAAATATTTATAATGGACAAATTAATGTGATTTTAATGATATAAACTACAGAAAAATCAAACAATTGGAACTATCTTCAACTCAATTTCAACTTTTTGATGTATCTTAAAAACAGCTAAAAATCTCCAAAATATTTGAAAAATTCAATTTTATCACCGATGTTAAGAACATGTAGAACGATGTTTTAACATCAGAATTCAAAATATGATGTGATTTTAATGATATGAATTACAGGAATGTCTGACTATTAAAACATTCTTAAACTCAATTTAAACTTTTCGATGTATATCTCTCAAACAGCTAAAAATCCCCAAAATACTTAGGCCGGTCCGAGAAGACGACTCTCTACGGGATGTCCAATGTGGCGAACTGAGGTAGGCCCTCGATGAGGATTCGGTCTATGGGACATCATTAATTATGCTGAAATTATATTCAAAATTGTATTGTATATAGAAAATGTTTATATAAAAATCTTGAAAAAATTTAATTTATATATTGTTATTATTTTTGGTGTTACATCAAAAACAAAATAGATTTTGACAATAATTGGTTTCGAGTAAAAATTCCCGTTTTCCCTTAATTTTTCGTTGTTTTTCCCGACGTGTTTGAAAACAATTGGGAACTTTTTATTTTTGACCCGCCAAAGACCAAAGTACCAACTATATGTCTATATCCACTTTCCTACCAGAAAAGACGCTGATGAAGAAAATTGGAACATTTTTACTGCCCTTAAAGGTGTTGGCAGACACAAAAAAATGAAAAAATAAAAATCCCATACCAATGTAAAATCAATACACTTCCTCTTTCCATTTTGTGGAGTTATTGATTTATAATATAGAAAGAAAAACAATTTTAGAATCGGTTGAATTCTCAATGAATGAAAGCAACTTCCATTTACAGAAATATAGCAGATAGGTAGGCAGGTAGCAGAAAATGTGTTATACAATTTTATGGTTTTTACACTTTGATAACCAATGCTAATTCAATAAGTTATAAAGAACACACTACTCGTGTAAATTGTACCTATGTGATATTTTTTATTTGTAGTAATTATAATATTGTTCAATATATCCACCATGAACTATATTATTATGTACAAGTCAATTTGATGGGTCTATGACCTCTGTAACGAAATTAACATGTTACTGGCAATAACTCTCACATTTATTAATTATAGCTACAATTTTGATACAACTTACCAAAATCTTGGGCCTTAAAAACAGACTGGGAACAAAGCTGGATATATTTTAATAAATTATAATGTTTCAATGGTCATTCAGTAGGTAGCGCTGAGTGATATATGATTTAGTGAGAAATTTGCATGCCGCTTGTGGGTGTTACTGAACATAGGTCGATGCGCACGCAATAAGCAATAACCATACTGACAATAGCTGTGCTCCGTATCACACTCACAATCACTGTAAGAAAATATTAAGCATAAAAAACTGATAAGTAATAAACAAATATTAAGTGTTGAACAATTTATTTCTTTTGTGAAAAGCCGTTGGTCAAGATCCACTGAAGACGGCAAGGCTAAATAAACAGCCATGCCAGCAAAATCGTTCTACGCATGAAGTGTGCATCAAAGTCATTCCCATAAAAGCCTTCACGTTTTTCATAAATTCTTGTAAAAATATAGTAGATGTGTTAAAAAGAAGTAATAAAAGTACTAAAAAAGAAAATTAAGTAGTTACGATTTTATTTGAAGACAAAAAATAAACATATTTCCATGAAACATTTTCTTACTCATTATTTCAAAAACAATTTATGATCAAACAACTTAAAAATATAATAGTGTTGGATTCTAATTAGTCATTTCTAATATTTAAACATACAAATGTTACTTGATATTTCGTACATATAAGTGTTTTACAAAAATGTTATAAATTATATAATAATGATTAATGCTATAACAAAATAAATCTATTTATCTATCTTTGATATATTTAGGACTTGGGTGTTTTCCGGTCAAAAAGAGCAAAATCATAGAGAGGAAAATAATAATAATAAGATTTTTGGAGAGTAACAAGTATTAATATTTTTAACATTATTTTATACATTTAATTCTTCCAAGTAGAAGATTATTCAATTTTATTATATAATGTAAGATTACTTAGATGTATAATAGTCTTCAGAAAATAAAACAGATATAGGTTCATTTCAAAACTCAATTTCCAAAACAAGTATGTTTAAAAATGTTTAATATTTCATAATTGAATAGAAGTTCTTTTTCTTTAGTTTTTTTATTTACTAATGTGAATTCTCATATGTGTAGTTAATTTTGATTGTATAGGAAATATTTTATTACAGATTTCACAGTTGTAACCTAACCCAGTATGCTTTTTAATGTGACTATTAAAACTTGCTTTATAACGAAATCTTTTATTACATTCATCACATTTAAACGGCTTTTCGCCAGTATGAATTCTCATATGAATTGGCAATGTTACCTTGTGAGCAAATGTTTTCAGACAGACTTTACACTTGTATGGTTTTTGCCCTGTATGATTTATAATATGATTTTTCAACTGTGGTTTAAAATGAAATGATTGATTACAGTAATCACATACAAAAGGGGCTTCTCCAGTGTGTATTCTCATATGTAATTTCAAACTAAAACGTTTAGTATATGAATTATCACAAACATGACATTTATAAGGCTTCAATCTATTATGAGACATAATATGCGATCTCATACAAGTTCTTTGAGCAAATGTTTTAGAACATAAGTTACATTTATAAGGTTTTTCTCCTGTATGTTTCATTTTATGTACATTTAAAAGAGAACTTGCAACAAATGCCATATTACATTTGTTACATTTATAGGGTTTATTTCCGGTATGAAATCTGGTATGAACTGTTAAGGCTGATGATGTTGTACAACTATAATCACATATTTTGCATGCATAAGGCTTTTCCCCGGTATGAGTTCTCATATGTAAGTTTAAAGAATTAGATACAGAAAATGATTTACAACAAACATGACATTTGTGAGGCTTTTCACCTGTATGTGTCCTGGTATGAACTTTTAAATGTACCGCTTGAAAAAATGCCTTATCACAGACTTTACATTGAAAAGGCTTGTTGGGAGAATGAATAATCATATGTTTTTTTAACATTGATGCAACTGCAAATGTTTTATTACACACAATACATCTGTGAGGATTTTTGCCTGTATGCTTCATCATATGGTACTGTAGATTGGTTGATGAAGTAAATGATTTATAACAAATGTTACATTTGAATGGCTTTTCTCCAGTATGAATTAACATATGTTTCTTTAGTAGGGTATTTGTACTGAATGTCTTGTTACACACCTTACATTTCCAAGGTTTCAACCCTGTATGATTCATCATATGAACTTTCAAACTTATTCTTTGATTAAACTTTTTATGACAAACATCGCATTTGAAAGGCTTTTCACCAGTGTGAATTCTCTTGTGCGATTTCAAATGACAGGGATCAGAAAATGTTTTATTACAGACATTGCATTTATAAGGTTTCTCTTCAGTGTGATACCATTTGTGTCTTGTTAAATGTGAAGCATTATAATATGACCTATCACACAAGTCACAAGCGAATGGCTTTTCTCTTTTATTGTTATGAATCAATAAATGTCTTTTTAAATGTGCCTTTAAACTAAATGTTTTATTACATACATCACATCTGTGAAGTTCTATCCCGATATGTTTTTTCATATGATTGTAAAGACCTCCTCGATGGAAAAATCTTTGAGTACAGATATCACATTTATATGGCATTTCTCCAGAGTGAATCCTCATATGAATTCTTACATAGTATTTTCTGGCAAATACTTTATCACAAACACCACATTTGTTAGATTTGTTTCCTTCATGATTAAAAATATGAGTAATCAACCGTGATTTTTTATGAAACAATTTTTTACACATATTACATGTAAAAGTGGGATTTTTACGTATTTTCTTATGTTTTCTCGTACTTAATTCATCAGTAAATGTTTCAGAACAAAATTTGCTTGTTGGCGTACTTTGTTTTAAGTTAGAAGTATTGTCAGAATTCAAACGAGTAATAAATTCTGATGAGGTATTCTGATTAAGAATTATACTTTCAAATTTACAATCATTGATAAAATCTTTTTCAATTTTTATCACAGTATCATTTGTGTTAACTGTTTCTTCAATTTCACACTCAGTCCTAAAAAAATAAAATATTATTATTATAATTATATGTTATTATTTGTAAGGTCATTACATTTAAAAATATATTGAATCATTCTCTGTTCAGAAGAAAGGTTAGTTACTATTTTAACAATACCTACTAAAATATTAATACTCTCGTTCATAAATCTATGTATTTATAATACATACTAATAAATACTGTAAAAAATTTATCGGTGGAACATTTAACAATAAATGGATGTTTCTACCATCTTTGCCAGAGCACTCACAGAAAATTAGCGGAATTAGGATTAAAAAAAAAGATATCAAGACGATTATGATTTTAATAACTTTTTTGGTATGTTAGATGGTTTAACTTTTTTGCCACTAACTAGATTAAAAGAATCTAGTCTAATCTATAATCTATAATTAGACTAGAAAGAATCTAATCTATAATTATTTATTATATTTAAGTTTAAGTTTACGTAACATGGAGACTCTTTGCTATTTATGTTAAGTCAAGGTACCAAACATTAGTTAATGCGTTTATAAATAAATTAATAAATTTATAAAATTAAATTTTTGGCTCATTTAAAAATGTTGAATTACATATTTAACCAAGCCAACAATTAGAAATTATTTCTAATTATTATTATTAAAAAAAAAAAATTTAATTCAAAATTTTTAACCAAGCCAAAAATTTAATTTTGTTGTCAGTCCTAACCCTGTAAAATTAGGAAGGAAAATTACTTTTAAATAGTGTACTAGAAAATTGTTAGAGTATATATTTATAAATCACATATCCGGGACAAATATATATATATAACTAGCTGAATTACCCGGCTTCGCCCGCGTGTAGTTTTTGTTTTATGAAAATAAAATTCTTAAATCAACACAAATTGTTGTGTTTTAAAGAAGAAAAAAATGTATTTTGCTTAATGCTATCATTTATGCTAATCCATTTCTAGTGCTTGAAATCTACTAATTATTAGCTAGTTTATTGTATCAGCTCGGTTATTTGTAGTTGTTAAAAAAACGCTTTCGCATAACCATTTACTATTCAGATTTTTCAAATTTCTAATATCTTGATAGGTAGGTACACATTTTGTATCAGTTCAATTCAGTTGTTCCAACGAATTTGTCGATACTGCTAGTTTTTTTACAATTTTAATGTACCCATCCTTATCATTTACAGTTCCACTACCAATATTTAAGAGCAATGTAGAAAACTCTCCTGCGTGTATATCTCCTGTTAATTTGGTTCGCATATTTACAGTATAAGAGACAATTTTTTTACTTTCAACCAAATCGTAGATGATTTTAGGCTCGCATTTATTTGATCAAATCGTGTTCCCCGTCGAACAACCGGTAATGTTTGTCTAAAATCTAAAGCAAATACTAATGTGATGCCTCCCATAGTTTTATCTGATGATCGAATATACCGTAGTGTTCGATCTAAAGCCTCTACGCCCAATTTATAAGCCATTCTGCACTTATCCCACACAATTAGTACACAATCGGTTAATACTTTGGCTAATAGTGAATTTTTTTTATATACAAACTGGGGTATTGGTAATGTTTAAGTTTATTGGTAGCTTGGACATTGAATGTGCAGTCATACACTCTTACTACCGTGGATTAACGTTGATGCTATCCCGATGATGTCACACCTATACCAATTTTACCGGATGATCGGATTTTTACTAACAAATTAATAATGAATGTTTATCGCATTTCGATTAGAAATGTATTATTATTTTTAGTCGGTGTTTTCTATACAACTCATTTAATATTATATAGCCTCGGAACAATTCATACACACACAAAAAAAAGGTCTGCAGAGTCCAGGTAGACGGAAATAATCGGACCGTGCCGTACCGTATTTCCCGTTATCGGTCGACTGCTATCGACTGTTATTATTATATGAATATAGATATACAAATTACACGTAAACATTTATTTTTGCCAATTTCAACCCTTTAAAATCAAAATTTTGAAAATCGGGCGACGTGGTGACACTCAGGAAGGTATTTGGAACAACTCTGTGAAAAAAAAGTTAAATAGCGTCGTCACAAAATTGGTACATAAAAAAGGACTGTTCTTTTATATATATAAGGATATATTGGATTGCAATCATGTTTTATGCAAGTAAAAAAGGTAAGACAGCATGATAGTTCTAATTGATCGAGCGCAATCGTGTTACACCCACCTGAAGCACCCAAGGATCTCACAACTCTAGAAATGGGCGCACACGAATTGCGTACTAAAACAGGTAAACGAACCTTTTTGAACGAATTGCGTCCCGGACGCAATTCATGTTACCTTTTTATCTACAGGTGAGTGGTTCTTAAAGTGAAAACATAATATCGTATAAAATAAATCGTCATATATTCACATATTTTTAAAAATTTAAATTGTAAAATCATAATATAATAGGTATAAATAGTCATAAGTATTCATATATTTTTAAAAAGAATTAAATTTTAAAATCATAATATCATAGGTTATAAGGTTAATATCACAAGTATTAATTTAATTTTGTCTGTATTTATATTTATTGGCTAATATGTTAACATAATCTTTAATTGTGATTTCATTATTATTTAATTGGTTTATTTTATTTTCTATTAATTGTATTCTTTCCCTTATTGGTTTTCTTGGTACTCGTCGTTTTTCTAGACTACTTCTTATCAATATTGTTGTATCGGTTTGCATATTTTTTAAAACTTCTAAAAATGTGTATATATTTGGATGAGGAGAATCGAAATATTTGTTAAATTTTGAATGAAAAGATTCACAAGCGTTGGTGGTTCTTTGTGAGCTTGAACTTTTTTCTGCCCATAAGTCTGGAGGAAATATTGAATTTTCATGGATGTATGTATCTACTAAATAATTAGCAAACTCTGTAATTTTGTGTTCATCTGGTTGAATTGCAGACATTTCAAACGAAAAAAAATCTCCAACTTCTTGTGGTTCTAGGAAAGATAATCCAAATGTCAATTCTAAGTACTTGCCTATTTCATTATTTTGGATATAGTTTGAAGCCAAGCCTAGTTCTTGTATTTTTCTCCACCAAGACTGGCCGAGATGAAATCGACAACCTCTTATTAAGGTTTTTGGCCATGTTCTATTAACTGCATTGTGTATTGCCTTTTCAAAATCCACGTAAATTATTTTTGGGGAAAATGAGGGATTTATTTTGCTTATTTCGTGATTAATTGCTTTAAATGCCTCAAAGTAACTCGATGTTTGTTTATCTTTTAATAAAAAAAATACAAGTGGAATATAATAACCATTATGTAATCCATAAATTGTGAATAACTGACAGAAAAATTTAGTACAGTATTCAAAAGTACCATCTACATAAAATATATTTATTTTGCTAAAAAAGCTTAAGTTAGTTTGACATGAAAACATAACTATGCCAGTGTCCGAGTTATTAAATAGTAGAAATTGTTCGTTTTCGGTAGTTTTAATTTCTATCGAGTTTAAAATAGAATGAACATCACTTATAGTTTTTGGTAATTGAGGGTAACTGGTTCTACGTGCATAATGCATATTATTTTTTATATACGTAACATCAGTTAATGTTAGTGTGGACACGTTTTCTTCTTTTAATTGTCTATGAAATAATTTACTAGGTCGTTCTGATATGTCTGTAATAGCTTTCCGTTTTAAACTATTACTAAACTTTTGGCGATTCAGAATTTTTAATTCTAGTTTATCGTGAATGTGAATTAAATTACTAACACTAACCTTTAGTTCATCTTTTTTAATTATTCATAAAAGAGCTCTGCAGTTTTTATTTGTGCATTTCCATCTAATATCTCCATTCGAATAATTTTTGTGATATCCAAATTTAAAATCATTAACAACTTTTAATGTTTCAGCTTTTTCACTTAACATTGTTGATATAATAAGTTCATTTTCCATTTTAATAAAAAATTTGAATAAATAAATAGTAAATATGAGCAGACTACAGACCATACCAAAATAATGTACGAAATACTAACCGAATGTTACTTGTTAGACAATTCTGGTGTCACTAATTTTATCAGTTATGTCTGAAAAGTGGATTATCTATATTAATCGGGCACCTGTATCTAATCACTGTGGTGTTAACATGATTACATACATCATGCTATGTGTGATGTAATCTTATATAGTGTCTCGCTTATAATCCATAGTTATTAGTTACATATTGATTGGAAAATCCGTATAGTCCGTAATATTTTTATAAAAATATCTATAAAAGTACAAACCCACTAAGAGCAAGTTTTCATATAATAATAATATTTGTGATAAATATTTAAATTGTTAAAAAAATTACCATAAAAGTATATATAAAAGTACAAACCCACAAAAAGCTAGTTTTCATATAATAATAATATTTGTGATAAATATTTAAATTGTTAAAAAATTTAAAAATATTGAATTTGGAAACCACTAAAAATATGTTAAGACAAAAAGGTAACATGAATTGCGTCCGGGACGCAATTCGTTCAAAAAGGTTCGTTTACCTGACTTGGTACGCAATTCGTGTGCACCGCTAGAAATACCCGACGTGTTTAAAAAGTATTCACCATCTTATCGACTTCGATATTTGGATATTTTACAAAATTCTAAAACATGGTTAGGAGATGGGACTTTTAAAATGTCACTACCACTTTTTACTCAAGTGTATGTTATACTTGCTGAATATTTAAATGGTGTATACCCTATTATAATATATGCATAACTGCCTGATAAATTTACAAAAGCGTATGAAAAACTTTTTCAAATGTTGATAAATGTATGTACTGAATGTATATCCTACATCTACTTCATAAGACTTTGAATTCGCTATAAGTGCAGTGAAAAAACATTTACCAAATATTATTATTTATGGTTGTTTTTTTCATGTCAGAAAAAATTGCATTTGTTTGCATCAACAAAATTGACATAGCAATCGACGAGTAAGCTGCAAATTTACCAGAAGAACTTCAACCCCGGCTTGAATGGTTTGAAGATAATTATGTCGAAAGATTCAAGCTGGAAGAGATACATATTTATTTCAGGAAGAAGTCCCTCTAAAAAGCTCAAAAAATATATTGACACAGACAAAAGATTACTAAAAATAGCACAAGAATCAGATACACGAGACATTTTAACATATTTAAAAGGTGTAACACATAATATTTCTTTACAATAATAATGTTTTTTTTAGTAAAAAAATTTGATTGTACTTTTTAATTTATGAGTTTTTTTAAATAAAATAAATAATAATTTTAATAAAATAAAAAGAAGTCTTTAACTACGTCAAAATGGCTTCGCGCTAAAACAGCTTCCCGCCAAAATGTACTAGATCCATATTAGAATATTAAATAAAATCATTATATCACTCGATACTCAACTTAAAATGAAATTTTAATATAATAAAAAGTTTTAGTGATAGAAAATGAACACAATATAACATGTACTATAAAGGTAATTTTCTTTGGATAGGAGGTCAACACTTTATTGATTTAGTCAAATCCTTCTCAACAAATAAAAATAAAACTATAAAATTGATTACAATCGTTCTTGACAAACATTGTTGACCTTATTTAAATTTGACAAATAATAATTTGGAACCAAACTGGTAAGTGGTATAATAACAAACTTTGTAATGACTTCATAGAAATTGGTAAGAATATTTTGTACTATATTTTATAGCTTAAATATTCAACAAAGTCCCAAATTGAATAAAAGTGGTACAAAAAGTCTGAAGCTACAAAACACCTAAGCCTAACACAAACTATGCGCAAGACTATGGTAACTTTCTATTAAATATTAATTAGAATATTTATAATGTAAAATGTTGAGACCTACACAAGCATGCATAAATTAAGTCTATATTTTTATATGACCAAGCGTTATAAAAACTCATGAATTGTATTTATTAAAAAAAAAGTAGATAACTATAGTAATGTATATTGTAACATTAATTATTTTGATTTATTAATTGTTAAATGATATTTATTTATAGGTTTTTCAAAAAGAATGTTTTTAAAACCAAAAAAAAATTATTGAATGAAATGTCTTATTAAATTGCTATGTAAATAAAATTCTTACTTAATTTTAATTGATTGATTATGGTCTGTTACATCGACAATTGCTTGTTTAATATCTCGATTAAATGATGGATCGTCACATCTAATAAGTGGAATTGTCAACACTCTCGGATTGTGTAATATACCATGAACCCTAAAAAATTCCAAAAAAATTAATTATTTACAATAAGGTAGGTAATTACAGTTTAAATTTAATATTATAGTATACACTATACAGATAATACGTAAACTTTAAAAATACCAAGTCTTCAAAAATAATATTCATTTAAAATGTAAGTTACTCACATGGAATTAATTTCAGAAACACTGAAAATTGTTCTTGTCCGTTTCATAATGAATTATGTTTTTCTTATTGTTTTTCAATTACTGTGAACATGAACCATTCAAATTAGGTACTTTTATATCAAATAGGTAATTTTTTGGTGGGAAAGAGTGCAGGTTGTGCATTTCAGCATTTGTACCTATTTTTTTTTTTATAAAATATGTTTTTTTAGCCATAAATAAATTAAAAATGATGATAACTATGTATTACCTAGTCAGTATTTGGGATTTTTGGTTTTTGTTTTACTTTTTAAATACATTTTCACTATGGTCCAACAATTGATTAATTAAATTAACAATTTTACCTACCAAAGAAAAAATGATAATAAAAAATGGATTACTAGCTTTACATCTCATTGCATGCTTCTTCAACAGTATAACTATATAATACTAGCTGTATAACCTGACTTAACCCGCGAAAAATGAACAAATATAGGATATGGCGCAATATCAGTGTATATTGGTTTTAGTGTATCATGGCAAACTGTCATATAAAATAAATATTTTAATCAATTTAATTTACTGCATCATATAAATATTTTTTTTTCGATACTTACAATAAATATGTGTTTTTGTTGTTTGTATGATATGATTTTTGTTTTATTAGAATACATTTGAATAAGTATTTTATTATTTATATTGCTACTAGCTGTTCCACCCCGAGTTGCCCGAGTCAAAGATTAAGTGATTTACCTAAAGTGATTTACATGCAACTAAGCTAGCTTGGTAGGCAAATACGAGGAAAATATGTGGATTGAGTACGAGGTGTGTAAGTAAGTGAAATCAGAATATTAGGCATATGAAAAACATTGCAACGATTGTCTATGCTAGTGGTTTTCAACCTTTTTTGGATCTGGACCCCATTTTTTTAATTTTTGTGTGTGACGCCCTTCAAAAAAAAAAATGTTGTTTTATTCATCAAAATTTGATTTAATTACTGATAAAACATTTAGGGTTGAAAACCACTGGTCTATGCCATAGATTTGTTTTTTTTTTTTAAATTTATTTATTTGTAAAAATATGTTTATGCCATAATCCTATTACTTATAATAGTTATAAAATATGTAACCATTGAAAACCCTATATATAACCGGAGAGTATACACATAATATATACATGTCATCAAAAATGGTAGGTACTTTCAATTTTTCCAGAATTTTTAGCATATAATATGTACATAGAATATGATGCCATATAAATGCCAGAAACCTTCGAGGGAGTGTACTCAACAACTTCCTTAAGTTTTATGGCGATCAGGTGAATAGTGTAGGAGTGCATAAAGAATATATAGACAAACATTTATTTATATAATATATATATTATAAAGATGTATTGACTTTAATCAATGGAATCTTACTTTTGGATGTAGGTAGGTATATAACATATTATATTTAGTCATGTTGATATTTTAAGCTGCGGATTAACATATTGTGCTGTAATACATTTTGTAATAACGATGGGAACAATCGAGAGAAAATAATCGAAATACAAGATCTGAGTGTCATCGACTGTCAAGTATGAAGTAACTGAGTGAAGTGATGTAATGAAATACTAAATTAATCAACATGTTTTTTCGAGTCAATCTCTCTTGATTATTAAAATCATTCGATCATTCCCATCACTAATTTGTAAGGCAACACATACAATAGTGAAAGTCCTCTTAAGACTTGAAAGGTATAATAAGCACTTACCACTCTTTCATATTATGTTCTTAGGCTGATATTATTTAAGCTGTCTTCGGAACTTTGCGTTTGTGCAGAATGCCAAGTGCTTACTTTTAGTAACAAATAACAATAAATAAGGATAAAAAAAAATAAACTAGAACCGACCGTTTTGTAATATATTTGATTTTAGTGTTTACTGCATAGACAAGAATACTAAGAATACTGGTTTACTGTTTACGCGTTATGCCACATGCACTAAATACTAATGCACGTCATGTAGTTAACACTTTGGAGGTACATTAACACGATAGCCCATAAAATTGACGAGCCTACAATTAATGCCATAGACCCGGAGGGCGGAGGCAAGTATTACTGTAGTGGCGGAGCCACCACTGTTAAATGTTTCATGCGTTTATTTGATATATTCGTCGGTGATAAGATAACATTCAAATAATTACCGCGCGAATTTAAATATTTTAACCATTATTATTAATACAAACAAATAATAAGCCTGGCGTAAGAATTTGTCCAAAATAAAAATAAAGAAAAGAAAGTAATCCTCATTAAAATGCTGTATGATCCATCAACTGAATTAGTTATAGGGACATTTCAAAACAAACTACACACTTTTCTGTCAAACAATGATGACGATCTTCAACATTTTTGAAATATTCGGAAAATCGGAGCACTTTTACTGCCCTTAAACGTGTTGCAGACACAAAAAAATGAAAAAATAAAAATCTCACACCAATGTAAAATCAATACATTCCTCTTTACATTTTGTGGAGTTATTGATTTATAATATAGAAAGAAAAAACAATTTTAGAATCGGTTGAATTTTCAAAGAATGAAAGCAACTTCCGTTTACAGAAATATAGCTTATAGGTAGCAGAATATGTAGTGTAAAATGTTATGGTTTTTACACTTTGATAACCAATGCTTATTCAATAAGTTATAAAGAACACACTACTCGTGTAAATTGTACCTATGTGATATTTTTTATTTGTAGTAATTATAATATTGTTCAATATATCCACCATGAACTACTATTATGTACAAGTCAATTTGATGGGTCTATGACCTCTGTAACGAAATTAACATGTTACTGGCAATAACTCTCACATTTATTAATTATAGCTACAATTTTAACACAACTTAACAAAATCTTGGGCCTTAAAAACAGAGACATTGTCTACCCAAAAATATATTTAATTTTAAAAATTAGTTATTTATTATATGATACTATACCTATTATATAAGTATTTTATTTCTTTATAATTTTATAAATAAAATGTTATTTACTGAGACTGATTCGGCAATACAGTGTCTGTGTGAGTAACGACTAACGAGTATGACTAAATATATATAGTATAATTTTATTTATATCTTATCGGTAATTACGTAATCGCTCCGTTGTCGCCGTCAAATCGGTCGAGACATATTGAATTGTGTCTCACTATTGATGACGGGCGAATGACATGGTAAACGGGGGACGTAGTGGGGTATTACCAAAATTATATGCATGGACGAGACATGTCTCAACGTAATATTTTAGTGATTTAATCGCATATTTGCATTCCGACTGGCACATGTTTAATGTTTATAATTTTTTCTTAATGAAGTGATATGCATTTAAAACTTAATAGGTATGTCAGATATTATTGATATTATTTTAAATAAAGGTCTTGGTTCTTTTTCGTATGAACCAAAACAAAATCGGCGAATTGATTTAAATTATATTCAAATATAGTTATTTTATGTAATTTACTTTTTTTATGATGATCTAATTTTTAAATACATTTTATATAACACCATATCTTTGGTTGTCTTGTTGTCTACCCTATAAAATTGTTCACGCGCCGCCACTGATTTTAATAAATTATAATGTTTCAATGGTCATTCAGTAGGTAGCGCTGAGTGATATATGATTTAGTGAGAAATTTGCATGCCGCTTGTGGGTGTTACTGTACACAGGGCGATGCGCAAGCAATAGGCAATAACCATACTGACAATAGCTGTGCTCCGTATCACACTCACAATCACTGTAAGAAAATATTAAGCATAAAAAACTGATAAGTAATAAACAAATATTAAGTGTTGAACAATTTATTTCTTTTGTGAAAAGCCGTTGGTCAAGATCCACTGAAGACAGCAAGGCTAAATTAAAAGCCATGCCAGCAAAATCGTTCTACGCATGAAGTGTGCATCAAAGTCATTCCCATAAAAGCCTTTACGTTTTTCATAAATTCTTGTAAAAATATAGTAGATGTGTTAAAAAGAAGTAATAAAAGTACTAAAAAAGAAAATTAAGTAGTTACGATTTTATTTGAAGACAAAAAATAAACATATTTCCATGAAACATTTTCTTACCCATTATTTCAAAAACAATTTATGATCAAACAACTTAAAAATATAATAGTGTTGGATTCTAATTAGTAATTTCTAATATTTAAACATACAAATGTTACTTGATATTTCGTGCATATAAGTGTTTTACAAAAATGTTATAAATTATATAATAATGATTAATGCTATAACAAAATAAATCTATTTATCTATCTTTGATATATTTAGGACTTGGGTGTTTTCCGGTCAAAAAGAGCAAAATCATAGAGAGGAAAATAATAATAATAAGATTTTTGGAGAGTAACAAGTATTAATATTTTTAACATTATTTTATACATTTAATTCTTCCAAGTAGAAGATTATTCAATTTTATTATATAATGTAAGATTACTTAGATGTATAATAGTCTTCAGAAAATAAAACAGATATAGGTTCACTTCAAAACTCAATTTCCAAAACAAGTATGTTTAAAAATGTTTAATATTTCATAATTGAATAGAAGTTCTTTTTCTTTAGTTTTTTTATTTACTAATATGAATTCTCATATGTGTAATTAATTTTGATTGTATAGGAAATATTTTATTACAGATTTCACAGTTGTAACCTAACCCAGTATGCTTTTTCATGTGAATATTAAAGCTTGCTTTATGACGAAATCTTTGATTACATTCATCACATTTAAACGGCTTTTCGCCAGTATGAATTCTCATATGAATTGGCAATGTTACCTTGTGAGCAAATGTTTTCAGACAGACTTTACACTTGTAAGGTTTTTGCCCTGTATGATTCATAATATGATTTTTCAACTGTGGTTTTAGATGAAATGATTGATTACAGTAATCACATTCAAAAGGGGCTTCTCCAGTGTGTACTCTCATATGTAATTTCAAATTAAAACGTTTACCATATGACTTATCACAAACATGACATTTATAAGGTTTCAATCGATTATGAGACATAATATGCGATCTCATACAAGTTTTTTGAGCAAATGTTTTAGGACATAAGTTACATTTATAAGGTTTATCTCCTGTATGTATCCTTTTATGTACATTTAAAAGTGAATTTGAAACAAATGCCATATTACATTTGTTACATTTATAGGGCTTATTTCCGCTATGAAATCTGGTATGAACTGTTAAGGCTGATGATGATGTACAACTATAATCACATATTTTGCATGCATAAGGCTTTTCCCCGGTATGAGTTCTCATATGTAAGTTCAAAGAATTAGATACAGAAAATGATTTACAACAAACATGACATTTGTGAGGCTTTTCACCCGTATGTGTCCTGGTATGGATTTTTAAATGTACTGCTTGAGAAAATGCCTTATCACAGACTTTACATTGAAAAGGCTTGTTGGGAGAATGAATAATCATATGGTTCTTTAACATTGATGCAATTGCAAATGTTTTATTACACACAATACATCTGTGAGGATTTTCGCCTGTATGCTTCATCATATGGTACTGTAGATTGGTTGATGTAGTAAATGATTTATGACAAATGTTACATTTGAATGGCTTTTCTCCTGTATGAACTAACATATGTTTCTTTAGAAGGGTATTAATACTGAATGTCTTGTTACACACCTTACATTTGAATGGTTTCAAACCTGTATGATTCATCATATGAATTTTCAAACTTATTCTTTGATTAAACTTTTTATGACAAACATCGCATTCGAAAGGCTTTTCACCAGTGTGAATTCTCTTGTGCAATTTCAAATGATGGGCATCAGAAAATGTTTTATTACAGACATTGCATGTATAAGGATTCTCTTCAGTGTGAGACCATTTGTGTCTTGTTAAATGTGAAGCATTATAATATGACCTATCACACAAGTCACAAGCGAATGGTTTTTCTCTTTTACTGTTATGAATCAATAAATGTCTTTTTAAAAGTGTCTTTGAACAAAATGTTTTATTACATACATCACATCTGTGAGGTTCTATCCCGATATGTTTTTTCATATGTTTATCAAAACCTCCTTGATGGGAAAATCTTTGAGTACATATATCACATTTATATGGCATTTCTCCAGAGTGAGTCCTCATATGAATTCTTACATAGTATTTACTGGCAAATACTTTATCACAAACACCACATTTGTTAGATTTGTTTCCTTCATGATTAAAAATATGAGTAATCAACCGTGATTTTTTATGAAACAATTTTTTACACATATTACATGTAAAAGTGGGATTTTTACGTATTTTCTTATGTTTTTTCGTACTTAATTCATCATTAAATGTTTCAGAACACCATTTGCTTGTTGGCGTATTTTGTTTTAAGTTAGAAGTCTTGTCAGAATTCAAACGAGCAATAAATTCTGATGAGGTATTCTGATTAAGAATTATACTTTCAAATTTACAATCATTGATAAAATCTTTTTCAATTTTTATCACAGTATCATTTGTGTTAACTTGTTCTTCAATTTCACACTCAGTCCTAAAAAAATAAAATATTATTATTATAATTATATGTTATTATTTGTAAGGTCATTACATTTAAAAATATATTGAATCATTCTCTGTTCAGAAGAAAGGTTAGTTACTATTTTGACAATAACTACTAAAATATTAATACTTTCGTTCATAAATCTATGTATTTATAATACATACTAATAAATGCTGTAAAAAATTTATCGGGGGAACATTTAACAATAAATGGATGTTTCTACCATCTTTGCCAGAGCACTCACAGGAAATTAGCGGAATTAGGATTAAAAAATTACTCTTAAGGCAATAGGACTTTCGTTGAAAAGGGGGGAGGGGTGAACATCTGCACGTGCCGCGGATTAAACCAAATTGAGTATTATAGCGGCCGTGCAAGCGTCAATGGCGTACCTGTAAAACATTTTCAGGGAGGATTATTATTAATAATAATACCTATATATAATAAATTATTAAATAATCAAAAAAATCAGACAAAATTATGCGTAACTGCGGTACGGCGTTATCGGCCTTGTGTGCAGATAAGAATAATGATAATCTTATTTATTATGGCGGCTATGTAGAACTTGAAAACTTCCAGTAGTCAGGTTTATTTAAGCAAACTGACTCAAAATCAGCACCATAAAACACATTTTTTATTTATGTTCAATACAAGACACCCCAAAAAACTGACTATTAAATCTGGAGAAAAATAGAAACAAACACAGAGCTATATAAAATGATTGTATCGTCACACACTCACACTACCTCTAAACATACTTATGGAATGTTGGTAGGTGGTCGTCTCACCAAAAGAAATACATTTGGAGGTCGTGGATGAAAAAAGGTTATGCACTATACACCTTTAGGGAATAAAATACAATTTACACTTTGACTACAATATTAATTACAGATATAGGGTAAGGGGTTTCCTCTTTTAACATTAAAGTAACAGTATAATAACAGTGACTATTATAATAGTAGGTAGGATATAAACCTATCGCACGGTAAGATCATGACCTTAACGTGTGATGGGTATTGGGTATACTTGGTACAATTTTCTAATAAGGACATTTACAAAAAAATAAGATTAAATTAAATTATTAAAACAAGCCATTATCAAATGAGGGGTCCTCAATGGCGAGTGATGCCTTAGAGCAGGGGTCGGGAACCTGCGGCTCTTTAACATGCAACCTGCGGCTCTTTGGATAATTATCAATATATCGATATCCGTAAAATATAAATTATATTATACGTTATTATGGTGATAATAATTCTGAATTTCTCAATAACGATCCTTCCCGAAAGTTTCAGCCAATTAAAAATGGTCGCTTTCGAAATTTTGACTATTTTTGGATCTACTTACATTTTTGAGCAAACATTTTCAAATATGAACTTTATTAAAAATAAATGAAGAAATCAACTGAATGTTATCAGCCTTGATGCTTGTTTGAAGTTGAAAACTACAGATTACTCTCCAGAATTGAATTAGCTGTCTGGAGAAATTCAGTGTCAAAAATCCCAGTAATATTAAGTATAGATACGTTTTTTTTGTGTTTTAATGTGTTTAATTAAATATTATTATATTTGTATAAGCAATAATAATAATAATAATAATAATAATAATGAATTAATGAAATAAAGTTTTTCTATATTTTCTAAATTTAAAACGTATTATTATGTTTTTATTGCCTACCAAAAAAAAGGTTGTTCAAACCTGTGGGGCTCCCTGGATATCATAGTTTTGTAATTTTTTGAAAAAATGGATCTTTTCTACGAAAAGGTTCCCGACCCCTGCCTTAGAGGCTCATTTGGTAAATTATTTGTGTTGGCGCTAAGAATAAGAAATATATTTTAAAAACAAGATACGAGTACCTATGTGAAAGTATTATGTGAAAATTTATTTTGGGTAGCAAAGATGAAGAATCAATTTGGTAATTTATTAAACAGCGAATAAATTTAATATTATCCTTCATATATCAAGAGTAGGAAGGTCAAGTACATTTGTGAGCTAAATAGAAAATGCCTAACACAATACAAGCAAATCTCAATAATTTGTATTGGACACAACACAACTTCAAGGTTACCAGAGTCAAAAACGGTAAAAGAATCCCAGATTATAGATCCTTATTCTAAAATAGTTTGTCACTAATAAGCACAAAATAAAGATTTTAACGATTACACTAATTTGAAGTTTTTAGATAGACGCATCAAGAACCCTAAAACTTTAAACGTTCTACTGATAGATCATTGCAATATGAGGATTTAGACTAAAGGCGACTTAAGGGTACTAGTTAATCTAAGACCCAGATAAGCTAGATCGTCAACATTTACAATTTTCATACCTGAGATATGATAGTTATTAAGTATAGGATTACATGATCGAGTGAACGTCATAACTCGACATTTAGTAGCACTGACTTTAAGAGTTTAAGACCAATTGTACAACACCAATTAGAAAAACAATCAAGGCTATTTAAGAGACTTCCACAATCATAAGCTGAGTCCCTTTCCTTAAAGAACTTCACGCCATATGCGAAACATAGTGGTTT
Source organism: Neotoxoptera formosana (assembly GCA_022818045.1). Lineage (NCBI taxonomy): Eukaryota > Metazoa > Arthropoda > Insecta > Hemiptera > Aphididae > Neotoxoptera > Neotoxoptera formosana. The sequence continues at coordinate 23,757,493 of CM040634.1, forward strand.
ATAAAAAAGCAAAGCACTATGTTACACTATTGATAATCTGGGCACACAAGACGTTGCTGAAAACATTTTTTACTTGACACCAAACCATTTTACCCACTGATGCCTATTGGTTAAAAAAGAACCAAACCATGAGATGAGAGGTTCACCAAAACTAGATGCTTATAAGACTTTCAGTGAAACTTAACGTAAATAACATCCACTTGTGTACTATTTTTAAAGCTTAAATTTACTTTAATGGATGCTGTTTGTGCTAATGCAAAGTATAGTGAAGTAAATTAATGTGTCATTGATTTTCTTGGGACGGTAAAATGTATTTATTATTTTATTGAAGGGAGTCCTGCTTTCCCTTAAATTGGCAATTTATAATGTCAAAGTTAATTGAATCTAAATACGAACGAGATGTCTTAGAGAATAACAGTTATATGTATTTATTTGATGCATTAAGTAGTGATGAAAAACTCCGTTGTTGGCGTTGCCGAAATAAAAATGAGTGTAAAGCTCGGGTACACACACCAGTAGACGATATTGAAATAATAAAATGAATAAACAAATACACACTCATGATTCCGAAGCAGCAAAAATTGAAGGAAATGTAGCAGTTAACAGTATTAAACGACATGCGGCTGAATCCACGGAATCGACATTAAATGTCATAAACGAATGTCTGGCACTCTTGCTGGATTATCAGAAACAGCTAAAGTAGGTGTAATTGTAGTATTGTATAATACAAATAAATATACAGTATGTCCCAGAAGTCCCGTATCACCCATAGTATCTCCGTGGAAAATCAATATATTTAAACGCGGTTTTTTTACAGTAATAAATATAGAAATTCCAATTAAATGGCATAAATTTTAATTTTTTTTTTCAAAAATTCAAAAATTTTCAAAAAATATTTTTTATACAGTTAAGTTTTTTACATTTTCAAGATAGCCATTTTCTTGACTATATTTTTTAAAACAGTTCAAAAAACTTTTTTTTTAAATTGATCGAAAATCGACCAAGTTAAAGCAAATTAAGTTTTTGGTTTTCTAAGAATAATAGTTATGTTAGCACAACAAGAATTGTATGCTCAATCAATATCGATTAGACAAATTATGTTTTTTTATGATAATCTGTAAATATCTAATTATTATTGGAGCTTTCAGTTAAGTTTAAAACATTTCAATTTTTGATAATCTCTATTTTGTTTGTAAAAATGCATAATAATTTAAAAATGGTTTTACATTTCAGTTACTTATAACATATTTACTTCAGTCTAAGAAAACCTAAACATACATAATCTAAGTTTTGATTTAAATAGAAATAACAATAGCTGTGACTTATCATTTACTGAACAACGAAACTGGATACCTATTTTTAAGTATTTTAACTATCGTAAATTGAACCCAAGATTGACAAGATTACGAAATAGGACAATAACTGTAGTTTAAAATTATCTTAAAGTTATTATTCATGTAATTTAAAATAATAATATGCACATCGCAATTTTGATAATCATAATTAAAATTATTCACTTGTGTTCTGCCTTTATAGCTATTAGTGTCGCATTGTCGTCTTTAAGACTTAAACTATAACTTTTATGTTTCGTGCTTGTTTTGTTTTACATTTAAAAAAAAGACTCATTCGTTCTCAGTACATGATTATATCGACATGGTAAAATGTTACTTCCGTAATAATGAAAGTCATAGAACAGCTGCTTATAGCTTTGGATTATTTTAATTGTAATTTTGATGTCAACTAAAAGATCCAATAATAATTAGATATTTACAGATTATCATAAAAAACATAATTGTATTAATCGATATTGATTAGAGCATACAATTTGTGTTGTGCTAACTAAACATAATAACAATTATTCTTAGAAAATCAAAAACCTAATTTGCTTTAACTTGGTCGATTTTTGCTCAATTTAAATAATTTTTTTTTTGAACTGTTTTAAAAAATATGGTGAAAAAAATGGCCATCTCGAGCTGCAAATTTACCAGAAGAACTTCAACCTTTTCTTGAATGGTTTGAAGATAATTATGTCGGAAGATTAAATCAAAATGGACGTGGACGGAGACCCACTAGATTTCCACCATCAATTTGGAATTTAAACAAACGAGTACTAAATGGTATACACAGAACAAATAATCATGTAGAGGCTGCCAACCGAAGAATAAATGTTGAAATGGGAATGGTCCATCCTACATTATGGTCATTTATAACTTGTTTAAGAAAGATTCAAGCTGGAAGGGATACATATTTATTTCAATTGGAATCAGGAAGAAGTCCCCCTAAAAAGCTCAAAAAATATATTGACACAGACAAAAGACTACTAAAAATAGTACAGAATAAGATACACGAGACATTTTAACATATTTAAAAGGTGTAACACATAATATTTCTTTACAATAATAATGTTTTTTTTAGTAAAAAAATTTGATTGTATTTTTTAATTTTTGAGTTTTTTTAAATAAAATAAATAATAATTTTAATAAAATAAAAAGAAGTCTTTAACTACGTCAAAATGGCTTCGCGCTAAAACAGCTTCCCGCCAAAATGTACTAGATCCATATTAGAATATTAAATAAAATCATTATATCACTCGATACTCAACTTAAAATGAAATTTTAATATAATAAAAAGTTTTAGTGATAGAAAATGAACACAATATAAGTTGTACTATAAAGGTAATTTTCTTTGGATAGGAGGTCAACACTCAACACTTAAAACTCTTCAATAACTCTATTGAAATCAACTGATTTAGTCAAATCCTTCTCAACAAATAAAAATAAAACTATAAAATTGATTCCAATCGTTCTTGACAAACATTGTTGACCTTATTTAAATTTGACAATTAATAATTTGGAAATGGCCCACTAACAACCAAACTGATAAGTGGTATCCTTCTCAACAAATAAAAATAAAACTATAAAATTGATTCCAATCGTTCTTGACAAACATTGTTGACCTTATTTAAATTTGACAATTAATAATTTGGAAATGGCCCACTAACAACCAAACTGATAAGTGGTATAATAACAAACTTTGTAAAGACTTCATAGAAATTGGTAAGAATATTTTGTACTATATTTTGTAGCTTAAATATTCAATAAAGTCCCAAATTGAATAAAAGTGGTACAAAAAGTCTGAAGTTACAAAACACCTAAGCCTAACACAAACTATGCGCAAGACTATGGTAGCTTTCTATTAAATATTAATAAGAATATTTATAATGTAAAATGTTGAGACCTACACAAGCATGCGTAAATTAAGTCTATATTTTTATATGACCAAGCGTCATAAAAACTCATGAATTGTATTTATTAAAAAAAAAAGTAGATAACTATTATAGTAATGTATATTGTAATATTAATTATTATGATTTTTCTTAATTGTTAAATAATATTTATTTATAGGTTTTTAAAAAAGAATGTTATCAAAACCAAAAAAATAGTATTAAATAAAATGTCTTATTACATTGCTATGTAAATATAATTCTTACTTTATTTCAATTGATTGATTATGGTCTGTTATATCGACAATTTCTTGTTTAATATCTCGACTAAATGATGGATCGTCACATCTAACAAGTGGAATTGTCAACACTCTCGGATTGTGTAATATACCATGAACCCTAAGAAATTCCAAAAAAATTAATTATTTACAATAAGGTAGGTATAATTACAGTTTAAATTAGATATTATAGTATACACTATACAGATAATACGTAAACTTTAAAAATACCAAGTCTTCAAAAATAATATTCATTTAAAATGTAAGTTACTCACATGGAATTAATTTCAGAAACACTGAAAATTGTTCTTGTCCGTTTCATAATGAATTATGTTTTTCTTATTGTTTTTCAATTACTGTGAACATGAACCATTCAAATTAGGTACTTTTATATCAAATAGGTAATTTTTTGGTGGGAAAGAGTGCAGGTTGTGCATTTCAGCATTTGTACCTATTTTTTTTTTATAAAATATATTTTTTAGCCATAAATAAATTAAAAATGATGATAACTATGTATTACCTAGTCAGTATTTGGGATTTTTGGTTTTTGTTTTACTTTTTAAATACATTTTCACTATGGTCCAACAATTGATTAATTAAATTAACAATTTTACCTACCAAAGAAAAAATGATAATAAAAAATGGATTACTAGCTTTACATCTCATTGCATGCTTCTTCAACAGTATAACTATATAATACTAGCTGTATAACCTGACTTAACCCGCGAAAAATGAACAAATATAGGATATGGCGCAATATCAGTGTATATTGGTTTTAGTGTATCATGGCAAAGTGTCATATAAAATAAATATTTTAATCAATTTAATTTACTGCATCATATAAATATTTTTTTTTCGATACTTACAATAAATATGTGTTTTTGTTGTTTGTATGATATGATTTTTGTTTTATTAGAATACATTTGAATAAGTATTTTATTATTTATATTGCTACTAGCTGTTCCACCCCGAGTTGCCCGAGTCAAAGATTAAGTGATTTACATGCAACTAAGCTAGCTTGGTAGGCAAATACGAGGAAAATATGTGGATTGAGTATGAGGTGTGTAAGTAAGTGAAATCAGAATATTAGGCACATGAAAAACATTGCAACAATTGTCTATGCTAGTGGTTTTCAACCTTTTTTGGATCTTGACCCCATTTTTTTAATTTTTGTGTGTGACGCCCTTCAAAAAAAAAAATGTTGTTTTATTCATCAAAATTTGATTTAATTACTGATAAAACATTTAGGGTTGAAAACCACTGGTCTATGCCATAGATTTTTTTTTTTTTTTAAATTTATTTATTTGTAAAAATATGTTTATGCCATAATCCTATTACTTATAATAGTTATAAAATATGTAACCATTGAAAACCCTATATATAACCAGAGAGTATACACATAATATATACATGTCATCAAAAATGGTAGGTACTTTCAATTTTTCCAGAATTTTTAGCATATAATATGTACATAGAATATGATGCCATATAAATGCCAGAAACCTTCGAGGGAGTGTACTCAACAACTTCCTTAAGTTTTATGGCGATCAGGTGAATAGTGTAGGAGTGCATAAAGAATATATAGACAAACATTTATTTATATAATATATATATTATAAAGATGTATTGACTTTAATCAATGGAATCTTACTTTTGGATGTAGGTAGGTATATAACATATTATATTTAGTCATGTTGATATTTTAAGCTACGGATTAACATATTGTGCTGTAATACATTTTGTAATAACGATGGGAACAATCGAGAGAAAATAATCGAAATACAAGATCTGAGTGTCATCGACTGTCAAGTACGAAGTAACTGAGTGAAGTGATGTAATGAAATACTAAATTAATCAACATGTTTTTTCGAGGGAGTCACTCTCGATTATTGAAATCATTCGATCATTCCCATCACTAATTTGTAAGGCAACACATACAGGAGTGGCGTCTTCTTAAGACTTGAAAGGTATAATAAGCACTTACCACTCATTCATATTATGTTCTTAGGCTGATATTATTTAAGCTGTTTTCGGAACTTCGCGTTGGTGCAGAATGCCAAGTGCTTACTTTTAGTAACAAATAACAATAAATAAGAATAAAAAATAAATAAACTAGAACCGACCGTTTTGTAATTTTTTTGAGCTTAATGTTTACTGTTTACTGTTTACGCGTTATGCTATATGCACTAAATAGTAAATACTAAATACTAATGCACATAGCACATGTACTTTGGAGGTTCATTATCACAATGTCCACTGTAAAATGTTTCATCCATTTATTTGATATCTACGTCGGTGATAAGAAAACATTGAAATAATTACCGCGTGAATTTAAATATTTTAACCATTATTATTAATACAAACAAATAACAAGCCTGCTGTAAGAATTTGTCCAAAATAATAAATAAAGAAAAGAAAGTAATCGTCATTAAAATGCTGTATGATCTATCTACTGAATTAGTTATAGAGACATTTCAAAACAAACTACACACTTTTCTGTCAAACAATGATGACGATTTTCAACATTTTTGGATTATTTATTTAAATACTATGGCCAAAATCAACAGTTTTGGGCATACAATTACAGGCAGAATGCTGTCTGTAACACAAATATAAATTTAGAAAGTTTCCATAGAGTTCTAAAAGAAAAAATTATGTGTGGATCAAAAGTTAAAAGCGTGTACGATTGTTTGTGCTACCTACTTGGAGAAATATTTAGTTATGAAAGAAAATGATGTACAAAAAAAAAAAACAAATACGTTTTAAACGCACCAATAAATTGAAATGCCTTCGTGCAAATCATAAGAAGATAGAAAAACAAAGTGAATCAAAAAGTTTAGTTATAAATTCATTAGACTATAACTCTTGGTGTGTTCAATCGTTCACTAATGAAAAAATTATGTACAATGTACTTAAAAGAGAAGTAAAAGAGTGTATACATTGTATGAAGGTGAGATATTATGTTTACTTCCTTGCACAAAATGTAATTCATGTTTCCATGATTACACATGTAAAGAAATAATATGGGCAAGCACATTCGTGCCGTTGCAATGAACCTCCGTAGGCAAAAAAAAAAGTCAGCGAATGTAGACAAACAATGAAAAGTAAATGCACACATGACACATATATGTAGTATACAGACAAAGCTATGACATGTAAAGATGATGAACCGATGATGGAGACTACACGTAAAGACGAGGAAACTCAACTACACCATGATGATGGTAATAAGGATTAATTAAATTAAAAAATAGTTATTTAATTTACATTTTCCAATTTTTTTTCAGATATTTTATTACACAACTTAGGGCAGAAAATACTATAAGAAGTTGAGCAATAATTACAGCAGATTAAATCACGAAAACAACTACAACACTTAAATAAAAAATTGATTGCACCCATCCATGTTTCCATCGCTGCTTCAAAAATTGGAACTGTGCCTTTGAAACAAAAAAATAAATCGGAAAGGAGTAAAATGAAACCCCAAAAGAGAATTGTTAACATATTAGGCCTACATTGAGTTTTTATTCCAATACATTCATATGGTACTATATATCACTACTATGTTATTAGTTATGGTTTTTTCTGTATTACAGGTGCCAAAAAACAAGGCAAATAAAGAAAACTAAATTTACTAAATTTCAGGATTTTTTAATGGATAATTTTGAATTATTAATTATTATTATTATTATTATTTATTATAATTATTTTTAATTAATTATTATTAATAATTATTTATTATCATTATTTTTTTAGGACTTTTTAGGCAAGTGCTAAATAATTTGGATATAAGTTATAAAAATAAAAATTTGTATTATTTGCTTGAATTAATAATAATGATTATAATATTTAAATTCACGCGGTAATTATTTGAATGCTATCTTATCACCGACGTAGATATCAAATAAAATGCATGAAACATAATTTTACATTGCTGCAACCATAGACCTTATACCTTATACCTTAGTATAAGGTCTATGGCTGCAACCGTAATACCAATATACCATAGAACAATAATGGTAATACTTGACACCGGAGGATCTATGGCATTTTTTGTAGGCTCGCATAAAATTGTTGTTATACGATGACGCGTTAAACGGGACTGTATCACTTTTCCCACATTTTAATTTTTCCAACAACAACTTTTTCCAATGTTCAAATTTTCCTAATAACTAGATTCTCCAATGTTCAGTTATACCAATTGGAAAAAATGAACATTGGTGAAAGTGGTTTCTAGAAGAAATGTGCATTGGAAAAAGTGGAATAATGGGTTGCTACCAGTTTTACCATTTACTAAATTATCCGTTATACATATTTTTCACGGAAACGGTAAACTATGGAAAAAGTTAACATTACATTAAATTTTATTAACAAAAACCATTATATCCATTATCCAGTAGTGTTATTACCAGTATTACCATTGTACTCAACTGCCTCATTAGTCATTAGAACGTTTTTCCACGAGCCACAACTTAAAAAAAAAAAATTTTCAAATGCAAATATAAATAGCTTAAAAACAAGATAAATATATTGAAAATTAATGTACCCATGTAAAGAAAATACTAATTTAAGCATTTTAGCAGATATTATTATCTTTTCTACATCGTGAAGGCGGTCAAACGAATCGACCAACTTGTTACAACCACAGATATATAAAGCAACAGGTTGTTCGTTGTTACCATCTTAACGGAATGCCCCAAAAAGGTGTTCCTGAACTCCAATCAATCCGCACTATCCGTGACTAACACACGGATAGTTTATTTTTATTATTAGTCTTTGACACTGTACATTAGTCCGTGGTCTTTGAAAATATTATTTTGGTGGATTTAAATTTTAAGCCTGATTACCATTTCACATAATATATACATCACAAACGTAATTGATATTTCCTGCGGCTTGTAATACGCGTAGAAATATAATATACATTATTGTTGTAAATAAAATATATTACTTTACGATATCATTCGGCGGTACCTACTATAGTTATCGTCGATAGTCGTGAATAAAAAATTAATTTTAATAGTATAAATCTGACTATCTGAGGTTTAATTTTAAAAATTTAAGTGTTAAATTTTTAACACAGTATCAATCGACTCTCGTCTAATAACAGATATTAATATATTGAAAAACATTTTGGCTTAGATTTTCAAATTCAAATTTTATGATACCTATCAAATTTTGCGCTTCCATTCTTACTCGATACTTTGCGCTCCTACAGGTAGGCGCCCACCTTGGGGCCAGAGGCCATCCGGCCTTGAGAATACCTACCTGCTTTTTATGAATATAAAAAAGGGTAACATTATTTTTAGTTAAATATTTATTTTTTTTTAAAAACCATACTATAAACAATGTTTATTTTTTCCAATTGGTAAAATCTGAACATTGAAAAATCTAGTTATAAAAAAAATTTGAACATTGGAAAAAGTTGTGGTTGGAAAAATTAAAATGTGGAAAAAGTGGTAGATAAATTTAGATATAATGGTTTTTGGGAATAAGAAAACAAAATGTTGAGTCATGGAAAAACGTTCTTTTGGCAATTGTCAGCTATAATATTCTTATCACGGGGACGAACTGCCCTCATTCCACATTTAAATATTATATTTAAAATTTAAATACACAGTCATAAATTATATTATAATATATTTTATTAAAAATTGAATTAATTAACATACAATGTCTTCAACTTCAAGTAAACAATTAAAAATTGTACAATTAAAATTTGGTTCTCTTCAAGGTAAGTATTTAAAAAATTCATGTGCAAAACCAGTCTTGTTTTTAAATTATTCGTATAAATATATTTAAATACTATTTTAAATACTTTTTGAAAAATGTATTGTTCCATTTCTTTAGTCAAAAATTTACTATTAATCCAATCAAGTATCAGAAAAAATATATCCTTCTTCTCTTATAGTATTTGAATTTGTATACAAAATAAAAGTATTCTATACAAGACAGTAAAACTGTATAACATATCTATAATTCATTAAAATTTACTGTAGAGTTTAATGATTGGAAAGAGAAGGAAGAATTGGCCACTTCAACTCGCTATGTCCAACATAGAGGGTCAAAAACTAAAATGGACAAAACTATAACTACAAAATATTACTGCCATCGATCTGGGGTATTTAAGTCCAAAGGAAAAGGAGAACGTTCATTAAAGATAACAGGATCTTGTAAAATTGGTAAAAAGCTAATGTCTTAAGTTTATACAACACATTATTTTATAATTTTCATCTTTTAATGATTTAGATCAATGCTGCCCTTCTTTTATTAGAATTGCTGCTGGATTGATCAATATAGAAGCAACATATTGTAAAACTCATCTTGGACACCAAAATGAAATTCGATTTCTTCCCATCCCGACTATTGTTCAAGAAACAATTGCTGGTATACCTAAATTAATATTTGAGATTTACTCTTACTATGTGGAGTTGAATATGGTCTAACATTTATGTATTAATAATAGTATTTATAGTTAAATCTCTTCAGAGTAGTTACCAATAGGTACTTAAATAATTTGCTTAACTAACAGTTTATGTGTCAATACCAATAATCATTGCATTGGTTTGGAAAAACTGTACTTTATAGTTTAAGTGTTTTAAAATTATACTTATATATGTACTTATTATTATATTTATAGGTAAAATTGAAAGTGGAATCCCGCCAAATGTAATTATTGATCAGTTCCGCAATGAAACTGATTTTAATATTGAAAAAAAAATAATAATAACAAAAAAGAACATATACAACATTTCTGCTAAATTTGGTTTACTCCACAAATACAAACTACATGATGTTGAGTACATGTGTAATAAACGAGCTGTTCGAATGCATTCAATAGAAAATAATGAACGTGTAAGTATGGATGGAATAGGCGATCCCATGGAAAATGATGAAGTGTGTATGGAAATGCCTGCTGCACAACAGCTTACAATACCATCTACTGAATGCATTGCTAATAAAATTCAGCAATTGTATAATATGTTTGTGTCACAGGCTGGTACACTCGATGATCAACAACTACGAACAATAAACACAGCAGCAGATTCAAGTCTAAAAGTTCTAAACCAACCAGAAAACAACTTTTTAAAAGATGTAGAGAATCGAGAGCCATCTAAAAATGTATACAAACAGCTACAGTCTTATTCCACAAAAAAACCAAGGACGAAAGTACAGAAGAAACAAAGACTAACTAAAGTTATAAGCCAAATAAAAAATAATCTAAAAGGAAAGAATGATACCCCATACATTAGTAGTTACCCATATTCTGAACATTCATATGCACAATTTGAGCAGAAGAAGAAATGAATTATATTATTATTGTATTTTATAAATGTGTATTTATATTTTAAATTTTTTTTAAATTTAGATTTTTTCATATTTCTATAGGTATAATATAGGTAATTTTTTTTTGTGCATGTAAGGATATACTTGGTACATGTTATTATTGAAAGTTATTTAATGTGTTAATTGTTTTGTCATTTTTATTTTCTAATTGCTTAAGTTTTCTATTATGTTATCATTTGTATTAAATATGTTCAAGACTGATCATGTAAAAAAAGTACTATTTCTTTTATTTTTTATTTTTTACATTTATTATAATAATAAAGCTTACACAGTGTTGAAACATAGAACTTAATATGTCTATGATATTAAACAACATTAACAGTGCTAAACAGAGTCTATTTTTCAAATGAGCGTGTATACACAATTAACATTCACAAACACGCAAACGGTCTACTGGAAACCCAACTTCAGTCATTAGATCAAATATTATTCAAAACCAATTTATGGACAGCAGCTCAATAGACCTGATAAAAATTGAAGTACCTACTTTCAAAGGTTAGATTAAAAAAAAATTTTAAGATTTTGCATTCATAAACAAGATTACTTTGCATCGGTGGGAGCACTTCTTCGATTTTATCAAATTAGTGACAGGAATAAACATTTTAGATTTTTTTTCAATTTTTTATATTAAATATAATATTAAAAACTATTACAAAATATTATATTGAATATTTGTTCAGACCGATGTAGAGTAAACTTCTTTATAATTATTTTCATTTTTTATAAATTGATTCCATTTTTTTGATTATTAAATACTATGTGTATTTATAATCAATGCTATTATCCCTACTGAAATTGTTCCTATGATAATATTTCTTGGTCAGAAACATTTACACAGTGATTCATTTTCAAATTTGTCAAGGAATTTTTTAAGATGTTGCGTTTACTTAATGCTTCATTATTATTTATTAATAGAAATATTTTCATAGTTTTCTGTAAAAATTATATTTTATAAGACAATGATAACAACCAAAAATAAATGTTGTTATTAGAGTTGGTAACTGAGGAACCTACTAAAATAACCAAATCCTATGTGTGAAATTTTATTACAGTTTAATTTCCAGCATTAACTTGTTCAATTAGAAACTGTTTAAGGTGGCATTATGTTATATTAGGTAATGATTTGTAATGGCTGACAAATTCTTTACAACCTTTCCATCTAACTTGTGCACTATTTTTCAAGCCATTTAGCACAACATACATAGGCACAAATAGGGGTGGGGGGCTTAGCCCCCTCAAGATTTGCTATAGCCACCCCTCCCTCAAAAAAACTAATGATTTTATTTTATTACATAATACATTCAACATTGGAAAGAATAATCACTTTTCTCACATTACGAATGATTCGATAGTGTGCAGCAATTTCTTAAAAGAAACAAAGTGTGATGAACAAAATAAGTTAACTGAAATTCAATATACTTGGCATTTATTCATGATATCACATCCTTAAAGTTCTTAAATATCTAATATTTTTTTTACTTAGCCATTTTTACACGTCGTTTACGAAGGGTTTTTGTTGTGATATTAATATATATTATACAGTTACTGTGTTGTAAACAAAAGATGACTCGGTGATTGTACAATTTCTGATTGCACCATCATTCTTAATTCGTTAAAAAACTAATTACTTAAATCCCGGACTGCGACGACGAGATTAGAAATTGCATAACTGTTGCTCCTTAAATAAAAACCATAACGAGTCCCAAGATAAATTATTTCCAATTGTTCATGATTTTGACGAATTTTTGACTTCAAATGCTAATAAAAAAAAATCCTTTCCTGCAGCTATACAGTTCACAAAGCGATAGGTGCATCGATGCCGATTTACTCGTCAATCGAGGTAAGTACACTAAAACCGAGATTTACCGTTATATTCATCAAGTATAAATATAAAAAAGAAAAATGAAATAAAACAACACACTTCGTTGTATAACCAATTCATTCGTCGATGCTAAAATCAAGAAAACTCTCAACATACTCGCTAAAGATATGATATAATATATAGCATAAGGGTATACTACGCGCACACGCGCGTGTTCAGGATTACAAATTACCGTCGCCGCCGCCGTCTCTCGTTCGTATAATAATAATAATAATAATATTATCTTATATACGAGTACAATACAATATATAAGATATACGTTTACAATGCGATACCATATTGTCGGTATAGGGTATAAATTATATCATACTTATGCGGACGCAATTTAATAATATCATGTTCATACAATAATATATTAGATAGATACCTGTTGACTGTTGTACTGTAGATTGAATGACGGACGCGTGTTCTCCGGAAAATTCGCGGCGACGGCGCCATGGCACGCGCAGTTTAATAATAATAATAATAATAATAATATAGACGACACGGCGGACTCGTCCGAAAAAGGCGCGTTGCTCGACTTGTGTGCTGCAGTGGTTGAAACTGGTAATATATTTTTATTATATTAATAATAATGTAACGTACGCGCACGTGTGCCGTCTACATATTAATATAACCACGATACAGGTATTCGTTATTTTTATTGTTGTGTAAAATCATAACATCTGTAGTATAGGTACACATTAAAATATCGCATACCATTCATATTATTATTATTATATTTTTTTATTTGAAAAAAGATAATGCTTCGACATCGAAGGTTAATAGCCTGACATTAAATTGTACACGGTATTTTGTTTCTTAAGATTAGTAGGTGTTATAAAGGTTACGATTTTTTAATAATATTTGTGGTACTTAAAAATGCTATCTAAATGATTTTCGTGGTTTCTCTTTCGTCGAGCGCTTTTACGCTATGCTGGGTGGTGGCATGTTGAGGTCGGTGCGTGTTGAAGAGAATTATTGTTTGCACTCCTCCACTATGTGTTTGATGGTTAATGTGGTGTGACACGAGTCGCATATAGGTTGGGGTTCTTTGCTGATTAAATATGAGAGGGTGAGGAATGTGTGCCCGATTCTGGTGCGTGTGATTGCAGCAATGTCTCGGCGACGGTTGAAATTGGAAAGAGTGTTCTATTTTCAACTGTTTTTTAAAAAATATTTTTGAGTTTGTTAGACGATGGTATTGATAGTTCCAGTGATTTTGCCAAGATGAGAAGATTTTTTGATTGATAGAATTTTTAATGTCTATTGTGGGTACGTTGTTAATGGTAGGATTTGGAATGGTTTTGGTTGCCTGGTAGGCATATTTGTCTGATGCTTTTTCGTTTCCTACAATACCAATGTGGAACGGAACCCACACGAATTAAATGTTTTTTTTTGTTTGGATTAAGCGTGCTTGTATGTTTGAGGTTATTTCATTTTTTGAGGATAGATTTTTTAAGTGCTAGTAACTAGTAAGGTACTTAAACTCAGGGATTCGTTGATTATTAATACATCGTTTGATTCTAAGGTTTTTGCAAGTCATATAGATGGCGTAGTTTTCGGCAGAGAAAATGCTGGTTATTTCCGGACGCTTGTTCTTCGAGAAGATCGCGGCGGAGGCTGCGCACGTGGCACGCGCAGTACCTATAACAATAATAATAATAATAATATAAGCGACACGGACTCGTCCGAAAAAGGCGTGTTGCTCGACTTGTGCTGCAGTTGTTGAAACTGGTAATATATTTTTATTATTAATTTTAATAATAATATAACGTACGCGCACGTGTGGCGTCTACATAATATTATTATAACCACGATACAGGTATTCTCATCTGTAGGTACGGTAAAACATCGTATATCGTTCATATATTATTATTTTTTTATCTCACAGTAATTGTGCGTGTTGTTGTGCGTGTGCAAGCCGTCGTCGTCGTCGGTCGTCGCCGGGTAAAGTCTACGGGCACGTGATGTAAATCATCATCGCACTACCCGTACGTACGTACGTACGTATAATATTATTATTATAACCACCGACCGACCGACGACGTCTTAATGCGTCCCGAAGACGCAATAAAACCGAACCAGTCCGGGGCAGTCATGTAGAGTTTTATTTATTTCTATATTATCGTCGCCGTAATAATAATTTACTGCAACACGTCTGCGGATCGACTCGTGAGTTGTTGCTCGTCCGACGTGCTGCACATACCTACCGCTCACGATATCGTAGCACACAAAGAGGACGGACGTCCCACACCCGTGAAAACCGTTTCGAGCGAAAAAGAACCTCTCCGGGTTTATAGGTACGCTGTCGCAGTGGAAAAACCAAATTTAAATATTATATAGCTGTAACGCGTAGCGTCTTTGTTTATTATTTGACATGTCATTAATATGAAAAATGTCATTTGAGATTGAAAATGCATGACTGAATAATATGAAAAATAAAAAAAACGCTACGCCACCAAATATTTTACTCGTTATCGTGTGTAATTAATTTGGTTTCTTAACCACGATGACTCAATGTAGTTGCATAGATTGAAGTTTTTCGTACGTTTTTTTATTTATATTATATTGTAATTACAAGACAACTATTACAATGGTGCTGCCACGGGACAATTTCAAAGGTACCATGAATTTACTGTACGTTTAATTCACCAATCGCCATTTGAGTTGCCTATACCAAACCCCTTAAAAATTGGGTGTGTGGCGGGTGTTCCTAAAAATAATTCCTGGATATTACATCATACTGATATTATCATATTATAATGTATTTAGTAAACACGTATACAGTTTAAAAAAAATAGTAGTTGTGTAACCATCATAATGCAAAAAATTGTTTAGTGGCTCTTAATTGTTTTATCTACATGTCACTTGCGCCATTTATCGACGATTATCGATTAATATACGTATAATGATATTATATTATATTATGTATAGTTGTATCCATACATTTTATATAGATTTGAGGATGCTACTCCAGTCCACAAAACTTTGTATAAACATGTAAAGTCAATAAAATATTAAAATAGTAATAGTAAAATATACAGCAAACGACCTGCAGTTTAGGTTAGGCAACTTAATTTACATTTTTGTATATTTAATTTTGCTTATGTCAGGGGTTCGAATAGAAACGTCAAATTTTCAATATTATATTTTATTCAATAACAATATTTTGGTAGAAGATAATAATATTATATTATTCACTCTTGAGTTTATTTATTTTATGATTCTGGATTTATATTTTATCGTATCAATAATGTTATTTCTATCTGCTTTCACAAACTCGAAACTCAAAAAAAAAAAAAATAACTATTATTTTATGCTTGTGTTCAAAATATAATAGTGTAATAACAAGCGTTTCATTTTCTTTGTACTCAAATGAAAATATTCGATATAGTTATAGACGATAATATCGAAAGAAATGTCAAGTTTCACATTATTTGTGTACGGCGTTGACGTATTTTACATGCGTAGAATATGTTATTCAACGCGATAGTTCAAATCAAATTCAAATGTAAATCATACTTTAGATTCAGACTCTAGTGCTATAGATAAAAATATAATCATAATAATATTATATGCACACACAAACGATTGTAAATTGGGACCGGCAATAAACTATTGCGATAGCAGACGTTATTCAATAAGGTCAACATCTCTCAAAATCTGATTAATCTGGCAGAGGGAAATTCATGTGTTAACCGTGCCCAGATTTTTAAAACAATGCGACAAAACGCATTAGTGCATTACCAATAATATACTTTTCAATATTTATTGTTTTGTCATATTCATTTCAATAGAAAAAAATTATGAAGTCTTGTAATTGTATAAAAAGGTGATTATACGATTGATTTTTTTTTAAAATTTAAAACTTGTTTTGTTTGTTTTTAAATAAACTTATATTGTTTTTATTTCACAGGTATTTATAAGTTAATTATACGATAATAATAAACTTTTTTTTGTATTTTTTAACCTTGATTTTTAGCAACTCTCGGCTTTTAGGTCGTTTTACACGAATATATTTCAATTCATAATAGTTTGATTACTGTAAGACGCATTATTTTTGTTGCCCGAAGATTTAATAAGGTCGTGCTTAATAGTTTACTTTACGCGTTATTTAATCGCGAAAAACAATCAGGACCGTGTTTACCAATAACCTATCTTTTTATTATCTCTTATTATTATATAATAGCCAGGACGAGCTTACATTCGCCCACACATATTATATTAATTACTTGTTTATAAATATTATTCATGTTATAATATATTCAAAATATGAAATATTAATTATAAAATGATTAAATTGATTCTCTTAAAATAAATAACGGCTGTGTTTTATTTATTTTGAAATAATTAACTCGTAATAAGATCTAACGTAATTAAAATACGTTAATACTGGTTATATTGGTAGTTTATATTAAAAAAAAGGCTGTAAAATATTAAAATAATAAATGTAGGTACTCTCGGTATAGATCAGGCGCGTACACAAAATAATATTTTTTTTGTGGGGGGGGGGGGGTTATTGTTGTACTTTTTTATAGTTGTATAATAACAAGTTAATACAATTTCTATGGTATTATTTATTTCTTATAAAAACTTTTAATTGTATGAAGGTTATACATTTAATATTTTATTAATGAATACAATTTCTAAAAATAAAATAACTGAAAAAACAAAAAAAGTATATTTATTAAATGTTGAACCTCTACCCCCCCCCCCCGGCTTGTATACGCGACTGGTATAGGTATATAATATATTGGAGTAAAACGATTCGACTGCAGCAGTGACCAGGCGTGGACTGACTGAGAGGCTGGAATGCTACAGTATCCCTTGCCCTAAAATATATTTTCTATATAAAATATAATACTTGAATGTGTAATCAACGACCATCAATTCATCTTTAATTTTTTACCATACAACTGTACAGAACTTCAAGTTATCCTAATCCAAGTCCTAATCTAATATTGTACAATTTTGTTTGAATGTTTGTTGTAACTTGGTACCTATTTACGTTTTTTTTTATGTATTTTCAATATTTTATTGAAACAAAATAAAATATTTTATCTACATAATTTAAATTTGCCCCAAACATTTTTGTTATTTGCTCTTTAAATTATGTAGCATCCCGCGCCCTTTTTTTCTAGTCCGCGCCCGGCAGTGACCATTGCATCTAAGACTTTAATACTCTTCGAAGGTTAAATATCTAACACTTTATACGATTCTCCACACAGTGAGCCACCATAATATAATACATGATGCTATTATAATAATATTATCATGACGTGTTGTACGCAGCGAGTGCATTTCGAATCTCTATTGTCCGCGGCTGCATCGCGTGGCACACGCGCTTTCGAACATCACTTTATAAGATTTATAAGACGCATCGAAGAAGGTCGGGCGGTGGATGGGAGGGAGGGAGGGGGGGGGGAGAAGGACTCGGGAAGGAAAAAAAATAGGTAGAAAAAAACAAATCTTAATCACGTGTACTTATATTATAATCCTAATTAATTATGCCCGTAGAGTTATTACGCCGCCGCCGCCGCCGCACGTGGGTGTCTCGGTGCGGCCCCAGCATCCCGCAATAACGGGCGTTCGTCGTCGCAGGTAATAATATGTTTAATCACGTGTCATATTACATATTATGGTTTTGATGAATCTGCGTTTCGACTTGGCCACAGTCTTATGCACGCTAGTCGTTAGCGACGGATAATTAATTCACAGGTGTCGGGGCGGTCATTAATTACCACTATAAGTTCGAACGCGATGGCAAAATCCGGCCCCGCGCGCCCCGTCCGAGGTACACGAGAAACCAATATATACATCGGGCCGCGGATAGAACAATGACCACGAGCTTCGACGGCTGCAGCTGCAGTCTTTATTTGTTCCGCATGGAGTAGGTATACATCATCATAGTAGTTGTTGGGCATATTACAAGCGTATAATATTTACTATAGGTATATTATATATTATGTATGATTTTATAATATTGCTCCGGCCTACAACCCGCTGCACTGCACTCGTATATAATATACAGGGTGTCCCAGGTATATATTTGACTAATGCAATAACTTTTACAGCAGTAACGGTGATAAGCAAGAAATAATTTTGAATTTTAACACACTTTGAAAATTGTTTAAAAATTAACGACTTAACCGAATTAAAAGTTTTAAACGCCAAAATGGTTTTTAAATACTTATTTATGAAATAGCTATCTTGGATTATTAGAAAAATATTAAATAAAAAATTTAAATAATTTATTTTTGTTGTAAAAAAAAAAAAATATATAAGATATACAAATTATAGCGCAGAGCTCTATAAATCATTACAAAAAAAAAAACTTAAAAATATTGAATAGAAAAAAAGTTATTGCATTAGTCAAATAGACCTAGGATACCCTGTATAATGAAAAACTATAGACCCCTTAAATTAATTCTTTTTGACGTTACAATATTTTTTATTTATTCTTTGACTGCGATAATAATAGTGGCGACTAGTTTTTACTTTTTTTTTTTTTAAGAGTGGGTCGTCTCGATAATAATAACGATAGTATTACACCGAAACAAAGTCATCATAACATAACAGTTATTATTTTTTTTTCCTTTATTAGTTACGCATCAACTACATAGGTTATTAGCTTACAGGAGTTAATTTTTACATTCAATAGTTATATTTTGTTGTACAATTCAATTTTTTGTAAGTATGAAATTATGTTATGAAAGTTTGAAAATGGACCAGGTTGTCGTACAGGTTGTCTGGTATGTTGAGATCTTTTCTAGCTTCGTTGAAGTTTGGGCAGTGGATGATGATAATATGTTTGATGGATTAGTTTATTTTACATGTTTGGCATAAGGGTGGATTTGTCTTTGGCCTTTGCCATGAGGATGAGATGTCCGCGTGTGAGTTTCGTGTGACCGATTCTGAGTCGATTAAGAATTACCTCGTTTTTTCCGTTTAGATCAGTGTATTTCGGCCAGAGTTCAACAGAGTGCTTGATTTCTCTTAGTTTATTTTCCATGGTCGTGTGCCAATGTGTGCTCCACAAATCAATACAGTATTTGTTTGTATTTCTTTTTATATCTACGAGTGAGGAAAAAGGAATAATTTCACTGTCTGGACTATTGACTGCATTTCTAGCCGCTTCATCTTGCCTTCTCATAACAATTATTATTTATGTAATAAATAACAATATTTATATAATATTGTAACAGGTCATAATAACACTTTAAATGTATACCCTCTCTCAGATTTCAATCGAATATAGATATTATACTGCACACTATTGCACGCGTGTATCATGTACACGCGGTGAAGAGAAAAATAAATTATACTATGGTGCTTCGCCGATATAACTATGATACATGGCGTTAATATATTATCGTGGTATATATATATATATATACAATGTTTCAGACTATTATGTATTATTTATTCGTAGATAATCGCTGCGCATTATTACGTTATAAGTATATTATATATATGCTTTAGGATATATATAATATTGTAAGTTACGACGTCTTACAATGGTTACGACCATACTTGGAAACTGTTAAGAGAAACGAATGAATATAATCTCTTATGGACTAAATTGATTTAGCTACAGCTCAACCGCAAAAAAAAAAATAATATACAAAGTAAGAAACACACTTTGTATAATATACGCGTTTAGACAATGAGCGAGCAGGCTTTGAGATAACCGAAGTGAGATTCAATTGCGGTTAGTCCGTTTGGGTCCAACGACCGGACGTTTTCCAAATCATTTACTGAATCATATTGCACGTGTCCCCTGAACACCCTACAACACTGCGACGTGTGGTTTTAGAATTTTTGTCTGTCGAGCTCGTACACACCATATTATTGACGGTAAAACGATTTTGAAATAAATCGATGGTATTTATGAGGGTTTATGCGGTCCGGACTTTGATGCCCTCGAACAACTTAAAAAACGATTAAATTACTGCGAACTGCTGAAATACGGGGAAATATTCAATCTGATATTGTGCTCTTCAGATATTCTAAAAATATTGAAAAATAATGCATCTCAATAAAACAATAATATTAAATGACCAAACGGCGGCGTGGTGAATAGGCAATTTAGGCACACAACAGTCGCAGAAATATTATATTATGTTGTCTCATATTTCCTATGTTAAATGTCAATAATAATAATTTAGAAAACTTAAAACTGCTTTTAGCAGCTCGTTATATCACTAAAATTATCTCTATTATTTTGTAAATTTTATTTTATGTACTTAATTTATACTACTATTGCACTTGTATCTTTATTCTACCAATGTTATTATTATATATGTTATTGTCATTGTACTTGAGTCCACTTGGGCGTTTACACCAAATAAATAAATAAATAAATAAAACATTAATTATTTCATATTATATAATTATAAATTACATTCGTCGCATGTGTTAAACAAATATTTCTCTACACTTTTAGCATTATAAAACTAATGTCAATTATTTATCATATTATAATAATGATGTCATTATTGTCTATAACGATTGAAATAATGCAATTATTTTAGGTAACCAAAAAATGAGTAATATGACAGGAATACTAAAATCTTACATACTGCCAAGTTTTATTTTCGATTGAACAATTTTACTTTAATTTAAAATGTATAGAACTATGGATCTCTCTGTTATACAAAAAAAAGGGTTGCAATATTTATGTTTCGGTGAACATGATATCGCTATGGCAACAACGACAACAAAAAAAAAATGTCAGTTATCGGTATAAAAGTATTTGTTTTTCAGTTTGGTACTAATATACTATTTCTTTGGAAAAATCTACCAATTAAATAAAATTATGCAGGGGATTGCGAGCAGGTGCAACGAGCCTTAGTTATTATTACTTATTTATATAGCTGCAGTTTTGTTGCATAATGTATATTATTATGAATATTATTGTGCATTTTCTATTCTCTATTTGTAATTCGTTTGATCGCCACATATAATAGAACTGTTGACTAATATTGACTGCAAACGAACGTTTTTTTTTTTTATAGTTTATGATGGCTGAGAAACCCGAATGATAATAATATATGACCAACTATAAAGTACGATCTATTTTAATATACCTTATTTACTTTATATTACATTTTTTTTCGCTCATTAAATTATTTATTATAGAGGTATAACCTACCTACACAGTAAGATATTTTTGTACGAATTAATAATAATTGTGGTTATTATTTTTTCTAATTTACAGCGCGTTCTAGATAATATTATATTCAAACAATAGGTATAACGTTTTTTGTAAGCGATGTATACTTACACGCCTATATACGCCGAGACCACTTAATGTGTGTACAGTGAACTCTTGCGGGCGTAGGACGATATCATTTTCACAGATTAGCATTCAATAAAACCCATTAATTTGTGAGTTAAGACGCAACCGGACGAGAACGGTCTGGATGTAAATTATACATTTATACCACTCGAGTTCATCGGACAAAATCGACAGCACGCACACAATAGTATACAAAATGTCTATAACCCACGTGATTCGACACCTATAAAATCGGTCCCGATTAGAAACAAACCTCAAAAACCGCACCCAACCCGATATAGCAGGTACCTACCTATATACATAGTACATACACCGCACGTATAACCATCACGTCGGTAATGGTATATTATTCTTCTTCTTTTATACACCTTAAACGTTTATTCCACCAATATTCTTGATTACTTTTACACGTCTACAGCGTGGTCCATAATTATGCATTATGTCATGAACGATCAGTTTTTATTATTATTATCATCATCGTCGTCATACGTGTGTTGTTGTTTTTGGTTGTATATAGCAAACGTCGTGAGTGCGTCATTATAATACTATTATATTATTAGTTAAATTTTTTCGTCCGCACAGATTAAACATTTCAAAATTGACTTGCTAATTGTCTAATCAAACATTCCGATGGAATTCAAACAAGCAGCTTCATAACACATTATTATTTTCGCAATAAATAATGCTAGTTACCTATACCTACCTATCTTCTTTTTTCTATACGGAACTTCCTGCGATTGCGTATGGAATAATAATGTGCGCGGTGATTAAATGAAAATTGTTGCTGTAATACATGACCTACGTACCTTTACAATCGTGATCAATGGCAATCATCACACGTACTTATATTGGATTTGCATAACTTTACTTTTGTCGAATAATTTTTTGAAAGTTTTTGTGTCATTTTATTCATTTATTGTACAATCAAATAATGAAATTTAGGTACTACAAGGAAGAATAAGACAACGAACACAATAATTTTTCCAATATGAAATTGTTTTAATGTGCTTATACTATTACACAATATAGGTTCATTGTTGTATACTAAGTTCGTTTAGTTCATTAAGTAATTTTTTTTATTTGAGGGTAATATTATTCTAAACATATTTTTACAATATTAGTAACGTTTAAAACATTTTTAATTCCTAATATTATAATAAATTATATTTTTATCAATATTTGTTTGTACTTATTTTTTACAACAATAATTATTAAAAAAGTATTTATTATTTAGGTTGTAATATAATAAACACAAGAAAGTATTGTTATAGTCATGAGTTTTTAATTTTTTGTGAAAAGTGAAAATTAATAATTTATTATATTTGACAACAATAAATTTGTTCTCTAATACGTATTTACAATAAGCATATACTATAATGACTACCTATTGTATGAAAAAAAAAAACAACATCAAACTGAGGACTGTGTTCTTTGTTTATACAGTCGTCAATTTGTCGTATAATTATTATCACATTTAAAAATGTTTGGTTTAAACAATCTAACCACTTTTAATACATTTCCTAATGGATGTTTGACTAATAACTAATAACAAGTACCTATTCGAAGACATTTAAAGTGGAGCCATTAATGTGTCCGTTTTATAACCAATGTTAAGTGTAATTTTATTGAGTTCTAGAAGTCCGTAGAAATTGATCTTTGAATTTTCCATTTCGTATACGAAAGACGGTTTTTATTCTTTATTGTGTTCACGTGTTTCACATGGTAAAATGTATGACGAAGAATGAAAGTAAGTAAATAAAAGTATTCATAAACAAATCGTTACTATGCGGTTTTCTTGTTAGAAGTCCTCTGGTATTTTAATATTGCATTATGTGTTGTCCCATTTATATTAGACAAGGTATTAGTAAATAATAACCAGAATCAGAATTTCTATTATAGACCATTCAGGCAACGCGCTGTCCTTAGAAACGAATTATCTATTTTAGTTTAACCATTTGTAAAACGTTGTCTATTTAAACAGATAGTTGATATTTTTTGATAACATATTTTAAAAAAATGGCGAATGCAAATTTATATATAATAAACATTTTATATTTACACTTATATTGAAAAAAAAAACCGATTTTAATTAAAAAATAAATAATATTTAATAGTGTGCGGACATTGAAAATGTAAGTGCGAATTTTAAAGGAACTATATACATAATAATAATAATAATATAATATTATCGCTTCCTACAACTTTATCTATTGTCGTTTATAGAAATTGAAAACGATTCACTTCGATTTCGTCGTAGGTACCTATTGTATTTTATATGATGGAACGCGCGTTCAAATATTATTTTTTAAAGCATCGCTGCATAAAAAAAGAAAAAAATGAGTCGACATTAATTTGTGATTGCCTTCTTATTATATTGTCCGACGATTTCAGACACGCTGCAGTTTGAGGTATTATGTAGAACAAAAAAAAAATGTTTTTGTACACTAAGCCCCGCGACGTGTACCTACATATTGTTCACCCTCCGAGAAAAGGAAGTTAACGCAGTACCTATATATACGATATAAATAATATAATTTCGAAATCGTAAGACGACGAATGAAAGGAGAAAAAAAAACTAACAAAAACACAAACCACGGAACGACAGACGAGTACCTACATACAATATAATAATTGTATGGCGAGCTTACGTATATATTATTATAATTTAAAAGGTATGATTCTTATGATTTTACATATTTGTTTCTATAGTGTATGCAGTTAAATGGGAGTAAGACATAATAAATATATCTACGATTCATAAAACATAAAATTCACAGAGAAAATTTATTTTGTCTAAAAAACCATATTTTAAAGGTTAAAAAAATATTTTAGTATAAAAAACAATATTTTTATTTTTGAAGAAAATATTTTATGATTTTATTGCATATTATTTTTATGCACCTCCATGTACGTACACAATAGGCATTTTGATAATATTGATCAACAAATACAAATAAATTAATTAAATACCTACATATTTTAAACTGATTAATTATAATAGTTTTTTTTTTTTTACAGAACATTAAAAGAGTGTTTTGCATTTCTATAAGGACATAAAACATTATATACCTATCTGGTATTTTAAAAAGATATCAAGAGAATATATCGCCTATTTTAAACGACAAAAAAACATGAAGTTTTAAGAATTTTAAGAGAATATAAATCCGACTTCTACAGTATATGTCAGATGAGGTACCTATCTAAATAATATTATTTTACCGCACTTAAAAAAGATTTATACGAATCCGAATCCTTCGTCGGAATCGCCGTACACATGATATATCCTTAACAAGACATCGGAATTTTGATATAATATTGATCAGCAAATAATTTATTCACTATGCAATTTATTTTTATATCCTTTTGGGTTCTTCGCAAGCACAATAATAAAATAATTAATAAATAAATCAAATTAATTGAATACATTTCAACTGCGAATAATCGTGGTGATTTTTTTTTTACGTAACATTAAAAGAGTATTTTGCACATTAGGACATAAAACATTATATATTATCTGGTATTTTAAAAGAGTATATCGCCTAGTTTAAACGACGTAAAAACATCACATTATATTTTAATGTTTTTTAAGAGAATATAAATCCGATCTCTACGGTATATATACGGACTGATGGAGGTACCTACCCATAAATTATTGTTTTACCGCACGAAAAAAAGATTTATACGGATCCGAATCCTTCGTCGGAATCGCCGTACACGCGTGATGTATCCTCACATAATGCGACGTCCGTACAAAGACATCCCGTCCGACGCGCAGACGTCTGGGCCGAGTGTCTCCAGACCACTCTCCAGCACGCAGGCGACAGTCGCCAGACGCGTCCCTTTTCCAGTCGCCGCCGTTCCGCGTTCGCACTCGGCGAGACTATATTATTATTATTATATACGTCATTACGACGCGTATCATACAATACGATATTATTATTATTATTATTATTATTAGGCGAAGACAGGTTACACGCGTTCGATCTCGAACAGACGACGCCAGCCAGCCGCCGCCGCCGTCGTCGTCGCCCGTCTGCGTATACACGGCGGAGGGGGTGGGTGGACACAGCAGCCACACAAACATAAAATATACAGCGAGGAATGTGGGTCAGAGACGTGCACAGGTACTTACCGGAAAAGGCAGAGAAAAAGGGCGCCAAAAAAACGACTTTAGATTTTGTCCCCGCTTGGTCGCCACTCACCAGCTATAAAAAATGGCATCTTTTATATGATTAGAAATTTGTTGAATGTTTGCAGTTATACTTAATACGCAATGCCTGCGCGTTGACGGATATGACGATAAACAATGTTCTTTATTACAATTATACTAGTGATAATTTTTTTTCAACTATATAAATTGATGTATGTTCATTAGACTATAAATAATTACGAGTATCATATTTAGTATCATACTATAATATATTATACAATATGCAATTATTCACTATAATATTATAATGCGAACGAATAGATGGATAAACAGGTTTCATAGATGTCTACTGTATAAAAAAAGCTTCAATATAGAGACGTTTAAACTCAAATGTTTTACTTTTCCGTATACGATTTTTCTAATATTTTCTTTCATACAAACCTATTGTCCTGTCAATAATTATAAAAACAACAAAAAAGGTGCAAATATCCAAATAGGTGCAGCCGCTTTGAATTGATTCGTGGACACTCAAGAGGACTAGCAACAACTATTTTGCGGCGGTATAGAGCCACTCAGACTCTATAGTCATAACTATAAGAAACGAAATTTACACCACATAAAAAGGAAAACTTTGGCTGTGCAATATCATAATTATTTTTTCAAAATAGGAACTGCGAAAAAAGTTCATATTGTTTCAAAATCTTGGTTTCGTGTTTTTTAAACTATTGAATAACTATTTTTGTAGATCCGATATCGAAAAAATAAAAACGATATTGCACAGCCAAAGTTCTTTTTTTTACTATGTGGTAAAAATGTCGTTTCTCAGTTATATATGACCTTCACGGTTCTTTCCCGCCCAAAACACGGTTTTTGCTATATATGTTTTACATTTTGTAAGACGGC
The DNA here is from genome assembly GCA_022818045.1 of Neotoxoptera formosana. NCBI lineage: Eukaryota > Metazoa > Arthropoda > Insecta > Hemiptera > Aphididae > Neotoxoptera > Neotoxoptera formosana. The sequence continues at coordinate 23,784,559 of CM040634.1, forward strand.
GACGACACGTGCGGGTGTGGCGTCTATATACTTATAAGTTATATAAGATATTATATCGTTATATTATTATATTGTACTCTTTAGACGTGCCGGATTTCGAGCAGACGACGACGACGTCAGTCGGCTAGTCGTCGGTCGCCGCCGCCTGAGTGCGGAGGGGGTGGGTCGACACAGCACCAGCCGTAGATATACATAAATACATACGTATTGTGCGGAATGTGCGCCTGCAGAGATGTGCGTATTAGTATATACTTACCCTAAACGCAGAGAAAAGGGGCGCCAAAAAACGACGTCGGGTTTTGTCCTCCTGCCCCATGACTTGTGATATTATAGTTGCAGTAGAAAATGATTTAACGCCGCCGCCGCCGCCGTACATAATAAGGCGCAGCTATCGCGTTGTAACGAAATGACACGAGTGTGATACCTACCTGCAGTGTATTACGAGATTATGTTCTGTCGAAATTTTTTTTTTTTTGTCCGATATAATGCGATTTGATTTTAATAGACTCGAGCAAAATTATAATAATCTTATTGAAATTTGCAGACCGATGTGTTATTGAAAGCCCATTATTTTCAAATCGAATATCGAGAAAATTATCCGCACAAATTATAGCTATATAGCATATATATATATATACATAGGATATCGACGTTTTGTTCGATTCAAACACTCAAAGAAAAAAGACAAAAAAAATTCTTTTAATTCTTTCTTATAACTATACATATATACAAGTAATTAGTTAACCACAGGCACTGACGCGTGGGGATATGGACGATAGGCCTTTTTTTTAATCCCAAATAACTGGTGATTTGGATTTTGGAGTTTTTTTTCAATTTTTCATGCACTATAATAAACTGTAAATGCAGGTGAATTATATTATATGTAGGTACCTACCTATAATATTTTGTAAGTCATTTTTCTTTTTCCATATTTTTTTATTGAATATCAACAATAACTATTAAAAATATTGGTTTACCTTGACTCAGTTATTATTGTTAAACCGTTATTGTTGAACTAAAAACTGTATGATAATCGTAAATTTCATAAAACAGCCATAAATCTGCAATATTATGTTGATGCGATCGTTTGACATTTCACTGCAATTTTTTACCGAGTATTTAAAATCAAGAAAAATAATCGATGTACATACTTACTAGGGGGCGGGTATACCTACTTTATTTTTTAAACGACGATTAGGTACTAAAAGATTTTAAATAAGAATTATAAAGTTTAATATAATAATTATTATTACTATTTAATGTAAATTCGATTGTTTATGTACGAATTAATTTATCCACCCCATCCAATAAAATAAGTATCGAGATCCAGTGGCTGCTATTTTATGAAGCGACCGCTTCGTGTAAAAATAGGGGTGGGTGGACTCGTTTATAACTTACGAATTATTTATGTACTTTTATATGAATCGGGTTTGGCGGTGGGGGTTGGCCGCCTAAGCCCCGTAGAGGGCGACGTGGGGGGGGTGGGGTGGGTAATTATATTTTAAACAGTCTCTCGATCGGAAAAAAATGAGTTCACGACTCGAGAGATGTACGCACTCGACAGCGGTGTGATGGCACCGCACGCGTGATGGCGACGCAGTAAAGTACATCAGCTCGTTTAAACATCCGTCTGAAATCCGATGCGGCCGAAGCAGCTACGACACCTATCAGGCCGTATAATATACATACAATATAATATTATTATTATTATTATTATTATTACACGCATAAGATGACATAAGCCCCGTGTCCGCGGCGCGCGATAGGTTGACAGGCGGAATGTTTTGCTTTTGTACAAGTCGCTTTTTGTCGGGGCGGGAAGAAAACAGGTATTTCTGGATAACGGAATAATAATAATAATAATATACGAAATCCATAATAATAGTCCGATATTCCGACGAACGTGTATTAAATAAAAAAAAAGATAATAATTAAATGTGTCAAATGTTTTTGTATACAATAATATAATATGTATGTGTGTATGTTTTTTTTTTCATTCCCGTCGGATATATAATAAAACGCACTGTATTTATTTTATTGTCCGAGTTTTATTATTATTATTGTAATACGGATAGGTTCATATACCATCAGCTAATATACCTATACACATAATAATATATTATAATTTATACACCACGAAAGTCGGTGCAACACGCGCGGTCGTGTTGGATTAAACTACTGGAAGACGCTCGCGAGTTTGTAATGCATTATTATTATTATAATGCTATAATATAATATTGTAATAAATGTATTTATTATTTTTTTTTAAGCGTCCCGCATATGATAATAATATAACATATTATTACGCGTCTCTGCCGCGCGTGTTTTAAGAGTTCAATAAACAGCTGTATACGATATTTAATATGTATATTATGTGAATACGATTTTGAGTTATTTTCGCTTTGGCGTTTGGGCCACATATGTTGTAGGTGGACAAATATTATAATAATAATTCCACACGTTCGCCGGTGAATTATTATTATTCAAATAAAATATGTAACGCGTTATATTATTATGCAGGTATGTACGGTATATTATATTATGCTATTTGTAAACGATATTTAAACTAATGTTGTAATAAGAGACGGCTTGACCGTCGTTATGTGAGTCGAAGATATTTTTTTTTAAATATCGCAATAAAACGATTTACGTCATTAGTACCTATATAGGTACAAATCGTTAATATGTATTGTATATATATATAATATATAGGTACCTACAGCCGTGTTGATATCAAAAACATACAACTGTTTTTATACGATACCTAATCATTTATTTTATAACTGTTTGTGTGTGTATATACCTAGACACCTAGTTGATTACCAACAGAGTTTTGAAGAAAAAATCTATTACGAAAGGTGAAATTATAGCTATGAAAAGATATTTAATGATTTACAAAGTATACGCGCTGCTTGCTGTGGCCTGTAATGTAAGTATAAATAATAAATCGAGTTTTTTGTATTATTATTTCGTCGTTTTTGTTATGAAATGACAGTGTGCATATCCGATAATATGCTATATACAGACGCGTGCACGTCAAAACGGAAAATATAATATCATATTATTACTCGACGTCACGAAAATGTCACGTTTCGTCAATTTTTCTTGCGCTATTATAGGTATACATAATATAAATATAATATCGTCGATGTATCTATATTATAATATAACACTTCTAAACACAACGTTTTTTAGAGTAAACGACTGCGATAATTATTAAAGATTTATCAACAACAGAGACCGTATATGTCGCAATACCAAGAGGCCCGCGGTTTTAAATAAACACAATTTGAACTGGCAACTAAGACTACAGTAAAATTATTATACCTACGCGACTTACCGACTTACGGCGGCGGCGGCGGCGAGTTAAAAACTATACGTCCATTGTAATTATATTGTTTACTGCGCAAGAAAATTAACGCGTATATTTACAGAGTTAATGACTTAAGTGGCCCGAGCAATGATCGAGTTCAAAAAAAAAAAAAAAAAAGTATACACGATAATATGTCTTATGGCCCAAAGTGATAATCAGCGCTTAATGTTTATCGTAGCCAATTAAATGATAAATGGTATGCGCACACATAATAATAACAATAATAATGTGATATGCGATTTCTTTGGCGCAAAAATTGTTGCGACATCGATTCAAACTTTCCTCGTACAACAGGTCGGTGCGCGTATATTATATTATATTATATTTACGTCGGTATGTAGCGGTACAAGGTTATCATACATATACACATATAGAATTAATTACACGATGATTTGTTTGCGGGTGTGGCAAGAATTATAGTCATTCCTGCCGGTTCTAAATTGTACGGTATTGTATACGGCAGCAGCCGTATAGGTTACGCATGGGAGATAATTTTTTTTTTTTTTTATTATTAACATCGAGACCGTTTTAGATTAATTAGACTTAATAATGATCGGGATGTTGGGTAATATACGAGGTACTGAAGCTGCTGTTGTGAAAACGCACGCCGAAAATTAATAAACGTTATGGTATAGCATTAAAGCAATTAAAAACAATTAAGTATTTTTTTTCATCAAAACGGAGAGTCAATTTTATTTCAAATATTATATAGTACTGAAAAGCGTGACATTTGATTTAATCATACAATACAGGGGTATAATTGAGGGGAGAGGTGAGAGGGATAGATCCCCCCTCCAAAGCCTATATAATAAATGAATTGTACTAAATCCTGTTGATGTGATTGACGAGTTGGGTAAACAGCCAAGAAAATTAAAATTTCTTTTACAAACAGTACAAAAACAGAGCTAGGTACATTATATTATATTACAAATAAAATAAATTTAATATTTTAATAATTATTGTTTAATTTAAAATTAAAATTTAATTTTAATATACTCAATATTTAAATTTTGAAGAAATTGTGTAGAATTTTTAAGCAACATTTATTAATACATTTTGTGTACCTATATATTAGTTTAAGGATTTTTGATGATATAGTATTCCCCAGATACCACTCACCACTGTTCCTTGAAAATGTGGTATTTTGTGTGTAGAAAAAAAGTCTACCCTCCCTAAGACAAATTCCTAATTACGTCACTGGGCGGTGACGAGTACCTCCTAATCAATCATAATATACAAAAATATATATTAATAGTAACTGTTGTGTTATCTGCGGTCGTGTTGTAATTTTCTACGTTTGAAATTCCAATTATTGAAATGATCGCGAATATAACAAAAGTTTTTCATTGTTACCATAGTTAATAAATATACAAGCCAAACAATGAATCACATACTTCAACATGTCGCGTTACGTATATAGGTAACAAAATGTTGGTAACACGCGTCGTCTACAATAATATTAAATAATATACAGTACTCTACAGTAGGCATATGGTGTATAGTGTGAACCAGGTTTTACGTTCAAATATTACTACGATAAAAATATTTCAAAACGGTTATAATATTGTAATCTCTAAACTACTACCACGCCCATAATATTATGTTTTACCTACAAGTAATTTTCAAGTAAACATTTTAATAGGGACGTTATCGCTTGGCACCCCGAACACAAAAAACCTATTTTCCGAGATCACTTATAGTGTGTATTGTTACAATATTTTTTTTGTGATTGTACAATGTTACATATTATTGACTTATGTTGTACATGACATCAACGTGTTGAAATGTTGATCTCGGGGTGCCACAGTAATTTTCGACATTTCGACGTTTGTATATCGAGGAATCAATCCGAATCATCTCGAAGGGTCTCAATCTGACAAAAGAATTCATACTATAATGTACACCCGTATAGGACAGACAGCATTTTCGATCGTATAAGCGATTTGTGCTCAATACAATATTTTCGGGAGAATATTTCGAGTGTACCTAAAACGAGTATTATATGATGTGATAATCGATTTGACCACAAGACGACGGTTTACTCGGAAACTATATTTTGATCAAAGCCAGACATTTTAATTTTCCTGTTTTTGTACGAATTCCTACCGCCTTATGTATATCGATTTCCAGAATATAAACGGACAGCTGATTTTATATATGCTAAAACCATTACCGTTTTGTTAGCTTTTCAGAGTTGAAAATTAAGTACGTTACCCCAGCCCCCCCCCAAATTGAAGTTTGCAATTTTTTTCACACCTTTAATTGGTACTCAATTCCTGTGAATTCCTGACCGGGTTTTCATAAATATTCCTGCTCTACCCGTTTGCCCGGAAAGTAGAATTTTCGTACGTTTGATAACGAAGTTTTCATCGGTTGTTAATATATAAATGGAAAATGGAGTAAAAAATGGATCAAATCAATAATATTCAATCGAAAAAATTATATTTAAAATACTTCATTGTATTTATATTGAATCGTTCAAATAAAAAGAATTAACAAAAGTATTTGATACTAATAGAAAATGCAAAAACCAGTATTTGAATATACTTGCTACTATATGTATACACGATAGTTACTTTTATAGGTAGGTACCTATAATTATGTACAATAATAGCATATTCGGCTAGATTTAAACACTTGCAAATACATGTATTTAATCTAAAAAGCGGCCGTGATACGGTTTATTTTATAGTTATTAAATTAATTTTGAATCTCTCGAGCTCTGCAAGCCTATACGATTTTGGTCGTAAGTACTATGTAACAGTTACTTATACATGTATATAATATATATATTTTTTTTATCGAGATTTTAATTTAAAATTATTACATTACCTAACTTAATATATTAATTACCCAGTAGACTTGTTTGGTCGACTTTGGTTTGTTGTATCCTCTATACGATTTCAGTGCGCCTAATAAATATATATGAATTCTACCGACTATAGGTACCTACTGTTGTAATATTATATTATATTTGTTCACCTAGAAACACTCATCACCATATAGGTAGTCGTTATTTTCCATTATTACGATTACAATATCCATTTTGATGGCTATATACATCACAATACACCATCTCTAGTTTATATTTACCCGAGTTTTATATTTTGTTCGTACAACGCCATATCGTGTTCACGCGTCTAATATACCGATGAGTAATATTATAGGCGCACACTTTCATTAAACTAATCGAATTACGCGACTCGATGTTTGATCAGAGGTAGTAATTCAATCGTGCAGAAAAGTAATAACATTAATAATCTATTTGGACGAGACCTGCTGCTGCACCGAGCGACGAGTCCGTTTAATTAACTTAATATCGCGACGGAACCGTTAAACTCTCGTAATTAATAGCAGTATTGGGAGCTGGCGTCATATTTTGTCAGTGTTATATTTTTTTTAATTTATAACTGCGTTGCGTGCCACGAGAATATTATTATGCTTATACTATATATATTATTCGTTTCGGCGACGACGACGTATACACAACAGAATTTTTCTCCGTCATCTCAATAATAGCTATATATATATATTATAGTAGCTGGCATTCAAGTCTCGATATTTAAATAAAAAACAGATTTATAAATTGAAGATAAAAAAAAAAAACCCGTACGGGATAACCGCAGACGGAGGTTTAGGGCGCGCGTTAGGATTTTATTTAAATTCGACACGATCGTCGAAGTAATATACATAACTACGCGAGTAAGTATAGTATATATATATTATTATGTACAATATATAAAATATGGTCGAGTGTTCGAAGCGTTTAAAAATCGCCCGCGTGTTTCACACCTTTGAACCCAATAATATATGTTCCGACCGCCGCCCGCCGCCGACACTAATCGTCCGGACGGCACCTGGGCCCGATGGTATACGAGTATACCAGATACCAGATATACGTGATTTTTGATAGATAACCAACGAAATCCTCTTATAATATTATATAATTGCCCCGTCTACGCGTATACCGCGGTGGCCGGGGTGGCTCGAGTAAACGACAGACAAATTCGTGTGCGCTGCGGCTATGTGATGCGTGTGGGTATAAATAATAAAAATAAAAAAAAAATAAAAAAAAGGAAGGAAAAAAAACGTCTAAAACTTTGTGTTTCGATCCGGTTAGTCGGTTCACGATTTATTATTTTTCATTCCTAGCATATAATATAAGGTGATGCGTGCTCGCTGCAGCCAGTGATCCACCGTAAAATTACCGGTGTCGAACCCACTAATCACGGACACATCACACACGCACACACACACTAATAATTTATACACGCCGAGTGTCGAACTACTATAGAAATATTATGTGTAATATTATTATATTATTAATATACTGCGCAAGTGATTCGACGGGACTCGTGGAGAGAGCGCGCGCGTTTGTCTTTTTGTTTTTCATATTGTATTCGGCGGACCCCGTCGACACGGCACCCAACGGTGAATGGTTTTTTTTTAATTGTCTGCCTCGCTACGAAATCGTTGTTAAGAAATATTGTAATTAAAAAAAAAAAATCAAAATTAAATACGCTGTTTGAGAAGTTATTGCCAGGAAATGTTTTCTAATAAGCGAACCGCCGTGTGATGGTGGTTACAATATCATAATCAGCTATAGCCCTCTGCTGCGCGAACAAATAATAAGTTTTTTTCACATACGTATAATATATAAATCAATAGGAAATTCACGTACGTGCAGCGTAAGACGCGATTATACGTATGAAGAGATACGCATAACATATAATATAATATAATATTATTATTGGGCTTGTTTAGTTGTTTATGTTATGTAGAAAACAAAAATCGTAACAAAAACAAGATATCTATTATACGAAGCAATTAAATCTGAAAATAATTAGATAATAGGTGATAATATTATAGTATAACGATTCATTTTACGGTTATTTTTTTAAGGTTTATACACTAGCTGAATTTTTTATGTATTATCATTGTGTATGTGTGGTAAGAACGGTTATATTTACACATATATACATACATACATACATACCTACTGTAATAACGTAAAAATAAGAGAATATTAAATGAAGTGCTCGAAAGCTGTGTTGAGGGTTAAGTCGAGTTAAGATCTGGATAATTTTCTTCACACCTATAAGTGCTGGAGAATGCTATATCAGATACAAGTACCTCTATTACGATTACGGTGTATATTATCTTCCTTCAGATATCCGGAAGGCTCTCGAGGTCATGTATTCGAGAATTTGATAAAATACTATGTATATTAAATACCACAATATATTATGTATAATATTTATGTAATATATATATATACGTCTTAACTGGCTCACACTTAGAATATGTTGAAGTATAGGGTTAGGTACTTAGGTGACACAAAGTAATTAGGTACTAAAAATAAGTAAATCGAAATAAGAAAAAACACACTATTGATTAAAGCTCGTTAAAAGTTGTCCAGTTGTCGCTCGCAGGACACGGTATTGAGAGGTTGTTGGCATTGTTGCTGAGATAGATGGCGCGCACGCACTGACGAAAAGGACGAAACGGTTATGATGTCGACCGGAGAGTGGCAGACAATGTTTTTGAGCTTTCAAGCACTATAGTTTTCTCTTCGGCATCAAAGACCTTTTTCTCGGGTGGCATATAAAAAGCCACACATCTTACGTTTTATCGATACAAATACGTGTCGATTTCTTAATAAATAGTTACGTGATCGTAATCATTTTTGTCGGTCATAAGTAAGACTAGGATTTCAATGCACTTTAAATTGTTTTCCGAGAACGCTATGCTCGTTTTATAACATATACGTTTTATACCATATAACCATGTATTTTTGGATCAGAATAAAAAGTTTTATTTATTTGCATTTTTTTTCCATAATTTTTTGATAATTTTAAATTTTGAGGTCATTTTTTCATTTTAGGATTTTTTGGGCATTTTTGTTGTTTTTGAATCCAAAATTGAAGTTTGCTTGTTACAATGTGACGCGTGTGAGCATTTCAGTCCTCGTTATAGTACTAAAACATAATTTTCTAATGATAACTAAAAACTTCAAGTACAACATTCATAATATATGACTGATTAAAATGTTGGTACCATATTATTGGTATTGCATTTTGGTATAAACATAAAAAACGCACGGCACGGACGCACATCATGATCATAAGAACACGGCACGGTGCGCAGTGTGAACACACATTTTCTATAATAATATTATAATATTAAATTATGAAATCGGAGGTATAAATATTATTAATAGGTATATCTTAATATATTCACCATAATAAATACCCGCAGTGAGCATTAATGAATGTGTAAAATTCTCCATCATAATATAACTACATAAAGCGAAATAATAATAATAACAACGTAACTAACTAATAAGTAATTATGAAATATGCAATATGCACATGACGCTCGTTATTGCATATTATTTGCGTGCGTACCTATTGAATATAATAATAATATTATACCAACAGAATTTTGCCCTAATCGGGCGTGCTAAATAATAATTAACTCGTTATAATCCGAAACGTACGTTAAATCGACTGGCTAAATGTTTTTTTTTTTTGTGAATTAACGGTAACGATGACCCGTAGAGACTGCAGCGGGACTGCAGACTTATTATAATAATATTATTATATTTTCACACCGTTAAATAAAGATGATTATGGGTTTGCGCGCGTACGCAGGCCCATTGGTAATCATTTTGGGTTAACCAAATTTCGGGCGATAGCGTCATTTAAAGTGTGTTAACGTACCGAATCGAATTTAAATATTATGTGCGGCTGATGGATACTCTGGTACTCAACATAATATTATATATACTCTGCAATGCGCGTTTACGGTATACCGGCGAAATACTTATCGTGGCGATAATATAATATAGTGACCGTTTATTATACATCATAATATATAATAACGACTGAAATATTACTGAAGTCATCAATTAGAATGATACGATTTCAATATATGAAAAGCAGTCGTGATCGAAATGTCCTAAACTATAAAACACGTGACCTATTTTCTTCGAATCCGCGTTCATATTAATATGATATTGTACTGCTGCAGCCATTCGTTTTCCGATCGAGCTCGGACCGGACGTAATTTTTGAGGCACAGCTCTGGCAGTGAGCTGATAGGGCGGGCTAGGTAAATTAAGCCCAAAACACCTTTTTTCGTGGTATACTGCGAGTACCGGGTTCGAAAAGGTTTACAGTAGACCGAGTCCAGGTCTTGAAAAGGGTTAAGGTAAACTGAGTCCCAGGTTTTGAAAAGGTTTGAGGAGTATTCCAAAAAACACATTTTCGTTCTCGCTTTTACAGGCTCAGGACTGTCTTTGTTAACTGCAGGAGTGGTTAAAATGTGATTTTTTGTTTTTTAATAAATATTTTTATTTAAGTACAATGTTGTCTATAAAAATCACAATTAAGTATGTCAATTGTAACATACAAATTCAAGTCAAATTTTTTTTTTATTTATTTTATCACTATATTTTTTTTATTGTTTACAGAGTAAAAATGTATTTGTTTATATGTTTTTAACAATTGTTTTTATAACTCACCATTTCTTGTCTCAAAAAAATTCTTTTTCGATTGTTGTTAAACTATTTTTGATTTTTGATAAACGGATAATATAGAGCTCTACCATTTAAGTGGTCATAAGGTCTTTCCAAACACTATTGGTAAATCGGAAAATCAGTAATCGATAATCACTAATTGGTGATTACACACTACACATTGAATGTAGAGACTTTTCCTTTTTATGTGTATCGTCGTTATTTATAAATTATTTTTTCGAAAAATTAAATGATATTTTCACTCTGGACTCAGTTTACCTAGCCTCAATTATTTGGGACTCAGTTTACCACTCCCCGGACAGGGCGAATTGTAAACTGAAATTCACAGTAGAAGTATGGCCGGAAGTTGAAAGCTGGTCGTTATTTCGTGCATTTAGATCAATAAGAGAAAGAAAAAATATAATATACTTCTAGAAGTCGGATTTTAATTTTGAAAAAATATTTGAACTGTTTCGCTCGTTGTCTGATGCGTTATGTTGGAAATTAATATTTTATTTTACTTTGTAACAACCAAAGTAAATTGTGAATTTTAAAAACAAAAACATAATTCATTTCGTACTAATACCGAACGATACAACGAAATATCGAAAATCTTTTTGCGGCGGAATACATAACATATAATTTAACGATAAGATATAACCAGCGGACGAAAAATCCAGTTTTTATAGACGACGGCGGCGCCGATCGGATTCAAATAATATATCGAAAAACGTACTTTATAATATCGTTGTAGACGAGCGATTATAGAATAGTTCGACGTACGTAATATAATGATATACCTACAGCCGCCGTCGCCGAATTTCTCATCGGATAGTACCTACCACGCTCTATGAAGATTATTCAAAATTCAATATTTAAATATATTACGGGTACGCGTTGCTGACCATATATTGTGACCGGACGGTGGTATGTAAAATAATGGACGGTGGTACGTAAAATAATTACACACTTAGTATAAGTAATTACATATTATATTTGTTGTACATTACGATCATAATATATATATAGTGGTGGCATGGACGGACGGTCGTCGTCGTCGTACACACAATTCCAGAAGCGGTTGCGCGCCAAATGTCTGCGGGCTACCGTATTTATGTACGGCATAATAATCGTTTCTTCGTATACCTACGTATTATTACCGCGTCGTGTGTTACCGCGGTATACATATCGGACGCGACAGACATAATCACACCCTGGTCGCCCACACCACCGATACTACCGCGGTCACTGTACAGCATAATATAATATCATAAGTATTATTATTATCAGCTATACCGACGGCCGTCCCGGAGCGAAAACAACAACAACAACAACAACAATAATAACAATAATCACGACAAAAAAAAAAAAGAACGAGTCTCTCATGGCTGTAAATGAATTAAGGATATATTATAAAACAGATTTTTTTCACAATATCTCGCGCGCCGCCGTGTTCCACCTATGACTTGGCGAGGAAATTTTAAGAATTTATCATTATTTACTCAATTTAGCCGTGAAGTCTCTTCGTAATAATATCACGTAATATATATAAAATATCGTCATGTCCGACGGGTCGTGTCTCGGCCCGCTTGCACCCGACGAGGTTACGCACACACAGACACGCGCGTGAAACGTGTAGGCACGGGTGTGTGTGTGTGTGTGTGTGTGTGTGTGATTATTATATTTTATTATTTATTATATTATATTTTCAACGGTGCGGCGTGTGACGGACTGTACCTACACAGAGGACGTCGTCGTCGTCGGAACGGCGCGTGGAAAAATCCGACCGGACTAGCGGTCGACCTCCGCGGCCGGGTTAGGTGGTCGTAATAATATACGGGAAATGTCGACTGCGGCGTGCGCGTGAAAACCGAAATGGAAATAATGAAAATCGATTTAAGACCGCACGTCGTCGTGTTATTATTTATATATTGTCGCGCAAACTGAATTGTGAAAAAAGAAAAAAACAAATCGGTGTGACGCGCGTGTTATATATTATATTATATTTATATTGTGTGTCAATTATATTATATTATAGGTGTAGCGGCTGCACTCGCCGAGTGATCTATATCTGCACGCTCGGTCGTCCGTTTGTTCCGAGTCCCGAGAGACGCACAGGAGGTCAATCGATGACCAGAGGTGTCACGTGTGACTCAATTCTTGTCACAGCAATAATGTCGAATTCGACCGGCGGCGCACGCGTCGAAGTGTCATTATATTGTACGATAGTCCGGCGCGGCGACGGATTCGTCTCGGTCGTAATAATACAATAATATACGATGTGTGATTATTCGTGAGCTCCGTGAAAGTTGTGATGGAATTTCCAATAATATACCATAGGTGCAGCTATACGCTATCATTTTAACGATCTAATAACGACTGATTGCAATATTTAGAAGTAGCCGCAGAGTCGAAAATGTTCAAATATTTTTTTCAAAATTAAAATGGGACTTCTGGAAGTCCGACCAGCTTTCAACTTCCGACCATACATCTATATACTGTGAATTTTAGTTTGCAGTTCACCACCCTGTCCGGGAGTGGGAAACTGAGTCTCAAATAATTGGGTGAATATTGAGGCTAGGTAAATTGAGTCCTGAGTTATTATAATATCATTTAATTTTTCGATTTTTCATTTGATTCTGATTTTATTAATTATCAGTCCGAGCGACTCGTGATTTTTGATTCTGACCAAACAATAGAATGTCTAACAATGTGTATTTTTTTTTTTAGTTTCGAGTCCATTGGAGCAGTAAAAAAGCTCCGATTTTGGACTTTGAGAGTGGATTATGCGGTAGCGAATTGAATCTAGTTTAGCCTATTATTGGTGGGTTAAAAGTAAACAATTATCGGTATTTTTCAAATTGACAGGGAATAACAAAAAAAAAAGGTTATGAAAAAACGGAAATTTTTACGCAAAACCAGTTGTTGACAAAATCGATTTGGTTTTTTCGTGGTAACTCAAAATTGAATAACATGTAGGGACTAAATATTCATATTAGCATTTATTAGTCATGAAATAATTTTCAGAATATTATATCATATACCTAATACCACTATATGGCTATTTTAAATTTCCGATTTTTTCTGGTTTTTTTTCGATTTATGTATGATACAATTTTTGTTTTTGGATAAAAAGCTTGGAATGTAGTACAAGGTTCTATATACTATAATGTTCTTACAGCAACCCGATTTGAAATAGAATTGAAGTATTTTGAATTTTGTAACGATATTGACCAATAAAATAATCATTTTGTATACATTGTATTACCAATCCATCTTTCTCGGTTTTTTTGTCAATATTTTTGATATAATTTTTAATGAGTCACGGTTTTGTAACCATTCTGTAACGAAATGTAACCACTATGACACTATAATATATTTGTAACTCAAATAAAATTCTGCACTTTCTTGTGACAAATAAAAACGTGGTTACATTTCGTTTTGGCACGGAAATCTCAAACTTGGAAAGAGTTAATTTTCTGTGCGTTATTAGGCGTAGTAGCATTTTATTACAATTATTAATACATACATATTGTAAGCGTTCCTATTTATGCGCAGTTAAAAAGATATTTACTAGCAACAATTATTGATTTTACACGGTAGAGCAATACATTTACGGTGCATTATTAATCATTACCACTTATCACACACATTATACATCAGACCGTACAACGTACTACAATATTCTTATTTTTCTGAATTTCAAAAAAAAATTTAGTGCGCAGAGCGGTGACTGGTGCCGTGCAGTGCGGGCGACGACTCACGAAAGTGTGGTTATCACTGCGTGAAATTCGACAAGAGTGTACTGTAGATAAACTTCTTGATAAAGGTATTCAGATTAATGTAGATTTTAGGTACGAATTTATGAAATTATTTTTGTGCACGGTAGCCCGCAACCGCTTCTGGATTTGTGTATAGGAGGTACTCGTAGCAGACAGCAATATTAATATATTATCACGCCCCGTAAGACAGGTGGAAACAATATTAAAAGAAATGCAATTTTCATAAAAATCAGGTTAGATAACTGTAATAATTATAAGTACTTTTATAGCATACCTAAGCATCTTTTGTATTTACTATTTGCTAGTAATCGCGGCCCACTTACGCTGGCCGAGGGTAGGAAAATGGTAATTTCTACCAATATTTGGCGTTGACATTTAGATTTTTATATAATTTTATAAACGTCTATATTATAATATGTTTGGTTAGTTTAGGTAATATTTAATCAATAATAAACTGCTGTCTATTTGTGCGTGTGTTGATATATTTACCTGTTTATTAAGTAAGTTTTTTTTTTACGAAATCGGTGGTCCGCACAACTAAAAAGTAAAAATGTTGCTGCGGTGTACTAGAAGATTTAAAATCGATATTTTTTTTTTTCGTCACTTCTCTGCAGGCCGGGGTGCGTAATTGCGTCTTATTACATTAAACTATGTATAATATTATAAAAAAGTATAACGAGACGCCGCAGCCGGTCGTGTCAGCCGGGTAACTGCGTGCGTTGGCCTCAGCCCCCCGAGGTTACGCGTGACGTGTAGGCACGGGGCACGGGTGTGTGTGTGAAATTTTCAATAGTGTGTGACGACGATCGATAGGATTATATTATTATACTATATATAGGAGATTATTACGAGAGGAAATCGTCGGGACTGCAGCGCGTGGAAAAATTCGTCCCGACGAGCACGCGACGACTATTGTTGCATCGCAGGGCAGGGGCGGTCGGCGGTCTCGCGTATATGACGTCGACGCGTTTCGACTGCGCCGCTGCGGCGTGCGCGTGAAAATCGGAATGGAAATAATGAAAATCCGTTCAAAAACACGTCGCCGTCCGGTCAGTAATATCATATAATATTATTGTACCGTCGCACAAATCGAATCGATGCAGTGCGGCGGGGAAAAAAACCGAATTATTATTGCGGTGACTTCGCCGCCGCTGTGTTGTGTTACAATAATAATATTAAATGGCCGGACAATAATTTGTCGCCTATATTATTGTATACAGGTACTCGGCTCGGCGTGATCTCCGCGCACGCATAATATATGATCCATTTGTTCCGGGCCCCGAGAAGCACACAATACAAGGTTAATCGATGACCAGACCCGGCCGAGGTGCTCTCTCGCGTGTGAATCCGCGTGTCGCATTCGACCTGCACCACCGGCACGCGCGTCCACCGATGTATTATTATTATTATATTGTCGCCGTCGTCCGGAGGATTCGTCTCGGTCGTGTGGCGAGTGCACACAACAATAATAATGTGCGTTCCTCTCGCCGCCGTCTGCGCCGCAGCGGGAAAATTGTGACGGAATTTCCAATAATCGCAGCGGCGGCGGCGGCGGCGGCGTACCGGACGTAATGGGGGGGGGGGGGGTACCCGCGATACCGTAACGGCGACGATGACGGTGTATACCTAGGTACCTATACAAAACTGCACTGCGGTAGCTATATATAATATTGTAGAATCCGTACGGGCAATATAACTATAACGACGCTAACGATGTTTAAGTGGCGCCCAGAACGTATTTTTCAGGTGTAGCAAGACAGGGATTTTACCCGCCCAATCCCCCTGCTCCAAAACTCGAAACGTGATGGATTTTTTGTCGATATATTAATAATATTTAGGTTGATGTTGGCAAATATTAATGTACCGATATAATATAGGTTTCATCAAGGCTGGCGAGTGGTTACAACTATTTAAAAAGTGACCTATATATAAGTATGTTTCCTAACACCTTACTGTTATTAAATATTCATTTCGCCCCTTATCTTCAATGTGAAAAAGTTGCTACACCTAGTCATAGGGTTCGGCGGCACTGATAAGAGCCTGTCCTCTCTATAGCTGACAGAGAGGTTGAAGCGAATATAAAATTTCTCCGTAAGCACTAAATGGCGACATTTCCTCTTAAACTGTCTCGACTTTAAAATCAAATAAATGTTTTCTAGGACTAACTCTCATTTTCCTATTCCTATATGCACCACAAACTATGACACGAACCGACCCCTTGTTAGGATGATGAAGATTGCCAACAAGGACCCATAATCTTGTCCAGCTATTATTATTATGTTATCAATTTATTATACTTATTTTACCTGTTATTGATATTAAATGTAATACCAAGTCTATTCATCCTACTTTTGTTATCAATGTATTACCAATAGTCATTTAAATTATTGTATAAAATATAGAATATGTAGGTGCTAAAAAGTTACTTTCATGTATTATTATGACTTGTATGGCTTCTGCCCGTATTTTCAACAATTATTATATCGATTTATTTTTATGTCGATCGACGACGACGACGGAGATCACTATATTATAGCTGCAGTTTTGAAATAAGTCGGTTAAAAAAAAAAATCCGTTCGAGTGACGCTCGGCGCTGCAGAAGACGACGACAAAGACGGCGGCGGAGGAATGTGCAGGACGCCGTAAAAATTTCAAATATTATAATAACATAATATATTTTGTATTATTATATTGTTGTTGTGTATATAGGTACCTCTACACACAACGGATAGCGGCTAGAAGTCACACGACGGGTGGTCGACGGCGGCGGGTCAGCTCGAGGGGACTCGGTTATAATATATAATATATTATTATTATTTTCGATCGCGACAATATCGAATCGGGCGCCCGCCGCAGCCCGCAGTGAGTGCACATACAATACAATGCACATATTATTATTATTATTATTATTATTATAGGTATACGTATACACAGTATAATAATAATAATAATATTAAACGCACCCTGTTTGTTTTGTGTTTGCTGCGTGTGAGCGAGTGTGAGTGTGAGTGCCTACTATCGTGATAAACATCTGAAATACTCGAGAGGCGAATGACGCGCGAGAGGGGCGAGAATGACGTCGGGCGAGGGCCTTCTAGATTTTAATCGGGTCGAAGGTGAAAATAAATTTAACACCGACGTGTTTGCATCGTGTCTCGGGTGTATATGTGCTAGGGACGGGGGTGTGGGAGGGGGGTGTCTATCAATCAAACGACGAATTCTCATACAATAATGTACCCCCGCGGGTAAGGCATGATATTATATGGTTTTTTCGATTAAAATCGCGCGTACTGCAGCAGCACTCGCACACATATACAATTTTCGGTAAAATATTTCCGTCGAATATAATATTATGTCAAGTACAATTTTTAGGTAATCGGAAAAAAAAACCCAGAAAAAAAGTTTAGTGAAAAATGTACCGATATACTTATCTTGTACAGTTCTAAAGCTGTGTTTTGTATTTTAGCATGTAGTGATGTATAAAATGTTTGTACATATACATTTGTTATATCAACCATAACAACTATCATAAAATAAAAGGGGCACCTTTGGATAATAGAGAACGATATTAATTTGTGGCTATTTTAAAAAGATAATTAGCATTATTATAATAACTCTATATAGTGCTATACTTGTATTCATAATTGTATTAAATTGTATTATTTTAGACATTTTAAATTAATTGGCTATTTTCTAGTGTAATACCATTTTTACCTGGACTTTTTTTTCCTCGATTCTAATTTTGATAGCGATTTACTCAGAAATTTTGATCGGAGGAGCTAGGAATTTGACTTCCGTTTCTGTACGAATTCTGAATCGGTATTTTATACACCGATTTCTCAAATATTCATCATGCTTAGACAAAAAGGTTTTAATACACACCCATACTTCCGAGGCTCCGTTTCAACATTGAAATATATATTTCAAAAATACCCTTTTTCGTGTATTTTTGCTGATAATATATAGATATCTATATGACGGATTTTCCTTGTCGTCTCTCGAAGTTCTCTATTCACTATAGAAACGCGTAGTTGTTAAAGCTGTTATTCTCACCTATATACAGTAATAATTGCAGGCAATTAAGTCATCAGTGACATACATAATATGGCGGGACAAGGCCGTAACCAATGGAAGAGGGGTTACGGTTCAGACCCTCCCCACAACATTTTTTCTTAAGATAAAGTTTATCGATTTTGAATGTCTATTGAAAATTGTACATATGCCACTGTGATTACAATATACAATAGTAAATAAAAATATGTATTTATATTGTTTATAAGATAAGAATAGCCAAAAAAACATATTTACACTTTTACCCTCTCCCCCCATTTTTGTTGCTGGTTATGACCTTGTGGTGGAAAGGGAAGTATAAAATAATCTTAAATCTTTATTATTAAATTTGCTGTTGACTTGATGTTGGCCCTCGGTACACATTTTAGCTAGTATTATAAACTACACAATCGTCGCTGAGTAAATAAATATCGAATACCTATATTGTACTATTAATAATAAAGGAAATTTTTTATTTAATTTTCAAAACCAACAGGTTTTAATAAACTAATTATTTAAAAATTAAAAACCCGAAATTGTAATTACATCTTAATAACAATAAAAATAATATGTAGGTTCGACGTATAGGTAATAAATAATTAATAAACAATACGCATTGTTGTTGAAGCGTATTTTATCAATAGTTATAATATTTGTACTAGGTACAATAGGTACGTATATAATATATACAAAAAAAATATGATGAATAAAATATAAAACTGATAAGAAGCAATTGTAAAACGGTTAACTTTAATAATTAGACGCAATAATTAGGTATAACAACTGACAGGGGACAGACAAGAGATATTTTTTAACGACAGCACTTATCATTATTAAAAGAAAACACACCGTAAGAATAAGAATTAAAAACCGTTAATTTTAAATTATATTTAACCTATTTTTATGTTTATCCAGCGTTAAAATGTAATGACTATACCTACTATAATATTTTTAATAATTTGTTTTAAATTGTTTTAAATTGTATTATTATTTTAATACTATAATGTATTTAGCACTCAACAATAATTATAACATAAAAATGTTTTTTATACAGTTTATATAAATTTGTAAAATATCATGTATATCAAGAAAATTATTGTCATTATTAATAATTTTTAATATACATTTTTATTCTTTTACACCTGACTAATAATTTGTATAAAACATATTATAAAATATTATAGCTTTAGTGGTTAAATAATTTGTTTCATTTGAGATTAATCGTATATTATTATAATATATAGATATACAAACATTGATCCTTAATTGCATTTATATGTTTGTAATGAAATGTATTATAAATGTAAATTTATACATTTATTATATTATGGATAATATGCACGTATAATTTTCACTTGTGAAACATTTAACATTCACTGTAACAAGTAAATAAATTTAAATAAATTGTTCAAAGTGTATATTCTTAATTGATTTTTTTCCATTGTATTTTGACAATTTTTATATAAAATTATGTTATGGCTTTTGAAATGTTATAAGTATTTAAATTCAAATGTAATGACTATAATTAATCTATGTGACGTGAATAATTTTGTACACGTTTAAAATATTTTGTTAAAGTAATTTTGGAAAATACTTTTTAATGCAGGTATTATAGTATGTAATTTATGTAAATACTTACATGTTAAAAATATTTGACTTAAAATTTTAATTTTTTTAATATTTCATTGATTAAAAACTGGTATATTTTGCTAATAAATTATACAAATTAATCAGGGTTCTGTGCAAATAGTACCTGCACCACTAATGTAAGAAAACATTCAGTTAGCGAAATGTATAAAATAATTACGTATAGGTATCATTCTTAAAACTACATCAAAGCAATTCGTCAAACAATAGACTTTCTATTGCAGTTTGGTAAATACTATTAAAAGTATCGCAGCGTTAAAATCACCGAGTCACCGAATTAAAGTCTCCGCGACGTGCGCAGTATTAGTTCGCGTAGGAGTACATAGTACACCGACTACAGTTGTTATTAGGCACTTATTGGTTATTAGCAAAATATATCGATAGTAAAATAACGACGAAAAACTTCATTCCGACCACTGCTGCAGTGTTGGACAAACTCGATTCCGTTCTCTAATATATATCAGCCAGCTCATGACATATTGCAGCATTAAACGGCGGTCTAGAATAACTATTATAATTTATAATATAATATATTACGCCCCCGAAATTACTTTGACGTACACCTTTGGGCGAAAAACCGTTTACTGTCCCAGTAATGGGAAAACATAACATTTGGATGTAATAAGTGCTTTCATTATTATTATGAATTATAATCTCTTTGTAATTTGATGATTACATTGAGCTTGTAGAGTTGAAATTAAATTATGATTCCGCTGTAACTTATAATTTACGCGCCTATACTTATATGTCTCATTACCTTTGGCAGATCTAAAATGATATATTTTTATTTTATATTACGCTTTATAAATTATAAATTATAATATAATATAATGATATTATTATATTATATACATGCGAGTGTGACGTTTCTGTAACGGAAAATAATATTTACAGAAGATTTTCAAAAAAAAAACTTATTGAATTTAATACAGTTTATTTCGGTTTAGATTTCGTATAATCTGTTGATCAAGTATTATTATTTTTTGTAGCAACTATAAGTGGAAAATGTTCATTGGAAAATATGGTGCGATTAAAATATTTATCGAGCATAATTGGATCTAATCAACTGACTTTCTTTTTATCAAATTATTATGTCATGGATTTTTTTGTACGAGTATAGTAGTATGAATATTCATATGCTTTAAAAGTGTAACATAATAATATATAATAAAAAACGTATCCGAAATATAAAGTAGGTACCTATTTCCGAATATTGTCAGTACTGATATATTATTATGTAAAATTCGTGCAATATTTAAATATTTATATAATTTGGTGAGAAATGCAAAACGACATAAATAAATAACAGTAAAAAATCATATTGAACTCCACCCAGAATAGTTTTCAAAACATAATAATCGATCACTTTCATAATATAGGTAGACAACACACGTCTAACACACCCATAAATGTGGACCTACCTATATTGCAATTTATATGAAACAAAACACCGACAGAAGTCAAGCGAATCGCGACCAGCGTGTCTGACATCGGAAATACTGTCCCAGTTTTAAAATGTTTAAATTCTATTTTAAATCGTTATTGGAAAAAAAATCGTTCTAGTTGGTACTTTGGGAGGAGGGCGAGAGGTTAACAATCGCGTTTTGTACAATATTCAAATTTTCGTACATTTTTGTATACGAATACAAATTTATTACCGTAGTTATCATAATATTAAAAATTACTGGAGTATAGCAAAAACCAGCGTTGTCGACAGTTTAGAAAAACCCTTGGGTATTTAAAACTAGCTGTCCCGCACGGCATTGCCCGAGCCAAAGATTAAGTTAAGAATAACCTCAAGTGCGATTTGCATGCGATTAAGCTCTATATAGTTATAGGTAGGCAATTCGACTGCCCGGATCTCGGAAAATTGCGATCAGCGTATATTATCAGGCGGACAATCCACAGCAGGTGGTCTTAGGACCCCGCGAGGTGCGTGAGTTATAGTGAAATCAGAATATCAGGCACAATATGAAAAACATCGCAACGGCGAGGCCTTTGGCAAAGATTTGTTTTTTTTTTTTTTTATAAATTTATTTGTAAAAATATGTATATGCCATATATTTCTACTAGTTATGATAGTTATAAAATATGTAACCATTGACGACCCTTTTAAATAAACAGATATTATACATATTATATATATCCCATCAAAAATAATACTTTCAATTATTTTCCCAGAATTGTTATATATTATTATCACATATCCACTACATTTAAATAGTTCAAAACGTCGATTATCGATAATGATATATAATATTGTTGTGTGATTTTTGCTATTATTTACAAAATATTATGTCATCGCTCTTTATATGTTACATATTACTATTTATTATGTTAAACGCCCACCACTACGTTATGCATCGCTTAAAAATTAAAATCATTGGTTTCCAAACGCGGAAACGTCCAATATTATATACGGGTAATCTGCAATATAATACAATCATCTTAGATTATTGTTTTTAACAAAACCGGTAAACGATTGCAGTGTCTATGCACAGTATTTATATTAAAATCGCAATTACCTACGCAATCATACCTATAACAACCGTAGCCTATATAATATATGCAAAAAATAAAAAACAAAAAAAAATTTGACAAATATATCAATCATATTATAAAAAAGAGGAGGCTCGTCGCGGGTATACCCGACAGACATAAAACGCTTATATTATATTGTTGTTATATCGTAGACGAGTGCTTGGGTTTTCTACCCGTGGGATCCTAGCTATATTTTGTGTAACACGTGTCGAGTTTACAAGTGGCTCTCACAGCCTCCCGACACTTGTGCACCGGGCTAATCGCCGAGATTTTCTCCTCCGTATAATAGAACAACATAATATATCCACCACATATTTATGATATCATATTATACCCTTTGAGATTTTCCAATAAAAAAAGCACTCGAACGTTATATAAAAGAGGGACGCGACGTCAACACAATGCATAATATAATGCTATAGCTGGTGACAAAACGCTCGCAGGGCTATCGTTCACGCGCGCATTGTCATAATAATTCAGTCTTCGGCCGATTACGTGTGCTTTTAAGCAACCCTCGAAGGATTATTAACCCTTATCGCCGCCCGAACGGCATTTCAAAACGTTCGTATAAATCTCGAATATTTTATACGATATTTCGGGTCGTGCGCCGAGTGCGGTAACGATTTTAATTTTTAAAGTGCACAAATGTCACTAATCATAATTCACGTACTTATAGGTGTGTACGTAATCACATACGCGATTTGCTCATATTATTATATGTACACCTAATACAATAAATAATTTGATATAGTACGAATAATACCTATAAATATAAACTAATAATACCTAGCTATAAACGAGAATACCGTGACAATAAATCGCGGCGAAACACTAAAAAATTTTGATTTTGTTTTTCATTTCAATACCATTGAGCTGTTCGTAATGATATTATATATTAAATGCTCGTAATGAGTTTTGTTGTATAAACTAAGCGTTTATATTATTATTATTAAATCGATAAAAAAAAAAAAAAAACGAATACAAACGCAACGATTTTCACCGTGTCCGCCAGCCTGAAGAGCCGGGTGCAGCGCGGCAGACGCGGTTTAATCCCTGCCCGGCTTCCGACGAATGCTTTAAACGCTTTTTATTTTTTCAAAACGATTATAAGTAGATTGTCACGGTACATCTCTTGACAGACAGAAGGTCTAATGATTTTTTTTGCCCCTCTCCTTTGTTCCCGAACGATTAACGTTCCTGTATATTATATACATTTATATGCGCGCGTATATAATATTATTGTACAATATACTTTAATCGGTTTATAGCTTTAAAATCGTATAATATTTTCTTTTTGTCGGAGCCGCCTCAGAGGATTCCGAAGCCAATCCTCCGAGAGCAACTCAATAATAAATCTGCTACCCGTCTTGGGGTGTGTGTGTGTGTAAAGTGCGATTTACATTCCGCAACCGGAAACATTCTGAACGCCAACAAAAAAATACAATTTTTACACACAAGGCCAAAGCGGAGAATTTTTCAAATATATATTTGTATTGTTAAGAAGACGACAGTTGTTGTAGTTCTTTTCCCGTGGAATCGAGAAACGCGTTTCGAGATGAAATATAAAATAATCTATATATTATTAGAACGTCTTTAATAATATAACGGATTGTTGTTGTATAATATATAATAATATGATGATGTCACGAACGCACACGATACGCTGTAGGAACCTACAAGGGGAATTTGTTTTACAATTTTGTGTTTCAAAATGTGTAATCAGTAGAAGAATTATTTGGCATAAATAGTGAAAAAATTACGGTTTTATGTATTTTATTGAATATAGATTGTATATAATTCTATAATCGGCTATTGCAGCATACCGGTAAAATTATAAAAATTAAATATTTAATGAGAATTGAATAGGATATTGGAATTTTAAGTTGATGAATAATAATTTAAAAACAAAAATAACTCGACAGATCGTAATATTATATACATGCATATTATTATATACTCGTATGCTATATTATATTGTAAATCATAATATTTTTTGAAGCGTACTACCTGCAATGGGCAATTATATATATAATATTATTATGACAGTATATTATACGAACCTGTTTGTTTATAAATTAATGAAATAATTAAAACCGTGTTTCTAAAAACGATGGAGTTATTTTTAAAACCTATTTAATAGTATAGTAAGGTTATATTGTGAATATTATAAATTATATAATCTTGCGAATAAAATTATAAAACATTGGCGCCATTTGCGGCAAAATACTATGCGATTTAGTTTCAGATGCGAGATGGACGTTAACCGATTACTACCGAGACTACCTTTTCCTATACCGATATTTTGCGTTCTAATCATATTTGAAGGTCCGAATGCGAGTCTACCTATCATTTTCCGGGTTAATAGATCAATATAATAATAATTATTGCACTAAACAATAATATTTTATTGGTCGTATAAAGTATATTCAAAACGTGTAAAAATAATATTTATTCTTATCCGGAGAAAAACATAAATTATACATCAGCTGTATAGGTATAGTCTGCGCGTAAAGCGTTGCAGATTCATGCGGTTTTCGCCCTCGTCCGATCACGTTTTCGCCCGAGCGCATTATTCGTCGTCGAACACGCTTTTGTCCATCGCACGACGAGGATATCGCGCGTCCTCTTCGTCGGCGGTCGACCACGCCGCCGCAACAGTTCCGTCGTTCAGTTCCGTTCGCCGTAATGATTAATTCATCTGCAGTTCCGTCGTTGTTATCACTATGAAACACGTCCTCCGCAGGTTTCGCTCGGCCTTTTCCGCTCCGTCGATCGTATTTTACTTCCGGTTTATCGTTTGTCCGCCGCACGCACTATATACGGACGGTTTGGCTGCATCCGAGTTGGGTTCCGAATTAAAAATTGCCATACTAGATGGGTCCGGGATTTTTACAAGTATTTCAATCGTTGGGTCCCTAATTTTTTTTTTAAATTGTTTTTTACGGTTTATTATTTTTAGTTTCTTTGCCGTTAAAAATATAAATTATTAGAATTTTAGGTAATACGCTAAATAAATATGGCAATAACACGCAAGTACTATATACTAAGAAAAAAATATTGAAAATGTTATAAATCAAATATAAAAAAAAAAATATTGTGTAATAGAAATAAAAATAAAATATTGTTTAAAAAAATCACTTGGGTGTTGGTAAAAATGTATAAGACATTAATATTTTTCGTTTGGATTGTATATTTACATAAAATACTTTGTTACTTACTTCTTAGAACAATCCCGGACCCAACTAGTGTGCATAGTACCTGCGATTAGACCCTAGTACTCGGGACCCAACTCGGATGGTGCATCCGGCGCGGACGGCTTACATACCGGTAAGTTATAACCACCTATACCAGAAGGGCGGGACTCTTTTCGCCCAAAAATGACCTTTCGCTTTTCGCCCAAATATTTTAAAACTACTTTCCCTTTTTGCCCAAGAATATTATAGCACTTTTTGATCACATTTTTATAATACACAATTTGGGAAACACTTACTTGAAGCCATTTAGCATACTGATTGATTGTTCCTGTATTATATTCTTGTATTTTTGCTAATTTTTTCGTTCTCGATACATAATTTTTTTTGTCTTTGGGACAAGTTTGTAAATGGACATTGTTAACTGCATTTAATGCACTCTGCCAACGAAACTGCACTGAAACAGTTGTTTAGTGATCAAATGTTATTAAGGATAGTATTATTACAATCATTACTATCATCATATCTTTATGAAATAATCAGTGGACCACCGCGATATTATCTTTATAAGATATTAACAGACCATTGTAGGCATATACTGCACATAAATAATTTTAAGTATGTGTTTCCCAAATTGTGTATTATAAAAATGTGATCAAAAAGTGCTATAATATTCTTGGGCGAAAAGGGAAAGTGGTTCTAAAATTTTTGGGTAAAAAGCGACATGGGCGAAAAGCGAAAGGTCATTTCTGGGCGAACGGGGTCTTGCCCTACCAGAACGGAGTGATAACAAAAAACAACGATATAAATTGTATACAGCACAGCAGCGACAGTTGGTCATAATTCGGTTAACGAATTCGATAATAATATCAAATATATAATATGACGGTTTGTCTGTATGGTGTTCCACTTCGTCGTGTTCTATCAGTTCTGCAATCAGATACGTATACACGATTTTATATTTGTCGTTTATATTGTAGCTATTTGCTGCTAGTGACCTATACTCGTTTTTGGTCGGTTTTTTTTTGTTTTAATATGACGACTATTATTTTATATGTCACTCAAATAAATAATAAATAATGTTTTGAATTCCACACGATATCCGTTATAATATCTCCGTATAATGATATTCATTAAAACCTATGATTTGCAGACAATCTACAAAAGTATAAACATATCAGACAACTGCAGTATCGTTTTTTTTCTATACATTCCTCGAGCAACGCGGTTATGCCAGTATAATATTATATTGTTTAAATGTATAACGCATTATTATTTATTAAGTTTTAATAAAGTGATTAAAAATTAAAAATAATATCAGATGAAATTTTGACTCGCACTGCGGCGGAACGAGTAATACTATACATTTAACGAGAGTATACTCGTATATAACAAAAGATTTTCTGTTTTGACTTCGAGAAGCGACAGTGATATTATACCACTGATAACTATAATATATAGAGGCGTACCCACTAAACCTATAATTCGTGGTCTCGGTATACTATATCGAGTTTCTACTACAACCAGAGTTGTGTTTAGGCAATTCTAAAGAATTAACTAAAGTTCCTTGCGGTCACTTTATTATACGTTTGTCTTTGTGTGCGTGGTAAATAATGATCATTAGTGTATGTTTATGGGCCCACAACCATCACCATATATACCACATAAATATTACGCAAACGCACGCACATGTCATTTAGTCACTATAGATCAAAAGTAAACTCTTTTACCAAATCAAAAATCTTTACATTGTTTAAATCGAACAAGTAGATTACAAGTACCTTAAATTTTGTCACTAGCTAAGGTCGTTTTGATGAAAAATGAATATGGTTTGCAAGGGCCTTATTACATCTCATTAAAACATGACAATATAGCCATTCTCTGGCTTAATTTTACAAAAAAAATTCCATTTGTAAACCATTTTAACAATAAATAACAGGTTTTAAATGCCGTTAAATGCAGTAATAGTTTAAACCAATATATTTTTATCTACGACATGAAATAATACCAATAGTTATAGTATTTAATCTGTTTTGCATCGCGGGTGTTATTAAAGTACCCTCAGCACTGACTAAAGTGAGTACTATAAGTATATAAAGTTGTACAGACCGATTAAGTGATAACTGCAGAGAACAGCGACTTTTGATTAGCGAGAACCACATTAATAACGTTTAACGTTTTTCACAGATAAAGTAGGTCAGACCTGTTGATGATTAAGTCATTGTGTAATATTATGTGTTTTTGATTTGGTGGTGGGATTTTTTTTCGAGAGAGTTTTAAAACAATACTTAAAAGTTTACTGTATTAGTAATCTAAATATTTGCAAAAAAAAATTTTCAAAAAGTTAATTTTTAGTAGAAAAGTGACTTAAAGACGTATTTTTTGAACACCTTATATTAGTTTGATTTTGAGGGCGAAGGAGGGTCGTGCGAACTTTTAAACTTAGCAGACACATTCAAATATAACGCATAATTAAAATTCAGAAAAAAAAATTTCAAAAATGTTCATTTATTTTTTAACTCATAAAGCAGGCAAGACTGTTGCTGTCCCTTTCCTCGTATTTCATGTGTTTTTGATTTGACGGTGAGAAGACTTTTCAAGCAAGTTTCAAAACAACGGTTAAAAGTTTTCTGGGTTTGAACAAAAAAATTTCAAAAAGTTTATTTTTAATAGGAAAGTGATGGAAAGACGTGTGCTGATAGCCATCATGTATTGATATAGTATCATCGTATATATCTTAACATTTTCGCCGGACGTAAAAAAACCCTATTTCCGCCTCTGCAGGGTATATTATATTATGCATATTATTTATATTATCGGTAACTCGTTATATAAACACAATGCAGTTTACACGGAACACACCTTGGTGATAGTGGAATATTTATATAGTACCTCAAAGACGCGGGTCTCCGGAGAAATACGATATAGCCACCTCTGGGCCGTTCGCCATATTATATATTATCGTGACGTGTGCCCGCAGAATGCCAGATGTGGCGGACGATCGCTGGTCCGGCTCGACGCATAATATCGATATTGGATGACCGCGAAACGGGTGGTGACCACCTGCTGCAGGAAGTCGACGACGACCGCGGCTGGCAGTTTACGTTTCTCCTGCAGACGAAATGTTTTTCAAAACGTAATTATAGAGTGTTTTCTGAAACAATGACGCGAGTGTCGTGTAATATACGTTAAACGGATCACCCCCGCGCAGGTGTCATTTGGAATAAAATCATGTGGTAGCAACAGTGGAGGCCCTGCAGACGGGCAGGGGCTAACGAGCTTAGACCCCCCTCCTTTATTTTGATCGTGATACGTGAAATCTAAAAAAATATAAACTATTCAACATTAAGCATTTGGAACTTTAACACATAATATAATATAATTATTGTATATTATAGAGCACGTGGACTCCTCGCTACCCCTTAAGGACGCCTATATGGATCACCTCGTTTACAATATATCGTGCACTATGTACGTTATTATCTTATCTATTCGATAACTCTTTGCACATTGTTCAAAATGTGCAAAATCTCGGGGACGATGAGAGATTCTGCACATATAGACACCATCCAATCTTAAAATACAAATTTTATTTTATGCTCAACCGCGATAGACCTACATTTTGGGGGATGCTAAAATTATGTATACCTATTTCGATCAAACCCGCGCACTGATTTTCTTCATATTATTATGTTAGCAACACGACTTTCAATATATATTTTAAAACGAACGAGTCTGCAAACCGATGCTTTAACACGCTTGTATATTTAATCCATTTTTAATTTGTTGCATACTTGAAAGATTGCGCGTTCAGATATTGCAAAATTGTTTCGGAATTGTAACTGCGACTTGTTCAAGTTAGGAAGAGCCACTTTTTGATTGTTTTTTTAAATCGTTCGTAAAAAAGACACCGCGCTCCTTTGTCACATTATTTTCAGGCGTTTTATAACAGGGACAAGCGGATCTTTGCGATTAGAACTAACCCCGACTGGTTGCGCCCATCGCGGTGATGCGTCCGTTGAGATATTATATCGTACATCGCCGTGCATCGGCGGCGGCGTCGGTGATTTCAACGACCTCCCTTCGTTCGCAGATTATTAACCAGCGAAACGACCGAATGACGCGATTCGCGAGGGTAATATTATTATACGATTCGACACGATACAATATATAATATATATATATGATAATATATAGACGGGTATACAGCCCTATGCCCACATCGCGGTGCCGCCCGAGGGGCGTCTGCACTTGTCGACCGGCTATATATAATGCACCTAATATAACAAACCGAATAATATATTATGTGTGTGCGAGTATATAATATAAATAATATTAATCGCCCCAAAAGTGCAGCCGCCTCGATGCCGTCGTTTGACGTGATGGGTAGCTGATCGCCGAGACTCGGCCATTATATTATACGCGTCGATCATACCACCGGTCTTCTCGACGAAAAACACACAAAACCAGCCCCGCGACGAGCGTCTCGTATGTGTATTATTCGCGTGTTCCGAGCGGAATAATAATATAATAAACTATACGCACCATTATCATATTATTATACACACACTGCATTAATATTTCATATATATTATATTATGTGGGCCGAGGTACATATTTTATAATATCATATAGGTAAGCGTATAGCGATATTCGCGCCGTCAGAGTTAATATTGTTACAGTTACGGTCTTGTGGTTTTGCGGGAGCTCGTCCATTGTGCGCCCCCGTGGTTTATCCGATTTTCTGGAGTATTTTATCGACGTCGTCCACAATAATAAGCGTGCTTTATATTATTATCGTCGTACACACGTATATAATATTATATAGGTAGGCATATTGTTATAGTCGTCGTGGCATTATATACCCTCTCGGCCTCTTATAAATGGGTAACAGATTATTATTATTATTATTGTGTTCGAAGTCTACAACGGCGCACTCGAATAATGTGTGCGCGCGTTATACATTATATTATATAAGTGCGGTGGCTCTCGCTCGTATTCTTTTGTCGCGCACTCCATTACCGCGCTGCGGCTCCGGGGCGGCTATATATATAGTATACAACACGATAATATACACAATGACGATGGTTATATATAAACGGTGAAAAAATTTTTATAAATAATATTCTATTATACGGTCCCTTTTGTCCGAAATCCGAGAAAAGAACGACCCGCGTCCGTGGGCCGCGCGCGGGGCAAGAAACGCGCGCGCTAGTGTGTGTTTTATCCTCTTTTCGGCAGCTGCTGGAATATATTATATTATTATTATTTAAGATAAATATTTCCACGGCGAAGAAGCGCCCGAACAGATGGATGATAATATACC
The DNA here is from genome assembly GCA_022818045.1 of Neotoxoptera formosana. NCBI lineage: Eukaryota > Metazoa > Arthropoda > Insecta > Hemiptera > Aphididae > Neotoxoptera > Neotoxoptera formosana. Next base: position 23,815,987 of record CM040634.1, read on the forward strand.
TATACGCGTATATATTTTATATACACTTTTAAATCGATACATCTCGTCGACTGCGAGTTTAACGTTTTTAATGCGTGCGGCCTACCTCAAATCCTCCCCACCCGCTGGTCGCGATTTTTTTTTTTCCCAGTAATAGGTACCGACTTGAGCACGCATCGACTACCGATTGTGTGTCGGAGACCAAAAAAAAAAAAAAACGAGCAGATGGCTAATTTACCAGCGCCGCCGCCGCTGCCGCGTGCATCGCTTACTCGTTATTCAAATGCGATTTGCAGACCTTTTATCGTCGATGACGAGGTACACCGCACGCTGCACGCATGTTGTAATATTATAATGTTAATATTATTTACTCTGAAAACGCGTATCAATAGCCGTGTAATCTCGTCGGGCAGAAACTCGGCCAACCGATCAAATTATCGTACACACGCGCGCCGCATCGCGTCTTCCCGAAGCTTATATTATTATAATAATACCCAAGTAATCTGTACACAGATACCGACAGATAATTTTGACGATTAAAGGATGAGCGAAAGAATCGTTTGGTACCGCAATAGACCAGTGGTGGTCCCCAGCCTCTTATATTTTCAACGCCCCCTTTGTAGATTTTCGAAAATCTAGCTCCCCTCCTATAAATTGAAAAAAATTGATCACCTTTTCTTTTGTATTCTTTACAAATAAACTATCCATGTACAATTGTACAATATTTTGTAAGACATAAAAACTATTGTAAAATATAAATAATTTCATAAATACGATCACTGCTTATGCCTCCCTAGCAATGTGTACACGCACCTCCCCAGAGGGGCACGTCCCCCGGGTTAGGAAATACTCCTATATACCTTCGAGCTTAAAATCCGTGGATCGTCGTCGAGTTTTTACACGGTCTGAATAATGCAGGTGGGTTATATTAATAATAGGTTTAACGTTGAAAGTTGGTAAACGTATATAAATATATACATAATACTATATGTATACGGAGTGATCCGTTTAACGAAAGACACCATCATTAATGTTTTAGAAAGATATTATTCGGAGTGCTTCGATGAAAAATCAAATTTCAAACAAGCAGTTTATTAGTTATAAAAGTATATAGAAGTACTTCAAAAAATAGTCTGCTTATTTGAAATAAAGAATTAAAAAATAAGCATGCGATGTCATAAAAAATGTATATAAAACAATAACGGTGAGAATAGTAAAAAATATAAGTTTTTAAAGAATTAAAATAAAATGAATATTTTTAAAAATGTTAACAGTTTTTACAATAATGAGTGTCTCGCTTTAAATGTATCTCCTATGGTATGAATGACAATAATAATTAAATTACTATACATATATCACCATCGAGCATCAATGTAATCAATAAAATATATTATATTGTTCTTTGTTATAGTGCATACCACGCCCCGCTTAAACCACTGTCTTGACAAATGTACACGTCTAATGTCGCATAATGTCATTCTTTATTAATTATTTCCATCATTGTACTTCCATCATATTACACTTGGAAATTATTTAAACCCAATAGGTATTCCCGTCGATGCTTAGGTTTAAAACTTATCTCAAACTGCGCGGTGTTATCTATTAATGAATAAATAAATTATCTTTTTATTTTATCTCGATAGTCATACAAAGACGTCTTGCAGTCCGACAAATTATGCTCTATATCATTAAAAAAAAAAAATTAAAAATCAATGGGTCGGGGGTTGTCGAAACGTAAGCCGCCGGCGGGTGCGGTCGCGGACTTCCTGCGGCAGAGGCAGATGGTTACCTACCGTTTTGTCGTTATCCAATATTATATTATATCGACTCATCGAGCTGGACTAGATCATCAGCACACATCTGGTAGTCGCGGCACACGCCACGATATATGGCAAACGGTCTATATAATGGTGTAGGTTCGTCTAGTGGTTCGTATTTTTGGTCTATTTTTGGAAGTCTGTATAACTACGATATTCATTAAAATCTACAAATGTAAAAATCAGACCGAAACAGTATGGTTTTTTTTCATAATTATTGTCATCTGTACACACTTTGAGCGACGAAAAATATGTCATTATATTATAATATAATGCATTTTGAAAGAAGGCGACAAAAAAATGAAAATGAAAAATCATATCGTAGAGTTATTAAGTAATATTTTGACCTGCCCGCCCGGCGGAACGAACAATATTATACATACTAATTGAATGGTGAGCACGAAAAAATATTTTCCTTTTGACTGTTTTGACTTTAAGAATAAGCGAGTGTGATAATACTGAAAACTATATAATATTATATGGTCTTACCCATCACTAAAACTGTTCGCGGCCGCGGTTATACTCTCAAGTCTTTACAACAACCAGACGCACCACAAACCGATATCGACACTCGAATTTAATAATTAATATAAGAAGTATTTGTTTGCGTGGCCATGTGCGATGTACATTTCAACAATGTAATATAGTGTAATAAAGACGATATAAAAAAATAATTATGGCTCGTTGTCGATGCCAATAGGCTGCAGGTACTCGAATATTGTGTGAATGTTATTAATAATATTTCTATCGAAATTAATACGGTGCAATTAACACGTCCGTCCGAGGCTTGTATACAATGCCGCGTACGTAATAAAAGTAATTACCATAAAACCGCTGTTGGTTTATATATTATTATCGTGAACCAATATATATATATAACATAATACCGCGATCCGACGCGATACCATACGAGCACCTGTAGGAGTGGTCGCGTCAACCAGATAAGACGACGACGTATCGTGCACACGTCTCGGACCGCGACCTAACCTATACCTACGCATATTATGCGCGCGGCGGTGAGATTATAAATAATTACAATGTACCTTTAGATATTATTCAAATACCGTCGAAATCATACGCACGGGTAAGACAATGCAGAAATTAGCGACATTTGAAACGTAGGTAGGTACCTACAACTATAATACGTACCTATATAATATTATGCGCGTGGTGTAATTATATATTGTCCACTTTCATGAATATAGTCGTTACGGTCTCTCGGGCGCAGCGTATAATAATAATACAATATTATGCGAATACGACGACACACGGATGTTTACGGTCGTTTACAGTACAAAGACTCTATAGCTCGAGACGCTCTCTTCGAGAGACCAACTCGATAAAGACCGTCTCGATCGGGAAAGCACGGTCTTATGCGAATATAATATATTATAACCTGCAGTATGGGGAAATATGTCTAGGTGGAAAAAAAAACGTATTAAACGGGAAAGCGTCTTGAGCGGGAACGTATATAGTATTGTGATTACTGTCAAAATAAATATTTTAAATATTTAGTATAATAATTTAATCGGGCAAGTTTTAGAACGATCATTTTAGAAATTAAATTTTTAAACAAAATATGATATACAATTGAATTATTTATTAATATTTACTGATGGCATATGTAGGATAATATTGTTATTCTTCAACATAATTATGTATTAATGTAAAATATGTATGTGATAGGCACTCGCAATAACTATAGGAATTCAAAATACCAACCATTCAACATTATGGATGTTTATTATATTTTATATTAACCATACATTTTATGATTTGTGAAAGTATAAATATTACTATTTTATAGTTCCATAACATCAAAATTCAAAAATACCAAATTTTCCCGATATACCTTGTAAATATTTTGTATTTATCAACAATTTTATTTAGCGGGGATATCCATCATCCAAGCTACCTAAACTTTTTTTACTGCGTGAAAAGTAGAAAAACTCATAGAAAATCTTGTGTTCTCTAAGGTTTAAACAGAAACGCTTTTATTAATTTATCAAAAAAAACTGCAAATTTTCATAATTTGGACGTTTTTTGTCGAAATTCTAATTTTAGACTCTTATAAAAAACTTTTGTAGATTTAAGCTCATTTTTTTACTTTTTACTTACAACAAGTTATGAGAAACTTTTGACTAAATTTTCAAATATTTTGAACGAGGAAAATTTTTTTTTATCGACAATAAAAAAAAATTTAGCAACAATTTCTTATGCCAATAATTAATATAGTTAAAGAAAAGTCAAAGTATATTGGAAATTTGATGGTGTATAGAAAATTCTTACATAAATATTCGGTGAAAATTGCATGTGTCTACTGTCAGTATTTATTTTGTTACGCACCAAAAATCAAAATCGACAAAAATTTACCTATAAACATGGTACTATAATATTTTACCGGCGTCCGAGACAATAAGGCGCGATAATCCCACCACGGTCGGAGGTGCTATGTATTCACGCCTCGTACGATATTGTGTTTTTTTTTCTCTTATCAAACACACAACACACACACATAGTTCATTATTTATATATTGTCTATATTGCTTATGTATATAATATATAGTTAAGCTCGCCCGAGGGCACACGCGTATTATTATTATAACTGCGCGAGGTTTCGTTGTGCACGCCCACGCGCCTAAACAAATAATAATAATAATATAGGTTAGAGTTTATAATATTTATTTATTCTTTTGTCGATGTGCCAGACAGTGCGCACGCGCACGAGACACGCCGCACCGGCGCGAGAGGGTCATCACGTCATGTGATATTATATAAGGTAGGTAAGTAAACGGCCGTCTATATGTGCGTGTATATACAATTATAATATACCCGATATACTTATATTATTATGATGCTAACCGGGGTAGTGGTTAGACGAGAGGTCGTCGACGACGAGACGATAATTTATTTATATATAATATTATGTGTGTGCGAGCACACAATATAGGTACATATAATATCAGCTCATATTGTTATATTCAATATTATATTCTATTGTACACACCTCGTCAGCAGGCGAACCGACCGATATAATATTATATTATGGATGGGGTTGATGTGGTCGACAAACTTGAGATCTTTTGAATCTAGTGATCTGGTGGAACGCGTTTTCGAGCGAAAAATAAGACATCGACAATATTCGAGTGATCGAAATGTGTAATTGAAAATATAATATTATGTTTTGAGGTAATTATATATTTCGATAAAGCGTAAAAGTGAAAAGTAAATCAATGTTTTATTAAAAAAAATTATTAAGATATCAAAATTATCTGAATAATTAATTTTTTTTTATAGGACAATGGAAATCATTTATATTTTATGACATTCCTCCATATTTATGTATTATAGCTGATGTCAGGTACAGCATCGATATTCTTATAACATTTTATTTAATCGTCGTCTCAAAAATATGAATAAAATACTAACACGCCTATACAATATTATACTCGGACCAAAAACATTTCGATCACTAGACTATCGACCAAATGACTCGCACCGTATATATAATATTATGCACATAATACTGCTGCAGCTGCTGCAGCAGAGTTGCATCTCTCGCAATATTGTGCAGCACGACCGACACATACTGAAACGAACACAACCGACACCCGAGGATCGGCTCATTTGAATATTTTAAACTCTGTCGTAGCGGTGTAATATCGTGGAGACGATCTCGACGGAGAGAAAACATCAACAACAACAACCACAAAAATAATAATAAACAGCAGACGTCATCGATAACAAGACTCTCCAGCACAAAATGAGCATTATAATAGTTATAACCGATTAAATCTTACACGGGCGAAGTGGGGGAAAAAAACGAACAAACATTTTAATTAATAATAATTATTGTTAACTTTATTTTGCTACCTACTTTTCCTATTATATGTTATAGATATTATTGAATAATTATTATAATTATTAACTTCCATAGATTTTAAACTTTTATAAATTTGAAAAGTGATAAAATTTGTTGTACATCTGCACCCTAATTATTATTATTATTATTAGCCTTAAGGTACTCGCGCTATTACGTATATACTATAATATATTATACCCTCTAGAGGGCTTATCAGACGACCGCAATCCGTGTGCATTGTGTGTGTTCCTCTCCGGGTAGGTAGGCTTATTGTAATAATAATAATATTATGTGTACACGACTCCCGAGCGTGTGTTCGCATCACGGCAGTGATCCGAGGCGGCGTATAATAATATATTATATTATACGTATGTATATTATATTATGTGCAGGTAACGAAATCGTGTGCGAATTTTCCTCGGCAAAATCGATATATTATACCTGCAGCCTACACTGTTATAACCCTGACGTGGATACATATAACGCGTAGGTTTATACCACGCAGGTAAGTAGTTTATATTATATACGCCGCACGACTATCCGCGGAGATCCGCACACGCGATGCATACCAAATCAAAGGCCAACACTATTGTAATTTATGACACATTTTAAAACAAATATCACGTATACTCGCCGGAGAAGTCTCGCGATGCTCCGAGGCTCATAATATAATATATGTTTTTACGCACTGTGTAACCGAAACACCTGACAAATAGAAAATTGATAACAATTTAGCGTATGGAAAAAATTTTGAAAATTATATTCATAGTAAATAACTTAATATTTACTCATGATTGAAAATTCCCAAAAATAATTTTTTTTGAAAAAAGTAATTACGGTTTAAAAAAATGTATTCCAAAAAATATTGATATTTTAAAAAAACTGTATAAAATAGGCCACGTAACTTAGAAAAATGTTTTGACCACCAACATTTTTCTTACTAACAGTTTTACAAATTGGCTATTTTTAATTGTTCCAAAAAAAATTGAATCAACTTTAAATATAATATTACGAAATGATGAAAAACAATAGCTTGCGAGTTTTCCTCGGCAATCGATATATTATACCTACCTGCTATACAAGGTCTTGTGATATACAATGTATAGGTATGTAAGTAAGTATAAATAAACCGCACGACTATCCGCGGAGATCCGCACACGCGATACATATCAAATCAAAGGCCAAAATTATTGTAATTTATGCGTATTTTAGAACAAAAAACACGTTTACGTGGTGTGAGTTTAGGTATACTAATAGAACCTTTGTGCGTCGCTCGAAGTCTCTTTGCACCGACGAGCATAATAGTATAACATTATGTTTATTTATGCTTATATTTATTCGCGCAGTGGATGAATTCGAAAAACGGGAGAAGGGCAACTATTTACTAGTTTTGAACGAATATTCAGCGTCCCTCGATATCGTGTTATCGAACCATCGACCTGACCTACTCGGGCCCCGACCGTCAACCCTTCGCGGACTGCAAAATATACTATTAATTTTAATAATTATAGTAATATTGTAATCGATTGAAACTAGTCGATATTATAAACTTTACGTTTTTTGTAAAATAATATTAATATGTTTTATCCGATACGATCTTTCGAATTTACAAAAAAAAAAAACTGCATGCGCTGCAGAACGCGTCCCGACGAGCACCTGCGCCACCCCCGGGGGTGCTCTCGAAATGAAAAAAAAAAAAAAACAAAATCAGAGGTCAGAAGATTCCTCGCCAGTCGCTCCTCCCCACCCCCCCCCCCCCACCAATTCGAACTCGCCGAATTAAAACCCCGCGTGTTAAGCACACGGACGATATGGGTCGTGGGTACACATATAATATCATCATCTTACAATGTATATAGGAATCGAGTGTGAAATCGTCTGAATTCTGACGACGGTAATAATTGCGCTGTGAAACGCGTAAAACGGTCGAATGCCATGCCAACGCCGCCGCGAGTGCAGACGAACCGTTTTATTTATATAATCTCATCGAAACTCGCGCATAACTCCACCGTGAGATGTTGCGAGTCGAGTATAATACTTATATGTGTAATTATTGCAGCGAGAATTATTGCCGATTATTGCCGCCATTATTCCGCGCTACAACAATAATTACATTTCCGTCTGGTATATACCGCGCGGGCCGGTTACCGGCTAACCGCGTTCTATGTATACCGACGAAGCAAACATAAATAGTGATATACGCGTGTATATGTATGCCTATATTATTATGATATATCGCACCACGACATGGAACGATCTCGAGTCTAAACACATTTCGGTTTAAGTGCTTAAATGTATATGAGCTGAAGTGCGTGTCTATATTTTATTACTAGCTATCCGAATTACCCGGCTTCGCCCTAGTGTATTTTTTTTTACATTTACGATATTATTTTAAAATATTATATGGACAATATTGTTGAATGCAAAATAGTTTTTATGCACTTCGTTGCCCGTTAAAAAAAATTAATAATGCCAACTCTATATATGAATAATATATGTTTTGTTTCATAATATAACAGTTAAAATAATATACTAAGTAATATATCGTTACAACAATATTCAGTTTATTCCCACCCGGCGTTGCCTGAGCCAAATATTAAGTAAACCTGAAGTGATTTCAATGCATTCACAACACGACGTATTGACTGTTAATAATTATTATTGATTAGTCCACTTAAACTCGACATTTTTTAAAATCCTTTCTTATTGCGCGGCGGTAAAAATATTAGAGGAATCATACTATATTCCAAATTTCAAGTTCATACAGCTGAGTAGCTTTTGAGATACAGCGATCAGTGAGCAAGTGGTATTTGGATTTTATATTTATAGATTGTATAATACTGCAATTATTATTTTTTGTATTTCTCGTCGTTACACTGTGCTGCAGACGACTCTGTATAAGAGATATTTTATAGGCAAGTACGATACAGGCGAGTATAGCTTATGTTTTTTTTTTTTATTAATTTTCTTCCCGAAAACCCGAAGTGTTACCGAAAATATTATGTAGAATAATGTTACTAATTTTAAATCGAATTCAGCGTTTCAGCGACAGTTTGCAGGCTGCAGATAAACGCGACACAAACGTGTTTTTTTCGCAAAATACCGATTTGGTTTTTATATCTGTGCACATTCGGCGGAATTCGGTTAAGTATATTGTATTATTCTATACATTACATTAAAAAATTATCCGATTAAAAAAGAAGTGAACAATACCATCGCGACGACGAAAGAAAATATAAATCGACACAATATATACTGAAACGTCGATTAATTAATAATAAGAATGGTCAATTATTTCTATTTTTTTTTTTTATAATATTAAAAAAAAAATGGTCAAGGGAAGCAACAAGGTACACGAAATGTATATCACGAGTCCCGCACGACCCCGCAATCATCTGCGCGTGCGGTAGATCGATAAGTCTAAAATGCGGTTTTTTCAACAGCAATATACCTATATAGGTAGGTAGGTAGGTAAAAGAAATTTACGACATCAAATCGGAATTTTCTCACAGCGTTGCAGCGTAGATCGCAATACTGTTGAAAAAACGGCCTTTAAATTTATATATAATATTATCCGTGTGCTTATACCGCGTTCTCGCAGACCTAACGGGTCCCATACTTAGAGGTTGGGGGGGGGGGCTGAGACGTTCGTGGCACACTCTATATTGTACACGTGCAGTACTTACTCTGCCGCAGTTATATAATATGATAGACGGGTTTTCCTTTTTTTCCGAACCGCTGCAGCATGCTGTTCCGCTGCAGTCGAAATCAGTATTTTCACTACCTATCCTGTGTATAGGACTATGATACGTGAACAATCGATGTTTTTAAATGAACTAGATATCATCATGTTGCGTACGATTCTTATTTCTTACGCGGACTTTTAATTGGAAATCAATTCGTTTTTTTTTTTTTGTTATCCTACGCCGAGACCCGTTATTTTTTACTGCATTGTTTATCGTCACTCGTATTATTAATTACCATATATTTAAAACAATATAAAAATACAATATATTTTTTTCGTTCTTAGCAGATCGAAATGCGTATTCATATTATGTACCTATATACTTGTATTATAATATTATTATAATACAGGTGCGTATATTTTGTATATCACAATATTATTGTAATAGGCACGGCGGCGCTTGTTTAATTAATATTCGTTTCAGAAACCATATGACGCATCATTGTAATGGCGTACGATGAAAAAATAAATAAACATGATTTAGAAACTAAACGTATCGTGCGGTCGATCTGTGGAAACTATTTAAAATTAATATTATTTTCGTGTATATTCTAATGTATATGGTCGTAAAAATATATGACTTATGTGTGTATAATATTATAATACATTTTTATAATATTCGTCATCTGCATTATGTATATACTATATTCATAAGCAGGGCTCGTAAGTCCATGCCCTAAAAAATGACTAAATAAGCATGCATTTATGCACTCGAAAGTGGCAAAATATATGCCTTAAAAAGTTAAAAAATATGCATTTATACGCACTAAATATCCAGAATTATGCACTAGATGTCGATTCTTTCATAGTGTTTCCATAAAAAAAATCCATATTGTTGTGCTAACACTTCACGTATTTAACCGCGGTACCTTGAAACGGATTTCTATGTCATCTAGCATTAAATACAACTTAGCAAGATTGATATTATGAAATGCATGAACTTACGAGCCCTGTTCAAAAGTAAACATACAATATATATTATACCAATCCGTGTAGGTATTATATTTATATATAATATGTATAAAGTGTACATAACGGTTACATAATATTATATATTAGGTATGCGCCTAATTATGTTATTATATAAATTTAGTACGCTCAGGTAGGTATATAACATTATATTGTTGTCTGGGGGGGGGGGGGCGGGGGTAATTTTTTCGTGTAATTTTTCGCCCGCGACCTCGGTATATATGGTGAAAAATATTATAACGCGTATTAAGTTCAATTAAAAATTCGAATATATGATTTAATACATTTGGTATCACACGAACTACTATACTATACGCGTTATTGTACTCGTGATCGGTTTTCGTCATTTTTGCCGAGGCGAATTTCAAAACAAATTTGTTCTGCGCGAGATAATGGATTTGATACATGCAGTTGTAGTCGTGTTTGGACGTCAAAATATTTCCATAACGCTTAATTCGGTTTTGAATCGATCGGTTTTTTCCCTTCGTCGTCGAAAAAAAAAACAATCTTTCATTGATGAAAAATTAAAAAAAAAAAAAAAAACGACGGGTTTATATAATAATATTGTTGTACAACAACGAAATATCAAATAATAACACACGGAGATGGCACAACAATACGAGTCGGGGTATCCGTATACAGATAAAAACCCTCGGGACCTTAAAGAAAACACTGTTTATATGTACCTCTATACGAATACGTTTTTTTTTTTTTGATTGCTCTCTTTTCTTATTGCTGCGGCACAAGCTGCCAGAGGTCTACCTGTAAAATACTAATTATCTGTGAACAATGACATACGGATGCGTAACCGAACCAAAATGATTGTGCCGGGCCGAGGCACAAACGAAAGCCGACAATATAGGTACGCGACGACGACGGTTGGATTAAAAAATAAAGAGAACCGAAAAGAAAACCTATACTCGAAACGTTATTACCTATATACACTTTTCGTATATTATTATTATTATTATTATTATTATTATACATTTCATGCTTTCGACCCCCTAAGTAGCCAGAGTAACACGACTTATTACACGTCGCCGCGAAGAAGAAGAAGAACGTCGACAACAACTGCTGCTGCTGCACGAGCGAGTTTGTAATTTTTTCGGGCTTCGGTGAAAAAAAAACAGCAGGGCCACTCTGATTTTAATTAACAATGCATCACAACCCGTTTTCCGTTTTTGTTTATTGCCCGTACACACACCACGCGTCTCGCGAGTGGCGGCATTATCGTTTTCGTGCGTGTATGATATATTTTTCTTTTATCTCACAAAGTCGTAATGATATTATATAATAATAATAATAATAAATATTATAATAACACTGCAGTGATTTAGCCACACAGCGGTCAGTGTAATAATAATATGGTCGGCAACAGTATGTATAGCTATATAATATAATATAATATTATTGAGGTTTATCGTGGGCGCTCGGCGGGTGTCCGAGTGTAAAATCAAAATTACACATCCGCGGCGGCGGCGGGCGATTTGCATAATGTAAACAAGATATTAAACGGCAATTATAAAAACGACGACGGCAAAGGAACTGATGTAATATTATAAAATACACGACAAGCGTGTACGATATTATATCATATTATACAGGGTGATTCAAAATTATATCGATGCCACTGCAGCAAGTTCTATCGCATAAATATATTCGAAATAGAGAGAGAAACGCAGTACGATACGAAAGTCTTTAAGAAACATATAAGGGCGATTTGTACATTTTATAATTATTTTTACAATATACTGCAGTAGTCACTCGAACCTCGCGGATAATCCGAAAAACTCCATAAATCGAACTAAACTCTTCTAGTCCCCCGGAAAACCTCTGTAATTAGAGAAAATACATATTGTATTCCGCGGTCCCCTCGATAATTCAACATGTCTGTCGGTGGGACACAGACAGGGACGGATTGGGATATAAATTCGGCCCGGGAAATCTGCAGTACCTATGTCGGCCCTTTATGAAAATAATATAGTCGTGGATCAAACTGTTCCCGTGTTTACAGGTTACAGTTGATAAAATCATGCAATATTAATAAAATATGATAAAAATACCGTCTACACAGTATGGTTTAAATTTATAATTAAAATCTGTTATTCTGAAGAAAAAAAGGCACGCTACAGGAGGACCGGCCCACCGGGAAAACTCCCAGTGTCCCGCCGGCCCACTCCGTGCCTGGCACACAGACTCTAAAATTCGAATTTTTTTCCAGAACCTCTATAATTCGAATTTCCTTAAACGCGATCAAAGGTATGTTCATATTATGTACAATCTATTTGACGTTTATTATTATCTTTTTTCAATGCTATCAGTAAGTTAGATAACGCTATGGACAAAAAACAGATTTCTTTAATATATGTAAAATATAATAATATATGTATAGTAACTAAATATCAATTAATAAATGACAAAATAAATGTAATATGCAGGTACATTCAATTTTTCACCTCTTCTAAATTCGAATTAAATTTTTTCCCTCGATTTTTCGAACACTCGGTATATCCAAAACCTCTATAAATCGAATTTTCAGATCGGTCCCCCGAATTTCGAATTATTGAGTGACTATATATACTGTATATTATATTATATATTTATTTTTACAATTATTTATTTATTCTCACTTCAAATCTGGGGACCTATATTTTTTTTGCAAACACAATACGAAGACATTTGTTTAATACGTTTTGGTGCTTGAACAACATTAACTATTGCTATAAACTTGGCTAAGCTTTAGAGATATTTAAAGTTGTTATAAACGTCTAAAGCCGACCGCCCAAAACATTATAAAATGTACAAATCGTTTTAGATATGCTTCTAGATCAGAATAGACTTTCGTACCATACATTTTTCTCTATTTCGAATCTATATTATAAAGACGTGACCGTGTCATACGTTTTGAATCACTCCGTATATTATAATATACACATGACGTACAATATACACAATATATATATATATATCATACGCGCGTAATATAATATTTTATATTTTACCCGTGTCCCGTAAATTATACGAAAACTCTACAAACTCGTTTTTTTTTCAAACGTATATCCCACCTCCCCGTCCCCACCACCCGCACAACCGCTACCCCTGTGAGTCGTGTCCAACAGTTATATTATGTTCGTTCGCCGTGTGCTCTCCCGCGGCCGTCTCTTCTCCACTGCTGCGGCAGGTCTCGACGTTATGAAATATAATATAATATTATTATCACCTATGATATGATATAGGAACTATAAATAATGCGAGCGATTCCAAACGATTATTGAACAACAAACGGCAACAATCATAACGTTACCTATTCAATATATTATCATTATAATATTAAGTGGAATAAAGCGAACTGCGCTAACGATATTACAAACATTATTGTACAGGGTGATTCGCCGTGCATGCTCACCCCCATTTTTTAAATTTAATAATGAGTTTATTCAAATTACCATCTTAGGAATTTTTATATATACCTACCTACTTAAAGGCCATACTTTCAGATTTTTGAGATTTTTTGTACTCCTGTGACGATACAAACTTCTGTTTTTCAAAAGAGAACCCTCTGTATTTTTACTGATTAATGTTTAGTTTTTATGAAATGTTCGATGTATTTAGTTCAAAATTCGAACGAGCAGTTTTTAGGTTATTAAAATGCTCATACTAAGTCCTTAAAAATGGTATTACAAAAATATAATATGTAATATTGGTAGGTGTATATGTATAATACTATACTTAGACTATTTTTTTAAATTATAAACATAGATAAATTTTCAAATTTCCATAGCCCCCATTATATATCTTCCAAGCCCATTGTACCATGAACCTATATTATCCGTTTTTATTAGAAAAATCAAATTTAAATTACATATTAGATTATAATTATACTTACAGATTTATGCAGCTTGTGGTGGCGATAAGGAGCACACAAAGTTAAATAGCTCAAAAACTTTTCGTTCGAATTTTTCAAACAATAGTTTGTTTCTACACAGGGCACTCCTTAAGTACCAAGTACAAACAAATCTCAACAATTTGAGAACATGGTATTCAAGTTAGGTTTTTTTTTAAAACTTCTAAAAATCAGAATTTGAAAAAATTGATTATTAAATGAAAAAAAAAATGGGGGCGAGCATCATGCTTGGTAAATCACCCTGTACATCATGACGAGTGAATGCACATAGGTTATATCTCATAATTTTTTTGTTGCTATACACCACCGACGACGCCGCTAAAATAGTAATATAATACGTGCAGTCAGGTCTTGTGGCCGCGATACCTAGGTATAAGTACACGACGACGGTGTACTTCGTCTTTGGAACCGCGCACGAAAAACCCCTCATATCGTTATTATATTATATTGCAATAATAATTATTAAAATCGTTCGGGAGGTGTCAGAAAAAAAATTATTTACGAGCACGCGAAATCTTAACGTCGTCGTCGTGTTAATAATATTTACGTCGTCTACCGCTGCAGGGCGTATAAAGAGGTGTACGATGCCGCTGCAGAAATCGGCTGATATGCTGTTTTAATTTGGTTTTAAATTATTATAAGTCCTTCGAGCGGGCTGTGCACGTCGCCGTATGCATAATAATATCGTATTATGTTATAACGAATAAATCAAATATTGTTGTATATTATGATGATATGCGAGATGCGGTCCACGAATACGATATTATTATTTTATTGTCTCGTTTAATAATATTTATACGATTCGTCGTTAAAATATAATATAATAATGATATAGAGGCATTATATATGATAATATATGATATTATATAATATCTCGTGCGACGAACGAGTCCCATCATAAGCGAGATAAATAAACGTTAATATTTAGTCAAAATGACACATTTTGACTACACATTTTGGGTACTGTATGTACCCAGGCGCGAATAGACCTCAAATGTTGGGGTTGCTAAAATTATAAAACGCTCGTATAACTCCCGTACGTTGTGAGGCAGTGGTGTGTCGTCAAAAACGAATAATAGTGGGCACTTTCTTGGAGTTTTAAACGTTATTTTCCATCACTTTTGACAACTGAAATACGGCAAGTGATTTACATTTACAAGAAATGTCATCAGCTACCATACGTTAAAATCTAACCTTTATACGTCTGAAATTGATTCGTTTTGGATTTCTTTGCAAAACAAATAAACCGGAGTAGGCTAAAAAGCATAACATATTTTGCTTCCTTTTTCAACATCGTATAATATGTGTGAAGTAGCATTTTCGACGTTGGAAATAACAAAAACCATAAAAAAAAGGTCTAAACTTAAAGATATTGAAAACGAATTAAGCGTAAGTTTGTCAACCATCATTCCCCACGAATTAAAGACCTGTGTTCAGTTTGCCAATCACGAGTATCACACTGATTTGTTTTTTAAAAAAAAATATTTTTTTATTTAAATACATACCTTAAATTGTTAAAATTTTAATTATGTATATTTATAATTTTTGTTTTTTTTAATAAAATGTTAACATCCATTATATTTACATGTTACCATTTTACATAGCAGGTTTATAATTTTTACTTTTTACAAATGGTAATTGTTTTAAGTGTGTCACTTTTTGTGGATCTAAATTAGGGTGTCGTTGTACAAAAAAGGTTGAGAACCACTGCACTAAGGTATAGGCACTGTATAATTTCAATATTTTTAAAATTTTAAAATTTTAATTTTATCAATATACAATATTATATTCACTACAAGCATAACAAATATTAATAAATAAACATTAAACATTAAGTTTAACATTTTTTAAACTTTACTTAATAAAAAGAAGCAAACTTCCTATATTGTCATTTGTCACTAGCAAACTCATTCATAATATTTTCTGCAGTCTTTATTAATCAATATTAACTTTTTCAATGTTTACCATTGACAAGTTTGAAATTTTTCATATTTTTATAAAATGCATTAGCACAAATCACTCAATTACATCTTTAAAATCTTATTTGTCTAGTTGGATTCACCATAAGTGAAAGAATCCATCATAAAAATTTGATCGATATCGAGTTTACTCGTTCAACTTGTAGTCTGCAGACCATATAGATTAATATATATTGTACTGGTGCATCTGTGATCTTCAAACAAGACCCTCACGAAGGACCTTACTCGATACATAGTGTGCTGTATTAGTATTTTACTATTTTAGACTGTACAAATGTATGTATAAACATTTTGCTTAAATTTTAAATGTTATAATTGTAAAGGTAAGCCGATCGCCGACGTGCATTTAAATAAATAAACACAATAATTAACATAGAACACTATTTATTACAATTTGTAAATAGAAATATATTTATAATCATGACTTATCTTGTAATTTAATTATTCTCGCATCTCAGAAATGGAAGGACAACATATTTCGGGAGACACGCTGCTAGACACTTCGATGGTATTGATGGAATTAAAGGATTCCATCAGTGGAGAAATATATAAAAATTCAGAAAGTCAGTCTAAAATTGTATTAACCTTGTGAGATCACGACCTTTTTAAAGGCCGAAAACCACCCACCTCACAAGGGGGACACTTGTGGGATGATCCATAGGCCGAGCCGCGTGATGGCATATGACATGTCGGTAGAACCTATGGGTTTTTGTGCAGATTTCTTAAATAAAAAGAAGAAAGAGTCAGTTAGAGTGATCATGTTCATTTATATTTGAGGATAAATGAAAGAATATAAAAATTGGCACATAGCAGTTGCATAAAACAAAATACATAATTGACACATGGCAGGTACACAAAATAAAATATAAGGATTGGGGAGATCTTAGAGGATACATAATGGTATATAGAGACTGCGGCTCCGGAGTGCGGTTACCGAGTCGATATTATTTGTCATTGGTTGCCCATGGCTCCGCGATACGGTTACCAGGGTGATAATTTTACCAAAGACATATGAAGGAGATTAAAAATGAGAGAAAAGAAAAACTGCACGATTTTATAGCTGGGGGAATTTTGGGAAAAATACATTACAATAACGACGACTGGAATATGATGTGATTGAACAGGGGCATGATGTTGTCTTCGCCCACCTCGGGCCCACATGTAACGTGCTTAGTCCATCATTTTGATGGAACAGACTGTCGAGAAAATAAGACACAAACTAAAAGATGAAACGTGGTGTTTTTGGTGTTGAGACGGAATACGGTAGCAACGTGTGCGATGGTCAGCGGTCGCCATAGAAAAAAACGTCTTTACTTTGGCCGTTGGACCGCAGGCGACGTGTTGGCAGGTGGGGTGATCCAGTGTCGACGTATGTAGGGAATTGCACAATAATATTAGGGAACAGGTTTGCCCTGTCGGCACGCGAAGGCGAACACGACAGCGACGCGCAACGGCGACGACGGGCCGACAGCGGAACACTGAACGCGGTAGACACTCTTTTTGTGTGGGGGTCAGGGGAACAAAGTGCATACATAGACCTTATACTCTGAGTATAACTATGAGTGCATACACCGTGGAATATAATATACTAGCTTTAAGCGAACAAGAGGCCTAAATTCCGTGACATTACAACCTATATTGGATTTCTACCTAATACGATATAATATTATATAATATAATATTATACGCAATGTCAATTTTATGGCTCTATTTTTTATTTTAAGCACATAGTTGATACGGGAATTTAATATTTTCTTTGTAATAAAACTTATATAAATCTTATCATTTGACAATTAATAACTTTCAAAGCATAAAACGGTAATGATACTTATTATCTTGTAATAGAATTATTCTCGCATCTCAGTAATGGAAGCGAAAAACATTTCAGACGCTGAAAGATTGAGGGTCTCTCCTCGGCTGCAGCCTTATTAATGACATTGCCGGACACGTTGTGCGTGGACACTCGGCCGATCATCGCGGTGCCAAACTACGCGGGCCCATTGTTTAAGTACTATTTGTCGCTGGTTCTTGTTCACATTGTGACCGGTCTGGAGGTCCCGGCCAAGGCAGAGCCTCCTTGTTCGGTCGAGAGAACCTTTTGCGCCGAACAGCCGGAGAGGGCACCAAGTGTACGACCGGAGAGCGTGTTGACAGACTCCACTCCGAATTTGGCTCAACTGTTCGGCGAAGCGGACAGCATAATGTATACAGAAGAGTCTATATAGCAGACCTAGAAAAACCGAGGACGAAGAAAACAAAAAACGTGTGGTGCAGGATTAAAATATTCGCCCTGCGCATTATCTGTTGCGGGGCAAAGCGGACGAAAACACCGTGGGTTTAACAAGTCCGCCGTGATAAACCATGTTTCAGACGGGAATCGCCAATTCGTAAGTACCTTTATCGAATAGTTGAATTTTATCACCACTTTCTAATAAATTATTATAGGCGCTAATCACAATGTTTTTTTATAATACATTATTGCAGGTGCGAATCGTCAAAAGTTTAACGTATTGTTGGGGCATATCGCCCTACCCCCTTTTAAGAAAAAAAAAATGTTGGCGCTTAACGCCCTATTCGTTATATTCACCACTGTGGACTATGGAATTCCAACTTCAACTTTAAATTATACCATGGCTAAATAACTTAGTTATTTAGCTATGGTATAGATTCGGAGTAAAATAATTGTCTACTGAGTAAGCCAACTGTATATATGTACAACACTGTACACATGTAAAACTGTAGATATGTGTTCAATATATATATTATATATTTATTGAACATAACCGAGTGTACGGCCGGAGAGCGTGTTGACAGACTCCACGTCGAATTTGGCTCAACTGTTCGATGAAGCGGACAGCATAATGTATACAGAAGAGCCTATATAGCAGACCTAGAAAAACCGAGGACGAAGAAAACAAAAAACGTGTGGTGCAGGATTAAAATATTCGCCCTGCGCATTATCTGTTGCGTGGCAAAGCGGACGAAAACACCGTGGGTTTAACAAGTCCGCCGTGATAAACCATGTTTCAGACGGGAATCGCCAATTCGTAAGTACCTTTATCGAATAGTTGAATTTTATCGCCACTTTCTAATAAATTATTATAGTCGCTAATCGCAATATTTTTAATACATTATTGCAGGTGCGGATCGTCAAAGTTTAACGTATTGTTAGCGTTTATCGCCCCCTATTTATTAAAACGTTGACGCCTATCGTCCCCTCTTATAAGAAAAGAAAAATGTTGGAGCTTAATGCCCCCTATTTTTTATAAGACAGTGGACTATGGAATTCTAACTTCAACTTTGAATTAAACCATGGCTAAATAACTTAGTTATTGAGCTATGGTATAGATTCGGAGTAAAATAATTGTCTACTGCGGAAGCCAACTGTATACATGTACAACTGTAGATATGTGTTCAATATATATATTATATATTTATTGAACATTACTGTGGCGGTGCAGTGGTCCCAAATTTAATCGTTGCTGTGGTTACAGCCATAGACCGATAAATAGACACTATCTGCCGTCTCTGTTTACGTTATATAAAAAGCGGACGAAAACGCCGTGGGTTTAACAAGTCCGCCGTGATAAACCATGTTTCAGACGGGAATCGCCAATTCGTAAGTACCTTTATCGATTAGTGGACTTTTATCGCCACTTTCTAATAAATTATTATAGGCGCTAATCACAATTTTTTTTTATAATACATTATTGCAGGTGCGAATCGTCAAAAGTTTAACGTATTGTTGGCGCATATCGCCCTACCCCCTTTTAAGAAAAAAAAATGTTGGCGCTTAACGCCCTATTCGTTATATTCACCACTGTGGACTATGGAATTCCAACTTCAACTTTGAATTATACCATGGCTAAATAACTTAGTTATTTAGCTATGGTATAGATTCCGAGTAAAATAATTGTCTACTGCGTAAGCCAACTGTATACATATACAAAATACTGTATACATGTAAAACTGTAGATATGTGTTCAATATCTATATTATATATTTATTGAACATAACTGTAGCGGTGTGGTCCCATATTTTATCTCTGCTGTGTCTACAACCAAGCTCACACAACAAGTTAGTAGAATCAAAATAGAATAATTCTTCTAAACGCAGAAAGAATTTTTTATACACTATACATATAATTGATCTTAAAAACAAAAAAAAACTGAGAACACACTCACACCTTCAGAAGTCGTCCACGAAAAAACATCAACCTAAAAAAGGCCCCTGATTTCGACGAGAAAAGTCCATGAATACTCAAAGGGGTAAAAAAAGAAAAGGTTTTCAAAGTATTGCTGGAACACACGATGTTAAAATAAACAAAATAAACGATTTTCATAATTACAAAATATCTTTTTTTTTTTTTAAATATCAATAAACATATTAAGTCGTTAAGGACATTCTGCGCCTTGTAGGCTTTGAACGCTATTGGCAACTTATATACGAATTCTTGAATAGTTGTATTTAAGGCTTCTTTAAAGTGTCGATCTTAATAAAATGAGTATTATTTTATCAATCAAAAAATACCTATGCATTTACTAACATTTATTTTTATCTAAAAGCTAGCAAAAAAAACGCATTTGTTGTTGAAAATCAGAACGACATTCAACCACGATGACATGATTACTGCCGTCATGAGCCACTAAGCAGTAACTCAAAAAACGAACGTAGTTTTCAGAAAACAATAAAACAGTTTTCAACACTAAATTGGTCCATAGAGTAAGAATAATCATTTTTTTAAATACTAAAGAGATGGCGTGTTATTGTATTTTTCATAAGGAAACTATTGGACACAAAAAAAAAAGTTTTTTTTTTACATTTTCATGGGTTTGGTAAATAATTTGTTACCACATCCAAATAACTTGATTAATTATTATATTTACTTATACTATAGTGCAGCGGTTCCCAAACTTTTTTTTCTGCGGTGCCCTTTTAGGGGCCCCATGTTAGCCACGGTGCCCTGCTGTAGGTTATCGATAACGAAAAAAATCTATACATTTTAAATTATTTGTTATGAACCGTAGACCGCGGTGCCCTTAGAAAGTGCTCGCGGTGCCCTAGGGGCACACAGTTTGGGAACCGCTGCTATAGTGTATTATACTATTACGTGATATGTAACGCGAAGACTAAAATATTGGCTACGGATTAGCGCGACACAAGAACGATATCTTACAGACTTATCTGCACTGCTATTGAAGACACTGAAAAATATTTAACAAATCAATATTAAAAACCGAAGATATAGTTAACAAATTCGCAACTGAGGACAGTGGATAATTATAATAATAATATATAACGATATGAACCACCACTTTAAATATATATATATATAAACTTTTGTCGAATCGACAGTAATAATTATTATTGAATACCGTTCGCCGCTTTACGAAAGCTTTTACAGTTCTACGCGTATTTCATTCGCACAGGAAACGCTCACTCCAATATGCCGCCTTATGCGTACTTGAAGTTTGAACCGTTGTGTGGTGTTTACGATTTAATAACTCTTTTTGCCGCGTAAATCGATTTAGTTTTTAAAATATGTAGAATCACTATAAAAAAAAACGCAATATATGTCTACACTACAACGTATTTGATAATATAATAACGGGTTCCGCGGTGTGCGATAGCCTGTGCCGTTTGTATAATATGTTAACCAGACGCGGTATTACCACCGCGGTATACTGGAGCACAATACAATATTATCGTCAAAGTCCTTTTGACACCACCTCATTTATAACTATCCACGACGTGCGCACTTACAGTTCGAGTCGCTTTCACGTCCCGATTTCCTTTTTGCGTCGAACAAATGTTCGACACGTATTTTTATTCGAAACGCACCCCTAAGAATCCACCCCGGCGGAAACACTTTTCTCGTTTGCGAGTCGTTTAATAATAATAATAACGAGTGCGTGCGACCACTTTTCAGATTGTTCGCGAGCACAAAACTCCATCGACCTTGTAACGCCGGCATTTTGTCGTCAAAGGTGCAATTATCGATGCAAGTTCAGCTGCAGTTCACGTTTTCCATCCGTTAGCATTTATATATATATTGCAAAACACACCTCCTTATTCGTCGTTCAAAACAAATAGTGATGGCTGTCGATATTTTTTATACCTATAATCCTATCCAGTCGAGGAGTAGTTGCGGATTGGCTATATATACCCATTACACGAACGCAGGTCTTGAGAACCGAGGGGTTGTTGAACCGATATATAAATAAAGTTTTCCTAGTTATATTTTACAGGTCCAAGAAACTATTATGACCTGCGTTCATAACCTAACACAATCGAAGTCGATATAGCAATACGTATACGAAGGCTTATCGAATGTTTGAAATCGTAATACAATTAAACAGTGCACCAGTATTTCCCAACTTCTTTTACTCGTGGAACCTTTGCAGGAACTCGAACATTTTGCCGAACCCTCATTATATAACAGATATTTTGTGATAGGATACGTCTCTATGAGAAGAGGTTGTCGTTCACGATAGTTATCAAATGTCATGCACCAGTTTATTTTTTCCCTGATTTCTCACGGAACCCTTGGAACTGGCTCGTGGAACCTTTAGGCACCAGTCGGGAAACACCGCAGTACACTATCACCTAAATACCTGATAGTAACCGGCCCGAGGCCGGTATATTATTGAAGATCACAGCAGGAGCTGCGGAGTACGAGTTGAAATAATATTAAAATGTATTATGGTAAAAGGTAGGCTTATTATACCTACATTAAATCGAAATATATAATGTAATTTTAAAGAATATAATATTATGAGAGAATGCTTGTCTTTACTTTGCGATTAAAACCCGCGACTACTGGCTATGCCAATAATATATTATACGCTCGTACTCGACGATCCTGACTATTGTCCTGTTGCCTTAAGGTTCAAATTCGCTGAACTCTGAATGCGACATAAACGACGTGTCAGTATAATCTGTGTAAATCATCGTTACAGTATTATTATTACTATTTACTGGGAATCGACCTATACAAAATATTATCGTCAAACTCGGAGGCGGAGAACAGCATTACCTATATCTGCGTTTGTAATCCTACGTTGCGTCGTCGTCGTCGTCGGTTTTTCACGAAATTTAAATTTTTAAGCTAAATTATATAGTAGTTATGCGAGATCGTTTTAAAATATTACAATATTCGGTGTTTTATACACATAACTATACTGTCGTAACTCGTTTTAAAAAGACACCGACGCTCAAACGCGCAGAAAACGCAGCGTCGTCGTTGCAGTATATACGAGCTTATATTATATGTTCGGATAATAGGTCAACGCCTTCAATCGTTTATTATTCACAGGTATTAAGACTAATCGTGAATTATCGGTGGTCGTAAATTTGCAAAACTCAAGACTGAAATACTGCACTGCGAATGCGCGCGGGCTGCTCCGACGACGACGATGGACTCCATCTCGAAAATAAGCGTTTATTTACGACTTTCTCGGCGCATTATAATAATAATTGTCTCCTGAGCAGGACACGCACACCGCGAGTTATGAGAATAATAATATAATAACATACGATTGTGTACACGTCACGCTACACCACACGTCGACGACGACGCCGTCAGTGGCTCGGGGGGCGAACGATTTGCGGCTAAACTATGTTTGTTTTTATACCGATCGACTTTATTAAAATATTATAATGACATTGGCGCGAACGATCGGTGGAAATATATATATTTTACACGTCCGATCGGTAACATTGGCATACCTAATTTGTAATATTATCGCCAAACACGCGCATTCCGGCGTAGTAATTATTATTATATCGGCGAAACGAAACGGCGTTACAATAATAATATATATGTAATACTATAATATATAATAATATTATAATGTGTATAATAATGTCTACGAATCGCGCACGCACAATAATATAATATACACAATAATAATAATAATAATATCACCTAGGGGGCTGCTGCAGAACGAATAATAATATGTCAGAACGCACTTAAAGAACTGCATTACTCACTATATACACAGCTGCAGCCATTGAACCTCTAAACCCAAAGTCGCTAGGTACATAATAATATAACGAGTTGTGTAGAATATAATTTATTGTTATTGTATACGCGGCGTTCGCTGTTGTTATATAATATTAATATATATATATAACGCGAAATTTGAACATGTTTTTGATTTTTTTTTGCCCGTAAAATTGAATTTATAAGATATCAATAATGGGCTGGTCGAAAATTTGTTTGTCGGGTGGAAATATTTTCTCGTGTTAGAGTCGTGTTTACGTGTACACCGCGGTAAGTATACACGTAACACTTTTTTGCAAAGACCTCCCGCGTCCCTGCAGTGTACCAATAATGGTACACCAAAAACTTATTGGCAAAACAACAATAATATTAGTGTACCTGCAAAAATGGCACGCGCGTAGCTCTTTTAGCTCAATGTACCGAAAAACGACGCAGAGGTCGACCTGTTGAATATAACTATAAGCTGCAGTTGACTGCGCACTCTTGCCCTTCTCGCTGGCGTAAGTGTTTGATAAACAAATAAAATATTATAATAAAATATTGTTATTGTATTTTTTATTAATATATTGTCAAACCGTCGGAGTTTTTTGGGGTAGCTACGTGAGTTTTTTTACACAGTGTATAGTATATAGTCGTAAGCCCTACGCACCAAAGTCTAAAAGTCGTGTATGTAGTGACTCCCAAAGTCTCAACCAGCAATTAATATTCGCTCAGACGACACGACATTAACGACATAATATATATAATATATGAATTATATTATCGTTGTGTAAACGAATGTTGCGAGACCCTCCAGGACGACCGAAAAGGGCGGATGTTTGCTTTAACGTATACCTATATTATGTTATTTACAAGCAAAAGGGTACAAAATTTATCTGTAAAACTCTAATCGACATAAGGATATCTACCATAAGTCCAAGTGAGAAAGAATATTAAGATAGTACCGAGTCCAAGTGAGAATAAGTTCTCTACTGGGTTGGTTAACGCTATTGGAACCGGGTCGTTATTTGAAAAAATATTTAAACTTGTTCGCTTCTCGCCTGTGTTTTGACGGAAGTTATTTGTTTATCTTATTTTTAAATTCGTGGATCGCGTTGCAGCCAATCAAATACAAATTATTATGCGACTAGCTGCCAGCCTACGAGCAGATAAATATACGTAATATTCTGCAGACGATGGGCGGTATCATTTTTCTTTTCGAACCCAACAGAAATAGACTTTTTTCGAACAGCACACATCGTTCGATGACAATAAAATAGGTAATAATCAGGGCTCGTAAGTTCATGCGTTTGCATAGCAATCTTGCTAAGTTGTATTTAATGCTAGATGACATGGAAATCTATTTCAATGTACCGCGGTTAAATATGTGAAGCCTTATTTTGCTTGTTTTTGCATATTTAGTTTATGGAAATACTATGACAAAATCAACATTTGACGATAGAAAAAACGCGATTGTTTATAACAATAATATATTATATATTTATATATAAAATGTTTGGGGTATTCGGTCGTAACATAAAATGATTAAAATTAAATAGCTATATAGTAGTAATTATTACTTCATTCAGTGTTTCAGTCTAAAAATAATATATATAAAATTAAAAAAAGGGAAATTTTCAAAAAAGCATTATTTAAGTGCATAATTTTAGATATTTAGTGCATATAAATGCATATTTTGCTAATTTTGAGTGCATAAATGAGCATGCTTATTTAGTCATTTTTTTGGGGAATGAACTTACGAGCCCTGTTAATAATAATAATTGTTTGTCGTGCAACCGTGCATCGTATACGGATATAATAATAATAATAATAATAATATGCGCGCGCATGTGCAGTGTCGCCGTGAATGCAGTGCCGCCGTCGGGAGCGCATCTCAAGACAATGGGACGGAACAAAAGAAGGACCTACCGGTGCGGTACAATTATTATTATTATTATTATTATTACATATAATATTATTATTGTTATTATTATTATATCTAACTGGTTCAAATCCATTTGTCATTTATGATTGATTCCCGGCCCCGCACAATGGCTTGTAAAAACGGTCGTCGCCGCCGCCGCCGCCACACTACGGCCGCTGAGTTATGATTTAAGCCTGTTTTTATTTCGTTCTATACAATATTATTATACGGCCGGCTACGGTTTTATTTATTTATTTATTTTTTTTTAATCGTAAAACGAAAAAAATAAACCAGTTGCGAGACTTTGAAAGAACGTAATCCTACGGTAAGTTTTTATGCGAGTAGTTCGGAAAAAAAGACGATTTATGTTCCGTAAAGGTACCTAATAATATTATATATTATTACGATATAGGCTTAAGGTCACGAGCGTCGTTTGTCCGACGAGAAAGTGCGCTCGTAAACGCGTCGAAAAATTGTAACGTTATTCAATTTTTTCATTTTTTTTTTTTTTGAACTACTTTTAAATTCCATTTGTTAAACGCAAACATACAGAGATTATATAAATACAAAAAAAAAATAATAATATTATCTTACTAAAATACTATTTTGACCCATCAACAAAATCGTTCGTTGAAATGAAAAACTTGTTACATTTCACCTTGAAAATCAGACATTGTTAAACTATAAAAATATGGTAAGTAGGAAAAAAATGAAAAGAATCTCACATTTTCTAAAACGGCCATCATATAAATGGTTTATGTTTATGACGCAAGACAACGGTATACTTAACAATTATTTAAAATAATATTATGTCCATACCTGCAGTGTGATGCATATACGTCGACTCCCGAGAGAACATTTCCATAACATGGTAAGACATAAATTTTCTAATGTGGCTTATGAATATTAGACTTAATTTAACGTTAATTTTTAGAACCTACTCAATATGGGTGGACATTGTTGCTGGCCGTTCGCACGGAAAAGTGGTTATTATTGATCCCGAAGAAGTTCACGATGCCGTATTTCTGCAGGAATCGAGGAAAATGTCTATGTACCTGCAGGTCGAGCATGCTTACTTTATTAAAATTAAATTTTTTTTTTAAATAGAAAAAATTGGTTGAAATTGAATAATATACATTCCAATGTACATAACCGGCAAAATTTGCGATCAATTTGTCTACCACGTCTATAAAAAAATCCCGAGAACGTCATAATATTATATGATTGTATTAAAAGTGTTCGTTTTAATTATTTTACAACGATAAAAATAATATGATGATGATAACAGATTGACATAATTTAATACAAAATATCAGAGAAGAATTAGATATACAATAATATCGATGATTAAAATTTATGATAATATATGTATTACTTAGAACAAACTATTTTAATTTTTAACTTTATTCAGTAATATAATAATTATTATTGAGCCGTTAAGTGTTTTTTAAAATTGTTTTATCGCGAAAATCAGTGCACTGCAAAGTGTTGTAGAGGATTGCTCTGATAACAAAAACCTAAGAAATTACCATTATAATATATGACGCTAAATAAAAAAATAATAACCAAGCGCAACAATGAACACCCAAAGTAATAAATTAGTAACCGGAAAACATTTTTTACAGGCCTGATGACTATTTTTTTAGCTTCTGAAAAAAAGTCGTATTTTAGGCCGTCGTCGGTCTGAGTCGACGTATCGGTTTTTGTGCAGCTCCTCTTTGTCGTCGAAGCACACAATTTTGCCGATGACGGACGACGGCGATCGGTAGTGGACAAACTCGGATATTTGTCACGGTCGACTGTATAAAATAGAATTTTCAGTTTTCACAAATTATTATACTATCAGGTATTATTGAAAAACTAAACGTTTTATGGGTATCAATACACATTAATTTTTATATTGTTGATGACTATACAAAGGAAAATAATAATATTATTGTACGTAGTAAATTATACTAACCGTAAATTGCCGTTTTTCTCGCAGACGTGATTTTCGAAACTTCCATTTTACGTTTTATCGTTTGTTCGTCGTCGAAAGAAAATTATTAACGAAAAATATGTTGTTTTTATAACTAATATTATGATTAAAAAAAAAAAAAAATAGTTTATAAAGTAATTTAAAATACGCGTACTGCTATGTGGATTTTAAAATATCTCGATAGAGTCGGAATTCGGCTGTAAATCCAACGTGTCGAACAACGCATTTGCGACAAAATCAATTTACTATTTTATACGATAGAGATTTGCAATAATTGATTTGTTTAGTTTAAAAATGACGAACCTAAAGACAATAAAGACGCTAAGCTAGTCAATGGCATTTTCCATAGAGATAAACAACAAAAAAATAAAATATTATAATATTAACTTTATATGACACGGAGGGATAATAATATTATAATTTTTTTTTCTTTTTACGGTATCTATGTCGTTGAATTGCTCGCGAGTTGCTTAGTGATTATACAGAAATACGATTGCGCGCGCGATATATAAAAATATAATAAAATATCATAATTATTATTATTAAAAAACGAAAACAAGCTTTATTTAAAAAAAAAAAGTACTAAAATATACTACTCGATTACGTCATCGGGGGGGGGGAGGGTTTATAAGCAACGCTCGCTCGAAATTAAAACAAAACTGCAGCTGACATCATTCAAGTAGCGTTTATCTTAACCCTAATTTATGTGGCTTATTTTTTTTGTTCATATTTTTCATAAATTTCAAACGTATTAAAATAATAATACAGCGTATACGCTGATTATATGTACCAGACGGGTTTTTTTTCATACAAATGTCATTGTCGTCGTTTTCTTCAAACACCGCGCACAGTAAATATTATTATTTATCTTACAATAATAGACGTTTAGTTACTGTTTTATTATAGGTACAACTCGCATCAGCGATTCGGTTGTAATCGTATTATGTTAAAAACACTATAGTAAAATGTTCTTCGGGGGGGATGAATATTTTTATCTCATAAAATCTAAAAGGTACCGCTCTTGCCTCTTGTGTATTATGTACGATCCATCCGAGTCGCAATGCGCAGACAACAACGATAATATAATGTACTTAATATATTATTATTATTATTATTATATAGAATATAAAGTACAAAATTATCAAGGCACACCGCGAGCGCCGTTTAAAAGGAATATAATATAGGTATCGGTAGGTAGGTAAGTACGTTTAAATCGAATCGATTTTTTTTTTCAGCCCCAAAAACTACTATACCTATATAATGTACTTAATATACCAATTTGAATGCCTGAAAACTCATTTCGTTTAAGTGTCATCGCCGACTCTAAGGGGTTTCGGCGTACATTATCACCCACTTGCCTATAGGTACCTCTCTCTATACTCGGGGAAAAAACAAAGAGCCACTTGCGCAGTATATATTATTATATTATAATGTTACGGCCGAACGGGTCGTATAATATAATAAATATAAAACAAAATGTCATTGCGTGTACGTAATGAAAAATACACACGTATGAGTATTATATATACCTCCGGAGACCTTTATACGTCATTGTTGGTATATACCATTACTGCAGCAACGGGTATGCGCAACGACTACGGTGATGGTTCGCGCGGTAACAGACTCGCCTGTCCATTGTTATACAGCGGTATAGGTACCTACGTCCTGTCGGGTGGGCGTATATACCTATGGAAATTATATTATACGAACACGGTCCGTCGAATATTAAAAACAAAAAAAAAAGGATCACAACGACTGCAGTATACACGGCGGCGGACAAACGTTATTGTTTTCATATTGTATATATGAGATAACGCGCGCCCGTTGTCGCGTTACTGTCAAATTAACTCGACACTCTTCGGCGCGGCCCACACGCCGAATTTCGAATATTTTAATAATATAATATATTAATGTACCCGTATATACGAATCGCGTACCCGCTAAACTGCTGCAGCAGTGTACATAAATATTTAAATTGATTAATTTTTGGACGGACCCACCTGGTATTATTTTTTTCTCTTTTCCATATTATATATATCTACACCGACAGAAACAATCACAATATTATATTATACTCATGTATACTAATGTTATTATATTATATTATTATGTACCACCCAATATATACGTATAATATATGCGGATTATTAAATATTACTATTATACGCGCGTTGCACATTGCAGGGAAAACAATGCACGCGCATAGGTACCTATATATACCGCTCGATATTATTATATATACTGCTGCTATTACCATATAGTAACTATACCTTACAATTTATTCAATTTTAAAATGAAATCTGTGCGCGGGACACATCATGACAACTCGTAAACAAATTATACGTACTATCGCGTGTAATTGAAATATAATTATTACGTAAATGAAATCGGACAGTCGTAGGCGTTAAAGTCTTTTGCCGCGCGCGAAGTCTGCTGCAGCGTGTTGGTTTCTCGAAAGTGTATATAGGTTAGGTATACACATACGTACTTTGCCTGTAACTGAATTTATGCAATCGACTCGCGTGTCTGTGAATATTTTGCATCGACGATCCACTCGTTGCATATGATACACACTCATCGTACACGACAGTGATGATGGTCGCATGCGATTTTCGTTTCACGTATAGGAAGAAGAGGCGAACGTTTAGCTTGGATTTTTCTCGTGCAACGTGATGACGTGATGGATTTTCGTACTAAATTTCTCCGACCGCAGACATAAGCATCACGATTATTACTTCTAAACAGGTATACCGCGATATACCGCGGTATACCTTTAGCACAGTTTATCACGTGCACGCATGTATTATACCATATAATTTATTATACGCTCGCGTTGATTATGATAATAATATAGGTATCCAGCTTATAACAATACGTTTAAAGAGATAAGTACTTTTGTGACGAAGCATCAAAGACGAAAATACCACAAAGTACCACAAATATCTTCTCCCCCTCCCTCCAAAACAGACAGCTTTTTAGTTGTAAGGGATCGAATCCCTCTTGCTGCTCACATTGATGTTAAAAACGTTAGCCCCCCCTGAAATTATAATGGGTTTCCGCTTATTCGAAGCATCACAAAACACATGTTATTTTATTGACTGTCGGTATATACAAGTAAAACATATATATGAAATCGTACCGGTCTGTGTCGCATCGGATCGGCGGATCGCAGAAGGAAGCGCGGCGGCTGCATCGAAGAAGAAATATCGTATTATACTTGGGCATTATAATTTAAAGGTACCTAATGTAGGTATATATAGGTGTATAGCAGGATACTCCGAGCTCGGCGCAAACAATACAATATATTTTAATATAATATATTATAAACAGATTATTCCGGCAAGGTGTTTTTATTGTATACAAAATATATATAATAATATTTTCGATCATAATATTATTATTTATAGACAGAGAGGGGGCGTGGGGGGGTATTGGTGCAGGCCGGTATTTTGCGATCGGATTACGTTTTTTCCGATCACAACTGCACGCTGCACAACAACGAGACCGCGGCAACACGCGCGGCGGCACAGGCGACGTGTCCGCTCTGGGCGCAATCGATTATATAGGCTCGAGCGGGCAATCGTTATTACGCTATAATATATTATTATAATAATATAATAATATCGTATTATAATAAAATAACGACGACGACGAAGACCGCGTGATGACGACGAAGATAATATAGGCTGCAGCCCGTCGCCGCGGTCGTCGTCAGCTGGCCGACGGGTCTCGCTATATGCTCCGCCGGAGACTGCAGCGGCGGCGGTATACCAGCTATAAACCACCTATAATATTGTATACCTGCGTGCAGCCGTCGTCTTATTATATTATACACACAATATTATTCGATATTATATATTTTATATACAGGAACGACCTACACGCGACACGCAACACGCGCCTATAGTCTAAATAAGAGCTGCAGCATAATTGGCATCATAATATTATACCGCTTATATTATTATAATTATTGTACTGCGAGGGGGAAATCGCCGGTAAAATAATAATATCATAGTTACCCGCCTCGCCGTCATGCTGATATTATATATTTTGACGGTTCGAGATAATATATTATATTTTAATAGCATATTATATATATATATATATTTCATAAAACGTCGATACGACGAGACGGCGATGGCAGCGACGTCTCGGAAGAGACACCTCCCTCCACACCACCGCACCCTCACACTCTCCGCCCCGGAGAGTAAAAGGGTTGCGAGCGTCACTCTGTTATAGTAAATTTATATATTATTATGATTACAACAATTTGTGTGCACGGGTACGCGTACTATATTATAATAATATAATATATTGTGAATGTGCTGCAGCGGAGATATATACGATTTCTCACGGGCTCCTTATGGTATATAATATACCGCACGTATAACACGTACCTATATATAATATTATGTACGCCGTCGCAGCCCCGGAGCGACCACGACCACGGTCGCGGTGATATGGTTGCCGCAGTGAGCGGCTGCGGTGGTGGTGCAGGCTCCACGCGCTCCGGGCCCGGTTTAATGCGTATAATTTCGAGTTGGAGCGAAAAAAAAAATTACACACACACGCGCGCGAGTCATCCGACGAGTGTTTACCCGTAAGTGCGGTAAAATCGTTGTCTGCAGATATATACGCGATATGTATATAGGTGTACGCGGTAAATTTGTTTTCGTTGGGTTTTTTCTATAATATATTTAAATTCTCGACACGAATATCCGCGAAAACGTTTTTTAAATTTAATTTTCACCTATGGGCGAAATTCCGACGACGTGTACACGCGCACTTTATGTATATAAACCTATATTTGTACTCAGACACTATTTATACTTGGCGTATTTATATAATACGAAAATATAATATACTCTATGGGGGGTACACATCACACTCGTCACTCGTGTTTACACGTCGTCGTTATAAACGGTTTTTCGTTGTGATGTGCAATGGCCGGCGACGTTGCGTTTGACCAATAATCGTATTTTTCACACTTCGAAATCATCGTTAAGTCGAAATATTATGTTTGAACGAGCACTGCGCCGCAACGAAGAGCGTATACTATATACTCGGAATATTTTATTGTATTAAACCGCAGCAGTGATGAAATTAAAAAAATACTATTATTTATTGAGGTTATTTCTTATTATTATTATTATTAGGTACTATTCCCGATTCGTATTGAATCTTATTAAAAATATATATACGTAAACGAATGTCGAATCGGTAATGAATATTATTATTATTATAAAGTTGTCCAGTTCTCGATGATTAATGGTCGAAAAACTCGATTATTTTTAAATACGTATCTATAATAGCACCGTAATGATGGTTTCAAAAACGTAAAATATATAATAACACGCGGCATATAATGATATTATATTATGTACCTGCGTACCTACGACGACGCATAAAAATATTATGTATATGTATATATATAATACACTACGGGTCGCTATATATATATATATATATATAATTGATAACGAGTTATTAAATATCAACAAAAAATACAGTGCAGTTCCCGAATTACGCGTACGTTTTAATAGACGACCATTAAAATGTTAATAATAATAATAATAATAATATTTACAACTCGATCGTTCGTTTTTATATTATGTTTAGTATAGTTTGACGCGTAGGTATTATAATATACTATAGCGCGTAGGACCAACTTTTATTTAACAGACTATATAATAATATGTAGAATCGTCTCTGATATATTATTATATTTCTATAGCTTGTAAAAAAAAAATAACAATTTAATAGGTTCCTGGCAACGGGCTTGTTAGATTTCTATCAAATTTCGTCTTATATATATAAATGCCGTATATTATAGTGTTAATTCATTGATTAAATATTCTATAAAGCTTCGAAATAATTGTAAGAACGCGACAATATAACATATGCAATATGTATATATCAGTATTTTTCTTGAATAAATTATATATATATACGAAATGTTTCCAAAAAGGAAGTCCCCTTCTATAAAGCACTATAAATAAAAAACTACAACAAGTCTTAAAAATACGGTCTTTGGAAACTTATAAACAGAAGGAGGTGCTGGGGTAGCGCACCTTACAGAAGGATATAAACTATTTCTCCACATATATATATTATATAATCACCGTTTTCTCCATATTTGGCGTAATGTGACACACATTTTTTCCATATACCTATATCGACAAAAGTGATGGTCACTTTTGCGCGTTTCGCTTGTACCGTCGATGCGATAAGTGTCCAGGGAAATGCACTTTTAAACCAGAATCACTATATGAAAAACCATCGACAGCACGATGTAAAATAATATTTCCACGAGAGTATATTATATACATTATATTACACGTCTTATTCAATGCCACGCACAAACGGACAGCGTCAACGTATATATACATATTACTTATTTTTATAACTTATTTATATAATATATGAACCGTTCAACTATATATACCCACACTGTATAGTATATATTATATTATTCTTATGGCGGGTTGAATATTCGAATTCGGATGGGTTACCCGAGTGTTATACATATAATAATATATACGCCACTCTATACTGCGCCGACGACGATGACGGGCGAAGCGATCAAACCGTAAATGTACATTTTAAACATTTCTATTTAATTGGTCGGCCGATCTTCACGTCCGATCGAACAACATGTCCATCAGTATAACATAGGTACAGACGTGTCGATAAGTATCGCGTATTATATATAAATACGATATCGACGACTGCGCAAGAATGTTTTAATCGTACCCACAATCGTATATACCTATATATATATATATATAATGGTCGTCGACATAATTTATATTGTACGCGATGAGTGTGTCGTACACCAGCCGGCCAGTCAGCTACGGAGCTGCTAATGTATCATCGAAGTAAACGACGAGTGATGGTTTGATATAATATATACCTTCGAATATTTTCCAAATCGATAACCCCCGCTGCAGGTATATTTCGAACGAGAGACTAATTGTTAAAAAGGTTTTTTTTTTCAATATTCCCCGGACGTGTTTTATGTACGAGAAACACGATATACGGAGGTACACGCGAGCGGGAGACAGACAAGGCGGCGGCGGCGGCGGCGGCGGTGGAGGTATTGTGATTTGTGGCGTACAAGACAAATCTTTTTTCCACTCGTCATCATTATATAGGTAACCTACTCGACGTTACCGAGGCTCGCCCCGCTGCGACGACGAATCGGTGATTTGAAAAACGGACTAAATCCTCGAAAACTCGTAATAACCGGCTATATAATATACCTACCGCGCTGCGGAGACGCGTACTATATATATAGGTGCCTACTGTACGCATTAAAAAAAAAAAATGAAAAAAACCTATAATTTACTGGATTTATGGTCCGACTAAATAGTCGGTTGTCGTTTCACCGAGCGCGGTGGTTATTATTTTAACTTTTACGAAATGTCTTTTCGTTATAATCGGCCCCTAATCCTCTCTGTACCATTTCGTCGATTGGTTTCACTCGCGCGCTCAATGTGTTTATATATTACCGCACAGTCTACGTATATTATAGGTTTACGCATATTATATTATACTAGAAATCGCATAAAAAATAATCCGCTCAGAATTCGGTCTGCTGCAAAGTGTTCAACAGCAGGTACCTATCTATAATATATAGACTATAAGTATATGTAGGATATACTTATTTGCAGTAAAAAATAATTGCGAATAGAGTATTATAACATATATATATATATATATATATATATACAGTAGGGTCTTGATAATCCGAACACAGGCTAATCCGAAAGAGCTGGAGAATTACCCATAGCTTTATTAATACAAATAGGTACCTATTATGTATATATGTATCATAATAATAGTATTTTCCGGCAATACAATTTGTCGATTTCGTTTGTACATCGCGCGTGTACGTCGTTTAGATATGAAAAGTTAGATATGAACGTCGATTACGTTTGTCAGTTGTGTGTACATAATATAAAGATCGTATATTTAAAACATTTATTTGCGTATTTGTCTTTAAATGGCTCCACCACGTAAGCATATTACATTAAAATCATAGGATAAGTTAGATAAAGGGAATAAATAATTATAATTAATAAATGGATCAGCTACTACAGTGATATCTCAAGACAATTTGGGATAGGTGTATTTACCATCAGTGATAAAAAATAGAACAAGGAACAAATAGAGAGTTTTTACATAATTAATATACAGATAAAAATAAATTTCATAATTTAAATTACAATAAAATTGATGATTTTTTAAGCCATAAGTAATCCGAACAAATCGGTAATCCGAACGACCCCTTTCCCCAATCTCGTTCGGATTATCGAGACCCTACTGTATATATATATAGGTAGGTAGGTACTATATATTTTTAGCCACAGCTTTTGATCGCGACGAGACGGTCCGAAACGAGTTTTCTTTTGAACGTCTATGCACAATCGCGTGTAAGAATAATAATAATAATAAAACGATGAAATGAAGAAAAAAGTAATTTGTACGATGACACAGAAGATAAAAATATAAAATTCCGACGATGGACCGCGAACGGACGGGTGAATAATATAATATAATATCGCCACGGGCTGAACACTGCACGCTGCACTGCTGCTGCACATAGGCAACTCGTTTATTGAAACACGTCTATCAAATATTATATTATATTATTGTCGACCTTGTTTTTCGCGACTGATGCACACGAGACATGCGAGCAAACAAGCCGCAGCTCACTATATATTATTTTTATAATATTTTGATTTTTGAAAGAATTTACGTATTATAGGTGCCTATACCCAATTTTATATCGTACGTATAAAGAACGCACGAGCGGGCGAAAGTCAAATCGAGTTTAAAATATTATATTATATCATAATAATGTATCGAGTATTATTAAAAATTCAAAAACGATTATAATAGGTAATACAATAGATTTTAATAAATATTTTTAAAATATTATTATTCTCCCCGCGCAGAAACCTGCAAAGAATATAATAATAGGTATAATGGAACATATATAATATTATTATATACGCTCTCTCGGTTTTAAAATATATGGCCGATGGGTAGGTTATTACTTATATTACTGACAGCGTACGATGTGAAATAAATAAATCAAAGTTAATATGTTTTTTATATGAACGCGATGTATATAAGAGCATTTATATTATATTAATATAATAACGATATGCGTGGTAATAAATTTCGTGGAATTATTCAGTTTCCCCAAACCAGAAAAGGTCGAGTGTGCTGCCTATATATATAGTTAGGTACAAATTATGTTAAATATTTATGCATACTTTATTATCCACAACATATTATATTGAACGTTATGATATCAATCATCTGCAGAAGAACAACACCTGCTTAGTACCTACTTATATCTATACACGTAATTGTCATAATTATCTGTATTTTTATCTGTTGTAATCGTTTTTTAATTTATATATAATGCGTGATAAATGTTCCGATATACCTATACTTGCAACCATAGCTACTATATCTTGTTGTTATAAATAAGGGTTTTTTTTTTACACGAAATTGACAAAATATGCGCATATTTCGTATCTTCTAAAAATTATTATACTCCAAAGCTATAATTATTATTGTCATTATTATGTTATTATTGCAGCACAACCCCGCGGTCGTTAAAGTCTCTCATCCGGAGTCCACGTCATTACTCACTATACGAACCCAGCATGCGATGTACGAACCTTACAATATTATATTGAAATTTATAATATAATAATTGCATTCGCTGCAGTTTATAATGTATTATGTATATATTGCAGTCTCCGTTTAGTTTTTACGGGAATCTGTTTTATTATTATATACTTTTTAAGCTCGTAACGGTCCAAAGCTCTTTTCTTTCGATTGACAAATTCAATATTGCAGGTACGTCTCAGTACCTATATAGTACCACCTACGTGTAACAGGTAGGCATAGTACAATTTCAATATTAACATTAATTAGTTGTTTCTATACTATCTTTTCTATTTTGTACTTTATATAATATACTTACCTATATATACTGCTTATTAACGCGAGAAATTCTTTTTTTCACTTTAAACGAGCGCTGCTGCAGCTATATTTTATAATATCGGGAATGAAGCGAGTTCAGCCGATTTTTATTAAGTCGTTAAGATAATCGCGTCTGCGTCATATATAGCAGCCGAGATGTGAAGTTATTTTTGACGAATTACATCTTTCTATATATTATATATACATCGCCAGTGGTACACTGCAGCTTATTACCACTATATCATACGAGATGAGGCGAAGGTGCACACAGCTAAATACACGCCACGGCTTGCACTTTATGCGCTCGTATGATGCGTACACGCAATACCTAATCTATGTTGCATTATTATTTTTCCGATCACGATGATGATGCTATAAAAAACCAAAATGCAATTATTTTTTTTGCACGAGCGTAAATCAGAGGCCGTAAAAAAAATTGTGCGCCGTCCGACACGCGGTGCGGCCTCTGCAGTCATATTTTTATTATAGGTTAGGGTTAGGATAATATATATTATATCGGGGGCGGGCAAACGGTCGATTGCCGCTAACAATTTCAAAGTCGATCCGCAACAACTGTTAGAACTTGTTATTGTACATTTATATAGTATAGATACACGCAGTTATACGTACCCACTTCGGATTTACCTGCGCAGTCGGTGTGAAATGGCATTTTTTCACATGAAAGTCATATAATAAGAGCTAAACTTCGCTTTCCGATGATCAACTTATGGAGCAGCGTCAAGCAATTAGCGATTTTTCCTCGCGTGTTCCGTGTAATTGACACACATCTACGCCAACGGTATAATGCTAATTTATTTTGAAACTAAAATCTAGAAATTTAATATGTGAATCACTCATTTTTTGATAATTACTACACTATTTAATCGTATATTGTTTATATAATTATATGCTCTGCTCATTGCTATAACAGCCGGGTACCTATTTAGTGATAATAAGCCTTAAAAACGATTATTACGTGAGTGGATAATCTCAAAGGAAAAATATATTCTCAATAGATCTCAATCGATAAGAGTTTAGCCACCCCTGGTGTATAATACGACTATTGCGGATCGATATACATATTGAGGACACCAGATTGGAGCAGAGACGCGAAAACCGCTGCAGCGTGTTTTGCGTTAGACACGAGTTTTTCCGCGGACCTAGGCCGAGATCGAGTATAATAATATAATATATATATACGTTCGACGTAATGACATGCCCCGTACAATATATTATAAGTACCCACTCAGCCTATACCCAGCTCGTTTATATTATATTAAATTACGATAATATATGCTGCTGCGAGTATATAATGATGAATATAGTCTCGGAGAGAATATTATATAGTTTATCGATCGGTACGGCACGCGATGCCCGGGAAAGGGGAACGCGAGAATCGCCCTCGACCGCGCGGTGTGATCGGCGGTTAATATTCGAATACTTTATAATGTTTATTATGAATATTATATTATAATATACGTTAAATTATTGGTATAGTAATAACCGTGTCGGAGGCTGCGTGCGTCGTCCGTGTGGGATAAAACATCTCGCTGGATTCAGCTCGTACATTCGAGTATTGCCCCGCGCCGCCTCGGGGCCGATCGTCCGGGTAATTGCTTTTCCGAGTATACTGCAGATATAGGTACACTTACCCGCGGTCTATAATAGTAATAATAATAATAATAATCACGTGATACACACACACGCACACAACTCCATAATAATATTGTATTACGTTATATACCGATTATTGTTGCGGGCTCTGCAGCGCGCGATCGATTTACGCGGGCGACAAAAAAAAAACACGAAAACACGAAAACGGGGTTTACTCGAAACGACGACGGTTTTTATACACCACCACCTCGGCGGCGTTTCGTAACGATTTGATATGTGTACACAATAGGTAGGTATATAATATATACACTATATTATTAGACGTTTATTTATTTATTTTTTTTTGTTTTTTATTTGGTAGGACCATCGCCTCGCGGCGTCGTCGTTCACCCACCACCACAGCTCTCTCTGCCCGCGATATCTGTTTGCGAGCG
The DNA here is from genome assembly GCA_022818045.1 of Neotoxoptera formosana. NCBI lineage: Eukaryota > Metazoa > Arthropoda > Insecta > Hemiptera > Aphididae > Neotoxoptera > Neotoxoptera formosana. Next base: position 23,856,181 of record CM040634.1, read on the forward strand.
AGCGTGTGTGTGTGTGGGTACAATTAGACAGAAACAAATTAACACACACACACACACGGTAAGTATCCCGGTGCTGCCGCAGCGTGTCCCGAGGTACAAACAGGACGTCGTCGTCGGTCGTCTTTGGAGGACGTTCGTCGCTGCACGCGGACCGCTTATGGGGCTATAATATTATTGTATATTATTATTATTATTATTATTATTATGTGACGACGGCGTGGACCGGTTATTCCGTATAGTATAGTGTTCTGGTGTGCGCATAATACATTTTATTATTATTATATATATTATCTTATCGCCCCCCGCCGCCGCTGCCGAGCCCACAAAAATCGATTTGTTTTCTCACTTCGGAAACCATATATTACGTATATAATATTATTAGTATTATATCACGTCCGCGATGTATAATATATTAATATTATTATAGAGCGAAGAGCGCGATCCCACAGGCTTCCTCCGCACACCGCGCTGCTCCTCCTCATTATAAAGTTACGCCAGATTTCGGGAACTCGTCTGTCGACTATAATTTCCTATTTATGGTCATTGTGATACAATGCTTGACTAAAAATCCATATAGCTCACTATTAAATACCATTATCCGTTTGCCGGGGGCGTAGGAAAACTAGGAAACGATTTATTGATTTCCACGATTGGGTGGAGCCGGGGAGGGGGCCTGAAGAATACGATCCTACGACGTTTTCGCCGACCGTCTCTGAGGTAGAAGGCAAACAGTCCCTATATATATATTATATAAATTCAAAATTGTACATAATATTATACATTTAAGTCTATACTTTGTAGCAGGAACGGGCAATTGGCAGACCCGCGTACATTTTTTATCTGGCTCGTGATATATTTTCTATATATAAATCAAATCAAAAAAAAAAAATTGTCTTACAGATCGAACATTAGGCCGAGTTTCCACTTCGGAAACAAAAGTTGATTCCTCTGCGTATTACATGGTCTGCAGTCACACATCCTCGTTATAACTCACATTAAAAGAGTTTTAAAAATGACGCAAGACAAAATATGCTAATAATAAATAGTTATTTTTAATATGATCTGTACTGCAATCGTATACAGAAAATAGGAATATAAACCACAAGTTGAAAAATAAAACTGTTTTTTGATATTATTACTGATAATTTATAAGTTACACTATAAATAAACGGTAATACGTCACCACCATCGCCGCCTTTGGTTGACGCGGAAAGTTGTCACTGTTAAAACGTTCATACTATTTAAATTTTAATTCAAAATTTAACTTACCATCTGACTATTGGTAAAAAGGTGGCGCGAACTACTCGTAATAGGACAAGAAATAATTTATTTTACGGCAAAGCGAAAATAATAACTGTATATTATAATGTTATAAGTTTATAACTTAAATTTTTGTCGGAATAATTAATAGTGTTTGGTTTTTAAAAGATACGGTTATTACGACGAATAAGAATTCGACAATGATATAGGTACTTGATTTTTTATGAGCATAGATATAAAAATAAAAATTTAATTAATTTAGATAATTTTACAACTCCTCTTAAGCTAAAAAGTCATCGTACGCATAATTTGACAGTTGCTTAATAAATTGTATTTTATATATATATGTGTGTGTTTAGTATTATCGTAACAGTGTAATAATTGAAAAATTAAAACGAACGGACTTGTAAATTAATGATTATAATAAATAACGGCATTAAAACTAATGTACTTTGTGTGTACCTATACCTATTTTACAGAATGTAAAAGTAGTAAAAGGAAGAAAAAACTACGAATATTGCTTAAAAGTATATAGTATATAAATATTATTATTTCTTTTATATACTCGTATGGTAGACGTACAAATTATACAAGCCACGTGCTGCCGTATAAATTATAATCGACCCATAGAATAGGTCAATCGACGACGATGTCGTTTACGTATATTTGATTTAACGGAACAATAAAAAAAGAGAGTTACTTTTTTTAACACTCCAAAAGAGTCGGGTAAATAGATTTTAATATGCTTCTAACGAGCTGATGTTCACCTATTATATATAGATTCTACGATGGCTTGGAAGATCGACTACACGAGATACTATATTATATACTCTGTCGCTCGTAATTTATTGTAATATAGCAGCTGTTGTACAAAAATAATATAATATAAAGGACATGATAATATTATTTCGGTAAGTCAACGACGAGGCTCTCCCGTCGAAAACATCAGCTACGACGCTGACGGTGCTGCGAATAAGAACTCTCTAAACCTCCAATACAATATTACATTATAATAAACCGAACAAACGATATACAACGAGCTCGCGGTCGTCCACCACAGTATTTGTTATAATGTATTATTGTGTGTGTGTGTGTGTGTGTGTGTGTGTGTGTGTGTGTGTGTGTGTGTGTGTGTGTGTGTGTGTGTGTTCATTATTATGTAAATTAAAACGAGTGTCGAGGTAACAATAAAATGTGTGTTGTATCGGATAGATTTTCCGACGCTCCTCCGGGATTTTCCTCGCCAGCATTGCGCTGTGGCTTTTATCGTCGTTGTGTGCAACAGGTTAGACGCGATACCAAATAATTTCTATTATCGTTTAAGCACGCCGTGTGGCCCTCCAAAGCATTATGGGTTGTTCGTATTATCACATTCGAGAAATTTATTCATTTTTTTCTCACTAAAATGATTTCAATGAAAAAAAATTCCATTTGTTTATAGGTTCGGATGTATTTTATAAATCACATAAAGTGTGGCTTAGAAGATCGACTAACGACTACCCGAGCGATATACTCTTGCGAGTGTCGCTGATTCATTGTAATTTGTAATAGCTCTGCACTGTTATACAAAAATATAAGGACATAATATTATTATTATTATTTCGGTACGTTAACGAGGCTTTCCCCGTCGAAAACGCCAGCTACAACGCGCACGGCGAGGCGAATAAAAACTCTCTAAACCTCCAATACAATATAATTTATAATAAACAGAACAAACGATTTACAACGCTCGTCTTCCTGCACCACCGTATATATTCTCTTAACGTATTTTATTTGAATACACACGTGATTATTATACGATTAAAACGAGTGTCATCGGGGTAACAATAAAATGTGTGTTGGTCGTTGAAGAACAAACCGAATTCTCGGACAATGTCCGACCAACCCGAAATACGCATATAATAATAGCGGTCACAGCTGCAGTTTTTTTTACAACATTTTATAATATCGCAGCCTTACAGACGAGAGGGGATTGCTACGAGGACAGACGAAATTGAAAACACTTGTACTCATTACGCACCGGTAGCGGATCCAGAAGTCGCCCAAAAAGGGGAGGGGTGAGTTCGAATTTAAAAAAAAGAAATTACCTACTATATAATATAGTGGTGTATAGGTGGCCAAACTTTAATAGACTTGTGATGGACCTTTGAGTTTTTTTTTCACTGTAACGATCGACCAGAAAAAATAAATGAAAAGATTGTGAATAAACAAAATGTTTTATTTTATATACATTCATGTTACGCGTCTTCTTTTATTTAGAATATTGATAAGTAATATAATGACGTTTAATTTCACAATTTTACACAACACTTTTTTAAAATATATTATATTTGATTACAAATTATTGCTTTTAACTATTATTATTCGATAAGATATAATATGTTTGTTCAGATATTCAATGAGATGTTTTTGCTTGCATTTGATTTGATAATTTCACGCAAAAAAATGTTTTATTTGTTTTCAGAAAAAAATCCAAAAATGGACGAAAGAAAGCCGCAATTGCGAATCGAACTCATGTCACGATTTGGTGTTTTTTTTTAACGGTAATAAATTATAGTATACATACTCAAATATCAAAAAGTATATTAACGTTCTTGGAAAATGTTAACCGTTTTTGAACGACAGGAATATATTATATGTAATCTTAACTTCGAACTCCTGCGCAGTATGTTTTTCTGAGAATTTTCGTACATAAACATCTGATTTCTAACGAGTGGTTGATGTATTTGAGGTTAAGCCGAGCGGAATGACACTCGGACAAATGATGATGGTCGCACATACTACTAATTCGCTCGTCTAAACTTCAAATATACTTATAAGTTATAGCCATAATTAAACCACTCGTTCGAAATTCAAATTTCACATTAAAATATATGAATTTCAGAACAAATTTTTTACTCTAGAATTTGTAAAAAAGAATATGTCAACGGTTTCGTGAAAAAGTAAAAACTTAAAAAATGGTATAGACATACCTAAATAATGTGAAAAAAAATGTCCATAAACTCCGATACATATACCTTACTTCTTAGTGTTTACCTTTAAAACAATCAATTTTTATACATGTAAAATACAGACGACCGCGGTACCCATATAATATATACTTCCCTGACTCCCGCGTGTATAATATATTATATTTATATACATTAAAAATGTCTAGTTTTTGTTTCAAACCGACTGTGCGTGTAGTAGGTGCCTACCTATATGGTTTATTTTAATAATATTATACATATAGGTAGCCCGGCTCGACGCGCACCCACAAGCGAGAATAGTTTTAATATATAGTTTAATACACATAATAATATATTATACTATAAATTATTATAAAATATATTGTAATTTATAGTGGTTAATAATATTATATATTATAATAGGTAGGTATACCATTAAATATTTAATGCACTTATCGTGTACGTCAGAAATAACCGCCGAATCGAACGCGCGGTTACTGGCCACGGCCGTGGAAATAACAACGGAAAACTACCCAAATTTTGAACCACTCGACTGCCCCGGGTTCGACTGTCAACTGACACCTGTAAACATATATATATATAACCGAGATGGGCTAGAAATACCACTATATATAAGTGTTATATGCCGCCGCCGTGTAATCGATTTTTTATAAATCCAAACCTTGAACGTGACCTAGAAAACCTGTTATTCTTATCCCGAACGTTAATGTATACGGCCCGTAGGTGCATATAATATGTACGTCTATAATAATGTGATGTGTGTGTATTATATATAGGTATAGATCGTGTACGCGTTCGTCGTCTCATATATATAGGCGTACGCTGAAGCGTTTTCGAGGCAATAAACGATTTTAATATTCGACAAAAAAAATATATAATAATATTATAATATACGACGATGGTGGTTATATATTGTACGCACACCGTATACTTATCGGATTCCGAATAAGGGTGTTTCGTCAGCTCGCGATTAGAGGTGTTCGGATGCGGCGTATAGGTATATTGTGTATCGTAATAATAATACGTCGTCATGATGTGCGGCCAACGGATGAACATATATTATAATATAATAGCTGGGTATCGTTTATAATAATAATAGGTCTGTTTTTTTTTGTGTTCGGTCGCAAACTTTTTTTTTCTCTCCGACGGCGGGAGGAAAGCGGTCCCAGAAAAGGTCCGTGCGATGGTTAAAAATCCGGCGAAGAGATCACGAGTCTAGTGGCGGCAGCGGAAATTTTATTTTCTAGGCAGGGCCAATCGGAGCCTGACGATATTATATGATCGGGCAGCTAAAAAATGAGATTTCAGCAAAAAACAAAACAGTTTATAAGTGAGCTAATTACTTAAAAATCTTAAAATTTTAAACGTCCCTCTTTTATTTCGTTAAAAAAATAAAAAAAAATATCTAACTTCGATGTATGGATAGTTGTTGCTCTGTTTTGAATAAATCTCGAGTTTAATCGGCCACGACCGAAAAAAAATTGATTTCTTTAGAAATTTTAGCCGATAAAATCACGGTGGACTCACCATGATATGAATAATTTAATTTTGTATTGAACGTTGTAGATATCTTCCATTTTTGTGTCCATACTATATTATATTATCTCGATTCGTGGTAATACCGATAAATTATGAATCCAAGTAGGTTCTAGGTACTATTTATCAATATTATCATAATATTATAATATAATAATAAATAGTATAGTGTATATATTAATGTTAATACGGTGAACAAATACTGTTTTTTTGCTCATGAAAAATGACTATTTATTACTATGTTGAAGGTCAAGCCAGTGGTAGGGACAGACATTTTCAGGTAGGGCTATGACAGACGAGAAACACACATACTTTCGCAGCTCTGCAGATCACGATAATAATATTATATTGTCGTTGTGTACCACCTGAAGTATATAAAAATATAAAATTGTATAAATATATTAATGCACGCGACATATAAGCCTTCGGCAGGACGAACGAGAAAGTGACAATTATTAAAAAACTCGTCGCAGAAGTCGCAAAAGGTTTATATATTCAATACAGGTAGATTCAAAATTGTACAGTCATATTGCTATAATCACACGAATATTAAAAATATAAAACGAATATATGATACGAAAGTTTTTTTATTTAGAAACATTTAAGTGTGATTTGTACGTTTTATAATTGTTTACAATATATTAGGAAAGTTTTAGGGTTCTGCAACTTTAAAAAACTCAAATGCCTATATCTATACTTTTTTTCACCATCATAATATGAACACATTTTTTTAGAACATTTTAGACCTTGCGTACAACATAAATTAATGCAAGACTCTGAGAGATATTTAAAGTTTACTATAAACTTCTAAAGTTAACCGCCCAAAATATTGTAAGCAATTATAAAATGTACAAATCGTTTTAGATTTCGAATCACTTTACTGCAGTATATCATTATTGTGTTAAAGGTCAAGCCAGTCGTGGTATAGGGCAAGACATTTTCAGGTGGGGCCGTGGCCCTACCTGGCCCCTACCCGATGCCGCAACTGGACCTGATGAGAATCTACTATAATATGGGTATACACATCACACAGCTCAGATCACGATAATAATAATTTTGTTGTAGTCTTGTGCCAATGCAAAAGCAATCGGTTGAGTAGTTTCCGAGAACATTATAATATCATCAAAGGTTTCAATTTTCGGTTTTATATATTATTCAGATATTATAATATCAACGCGCGGCATAAGGCCACATCGCGCATCGGCACGAACGTGGCAGTATTAAAAAAAAAAACCGTCGCAGGAGTCGAATGGTTTATATAGACGCGGGACACCTGTAGCTCGCGGGCCACGGGGACGCTCGCGAGTTCAGACCAAGACGGTTTTCCCGCCACTTTTCAGACACGACACGGAGGGGAGAGACGCCGCGCCGCCCGCCGCACAGTCATCCTCTGCTCGATGATTTCCGAGCGTTTATTATCATTATAATATATCGAAAGTGTACAATACATTAGTGTGTGTATAATAATACGATATTATTTTAATGATATTAATAAACCGCCTTGCTGCGTGCTCGCATTAGCATAATTTTAATTTATTTTTCGACGAAATAAAAAACAACGTCTGACGGTTATGATGGTTGCCGTATGGTATATTATATTATATTATACGAACGCGAGCTGTTTGACGTGGACGCATACAGTGTTTTCTCGGAGACGGAAACCCCACTGATTTTAGAGTTTCCTAGCGTGTGTGTGTGTGTCTACTGAGCGACGACGATGACGGTCCGGTGAAAATTTGATACAACTCCGAAAGGAATGAAAACGTATACGAATGCCTCCGCATACAGGGTGATCCATTTAACGTGATACACTCATTATTTCAAAAAGTATTTACGTTTTTGGAAATATTTTTGTTCCTTGGTAGGTATATGAAGTCGTTACAAAACAACATTTTTTGAAAAAATTATTTTTTCACCTTTTTATTTTTTAATTTTTTTACTTTTTTGAATATTAAAACATACAGTTTTAATTTTATAATCCAAAGCAGAATATTTTTCTGAGTATTTTGATATATAAAAATCGAAATTTTTTTATGGGTCATAAATATTTGAAGTTTTGACCAGCAGTGTGGAGTGGTATGTAAGTACCCCACAAAATGTTGGTCCACTACTCCGCTCAACTAAACTTCAAATACCCATGACTCAAAATAAAACCGTATGCTGTGATTCAAAAAAGAAAAAATTTAAAAAATAACAAGGATAAAAAATATTTTTTTTGAAACGACTTGCAGATGTAATAAAATTATTATCAAAAATGTTGATACTTTTTGAAATATTGAGTGTCTCTTACGTTAAATGGATCACACTGTATATATGTATTTACACGAGTTACGAAGAATGACTAACGGTTAGTCGTTGGCTCGATGATATATATAAATATATATGTGTGTACAATATACAAACAATACGAGTCTAATAATCATCAACTATAATTGGTTTCTTGGTCAATAACTCACCAGCCCATAATAACATATAATTATTGTGTTAGTTTAATATTTTATACTCCGTCAAGCGATCGCAATGGGTTTTTTGTCATGTGAAATTTCGTCCGACCAGCCGTCTAATTGCAGCTGATAAAGGAAACTGGATTTTTAGAAATCGGATAAAACGGCGTTATAAATGATATCCAAACGACCATCGTCACTGTTAGTCAAATATAATATGTTCTAATCTCGGACGTCCTAGAGTTGTAAAAATGTTTTTTTTTTTAGAATACAACAATCAAGTATAAGAGTAGATTTGTTTATGATATATAACGATAAAAAGATAATAAAACAGATTTTACTCTCACATTATATATGATTAATGTTATTACAGTTTTTCTTAATTTATTGACAATAAATGTGTAACGTGATATTACGCCGATAAATTTTCATAAACATACCTACCTACTTTATTTTCCGTTTGAAAACAAGGTAATCGTCACGCGTATTTTATCGATGACATTATGTTTTTAGATGTAGCCACGGAGGCATAATATTATCCGCTGTGAAGGTAAAACAATTTAAGCTAATTATGTCTAATATGTCGAAAATTGAAAACGTTTTACGATTAGGTATATTTTAAATATTATAATGTCCGTTCTGTCCATAAACTTAAGCTGTGCAGGTAAAGTGTAGTGAAGGTGAATATTTTATCACACGATGTTGTCGACTAATTGAATGTAAGACGAGTACGCGTAATAAAATAATATATTAAACGTAAAAAGATATTTGTATCCACGTTCCACCTGCACACATTATAATATTGCTGTGATCTATAATAATATATCATTTAAAATGAACGGTCCTAACCATTATATATTATAAAGGGCAGTCGGAGAGAAAGAAAAGCCCAAAATAAGAAGAACGACTATTAAAAAATTAAAAATATATTAATATTATTATCATAGAAAAAAGAAATTAATGATATCAAATTATAATTATTAATCACTTGCAGGTAACACCGCGAGCACGTAAAAAAAATATATAATAAGTCTAATTATCTACATTGTCTATTCACATACGCGTAAATGCTTCGCCATTCCAAAAAGTATAGTAACCACTCGTTACTTTGAAAAGTTTTAACTAATGTATATGAAAAAACAAAATTTTTCAAAATAAATATATGTTTTATCATATAACAAAAGAACTACTAACCATTTAAAGATAAAGAATGAAAAAAAATGATATTAAGTAAACGGTTCTTTAAATAATATTTTCATTTTTGTTCTGTTTTTCAGTGTTCATTTTTCCTTGGTCTTTTTTTCCCGAATTCATTTTCCCAGACGCTCAACAAATCGAAAATATCACTGTACATGGACTTGTCGTGAAAACGGCACCACCTTCGTGTAAGGATAATAATTTATTATTATTCCGTCAAAAAGTCGTAAAATGGTTGTCCACGTGTAAAAACTTACACGGTATTATAGACTTGATGTTTTTTACTCTCGAGGAATTCGATAAATAAAAAAATATTATAATATAATATCTTATCTTAGCCCGTCTATGTGTATATGTAGGAAGTCGAGTGTATTTTTTTTCCTTAATTAGGGTCGTGTATATATAATACATCGGGAACTTACAAAAACCCATTACCTCGCAGTATGCAGTATAATATACGTTTACGGCAATTTAATATTTATAACGTTATGAGTTTTGATGTAAATAATAATAATTATATTATTGCTACGAATGTTCGAATAAGTGAATTAATTAATTTTTTTTTTTTTTTGAAATTACTTCACTCGATTTTTAATGGTAACATGCCGATAACGCAATCAGGCGGGTACACCACTCGACATAATAATAATATTATTTCCATCACCTGACCCAAACCTTAATCTCCGTTATTATATAATAATATAAAGGGTTGGGGGTAATAATTGATAATCATTATCTATTTTTTTTTTCATGTCCAGCAAATATACCGTGTATACGGAATCGGTTAAACTACCATTGTGTTGCATCGCCCCTGCGATTATAACTACCTATAAAATTTTTTAGGGTTTTCTTTGAGATTGGTTTTCCGGGGGTTTCGAGACCGATTTTTGATTGGTTATGACGGCGCGGCGTGAGTAGGTAAAACATTGTTTCAAGTCATAAATCATTTTGAAATATTATACGAAACCGCTCGTATAGGTACCTAATGTAATTCAGAATAATTTCCGATACTGTATTTTTAATTTATTATAACGTCTTGTAATAGGTAGTTAATTGTGGGCAACTATGTTATATTATATATATAGGTACTACGCATTATTCAGCGACGTTTTATGTTCTTGATATTCAAACGAGGTCAAACTATTTTTTTTTAAATAATTATGGCGGCCACTTTTATGTTAATATAATAATATAATCCATCCGAAATTGTTTGGAATTAATTCGATTAGGTACGTCATATAGTTGACGAGGTAAATATAACTAAATAATCGTGGAATATGCGGAGGACTATATTATTTATTATGTTCTCTGTTCCAGATTTAAGTGTGAAAATGCAAATGTATAGTAAGTACGAATTTCAAAATACTATGCGAACGGCTTGTAGGTTTTCTATTCAGAAAAAAATGTCAGAGGGCCGCCACACTACTTTGTATTAAGATTTACTGAACATAATATTACGCATAAACCGTGTGCAGTACGATTGTTATTTTCGAAATCAAGTGCTGCATCTACAACAATATTTGGCTGTATAATATTTAAAACATATTTTACTCGGCGATGAAAATATTTTCTGATTCGTAAAAAACAAAAAAAAACGTCGTAATTTAACCGAACCGCGAATACAGCGAAACGTTTCGTGGTAATATTCGCGTTTCGTCATATTATTATGTTGCTATTGGATGTGTTGTTTATTAGGCGGTCAATTACGCATTATTCAATGATGCAAACTGCATATTTCTGATGTGAGGAAATTATTGAAATAAAAATGCACGCATCGCAAATTAAAAAGTGTTGATTTCCTTATACTATGTGGGTCATAGAGTTTTTTTTTTCACATTAAAATTATTACGTGTACCGATATACACACTCGTACGCAAACATAAATATATATTATATATAGAAATGTATAATTAATTACCTTGATTCGATTGGCACGCACGGACTGAAATCTATAATATTATTGTATATTATTATTTACCTTCATTAATATATTATAATATATTATTCTTAAGGACATAATATTTTCAATAAACGATGCACGCATTGAAATATTTTGCGTTCTATTGAAAATGTCTTAGACGAACATAATGTATAATATTATGTACGTATAATATCATGGATTATAGATACTATATCTAAGTACATGATAAAAACATAAAAAATACAAGTTTAACATTGAAACGATAGGTAATAATATAGTGGTATAGTACTGAGTCTCCGCCAATTTAAGTCTCTGATAGTTCAAATATTAATATATTCTACATTTATATATTATAATAACTTTGCGATTAATAATTGGTGTCCTCTTTGTGTTCGTTGAAACCGACAACTTTCATCACAACGACTACGTCACTATCGTCCACGACTTATCTTATTCGTAGATTAATCGAATCGTATTCGATCACACGGTGTTATAATAAATAATATTTTATGCTCTCCCTGATTTCGTCCTTTAATAATGAATTTGTTCAAATTCTGATTTTTAGAATTTTTTAATTATACTCAAAGACCAATTAATTTTAATTCTTGAATTTTTTTTTTCTATTTAAGGAGTGTCCTGCAGTGATACATACTTCTATTTTTCAAATGAGAACCACGCTTTTTAACTGTAAATTATTTAGTGGATAATTTTTTTGAAAATGTTTTTGTACCGAATTAAAAATTTGAATGAGTAGTTTCTCAGTTATTAAAATGATTGTACTGAGAATAAAAGTCCTTAAAAATAATTTTCAAAAATATAAAATAGATGAATAGTATTAGATCTAGTATTTATTGTTCAATTTTTACAAATTGTTAATATTAATCATTAAAATTGTAATTCGCCATAGAGCCCCACATAAAAACTTAAAAACTCATTATCATGAACCTATATTGTCCTTGGTACACAAAATTAAATAATTCAAAAACTATTCGTACGAATCTTGCTTCTGATACGTCAAAATGTTCAAAAATCACTCAGCATATCCACAGCAAAAATGAGGAGGGGGGGAGGAGTTTTCATTTAAAAACAAAAGTTTATTGTCCGCAGCAGGAGGGACACTCGCCTTATGTATAGTGCAAAAAAATCTCAATGATTTGAAAATATAGACTTTGAGAATATGTAGGAATTCCAAAAATCAGATTTTGAATTACTGCATTGTTGAAGATAAAAAAGAGAAGAAAAGGCCGTGAACATGCTTGGCGAATCATCCTACAGCCGTATATAATATAGTCTATATAGCTATATTGTAATGTTTTGTCATTTACGGTTTATCCACCGCGACTGCAGTCGACTTTAGAAATAATATAATCTGCTGTCGACTATTTCGATCGTGACCTCGTGACGGTAAAAATTGTAGGTAAGTATGAAAAATATGTGTTCAGGACGTCGTCGGTATTTTGCGACGGTCGATAGGTAGGAGGTACATACGGTGCTGCACGTGCGTGTGACTCAAGTATATTATATATTAAATATATTAAATTTTAAGTCGAGTCTAGAATAGTAAAATATTATTCGTGTTCAACGGCATGGCGCGTCATTCCAATAATGATAATAATATGTAATGCAATGTTATTATGACTTATGAGTGAGTAATATAACAATGTCTTTATATTATTATTATTATTACATATAGGTACGAGCGCACAACAATGCAGGCCAAATACGGTGGGGCATATATAAGTGCCCATATATGCATCATTATATTATTATTATTATTAATATTTTTTTTTATTATGATGAGCCATTACTGGGAATTCCAAATCCAAGGACTGCAGCGGGTATCTCGTAATAAAAAAAAAACTAAATACGTGATAGTTTAAGCCAGGAATTATTATATATTATGCATTTGAGCATATTTATATTTATTTGTTAAAAAAAAAAATAGCTTCGTAAGACACGAATTTGAATCCGAGTCTATAACGCGAGTGTATTATAGGCCAAATTTGATTTTGCATATTTGGAACGTTGTTTTAATTACAATGCATATTTTAGCTGTTTTCAAAAATATACAATGCATATTGAAGAAATATAGCATTAACAAATTAAAGCATTAAAGACAAAACACGCTTATATTTCTCACTCAATTATCGACTCGTTGACGCATCGGCTATAAGTGGCTACACTTAATTTGATTATTGTTATCGATATAACAAGATACGATTTGCTGTAAATCATTTAATGAATAACTCTAAATTATAGAATATTATCTCTAATTGGTTAAGCAAATCATCTAATGTATCCATATTATAACATAGTGACGGTTTCATTGCGGACTCTGCATCATATACATGGTTAGATCAGCAACAATTACAATACAATCATTTTACTTTAAAACGATTCACATAACTATGGACTGCATATTAAAAGACATCAGAAAAAATTCGTTATATTTTTCCAAAAGAACACGAACCAATCGAAAACACGAAAAAATATTTTTTAATCACCTGCACGTGTTGATTTGTTTTACTATAAATATTATTTAATAAATTGTATATTTTTCATTTTAATTTTCAATATTATTTTACAATAAAAATTCTTTAGTAAATTGAATTTTAAACTAAACTCGTTTTAAAAAATTGTAGGTAAAACGAATATTTTACTATTAGCATTATATTCTGCTCAAATTTCGAGTGCATATTTCAACGATTAGAAGTGCATAAATTCACGCAAATTGCATACGTTTTTAGTAAAAAAAAATCGAAATTTAAGTTAATTTCGAGTTTTTGCTCTAAGCCTATAATATCATATTTTCACGCGCCTACGAGGTTTTCGTCGCGGCGGTTTACACGCGTCTAGTCGGCGGCGCCCGATTTGCCGTCGTCCTCGATCGCGTTTCCGGCAAGGGCGCCATTTCGACTTTTTGGTTGTCGGTGCCAAAATGTTTCCGGGGACGGTTTACTCACCCGCACACAATATATTATTATGTCATCGGTAAAATAATAATAATATTATGTGTGTGCGACGAGTGTTTGGCATCGAACCGTGTCCCGGACTTCCGGTCTACAACGCGCGTAAAAATGATAATAATAATATAATAACAATATGCACCTGCAGCCTGCAATGTCGTTCAGACGCCGTTTTCGCGGGGACGGCTAAATTTTCCGAAAAATCATCGACAGCTGCCAGCAGCCGTCGTCGACTTGTCACGTGACATACATTTTCCGATAATCGCGCAGTGGAGAATCATCGCTATTTCATACCTCATTTACGCCCCGATAATTTTGGATCGGTTCCGGTCTGCGGCCCATAACCGAGCTGCCAGTATATCGCATTGTCGCATAGCCGCTTTCGCGCGGGTGCGATATCGAAATAATAATATTATAGTCCGTATACTTAGTATACTTACCTAGACAATAATAATATATATTATAATACACATACGACCGATTCGATGGGAAATCTTACGCGAAGTCGGAAGTGTACACTCGAGCGCAGACGTTGCTCCGGTATTTGTATAATAATAATATAATAGTTTGTCGAGAAACACGTCCGTCAAGTATAATAATAATTTCGGAGGCGCAAGACCTCTCATATTATGTGTACATTGTACACAGGGTGATTCGCCGATCACGATCACCCCCATTTTTTCGTAATGAATTTATTCAAATTCAGATTTTTGGAATTTTCGCAGAGTATACTTTAAGACGACGTTTTCAGATCCTTGACATTTTTCGTACTATTATCGCAATAGGGAGTGATAATTAACCCAGTTATTGTTCAGTGCTGTGCAATTTCCTTTGACATTTTTGATGTGCTTAATTCAAAATTCGAACGAATAGTTTTTCAGTTGTTAAAATAATGTATATACTATAAGGATAATAGTCCTTAAACGTTTTATTACAGAAATATAATATATATCATGTAATATTGGATTTAGTATTAATTATATTCAGACCACTTTTATAAACTATAAATATTGATAGACTTATTGAAAACTTTCAAATTTCCATAGCCCCGCGCATATCTTCCACACGCACAATCATGGATCTATTATCCTCTGCAGTACACAGAGTTTGATTGCTCAAAAACTATTCGTTCGAATTTTGATTTTGACAGGGTCAACGAAATATTATCCACTAAATAATTATTTACAGTTTGCCAAGGGTTCTCGTTTGAAACTCAGAAGTATAATATGTATCTCCGCAGCAGGGCACTGCTCGGGTAGTACAAAAAAATCTCGATAATTTGAAAATATGGTCTTTCATATAACGTGTGTCTGTTTTAAAATCAGAATTTTCGAATAAATTCATATGACTAAATGAAAAAACGTGGCGTGAGCACAGGTCGGCGAATCACTCTGTATATTACGCGCGTATATATCGTATACCTATAATAATAATAATAATACATGTATGTATTGTTATAGCAAAAATACGGGTACTCGGCGCACACACACACAATGACCCGTTCGGAGGTGTCCGAATTTGTTTTCACGGTATTTGGTCGGATGACGGCTGCAGTGTTCGTCAGCAGCAGCAGCAGCAGCATTCGCCGCTCTCCGTCCGAGAGGAAGCCATCACGAGTCTCATAACGAGAGGCCGTTATTATTACAATGTATAGTTATTTTCGTAAATAGTTCACATCATTCCGCCGCCGCGGTGCAGGCTACGAGATTTGTTATTCTCGTCTCGAAGACGTGATAATAGTAATAATAATATAGGCTGCAGCAGTGTACATATGTATATTATATTATTATTATTGCATCCTTTGAGTGTACACTCTGCTCAGCTCGGATCGAGTGTATAATATTATATAATATGCGTATAAATAATAATATATATACGCTGAACGGGGCCGAACTATCTATATATACGTACTTCTACGGTAAAGCCACTATTTTCTGTATACACGTCACAGCAGCACGTCGTCGGCGAGTACCCATATCAACTCGTATATATATATAAAATATTATTTAAAGTAGGTACCGAATAATAATAATAATAATAATAATATATAGGTACGTCATATATATAAGCGCGTACACCGCGGTATACTCTCGATGATGATATTGCAGTACCCTGCAGGTGTGTAGGTACTACTAGCTAACCAGCTAACCGTCCCGTAACCGCTCCGGTGCAGCAGGGGGGTTAAGGGTTAGAAACGCCCATGATCTCGATGATATACTATTACAATAATGAATATTATTATATAATTTTTTTATACACCCAAGTGTCTCAGTATATAAACTATAAAGTATATACCTAGTAAGTTTAGTAAGTATACATGTATATATTATGACGTGTGTACGCTGTTGTATACGTATTACAGATTTTGTTTTTTTTTTTCGTTATTTGCTCTGCAGTAGGTACCCAGTTAGAAGTTAGAGCATCGACTTAACACCACATCCGACCCTCGCATACCGTACCAGATGTTTTCTCGCACGACAGACATCCTTTATAGCCCTTATATGTGTGTCTGGTGTCTATACTCTATACCAGCCGATTGTTAAACTGAGGACGCGTACCGTCGGTGGTACGCGCAGGAGGCTTCATGGTGGTACGCGGAAGGCCGTGTGGTGGTATTACGCGGACAATTAATAAACTAATACTTTTGCTGATGTTCGTAACGGATCCGATATTATTTTATGTTGTGTGCAAATAGCTAGTATATGTATACCTACAGGCCAAAGGTCGGGAACCTGTGGCTCTTTGCCTAACGCATCAATAATAAGTAGCTCTTTGAAAATCATGATTTTTCATTTTTTTTTGAAAATGGCTCATTTATACTAAAATGTCCGGATCCCTCATACCTAGGTACTAAATATATGCTGAAAATGTAGCCAAATGATTGTTTTTTAAATTTTTTTTCTCGTTAAAAATATTTATTGACATTTTCAGTAGTTCAAGTGCGGTATGCTAAAAAATAATGTTTGAGAATCTCTGCTCCATACTGCAGTTACTACAGGTACGTAATATTAATTAGGAACACCATAATACTAAATAATAACTACGGTATAGAGTTAGGTGGGTACTAAGGATTTTCGAATCGACGAAAAAGATAAAACTATTTTCAATATATTTAATCTTCCGTCTCTGAGTAAACACCACCGAATGTCAATAATGATAATATTACGACAAGACCGAGAGAGACCTATCATTATTATAATTTGAACATCATAATTATATTATTTATCAGTTTAGATTCTCAGCGCGTGTACGCGTATATTATTATATAATAAGAAGCACTTTCTTGGAAAAAAACAAACTGCTTTTTGAATAACCGCGTAATTTCTGTATCGGCGGAGTCCAATAATCGGAGACTAATAGGGGACACCACATTGTAATAATAATATGATTGACTTATAAATTTGTTTTCGATCCTCTGTTTGTATAATATGCTCCGAAAGATTTCGGTCGTCCTACCAAACA
Source organism: Neotoxoptera formosana (assembly GCA_022818045.1). Classification (NCBI taxonomy): domain Eukaryota; kingdom Metazoa; phylum Arthropoda; class Insecta; order Hemiptera; family Aphididae; genus Neotoxoptera; species Neotoxoptera formosana. Next base: position 23,873,936 of record CM040634.1, read on the forward strand.
CACACTCAATATACCTACCCGTCACACGCACTATATAATTACTCGGGTAGCTCCGAAGCAGATAATTAACAACTCTCTCCGATCCGATCGGCGATTACCACTAAAAAAAGGGCGGAGTGGCAACGAGCTGCACTTTTGTATGTATACATTACGAAGACGGTGGCGGCGAGGGAAGCGTTATATATATATGGAAAATGACGAAGGAATAACGTCCGACCCACATGGGTGGGAACCGCTACTGCAGCAGCAGCAGCTCGCCCGCACTCGGCACCCAGGTGTTGTCCGCGGTTATGTTCACCACCCCCCCCCCGCCCCCGGAGAAAACTAATGGAATACGTATTTTTTTTTTTAAAAAAAACGTTTAATATATACGCCAGATCGTATCTATAAAATCTTTACCGTACATTATTATATTATATACGTCTTAAAAATCGTTTCGAACGACGGCGGATTCTCGCGGGTGTGCGGGTCGTGAGCAGCACGCCATATGGCGCGGACGCCGAGCACCGTTCTCGTAATTATATTACACATTAAATCCGGAGCAATATTACCGCCGCCGCCGTAATAGTATTATATTAACCCTCTGCCCATAAATCCGTAGCCACCGGAATCGTAAATCAAAGGAAGTTAATTTTATTTTTTTTTTTTATTAGTCTATCGCGCGTAAAAAACGGAGAAATATGGTTAGACGACACCTGTGGCCCCGCGGTCATTATAACGTATAATGTTTTTATTTCGTTTTTCGTCGCTATTAGTCCGTCACGAGTCGCCATAAAAAAAGTCACTTTCGGAGACACTTACTATATAACGCTCGTGTGTATACTATTATAATATCACACGGGATCAATACGTTAAAAAACAGATCTCGTCTTGGCGTCTTAAATTATTACAGCCGCGCCCGGAACAGAACGCGTATAACATAAAATAATAATAATACGATATGAACGCGTAAATCAAGCGGAATAATATATAAAAGCAGCTGACGTGCGAATATCGAAATTAAGTTACCGCGGACGACACTCGTCGGACATAATTGTACAAATCAGATCATAATATTATAATAATCGTTTGGTGAGACGCGTTTTATAACACATTAATGCATTTAGCGACGACGAGATAATCCGAAAAAAGCGCGTATTTAACGTCTCCGCTGCATAGTGTGGTTCACTAGCACAATATTTTATATTTTATTTTATTATTCTAATCAAACATCAATCATTCGGCCATCTCACGTGGTGTGAGGTAGATGTCAACATCAAACGTGTTTTAGCCGAATGCCGACGCTCGGGACAGAGACGATTCAAAGTTCCCGGGATCATCATCGGCCGAGTCTCTCGATCGGCGGGACGCGTCCATACCACCTCCGCCGACATCATCAAATCCGTTGTCATTTGTGTTAACAGTGTATACTAGGTGTAAACCAAATGTTAACAAGTATCTGTTACTCCCAAAATTTCTGCTGCTGATAGTATCTTATAAAAAAATATAAATATAAAATATAATTGTATATAATATAACAGTGTAATATTATTATATCGCGGAGATTTGAACGCACGTATGTACCTATACTGCAGGATGAATCACAACAAGCATGTTCACCCTATTTTTTCTTCGATGGTACGATTGTGCATGATCTGATTTTTGGAATCCTATAAGTAAACTTTGAATTTTCAAAATTCTTTATAATAACTTAACGATAAGTGTCCAGCATTGGTGATACAATAACTTATGGTTTTCCTCTTTAAATTATTTAGCGGATAATTTTTCTGAAAATGTTGACGTATCCAATGGCATATCAAAATTAGAACGAGTAGTTTTTGAGTTGATAAATTTTGTGGACCAAGGTTAATACCTTTGGAAGATATGGGAGCTATGGTGATTTGAGCATTTTTGTACCTAATTAATATTAACATTTAAAAATTGTAAAAGTGATTCGAGGATAATAATAAATATATACTAGATCCAATATTATATATCTTTTAAATATTTTCGTAAAACCATTATAAAGGAGTATTATCCTTATTGTATATAAATTTTAACAACTACTGAGAAACTTGATCAAATTTTTAAAAAAAAATCCAATAAATAATTTACAGTAAACAAGTGGCGTCCCCGTTTAAGAAACAGAAGTTGTTTTCACCACCACATAACACTCCTTAAGTAGTACAAAAATCTCAAAAAGTTTAAAATATGGTCTTGAGTAGGTACTTTTATTAAAAATCTCCAAAAATCATAATTCGAATATAAATTTATTGTTCAAGGGGAAAAATTGGGACGAGCGTGCTTGGTGAATCGCCATGTGTAATTGCAGTGACTATTCGACTTGCAGATCTCAAACAACCTATATATATATATATATATATATACTGCGCTGGTATAACATGACACCGGGTTAAACCTGTACATGCATATACCTATTGCGTAAACTCGTCGCACCTGTGACCCGCGGGCCGCGGTACACAGCCATAGTATATAATATGATGATGATGATGATGATGATGATGATGATGATGACGATGACGATGACGATGACGGTGACGGTGATATATAATATTAATTATAATTTGTGTGCCTGATATGATATTCCCGAGTTGAGGGTACTCGAAACTGCAGCAACGGTCTCCTCGTCTCTCGTCGTGTACCCGTATTATAATAGTACCTATACATACGTATATACAGTATAATATAGTTTTCTCTTTTCTGTTCGGGGTCCGACCGCGACCGACCGGCCGGCCGATCGACCGACAGATATACCCAGCAGCAATCACGATATGATATCGGAGTCGGATTTCCCACGGCCGGTGCATCTGCCGAGACGTAACACACTTTTCGCCTCTCTTTCTCCGCGGCGCGTCACGGCGCGTTCTCTGCAGCTGCGTTTAAGTCTCTCTGCGCGATCTCCTCTCTCCGTCGTTCTCGCTCTCTCTCTCTCTCTCTCTCTCTCTCTCTCTCTGTCCATCCCTCTTCGTTTCATATACGTATACACGTTACTATAAGCACTTCTCTCGTTTCCCGCCGTCGCCAAGTACCTAAGCACACCCATATATATATACACACACACACGATGCAATATACCTGCCTACTTTATATATATATATATATATATATACATCACTGCTGCGGCAGCTACCGACGGCCTCGGGCGCGCGAAACTTTCAATTTCAGAGCTCACATCACGACTCATAACATTATATAGGACGAATTATATTATGTACGGTCGATCCTCTCGCGTAACCGTTTAGGAAAATCGACAAACGCATAATGTATACATATATATATATATAGGTACGCATATAATATAGATCCGGCGCGCATCACACGCGTGTACCTGCAGCTATTACTATATTTATAATGCAATTATTCGAAATCGTTTACGCTGCTGCAGCTCTCTTCGGCTCGTAAATGACTGTTTACACCCTTTACAAAGCATAATATAATAATACCCGAGTGGTATAGCTGGTATAGCGTGGTATATAATATAATGGGATTTGTGCGCCACTCCGTCATTATTATTATAATATATAATATGCGTATACGCCGCGCTCGGACTACCGGTTTGTGTGAAATTTGAAAACAAATTGCGGTCACGATTGATTATTATTTTTTCAAATCGGGTTTACCGCGATCATGATTTACGGATATTGAACGTTTTGAGTTGCGTACACTTCTGCGTACCTACTTATAATACACGTATATGTACCGCAGCAGTCTTCTATATCCGATCGAGACTATACCTATATAATATAAACGTGCGAGAAAACCGTTACGCGCATTTAGTTTTTATCTAAATAATAATATTTTAACATATTATTTTACGAGTGTGTTATGATATATTTTTTATTATTACGTGTCGGTAAAATATACTGCAGCTATTATACGGTCGTAATAAGGTTTAAACCGCACTGATACCGCAGATAATATAGTAATGTAGTTAAAAATGTATTGTGTTACACTGAGACTTTTAGCGTGCGTATGACCCGCGGTTAGGTATACTTGATATTTATACGATTTTTATACGATTATTTAAAAAAGGTTCGCGATTAGAAGAACTTGCTGCAAAACCGTCTGTCCGACCTATATTATTGTATTCGTATTAGGATGCGGATGGGCTGCATCCGAATAGCATATGCCCAAAAGAAAAAAAATAAAGTCCGAACAGCACGCCATCTGTTAGAAGGGACCGTCCGAATATTGCATGCCGTGCAGTAAAAGTTTATTTATCGTGTGCTTATGTCCACGACTTAAAATTCTGCCGATAACGAAATAAAAAAAACAATACAATATTATTATAGTGACAGTATGTAATCAACTTGTAGATAATATATATATGACGTCGGAAATGACAATATGACTATATTATAAATATATTTTTTTGTATTATTATTATATATAGCTGTCCCGCCCAGCGTTGCCACGGTGAGCCATATATATTAAGTTAAGATTAACCTCAAGTGATTTATATGCATCTAATAGTAGCACCTAGGTAGGCAATCCACTGCCTAGGATCGCGGACAATATATTATGCGATCAGTAGTAAATCATCAGATAGACAATATCCACCTGGGGTGGATTGCTGACCCCGTAAGTGACTGAAATCAAAATTAGGTACATTAAAAAAAAAAACAAAAACCAAGTTAGGAAGTTGTAACCGATGACAACCATTTAAAAACAAATATTACTAATATAATCTGTAAGTTGGAACCGATGGCAACCGTTTACAAACAAATATTTCCATCGGAAATCTCAAAATCCCTGTGTGAACACCACCCGGGGTTGGACCTATGCCTTTTTTAATTAGCCTATCTTCTTCCCAGTGGTCTAATCTATATTTGTCCCAAATTTAAACACTATCGGTTGAACGGTTTGGGCGAATGCATAAAGGACAGACAAACAGACATTTATATATATATAATATACCTATAGATTAAAAAAACGTAACAAATGTCAAATAGTATTTAAAAAGCAGATGAAAGTATGACACCAAATAAGATAAACTTTATGTATTTTTTATGAATAAATACAAATGTATAATGATAAATATTTTCAACAATTTTGAATGATTTTTTTTTCGTTTTTTAAAAAATTAGAAAAGTCCAAAATAAAAAAGGTCGGCAAGTGGGTATCACTCCGCACTGCTGTACAGAAGGTTTCGAGTGGGCCATCACTGTAATGAAAAATTAGAAAAGTGAAAAGTTGAAGTCGTGCACATAACAATACAACATAACATAAGCACACGATAAAATATATAAACTTGTGCACGGCATGCGATTCGGACAGACTCCTGCTGTAAGACGTGGCCTCCAGTTCGGATGGACCTTTGCAAGAGGTGGAGTGCAACTATAGGAAGTTCCAATTTATGTTGTTTTTTTTAGCACGCGATTCGGATGCATCCACGGGATGGGCTGCACGCAGCTGCAGTCGTATAAAAAGCTCGACTTTTTAGCGTCCTCGTCGTCTTACCATATACGCGATGACTCTCTCGCTAAATTCTCCCGCGTCACCTCGATTAATACGATTATATTATAATGTAATAGAACAAATAATTTAATAATAATAATCATATACGCCGCTGCCGAATCGAGCGTTACCTCACATCTCGAAAATTGCACTCGCCCAATTTAGCATTAATATATAATCGTAATTAACGGGTAACGGGTCGTGGGTCACACAGCCCGTGTAAGTATAGTAATATATAATATACACAACGCGCGTAACACCGTCACACCGACAACGGGTCTTGACGACGATAGTGTGTGTGCCGTTTACAATCGCGTGCGACGGGTATACTTAAATCCAATTACGAATGCGATTACCGAACTTTTAGTTTTAATCGCCGAGCACAAACACCCCGCCGCCGGTATAAACTAATTATTAATGGGTATGGAGTGCGTTAATCGAAAAAAAACTGCGATATCCGCGGCGGCGGCGGCTGCAATAATTAAGCGTGATAAATCATCGTCATCAACGTCGTCGTCGTCATCGTCGTCACTTCACTTCGCTTCGCTCTGGCAGTAATATATTAATCTGACGCACTGCACCGATAGTGACTCCTCGACAAATCGTTTCGTGGAAACTCGCAGGAACCTGACGAACGACGGAATGACACGTCGTCGGGTGGTTTGCAGTGGTCGTGCGGAGACGAAAATCCTATTTCAAACGAGTTTACCGAAATCGAAATGCTCGAGACGCGTGTTGATGCACTCTTTCGGTGCTGTAATAATAATATTGTTTGAAAATAATATAATATTTTCCAGTCACAATGCGCGCCAAGCGTGCTCGCCACGCTGTCGTCGTTCCGTTATTGTCGTGGAATTAATACGTATAATGCGTACATACAAACTGCCGAGTAAAAAGCGTCGAAACGAGCGAGTTTCATAAAAAAAAAAAAAACATACCTACCTATCAAATTAAAATTAAATATAATAATACAACAATTATCCGTTTATATATTCTATGTATACATTATTGATAGTGTGATGGTCGCCGCCCGCCGGTAATCGTTGACGGTAGACCGGACACGGCCGGAAAAAAAAAACCTAAAGACCTTTGAAGTAATATATAATCGTTTTTCGTCTATGCGTTCGGTCCGTGACGTCTATCCGACTCCCTCCCCCCCACCCTCCCGGACGACGACGAAACTGGTTTTTAAGTCCCAAAACGTTTTTCGTCTCGTTATTAGTTCAAATAATATATTTATTATACTCTTTTTGTAAACAATTTCTGCGCAGACCACGGCGAGGCACGGTGCGTGTAATGCGTGTGTGATTGCAGCCCTCGGGTACTTTGTCATGCAACAACAACAACAACAACAGCGGCAACCACAACAACAACAACGACAACAGCGTCGACGACGACGACTGCGCGCGCGTTAATAATGACATATACGCGAGACTTCATAATTATTATTATTCTCCGCTCGTGGATTTCCGTCGACGACGACCAAGACGGTCCGAAGAACTTCATAAATCATTTTTCCATCGCCGGCATTATATTATTATTATTATTATTATTCGTCCTCTATGCTGCCGCGACGACGACGACGACGTGTCCGGCGTGGTTAATCTCTCTCTCTCTCTCTCTCTCTCCTGTCCGGAATTTTTCGACTTGGCGTCGGCGGCGGTGCAACGCTAATGGCTTTTTTACCTGCCTACCCGCAATACGTCTTCATACACACACACACACACACACACATCACACACTAAATGATAATATACTTTTTTATTATTATCAAGGCAATAACAAATTAATTTCACACCTTAACGACCTGTTCGACAAAACGGGACGCATTAACTAGCGGGCTGCGCGCGAGAGCTGAGTATCAGGAGCGACGGACGGATTCGAGCGGCGTTGGGAGGGGGAGGGGGGGGGGCGAAGAAAAAAGTCGTTAAATTCATTTCATTTTTTTACTATGTGCGCGACCCGAAATGCGTGTCCGGTAGTTCTTTATTATATATATATATATATATATATTATGTATAATTTTTTTTTTCAGTGACTTATACACGATCTTTTTTATTTTTTTTTTTACTTACACCACGCGCGCACACACGACCGATATGCGTAATATAACAATATAATAATATAATAATATTATTATAATGGATTAAACGTACCTCTGTGTACGCGTACTTACGACTGACTCGCGACCGCGTGTATACTCGGCTGCAGCGACTTACGGGCACGCGACGAGGCACGCAATAAATCGGTAATGGCAATAATAATAATAATAATAATAATAATAATGATATATTATTGAAGTCGCCGTGATGGGAAAGAAGAAACCTATATATACCTACATCACGCGTTTTTTACCACACGATATCGTTATACCCTTATTATACGAGTAATATTATAATAATATGTAAATCCAAAGTGTGTGACGCGACAATAATATGTTGAGCACAACTGCGATATCGTATATTATATATTATGTAGGTAAGTACGCTATTAGCTGCACGTAAATCTGTTCGCAGATCGATCGATTTTCCAATCGATTGCCCGCGCCAATCAAACCGCCGGACACGCAATATAATAATATACAGACAATCGAAGTAGGTAGTTTAAACTCTAAACCCGTATCGATAATTCCGACAAGAATGAAGACCTTTAATTAAATATAGTAGAAAAAAATAAGCTCAGAGAAATAAAATCAACCATCCTTCATCCTCGGGATCACGACGTTTGACTATCCCAACAGACTAAGAATTGACCACACACGAACACCTGATGGACAACAGAGAACACATCGTAAATGGGCCAACATGCGACATCGTAATTATATGGTCAAACACCACCTGCGTTATCCCCCGAATGCCTTCAGATGACTCTCAAACTGTCACTCCCCTACAGTCTATGCAAAACGCTTTCACCGGTACACTATCAATGCAAAGTCAAAAAAAAGAAGTCTATGGTTAAAAAGTCCAGGGTGAAAAAGTCCTGTGTATATATACATATAAATAATATTTTTAATAATTTATTTTAGGTTACGTTATATAAAAAAAAAGACGAATAAATTATTTATACAAAAACGATATAGGTACTAGGTATATGATATTTAATAATAAATATATAGGTATGTAAAACAATTATGCATCATTAATTAGATCTGTAGTTAGGTTATATTATATAGGTACGTCTTATTTTAATATATCATTGTGATCGATAAGACCTTGTAATATTACACTTTGCAATTAGTTATAACTATCGTATTATACGACGACAACGACGACTACGACGACAAACCGCACGTGACAGAGCGATTTGAACATAACAAATTTCAATTCTAATTCAAAATTATTTTAATAAGTCGACAAGTACATAATATATGTATGTACATAATTTACCCGTTTTCGTGCAGTACGCAAATACTTACATTTTGAAATCACGAGCAGCAGCAGTGACCATATATTATAGGAGCGTTGTAGCGGTTAGGTTATATATAGGTACGCCGTATTGTAATATATCATTGTGATCGGTGAGAGCTTGTAAGCTGTAATATTATACTTTGCAATTAGTTATAACTTCCATATACGACGACGACGACGACGACTACGAACTGCACGTGACAGAGTGATTTGAACATGAAAAATTGCAATTATAACTCTGCAAAATTATTTTAATAAGTCGGTACGTACCTATATATGTATAATTTCAAGTGCAAATCCAAAATAAATTTATGGGGGGAGGGAGGGCATCTTAGATAAAATTGCACGCTAATAGTCTGATAACGGCAAGTTTTATTGACTGCCAAAATATAATAGACATCCTAGAATTTCTCGAGTCTACAGAGGGGTGGGACTATCGCCCCTTGGATCCGTGCCTGTATAATTTACCCGTTTTCGTGCAGTACTCGAATATTTAAATTTTGAAACCGCGACCGGAACTGCAGTGACCATATTAGATTATAGGAGTGTTGTAGCGGGATTAGGATATATATAATATAGGTACGTCGTATTATAATATGTATTATTGTGATCGGCAAGAGCTTGTAATATTATACTTTGCAATTAATTATAACTATCATATACGACGACGACAAACCGCACGTGACAGAGCGATTCGAACATAAAAATATGCAATTCTAATTCAAAATTATTTTAACAAGTGGGTACGTACACCTATATAATGTATAATTTCAGGCTCGAATCCAGAATATATTTACGGGGGGTGGGGGACAGGGCATCTTGGATAAATTTTGAAACCGCGACCGGAACTGCAGCAGTGACCATATATATTATATTATAGGAGTGTTGCAGCGTGGTTAGGTTATATAATATACATGTATATAGGTACGTCGTGTTTTAATAAATACATATTATTGTGATCGGCGAGAGCTTGTAATATTATACTTTGCAATTAGTTATAACTACCATATACGACGACGACGACCACGGACCGCACGTGACAGAGCGATTTGAACGCCGCGCGCCGCCATCATCATTACTTTTCGACGATGTATTTGCGTAGGAGAAAATCGTACGTATATCTGTAATTTTCTGTCGAGTTCGTTCTACACCTAAACGTTTACGGTTTCTCGAGACGCTGCGGTAATGCGATAAACATAATCACATCGTCGCAATAACAAACGACACGGTTATTGTAGGAGGCCCTCCGCGCAGCCGATCCGTGTTTTATTACAAATTAGCCGGACCGCAGTATACCTATACGACATTACGGCCAGTCGTTTTGATTTGTCGCCTTAACGACCGTCATCGATTATGATATGACGACGGTGGTCCGCACACAAAACATATACGCATATAACACGGTATATCGGGTTCGTTAGAATACATATAATATGCAAATCGATCGAGGTAGGTACCATGATATTATCATCATTATGTGTCTGAAACATACGCATCGGGTGTTGTCATTTTTTATTTTTTTTGTCTTTTTTTCCGTGTCGCGTAGGAGGCACCTGTAGCTACATGATAGTATAATATCGTATTATATTATAATAACTCGCATATTACACTATTTCCGTGTGTGTTATTATTATATGTAGGTACTTATATCCTCGCGATGTCATTGCGCAGCCGTTATTGCGTAAAATAAAACGTATAATATAATAATATTATATATTATATACCGTGTGTACCGATTATGACGACTTTTGCAAGCACGTGTGAAAACAATAATATTATATTATGTCGTGTCTACGCCGAAAATATAATGTCTGCGCACCTATATCGTGGAATAAGCGAATCGATTACGCGGTTTACGATATAACTCATTATTATGTTTAACCGATACGAGCTAAGCATAATATTGTGTTTATAATCGTCTCGTTGCGTAAAATATTTTACCTACTCGCAGTGGCGCCCAACCCTATGACTAGGTGTAGCAGTCGCTACACCTTGAAAATAAGGGAATAACAATATTCAAAGAAAAATATTTGATAACAGAAAGTTCTTGGAAAAATAATCATATATGTCACTTTTTGGTCACTTTTATGATTGAATTCAGTCATCTAATCGTTTTCTTATAAATAGCTCAAACCACTTCCAACTCTGATGATACCTATTCCTTGGTAAATTAATATTAACAGTTAATGTAACCAAAAATAGACCATTCAATTTTGAGTTTTGGAAGGGGTGGGTGGGTAAAATTAATTCTTGCTACACCTGAAAAATATGTCTTGGGCGCCACTGCCTGCTCGCATTGTAGTCAATATAATAATCGTAAAATATGTTTTTCGTATAATATTGTATATCGTAGACACACGATTACATAACTACCCGGACGGTCTGCATTGGTTGAAAAAAAAAATATTCTTACATAATTTAATATTCAGGCTGCAGTATCCAACGCTCGCCCCTTTTATTCTTCGACAGTGCTCGTTTATTCAAATTTTGATTTTTGTAATAATTGTTTAGTATAGGTTATTAGATGGATATATGGATACAGGTACTCAAAGACCACTCTTCAGATACAAGATTTTTTTTTTTACCATTTAAGAAGTGTCCCGTGGCGATAGAAACGTCTTTTTTTAATATATATGACACTCGCCTCAAATGTCATAACAAATGAAAATATTAGAAGACATTATGATTATTTATGATGTTAGAATAGGTGTACTTAAAAATCCAGAAAATTCGAATTTGAATAAATACACAATTAAAGGGAAACACGGGGAGACAAGCCTGGCTAATCGCACTGTACCTATATACACGAGTGATTTCATTTAAGTGTCGACGTTCGACATTTAGAAAAGTTTTAACTTTTTTGAAAATATTTTTCTTTTATAATTTGACGTCATTAAAAAACAAAATTTATGTTAAGAATAAATATTTTGGACAAGTACCTAGATCATATTAGTTGTAATAATTTAAAGTTTAGAACAGCAGAATAATATAATGGTATACAGGGGTACTCCGCAAAATGTTAACGAAATTTGATTTTAATAGATTGAAATACTCCGAACAAATGTGCTGCTTCGGAATATGAAATAAAAACAGACAGAAAAACACACACACACACATATTTGTAAGATAAATAATACATTCTTCGCTCCTCTCGGAATCTAAAAAGATATGGGGTCGTTCAAAAAAGTAAAAACTATACTAAAATATTTATTATTTTCAGAAAATATGTGGTTTTAAACGACATCAAATCATATAAAAATAAATATTTTCAAAAAACTTAAAATTTTTCGAAATTGAACGAGTGCAGTAGTAGACACTGCACGTGGATCCAAGTGCATATATAATACGTATATTATACAATAACCGTCACAATTGTTTTCGAAAAATAAAACAAGTGATTATGTTATATTATATATGTCGCGTAAGAATATTATATTTCAAAGTCTCAGGCGACTGGCGAGAAACAAACTGCTGTACTATTCCACATAAAATCTAACGCTGGTTACATTTCACTTAGAAATGGAAATGTATATAAGGTGAGTATATATTTTGTTTGTTCTTCCCACGAGATCACGATAGAACGACAATAGGACTTGCGACTTGAACACTAAATTATTATAATATGGTGTTCACACGGGCGACGCGTAAGTTCGTTTTGAGTATATTATATTTACGTATCTCGGTTTAGTGTTACAAAATAGTTTTACGTCCTAGGTGCAATCGTAATAATGTTTTTTTTTTACGCAATATCATAATATAATATTAAGCAGCCCAGGAATTCCAGACGACGTCTTCGAAGCTCTGTGCCCTATTGAAGACTATGTAAAACCATAAAATCATTTCATTTCTAAAATATTAAACTGATATGTATATTATCTAATAATACTATGTATTTTTCAACGCTCCCGACAGTCATTCTGCGACACGGTGGAAAGCATATTATAAGCTGCAAGGAGCAGGACGAAAGGACAGCCGAGGCCAAAAGAAGAATTAATACGTAATATTATTATTAAATTTAAAAAAATTTAAATTGTAAACTTAAGGCGAAGACGGAAACCTAAATTTGTATTAGGTGCCGAGTATGTTTGTAATTAGTGCGTTTAAACATAATAAACGATGGCAGCAGAGGAGTAGTATTGCTTACAAAGATCCTCCTCTGCTGTCGGTTCAAAAAAAAAAAAAAAATACTATGTATTTATTGTTATGTATATTTTTGTAAGCTATGTTGTTGATGCTAAACCAAGAATAATAATAAAAAAAATATATATAATTATTATGTCGTTATTATTAATCACACTTTATAATACATATATATTTTATTGATACGTCATTATTCCATTTTCGTCAAAGTCAATCGTAACCATGACTTACTAATGTACCTATATAATATTAGAATAATTACTATTAATTAGTAATATTATATTATAAAACGTTCGGCGTGAAGTCAAAGAGAAAGCTGCGTCAGCTTTTAGCACTAATCGCGGTCTGCCCACAAACAATAATATAATATGATTTCGTCGTGGATCGGAAACGTTTTCAGCAGTATAATATATTATTATTATGTATAGTTGGCAGCGTTTCGTTATATTATTGGCTCGTGATTTATGTCGTTCGATTTGTATTGGGTTTTTTTTTTTTTTTTTTGGCTCGACGGAAACGAAACACGGTTATTATAATGGAAGTGAAGCGATTCGAAGAGCACATTTATTATTATACGCGAGACACTGCAGTTTAGCCGGTGGAAATTCAGCGTTTAAAAAAAAACAAAACGAATATATATATTTTCAAATCGTAATTTTCAAAGCCAACGCAATGACCGTGGGCCTGCACACATTACCGCTCTTACGGTTACACACACACAATATACGTATAAGTATAAGTACTCGCAGTTACCACCTAACTTTTATTATAATATACCTGCCAACAATAACCGAAGACAGTGATTAATGCTCATATAATATTAATATTACGATGTAATATTACGATAATAATAATATTATGTCGAACGAAATATATTCGAAATCGTACACTTATTATTATTATTATTGTCGTCTCTCTAAATATACGTCTATATACATATTATTATGTAAATCGTCGAAACCGATTCGAAAACGACACGCCGCCGCCTCGATAATATATATAATAAAATCAATAATACACCGGCGAGTTGACATTCAGATTTTTGACTGCAGACGTTTAAAAAACACATTTACATGTAAATGTCGAGTACGCAAGTACGTTTCGGTCGTCTGGCGAACAAACGTTCGAGCTAATTACAAAAACGGTCGTCGTCGGCCGAGCGTACCTATATACAACTCGCTCATGAATTATCGGGTTGACCTGGGCGCGCGCACACCGAAATGGGACTATTACGACGATAATATAAATATATTGTCGCGGTGTTAATATTATATAATATAATAGGTCCGTAATGATTATCGGTGTGGAGGTAATTTCGGATTTTTTTTTTTTTGACACACACCAATAATATAATATTAATGTGGACCTTGACTGGCACTATAAGAGAATAGACCTAATGTATATCCGAGAATAATATAATATATACGACGAAGGCCGTAAAGTATATACCGTATATTATGGGTACCTATACGTATATGTATATAATGTGCGTGTGTGCCTTTATATATATATATATATATATATATATTGAATTTTATATACGCGAGCAAGTAAGTACGCCTAAAAGTATTTTAATCGAAAAAATTATTAATCGACATAAAACTCGTATATATATACATATATAATAGACGTACGGCCGTTATTATAGAACGCCATTAAACGATTTTATGTACCTACCTATATATACCAATATGATATCATATATGTGTGTATAAATTTAATAATGTTATAAACCGAGAGAATATCATATATTATTATTATTATTATTATGTACGTGCGTTAAACGTTACCAAAACCTGTTGCTCCGAAGCGATCCGAACACGCACTCGCGTTAATACGCTATATACATGAGAAAAAAATTATCAATTTGTTGTTTATCGCAACTTTTGATGAAAAGGGCATCGCGCGCGCGTGCGCGCCTTTCCCTTTCGAGCGGACCGCTTCTCGTTTTATAATAATAATATTCATCGTCCGATAGTGATATTAAAATATATATTATGTGTGTGCGGCGCATTCGCAACGGTGTCGACGATTAAATTTTTTTTTATAGAGATTTTCTCGTAAAACTCGCTCGTCAACTCTCTTGCAGGCCGGTCTGCAGGCGAATAACAAAATCTGTCACGCGACAAACAATATTATTATAAAACACAATAATATACTGACATGCACGAGATATCATGACGAGCACGACTGCCAAAGTAAAACGCGGGTTTTCCGACCACCGAGTTTCACTATATATATAGATTATAGATAGTTTATAAAATCAGCGAGCACCGTTCGATTAACCGAAGAATAATGAAAAAAAAAACATTTTTAAAAATATATTGTACTTCGTTTTAATTTAATAGGCGACATAAATTAACGAAAACGACACGTATTTTAGTCGTATACATTATATAATATGCGGTAAAAAGAGTATAATTTTACGACCAATATATAGGTACCTCCAACTATAGTATATAATGACGGAGAATTACAACGCACGTGCATTATTCGTTTCGACAATAATTAGTAACTATATTATTCCATTGGTCTTTACGAACAAAACGTTGTAAATGGTTTCGAGTTGAGCAGTTCGAAAAATATATACGTTTAATGCAACACTATATCTATAATATACGTATAGGTTATGATGGTAGACGTGCCTAACACGACCAAAAGTAAAATTTATATTATAATATTATATATAAGCAATAAAAAAATAAACAATTTGTATATTGTATAAAACTAAGCGGGGCTCTATCTCCTGCTTGCTTCGGCCACCACCCCCCTAAGGGCTTGGCCTCCGGTCGCCCACCTTTTGCATCTTGTAATGTAGGTAACAATATATTCTGTGATTTAAAATATTTAAAAATAAAATTACTTTTTACTATACGACAGAGAGATGAAAATAAACAAATAAATATGCAGAGTCTTGATTTGATATAATTAACTAAACTACCTACTACAAAGCGACTATTAGTGTACTAAAGCTGCCCCATAGAACGAGTAGTGAGCGATTCGCATTTGACAAAATTATGAGTTTAATATTGAAGAAAAAAAAAATGAAAGTTACACAATCCTGCTGTATGCGACATAGGAAGTGATTAAAAAAAAATTAAGCATCTCATTTTTAACCGGGTTTAGTATAGGTAATATATTTTCCTTAATATTGGACTTGTGTGTGACGCGAGGTAATCGTCTGCAGTCTGCAGTCGTGCCATACGGCCAATATGTTTTTAGCTTTAAAATTGAAATTTCGTTTTTTTCTACGCACAAACAAACTTACCGTTTATGCGCACTGTGCAACAACCGAAATTGATCATATTTTTTATCGTAACGGTTCCTACCGCGTGATTGTGCGACTTCGTGTTTGAGCGTAAAAAAACAAACACAGTTTACGTAACTCGCAATGGGTTTTGTAACTGAATTAACACACACACACAATTATATCGTTAATCAACCGCTGCAGGTTCGTCGCGCGTTAGATTTCGCCTAACCACTCGTACCACAGTGTTCCCACGTTGTATTATACATGTATATAATTGTCGTCTTGCATAATATTTTAATTTGTAATGACGACGCGATGGTGTGGGTAAAATATTATGCGTTGGAAAACTTCTTCTCGTACCCAAAAAATCAAATAAATCTCAGTTATTGATAAACGTCTAAAAATGAAAAATGTCTGATCACCTGCAGTATAATATTGTATGGGCACCTTATATCCATAATAATAATTAATCCGAATTTTCTCAAGTTCATATCGCATTAAAATCACATCAAACATTCAATTATGATGATGAAATTGAATCTCTCAACTATTTCGGTGGTTTCAAGCCGTTTTTGAGCTACATCAGAATGTTGAGATTTAGTTAAATTAGACGGGCAATGTTGAAATTAGCCAAATTTTAACATTTTTCTGAGTAGGCGAGATGTATATTGATAATATCTATGGACATAAACATTATCATGATAACATTATCCACTGCGTTAACTGTTATCCGGAGGATAGTGTTGATATTTCATGTTTATAATCGAATTCGATTACGTCGAAACGCATGTCGATATTATCAAAACGTCAACATCATCCAAACGTCATCATTGCCCGTAACGTATATACATATTATTATTATTATTATAGGTAGACACGAAGCAATTACATTTCGACCAAAAAAATATAAACTATGAAAATATAATAACGAGAGAACAAAAAAAATATTACAATAAATCGTCTACGTCTGTGGATAATGACATTATGTATAATGCCCGGGACACCCTAATAATAATAATAATGACGTATATTATGAGCGCGACGGCAGAAGCGTCTGCTGGCAGACGGGTGGAAAATCGTTACGACGAGCTCACCCCGCGGAGATAATGGGCACCGTTTATAAGTGCGTTTTTATTTCGTCGTTATAATTATTTTAGTTTTCAGTATTTTCGTTAACGGACTACGAACGGGAGACGGAAATTAGACGTCGACCATTATAATATTATTATATTGCAGTATACCATGCCGCCCTCGAAATTATTGTGCAGCCGTTAAACGGCCCGAAAATATTATACGCTCTTCGCCGGATGACGTCATTAGACGACGCGCTCGGAGACAGACGTAGTTTAGTACATTAACCGGCGAACGACGAAATCGTATGATTATTATTAGTCTTTTTTTGTTGACTTCTTTTAGCGTTTTTTTTTTTCGTTCGCCGTTCGTATACACAAAGTTCAGGTGGTCGAAAACTGTGTAAGTATACGTATATTACAATTTACAATACATATTATAGTAAACGCCGCTTATATATATATATATACTATAAGACTCAGTTCGGGACCAGTGCACAATGTGCAGCGAGTCTTATAAGTATAACCGAACGAACGAATCTTGTATACGGGCAGAGTGGAAACAAAACAAACAACAATATTTTAATATTAATCGCATTGACTTACTCCATTTTGCCATTTTGTCTTTTGCATAATATTGATAAATAGAATATTAATCTTAATCAAATAATATTGTAATTTTATATTAACTCGCGCGTCGATATTGAAACGTGCGTTTGGCCAGCCCCTCCCAAACGGAAAATCTATAAATAAACTATGCAGATATTTCGCACGTAATTCGCACGAATTCGTACGACCTTCCTTCCCCTCAAAATTCAAAAAAAACCATGGAGGGCTGGCAAGACGTCTCGCCAGCCCCCCACCCCCATGGTCAAATTTTAACATTTTTGGAATTTTTTTTTTAGCAGATATTTCGCACGGAATCCGTGCGAATTAGGTGCGAAATATCTGCATAGTTTATTTATAGATTTTACGTTTGGGAGGGGAGGCTGGCCAAACGCACGTGATATTGAACTTTTATTGTTATTTTGATTTCACATATAAATAATTCACACTATTTATTAAAAAAATGTGTGATTTTAGTTCGTTTTTTATATTATTTTCAACCGTTAAAATGAGTTCCTTGGCGATGAACTCTCCTTATTATTATACTCCATAGCTGATAACTGTACCATAACTGGACCAGGTAATCGACCAGTGCATTAATTATACCTACTCACACTACAATAATAACGATAATTGCGAAAAATTTGAAATTCGATACAATGTGTTATACACACATAATAAGGCATGAACCTGCAGCAGTAATAACCAACACAAAAAACCTTTCAAAACCAATTTATTTATACAAAATTTATCAAAAAAGTTTATTTTCCACGACTTTTTCCCCGAAATTTGAGTCTAATAACCGATTTTTTTTCAATGCAGTTGGACCGTTTCGGGCGATTTTGAGTCTATGATAATAAGCGACTGAATCTCATATCGTTGTGTCTTTTATAAGCGGCGTCCACTGTACATATTATAGAATATGAATCGAATAGTTTAATGGTGGTACCTAAGAATAAGATAAGCTAATAAAATCGGTCAACATTATTATATGTATTCGTGTGTACCGCAAGATTCCACAATTATTTCGACAGATATGGAAATATTTTTGGGAAAAAAAAACGCACATACTGAATTTAGTTATTAAAGACAATTAATAGACAGAATCCATTATACTTTTAATCTTATTTTCAAGTAATATTATTTCAGTACAAAAATCTCAACGACATTCACACGGAAACGATATAATGTGTTTATATTTTATCCAAGTTTATACAAATATAGAGTTAATGAATTATTTATAATTTAATAAGATATCGAGGTGAAGATAATGTTATACCGTACATAAATTATAAACGTTTTCAACAATACAATAAACATTTTCAAACGATTATTCCCAGACAACACATGATTATACATCCATAAACAATTGTATATCGCTATATGTAAAAGACGAAGTGACGCGATACAACTATATAAGTGTAGTTATAATATTATTGCATTAAAATGGTCCGTTTCGAGCACAATGATTACGATAAATTAACCAAACTACAATAAATAGCAAAACATTTAATTTTCGATTCTCGCAGCTTGTACAAATAGTTGTTTGACACAATAATATTATTATTGTATATATACATTAGGATATTAAATCGACCACCGCAGACACGTAGACGGAAAAAAAATGAGAACGTGTTTATATGAGTAAAACAAAATTCAAATTAGTTAACAAATTAGTCGTACACGGCCATGTAAAAAATTTAAATATTTTTAAAAAAACATTTAGTCTAAAATACACTTTGTATTATACCTTGACCGCTGACACATAAATCATTTAATTTAATAATTATTTTGATTATGTATATTGTATAGTGTATGTAGATCAGTCGGTGGTGGTCCCCCAATCGGTCAGTATAGATCTCTCGTGATATTTTTTTCAATATTAATAATATTAACTATTAATATTATATTTGTAACGATCAAATAGCGTATGATGGAAAATCACCACCCCCCCCCCCCATGACAAAATCATTTGACCGCCACTTCTGTCAGTTGTTTTCCACCTGTATAATATTTTGAAAAAAACTTTCAAAAGCTCGCGGTACAGTTGAAAACCACTGATGGTAAAGATAACACAATATCGAATTGTATATTAAACTAGCTGTCCAGCCCGGCCGTTGCCCGAGTCAAAGATGAAATAAGTAAGTAAGTGATATCAGAATATTAGGCACACGAAAAACATCGAAATGGTGGCATGTGCCAAAAATTTGTTGTTTTTATAAATTTATTTGTAAAAATATGTATACCTAATATGCCATATTCCTACTAATTATAATAGTTATAAGATATGTAACCATTGACAACCCTATAAATAAACAGAGATTATTCATATAATATATCTCATCAAAAATAGCACTTTCAGTTTTTCCAGAATTTTTAGCGTATAATATGTACGTAGGAAAAACTGTTACTGTAACTGATAACTAATAATTGTAACCAATAGCAACCATATTTACAAACAAAATACAAATTTTCGATTCTCATCATGAATTTCAAAATCCTTGTGTGAGCACCTCTTTAAATTATATTTAAATATACTTTTTGCGATGAAAACCTTTTCCGTGATATAATCTTTCATTTAAAAACAAAAATTAAGATAATCGGTTTAGTAGTTTCCTACAACATTAGCATCAAAGGTTTCAATTTTCGGTTTTATAATTTATATATTATGGTTATTTGTACGATTAAATAAAATTCAGCGATTAGAGGGTATTCGACGAGTTTAAAATGCTTTAGTTTTATCTTCTTTATTTATTCACATGGGAAAAAAATGCTCACTGATAATAACATTATTTGTACGCACCACTCTGCCGTCATCGGCATGTGAGGCATGATTTTATTTACAATAAAGTCGTCGTGGACAATATAATACGCGATGGCATAATAATATTATAGTTAGGTTTAAACCGTCGTCTAGGGGATATAATGATAATATATACTACAGATATCATAACCAGTACGACGACATTATCACACGAGACTGGTTAGCTGATATTATCGTGATATTCGGTGGTGCGGGTTTTGATTAAGTACAATTGTCCATTGAAATACTCTCCGGGCCGCCGAGGGAGCAGCCGAGCTCCCCTGTAAGCCCCTCCATCGGAGCCGGTATAACGACAATTTACAGGGTGTCCAGCGAGGATTTACCCATTGCGATATCTCCTCTGAAATAATGAAGATATCATAACAAAGACTGTAAGAATTTCATGTTTTAAAATTATTTAAAAAAAAATTGAAAATACTAATTTTGTAGAGTGTTTTTTTTTGAATATTTGAACATTTGAATATTTGTTTTTTTTTTTTGGTCTTAGTTAGTAGTTACATCTGCAACTAGAGAGGTTTAAAATTATTAGTTTACATTTTGATTACGTACAATTGTCTGTTGAAATACACTCCGGCCGCCGAGGGAGCAGCTGAGCCCCCCCTGTAAGCACCTCCCTCGGAGCCGGTATAACGACAATTTACAGGGTGGCCAGTGAGAATTTACTCGTTGCGATATCTCCTCTGAAATAATGAAGATATCATAACGAAGACTGTAAGAATTTCATGTTAATGAATAATTCATTTTTTAATAATTATTATTATTACAAAATTTTTTTGAAATATAGGTATAGGTACCTACATTAAATTTAGTTGGTTTAAATTTTTTAATCGTACTCTTCTTCCATATTGTCTTCCATTTGATTACAACTATTTTCTAATGTCTTGACACGATATGATAAAATAATTTCTAATTTTTTTTGTAGAGTACCTAGTTTAAAAAAAACTCTGATTATCTAGATCAGAGGTTCCCCCCAACCTATGGTCCGCGAGACATCGTGTGGTGGTCCGCGAGCCATACCTACAAAATTTAAAAATATTTCATTTTTCCTTTGGGGCTTGTTACAAATATTATGTACTGACAATCGTCATCATCGATTGCCAACTATAAGGAATTGCATAGTATTTTATTTATTCATAATCTAAATTATTCTAATATGTGTGAAAAATATTTTGATTCTTGTTTATGAGAAAAAATAAAGTCTAAAAATGATGGTGGTCCGTGACGTATTGGAAGTTCTCTAAGTGGTCCGTAGTGTCAAAAAGGTTGGGAACCACTGATCTAGATAATCTATAAATATGCTCTAATAAGCAAAAACATTAAAATATATGCAAAATTACGCACAATCAAATTTGGGATTTAGATTCTATGACATGAACAATTATTATGGTTCTTGTAGTACGAACAGGATTTAAATTTGACTCTGCTACTTGTAAATGCCCGCAGAAGTCCCTAAGCATATATATATATTGTAATCACTGTGGCATATCTTAGTAATTATTACATAATATTTATGATTAAGTGTCGAAATAATAGACATAATATCATGTTTATCGTAAAAAATAAAGGATTACACGCACGTTCTGTGCTTCTGAAATCTAATACGTATTATAATATATTATAATAATAATAATAATAATAACTTTCAACTATTATTTTGTATACCTACTGCGAAACATAGTAAATAAAATATAATATATACCTATACGGTGTCGTGTGTTCGTGTCGCGGTATTGTGCTCGTTGACAATAATAATATTATACCTCTTTGTAATATTATAGGTAGGTACCTATAAACACGTGTACCGGGTAAAGGTAGGTGTCACTTTATTTGTTGTAATAATAAACTATTATATTATTATTATTGTTATAATGGTTAATGACATGCACTCGCGTCGTGTCATTATCATAATAATATAATATATTAATATGCCCATTCTTTTGTTCGTCAAATAATAATTACGTTTATAAATTAACCGTGAATAATTGTACGACGACAACGTGTTTGGTTAAAAAAAAAAAACGTCGTCGTCCTGCGATTATTATTATATATTCGTCACAATATAAAACGAAATGTTTGTTTACGCGCGCGTACACGAACTGTAAAAAACGAGATTATATTTTAATAGTTTATTATAATACGAGAATTGATTAGCGTCTGGTCGATTTCGAAACCGTTATGGAGACGGATAATCGGGAGTATATTATATTATATAGACATGCATGATATTATTATAACGACGTCCGAAATAATTATTCCGCCGAATTCCGTCCACACAAAGGGATTTCGACAGTCTTGGCCGGGTGAAGTGTGTTAATACTTACCTACTAATGCCCATTCGGGTTGTAGCTGATAAGCGCAAAATATGACCCGAAGACAACCCTGCAAAAGCGCAAAAATGAATATTCCATAATATTACGTGCAAATAAGTTTTACTAAAATAAATATAAAGTCAATTATTTGTTAGAATCGTGGTTATTTGAAATTTCAAGCCCTGCATTTAAGTTTAATCCATTTTGGATTTTTTTTCTGTGTAGGCACGTGTAGTTTTAGTATCAGAGATAGCTTTAGAGTTGAAATCCGTAGTTTTTTGTCCATTTGATTTGACATTTTTTTAGTAAACTTCTGCTCGACGTTCTTTTTGAAATTTAACACAATTTATTATAACCAATAATATTGCACCAGGTAATATTGTTATATTATTATTTAGTTTTGGGCCTTTATCCCGCATATCAATTTTGCGCTTTTAGGTTATCGAAAAATCAAAAATTAGACGATTTGCGCTTTGGGTATTGCACCGGTAAACAGATGTACGGCTTGTCGACACAATCGCGTCTGAAATCTCTTATATTTTACGCCGCCCGTCGTGTTATCGGATAAACGATAAATGTGCAGCAAATCGAGTGCAGCAGTTGGAGATAATAAAAAAACACGAGTTTCTAAAAAAAAATTGTAAAAAAAATCCACAACCGACAAACGCGCGGGCCCACCTCTGCGCTGGAGTTTAGAGGCAAATGTTGTTTTGATTGCATTGATAATAAAACGGTTGGCACTCGGAGATAGGACCGAACGAGAGATTATAATATTATTATTATTATTATTATTATTATTATTATTATTATTATTATTATTACAATACAGACTATGCGCCGCGGTGATGTGCTCTTCGTATGCACATAATATTATAATGTAATGCGATAATAATAATATATATTATTTCATATACTAATAGTACATTGAATAAATGATGAAATCCGGCTGTCATTGTAAGCGGGCAAGCATTGTAAATTTATCTTTGTTGTGTTTGCTCATAGAACAATTGATACAATGGTTCGAGTACTTATTATAATAATATGTACGATGGGTACCGATCTAGCGCAACTGGTTTTAGAGTGATTATTGTGCTCAATCGCGCACACACTCGCGCTTTTAAATTAATATAAATAATCGTTTATGTATATAATAATGTGTATATACGAGTATATGTATACTCCTGCTGCAGTTGAGGTCTATTGTGACATCGAATCTATGGACTATGATCGTTACCCGCGGAAGCTGCGCTTGCCACCGAATATACCTATCGACTAAATATATTATGTTATTCTCCCCATTTAATATCTTAATGTCTTTAGGAAATTCTATAAATAATATAGATTTATTTCACTCTTCACTTAATGATCTTTCTCTGTGTGGTTATTAGTTTTAATTAAAATTTTTTATTTTCATTATATTCGATATATGTGTACATCACGCAACTCGATTTATATAATTTTTTTTTTTTTTTTTAATATTCGTGTAGGTAACTGTCTTGTATATTTAAAAATATGTAACTGGAATTTATTTCGTACTAAACGATATTATAATTGTTATCATAAACTATATTTTACAGTTTACTTGCGGCGATACAATTTTAAAACTTTACAATAATAATATGTCGTTGATCAAGTTTACTGAAGTTTTAGGATTAGTGACGTTAGTCATTATATTTGGCTGACGATATATTATATATAACTTAACTGTGTAAAGCGTCGTCGTCGGTCCAAATGAAATTTATGATTTTCTCGCACGTTCGTCTAATATTGTAATAAACGTTGACTTTCCCTCGACCGCAGACCGTATATAAATAGTAGTCATATTTTGTGCTGCGCACGCGTGTGGACGAACTAGTTTATATTTTATTTTATTAAACACGATTCGGACAAAATCGCAATAATAATTATTATGAATCACACACAATATAATATGTATAACGCATTGAAAGAGGTGTAATCATAATATAATCATAATAAATTCACCTTGTGAAAGTACTATACTCGGCGAATTTAGAGAAATTCAAAAATTAAACTGCGAAACGTATGATAATATTAATGTATAATATATTATAATAATGTTATAACACTTATGTCCAGCACAATTCTAGCGAGTTTTTAATATCTATTTATCGTGTTAAAAAAAAAAAAACCCCTAATCTAATACTGTTCGACAGTACGCACGCCTACTACAACTTACTGCGTACGACGACCGATTTTCGTGCAAATTAAAAACGGAGTTTCTCGAGACCGGCACGACCACGATAACGTTTTTTTAATTTTTTTTAATTAACTGCCCGGGTGTGTTGTGCCCTATTCTATTATTATGTACGGGCACGAGAAAAAAAAACACACAAATTCTGCGGACGAAGAAAACGTTTTTATTTCACGATAGATATATATAATTGTTGTCGCCTTTCGCGCGTGCAAAATACGTATAATAATATATGCGCGTATCTGATCGGCCGCGGCGGCGAGACCTACGACTCGCGCGGTTAAAGAGATTTTTTACGATTCCAGTTTTTTGTCGAATAAAAAGTAATATCGCCTCTCCCGACGCGTTGCGGGCATGTGGTCACAGCGAAATCGTATACGATAATATAGAACACGGCGACCGTTTACAAGGTCGATTTTTCTTTTGGCGTATTATATAAGACGCTACATATATATTTTAGCGTCATTTGAAAACGAAAAAAAAGAAAGAATGTAGGCGACATAATATCATTGCGTATTGATAAAAACCAGCACGTTCTTACGGGGAAAAAGTAAAATCGACCATGCGCTTGCGAAGCACCTCGAAAATAATAAATCGCGAATTAATAATTATAATATAATGAAATTGATATAACTTAATACGTACCTATAATATGAGTAAGTATATATTACAATTGTACTATTTATGCTATTGACGCAGCTACGTCCACAGAAAAACATATTATTTTCTTGTCTATTCCTAAAATATCGCACGGCTAATTATTATAATAACTATAATAACTTATATTAACTAAATTATAGTTATAAAAACTAAACCGATATATCGGAACCAATACAATAATATATTCTCTGGTCAGACATGCTGCCGAAGGTAATGGGCGCGAGAATGACTAAAATCGTCTCCATAATGATTTTAATTATATAATATATATTTTACTAAAAACAATTACTCTCTCTATTAGTAGTATACAGTTTTCTTTTGTACCCGAGACTATTATTTGTTTTCCCATTCATAGCTAAGATGTCGTGACTCGATATTATAGTATACAGCGTCGTAATGTCACTATTCGGTAAAATTGAATTTGTATTCGACCAACTCAATAGCGGGTAAGCCGTATAATATAAGCCATTTCGATTTGAACGAACAGTAATATAATAGACGACTGTCGTTAAAAAAATATTATATTTTTTGACATTGACGCTTCTTGCTTCTTGTATCAGAGAGTGATTCATTACTAAACAGGCTCAGCCCCGTTTTTTTCATTTAATAATGAATTTATTCGAATTCTGACTTTTGCAATTTTCAAATAAACTTTAAGACTTGCATATTTTCTGGTTCTGGAGATTTTTCGTACTACTATTTGAAGTGTCCTGTATAACGACACAAATTTCTGTTTCTTAAATGGACGGTTTTTATATGAGAAGAGGCACAAGTAATTTTTTGTCGGTGTTCGGGAGAAGCATAAAACATTCCAAATTTTTTATTTTATACCTAATATAAATTGTTTTTTTGTTTTTGTCTTATTTATAATTTTATCATTTTTTCCAACTTATTTTTATTAAATAAATGACATTATTATTCAGTTATTATTAATTACTTGTGCATGCAATATATTGACTTGTTACCTTTCTCATAATATACTGACTTGTGCCCTATTGCACGTTTAATAAAAAAAGATTTTGACTCGTGTCTTTTGTCATAATATACTTCATAAAAATATAATGTCGCATACTGATTAATATAAATTAATATTCTCAAAAAAAAAATGATAACTCCCCAAAAAATTCATTATTAAATGGAAAAATTTGGGGAGTGCGTGCTCGGTGAATAACCCTTTATATTACATTAATTATAATATATAGGTACCTGTACTAATAATACATCAAAACTGTTAAATATTCAAACGTCTTGGAAATCCTACACTTATTTTTTTTTGCCATCTTATATTTCGAATCGACGTTTTTAAATAGTTCGATTAAAAAGTCGAACCCGTCCACGAATTATACCCATAATACACAATATATATATATATGGGTAGGTTCACTGCTGCGTTTTTAAATCGCTTTATTAAAGCGCATATAATATAATATGTAGTATATTATTTTACTCGCGAATATAATAGCTACATTTACTATATAATATAAATTAAAATATATTATAATAATATTATTTTTATTATGTTTGGTTGTTAAGTTAGAGGCTACATATATACACGCGGATTTAGCGGATATAAAAGCGTACCTATTTATCGTCCAATTAATTCGGACTGAACGGAAAACGACTGTCATAATAATATTTTAATGACGTATAGTATCTACATAATATTGTTGTACGTCGATATTATGTACTTGTAATATTCGTGTGCCGGTTTGTGAAATCGAAACGGAATCGCTAGTAGCACGCCGGAACGTCATATACTTATATGTATATCTACAATTTACATATTATTTATTTATTTTATAGTGTTTTTTGCATATCGATGTGGATCGTGGACGTGGAAATCGATAAAGAGAAAGAGCGATAAAGAATAGTAAACTGCAGTATTGATAAACACTGCGAATAGGTATTTAGACTCGAAAAGGCTCGACTTCTTTTTTCCGAGCCTGTTATATCAGCCGGTCAACGCGTTATCACTGTAGTCTCGTCTTCATGATATCAAAACGACTGAATAATATCAAGCGGCGTCCACTAGTATTCGGTGGTCATTTTTTTTTTTATAAATTCAATACGACGATACGACTTCGAACTTCTCCTATATGCACAGACCTACTGCAGTATATTACATAATTGGATTATCCTGCTGGACATCTCCCGCGCACACCACCACCGAAAATATTTATATTTTCGCCCCGTTGAATGTAACATTAAATAACAATAATATATTATATTACTCGCCACGTGATAAAAAATATATATTGGTAGCCTTCAAAACGAGTCTTCGAGAGATAGCAAGGATCCATGCATTTAGCTGGTATGTACGCCATATTATCTATCCTCGAGATCTCAAATGGATTTTACTATAGTTGTATAGTTGTGCTCGTCTACGAATTCTTGGATTTTTACGACGGCACAATATTATAAAATATTCAATTCAGCACCGTGTTTTGGAATCATATACGTGTATACGATTCGTATATTGTATACCTACCGTTTTTACGATTTTTTTTTTGGATTTCGGCTCGATAGTACCATATTATTATTATATTATATATATGGAATCCTTTTCCACAGATCGAGATAGTATCATTTCACCGAACGGGTCCTGAAACGGTTTTATATAGTTCGGTTTGTTTTCTCTGTCTTGGGTATACCCAAACATATTCCTCCCGCTAAGACTATACGTTTGGCTGGTAGAAAAAAAAGGTCACAATGCATCATTACGATTATTATGATAGCTATTTAATAGTATTATACGCGTATTACCTATATTATAACAAATAATATTAATAGGTAGCCAACAAATTAATAACGCAAATTGCAGTTAACTCGAATACTCTATATTATGTTAACAAGGTATAATATGCCTTTTTCATATTTCGTCAACAAATTGTGTGATTTTGAAAGGCACGGACTACCGGACAATCTGTCCAGGGGTAGCATGATATTAATTATATACGATAGTGTTCTATTGATTTAGTCGTAGGTCTGTTCCTGGGTGGCATGTGTACGATAGTATTATATTGTTTTAGTCGTAGTTCTATTCCTGGGTTGCATATGATAATATTAATATACAATAGTAATTATATTATATATTTTAAGTCGTAGGTCTGTCGCATAATGCGTACATATAGTGTGCTACGTCTATAATATTATCGTCTATAGAGGCTGCAATAATATTATTATGTAATAATATTATTATATTCTCTCGCCCGCGTATTAATGCGTCATAATATATACGACCACGCGGGTGGACACATTTTCCTCATCATTAATTATTACTATTATTATTATTATTATTATTATTATTATTATCATCATCATGAACAACCGACGCGTGATGGATAAGCAGTGCAGTGGGAAAAAAAAAAATTATAATGCATACGCGTGGTGATTTATGACGACGCGAATGGTGGAAATCGTTATTGTTTCCACTAGGTCGCTGTATATATATATATATATTATAATAGTTAGTTATTATTATTATCAGTTAATAGTTATTACGCTTATTTGGGTTTCGTAACTGGGAAAATCTTGTCGACGGCGCCGACTCGCGTTTATCTCGGCGGCGGCGGTGGCGTTGGCGGAGGTGGTGGTCGTCGTGAGTGAGAGGGACGGAGGAGAGAATAACTATACTTCGACCGAAAATCTAATAACGTTTGTCCAAACTTAATACAATACGTATGATATTATATATGTTAACTATAAATAATAAAAACGAATACGATGTATAATATATACAAACGAAGAGTTTTGATGACCATCACTATATTATTATAACTCAGTGGCGTACACACGGGGGGGGGGTGTTCAAACCCCCCTCCCCCTTAAACTAAAAAATAATTATATATTTGTATACATAGGACAGATTAAACGGATTGACAATGTTGTCTAGGGTTCCCAGATTTATTTTTTAAAAATACGGGTCATTTTAAAACATACCTGTATAGTAGGTATATACAGTGACGTATTTACGGGGGGGGGGGGGTCCCGTAGGGATGTATATAATATGCATCATTTTTTGGAGTCCTAATTTTAGACCTCTAATTTAATAAAGCTATATCCCCCCCTCCCACCAAGAAAAAACCTAAATACGCCACTGGGACACTGGGTATATACTTGAAATGTACATGCCGACAGCCGATTTGATAGCCGATATAATATCATTAATCAGTAATCAGTGTAACCACCACAAAACCAACAAAAAAATGTATTGTTATTATAATCAAATAATTATCATTTATCAATAATTTAAATTTTAAAATGCCAAATAATAAAAAAAAATTTAATTTTTGAAATAGTTTTAAAATAAGGTACCTACATACGGGACGGGTTGTTCAAAATACGGGACAATAGTATTATTTTTTAACTTTTGCCGGGACACCGGGACGCTTCATTCAAATACGGGACAATCCCGTAAAATATGGGACGTATGGGATCCCTAATGTTGTCGGTGTACCGTGGTACACATTTAACTCCTGAAGAGGTCATTGACGAGTTGGCAAAAAAACCAAGAAAACTAGATCTTGTACTGTAAACAATTAAATAATCGTTTTGATAAATATATATATAATATTATGTATGTACCTATGTATAATTTTTAATATAACCCCCCCATTGGAAATATCTGTGTACGCCACTGTTATAACGTGTTATTTTCTGACGTCCAATTTGAAGACATGTTTAAATTTCGATTACATTTTTTAATAAATTCACTGAAAACATCTTCGGCTGTCGTGTACTGTGCTAAATCGATTATTCCGCCACGGCTCACATTGTTGTTTTACGTAAAACATTCGACGAGAAATCGTGGTTTTCTTATTTTATTTTTTTACATGATATTATAGATAAACACAACCTGAAATTTTATAAATACATAAAAAAAAATTCACAAATAATTCATCGATACCGCGATTACGGTTGAATTTTATGATTTGTAAAAAAACTGTTGTCTATACCTTTCACGCAAAACAAATCAATTATACAATTTTTGGATTCCTTGAAACTTTTCGAATGCTATTCAACGAGAGTATACCTATTTCTTGTAATATCCAAATACTACTATATTGGTGCGATTATATACGTATACCCACACAATGTTACAATAAAAGATTTGACGATTGGGTTGAACTGCTGCAAGTTGCAGTGACCCACTCCAGCACAAGCACCAAAATTATTGTAATAATATCAATATGATATTATAGAATAATTATATAATTATTACAAAAGTAAGAATTATTCGAAATTGGGCTCTTTTTTTTTACTTTAGTGTTTTACAAATATTTATGTCTAAAACAAAAACGACCACGACGTCAACATAGTGCGCGCGGCTTTTGGCGGGTCTCGTAAGACGCGCACGTGCACATTGTCATTATAAAACAGCGTGTTAACTCAACAATATATATTATAATATTATATTTGACGGCTGCTGTCTCAGCGTGTGCTACCCGCCCGAGAGTCCGCCGCCGTTACAAATAATGATAATAATAATAATAATAATAACTGTTGAGCGATACGACCCGTTCGGACCCCCCTCGAACTTTTGGTGTGGTCCGTGAAAACGCGTTTTTCGAGCGTTTACGAAACCATATACCTAACGTACGTCAGGTATAGAGGTACGTGCTAGCCAGCGTTGTGCGCTAGGAGAAATAACTGGTAAGTGGTTATAACCGGTGCTTAACCCAATAATATAATATCGTGTCCCGTATATACCCGCCGCCGTAGTCCGTGTATATTATACCCGCTACAGCATTATAATTGCACGATAGCTTTTTTTTTTTTTTTACATTTTTACGACGACGAGACGAGTAAATCGAAATTCTCGAGACCATCGTAGGTACCACGCGCGCACACTGCTGCAATATTATATTGGAACGAATAATAAACGATTATAATATTATATATAGTGACGCATTTTCCGTGCGCTTTTGCAGCCGCGCTGCAGTCGCGGCCCTCACTTCGCTGGCTGAACCCATATACATAATATATAGGTACTCGAGCAGACGTCAATAATAATAATTTATATAATAATATACCGAATAGACCACATCGTCGCGTCCTATCGTGATACTAAATTATATTTATAATATTGTAACATCTCGTATATATCGTAGGTATAACGATAGCGAAAATATTAATTATTATTACGTCCTATTATTAACTATATATCCGCTCATCTCCGCCCGCACTCTTGCGAGACGGTCTGATAGATCCGCTATTATATTATATTATACGCACGACCACTAGTTGCTTCACAATAATAATAATTATTATTATTATTATTATTATTATTATTGAAAACGCGTCTTTACCTCGAACTCGCCGTTAACGCGCTTACCTATATGACGTTTATTATTATCGTAATAATATTATTATATAGTTGTGCGACCGATCAAATTTATCGTGTACAGTAAAATAATTCGTCTCGTATGCCCACATAGTTATAGGTATAAATACTATTATAACTACTATAGGTTTATATAATAATAGCATACACAAGCGAATCGATAGGACTCCTATAGTTTATAATAATATATAAATTGTAATATATCGCATTGGAAATACGCCGGCCAGTACCGTGTCTGCCGAGATATTGCAGTAAATCGTCGTCGTCGTCGTCGACCATAACGAGATAATTGCGAAAAACCAATAGGTCGTAACACGAACATCGCAGCGGTGTACCTACCTATATATTATTATTATTATTATTATTATTATGTGTGTGTACAATTTGTTAGGCACAATATAATATATATATATAGGATCTAACCGATTTGAACCGATCGGCGATCGAGGTCGCATTCGTTTTTTTTTTACGTTTTAATTAGATTTTTTCGTCCGATTGAATTCGATTTGATTTCCTTAATTTCCAGTCGTGAACGCGACCTTATAACATAATATTATTATCATTATAATACGCCTATTATACTACGACCTACCACCTGTACGAGTGCAAAATATCATCGAGCCGCGAAAGTGCGCTTTGTTAAAGTTTATATTCGAACACCGCAAACTGTATGCGATATAATAAAATATTATATCGCTATATATGTGCACTGCAATAATAATATTACGTATCTGAAATACTGATGTAGGAAAGAAAGATCATACTCGACAATATTATAATTATATTTACGGCCGTTATATTATACATTGTTATTTATTATTAGGTACCTTATACCTACCTGAAGTGCGAATTTTATTATATATAGGTGCCTATCGTACTCGCTCGTATAGCTGTCGTCGTTATACACTTATTATAATAATAGCCATCAAAATATCAATATCGATCGAAACGATATTTTAATCGATTAAAAAAATGTACGAAATTAGAAATATAGGTCAGGTGGGAACGCGATGATACTCGAGCAGCGCGTATACGCGGTACCCGTTATATTATAATAATATGTAGTAATAATGACGCGTGCAGTAGGTATATATATACACATAGGTAGGTACATACCTAATTATACCTAGGTATATAATATATATAGGTATCTATGAGTAATAAATTGAACTCAAACGAATTATTTTTTATAAACGTTTCTAACCGGTCCTGCGGATTCCGAAAGTTTCCCTGTGGATTTTTTCTGAGAAGGTTTTGCGAATAATGTTGGGGAAAACCTTTATAAAGCTGCAGTAGCTTAATAAAACCCACTAAAAACCTATACAAATAGCTATATAGTTGCCAAGCTTAAGTTCAATAAAAAAAAAATTTAAAAGATATTGTACCTGTAATAAATGTTATTTCTTATAATATTCAGTACATAAATAGGTACTAATTGTCTTGCAATCATTCAATTTTAATTTATATATATTATCGTATACTTAATTAATAATTATCTGTAATTTATCTGGATGAAATATTTTTATCTTTTAGTAAGTTGAATTTGATTTGATTATCTTTTGTCTATATCTTATGGATGAAATAGAGTGTAGTCGTCTTTATCCATATGATTTTTTTTTTGTCATCTGGTCTTAACACTGGAAATGATATCATTCAGAACTATAACGAATCTTCCATCGTAATGATGATATACTATCATTACATTATTATACTTACATGCGTATGATACGATTTTCGTTATTTTTAAGGAACTATTATATAGGTACTATAGATATTCTTTATTCTTAAATTTTTTTTAAGTTTTTTACTTTTTTTAATGACAACTACAAATTTTATTGCAAACATCTTACACTTTCGGTGCCTGCGAGTGACCTGCTGTTTGTAATAATCACGTGAAATCGTTTTTGTGTCCGAAACAGAATAATATTATATTTAATAGCTTTGTCATATAATAATGTATAAATTTGAATTTATCGATTCGATCGTGTTGTAGCGTATACTTGATGTTATTATATGTGCTACTGTGCAGCAGGCTGCGATATTCTTTTATGAACATACGCGTATTATATATTTAAAAAAAAATCAAATTTTATGGTCGGGTAGCCGCCCGGTGGTGGTGAAAATAACAAGGGCCGCCCATGTCGTATATGTAGGTACATTAAAGTTTATCAGATTTTCCATCGCCCAAGAGCATATTATATTATCAACTGTTATCAAACAAACCGCGTGTGCTGCAAGGATACGCGTACAATACTGTTTCAAAACCACCTGTGGTCACCGTCGCCGTTCTCGCACGGCAACGGCGATGAAGACGATGATAATAATAATAATAATACGATCATTTGTCGCGTGCCCATATACGAGTGCTTCTCTATGGATATATACCTATTATAACTGCATAATATTATTATGTACACATCATTATGACCGTTGCTCTCTCTCTCTCTCTCTGCGGCTCGTATATTAAAATATATAGGTGTATATATTAATACGAAAAAACAAAAAAAAAAAACATTTATCACGCGTATAGGTACACATATTAATACGAATATTTGAGCCGCGTTATGTCGTTGCACACACGAGATACGATCTAGCATCGTCTCGCGATATTTTGTTTCCGACGCCCCGGACAACAACAGGTTTAATAATAATAATAATAATAATTGTCGGACGACTGACGAAATTATAATTTTATAGTATAATATGCTATATATATATTATACAATTATAATACGTAACTCGACGTTTTCGGTGTAGGCCGTTGGCTCGTTATGATAATGTGCTGTATAGCGAAATATAATATTAATAGAGCTAGCTAGTATATAAGTATATAGTATAATAATATATTATTCAGTTGTTGTAGCGGACTCTGCCAGAATCCACGCCAACGCGCCCCTACGCCACCGCCGCCACTATTTATATTATGTATTAAATTAACAGTGATTGGCCGGTATATTATGATATTTGAAAACGACGAGAAACAATATAATTACAAGCTCGACACCCATAAAAGCGCATAATATATAATAATATCGTAGTGTAAACATATCGTACGAACCGCCGGTTCTATGTGTAATATATATTATTATAAATAGGTTAGATACCTACATGCCACCGCTAAGCAGGAGGAGTTATCGGGTGTTTAAAATCGAAGAAAAAACATATTTTTACAGTTGCTTATGTTCTGGCGCGAACGTAACCCACGGTAAAATAAAAAACCCATGCTGCAGATTTTAGATACGAATATTTAAAAAATTATAAAACCAACTGCGACACGCGGTGCGCTATATATACAGGGTGATTCGTTTAACGTAAAACACCCGTTATATATGATAAAGTATATATATACTGACTTGGAAATATTGTTCTCGTGGTTTCAAGTCGCGTTGCACATCAATGACGTTATTATTTAAAGAACTTATATTATTTATCCTTGTAGTTTTTTTTAAGTTTTTTACTTCTTCGAATGACAACGTGCAATTTTAATTTCATACTACAAAGCAGAATATATTTCCGATTTTTTGAAACATAAAAATCAAATTTTGGACGAGTAGGTATAGCTTAAGAGCTATATATATTATGGGTTACTCCGCAAAATGTTTGTCATCTAATACTCAGCTCAACCAAACTTTAAATACTTCAAACTCATAAACTACTCGTCCAATATTCGATTTTTATGTATCCAAATGCTAAGAAAAATATTCTGTTTTGGAATATGAAATCAAAACTGTACGTCGTCATCGAAAAAAGTAAAAATACTTAAACAATTATAAGGATAGAAAAATTGTAGCATTAACGACTTTAAACCGTGTTTGAAAAAATTCAAT
Organism: Neotoxoptera formosana; assembly: GCA_022818045.1. Lineage (NCBI taxonomy): Eukaryota > Metazoa > Arthropoda > Insecta > Hemiptera > Aphididae > Neotoxoptera > Neotoxoptera formosana. The sequence continues at coordinate 23,910,041 of CM040634.1, forward strand.
ATACTCATTCGGTATAATAATAAGTGCGTTTTATGTCGAATGAATCACCTTGTATACACACATATAAACGTACAGCAGGTATATAGACAAAGTGTTGATTACGGATAGGCGATAAAAAGTAATAATATATTTTTACGACCGCGTGAAAAAAAATATCGGCGCGCGTAGGTAGATATAGAAAATTATGTATGTTTATAATAAATTGAATAATATGTAAATATTCAATTAAGCGAACGGAAAATTGTCCGTTCGAAGCAAATCCTAAATATAGTATCTGAATTTATGGCTGTCGAATTTGTAGAGCGGTATATATATGATATGACCACGATCGCCTATATATAATAATATATTTACGGTGATAAAATTAATTGGTAGCTGCAGGTATATAGAGGTTTATTCCGAAGATGCAGCTAAAATAATAACGCGTATAAAACGAGCTGCGATGAACATAATAAGAGTGTACCACAAAATGTCGCGTAGCATTCGAGGAGTGTCATGAGGTCAGTCATCCACGTTGGTAGGTATATTATACAGTTATGATTGTGAAGATTTTGAAATGTTCATAATTTTTACTTAGTTATTTTTATCAGAACGTATATGGACTTTATTTTTAAAAAAAAAAACTTCTCGTGGTTTCTCTATAAAAAATAAATAGACATTTTTAATAACAAAAGAAAAAGGTCTTACTTCGCCTAGTCAAAATAATGCAACAACTTGCTCCGACGTGGGGCAAACTGTTACGTAATATTGTACTGCGCAGGCGGTGCGGTTTATAATATTATACCATTTTTTTTTCATTCGTCATTCGTATGATTTAAAAAAAAATATCAAGAAAAAATTAATGGAATTGCAAAAGTATTGAGAATATCGATTGACGAAATGTAAAATATATGATTATCCATATAATATTAACAACGTAAGAGATATTATATTATAGGAACAAATTTGAACGAATATGATGTTTTTGAAAGTGTTGCGAACAAACCGAATAGAAAGAAAGAATATTATTGTTTCTAATTCAGTATACCTATATACCTATTTCAAATTTCCACCCATTTGGATTAAAAACAATTATGAAAAAAACATTATAAATTTAGTTTTGTTCCAAATATATGGTTGGTTTCCGGACAAACGTAGGTATACCTACCTATTTATATTATATAACTACAGGATAAAAAATAAAAAGTATATAACGCGTTTAAGTATATAATATTATTATTATATACAATAATAACTATAGGGTGACTATATACTGCATCATATATTATATATAGGTATACACTTCGAGTTCTCGTCATTTTTGTACCTTTACAATTTAATAAACGACCTTGTACGTTATAACTTAAGACTTATTATATATATATATGCTCGTCGAACACATAATATATATTTTTATAATTATTGTAGAATCGCACTTTATATAATACAATATATTATTATATTGTTGTACGGTCCGCACTACACATGTCTAAGTCGACTTTTTGTCCGTTCGCGGTTGTATGAAACCCGTCAATTAATATATTGTTGTAAAAGTACGATGGTATATAGGTATGATAAAAAATAATAATAATGTAATAATGATAATAATAAACAAGAACTATAACAAAAAATGTATACTTTATTAAATATATATTATTATATCGCTGCAGCAGCAGGTCGCATATGGCTACTATTATAATTTTCGATATAATAATAATATATGATATTATATATAACTAAAATAATACAATAGAATATAACATTGAACATGTTTTCGAACAAAACGACTTTGTATACATAATAATATGTACCTATATAGGTTAGGTACATAATATTATATTTATAGTAATTTATTACAAATAATACGATTATTGCGTTTAAGTGTACCGAATTACTGTTCCATAATATATTATTATGCAACGCTTTCGACTACTTGACCAATATTTTGCCCAATTGCACTTTCAATTTTGAAAATTCTATTCAAACACGTCGAAGCGATTGTTCAAAAAATCAATCTATCGATATATATGCCATTGAATTATTTATAAAGATATTTAAAGGCCGTTTTAAACCAGCCAGCATATTGTATAATATTATTACTTACTAATATATCGACACAACAATAATTATTACAAATCACGCGATGCGCGCGTTAAAGTCTTTCGGACATTTTCACGAACACGCCGCGGCGGTTGGCGCATTATATATATTATACCCAACCCATCGCATACTGTTATATAATATATAACTAAAAAAATATAATTAATTTCAAGAGTTTCGTCGGTTTGAACGAAAAATGACAACGCCGTTAGGGAATACAATTAATTTAAAAAAGAGTATAATTATACCTATATTTGTACGATTGTACGCATTTAATGTATAAATCGAATTGACGTATACGCACTTGCGGGCTCGAGGCACCGAAAAAATAACTTAACAGTAAGACCACTATTTAAATGTAGAATTATTTTATTACAGTGACAAGTATAAAATCTAAACCGTCGATTAGATATATGCATAGATATGTGCGTATATTATACATATACCTATATATACCTATACCATGTTATATTATATATATATATATATAGTGTTCAACATCATTATAATAAAAATATAAAAATTGTACATAATATTAAATATAAATAAACGTATTCGTTCGTCGAAAAAAATTCTTGTCGTCTTATATACGTAAAGGTTTACCTAATTCTAAAAACGGAATAATAACGAGTTTTCCGCTGCGAATCGCAAATGCGCTATCATTATAATAATATATATAATATGTGCCTATACTGCAGCAGTGCAGCATTCGAACGATGAAGATTTTCGGTATTATGACATTATATTATATATACTATTATATAATAATAATATATATAGACGCGGTATAATGTGCAGAACATATTATATATGTATACACCCACCGACGTTTATAAACTTAATTGAATTCCACACGTGGTTTTCACGGTCTATAGGCGGATATCATCATATACACATCACGCACACGATCCCGCAGCAGTATATATACGCGTATACGACTACCCCTGAACGCGTGTTCCCCCCCCCCCCTCACCCCTTCCCCGTTTTTTTTTCGACTTTGACTGGTATATAATATACCTATATATATATATATATATATATATATATATATATATATATATATATATACGGAGAGACAGCCGAGGCGGCGGCGAGGAGATGAGCGCTGTTAAACGATGCGTTTTTCGGAGATTTCTGGTCGCGTGTTCGGAGACGCGTACGTGCGACCCGTACCCGACAATTATTAGCGTCGCGTAGTACCGACGTATATAAACAAAAAACAAAAAACGAAGAAAAAAAAATCGAAGGAAAACCAATTTCGACATGCAACCGGCACGTTTCGTGGGAGTTTCGGTCCGAGCAACTGGTTTTTGGTGTCTCTATATCCACACATAATATAATATATAATATAATGTCTTTTACTCTTTTGACCAAAAAGCGTATACCTATACATACAGCGCATATACATAGCGGCTGTATATCTCATCATATATATGTAGGTATAATTCGTATATAATAATAATATCTAACTAGTAATTTATAAATAATATATATGTAAGTCATATTATATATTATATGATGGACATTATTCGAGATTATATTGTATACACGCGTACAGGGTATACTATCGTTGCAGGGGCGGCCAAGGTCATCATATCCATAACATGCTGCAGTATATACAGGGCGATTCAAAATGTTTAAGTTACAGCCGTTTTATTGATTCGAAATAGAGAAAAATGCGAATGATACGAAAGTTTTTTGATCCGACCAAAAATGATTTGTCCTATGCTGTATACTGTATAATGACCTATACATTTTATAATTTTTTTTTTTACAATATTTTAAGGGGGTTTTAAGGGCTTGACTTTAGAAACTCGAATGGGAACCTATATCATACTTTTTTTGCTAACGTAATCTGGAGACTTTTTTAATACAATTTTATAGTGCTCGAAAATGCAGCATTAATTAATGCAAAACTACATATATATATACTAGCTGATCCCGTGCACTTCGTGACACGAAGTGTCAGTTATATTAGCTGTTCTATTCTAGCTGTCCCTTCCAGCGTTGCCTGAATTATATGCCCATATATTATGTTAAGATTAACCTCAAGTGATTTACATACATCTAAGCCACCTAGGTAAGCAATCCACTGCATCGGATCGTGGATAATATATGCAAGCAGTTGTAGTACATTATCTGCAGGTAGACAATCCACCTGCGGTGGATTGCGGACCCCATGAGATGCGTAAGTAACTGAAATCAGAATTAGGCACATTAAAAAAAAAACAACAACCAAGTTAGTAGGTTGTAACCAATGGCAACCATTTATAAACAAATATTTCCATCGTAAATCTCAAAATAACTTAAAATCGCCATAACTCCTGAACCACTTTCGCACCGCATACAAACTTAGATAGTAGCCGATTCTCAGACCTACTGAATATGCATATAAAAAATTTCATAAAAATCGGTCAATCCGTTTCGGAGGAGTATTTTAACTAACATTGCGACACGAGAATTTTATATATAAGATATGCTTGAGAGATATTATATAATATTATAATAATATGTCCTTACACATTTCTAAAGTCGACAACCCAAAACCCCCCTAAAATTATTAAATGTTCAAATCGTTTTAGATGTTTTAAATCAAAAAACTTTCGTTTCATAATACTTTGTTCTCTATTTGAATCAATAAATCGGTCGTAATAACAAAATAAATTGTGAACCACCCTGTATACTATATACTATAGTATAATGACAAAATATAATATATAATTACGCGTTTCGTATTTTTTTCAAAACAACCGCAGCAGCTACCCTCTGCCAACTGTTTCGGCGTGTACAAACAATAATAATATTCATATTATATTATTATATTATGTTGTCGGTCGGCCGACAAACGGCAAATAATATTATTGCTGCGTGTGATACGAATAAGGAGAAAAAATTAAAACAAATTATAACACAATTAAATATGTTAAAACGTTTAACGCGTCATTTACTACTCTCTTTTATTTTTTTTTACGCATACTTAATCTTTGTGTTTAAAAACAGTGCATTTAAGACTACCCGTGAGAAAACCCGTAGCATTATAATAATAATAATGTCGTACTGAACTGCAGCTAAATGCAACAGCGTTTGTATATCTTATAATATAATATTATAATGTTGTAACGTCTGAACGCTATCAAACAATAATTGCATTATATATAGATTAGATACCTATGCATACAGGGTGATTCACCAAGCACGCTTGCCCCGATTTTTTCGTTAAATAATAATGAAATTATTTCAATTCTGATTTTTGGAAATTTTAAAATACATACTTCTAGACGATATTTTCAGATTCTTGAGAATTTTTACTGCTTTACTTTAGGAGGGTCCTGTGGCGATAAAAATTTCTGTTTTTCAAACGAGAACCCCCTTTTTTAAACTATAAATTATTTAGTGTATATTTGTTTTGAAATTTTCGATGTACTTAATTCGAAATTCGAATAATTTTAGCAATTAAATCATTAGTATTTATTATACTTATTAGTTAGCTAATTGTATGTTTGTCAATTTTTCTGTCACACTCTGTTTATAATATTTATAATAATATTCAACGGCTTGGGTATTAAATAGTTGAAAAGATTTTTGTTTTTGTTTTTACTTTTTACCTACCTAACTAAATTATTGTGTAATGTATAATGAGTAGGATTTTTTTTCAAATAGCTTGAAAAATAACAAATATAGGTCGCAGATTGATTATTATTAAAAAACATATATTTAATACAAATCTAAAACTGCGGATAAAAAAAAAATAAACTAATTAAATAGCTTTTTTTTTGTTAAACCACGCTGTAGTCGATGACATTTTTCACAACTAACTCTAAGCTTTTTATTACTTAAAAAACCACTAACTCAAGACTTGACGTCCTGAATGTTGACTTTATCTATAACTAATTCATGTTACAGTCACATCATTCTGTTTTGTAATGTGTACAAGGAAATAGTGTAACGTTATACTCTACTATGTATTTAATAAAAAATTAACAGTCATAGAGATAATATATTAGTTAAGTCTAACAAAAGTAGAGGTAGCACAATAACATTGCATTTTATGTTGCTGAAAATCTCGTATTCCGCACAATATACGGAATGTTATATACTTATATACTATATACTATTGTTTTCTACGATCGCTTTATTTTCCGTATACACACACAATATAATAATAATAATATAATATATGTGAACTCGTTATTTGGATATTATGATTTTAACGTTCTAGCGATTTTGTCGTCGACTATATACCGTTGTGTACAAAAATATAAACACCACTCGCCGGAAGTCCGAGTTCGTGTGTTTACTGCTCCGTACGCGAACGAGTGCTTTTTTTTTTACAATATTTAAATCGGTGTATCGTAAAATATATATATGTGTTGTGTTTGTATGTAAAGTCGCGTATCCCATCATATATACATTCCTATTATATAGGTATATAGTTGCGCGGGAATCGAGCCCAACGACCTTTTGTCTCGTGTGAATGTATTATAATATTTCGAACGGAGAAAAAAGATTTCTCCAAACGCGTAAATGCGAGCATACGAGCACTATTTATATATACAATATATTATTATTATACATATATAGGTACGAGGAAATTATTTATTATTTTTTTTTCCATACCAATATATTATAACACTGCCGCCGCCGTTTGCTGCACACCTGTAGAGTAGAATAATATGTGGAAAACCCGTGAGAAAAACTAGGCCAACCGAGGAGGTATGTATAAAACGAGTGTACCTATATACATGCGTGAAAAATAACGTCGCGATGCAGTCGAAATGAACATAATATTATATACTCGTACTATAATATTATATATATAGATATTATAATAATGACGATAATGACAATGAGTACAATTGTATAATGACGATAAAAACTTATAAAGGACATCGTGATAGGTACGCGACGGTATGCGATGGACGAAATCACGTCTGCCGGGGACACGAAATAATATATATAAACGCGCGAGGTATATACGCAGGCCGAAGTGTTCGCGGGGGGAAAAGCGGATAATTTTTTATCAAAAAATAATTTTCATCCGTCGTCAGCTCCCGTGCCTCTATATAATAATAATAATAATAATAATATAATATTATTATTACTTTCGTATCCGATTCAATAGGGTCCGCGGCGGCGGCGGCGGTGGCTGCGAGCACGTGCCGATATGGCGCATTTGCAGGTACAATATAATAACGACGACGACGACGATATAATATTATATAATACAATATCGGACTGAGAAAAAAAGAATGGAAAAAAAAATGAAAAAAATTGAAGCACAAATCGGACCGTATCGCGTTCGCGCGTGTGTGTGTAGTCCGATATGATATATTATATATTATTGTTGTCGTCGTCGTCCGGTCCGGGCTTCTCGCGTCGGCCTCGTACAATAAATAATAAGTCGATTTTGTCGCGAGCTCGGCCGGCACGCTCCGAGCAGCAGCTCCTCCGACTCAGACGACGACGGCGACGACGGTTTATTCTGCTTTTCTCTCTCCGTCTTTTCCGTCGGACCACACGTACAAGCGTCCAATTATAATTTATCGATACACGCACAGAGATATAATATTATGGACGGCGGCGGAGAGAGATTGACGAGCGCGGAGAGCTGGGAGAGAGAGACAGCTGACTGCAGACGGAGAGAGTGATATAGGATGAACGGCTTAAATTGTTTTCCAAATGACTTTTTTTTTTATATATTTTCTCTTACCTATAATACTTGCAGCTCGTCCAGCGACCGTTATCCTATATTATCCGTTGGCCCCGAAGAGATTTTGACGTGCCGCGACGGGTCACGTGCTGCTCGCGTTCTAGCGCGGCCCCGGCGAAGACGACGACGTCGGTGAAGCGTATGTTACGATAATATGCCTACACGGTGGCGGGCTTAAGTAGCCGTGATTGATCGACCGCGGCTGTTCGGCGGTTAAAATCGTCTATTATCTATCATTCTCGCTCTTGTGTGTGTGTGTGTGTGTGTGTGTGTGTGTGTGTGTGTGTGTGTGTATGTGTGTGTGTAGGTATATACCAAGCGCGGTATACCGCCTAAATCGGGTACACGACGAGAGCGCGAGTACGACGGAGGCCTAAACGGTTTTTACCACTCGCTAATTACACGCATTAATAATATATTAAGAGTGCTCAGAGTAGGCTAATAATATTTAACTCTTGGGCCACAGCACTAAACCGACACACACACATCGGACATCATAAAATATAAATCGTCGAATTCGTCCAACCCGGCCCGCGATACTATATTACACGGTATTTATATAATATAATTCAGAGAATGAACAACAGGTAGATCGCGACGACTCCCTTTCGTCTTCTAGAGTACCTACCTTCTAAGTAGTATATTTTTGTTTATTGACAACCTTTTTTTTTTTTGTTTGGTCGATCGCAACAACCTAGAAAAACACTGAGGTTGATCGCAATAGTCTATTAAAGTTGGCCGCCCCCGTAACATATCCTATAACCACTGCAGCTGTTCGGATAACTGGATCCTTGCCCCTAACCTGGTTTTCATGTCCCTTGAATTTATACGAATTTGACGTACGAGTCGAATTTGTTTTTATTCCCTTTGAGATTCGATAGTTATCGACACTCGACCGACTCGACTGATTTTTAAGATTTATAGGTACACCTACGACCGTCATCAAAAATATGTCAGCCCTTTAGCAGTGACGAGGCGGGAGTCTTGGGTCGGGAAGACGTTGAAAACAATGGCCTCCTTGACCACCCCCCCCCCTATTTCATTTTATTCTTAGCGTAAAAAATATATATTCAAAAGCTATATAGGAACAAAATGAAGGATAGGTATATTTAAAACCATAAAACTTTTTCAAACTAATTAAACAACAAAAAAATATGTTATGTAACAAACAAAAATAATAGGAACAAGCGGTCTTTTTTTTCATATGAATTTAGTTTACTATAACATCATTCAAATTCTCATTAATTAATTACATAAATAAATATCTTATTACATATTTATTTGTCCGTATTTTAAGTGAGCTCTAAGTGTCGTTTCGTCGTCTCCTGCTATGACGCTTCACCGCACTGACTTGCAGAATAGCGTTAGGGAAAAAAATACTACGAATAACCGCAACAATAATATTTAGTTTGTTTATATGAATGTTATTATATTATTTTGTCCGTTATTAAAAATTAATAAATTTCATTAAGTATATGGAATCGTCTAATTTGTCAATACCCGCTAAGGAATATTAGCGGCAATATTGGTTCCAGGTCAAAATATCACCGCAAAAATATCTCCCGTCAAATTATCGCCGATATCTAGTAAAAAATATCTGAGATTTCAAATATCTCCCGTTAAAAATATCTCTAATAGAAATATCTCCCATATATCTATTCAGACGACAAACCGAGCCCAACGAGAATAGGCCAACCTTCTTCTACGACTACAGTCGTACAACCACATCAATTATTATTGTATTCAAAATACGAACAATAAACAGCAAAACACGTTATGGACTGGCTATAAACGTATTGTTGTGTATACGTTTCGTTTATATATAATATACGCGCGAGTATTTACATAATTAATTCTAGCAGTTTTTTTTTTTTTTTTTGGCATCATCGCCGGAAACCGTTCGATTAGCATTGTGCATCAAGAATCATCGGTCGTTTGTTTTCTCTTTACCGTAATTTATTACGTACTTTTTCTGCATATTTTACTTTTTTTTTTTCGTTTGGGTTGCTAATTTCGTTGAATCGGTCATGACACTCCGAGTTTTTTTGTTCACTAATTTTATTAATGAAACGTCTAAAAACGTACACGCGTCTATTAGTTTTTTTTTTTTGCCACAAAACGTGTTTTTTATTTTTGGAAAAAAATGTTGTATCCAATTATATGGTATGTATATACTTTTATTTTATTACGACGTTACTACGTACTGTTCGAACACTTGAGTGGTGCTTCGGTAGACTTGATCCCCCACGGAAACTCAGCTGCTGAGTTCCCTCAAATCTTGAAATTTAACCAGTTAAAAAATGTTTACGTATTTTGGATAATCTATATTATATTGTTTAGATATACATTTACAACAAATGGAGCTGTGGACGTAAATGGTAAAACCATGATACACAATATTATGTATATTTTGTACACAATATTATACATATACAAAGTGATTTTTTAAGAATGCTCACCCCATTTTTATGTTTAAATTACCTATGTATATTATGTTATTTAAATTCTGAATTTTTGAATTTTTAAGTGTGGGTGATTATATACAGACACTGTTTTCGAATACTTAGATTTTTACAAAATTTAAGTAGTATCCTATGACGATACCAATATCGGTTTTTCAAATGAAAACCAACTGAATTTTTAAAGCAAATTTTAATCAGATTTTACTGAAATGTTGACGTATTGCAATCGAAATTTGTTCTACTTTGAAGACTATATATGGATAATAAAATATTTTTTAATAGTTACTATTTGAAGTCAAGTTTCGTCAGACAATTTTTTAATATTGCAAAATGATTATAGATATTAATAGTGCACTAAATAGTTTTCAAACCCGAAGTACTCGGAAATTTATCGTTCAAATGTCGATTGTAATATATGTCATAATTTTCAGAAAAATCGTCTGTTTCGTCTGTTTCAAATCGATATGATGTGGGTGTACTACTGTGTAGGTATTCTCATTTAAAAATCTCACTCCGATATCGTCATACGGGATACTCTTATTTAAATATTGCGTGAAAAATCTGAGAATTTGAAAATATCGTCTCTGATTAAACTATATTTATATTAATTTCCAAAATTCAGAATTTGAAAATTATTTGCATATAATTTAAACATAAAAATGGGTAGAGAGTGCATGAAAGAAGTCACTCTGTATAATATATAATATGCAACGAAACTGCAGATGGGTAATACGTTATATTATTACGAAGAGTCTCGATATTATAGTCTTCGTCGGCACCGGGTCGCCGCACATGCGGCGGGGACAACAATAAAATATATATAATTTTTAATATAATCCCGAGCGGGCAAGGAGCGGTCGAAAATTTGCTTGCCCGCCGCGTCTTCGGGCGCGTCTCCGGAATAATTTGTCACGCGGCCGACTCGACAGCCAAGCGCATGACAAAACGTACGATATGATAATAACGAACGTACAGGTGGTCGAGGAGGAGGAGGAGGTGTACCCGCAACAGGTTGATACGGCGAAATGATAATAATAATATACGCTATATATTGGCCCCGGTCCAATATAATAATATACAATACGATTGCAGTGTTTGTTGTGCGACGTGCGACGCGTACGATTTCAAACGTCGGAAAAATTAAAAAAATTGTTTTGAAAAAAATTCGTCGTACACGTCTTATATTGCTTGGATAGGTACGGTATTACTATATATGTCGGCGTACCATGCTCTCGAGTGGGTACCTAAAAAATGACCGGCCCCTGCGAATGCCATCACGTCGAAATCACTATTATTATTATTCCGTCCTGCGTGTGTACCTATATATACATGACGTATATAATATGAGTATATTTATATAAATAAATAAATGTGTGTGTGTGTGTGTGTGTGTGTCACCAATTCACCATTTCCTCATTGTTTACGACGTGTGCAGGCTAATATATTATATATATAAAAGTGTTGTATGCGCGACCGGATTTCGTCGCGACTTTTTTTCCTCTCTCGCGCTCTATACAGTTATAAAATATAATATCATTTTATATATATTATAAGTAATTGTATACAATATATTATTATGATATCGATTCGTTCGAATCGAGTTATTGCGTCCTACATAATATTATAGCTATCGATATATAATATAATTATCGTTGCGTGTGACATTCTAGAAAACGGGTGTCCTCAAAAAAAAAAAAAAAAACAGTTTAATAGAAAATTTGTTGGAGTGACAAAATACATGTTTCGTAAAAAAATATCCCGAATTATAAAAAATTATTTTAATCATTTTCTTTTACCCATACGCGTTATAATATTATTCAAATCGTACTGCACAATAATTTATTCTAAAAACATAGTATACCTATATACTACAAGATTTTAACTTCAAAGCAACAGCTGCGATATAAATTGAATATTAAAACCGCACGAAGATTACAATAACTTAAAGACTGGCACACGAATACAGCAATAACAAGTACTTAAAAGATAAGTCTAAGTCAACAGTCAACACGGTACAATTGAAATCAATAACCAGAATAAGTGTGTATCGTAAATTACAAAATTGTATACCTACTTAGAGACGAGAGAGGGAGAGGGGCAAATATTAATCTAACTACTTACGACGGTGAAAAGGTTTCGTTATGATGATTAGCAGATCTAAAAATACAGAACGGAACAGGTTGGCGGGTGCAGGACGAGAGGGCCGGATTCGGAGGAGGACTTGGGATAAAAGCTAGTTGGAAAGTACTGCAGGTGGTCTTACCGTTCAGGATGAGGTCGTTGAAGAAATATTGTCATGAGTTCGCGTGTATTTTACGATACAAAAGTCATTGGACTTAACACTGCATAGAGGTATTCGGGTTCTCGAGAATAACGCCTATGTATAATGATAATAATAATAATAATAATAATACGCATGTATAGATGTAGAGGATGCAAACGACGTTTTTCGTTTGACTGACGTTTTCCCGTCTAGAAATAGTGCTGAGAAGTCGTTCGTCCTTTAGGAGAAATCTGACGGCTGACCAGACAAAATATTATTAAAATATAAACGTGCATAATATTATGCATTTAGCGATTACACAATACGAAACTACACACATAGATGAATGTACACACGAGTACCTTATTTTATGTGTAAATATTTTTAATAATATCGATTTATTTTTTTTAAATATATTTACAATCTATACGGTTACAAAAGCATAGTGAGTAAACTATAATATGGCATTTAAAAAAAAGATTAGCATTTATGGCACATTCGGCAAGGCCACCCGACTTGGTGCTTTCTAGACCACTGCAGCTGTCTTTTAGGTCTTCTCATCTGTACGTTGTCCAGAATAGTGCAAAGATGGAGGATAATTATTGTTTGATTAAAGGATTACTGCGAGAGTTTGAGTATAAGTATGAAATGAAGAGCGTAATATGAGTTGGCTAATCGATTAAGGGTAAGAATTTCTAGGCATTTGTGAATTATATAAAATAAAAATATTTAACGCGTATTAAGTATAGGTAAGTATAATATATTATGTGAACGCGTTGAACGATGCACGCCAAAAACTCAAACGTATAAAACGACGTCGTTTTCTTGTTTAAGTCGATTGTTAAATAAGGAGAAGAAAGTGGGGAGGATAAAAAAATCACTTGATGGATAATATACATTTTGGAAAATGCATCGTAGAGCCTTCTATATGCTCTATACTCGAGAAATATTTAAAATTTTTACACATTTCTAAAATTGTAGACCACCCTAAACCCTTCTAAAATATTGTGAAAAATTATAAAATGTACAAATCATTTTAGATGTTACTAAATCAAATAACTTTCATAATATCATACATTTTTCTGTGTTTTTGAATATTTATGTTAAAAAATAACTGTAACCTAAATTTTGTATCACTCTGATGCGGTTTACCATCACATATGAGTGATAAATCATTTTAGGCGTAGAGCATAAGGTAATACCGTCATGGGTTAGTCGTCAACAGGTGTGTCCTGTTCGTAGACGATTTAAAGTATAATTTCTTTGTTTCGTTTAAGGTTTGAATCGATCACATATTATAATATTGTTATCGTCGTCTGCAGAACTGCCATACATATATATAATTACTATTATAGCACTTTTATAATATGATAGTGATATATCTTGTGATATCATTATCGGTAATTCTGTAGTGGTTCCCACCTCAGTCGCGATAACACCACAAAAAGAAAATGAAGAAGAAAAATGCGATATTATTATCGCGCTGTATACTTACTATTTAAAGGGTGATTCAAAATGTATGTTACAATCATTTTATCACAATAAATATTCAAAATACAGAAAAATATATAATACGAAAGTTTTGAAAGATTTGCAAACATCTAAAATGGTTTGTACATTTTATAATTTTTTTTAAATATGTTAGGGGGGTTTTAGGGGGTAAACTTTAGAAACTTCCTGCATAGGAACCTGTATTTTTTTGCAAACATTATATAAACACATGTTTTCGATACATTTTAGTGCTGGAACGACATTAACAAAACTCTATAATATGCTTGAGCGATATTTAAAGTCTTTATAAATGTCTAAAGTCGACCGCCCAAAACCCCTTTTAAAATATTGTAAAAATGATAAAATATTCATATCATTTCAGATGTTACTAAATCAATCGTATCATTTCGTATCACACATTTACCTGTATTTAGAATCGAAAAAGTGGCTTTAACACATACTGCATCTCGATGCACTCTGTATATATGTATTATGTATGGACGAATGCAAGCGTGCTCGCGTTATCCCGAAAACGGTCTTCAGGCCAGACAGAGTCGGTCGTACTAAATTATTATTGTCCGTCGTTTTTCTTATTGTTACCGTCGTCGCTTATTATTTCGCACCCAATTATTCGACTCGCTCGACCAAGTCCGCCGGCGTCCGACTCTTTCCCGTCGCCGGAGTTTTCGTGACGCGCCGCAGTCTAATAACAACATAACGAGAGCCTCTGACTTATACAATAATAATTATTATAATATTATTATGTCCGCGTTACATTCTCGCCGTCGGGTCTGAACCGTTTACACGGTGTGTCAGTAGATACGTATATAGTATTGAACGGCGTTTGATTTTTTTCTTTTTAGTAAGCGAACCTCGGCTGTCCCACTCGAGGGTTTATCGGGTAACGGCACCGTGGGCTCAACTATATAGGGTAACATTTATGGGAGTGCTAAGACCTAAAGCACCACATGAGAACTCGGGCGAAATTATTGAATTGTGATGTTTTTATTTTATCACCAAAATATAATGTAACATCAAATAACCATTCACCATAATAAACCGATTTAATAAACACATTTTTCAATGTTTCCATTGCCCATTATTATAGATTAAAATACCTTAGAAAAACAATATCTTGATAATTTATTAATTTTACCAGTCAATAATTATTGTTTATAAAATCAGAAGTCTTACTATTACCTATAAATTATAAAAACCCAGTACAGAAAATTTGGGAGTGCTAAGTACTCCCTAGGCCTCCCCCCCCTAATGTCCATGGATGGCACATATATGGTGTGTGTGACGTATAAAAAATCACTATCCAAAACATTATCCACAGCGTAAACGAGATCCGTGAATGATATATATCATCAAATTATTATTATTTTAGCGAACTGTGTGCGGTATGAATGTATGATGATGGCGATGATATGCTAATACATATTATACGTATTTAGTGATGTAGTAAATGGGAAAAATGTCTAAAATAGAAATTTCTAGTCACCGGAAATTTCCCGATAATTTTTCATAGTAGAAATATTAATTCTGTTTATGTAAATTGTATTTCGATAAAAGGCGGGAAATGCGCTGTGATTATCATATTTTATCTAATCACGGTGGACTCTCAAAATTGATCGTAAATATTGTGTGAAAGAAAATTTCTCGAAAATTAAATTTATGAAATTTGACATCACCAATAATTATTATACTTGTACATAAACGTGCGTGGTGCCTAAAGTAGGTTAGGTATATATATAATAGTTGGACGCGTTAATGGATAGACGGCGTCGATAGCGCACGTCTTGTAAACCGGCTCCGGGTCGATATTATCATCGGAAGTTTTTTTATTTTTTACAATTATTGTAACAATATATTATATATTTTTATTATTAACTTTTATGGTTTGAGCGTGTACGTGTGTATAATGTTTATGTGTTGTTTCTGTGCGTTGCGGTTTTACACAATTATCGTTAAATTTTTATTCGTATACCTTGCGCCGTACCTACCCATATTATTGTGCGATGTGGTGCGTACCTATGCTGCAAGCCGTCTGCACATTATCACGGTGCAGACGGTACAATAAACCTGTAAAAAACATCTAAACACATATTATAATGTATGATGGCAAACCGTATTATGCGAGTGTACGAAAATAATATTTATTATGCTCGTACATTATATATACGTGATATGTACTCGTTTAGTATGGTTTGTACACGACGTGTACAACGGACGACCTGTTGCCCCGCACTCACAGAAAATAGAAACAAATACCTAAAATACCTATACCTATACCATCGCTGAAACGCTTCAGTTCAGTTTTCTCGCGCGATGTCGTACAAAGAAAAACCAATATTTGCAGGCGAAAATATTTTAAAAAATTTTCTCCCTGAAATTTAAAATGTCGTCTAAATGCTCTAGAACTCACTCGAAGCTCGGTATTCTCACTCTGTAGGCTCTGTCGTCTCCAGACCGTCGTCCATACTACTCGTGTTTATTCGCAGATTAAAGGCGATACGTCTTCTACTCGACGGTGAGTTTTCCACCTCGGAGATTATTCTTATTATCGTCTGCTGCAACACAATTTTTTGTTTTCGATCGTTGTTCATATTGTGTGCTTAAACCGACCGTTTAATATTCATGAAAAAAAGTACCTCAGAGACCGATCTATCTCGACGAGAAACGGTAAGTTTTACGACGTAGGAACTCGGGGTTTTGGTAGAGCTCCGCACTGCAAGTCCAACCGCCCTGCAAGTCCTTTCATAGCTTTCAGGTATATATTACCATTAGGCATTCTAAGAAAGTATTTTATCCCTTATCGCTGTATTTTTGATTAAAATTTTGATAGTGATTGCAGGCAGCATACATAAATTATATTTATATCACGGTATGAACAAGCTACCTATGAGATTCTCGAGTTTCACAAATAAACGACGATTATTTTTCTGAATCGTTAGTATAATGTGAACTATATCATAATTTTATCCAAGCGTACGCGTGATTCAAAATTCAAATGACTTACACATTTTTTACCAGTATTTTTTGGGTGCATGGGTTTTGCTCTCTTCTAACGATCGCGGCCATTTCGGCTTTGCTGCAACCTCATACACACACACACACACACACACACACGACACGTATAGTAGTTGACGCGATGTGAGTGCTGTTCCGCAGAGGAGCGTTTACCACCTCATTACAAGCTCTCACTCACACCCCCCGAAATAGTCATATATAATCTCATAATATACGTTGTGTGCCAGGCGTGTGCGTAAGTGTGTGCGATGATGTATCGTGCTGCACATCACGACGCGTACCTAAAATAAAGGAATAAAACATTTTTTTTTTCTGTACATTTTAAGAGGACAGGTCGAGAAAAATCTCGCGTTTCGTCACGTATTAGTATAATAATAATAATATAACATATAGTCGGCCCGGACCCTCCGCTATAGGTCTTAAGTGTTTTTCCAGTTTTCTGAGCGATGTGGCGGCGACGGTTTTCGGGCGGACCGTTTCGGAGGCGGTCGAAGTGGGGGTCGCGGTGGTCGGGTAGGGGAGGAGGGGTAAAGACGAGTGTGAACGCGTAATGTGTAACACGATCTCGGGTTTCAAGGTCCGCCAGATGACGCCGGCAGATAATGGTCTGCGCAGCGTTGTTAAGACCGTAGAACATTATATTATATTATATATACATCACGATAGAACAAAACGTATTCGTAATTTACACACACACTATATAAATAATAATAATAATAATAATAATAATAATATTCTAATGGAATATAATATAATAATATTATTAAGTAGCGCGCGGCGGTGGTGTTCAAGACAAAAGGAACAATATACGCGCCGCGATGGTATTATAATAATATATAATATAATATTATTATCGTACACAACAATACGCATGCGCGAGTTTCCCGCCCGGTAGAACACGTTTTTTTTTACGCGACGGAATCGTGCGGCAGACGATATGCGACCCGCGTGCTCGTGGCCGGTCCTTCCGCCGCCGCGATACGCCAAGTCCGTTATACCTGTTGCTGCTGCAGTTACCGCGATCGTCGGACCTGCTGCAGAGGAGCTGCGAGTATTCCGCGCACAGCCATCCCCTCTATCGTTTGTCCTGCCTCGTCGTGCGCGGGTATTCTTCTGCGGTCGGTCGGTCGTGGCGGTTAGCTTATAATGCGGTACCTTACATCGAAGTATAGAACGGATGACCGTATTATATGTATATTATTATGATCTATACGGCAGGGGAAATGGTTGCCAGAGCTTCCGGGCCGAGTTCGAATTTTGGACGACTTAGCTGTGGCTTTAATCCGCGACAATTGCTCGCTGTCCATAAGACCATAATATCATCGTTATAGAACCACCGACGGATTCGAGGAGACGAAAGTATATTTCGTTCGAACGTAAAATAATGTTCTACTTCTACACGAAACACGTTTCTCCAGCCACACCCGCAAATATCTTTTTCCAAAATGTGAAATGGGCGCGGGGCTGGGAAAATGCGCATCGCGCTTGTCGGACGCGGGGCTGGGAAAATGCGCATCGCGCTTGTCGGACGCGTGGCTTTCCAGCCGGTAAATTTCCCATCGGTATATTATTTTCTTTTTTCGATCCTTGACAATATAGAATATATTATAATGACATTGTAATAACGATTTACCGGACACGAGTGGCCGCCTCGTCCTATAATATTCAATATTACCTCTGTGCACAGCCTATAGAAACCAGTGCGCGAGTTCATCGCGCATAATATGCGACGCACTTAATATATATATATATTGTATATATGTACTATTATTATATATTACATAATATGTGTCGTTTCCGCGCGCGCAAACCGCTGCCGAATCGTGTGACGCGAAATCGCGTCCGCACAAAATAACAAACAATATAATGAAATTTATATTACAATATACCAACATACATGCATGCGTACGACACACATATTATATATTATTATATTGAAATTCGGAATTCAAAAGCAATTAGAGCGCGCATTGTGCTCGGGCACGCCGGAACTGGACTTCCTGCTGCGGCGTTGCCCGGTGTCCACGGGTGTGTAACGAGCTTCCTGTTGCATATATTCCGTATATATATATATATTGTGCTCACACATAATATATATATTTTATATAGGATGTACGCGTAAAAACATATAAAATAGAAAAATGGCGGCAACGGCGTCCTCCTCTCGCCGCCTACCCCTCCGGTAGCCCCAGGGTCGGTATAATATAATATTATCCACACATTATTCGCCACTGGGGAGGGAACGGGCGACCCGACGACCTGCAGAAACTATACGGCTCCGAGCTGGTCCGAAGTATTATTGCATATTGTTGTTGTTTGTTGTTGTTGTTGTTGTTGGTGTTGGTGTTGGTGTTGGTGTTGGTGTTGGTGTTGGTGTTGTTGTTGCACACGTCGGTCGGGCGTTTGTTTTTTAATAATGTAATAAATTATTATTATATTTTGTACGTTACAAATAATATTATTACGATGGGGTGATTCGTTGTGTTGTTTTTCATCGTATTTCGCGTGTCTATATCGTTGCCGAGCGAATGTTTGGGATTAAACACACGCCATGTAAACGGAAAGAAACGGTCGCTAATTATACTGCGCGTACCCCCCCCCCCCCCCTTCACACCAATCAGATTCTTGAACATTTGTATACAAGTATTTTGTACCTACCTTTTAAAATATTACCTCCTCATACGGCTTGAAAAAAATGTAACTGCCATTTGATTGCAATATACAATAATTTATCACTTAAAAACTATTTTTAATTATGATATAATTTAAAAAATAAAAATTATAACCAACAGGTTTCATAAGTTTTTTTATAATTTGTACTCATAAAATAGAAAAAAATTTTAATATATATTTTATGGCGTAGTCTGAGGCCGGGCGAGTCAGTTCATTTGGCGTTACCCGTGGGGGGGGGGGCACGAGGAGGCTAACCGAATTGCACCCCTGCGATTTGTTTTCTTAATCTGTATCGAATGGCGCGATTTACACGTCTTCTTTCGACCTTTTAAACTTCTGTAGTCTTATTTCAAAAAAACGATCACCCTGTGTACGGAGATATATGTACCACCGTATACTCGGACATAATATATATTATTACTGTTCATTTCAGTTTTTATGTGTACACAAATGCAGTTTATAATACGAGGCACGTCCTGGTAGAGCTAACACGCAGCAGACTGACCACAAAAAAACGTTAGGTATTCATTATTATATGTGATAAATCGATAATAATATTATGTCGCGTACCTATACCACCTATATGCGGATAGGTATAGGAAAATGTTTTTGTTCTGAAAATATTGTGAGGTCCTCTCGACTTATATTGTATCAGATAAGTATGTATATCGTTATTGTCACACATATAATATAATATATAACGCATAATGTACCTACCACTATAACCATATTATAGGTACCTATACGTAATTCCATTATATCAGCAATCTCGTTTTTCGACAACAAAAAAAAAAAGAATCCAAGAAAACCCATAATATAGTAATATATTCAAATTACAAAGTCGGAGCATGTCCACGTTATAAATTTAAATTCTCAAACGTGTTGACGGGTTTAGCTGGAAGATCTCAAGGTTGGATGTGCGACGGCCGTGTACCTATATATATAATAATAATAATGTGTCTATAAAAAAGCATAATATTATATTATGCGTATACATTTTATTTTATTTTCTTAGGGAAACTGTGACAGGCACACGTCTAGAAAATCTTTGATCTTTTTAAATAGAGTTCTTCTCTTTCGACGCTCGTCGCTTATCTATCTATCCGATAAACGCGCTCGTATAATATAATAAATAATAATATTATAGGTATACCGAATAAAATATAAGATAACACATAATAGCCGCACATGACGAACGATAATGTACGTGGAAAATGCGTGTTCGGCGTAAAAGTTCACACATTTCTAAATAATAATCGTCCTATAAAAAAAAAAAAAAACATTTGTCGCACAAGCCGCACTAATAAACTCTTTTTTTATTACGGCGGTACAATTAATATTTTTAAACGCGAGTGTCTTACTACGTATGTATATATATATATATAATAATAATAATAACATAAACTGCCATCACACACTGCACACTATTCACACGCATATTGTGTGGCAGCTGCAGTTATGATGTGCACGTTTGGAAACCATTATGATATCATATTATATAGGTACAACATATATAATAATATTTACGATAATCCTATCCGTTTGAAGATATTAACAGAGACATAATAATAATAATAATTGCTCGTATATAATGTACCTACTAGCCGTCCCACCCGGCGTTGCCCCGCGAGTCAAAGATGAAATAAGTAAGCAAGTGATATCAAAATATTATAGGCACACGAAAAACATCGCAATGGTGGCCTGTGCCAGAGATTTGTTTTTTTTTTTATACATTTATTTGTAAAAATATGTATACGCCATATTCCTATACTAATTATAATAGTTATGAGATATTTAACCGTTGACAACCCTATAAATATAAACAGAGATTATTCATATAATATATCTCATCAAAAATAGCACTTTCAGTTTTTCCAGAATTGCTAGCGTATAATATGTACGTAGGAAAAACTGTTACTGTAACTGATAACTAATAATAATTGTAACCAATAGCGACTATTTATAAACAAAATACAAATTTTCGATTTTCATCATGAATTTCAAAATCCTTGTGCGAGCACCTCTTTAAATTATACTTAAATATACTTTTTTGCGATAGGAACCTTCTCCGTGATATAATCTTTCATTTATAAAATTAAGACAATCGGTTGAGACGGTCGAGTAGTTTCCGAAAACATTAGCATCAAAAGTTTCAATTTTCGGTTTTATATATTAATAGATACACACAATAATGATATCGTAAGGACCGTGATGAGTACCGCAATAGTGTGTGTATAGAATCGCAGTTTTGGCAACGAAGGGTGATTTTTTTTTTTAATCGTTGTCTAAATATAATATTATAACCTCACACGCTCGCTTGCTGCACTGTCGACCTCTCTACTTCGTCACGATTCGATATTATTAACCTTTATGCAGCTTCCTCTCTTTGATTTCCATCATCGTCAGCGCCATAATATATAATATTATTGACATCGCAGTCATCGCTGTTCGCAAGCAAGATGCACTCCATCGAGGTCTTGTAAAAAATACTTTTATTTTCTACTAAGGACCACATCGAGGATTAAAAAAATATGCTCAGAATACATATTGTTCAAATACTTCAATATTCGAATACTTTTAGAATATATTTTTTTTTACCCAATAATTTTTGTTGGTTTTGGAATGGTAGGAAATTAACTTTATTTAATCTCATGAGGACGCGTCGTATATACCCTCATGTGTTGTAACGGTCTTACACTGCACGCCCGACATAGCAAATTGTCGATACTTTAGGTATTAAAATGAATTGACCTATTATGAAATTTAAAAGTGAGATTGTTATCTAGGGCTCCACGTAGGCTTTTATGATATTTTTTTTTTAAGTAAATTATGACCTTATGGAATCTGTACAATTTAAAATGATCATAACTTACTTAAAAATAATAATATCAATATAAAGGGATCTAGTGGGGATCTAGATAATAATCTTACTTTTAAATTGTATAATAGGTCCATTCACTCAAATATCAAAACTAACAGCACACTTTTGAAACTGCTTAACGAAAATTTGCCATGTCGTACTCGTGGAAGACGGAGACAACACATGCGGGTACGACGTTCTCTTAATAATTCCATAATATTGAATATTGTATTTATAGTGAGTATATTTAATATTTAATGATCAATCACATTTTTATTATAATTTAATGGCATTTCTTTATCAAAAGAGTTCATCAATGTATTTAATGTGCCCGATTTTTAATAGAAACATTAATTGTCACAGTTACATATTGAAAACTATTTTTTGAGTTCAAAATAAGTATTTTTTAATGAATAAATAAATACAAAAAACATTGTTCAGGAATCAGAATACATAAGGTGGGGGGTGATGGGGATAGATCCCCCATGAACTTTTTTTCTCTTTAATATTTATAACAATTACATTAATTTATGTATATTGTACTATAATGTTAATGAATTAAATTTTGTATTTTTTTGCGAAACAAAATTTAATCAACTGGTAAATTTCTTCGGAATACGTCCATATGACTATATTCTTATACATCGTGTATATCGTGTATAGCGTATATTATTATTATTATCTAGATTCTAGCCTCATTCTAGAAACAAGGTTGTTATTATTATTAATATTTAGTCGCTTATACAAAATATACGGGAATCACCACGCTCAATGGCTGGCTACTATGGCTGTTCATCGCGGGGTTATAAATATAACCTCCAACGAAGTACTGGACGAATTGGCTCAAAAAAAACAAAAAAATCGATTTAATAATATAATACAATTAATATTGTTTATATTATATTGTTATAAATAAATTACTAATTTACCTAAATTTAAAAAAATTATGTTAGTCATAACCATCAACTACAGTTTAACGATTAAGTAATGCATGTTAAAAAATCAGCCACATCAATGACAATGACAAAATCATTTGACCACTGCTGCACGCGTATATATATTATCGTAAACTTATTGAAAAATAGCCTCGGTAGGTATAAATTAATCAATACTATTATAATTATTTTTTTATCAACAGATTATGTATCTATTACGCAAGATATAAAAGCTATATTATACAAACCGAGGGGCTTCGGCTTCGAATGTTTTCGAATTGCCGTCTATAGAAAGTGCTTAAATCAGAGTTCATATTATTATTATTATAAGGACTCGCGCGGATAAATCGTTTAGGTCGATTGCGAAATACACATAGGCAGATTGATATTACGATTGTAAAAACAGCGCGCGGGCCGGTGCGTTTAAGTCACTCGGCGAGAAATGCAATTATTACCTACCGACTTTTGTTTGTACAACACACAATTAACAGTTCGCCTATCGAATTACTGTATACGCGTATATATATATATATATATATATATATATATATTATTACTCGGTACACGCCACATATATGGACCTACTTAAACATTATAAATAACACATAATATCATAATAATATCATATACCTACCTACGACTGCATGGGTGGCACCGATCGTTTATGCGATTGTATTATATCAGCTAACATTTCACATTATCTTTTACAGCGTACGCCATAATATACATAATATATTATTATGTGTTCCGCAAACATATTAAACGGTACGCGTTTTGTACTATATATACGCGGGTAAGCAAAAAAAGAAAATTACCTATTAATAATGTGGGTACACTGCAAACACTCGCTATATACGTAATAGTATATATATAAGTAGTATATTATGTAGCGGACATTAAAAATTGACGAGGCTGACTTATTACTATATGGTCTCCGAGTCGCGTGTGTGCGGCGGGTACGCGAGTAAACAATCATTTTAAAAAACCGTAGTTCTCAAGAACGGAAACCCGAAAGAAAAATAAAAAGATAATAATCCTATACCGCGATTCTTGAAAAATTCTTGGCGGCGACCGAGACGTGTATTATGTTGTAATAAAACATAAATACTGAAACGCGGTGGTCGGAGGAAAATGAATTATTGCGTTTTCGTTTACTCTATGCGCGTTTTTGTTTCCGTACAGTAATATAGTTTTAAAAGAATAATATTCTATATTATAGTATATACACGACGCACACAATGGGACAGAACGAGAGAAAAAAAAACGTCTCGGTCTTGCGGCGGCGGCGGCGGCGTATATAATATTATATTTTATTGTAATATATTATAATATAATTTATATATATTGTGTGCACGGAGGACATAAAAATGTTATACATTTTTTAACGCGACCGAACGTTTTGTTATCGCGCACAAACCAGCTGTAGGTACCTACCTATATATTATATGTATATAATAAGGTGCGCACTGGACGCGTATATTATAATAATAATATTTTATATTAACGCTATTTTTCTCGAATCGTATATTCTCATATCACATATTATTGTAATAAACTATTGTAACGCTGCAGTGCTCATAGCAGCAGCAGCAGCAGCAGCAGCATCATATATATGCGTACGAGACGTGATGGAAGAACGGAGGTGAAAAAAAAAACTAAAATAATTCGAAACCCGTTTTTTAAGTTTTTTTACGCGCGCATAATACAAATCGAAAGAAATTCCCGTTTTCGAATCCCTTTTCCCAGGGGCTTAAGCGCACAATGGAGTTATTCACGTATATATATCGCGCGCATATATATGTGCGTGTCGTCGTCGTCGTGTCGTAACTCATACGAGCGGTCGACATAATAATAATAATAGTATAATGCGCGAAGAATAAAAAACCAGAAAGATTTTTTTACTAGATCCCGAGTCTGTGGTATATATAATATATATTTAATACTATATGCGAGTGAGCGCGTGTGGATTATGATGCGCAGTGCTCGAGAGAATAATATTATAATTATTTATTTACGGGCCAATGCTGCAATTAACAAAACGTTTTTTTTAATGTAATCGGACAATGTGACACTTGCCCAACTCGAACAGTTTTTTTTATTTTAAACGAGATACAGAAATAATAATAAGAATATAAAACAAACAAATAAAACAAATAAGCACTGTATAAAAATAATATTAATATAATGGTTACCTACTATGGAATGAGAGAGGCAGCAGCTCATCGCCTAGACGCATCGTCCTATCAATCGGGTGGTTCGTACCGTAATCGTTTGGATATTAAAAAGAAAAGAGCAGACTACCGAGTGTGACGGAAAGTAATTTTAAAGTTTATTTTAGAATAGGCAATAATATGTATACCATAGACGACCACGGTTCACTTACGTGTTGAACACAATATTTCAAAACGTCTTTGACGTTCCTTGAACTTCTCGGGGTTTGTTCGGCTGATAAATCGTCACTTGGCATTTTTCCTTTGCGTCTCAGTTCGAGACCAGATCTCGTGGTTTCCTCAACAGTTTAGATGTTTTGGTGCGTATGGATAGTCGACGAGGCGCAGATCATCTCTATATATGCTGCACATTAAATATGAATAATGCATCGTCTGCGGTCAACGGGGAGGATATACGTGTGTATAAAATATACGACTTCACGATTTTCCATTTGCTCGATTACGATATATTTTTAAGTGCAAATGCAGCGAGCGTCGTTCACCTGTCGGATTTCAAGTCAAAAAATATCGTTGTCCACCGAGGGATTATAATATTGTACCTATACCTGCTGTTTCGATTCATACTCTCAAATATTCGCTCTGTTTACCTATACACAAGACATTGTTTTCATCGTTTCTGTTTGACCGCAATAAAAGTGATTTCCCGCGGCGCGGCGTTACTAAAACAAACATCGCTCTGGGAAATCGCACGAGGCCTCTGCCGCACTAAATGCGTCTCACCGTTATAAAATATTCCTATAAAGACACGCCACCGGTGTCGATCGTCGTTTTCTCGGTCTTCCCGCGCTAAATTCCTCACAGTTTTCGACGGACGATATGCACGCAATAAACTCTTCCGGAAGACGCGCGTGATTAGGATGATGTGTCTTACTAAAACAAATTTAAAAAACCGCACACACTCGTCATGAACGATTGGCTACAATATCATTATTATTATCGCTACAACACAAAGTGCGATATGATATTATAATATACCTCTTCGCAGTCAAACGTCCCATAAAAACAAGGTCACGGCGGCGGCGGCCTCGTGACTCTGCAGCCGCGGCGCGCCGTGAACTATGACTTTGGTATAACAAACTTTCACACTGCACGAACGCGTTATACCTACATAGTATTATTATTATCGTCATCATCACTATATTATATTGTACATTTGTGAGACTTTTACACGCGTAAACGCGTACCTATAGGTAAACATGCGCGGTATTATACGCGTTTTTATGCAGATAATATTATATATACATTATGCATATATTGTGTTCGATCGGAGAAAACGAATAACAATAATAATAACCGAAAGAACAAACAAAGCGATTGAAAAATAAAATAAAAATATGATACATCCGGACGAGCCGCGTATTGTGCGGGGGGCGTATACCGTGGTCGCCCGCGCATCTGCAAATATTGAATACAAAACACAAATGTAATCGAACATTATGCTCGCAGGTCGCATCATCTGCCTATCGAGATGTATATATGCTGCTGACGAGAACCTGCAGCCCCCGTCGTCGAGGGTTCGGGTGTGGTGTATTGCATTAACAATATATATATATAAGTACGTAATGTTTTTTGGGTACGATGCTGCCGTATAGTATAGCAGTGCCGGTGCAGCTTCCTCGCAGGTGATTCGATCGACATGTAAATAATATAATATAATATAGACGAGGAGACTAGTGCAGTAGGTACTGCAGGTTTGGGTTAGATCCGCCTTTTTCCGGTCCCATTTTCTGAGCGTTTCGTTTATTATTTTTTAAAAAGCCATCTCGGGTTTCCGCACGCCCACGACATCCGCACACACACGCACACACACACACACGAGTAGTCGCTTATGTAGCGTATAGGGTAGGACACGTCGATCGTGGCGACGTTTGCTGCTGCTGCTATATAAAATAATAATAATAATAATAATATACGTTTAAGATAGGTACCCACGGTCTGGTGTTTTTTTCAAAGGCCCCCGAGGTCGCGATTGTTGTCGCGTCAGAGATATTGTCAATTATCATCTGGTCCCGAAAAGCGGTCGGGTTACTCGATGATGTGCTGCGTGCGTGGTATATAAACGGATGTAAACAGAACACGGTTACGCTTATAGGTAGGTATGGCAATAATAATAATTAACTCGTGTCTGTTGATTTATCGTATACACTGGAGGTATACAAGGCCTACAACAATAATATAAAATAAACGAACAATAATTAACACCACATCGCACTATAATAGCTATTCTCGTTATCGTTTTAACGATTTTTACTAATATACCTACGACAAGTTTCGTGAAAAATACCGGCTCGTATACGATTGCAGAGTAAAAGTGGGTCAAGAGCAGTACCTATATTATAATATAACATTCCACATTATAAGCGATAAATATTATTAGAAGTTTATATTTTAGCCGAGGTTGAAGAAAGTCGCACGGGTGTTAAATTTTGTACTTTTAATAACGCCCGACAAAAGCTGCGGGAGAGTCATAATAGTAGCTCTGCTGCAGTCGAAGCAACAGGTTGGGGACCGCTGGGATGCACCTGCAGTATACGTATACCGTGGTATGTGCAGTGCTCGCCCGACTGCTGCAGCCTGCTGCAGTGAGTTTGAATCGAACACCAGATAAGCGTATAGTCATAGTTTTGTGGGTGATGCGTATAGTCGATTTCTAAACGGTAAGCGTAGGTGGTGTACATATCATATGTGCCACAAAGTCAGAGAGATAATATTATTATGATGACGCTTATATCGCTGAGCTTGTTACACGTGCAGGTAGGTAGGTAGGTAGGTAGGTACGCTCGTGTATCTGAAATACAATCAGAAAATGTAAACAATAGGTAGTTTCGTATATTAGGTGTGTAGGTAGGTGGTAGTAAGTAGATACTTTATATTATCATTTATATTTATATCTGTACTATATATATTATTTTATAACAATATGTTATACGCGCATACAACGACTGTCATCAATCCCATATAATATTATACTACGTTTTTGACGCAGGAAACTATACGTATTGTATCTCTCGCTGTAAAAAGTTGATAATTGAATCAAATAGCTTTTTTTTCGTTAATTTATAAGTTACAACGCCCTGCAATTTATTTCGGACAAAGTGTAATAATATTATAATATTATGCCATATTACGATCGGGCAAATAGCTGGTACGATGACACGCACGCGGACCGGACGATTTATCACAAAATATTATATATTTCCCGACTGCTCTGCAGATTGGCCGTCACACACTATTTACATTGTATATATTATAACACGGTGTATAATGATATGTACAGTAAAAATCGATCGAGACGCTCTTCGAGGGACCGGCTCAAAAAAACGTCTTATGCGAGTATATTAAAAAAAATAATTATAATACGATAATATAGACTAACATTAAGAAATGTATTAAAAATGTATTGAAACGTGTAAATGTTTATAATTGAAATATTATTCGTTTTTTTTTAATTACAAGATAGCGTCCTCTTAAGTGGAACGTAGTCTTAACCGAGTTTTCCTGTATATTATTATATTTTAGGACTAATAATAATCTGCAGTCAATATGCGCACAACGTACTCGAGCATTATACCGAGTCATATTATACTATTTTATTTTCTATTATAATATAATAATCTGTTATGAGCACACGTCTTGGGTACAGCGTATAATAGTGTTATAATACTATACGATTCGTCGAGGATGCGTTCGGCGTAGGTACAATGGCGTGTGTGCCGGGGAAATCGTCGTCGTCGTCGTCGTCGTCGTCGGACAGCTTAATGACCGGCAATTTCGGTGGGCACTGGACGCGTTAAGAGTGGCGCGCGCACGAGATGTCGTGTCAGACTATATATTATATTATATTATATACCGTCCGGGGTACCGCGCAGACACAATAATAGCCATTACCTAGGTATTATAAGTAGGCATAGGTTGTGTATACGGGGTGATTCGTCAAGCATGATCACCCACATTTTCTCAATTCGATGACGGATTTATCGAACACTATTCGTTAAAATTTTGATTACGTCAACGTTTTCAGAAAATGTACCCACTTGATGATTTACGGTTGAAAAGGATGGTTCTCGTTTGAAAAACAGAAGTTTGTATCTTCACGGGGCGCTCCTGGAGTATTACAAAAAAAAAAACCAAAGGATTTGAAACTTACGGTCTTCAAGTGCGCATGTTCAAAAATCAGAATTTTAAAAAGTCGATTATTGAATGAAAAATTTGGCGGTGACCGTGCTCGGCGAATCGCCATTGCAGTACAGTAGTCGTTATATAAGCGTTTTTTTTTTTTTTGATAAACACGATGGGGTTCATGCCGTATTAAAAAAAAAAAATGTTCTTTTTTATAATCCGCCGCCACCGCCGTTTAAATAACGATTTTATTTGCCGCGGATTTATAATATTTTAGAATACGACCGTTCGATTAAGTAGAGGACGAGGAACGAAAAACGGTGCCCAGTAATTATATTACAATCGCCTATTATTATTATTATTGTGCAGGTCGATATATGCGATGGGAGCTGCTCGCGGGGCGGGCAGGATGATAAATGTCGATCGATCGACCGTTTCCTCTGCAGGTCTGTACCGATAAACAGTCGGTCTGTCATGGGAACCAGAGCACGTTAAATGCCGGCGGCGGCGGCGGCCAAGACGGATAGAGAAGTCATAATCGACCGTGTTCAATGACGCGTGCTGCTGGCGAGGGTGTTTCTGGTACATAATATATTATATTATATCGTATTAAACGTCATCGCGCGTACACGCATCCTCTACGATATATATGTATATATATTATATATATATATATGTATACTATCGTCACTCATCCTAGGACATAAGTGTAAGTGCGTTCAAGACGTGCAAGACTTTCGAAAACGGTTTTTGGTATTGAAAAAAAAAACAATCCAGTCACACCGCATTTGACGGCGAGCACCTGTTGCATATCATCATATACGACGATTGGAATTACGATGAATTCGGTGGAGAACGATTCCGCAAATTTGAGGGAATCGTGAATATTTCAATAGCCGTCGTTGATGTACAAGATTCCTCAAATTTTATTTTAATATAATAACAAATCTTTTGTGCTATATACGAGTATAAGCGATTCTGCGATTTTGAAAACCTAACCTAACTTTCGGAAAACATGATTATAGTTAACACCTCGCCGGGCGCAGACTTGCCCTATCAGACGACCATTAAGTATTCGTGCGGGACTCGGTTCAATATTCGGCACTCGATACAATATTATCGTACGATTATTATATTATATTATAATATTGTGCCTCACGTAGTCACGTCGTCAAGGCGTGCGAGCTGTCTTAACAAAATGGGTACAAACCGGAGCTCATAAGCTCAAACCAAAATCACTTTGATAATAATAATAATAGTAATTGTTCACATATTTTCATTTTGTGCATTAAACGCTTATATACGTATATTATATTGTCATAATCTTGTAGTTCCTAAAAAAAATAAAACTCCATACACGCGTAAAATTGCGTATAAATCTATGATAAGCAAACAAACAAAAATGTTATTAAATGTAGTGGTAGGTGAAAATTTTCAAACTGTGTAGGTGGTACGTGGATATAAAAAGGTTGAGAACCTCTGATGTTGACAAAGTGGGGAAAAGGAGCGTATAGTTAGTCGTACCTACTATATTTTCTATAATTATTCAACTCAAAATATAATCATATCGTGCAGATCAGTCGTCGCGGTAACCGAGGTTGGTGCTCAGCCCTGATTCTCCTAGCGACTTTCGAGTGGAACTTGGAATTTGGACCCCGTACCCCTCTCGATCTCTATCACCGATTTCCACCTATGATGGCTGTGATGATAATAATAACAATAATAAAACTAGCTACGACGGACGAAATCTAAAAATACAAGCGTAACCGATTGTGAACCAAATAAAACCACTGCGGCGCTTGTAAGTCTTGTGCTCGACTGTACATGCGATGGTCGTCGACTATAATAATCTTCTTTAATTGGTCGACTCAAAATATAATCATATCGCGACGATCAGTCGTCGTGGTAACCGAGGTTGGTGCTCAGCCCCGATTCTCCGATAGCGACTTTCGAACGGAACTTGGACCCTGTCCCCCTCGACCCTTCTCATCGAATTCCCCCATGATGGCTGTGATAATAACAATAAAACGCTCTATACGACGGACGAAAGCTAAAAATACACCTCGACCACTTCGTAACCGAACCGCGTATAAGACCACTGCGGCTCGTAAGTCTCACGCGCTCGACGACTGTACACACGCGACTTCGTCGAAGTGCCTAAGCCAGGGGTCGCCAACCTTTTCAAACAAGTGAGCTACATTTGAAATTTTTAGTCCCAGGTGATCGACATCCAGGAGAATTTAGGTAGAGATTTGTTTTATGAGCAAAAAAAAAAAAAGGTCTAAGCTCCAAAGAATAAATTACTATACTATTACGATTGACCGATAATGGTAAATTCCTAGAATACTACATAGCAATCCACATTATCCGATTATTTATTACGCGATCGACCGATAATGGTTAAATTAATTTTTATAACGATCGACCTATATTCCTAAAAAGATCGACCAGTCGCGATCGACTGGTTGGCGACTCCTGGCCTAAGCTATATAATATTATAAATCGCAGCAAAACATCTGTGAGCGTATATATTTATATATAATACGCCGCCTCCGTGCTGGCTCGACGACACGATTTTCGGTATAGTAGCAAATACACGTGTGCGGCTGCAGTGAAGTACATCACCAGCGTGTCTCCTATACGACTCGCGTGAAATATATTATTATTCTTTTAATATGGCGTCGTCGTCATCGTCGTCGTCGTCGGTTGACGGGACGCATCGTCGGATACTTAGACTCTCCGGTCTCTGTACGGTGCACATCAAATATAATAATATCACATCGTGACGGAGACCTCGCGGGTTAATAATAGTGCGCTCGCTCGATTCGTCTACCCAGAGAGAGAGAGAGAGATGTGCTCCGGCCCGGCGGCGGCGGTCGAAACGATCATCGCGCGAACAAGACTAATTACCATGTGCAACACACACGCGAGCACTGCACACACACTCTATCGAGTATACTTGGCGCAGACAGACGCTAGTGTATAGCGTTTTTTTCTGGACGGGAGTGAACGAAATAATATATTTTAAACATATATTATAATATTATATACTATAATAAAATAAACGAGTATTATTCGGACACGCGCGATATTCGAAAACGATTAATTACTGCCACGGCGGAGTGTTGAAAAAAAGACGCCGTCGCGACTTCGTAGGTACTAGCGCGTTTGAGCGTGTACCTGCAGTACCTATATATAATATAAGCACCTATGTATATAAGTACTTGTGTGCATGTATATATGTACGCGTATATACGCGTATTTATCACGCGTCCGCACGTCTGGCCGGGCCGTCGATGGTGACGGCGATGATGATGATGACGACGAGAACGTGTAATTAATTATCGAGACGCTTAAGCGATATTTACACGGACGAATTATTGATTATTATATATTATGTTACGCGCACGTATATATTATGTGCGCTTGTTGCTATATATATATAAATATACATATTATGAAAATGTATATAATTACATAAATTGTGTGCAGATCGACCGAGTGCATCATCGCTGCAATACGCAAGTCGAGAGGATTTCCTGAGAAGACGCCAGCAGACGCGCGAAACTTCGAAAGACATATTATGACTTATGAGGTTCAACGTTTATAAACTATTACCATCTACATAATATAGTTTAGCAATAATTAAGGAAATTCTATATAATAACTATGGGCGATGCACCCTTGTGAACTTGGCGGCTCAACATTAGCAGACATCGATCCGAGTAATAAAAAAACTTTGTTGGTAAATTGTTGGACAACTTTCAAAATTTGTAGGACATTATTATCACCCGGAGGCCAATTTCCACTTG
Source organism: Neotoxoptera formosana (assembly GCA_022818045.1). Classification (NCBI taxonomy): domain Eukaryota; kingdom Metazoa; phylum Arthropoda; class Insecta; order Hemiptera; family Aphididae; genus Neotoxoptera; species Neotoxoptera formosana. Next base: position 23,943,709 of record CM040634.1, read on the forward strand.
TTCACCAACAAATGTTGAAAATTGTCCAACAGGGTCCACCAAATCACGATGAACACGTTTAGCACAAAAAACATGTTCAAACAAATAGTTGTACAGTGTACACTGTACACGGAAATTTCCAATAGGAGATGATGAATATAAATATTGGACATTAAATTGAATTT